>CAWUFW010000179.1:1371952-2743904 GCA_963921515.1 Calotriton arnoldi
ATGGGGGGTCTCTAGGACCCCTCATGCCCCGGGCACCACCACCTCCCCTGGGACTTATTGATGACAAATAGGGGGGTATCGCAGACCCTTCCTGTGCCCCGGGGACCGCCACCTCCCTGGGACTATTGTTAAAATTAATGCGGGGCCCGTACAGCCTCAACCACAGCCCCGGGGACTGCCACTTCCCTGGGGCTAATACAAAATAAAACGGGGGGCTTCGCAGACCGCTGAGCCCCAGGGACCCCCAGCTCCCTGGGCAATTACACTTGTAATAGGGGGCCTCCCAACTCCCCCCTGGGACCACTACCTCCCCAGGGCAGCATCTACAACAACAAAGGAGGGGGGGGGGCTGCACAGCCCACCTCCTGTAGCCATAGATGGCCCTGGGGACCGCCACCCCTCAGTGTCGGCTCCTTCTATGTCCTGGGGTGCCCAAACCCAGGACATAGCTGCTTGCTGGGGCTTGGCGGGAGCTTAACTGCTCCCGCCAAGCCACAGCAAATGCTCTTCTTCCAGCAAGTGAGAGCTGACAAAATGCTCTTGCTTGCTGGAAGCATTCGTCTGTTTCTCTGCCTGCTATCAAACAAGCAGGGAAGTAGACAAATTGCTTTCAGACACAGTGAGCTGCATGTTTATCAGCTCCTTGTGTCTGGAAGCAATGCAAGCTCCTGCAGGAGGCGGGGAGCCGGTAGAGACCGTGGGGGCCTTCAGGCTCCCCCCACTGTCCCAAGTGGGGTGAACAAGTGGGCAGGCCCTAGGGATGGGGTTCCAAGGGCCAAAATTGCATACCCCCTCCCCTAGTAGAAGTTAAAAAATCTAGAAAAGGCCGGGCCGCAGGGGTTGGGGACCCCACGGCCGAAATCAGCCCCCTCCCCTATAAAAAGTTTGGCCCCCGGGGAAGTCACCAGAGGCCCAGCCCTGTATCTCAATCGCTCTGCAAAACGGCTTCCTGGTGCACAACTTGCTGGGGGATGAAGTCCCCTTGGCTGGTGAAGGCCCTTGGGGGCCAACAACCCCTCCTGTTACCTCCAGTACATCCCACACAGCGGGATTTCTGAGAGGTCATCGGAGGCCACGCCCCCTTTCTTCACCCCTCTGCAACTGCTCCTCCTGGCGCACTACTGGTTGGGGGATTAAGTCCCCTTGGATGCTGAGGGTCTTTGGGTGCCAGGCACCCCTCCTGTTACTTCCAACTAGTCCCACACAGTGGGATTTCTGAGAGCTGGTCGGAGGCCCCGCCCCCTTTCTCCACTACTCTGCAAATGCGCCTCCTGGCACACTACTCATTGGGGGATTAAGTCTTCTTGGATGCTGAGGGTCCTTGGGGCCTAAAACGCTTCCTGTTACCTCCAGCAAGTCCCACACAGTGGGATTGTTGAGAGCTTGTCGGAGGCCTGCCCCCTTTCTCCATCAGTCTACAAACGTGCCTAGTAGTTAAAAAACCATACAAATTGACTTACAAAAACAAAGGTTACAGGAATGTTATAGGAAATCGAATTTAAAAAACTGTAGAAATTCACTTAAAAAACCAAAGGTTACAAGGACGTTATAGTGTGGGCTCAGGTTTCACTCGTACAAAACCATAGAAATTCAGCAGTTATAGTAACCTGAGCTAACTGTAACTTACGCCCCCTCAATGCACTGCTTATGACCTCACATATTACATCACTCATGACATGGTCAGTGACATCACTGATGACATCTCAAATGACATCACTGATGACTGGCCTGCTGCTCGAGGCTTGCTTTGTATTCCAGAGGACAGTCCTGCTGCTTGAGGCCTGCTATGTTCCCCTGAGGATAGCCCTGCTACTTGAGGCCTGCCTTGATACCCACAGGACTGCCCTGCTGTGTGAGGTCTGCCTTGTTACCCAGAGGCCTGCCCTGCTGCTTGAGGCCTGCCTTGGCCCCAGAAGAGTTCCCTGCTGCTTGAGCTCTACCTTGGTCCCCAGAAGATTGCCCTGCTGCTTGAGGCCTGCCTAAGCCTGGCTCTCTCTCGCAGGAAGGAGTGGATTCCTGACACTTTGTGATTGGCCCAAAAAACATTTAAAATGGGAACATCGAGGCCATGCTCATATACAATTAGCACAAATAGAAAGGACTGTGCCCTCTTTGCACATTTATTAATAGGAGGTTGGACTCTTCGGGCCTAGTACATAAAAGAGTACTCCTGTGGAATTGCACCCTGTACTCATAAATGCTTTTGCAAATCACCCTGATTGCCTTTTGTTATATTTGAGTCTTAAACTTAGTGTCTGGCAGCTATCAAGTCTAAAGTGCGAACTCTGTAAATTTACCAGCAACTCATTCTCTTAAGGGTACTGCAGCATGGACTCTTTCATAGCTGCTAGCTAATCCTTGCCATTTAGATAATATTGACTGAATCACATTTCTTGTATCCATGTCCAAGTGCATTCAGTCACAGGAGTGCAAAGGGCAGAAGTTACAAACCAAGCATCGGCTAAACCTGCCCTCAATGCTCTAAACTGAAATGGAATCAGATTTTTAATAGGCCAATCTGTAACGTTTTCCCTGATCCATAAACACGAGAGCCAGAGATCACAGTAAAGTCTCTTGTGGAGCAGTCTGGCAATTTGGAAAGGCTAATTAGGTAACGTTGCCATCCTCATCTGTCCAAATAAATGTGATCTTGGCAATCTGTATCAATTTCTCTGCAAGGTCATTTGATCAAAGTTATTGCAGTCTGGTGTCTCTATGTTTGAAAGCACTTGGCACACTGTTTACGCAGAGGACTAGCATTTCACCGGCTCATTATCACCTCATCAGTGCCTTGCTTATGCCTAGATGAGCCCTCTGAAGCATGGCATGCCTCCTGGAGACATATGTCACCTTTAAAAGCACATTCTCTGGATGCATAGGTAATCACCTCAGAAGGTCAATAGAAAGTCAACCACATGTGTATGTAGTCACCTTAAAAAGCTGAAAAAAGATGGGAAAGAATATGCTTCTTTAAGTAAGCACAATTGTTGTTCTATGAACATGCTAACAGAAATGAATTGCCTGTCACTTTAATCAATTGCACCTATTGCCAATTATGTTTTGAAGTGGCATTTCATTTGTTAATTGCCCAATTCAATAATGCATGCTTAAATATAAGCATCACAGACTTATGCCTACAATTTGCATTTAGAATCGTATATTTCCAGGCATATTCGTAGTCTTCCATGCATATTTAGGTGGAGTATCTACATTGAGGATACTCCACTGGAACACAAATGGTGGAAATCTGTAATACTGAATTTGTTTTCTTTTTTTAAAACAAACTTTATTGATTTTGAATTTTAAATTGTGAACATGGCCCGGGAGGCCAACATTCAATAAGAAAACCAAAGGAACAAAGGCATTCAAAAAAGCTAATACCTGCACATTCGTTCCCTCCCAACCCAAACCCACATTCTATCAATAAGACACGAAACAAGTCAAAGTATTAGATCACTTATCCCACACCCTCACAACCCTCTCTCACCCCGTGATTGTTCCAACTTCATTGTGAACCATGTGATGCATAGAACAGGCAGGTTCTAATTCAATGCCCCGATAATCCGCCCATACCTACCATACCTTGAGGAGTCTCTGCAGCCAGCCCCGAGCTTTGTAATCCACCACCTCCAAGCCCATACAGATGTCCATCCCTCTCTTCCACACCTCCAAGGACGGGTGGGGGTCGTGGACTACCATTCTCAGGCTATATCTCGTTTGCCAGAGTAAGACCCAGAAATAAAAGCAACAGTTTGTATCCATCACCACCTAGTGTATCAGTGACATGTGGAAGAGTAAGATTTGGGTCCATTGGAACAGACCAGGACAGAACCCCACCCAGACAGGTTGTCACCCAGCTCCAGAAATGGACCAGTGCAGGACAGCCCCAAACTCTATGTAAAACATTCCATCCCCAGCGCCACATCTAAGACAAGCCGCGGAGGCAATCACCCCCATCTGCCAAAGTTCATGGCATGTAAAATACACTCTGTAGAGATATTTGAGCTGAGTCAACCTAAGTCCGGTGGCAATGGCCACCACTGGAGGCTCCCTCAGTGCCTCAATCTAATCCTCGTTTTCCATAGGCCCCACATCAGCCTCCCACACCCCTCGGAGAGCACTAAATGTACAGGGACAGATGGAGATAAGCGTCTGACATATCATCGCAATCTTGTGGTCGCCCAGGTCACCCATAATAAGTTTGCCTCCCAATGGATTACATTATGGAAGGTCGGGCAAGGCTGCAATGTAAGGGGTCAGCACATGGTGGAGTTGAAGGTGTTGATGGAACTGACTACGATGGAGCTGGTATTCTACCTGTAGGGTCTGAAAAGACTTAAGGGCTATGCCACTCATAACATCACCCAGAGTAGAGATCCCAATTAAGTCCCATTTCCAAAAGTCCTCCAGCGCAGCCACCTGCAATAGCAGGCAGCCCTGCCAGAGCAGCATCCACTTCATATGTCTCACCCACCACACCATTTGTCAGAGAGAATATCACCACTGATGCAGGACCACTCTAGTCGCCGGAGGAATATCGCTACCACCGACCCCATCGTATAGATATGAGACAAGAGGGGTGTCCCTCATCGCCCACCTTTCGGACGCATAAGCGGGTCGCCCTGGAGGCTGTACCACCAGTCATTGATGATCAGTAGATGTGACGCACAATAATATGATTCAATATCCACAATGGCGATACACCCACAAAAAGTGGATTGAAATAATTTGCTGAGGGAAATGTGGGGCGTCTCGCCCTTCCAGAGAAAGGCAGCGAGAATAGAGTTCAATTTGCGAAACCAGTGGCATGCAATATTGTATGGAAAATTCTGCAATTGATAAAGAAACCAGGGTAACAACACCATTTTGATCTACCAGTCAGGGACAAAGGCAAGACCAACTAGACCCGAACATCCTCCCTCAGGTGAGCCAATACAGGTTCCAGATTGTCCATCTTTATCCACACTGCCAGAGGGTCCACAGCAAGAGCAAACAGCAGGGGAGACGGGGGCAATGCTGCTGTGTCCCTCACTGTATTGGAAGCAAGTCCGATCTAGAAGCGGCCACCCGCACCGACGCTGTCAAATTGGTGTATAACAGCTTAAGATAGGAGAGAAACTGAGGGCTGAATTTCAGGCCTTGCAGGAGGATGAACAAGTATGTCCAACTCACAGAGTCAAATGCCTTGTCAATATCAGCTTGAATTTGTTTTCTTCACAGAAAAAGACTTTCCGTTTGGAAAATCCTTCCTGTAACACCCCTTTCATTTCCAAACCCAGAAATAAACTGTCTCCTGTCTTTTATGGGAGTAGTTTTACATATGCTTTCCTATTGGCTAACAACCTGCAAAATATTTTTGAATACTCACAAGTGTACGAGATTGGGATGTTAATTGTATTTGGCATGGCCACTCTCTCCCTACCACTCCCTTACTGCCCAAATTCAAAACTTACAGCAGGAAATCTACCATACTGTTGCAGGGGCATGTTTTGCTTTAAAAATTCCAGTAATCAGGATTAGCTGAATTTTCAACAGGTAAATTGCTTTCTGGCGTACATGAATTCAACCTATGTATGCAAAAAAAACGTTGTGATTTGGGCCCTTAAGGATCTGTAAACCAATAACTAACACAGTAAGTGAAAAGAAAACGGTTAACTTATACTTTGGCTGATGGCCGACTAGCCTGTCAGCTAAGCAGAGATCCAATCCTTTGCTAATGGGGTGGCGGACCACCCACAATACTTAGAGATTGCTGCTTAAAGGTGGTAGAACAGCTGTGATAAAAGTACATCCACCATTATGGTGATTCATGTTTGTCATTTGTAATGACAAGCAGGCTGTCCCATGATTTTTAGCTTGTTGCATTTGGTTTCCTTCTTTAGAAACAAACTACCAAAGTGGAGGTCTGTTTCTGAAAACAAACCTCAATGGCCTTGTTACACAAGGAGTTTTCTCCCTCCACATGCGTACCATTGTGAGTTTTATATAAACTATGCCTTGCAGGACAAGACCAGGGCAAGGATAATGATTGACGGTTTCTCTGCCATAGACAGGATGGGGCAACTGGCACTTTGACCTGGCAGTCCAGTGGCAGACTAGCAGTTAGGGCAAGGGTTACCCTGGTGGAGCGAGCTACGGCTCCCCCTCTGAAACCCTGCTGCCACTCTAAGTATAAGTGGGAGGGGCAACTGCGAGGCTGGCACATGGAGTTACTGTCGTTACTTGCCAGATGCCTGCATGGACCACTCTCTAAATGACCCCCAAAGTGATTCAAGAAAGTATGCTAAGTTCCCTGTCTGCTGCATGCAACCAATAGGAAAGTTTCATCAATCTATTAAATGCAGGATGACTACCAGTAATAAGCATAAGGTCTTAACAGGAACCTCTGGTGGTTCCAAAGTCAAAATAAATACGTAAATCAGCACTTTAAGTGCAAGATGTAAAAATTGTGTACACTGAAGAACACCTAACGTCATAAAATCCAGTTCTGTTTTCTTCTCAATCGATGCACATTAATATTTCTCTCGCAATACATACTACAACAGTTTCTTATTTCATGATGATTGTATCCCAGCACATCCTATGTATGATTTATGAGTTACATAACAAGTGCATTTTAGTACTACTTATATATTTATGCAATGCAGGGATTTCAGCATTCAGTGTTTACATTTCAGTAATTGCTCTTGCAAATCTTAATATACATTTATTTTACCATAGAATGTAAGCATTCCACTATAGAGCATAAATGTGTTCAGATTATAATGTATGTCTCTCAGTAAACGATGTAAACATTTTAGCATTTCATGCACTTACTCCATAACTGGCAATGACGGCAGAAAATGCCCTGAGCTGCGAGTCATTTGTTTCACCTCCTTCACAAACAGCAGCGGCCCGAGGCAGGCCAAGGCGAAGCCAGATTACTCAAGCAGCCGACTCCCGCATCTCCACTCGTTAGGGCACGGCAATTGGTGCCTTCAGTTAGTTTATTGAAGTGCTTTATAGTCCTAGGAAAATAGTTACTTTGTTTCTTAGCAAAAAAACGGAAGAACTTTTTTTAAATCAGTTAACGTTCATTGTGCCCGAGTCACTAAAGAACATAAAAATAAATGTGGAAATGAACATGTCCACCTGAATGTACTTTTACAAACATTCCCAGCAGTATGTTAAAACGTTGTGTCAGGCGCAGGTTTCCAGGCAACTACTGACATACTGCTTTGAATTTTAAATGTAAATCTCTGTGATTCCCTTTGGATTTAATTTGTCCCTGGTGTTTTGTGTTAGGTATAAAGATGAAGGTATCCAATAATCTGCATTGTAAATGAGTTCACTCTTGCAGTGGCGACTGGTATGGAACAGGGGTGCCAGGGCCGGTAGGGGGGTTTAGAAGAAGAATATATATAATATTTACCTCTGCACGGCCCCCGTCTCTCCACTGTCGTCTTTTCCTGACTCCTGGAAGCAGGAAACACACAGGTTCCCCTAAACCAATCATGATGCTGCTGTCACCAGGCTGACAGCAGCGTCATGAGTGGTCTGAGCGGCCTGGTTTGGCGCTCAGACAGGGAGTGGGAGCCTGTGCATGTTCTCCATCCAGGCTGTGCAATACAGCCACGTGGAGAACATGCTAAGTGCGCATGCCTGTTTGGCCAGCCCAAGACGGCCGGCCAAACCGTCATGCCCACTTAAGTGCACATATTTCCTCCTCCCCCTGCTGTGACCGCTCAGCCCCGCCCCGCCCTAACCTGGCTCGCACTGAGAAATAAAATGAATATGACATTGTGTCATTATCATTTTATTTTTCCTTTTTTGCACTGATGAAAAGCAGTGAGGTGACGCTCCTCCGCCTTAGTGAAGGAGCCGCCGCTGCACTCTTGATAGACAAACAGGTGTGCCTTGAACTTCAGCCTGATTGTTTAACATCCTAAATTGTTCATCTTGAACTTTGGATATTGCCTGGATAAACCTTTGTTGTTTGATCATATATTTTTGACCTAGGCTTGGCTCACTTTGAACACTGTTTTGCTACGCAGTGATAATGTCTTGCAATGCAAAAAAACTGTGAAGATGTCAGTGAACCTGAACACTTGGAATCGTTCACAAAGAGTGGAAATAGAAAATCTGATGGGAAAACACACCATTAATAACGGGCAAGTTGCAGCAATTAGGCAATTATTGAAAGCTTCTTAACTTTTTTTCAGCCACTGATGTGTCAAAGTTTTTTTTTTAATGTTGTTTTTATTGGCATTTCATGCATGATCATGCAAAAAGGGAAATCCTATTACTGTCACAATACATTCATAAAGTTACAGCAAATCAGGTCATAAACATACAGAAATACTAGAAATAACTGCACCCCTTTCACAGGGGAAGCAAACCGGATCCGGTGGTCCGAAACCTGACAGTGATTGCAAACAGGTGATACCGAGATACAGATGCCCCAGCTGAAGAGCATGATATAGGGGTGGACAAGTGGATCCAGAGAGTTGTCAGGTAAAGTGTGGAGGTGATAGGCTCGGTGTGGACCCCAGATATCTTGCAGCTGGGATGTAATTGGCTGCATCATCACATAGGTGTCAAGCCTATCATTATAAACAACCATATCTCACAGCCAACCAGCGATAGCCAGAACTCTGGTGTGCCCCCTCGGCCAGTAGGAGTGCAAAGGCAGCGAGACGATGAACCCCAACCGGGACATATTTAACATAACTAAGTAAGATGATAAGTGTGTCTGGGTGCAGAGAATGTTGAGTATTGCCAGCTATCACTACAAGAATCTCCTGCCAGAAATATTGAATGGCGGACATTCCCAGGCCAGATGAAGAAAACCGGCATCATCAAACCTACAGTGCCAACAAATGGGAGGGTGTGAGTTGTCTAGTCAATGTAGTTTCTGTGTGGTAACATATGCCCAGTATAGAAATTTATAATGTAATAGCGTATGCCTATAGTTCATAGAGATGGATCTGGTTTGCGTGCAACAGTATTTCCAACGGTCAGCAGGTATAGGAATGCCAATTCGACTTCCCACACCTCTCTAGCAGAGTCAGTCCGGGCTGTCCCGAGCTGCGACACTTGGCCATGAGGCCCATCTTGCACCCTCAGTCGACGCTATGGGCTAGGTTAAAGGGAGAAATTCCACTGGCTCCTGGGGAAGAATGGGCTTAGAAAACAATTTAGTGATAGGAGACTATAAATAGACCCTACCAGTTTTGCAACATAATGCTCTCCAGGCCCAACAGTTAGTAGCAGCAGTACAGATTTCTGTCTGAGGTTTAGGAAGTCTTGCAGGAAGAAGAGAGGCTAACGGAATCCCATCCGTGTGGGCATGTTCCAAGACAAGGTAAGGAATATGCAGATCAGAATTGTACCAGGACCTTGCAAAGTGGCACTGTGCTGCACTATAATAAATTTCAGGGTCTGAAAAGCTCAAATCCTCCCGCTCAAAAGGAAGGACCAATATGTCCTAAGCAATCCGAGCAGGTCTACTCGCCCAGAGGAGCCTGATCAGAAGGGATTGCAGCGTAAGAAATAAATTTTTATTAAGAGGCATCAGAATATTTCTAAAAAGGTACAGCATTTTAGGAAGGGTTATCATTGTAATCAAAGCTGCTCTTCCAGCCAGGGACAGTGGAATTCGAAGCCAGAGGCCTATCTGACACGATAGGCCATCAATAACCGGGCCATAGTTAAACCATACCACCTGCTCTGGCTGCCGGTGGAGAATTATGCCAAAATATTTAACAGAATCCATAGCCCAGTTCACAGAATAATCAAGGGGAATTGGTATGGTACAGTCGGTGATCGGAAATAAATCTGACTTGGACCAATTTATGGAAATCCCAGAATAGGTTCCAAATCTAATAATCTCCCGGATTAGAGGGGCGAGATTGGTCCCAGGATCCTTCACAAAAAGCAGCATATCATTTGCAAACATGGATAGCAGAAGACGTCCATGCCGTAAAGTAAGACCTCTATGGATATGTTTTTCCAGTAACTGCCGGGCAAGGGGATCCATAGCCAGTTTAAACAGCAATGTCGAGAGTGGGCAGCCGTGCCATGTCCCTATGGCAACCACAAACACATCAGATGTAAAACAATTGACAGAAACCGAGCGACTGGGTGCATGTATAAAAGTCGGATCAGAGCTAGAATGCTATTGGGGATACCATAACGGCAAAAGGTCTCCATGAGACAAGGCCTGTCAAGGAAACTAATGCCTTCTCGGTATCCAGCAGCGCAACAGCAGCTGGGTCTGCGGGATCGATCTGATTAAGCACCACGAAGACCATATGAAGATTAAATGCCATAGACCTATGTAGCACAAATCCGGACTGCACGGAGGCACTCATACATTTGAGGAGCTGAGAGAGACTTGTGGTAAGAATTTTCACTAAAATCTTACTGTCACAGTTAAACAACAAAAGAGGGCGATAAGAGGCTTTTAGTCAGTTCCTTCTTGGGTTTAGGGAGGAGAGAAAGGAGTGCCTCAAGCATAGTCAGGTGCAATTCTCCATCCTGTAGTGCTTCTGCATATACCTCAACAAGGTAATGGGCAAGAACATGCTTATACGCTTTGCAAAACTCAGTGGGAAGCCCTTTGGAGCCTGGGGCCCTCGATCCAGCCAGAGAATTTATGACAGCAATAACCTTCTTGAGTGATATAGGCTGACATTAAAATTGGTGGTGGCTACTCTTCAACCATACCAGAGCCACCTCACCAGATACCTGGAGATCTCAGCGGGGGATGTAGCAGTCATCACACTATACAGGAAGAATAATAATGTAAAAACTCAGAAAGAATGTTTTCATCGATGGTTAAAGTTGTCCCATCACGGCACTCCAGACCGACTATGCACGATTTGGGTCTTTCTCGTCAGAGAAGCCAGGTCAGCATTCTCCCTGGCCTCGCACCCTCTCCATACTGCCTGGCCAATGCATATTTCCTGGGGTGACGCATCTCCCTATTGGCCAGATCTCGAAATTGTTGAAGCAATGCCCTGGAAGGCTCACTTTTCAAGTGGGCCTCCTTAGTCAACAGTGCAGCCTCCAACCAGGCGACTTGGGCTTGTATGTCTTTAAGTATATTCACATGTTTCAAGATCACCTGTCCTCAAATATATGCTTTGAAGGCAAAGGGCCAAAGGGTGGCGGATTTAGTGACCAAACCCAAATGAATCTGAAAAGACTCTAAAATTACAACTCGGAGTTCATCTTTGAAGACAAGGTCTAAGAGTGAGGAAGCCAGGAAGCGCCAGTAGACATGATGAAATGGGGAGCAAGGGAGGGAAAGATCACACAGGACAAGTGAATGATCGGACAATGTATGGGGGAAATGTCGAACATCTGTAACATAGGAGAGTAGGTCAGAGGATGCACACCAATAGTCTAACCTGGAAAAAGAATTATGTGGAGCTGAGTGAAAGGTAAAGTTCCTGACCAAAGGATGTGCCAGTCCTCACACGCCTGACAGCACAAAGAGGTCACTGATATCACCCAGAATATTCACTGCCTCAATCAATCAATCAGGGGCATTGTAAGCGCGCTACTCACCCGTGAGGGTCTCAAGGCGCGGGGGGGGTCCGCAGATCTGTTAGCCGAAGACCCAGGTCTTGAGAGTCTTCCTGAAGGTGTTCAGGGAGGGGGAGCGTCTGATGTCTGCCGGTAGCTCGCTCCAGGTTTTGGCTGCAATGTGAGAGAAGGATCTTCCGCCTGCTCTGGCTCTGTGGATGCGCGGGGTTTCGGCCAGTGCGAGGTTGGAAGATCGGAGGTTTCTTTTGGGTACGTGGAAGTTGATTCTGTCGTTGAGGTATTTGGGTCCGTTGTTGTGTAGGCATTTGTAGGCGTCAGTGAGGATTTTGAAGGTGATTCTTTTCTCCACGGGGAGCCAGTGGAGTCTTCGTAGGTGTTGGCTGATGTGTTCGTGCCGGGGGATGCAGAGGACGAGTCTGGCGGTGGTGTTCTGTATTGTCTGGAGTTTGCGGAGTAGGGACTTGCTGATGCCGGCGTAGAGTGCGTTTCCATAGTCTAGTCTGCTGGTGATGAGTGCGTGGGTGACTGTCTTCCTTGACTCAGGGGGGATCCATTTGCCTGAGTGTGCTGGGAGCGTCGTGGCCATGAGAAGTCCAACGCCGCTTCCAGTACCAGATTTAAGTCACACCCCAAAGAACAGTGTCTCATTGGGAGTTGCGCAATTCAGTGGGGATCATCAGTTTTTGGCGCATATGTATTAACTAAGGCCAGCGGGACATTATGTAGTATGCCCACCAGCAACAGGAGTCTGCCGGCTGAGTCCGCATAGAGGCGGCACAATTCTTAGGGGACGTGTGGAAGTATGAGGATATATTCTTCTCGGGTGTAAGTGCTGCACTAGGAAAAATAGCAATAGGGGGCCCACTTGGAAGCAAAGGTGGATGGATGAGTGAGGGAGAAGTGTGGCTTTTGCAGAAAGGCAATATCCACTCCATGACGGTCCAAATATGCCAGCACCCTGCCAGTCTTGTAGCAATCATTAAGGCAGCGAACATTCCATGTGAGCAATTTAATGTTGTGTTTACGGGAGATTATGAAACTAGGTAAGGGACATGGCTAACCTGGAAAACCCATATGTATCTGGCAGCTGGAGGGTCACATCCCCATAATGTTCTAGTTTACATGAGTAGTCAAACACAGAACAAACAAATCCCCTAACCCACCAACCACCCACACTGAAAACTCCAACTGTCAGCACTGATTTCCTAAACCAAAACCTTCCCAGGAAAAAAGGCATACACAGTAGGTGATAAACACTTAGGCATGACAACGCTCTAGTGGGAGACATGAAAGTGAAAACTGACTTGAAGCAGAAATGTGTGTGTGGCTCCAACCCCACAGCACCCCCATAAAAGCGAAAAGCAGATGCAGTGTATAGAAGGGGTAAGGAGGTGTCTGTGGTCCACTCCCAAGCATGTACCAAGGAGTGAATCGGGCACAACTCAGTGGAGAGAAGAGGTTGGAAGGTGGAACACAAAGGCTAGAAAAACAGTCCCCTGGGGAGTCAGACCAAGTGCAGTTAGCAGAGAGTTCACTACCGGCAGGGCTGGTTGGAGAGGCAGGTGCGGAGGCGGAAGCGGGGAGCGACTTGTAGAATTCGAAAAAATGCATCTTGCCGCCCATTACCACCTTTAGCCTTGCAGGATACAACATAGAGTATCTAAACCCCCAGGCTCGGAGTATCTGTCGTGCCTCAGTGATTTTGCACAGGGCATCTGGGAAAACAACAGAAAGGTCTGGGTAAGTAAAAATTGTGGAGCCTTGGTATTGGAGCGGACCCCACTTCACCACCAGATGAAGAACAGTATCGTGGTCCCGATAGTTAAGTAGTCTGGCAATAATGGGCCTCAATGGGGAATCCAGAGGAGGGCGGGGACTAAGTGGCCTGTGCGCCTGTCCCATCAGAAATGCTACGGAAAAGTGTTTCCAATCAAAACTTGTGGTAAGTAGGGTCTCTACAAAGGGTGTAATATAACTAGTATACGTAGATTCTGCAGTGCTCATGATGCAGACATTGTTGCTCCTAGATCGCCCCTACAATTCCTCATTTTTCGTTGTGATGGCGAGCAGCTGTTTCTCAAGCTTTGCAACCCTTGTTCAACTGGACGTGGTGGTATCCTCAAGGTCAGAAAACCGTTGTTCTATCCCATCAATGCATGCAGGCTGCTAGTCTATGCACTGCGTTAGACGGTCTAAGCTGTTAGTCATGGAGTCGATCTTGGCTCCAGTGGAGTGGAGACCCGCATGGAGCTCCAGAAGGCAGCTGTAGTGGAGTCTGAGAGTTACTCGCCAGCCACTTCCTGTGCAGGATCGGCAAGGGTAGAGGAAAAATCTGTGCATCGCGGGTCTTCTTGGTATCAAAGGGGAGCTTCCCTTGCCACAGATCTCCCTTGTCCAATGGCAGAAGAAGCTCAATAAGCTATAGACAGGGCGTAAAGTGGGGGCTAAATATCAAGCCACATAAAAGAGGCCTCCCAGGTAATGCAGAAATCCAGGACAAGTTAGGTCTCAACAATGCCCCAAGTGGGGGAGGGAGCACGCTGCTTGACGAGTGGGGGAGGAGAGGCTGCCGGCGCTGCGCAGCAAAGAGGAGCACGCACCTGACGGGCAAGCCAAGGGGGCCGGTTTCAATATCACCGGAAGCCCCTGTCACTGCCAAGCCTCCCAGGCTGGCACTACTAGGCTTCGGTGCACTGCAGTATCGGTCTACCAGCACAATGCCAGGTGCCCCCCGGATCGCAAATACAGTCAGCACTTCATTCCCCTGCAGGTCAGTAGGGGCTTGTGTCATGGGACGAGCCCCGCAACAAGAATCGTCCTCACCATATGGAGCTCCACACTATGTCACCATCTTGGTGGCCTGCACGGCACACCCCCCTGATGAATCAAAGTTGAAACCGTGAGAAAGAACTAGAACAATCAACAAGCATTGGCAATGCCAATAGGTCTGGCTACAAGGGAATGTTGTATGCTAATGTGAAGTATTACAAGTAAACAGCAGGGGAATGGATAAGTATTTGTAGGGAAGCAAAGAAATGTAGAAAAATATTGGTGTAGGTTAAAAGGTCTGGTGTCAGTTGCACTGTCAAGCCAGAGCTTAAAATCCATGCAGGTTAATTACTGCCCTTCTTCTATCTGTGCTGCTGCTGGAGAAAAACATCATACATTATCTAGTTATCTAAGACACTTTAATAGCATTACAAATTACAATATCATGTGTGTGCCCCTGAAAGTTCAAGCTCGGCAACTGAATAAATAAACAAAACGATCACATCTGTCTGGAGGGCAAGCACCTTTTTTGTGGAAGCACACAACTTCTGCCTAATCAAAATATGTACTCCTGGCTCTCAATATGTGGATAGAGCCAGGGCCCCTCTCTGGGTGATTCTCAAATAACTGTCTGGTGGCAACTGCGCTGTCAAGCCAGACCATAAAAATGTTTAGTTCCTGAGTGCCTCAGACTTTTTCATCAGCAAGTTCCATTGTAGAGGAGGCATTAATAAAAGGAAATGAGAGTACCTTTGTATCTGCTACTACCACTTAGGGGGGGTCATTAACTTGGCAGGAAAAATTCCTATTAATTTTTGAATTTATTGAATACATATTCTTGCAAGAGACATCTGAGGCAAAATAGAATTGTGGCACTCTGCGGAAACTTGCTAGAAGAAAATGAATGGATAGGACTGGTGGATCTACCTAAGTTGGAGGGTGTTTGACTGTAGATCTTAGAGATCGCTATAGTGGTGATGGTTGAGGCAAAGTTTATCTCGCTTATAGCAATGGCAGTAGTCTAGCACTGGGCACCTCTCACGATGAATATTATGCCTCAATGGGGCAGGATCATGTCAGAAATTGGAAGCATTCGAAAGGTGTAACGAGTGCTTAGGTTGAAGGTGCTGCTCAAAGTGTAATTTACTGGCCAATGGTCAGAGCTGCTGACTTTGGAACTGGGAAACCAAGTTCGAATCCCGGCCTCTGCTCAACATCCTGTGTTTCTGGGCAAATCACTTAATCTCCATGTGCCTAAAATGTGTTAAGTAATCTCCTCATGTAACACACTCCAAAACCCATGGACCAAGTCTGCTCTATGTAAAACTGTAAAAAAATGTATAATAATTGCAAAAAGTGAGGTCAAGTGTAAACATTTTTCTTAGTTAAAACGGTCATTTATGGCTCCTGGAACAATTTCCTAGTAGTAAATACACTGATATTCAAGCAGATGTGGCAGGAGCAATTATGTCTTGCAATTTTTGCCAAAGATTGCATTGCGGTCATTTTTACAAAAATGACATTACACTGTATGAGATGAATGTGGTTCATAGTAAAGTTGGAGTCTGGAGGCCTGCCAAGAGTTACTAGCATATTTAGCATTTGGCACCACTGGAGCCCCCCATTTTGAGATAGGGAACTATTGATTGTTCACCATTTTGAAGATTGCACCACTCTGCTAGCACCCAGTCAGTAATAGCAGCCTGCCTCCTGCCTTTAGAGTCGACTCCCCTGCCTTTCTCTGCTATGTGGAGCTTTGTAGATCCAGGTAGGGAAAATTACTATTGTGAGGGTTCCCCTCACGTAACGCAGGAACCGCCCGACTTTTCCGCCATGGCGGCCGCCATGTGGCACACCGGAAATAGAGTCGGCAGTCTAGTGGGCCGCCCGGAATTCGACGGCCCTCCTCCAATCAGGGAAGAGCAAGGCGGGACCCTGGAGAACAAGAAGACGCCGATCGATTCACCCGGGAGTTCGAGGAGGAGAAGTGAAGCTGACGAGGAAGGAGGCGACACGGACGAGGAAGTGCCCGAGGACGTTACCACCACCGGCGAGGAGGAGCAGCACACCGACGACCGCTCTGGGAGCACAGCGAACGAGTCCAGCACTCCAACCGGGAAAGGAGAGGCTGCGACTTCCAGCCCCACGGCCCAGGAGGGTCGTGGGTTCAGGCAAGTCCCCAAAACCGGGTTCTTTGCTTTGAGGGGTTGGTGGGCGGGGTTTAAGGGCCACACCACCCCAAAACACTAAAAATCCCTGGCACCTAGGCACCACACGTTAGGGAGGCACAGGTGACGGGAGCACTCTTCCCTTTTTGTTTCTGTTAACTCAGAACGGTGTCCTGACTGTGTTCCTTGTTGTTTTTCTTTCCTTGCCCTGCTCCCGTCGACTCTATTGCCGGCATCTCACCCCCTCTGCCAAAGGAAACCGAAAACCAGGTGGAGACAAGCCCAGCAAGGAGGGACGACCAAACCACCACCAGTTGACACAGACTGTGTTCTGCCATTTGTTTTTCCCAACTTCCTGACTGCTTTAGTTTCATTCCTTTTTTTTTTATATAACAAATCCCCAAACAAAGGGACCCCAGGTGGAGACACCCAAGAGACATATTGGGGCATACAAACTTCACTTTTCGGTTAATAAAAATACTACCTGTCAATCCCAGTGACAAGACCTCCAGAGTGCTTTTCTTTCTGTACAACAGGGAGGGACGGACGACCCGACTAGTCCCTTGCTCACAACTATATAGGTAGAAAACTCCCTGCATATGAGGGACATTTTTCTATATATCAGAAACAAATCCCTCACTTTGGAGATAAGTTTCTAAAATAAAATAAAGTGCTGCGTGTGCCAACAGATTGGTAAGCCTCCCAGCATTTGGTTCTGCCAAATGTGCTTCCGCCAAGCTGGTGGAGCACTTGCATCAAAAAATTCCCATCAATTTGTAAGGTGTTTTTGGCTGCGCCCAGCGGGTGTTAAAAGCAGGGTCTGGCCTCTAATGGGCAGTCAACCACCCGTCCGCAGCCAGGCCTTCCACCCATCATCCCATGGTGTCCAACCATCTGCTGTCCATGGCTGAAGGCTGTGCGCAGTAAGGGGTTGGCCTCAGGGCCTGACCAGAGGCAAGGACCTACAGCCAACTGGCTGTTCCTGGGGTTTGCCCACCCACATAGGGTTGGGTGCAGGGCTTAAACCCACCCCCATGAAGAAAGAGTGCAGTGAGGAGTTGGCTGCAGGGCCTTGCCCCTGGCCAGGCCCGGTGCCAAACCCGCTGTGGGTGGCCAACTACCAGTTACAGCTGGTTAGTCTCCAGCCAGGCCCTGCATTCAACCTGCTGCAGGAGGCCATCCCACCCATACTGCAGCGGTGGGCTGGCCACCAAGCCTGTCCTCCATCCAACCTCCTGCGGACTCCCAACCCATTTATAATTACTTTAAAACTCTTCATCTGTACTGTGGTTCTCTTGCGGTACCGGTGAGCAACGTTCACCCCCACAGTTCCACACTACTTTGCAAGCTTCTCCCGATAAGATTTGCAGTGTACCGCTGTACCGTAGGGGTGGTGCTTGTGCCGGGGCCCCCTGGGAGTATTAGGGTATCACAGGGGAGTACTGAGTTGGGTCCAGCAGGAGTACAGTGGTATTGGCACAGTGAAAAAATATATATATTTTTGGGCACTGGGTATGGTCCCTTTGGGCCACCAGTCAAAAGTGTCAGTGGGTCAGGATCCCCCTACTTTGCCCCCTTATATATTTTTTTGTTTTTTAATAACTTCAGGACATGAGGATCTAGTCCTCGCGAACTGTAAGGGAGCGCATAATATTTTTCTCTGGGATGCGGCCAATCAGATCTCTCAGTATTGCAGGACTTGTACAATCCCACGGTACTGAAATGGCACAAGAGAAAAACCTCCCTCAGCCAATTAGAGGGCACTATGTTTTTTCAGTACACAGGACTCTAGGGCGACGATCTGTCCAGATACACCTATTTTTAAACCTCTTCATGACCACAACAAGCATCTATTTAAACACAAATTTCTCGAAAAAGGTTGAACAGATTTACACTAAATGACTAAAAGCATGCTTTCTGAGTAAAGTTCTAACCTTCTGGCAAATTTGGTGTAATTCTATTCAGCCTTGGTTTGTACCTGCAAGAGGAGTTTCCTATGGGAATTCAAACTGGAAATCAAGGTTTTGCGCTACCTCTTTTTCTTGGTCCACACTTGATGGAACACCGGAACCCTTTTTCTTCACCCCACTTGATGGATCACCCTTAAACTTTGCAGTAAGGCGTGAAGGTGGATGAAGTTTTTTGGGGTAAAGTTTTGTGCAGGTTGCCAAACAGTGCCAATGGTATTGGTGCAACAATTAATACTCTTCCTATGGAAACTGTGATCAAAATATAACTACACAGAGGCAAATGCCGCATCATATATACACACACACATGTGTGTGTATATATATATATATATATATATATATACACACATACACATATATTTTTATATATTTTCACTGAAAAAAACAAAGGTTAAAGTAACGTTATAGTTAGCTGAATTTCTCAGTGACAACATTAAAGTTTTGAACTAAAAAAAAAGCGGGAATTAAACAGTTATAGTTAGCAGCGCTAACTATAATTGCATCCCCGCCATGCATTGCTTATGATCTCACATATGACATGACTCATGACATGTTCTTAGACCTAATTTATGACCAGTGGCGGCTCGCATAGGGCGTGCTTCGGGGCGGTGGGGAGGGGCAGGGTGGGGGGTAGTAAACTCAAACATACGACAGAACGGAGGAAAGTAATTATTACGTTCCTCCGTTCCGTCGTATGTCCGAGTTTACTACCCCCCCACCCGGCCCCTCCCCCGCCCACCGCCCCGCAGCACGCCCTATGCGAGCCGCCACTGTTTATGACATCACTGATGACATTTCAAATTACATCATTGATGATATCACTGATGGCATCATCCAACGAGTGTGCAAGTTTATTTTACAATTCACATAGTGGCAGGTAACTACCATTCTCCTTTTCTACATACTTTTTACCAGCTTGGGTCCAGTTAATGGATTAAGTGTTTACCAAATGCATGTGCTCCTAATGCACTATAGCTGTGTACAGGTAATGAAGATGTTATAAATGTTTGCATTCAAGAGTAACTCTGTTTGCAACTGACAGCTGACTTGTATTCATTATACTCCACACAGCTTTTTGTTTGTGCAGAAAATGTTTCCAACAGGGAAATGATTCTACATAGTAGATACTTACTTTTGTTAGGACCCTTGAGCCATTAGAGAGAATCTTGTCACTTGATAATTTAACTTAACATAGAAGACTGTGTGCATTAGGTACTAAGATATGTGAAAAGATGAGCTATCTGTAATTTTTGCACCACAGTATGAATGGTGCTGATAGTATGTTCTTTAGTTGCTTCTGATTGTGGTATTTTGTTTAGCAAATAGTGTTTTTTTTACAACTGTTGCATAGAGTGTACACTGTTCTCAGGAGATTATTTTGAATACTCTGTGGTGTATTAATAATGAGAGTGTCAGTGTTTGCAAGCAGTGTGGTATAGAATGAACTCTCTCCATAGAATAAACAGTTTACAGTACCCACTTTTCTGCTGATGGCAACTTTATTTCTTAATATAGGTTCAGTGAGTGTCACTGGTATAATACAGATCAAAGCTGTATGTAGTAAGCTACTTTTTTTTGAACTGGTATTCAGTATTTTGGTTTTCTCACAACAATGGTTAGAGATTGAAGACTGTAGTGAATGACAGTTTTCCACATATGTGTGGTAGCTTCTTAATGTGATCTATGCTAACTGTAAAGTGTATGTTATAGGCTTAGTGCTGCATATAATGCTTGTTTTTAATCACCTAAGTGAGTTGTATCTGTGGTGGCAGTAGTAATAGCTGATATTCTCCTGAGCTATTTTGCAGTTACTGTCAGGCCTTTAATGCCATAGTAATTTATAGAGCAATATGCAGGAAAACGAAGTTTGGATGATGTAATCAGTGATGCCATCAATGATGTCATTTGAGATGTCATCAGTGATGTCATAAATGATGTCATAGAACATGTCATGAGCAATGTCATATGTAAGATCATAAGCAGTGCATGGCTGGGGTACAAGTTATAGTTAGCGCTGCTGTTGCAAAGTCATCCTGTGCCCTGGGCACCCCCCAACTTTTGTTGACTGGTACTGGTGGTAACTGACTCTGACTGACCCTGGGCAGGGGTGGTGCATTTGCCTAACCAGGCCCAGGGCCAGTTCAATGCTGAAATAGACACATTCGAATACAGTTAAAACACCTACATACACTAGGGTACACTATGGGTTGGGGTACCCCTGTGATTGGCATGACCTACCCTATAAGCCCCTAGTATATAATAGGGCAGGGGAATTGAAACTACCTATTAGTCCCTAGTATGTAGTAGGCATGGCAGTTTAAGAGGCCAGCAGCCTTTCTGCACTTGCATGTGTGCACTGCTGAGGCCTGAGGTCAGTTTTAAAAGCAGCCCTGGGTGCCAGGACTGCTTTTAAAAAGTAAATTGTGCCCAAACTCGACTTTGGGGAACTTAAAAATGGATAACCTACAATGTTTTGGCATATTAGGGACCCCCAGGGTCTCCCCTAGGTATCCCAGGGGTGGGGGGTCAGGTATCTATAAGGTAGACCTTTATAAAATGAGTTTTTATATGCCTGGGTAAAGTGAAATTTCACATTTCACTCCCACATTGTGGTAAAGTGCTGCCCAAATTCGACTTTGATGCTAGGAGCACTGTGAAGTGAGGTTCTGCAATATTTTTACAGATTCAGAACTCCTAAAGTCTCCCTAGTTGTCCTATGGGGTGGGGGTCCTGTAGATATAAGCCAAGTACTTATAAAATATGTTTTTGTAAGTCCTGGTGCTGGAAAAATGGCCCCAGTCATTTTTTCCATTGCAAATCCCCTGTTACATTGGTTAACATGGTAGGAAGTTATTAATTAATAACTCTTGATAGGAGAGGGCTAGAGAGGCCATTCAAAGATTTCCCTGAATGGTATTAATAAATCCAGCAATCTGATATTGTTGAATTTCTCCTAAAGTGTACATACAAGAAGTTATAAGACTTTCTTGTTTGTAAGTCCAGATTCAGCCTTCCAGTGGTCTGCCCTGATTGGTCAGAGTTAAGTGGATTAGCCAGCCTGCCTGGAGAGGTGATAAAGAGCCCCTTGGGTTATGCAGCTGGGCTGGGAGGGCAGTGTGCTGGTCCACAGGAATGCCAGGCCAGGGGGAGGGGTCATAAACCATGGGCTTCAAAGAGAAAAGCAGAACCCAGTGTCAGTTTACAACTCTGAACTTTATCCCTCAGGCAGATGGGGGGATTAAGGAAGTTATGAGCAGATGCAGGGGGGAGAGTCTAAGTAAGTTAGCCATCCTAGGGGTGTGTTTAGCCAGCTCTTGCCTCCTTGCTGGAAATTCTGCCATTATGGATTTGGAAGATTTGATGCACTCTGGGACAAAATAATGCCACACTCTACAGGAAGTGGTCATATATTTGAGGAGTTACCCTGCTCCCATTGGTCAGGAGTGACCTCCTGTCTGACCCAGAGAACATGAAATAAGCATCTGAGAGGGGCAGAGCCCTCCAGATCTGCTGCTTGAAACTTACTGAAGCAAGAGTTTGCCAAGCTGAGAAGATTTTGCTGTGCAAAGATTTCTAAGACCTGACCTCTGAAGACTGCACCATCTGAAACTATAGCCCTGTGGATTATCTTGCTGAAAAGGAACTAAAGAGTGGACTCCCTGAAAGCTACAGGTTAAAAGAGCTCATCTGGTACATCACCAACTAAATCTGCACCTGGGGGAGGTACCAGTGGATTTGTAAGGGTGACGTCCCAGTGGATTGTGGGAACTGAAGTCCTCAACTTTCAAGGACCATCTTGGAGCTTCCAGACCCTTGGAGTGAGTTTGAGACACTTTAGGACCCTTTGAGGAACTTCAGGAAGAAGTACAAGAAGTGTGGAGAACTTTGGAGGAACTTTGAAAAAAAGCTTAATAGAGGGACCAACTCAACCTGGTCAGCCAAGCCGCCTGCCTTCAACCGCGAGTCGGCCAAGCCATCCAGGTTCGTCCCGCTAAAAGCTCCGTCGGTCCCACTTCCAGAGTTTGACCGGGACTAGAAGAAATCTGAAGCCGGCGAACCCTCACCGGACCCGGCTACATGAGGAGCATCGAGAGACCCCGCAAGAAAAAGCTCCAGAAAAGTTTCTAAGTCCGCTCATAGAAAAGGTGACCGGGAGCAACCGCGAGAGCCAAGCCGCCTGCCTTCCATCGCGTGTCGGCCTGGGCTCCTGGGTTGCCCCACTGAAGCGCTAAAGAAAAAGTTTCTAAGTCCGCTCCAGGGAAGTTGACCGGGAGTTCGTTGAAAGGCAAGCCGGCGGACCCGCACCGGACCTGGACTGGCTGGGAGCGTCGAGGGGCCTCGGGGAGAAAAGCTCCAAAAAAGTTTCTAAGTGTGAAGGTAGAAACTGAGACCGGGACCTGAGCAAACTGTAGCCGCCCAGGGCTCCATCGCGGTCGACCTGAAACTTTGACTTTGACCCGGTCTATCGCGAGCAGGTATCCCAATATGGTGCTATAATCTTCTAAGTGCTATATTTTATTAAATCTTTGAAAATTCATATCTCCGGTTCCCTACATTGGATGTTTGTCGTTTTGGTGTCATTTTAAAGATAAAAATATTTACTATTGTTATAAATTGGTGTTGGATTTTTATTATGTGTTGTGTCTTCATTATTTACTGAATTGGTGTTTTTAAATGATTTACATAACGGTCTTTGAAGTTAAGCCTGTCTGCTCGCAGACACGTTACCAAGGGTTGAGCATAGGAATAATTTTCTAAGACCTATGCTGAGTCCTACCAATAGTTAGTGGCCTTTTTGCCAGTGGCAGATCTACATTTGCCCCTACCAATAATCCACTTTCCAACAGCTGCTAACTATAACTGCTGTATTTCTGTGTTTTGTTTTAGTTCAGAACAAAAACAGATCTTTTTATCACACCTAACTATAATGTTACTTTAACCTTTGTTTGTTTCAGTGAGTTTCTAGGGTTTTCTTAAGTAAAGATTTTTGTTTAAGTGCATATATGGTAGAATAACTGAATAATATATCCTGTGTGTGGACATTATTCTGAAAGGAAATTGCTTTTGTATTGTAACTTAACAGGAAAGGGTGCACACTTTGCAAAATGTTTCTTAAAAATGATGTTTGAGTATAAAACAGAGTAATACAACAATATTTGTGTAGAGATTGTCTATCTCCTCAGTTCTTCTGACTCTCCTATTGAGACATTTTCTCAGCAACTTTATTAATATGGTAATAGCATACTTTTCATAAACTTTGAATGTGTTTTTACAGTAAAGTTGTAACTATAATTCAGAAAGAGAATAATCGTTTTTAAAAATATTGTATAATATTAACTTCATTATATAAATCTATTTTTAAGTGTGTGATTACTCTTGCGAGATGTTCATGAGATCATAGAGTTCCATATTTTGTTTTAATCTACTGTTTAGAGTTCTTTATCATGTGTTCAGTTATTATTTAATGTTAAACTGTAAGAAGAGAGTCCTTAAAATATGGTTGTAATATATATATATTTTTTTTAAATGATGGTGACTTTTCTGAGACGCTTGCAGGAGTCAAACACACAGTCCCCTGCATGGACTGCGAGGGGGATGTACTTCCTGGTCGACACTCGTGACCCTCTCGCGAGATCGTACATTTGGGATTAAGTTAAGAACAGTGTATTGCTGCACTTGTGAACTATGGGGCTGATTACGATGGCGGGCGGAGGCACATCTGCTGTGCTGGCAGAAAATGCCCTTTTCCACACTCCATCGGCGGTCCTTGCGCCCGCCGTATTATGATGGGCATAGATAGCCCATTTCCCATCCGCTGCGGTGTTCCGGGTTCTGCCGAAATTCTCCGTCCGCACTGGTAGCGGACGGAGCCAATAGAGAGGTACCACTGTGCGGAATGTGGTCACGACCGCCGGTCAAATCACGATGCCTCAAACAGCCCATCACACAGCTGTGGAGAATCCGGCCATTCGAGGATGGCGGTGGCAATACTGTGGATAGCTCCATGTGTTCCAGACCGCTGGGGAAACGGCGGTCTTTGGCCTTTCCGCAGCAAATCCGACCGCCGCGGATGGATTTTCAGCTTTTCCGGCGGTGAATCCTGGAATCCGACCACCGTGGTAGGGAGTTTCTGGCGGTGCATCCTAATCTGGCCGGCGGTTTTGCCGCGGTACCTGCGGTGGAAATTTCCCGCTAGCACGGCGGTCGGAATGCTTTTCCGCCCGCCATTGTAGTCAGCCCCTACATAACAGAATAGAGATGTTGATTATATTAGTAAAATTGATTATGACTTATTCTATCGAATATATAAAGAATTTATATTTTTATGATCTCGCGAGATGTGCTCATGGGAGTCTAACACACAATCCCCTGCATGGACTCTGAGTGGGCTGTACTTCCTGTTCGGCTCTGGTGATCTACCCATGAGATTGTGCATTTGGAACAAGGCTAACAACAGTGTTTACTTGTAATTCTGAAATTAAGCTTGGAAAAATTGATTACGAATTGTTTCATGAAATATATAAAGCAGTAATATTTCTCCAAACTCTGGACATGCTTGAGAGTATCTCACAAGAGGTCTGGTAGAGGAACCACATCCTAAGGAAGGATTGTGATTGGTTCATATGGATGTCTTTATTTAGAAAAAGAAGATTCCATCCTTTTTGCTTTATTTCCCTATTGGAGTTTGGTGATAGTAGACATATCTGGCTTGCTCTTCTTTCCTGTTTCCTTAACATCACAAAGATGTCTTCAACAGATTCTGATGAGCAGTCAGGGGCAGCTGCACCACCTCAGCCTCCCAAGGAATCCTTGGTGTGGCAGTTTTTTGATATGCGGTCAGGTGAAAAAAAAGTTTCTGCAACGTATGTCATCTGAAAACTTTGCAAGAAAGAATTCAGCTGGAGGTGCATAAATTAACAGTATAGTATGAGTACCACAGGCATGTAGAGGCACCTAAGATCTATGCATCCGCAAAGGCTTGATCAGGTAGAGTTGGCTCGTGCTGTGGAGCTAGACAACTCTTTAGGGGCTTCCACATAATTTGCTCCAGAAGATACTGTGCAGGTAGTAACTGCAGTAGCAGACAATAACTCTGCTTACCGGGATAAAGCACTATTTTGCTGCTTGTGTAAGCAGATCATTTTTTCATGAGGGACAAGCAGGTCTGCCAAGGAGAAGCTTGTCTAAGGTCACCAAAGCGACCCCATGGCAGTAATTTTGTTTTTAACAGTTTTTTCCAAATTTTTCTCCTGTTTGTTCTTAAGGAGATGTTGTTGGTGTTTGTTTCACACTTCACACAAGTTTTTATCTCAACCTATTAAAAAAGTTTTAAAATACAAAAAAATATTAAAAATGTTAGACAACTCAATTTTTTTTTTTATAGTTGTTCAAACTGTTAACAAAAAAGGCTCTTTTTGGAGCTACTCTATATTCTTGATCTATGTTGTTTGTACTTTTTCCCTTTTTTCCTTTCTCAAAATCTCTTGCGAGACTCTCGCAAGAGCCAGAAAAGCCCACCAAAATCGGCAGCTCTCCCGAGCCTGCAGAAGCTTCTTAATGACTAACGAGACTCTCACGGGATCGTAGCCCAATCTGAAAATTACCCAATAGAAAAGCTCATACTGTTTAAAAAGTAACTGTGTACCATCAAAAAAACAGTTGGTAACAACCTAACCTACCTTTCTAACTGCCAAAAATCTAACAATCACATTTATATTTTTGACTTCCTCCCTTTTTTTCTCTCCTCTTGTAAGTCCCTATTCCTTCCGAAGCTTACTCATTTTGCTGAGCCCTCCTCTTGTGACTGAAATCTCCATACTGCACCATGGTTCGACTCTGGATTTTGGGACTCAGCTTCATCCACTGGGCCAGAGAATATTACATCAATTGTGGTATAGACAAGAATCTTGTATTTCCAACCTTGGACATCACTTGGATTGGCCATAGAGGTATGAGATGGAATCAATTGTTACCAATGGTTGAGAGCATTTTGGATTGTGAGCACCCAGACCTGATGATAGCGCACTGTGGTGTCAAAGACCTAGGCACAATCACAGGGGTTACGTTTGAAATCCAAATTAAGGAGACCTTTTCACAATTGTTGTCTCTCTCCTCACATTGCCTTTGTATATTCTAATATATTTCAAAGGCAAAAATGGCAGTGGGCCAAAGACTTTTGTCCTAAGATTGATAAGTCCAGGAAGCATGTTAATAAAACAATTTCTGTATTTCTTCATGACCATGGCATGGGCTCTATATATCATAACAACATCTGGTTTGATATGCCAGGTGTCTCTAGGCGAGATGGAATGCACTTCACTGTAGAAGAGAACAGGATCTTCCTTAATAACATCAAGAAATGCATCTAGTTTTATGTGTAATTGAACATTAATCACTATAAACACAAAGGCTGTTGTCAGAGCCACCCTATTGCAACATTATCTGATTCTTTCATGTTATAACTCTTGCAAGAGTGGGAGCACCCAAATGACTGCCTCCACCCCTGTATTTGTCCGACTCTCACGAGATGCTCATGAGCCCAAATATTTAACCTATATTTCATGAACAATAGCTCTGTATCGTAGGGTGTGTGTATTAGACTGTACAAACACACAAACCTCTGCACTGAAATGTCCTTCTTGAGAAAGATTTTCTCTACCCCACTACATGTTTTTTTATGTTTTATTTACGATCCTGCGAGAGTCTTGCGAGATTGTAAAATCTTTTGAGGGTGGATTTTATACTTTCCTTCATTACAGTACATACGCCTTATAGTCCCGCTAGTCGATGTGGGGGCAAAGTAGCATCTCCACTGACACCTTTTCACTGTATGACAGGAGTGCATAGCAGGGTGGGAGGGGAGACTGGGCTCTTCAATGACACGTCTCACAGAGCAACAACTGTGCATGTTAGAGAATGGAGAGTGACCGGCATCTCTGCTGAGACCTCTTCTCAAGGTGAAAAATGTGCAGAGTAGGGTGTAAGGAGAGACTGGCCTCTCTGGTGACACCTCTCCTCAGGGAGACCAGTGTGCATAGTAAGGTGTGGGAGGAATGACCTCTGTTTTGAGACTTCTCTCTCAGATGATCAGTGACCATAGTAGGGTGTGTGAGGGACTGCCTTCTTTGATGAAATCCCTCTCTTGGATGAGTGGTCTGTATAGTAACATTTGGGGAGGGACTGGCCATTCCTTTGAGACCTCTCTGTCGCATGACAACTGTGTGTATTAGGGTGTGTGAAGGAACTGGTTCTCTGTTAAGACCTCTCTTTGTAATGATGGATGTGCATAAAGGTGAGGAAAGAGACTGCCATCTCTGCCGAGACCTCTCTCTGGGCTGGCAGGAGTGCATAGTAGGGTGTGGAGAGGGACTAGCCTCTCTGCAGAGACCTCTCACTCGGATGACGCGTGTGCATAGTAGAGTGTGTGCAGAGACTGGCCTCTCCTCTGAGACCTCTGTCTCGGATGACGGGTGAGCATAGTACAGTTTATGGAGGGACTGGCCTCTCTGCTGAGACCTCTCTCTTGAATGACTGATGTTTATAGTAGACTGCGGGAGTGACTGGCCTCTACACTGACATCTGTGCTCATGCCTCTCCCCTCAGTGATGGGTATGCATAGTAGGGTGTGGGGATGAACTGGCCTCTCTACTGACCACCCTATCTTAGATGACAGGCATGCGTAGTAGGGTCTGTGGAGGAACTGGCCCTATGCTGAGACCTCGCTCTTGGATGATGGGTATGCATAGTAGGGTGTGAGGAGGGGCTTACCTGTCTGCTCACACCTCTCTCCAGGGTGACAGACGTACAACTAGTATATGGAAAGGAAATTACCTCTATGCTGAGAAGTATGTCTTGGATTACAAGCATAGAGACTAGGGTATGGAGAGAGACTGCTCTGTCAGCTTAGACCTCTCCCTATAGTAACACGTGTATAGCAGACTGTGGATAGATACTGCTCTCTCTGCTCCTACCTCTCTTTTTGGTGATTAAGGTACATATTAAGGTATACAAATAGAGTATCCTCTCTGCTGAGAACTGCATCTTGCTTGATGGGTGTGGATAGTTGAATGTGGGGACCCAATAACCTCTCCCGCAGACCTTTCCCCATAGAGACAGGAATGGATAGTAGGCTGTGCACAGGCACAGACCTCTCCGCTGAAACTTCTCTCCATATATATATCTCAATCACAGTGGTATTTGCTACTGGATAGTTATAGTTAGGACCATATTTTCATGGGAAATTGTTTTTTCGTTTGCTTATAACTTTGGCGCCATTTGACAAATCTTCACAAAAAAAAGTCTCATCCACCTCAGCTTCTTCCTGCAAAGTTTCGGGTTGATCTGTCAAATGGGAGGGGCAAGAAAAAGGTAGGTCCCCAAAATGCATTTTCCCCATGCAATTTTCTATAGGAAAATTGAACAGCAATATCATAAAAACAGCTATACTGTAAATCTGAAAGAAAGCTAAATGTTGATCCAGATAGTGTGCTTTTTATGATTTGGTGTAAATCCGTTCAGTAGTTTTTGAGAAACTGAGGCTCAAAATGTATGAACATTTCATCCTGTGGTTCCACAGCATATCCACCATAGTGGATCCACATGCTCAAGCATGCATTGCGATTGGCTGGCCACAACCTGAAGGAAAAATTGTGGCCTTGGGGGCATGGGACCAGGCAAAGGGGCATGACAGAGAAGAGCAACAGTAGATTGTGTTTGGGTGGGGGTGAATATTTGGGAAGTCTTCAAACTTCTAAAAGTAAGAAAAAATTCTGCAGTTGCAAGGGCACCTTCTTTGTAACTTCACACACCTCTAAAACCGACGCAATTGGTGTGAGCAAAAATGTAAACAAATTTCAATTGGATGTTAGCAAAGAGCAATGCTGAATATCCAATTTCAGAGACCATCCCATTTTTAGTTTGTAAAAAGATGTCATGTTACAAAAGCATATAAGTTCATTTATTTGGGCCTAATATACCAAGGACTTCACAAATTCAGAAACCGAGCAAGTTATGAGGAATGGCAAAGCTATGGGACCAATGTACTTAGACAAACCACAAGGATTTGCAAATGGACTTCGTGAATTGGTATTTTGTGATTCACAAACCTTCACTATCTCAGCAATTTCACATTCATTTTTTCTGTACATGCCCTTCTCCTCTCACTCTGCCTCTTTCTTCTATCCCTTAATTCCCGTCTCTTGTCCTCTGTCCTTTCATTGTCAATGCTCTCACTCTCTCTTACACCAGACATTCTTCCCTTCATTCCATTATTTATCTAGATTTATCTCTACCCGATCACACGATACCCATCACAAAACTCTATCTCTTTCTTGTTCTCTCCTCCACTGTTCCCTCGTTTTGCAATGTTCTTTTCTTCCCTTGCACTGTCTTCAAACCTTCATCTACCTCATCCATTTGTCTCTTCTCGAAATACCTTACCTGTATACCCAGCATTTCCTCATTACCTCCACCACTCTGCAGCTCCATACTCTCATCCGGACATCTGTTCACCACTTACACATACTCTTCACCTCTGTAAGGTTGTGCTACCTATCTCGCCTTTCTTACTCAAATCTTCATCACCAAGTACCTTTATTTACTTCCTATTTCATCTAACTCTCTTTTTGCTTTCTGCGCTCTTTTCTACTATCACTCATTGCTTATCTGACGCACTTACATTTCTCTTCTACTTACATAAAAGACACACACCTTGAATATGTACTTCTATTAAAGCATGGTTTCTAGTTTGAACATTTCCGAAATGTACAGTGGACATTCATAATGGGGTCCCATTAAAACTTTATGACATGTAAGGAGATGTGATTGTGAGGGCAGTGTGCAGATGAAAAAGGGCACTATTTATTTCCAAAATGACTAGGTTAAACAATGGCACACCTGATAATGGTTAAACACCGTGACCACATTGCCAACGGTTTCTGCCTCACTTCCTGTTGTGAAGTTTGGTCTCGCTTATTGGGGTATGGCTAAGACTGATTTGCAAATAGTTGGTCTCTGTCTGAAATCACACAGGCAAGAAAAAACCTGGAAATTTAACATATCGTGAGTAATTACCATTACCAGTGATGTAGATTGACTCAAGTTTATCCATCTATCCACTTTGTCATATCTAACTCCCTCAACCTAAGTTTCGTGTGCATGCAGACACTTGGCTTCCAAGCTTGATGTGCCTTAGGGTCCCAAAGCTGCATCTCACTAATGAAATCATATAATGCAGAAGCACACCTCGAATCACTTGTGTTCACCTTCAGATGGGACATTGTATGAAATCTTGTCATTGGCAGCTTTTTTTGGACGGTGACCGTCTAGATTGCGGTGGCATCTGGTCCTATTCTGCAGATTATGCAGCCCTCAGCAATTATATACCTCTCGGCAGCTATTTTGTTTCTCTTGTTTTTGGTATGTGAAATTGTACTTGATCGTTCTTTAAGTGCTCTAATGATGTTTGGTACAGCATTGTGTTATAACGAAAGAACACAGTGCCTTTGGTTGGCTCATAGGCTGGTTTATTCAGCATAACAAAGGAAAGAACAGGTATAATCAAGGACTGCAAAAAGAACAGATCTTACTGATTACAGCTCACAACTTAAAACCCAAAGAACCTTAGGAATATAAGTCTTCATAGGACGGCCTGGGTGGCAGGCCACCACAAGTTGCTGTAGAAATATAAATAAATAAATAGATACATAAAATATTCCCTCGTGGAAATGTGATGTCATGCAATGCAGTCCCAATGCCATCACCACTTTGCAGACTAGAAACAGCTGAATGACACCTTCTGTTGGTGCAAAAACAATGAACGTCGAGTAACTCCTTGGCCAGTGTTCAATGCATATATTCATCACCACACATTCCTTCTCTCCCCTTTTCTGTTTATTGGGTTGACATACATCACCATCTAACCCAGAAATATCTTCCTCAGATGTGAATTCATTTGTTTTCTTTATGTGTTCATAAATGTAGCAACTTAAGACCTTGATAAGATTTTTTGTACTGTTTATTAGAATTCGCAAACTAAGTTTAAAAAAATATTTTTAGCAATACATGCATAGTATGCAAGCAAACCCAATCATGGCAAAACACATTGTAGGGTAGTAAAATGGATCAAGGGATTGAGCATCGGGTTCATAATTCATTTTGTCCTAAGTTGCTAAAATGTGCTTTATTGAATTAATTTATACCACCTAAAGCGTGATATAGAAAAAAGACTGGTCACAGTGCAGGGTTTTACATTGTGCTGTGATCAGCTTCTCACTTTGTGGTGCGAGGGATCTCAAATCCTTTCCAGTGCAACAGGATTGTTCACAAAATATCACAAACTTCCCTTCTTATCAATATTAAAGTGGTATGGTGGGATGAAGACAGGGGACGGTAGACCTCTATCCCAGCACATGCAATGTACATGCATGTCAACCCAGAGTTGCAAAACCGTCCTGGCACAAAACAAATGAATTGGTGGAATGAAGGTCTGCTGTCCAATGCAGACCTCCATTTCCACCATTTGCAACTTTTCACAATGAGTAACAAGCTAATACACTCTTCCCTAATATTAATGAGGTGTGTAGATTGCTTGTTCTTACAAACAGTCCTTTTGTTCTGAGAGGGATTTGAGAATCCCTCACAAAACCAAGGGGATGCCGGTTGGAGCAAATTTCTAAATATTGCCTTGTCACTAACCAATTTATGCGTATATAAACTATATAAGGGCCTCCTTTTATAATGTGCACCTTTTTTGCACATAGGCTGATCTGGTGCCAAGTGTGCTATTGTTAGCACTTTTTGCTAACTGTGCATTTTTGAACTTTACAATATTAATTCACAAATTGGTTTTGTGTTTGCCATTGACTTTGTAACCCACAAAAATCGAATACTTCGAAGAAAACCTGCCCAAAGGAATGGTGACTGGATACAGCGAGAATCCACTGTAATCACTTACTAGAAAAAATACATTTTTTCTAGAGACCCCTCACCCACCAGAGTTACCCCTAGGTGGCATGCTTCATTATTGGGGTTCATCCCAATCCTCTATGGATTGAGGCGTGCTGCGACTTGGCGATTACGCAGGAGCACTTACTGGTGTAAACAAGGTGAAGTAAAGGGGAGTGGAAAATGTGCAGTTAAAAAAACCTAACTAGGCTTCCTGCCCCTAGTTGGTAGGGTTAAAATCAGGGGTTATTACTGAAAACGAAGATCATAATGAGTCTGGTTGTCTCAGTAATGGTTAGCCAACATGTTTCGAGCCATTCCCCTATTGGCTCTTCTTCAGGACTCCACGGGAACCAGCCCCGTGTGTAGTACTCCTAATAGATCCTCTATTGTGCACACATAATGCGCATGTACTCTGTATACATATGGTTTGTTAATAAAAATATCCTGTATTTGAGTCATGGTCGAAACCAGGGTCGAGGGGCCTGTAGTCAAACCTTCATCAAGACCGCCTCGGACAATGCACCTACTTCCTGCCCTGGGGACCGCATATTGCCATTGACTTTGTACTTTTTTTTACAAAAGGAGTTACAGTGCAAACATTTACTTACTGCTCATTTGCCATTCAATGCACTAATGTGTACGTTTTGAATGAAAAGTCTTTTGTACATTAGTCCCTGTGTACTTACATAAAAAGGACTAGACTATAAGTAATAACATTTAATAAGATGCCTTTTTTTAATATTGACTTGCCCCACTAATACATTATCTACTGTGCTTCTCTGAAGAATACATTCTATTTACTCATAAATTATTCTTTGAAGTTTATTTGACTAATAAAACTATTACCAGTAATGCTGATTTTGAAGTCCTGCATTTTGCAAAGTCAACTAAATCTCAAAGCACATTTAATACTGCCTCACGTTTGACTTTGCAGACTGTAAGTTTAATGCTAACCTCTGTGAACATTAATTAGAACACATTGTACTGTGTTGTAAATAGTTCTTCCTTGGCAGGCAGCTGACTGATATCATTGTGAGGGAGATTCTACTGGGAGCTAAGCAGTGTTCTGCTGGTATGAGGATGTGATCCAGGGAGCTGATTGCCTGAGGCATCTTTATTCTGTAGCTGTTGTTCTAGAATATCATCTGACATGATTGCTGTGTCCTAGATATCATTTACAAAAATATCACCCCATTGCAATTAATAACAAATCTATATCCAAAGGCATGATATTATTGTAAACCATATTTAGGACACTATATTCTTGCCTAACTATAGCAATGTGGAGAAAATGCACATTTTCTGCATGGTTCCCCTGATTTTTCTCCTTTTTCAGGACTATATTTTTTGGGCTAGTGTTAGGACTTAGGGTCAAATGACACTGCTATACAGTGCAATAGTGCTTGTGTTGTAAAAAGGTACTGGTAGAATTAGTTTCACCCAGTTGGTCTGTTTAACTTTCATGTAGGTCCAAGGTGGATGGCACAAAAATTGCACCAGTAGTGTGATGTGTCAGTTGCAGTGTGTACTTTATGTATCTAAACCTTCAGAAAAGCTAACAAAGCCTTTCAAAGTTACTTTCCCTTTGGTTTAAATATTTTGAATTAATGTTGAAATCAGTTTTTTATAACTTTCTTGGAAAATTAACTTTATAGAGGTGTCCTTTGGGCTGTCTGAGCCAGAGTTGGTTTAAAGCCAGTTCTGCCACTCATACCTCCAGACGTCAATACATATTGCTAGCTGAAATTGACGTCTCTGTTTGCCTGACAGAGGTCTGTTCTGTGGACCAAGGAAGACAGAATTCTTGTCTGAGACTGGCCTCTTAGTGGGACTAGCCATCTGTGAGTGCTAAAGTAGAGCTGGTAGAATGAGGGATAGCCTTGACAATACTTCTTTGGACTTGCTGATCCTGAATGGGGATGGTGGTTCTATTCCCATTTTTTCCCCTGTGCCCTCATGGATCCTTTGGCTCGAGCCCCAGCAGGAGTGAGAACTAGTTCTTCACCTTGGCAATGGAAAGGAAGGCTAATTTGAATAGTGGGGTGAGGTACTTATCCTGTGGTATGAAGGGTTTCACAATATTGAATTTAGGACTTCTGGGAACCTCTACAATAAATGGAAGTGGCAGTGCTGAAAAGGGAGGTGGCCATAGGTTACGAAAATAGACATAATGGGACTGGCTTCTTACCACTGCCTCAGAACTTTCCTGAACTGGGAAAGAATGCACCAGAAAAAAGTCGCTGCTGGAAGAAAGACGAATCCTGACTCATGCTGGAAGAGGGGTTGAGGAATCAAAGACTCTTGACTCTAGCTGGCACCTAGGTACTGGAAATGTTCTTAAAAGGTTAAGTGGTCCCATTTGGAGCTTTTGCTGCACAGAAAGGGGTTCAGCATGACCTTGTGGTGTAGGTGTCTGGCCTAGTGGAGCCCAGCCAGGCTACAGCTTCCAGTCTTGCCCTGCTGGAGGATTTTGAGAACCAAAGACTTGAGTGAGTCCAAAGGTAAAACCTTGGAGTGGGGCGAGTTGGCTACAAAATATAATGTTGTCCTGCTTCGAGCATTTGGTTCCAAAACCACAAGCTTAAGCGCAAGTTCAATGATGAGGTGTTAGACCCGGGAACCCTGGTTGGCTGAGGTAGGTACCTTAGGCCAAATAGGGACCCCCGCTCTCACATCAGGAAAAGGAAGGACACCTTCTCAGATAGCCCCCGCTAACACCCATGGTAGCTTGGCACGAGCAGCCAGGCTTATCTTCAAGGTAAATGTGTAAAGTACTTGCAGCCACGCTCACAGCAACCCAATGATGACACCACAAATGGACTCCACACGAGTTTCATAAAAACGAGTATAAATTTATATAAAAAGATATACGATAAGACCACACAATATAAATCCAACATATGCGTATTTGGGATATTCTTCCTGGCCGGTTGTTAGGCCAGCCAGCCCTTGTAAGTTCTGGCGATATTAATGAGCACTTCTAAACGTTCCACTGCAGTCCTAATGCAATGCTAAGCAGTTCGTAATGCTAGAATCAGGCACTTTGCAATGTAGAAATAATGCAGTTCGTAATGCTCGAATCAGACACTTTGCAATGTAGAAATAATGCAGTTCTTAAAGATAGCATCAGGCACTTTGCAATGTAAAACGAATGCAATGCGTAACGCAACAATCAGGTATTTCGTTATGCAGAAATACTGCAATGCGCAATACGACAATCAGGCAGTTCGTTATGCAGAAATAATGCAATGCGTAATACGACAATAAGGTAGTTCGTTATGCAGCAACAATGCAATGCGTAATACACTAATCAGGTAGTTCGTTATGCAGAAACAATGCAATGCGTAATACACTAATCAGGTAGTTCGTTATGCAGAAACAATGCAATGCGTAATACACTCCAGCACCGATCACGGTGCCTCAGGCGGTCTCTCCGCCACTCGTACTGACACGCAGTCAGCCTCTGTCAACAGTTGCCCCCACACGGGTATGGTGTAAACAAAAAGTGCAGCTCCGCACTCAGGCCCCGGTACTGCCACTCCGTTGGCAAGTACGGGCCTGCGATACGAGATGAAGCAGAGGCTCGCACTGAAGGAATGGGAGAGGCCAAGAGCGTCTCCCGCCGAGCCCGCACCCCGCCCCAGGCGTCGACACACGTTACCTGGGGGGTGCGACCTCACTCTCCTCTCCTCTTCCTGCGACTTGGGCCTCCGATGCAATCTTTGTGAATTCCGGGCAGTGGGACTCGGGCCCTCCCTCGACGATGTTGGTTCGAGGTCCCTCTCTGGCACCGGCGGGCTCGGGCCGGCGGCTCGGCTCCTCCGGGGCTGCCGGTCCGGGCCGCAGATGCTACGAAGATCTCAGGCTGCAACAGGGCACACAGCGTCGCTGAGACTCACTTGAGCTTCGGGTGCACAATCACAGGGCACTCCTCCCAAAGTTTTCAGGTTGCACGAAGCACACGCACACAGCGTCGCGGAGACTCACTTGAACGCCGGGTGCACGATAACAAGGCAATCCTCACGAAGGTCTCAGGCTGCACAAAGCACACGCACACAGCGTCGCTGAGACTCACTTGGACTCCGGGTGTGCACGGTAACAGGGCAATCCTCACGAAGGTCTCAGGCTGTACAAAGCACACGCATACAGCGTCGCTGAGACTCACTTGGACTCCCGGTGTGCACGATAACAGGGCAATCCTCACGAAGGTCTCAGGCTGCACAAAGCACACGCACACAGCGTCGCTGAGACTCACTTGGACTCCAGTGCACACGATCACAGGACAATCCTCACGAAGGGCTCAGGCTGCAAAAAGCACACACACACAGCATCGCTGAGACTCGCTTGGACTCCAGATGCCCACGATCACAGGGCAATTCTTACGAGGGTCTCAGGCTGCAAAAAGCACACGCACACAGCGTCGCTGAGACTCTCCTGGAAACTTTAGTGTTCCTGAGTTTCCGCAACGGGGAGCCAGCTCACCTCGGGCCCTTGGGGATAAGTTACTTCCGGACACAGCAAAGTCCTTTCAAGCAGGGGGACACAGCACACAGCAAAGTCCCTTTAGCCTCTCCTTGGTTAAAGCAGCAAACTGCAGGCCAGCCCCAGAACACACAGCAAGGGTCAGTCCTTTCCTTCAGTCTCTTCAGCTGTTTCTTCCTTGGCAAAGGCTCCTCTTGACCACGAAGTAGCTTCAGTCTTGTTCAATCTTGATCAAGCCATTTCTCTCCAAAGTTCAGGGGCTTCAGCTCTCATAGTTATACCCCTAAATGTCTTTGAAGTCTTTGTGTTCAGGGGGGCACTGACCCCTGTCTAAACCAGTTCTGGGTGCCTCCCTGCCAGTGACACCTTCTGCCTTTGATAGTGGGGGTCTGGCTCCTTAATCACTCAGCAGGAGATGGAGCCATTGCTTTATGGCAGCAACCCAGGCCTCTTCACCTCCAGGGGCTGCTCCTCCCCCCTACACTCCAGATGCAGGTCAGCCTGTTGCTGTCTCACCTCCTCCCCTGGGTCAAGACATTCCCCAGATCCTATCACTTTCAAATCCAGACAGTCAATCCACAACCAGGCAGAGACACACAGAAATGTTAGCGCACAAAAACCCAGCCACTTCTAAAAGAGTGGCTTCTAAACACACAATGCAAAAACCACCTTCATAAAAAGATGTGTTATTACATTATGAGTTCAGGCACACTAAACTTCACCTCTCCATCTTAAGCCTTTGGGAAGATAGGCTGGAAAACATATTACACAGCCTCCCCATTCTATCCTATGGGCAAGATGGCCTTTCCACAGTGAAAAACAAAATGGAGATTATTTCACTGTCAGGACATGGTACACACCTTAGTACATGTCCTACCTTTCACATGCACGGCACCATGCCCAGGGGGTACCTTGGACCTACCATAGGGGTGTCTGATGTGCATAGAAAGGGAAGGGTAAGGTCTGGCAAGTGGGTGCACTTGTCAGAACAACATGGCAGTTTAACAAACTGCGCGCAGGCACTGCAGTGGCAGGCATGAGTTCCCTCTTTAAGGCTACTTGTGTGGGTGGCTCAATTCGTGCTGCAGGCCCACTAGTAGCATTTGCATTACCAGCCCTGGCACACACAGTGCACTTTATTAGGGACTTTACTAGTAAGGCAAACATACCAATCATGGACAACCAAATGCCATTACACTTTATACAGGGAGCACTTGCACTTTGACACTGATTAGCAGTGGCAAAGTGTCCAAAGCATCTAAGTTGGCAAAACAAAATCCATCACAGCACCAAAAATAGAGGAGGTAGAGGCAAAAAGTCTGGGGTAACCACACCAGAAATGCCAGGTCTAACACGTGTCCCCTCCAGCCGAAAAGTGGGGGGGAACTACCCACCCTCATGGGAGTTCTCATCACTAAGGCGGAAAAATCTGGACAGACCATCAGCATTGGCGTGTTCTGTTCCCGGGCAGTGTTCCACCATGAAGTCCATTCCCTGTAGGGAGATGGAGCACCTCAACAGTTTTGGGTTCTCGCCCCTCATCTGCATCAACCATCTGAGGGGCCTGTGGTCTGTCTGAACTAGGAAGTGAATCCCAAACAAGTAAGGCCTCAGCTTCTTCAGTGCCCAGACCACAGCAAAAGCTTCCCTTTCAATTGTACTCCATCTCTGTTCCCTGGGAAGTAGCCTCCGGCTAATGAAAGCTACTGGTTGGTCCAAGCCCTCATCGTTCAATTGTGAGAGTACTGCTCCCACATCATGCTCTGAAGCATCTGTCTGCACTACAAACTCTTTGGAGGAATCAGGCGCCTTGAGCACGGGCGCCGTGCACATGGCAGTTTTCAGGGCATCAAAAGCGGTCTGGCAGGCATCAGTCCAGATCGCTTTCTTGGGCTGTTTCTTTGACATCAGTTCTGTCAAGGGGGCAACAATGGTGCCATACCCCTTCACAAACCGTCGGTAATACCCAGTGAGTCTTAGAAAGGCCCTCACTCCTGTCTGGGTCTTGGGGGGTTCCCAAGCCAGAATGGTATCAATCTTTGCCCGTAGGGGCGCCACCTGGCCGCTCCCTACCTGGTGTCCTAAGTACACCACAGAACCCTGCCCTATCTGACACTTACTTGCCTTGATAGTCAGGCCTGCCCTCTGCAAGGCCTTCAACACTTCACTGAGGTGTCGCAAATGTTCCTCCCAACCGGAGCTAAACACAGCAATGTCGTCCAGGTAGGCGGCGCTGAATTCCTCCAGCCCACCCAGCACCTGGTTGACCAGTCTCTGGAAGGTGGCAGGGGCGTTCTTCAACCCAAAGGGCATAACTCTGAACTGGTAATGCCCCTCTGGCATTGAGAACGCTGACCTCTCTTTGGCCCCTTCGGTCAAGGCAATCTGCCAGTACCCCAACGTCAAGTCAAATGTACTGAGTTACCCGGCAGCTCCCAGCCGATCCACGAGCTCATCAGCTCTGGGGATGGGGTGAGCGTCAGTCTTGGTGACGGCATTGAGCCCACGGGAATCCACACAGAACCGGAGTTCTGGGGTGGCACCTGGCACAGTGGCTTTTGGCACAAGGACCACTGGGCTAGCCCAGGGGCTGCTGGATGGCTCAATCACCCCTAGCGCCATCATCTTGGAGACCTTCTCCTTGATGCTGGCCCTGACCTTATGAGCTACTCTGTAAAATTTTTGTTTTACAGGCAGGCTGTCTCCAGTGTCCACATCATGGACGCACCAATGGGTGACTCCTGGGGTCAGGGAGAACAGGGAGGCGAACTGACCCAATACCTGGCGACAGTCCCTCTGCTGTTCCGGGGTCAGGGTAGGCGAGATGTTCACCCCATCCACTGACCCATCCTTCTCCTTGGCTGACAGGAGGTCAGGAAGAGGTTCACATTCCTCTTCTACCCCATCGTCTGTAGCCAAGAACATGGTCACATCAGACCTCTAAAAGTGTGGTTTGAGGCGGTTCACATGGAGGACGCTCAAAGGGTTCCTAGGAGACCATAAGTCAACCAGGTAGGTCACTTCGCTTCTGCGCTCCACCACCTCATAAGGCCCAGTCCACTTGTCCTGGAGCGTGCAAGGCTCCACTGGCGCCATCACCCACACTTTTTGCCCAGGTTGAAATTCGACCAGAGTGGCATTCTGGTCGTACCACCGCGTCATTTCTTCCTGGCTGGCTTCCAGATTCGCCTGAGTGAGTTGCCTGAAACGCCTAGTTTGGTTCCTGAAGGCCAGCATGTAGCTATATACATCCTGGGGGTTTACTAGGAGCCTTCTCCCAGCCCTCCTTCACCAAACTCAAGGGTCCTCTTACCGGGTGTCCATACAGGAGCTCAAAGGGACTGAACCCTAAGGACTTCTGTGGCACCTCTCGGTAAGCAAACAGCAGGCATGGTAAGAGGACGTCCCACTTACGCCTCATGGGTTCCTCAAGACCCATAATCATGCCCTTCAGGGTCTGGTTAAATCTCTCAACCAGACCATTACCCTGGGGGTGGTACGGCGTGGTGAACTTGTAGGTTACACCGCACTCCTGCCACAGAGATTTCATATACCTTGATATGAAATTAGTACCCCTGTCAGACACCACCTCTCTGGGGAACCCCACGCGGGAGAAAATCCCCATCAGTGCACGGCCCACCACGGGGGCTGTCACCGTCCGGAGAGGGATGGCTTCTGGGTACCGGGTGGCATGATCCACCAAAACCAGGATGAACCTGTTGCCCATGGCTGTCTTGGGATCCAGAGGCCCCACGATGTCAATGCCCACCCTTTCAAAGGGGGTGCTGACTACAGGGAAAGGTTGGAGGGGAGCCTTGCGCTTCCTTCCACTCTTATCACTTGCCTGGCAAGTCTGACAGGTCCTGCAATGAGTATCAGAACTCTTGCGCCTTTGAGGCCAGTAGAAGTGGGTGACAAGCCTCTCAAAGGTCTTGTCCTGCCCCAAATGTCCTGCTAAAGGTACATCATGAGCCAACCCCAGTAGGAAGGCTCTGAAGCGCTGGGGTACCACCAGCACACGGGCTGACCCAGGCTCAGCAACCTTAGGCTCACTATATAGGAGATCATTCTCCCAGTAAATCAAGTGGGATCCTGACTGATCGCCTGCTGCCTGGTTTGCTGCCTGTTGCCGCAAACCTACAAGAGAAGGGCACTTCTTCTGCTCCTCACAGAATTCCTCCCTGGAGGGCCCTCCCTCCTGCTGCTATTCGGTCAGCTCAGGTAGGTCCCCCAGTTCAGCTACTTGCTCCACCGTAGGCTCCAGGGCATCCCCCTCAAAGGGTGCCTCCTCCTGGACCGTGGGAACTGCGGGGGCCGGTTTCCCACGCCCCCTGCCTCTTCTCTTCACGGCAGGCACCTGGGCCACTGTTTCAGGCTCCAGGTCCTCTTGAACACCTTTACTGGCTGCCATAGACCGAGTGGTCACACAAGCCCACTCACGCAGACCCAACATCTCGAAATGCGCCTGGCGCTCCGCTCCACCTCCTTCCAGGGGGAACTCTCCAGGGCATTCCCCAGCAGACAGTGTACAGGCATGGACGGACTTACAACGACCTTCAAGCAACCTGAGACCCCCCCCATTCAAAGGGAACTAGCACCACCTTGCAGAGGCACACAGAGTTGTCTGCTGCAACTACAGGGTGAAGCACATCGGGAATTACCTGCTCTTCAGACACCCACTGACACCTGACAGATGTCAAACTGGCTCCGGTGTCTCTCAGAGCCTCCACCCTTCTTCCATTGATGGTCACCCACTGCCTGTACTTCTTAGTATTCTCAGGCAGAGAGATTTCCTGGACCATCTCTCGATCTCCTAATGAGACCAGGGTCATAACTGCTTGCTCCTCCCCAGTCCAAGGACTCAATTCCTACCCCAACGCTACACTCACTAAACCCGGTGTTGGAGCACCAGTGGGTGCAGATGACTTCTTGGGGCATTTAGGGGAAATATGACCCACTTCTTTACAGAAGTAACAAGTAGGAGGACCTCGGTTGTCCCGCTTGCCCTTATGGGGCCAGGACCTCTTAGCCTTGGGGGACTGGGACCCTTTCACCTGGGAACTACTTTGGGGCCCTTTAGAGAACCCCTTGTGGTTACCCTTGTCCTCCCCTACCTTCGGCGGGGGACCCTGTACACTTTTGGTAGTGGTACCTCCAATCCCTTTGTGGACCCGGGTACTGGTCCAGCGGTCCGCCTCTTCAGCAAGCTTACTGCGATCAGTCAGCTTACTGTCCAAAAGATGCTGGCGCAGCTCTGGAACACACAGACTACTCAAGTGCTCCCAACTAATTAAATTGCATAAGCTCTTAAAATCAGTTGCCTTGCTGCCCTTCATGCAACCATCCAGTGCACGCGTGTACGCATTCACACACTTGGCACTGGCTGTACGCTGCCACCATTTGAACTGGACTCTGCCTGTTTAACCTTCATTTCCAGTTCCCTCATGCTTAACTCATGAGCTAAGAGAATCTTTTTCTCTTCCAAGGCGAGAGCGTTCCTGCTCTCCTCTGCTCGCTTTTCACTTTCAATGAGCAGCTTCTTCTCTTCTGCTTGAGTTTTAAGTTTTAACACCTCCAACTCATGCTCTCTGACCCTTTGGTTTTCCTCCAGCTCCTCTGGTGAAAAACTCCTCCCTGAATGGCTACTACCAGCCCCTAAGGCTGGTCCCTCCACTGGCAAATCCTGTGGAGCAAATCCATTCCCTGGGTCATCCTCATCCATCTCAACATCACCCGTCTCCTGAGCCCCTTTGGCTTCCCACCAGGCCCTCAAGGCCATTTGCAGCTCCTCCTTCTTGGTGCTACTTTTCATGGGACATCCCAAAGCTCTGCAGAATTGCCTTAATTGATAAACTTTGTAGGTAAGCAATGCCTCAATGTTGAACTCTAATTCTGCAGCCTCACTGGCTACTTGACTCCTCTGAGACTTGATGTGTGGCTTAAAGGTTGCTAAAAAATAGAACCAACAAAAAAAAATCAAAACACACAATATGTGGTTGCGTCGTGGTCTGCGCTAAACTTGTGATGTACACCAATTACTGTGAGTGAATTTGCAAATACACGTTTCAATCCCACACCGCTGGCCACCAAATGTTAGACCCGGGATCCCTGGTTGGCTGAGGTAGGTACCTTAGGCCAAATAGGGACCCCCGCTCTCACGTCAGGGAAAGGAAGGACATCTTCTCAGATAGCCCCTGCTCACCCCCTTGGTAGCTTGGCACGAGCAGCCAGGCTTATCTTCAAGGTAAATGTGTAAAGTATTTGCAACCACGCTCACAGCAACCCAATGATGACACCACAAATGGACTCCACACAAGTTTCATAAAAACGAGTATAAATTTATATAAAAAGATATACGATAAGACCACACGATATAAATCCAACATATGCGTATTTGGGATATTCTTCCTGGCCGGTTGTTAGGCCAGCCAGCCCTTGTAAGTTCTGGCGATATTAATGAGCACTTCTAAACGTTCCACTGCAGTCCTAATGCAATGCTAAGCAGTTCGTAATGCTAGAATCAGACACTTTGCAATGTAGAAATAATGTAGTTCGTAATGCTGGAATCAAGCACTTTGCAATGTAGAAATAATGCAGTTCTTAATGCTAGCCTCAGGCACTTTGCAATGTAAAATAAATGCAATGCGTAACGCAGCAATCAGGTATTTTGTTATGCAGAAATAATGCAATGCGTAATACGACAATCTGGTAGTTCGTTATGCAGAAATAATGCAATGCGTAATACGACAATCAGATAGTTCATTATGCAGAAACAATGCAATGTGTAATACACTAATCAGGTAGTTCGTTATGCAGAAACAATGCAATGCGTAATATACTCCAGCACCGATCACGGTGCCTCAGGTGGTCTCTCCGCCACTCGTACTGACTCGTAGTCAGCCTCTGTCAACACTCAGTTGCCCCACACAGGTATGGTGTAAACAAAAAGTGCAGCTCCGCACTCTGGCCCCGGTACTGCCACTCCGTTGGCAAGTACGGGCCTGCGATATGAGCCGAAGCAGAGGCAAGCACTGCAGGAATGGGAGAGACCGAGAGCGTCTCCCGCCGAGCCCGCACCCCGCCCCAGGCGTCGACACACGTTACCTGGGGGGTGCGACCTCACTCTCCTCTCCTCTTCCCGCAACTTGGGCCTCCGATGCAATCTTTGTGAATTCCGGGCAGTGGGACTCGGGCCCTCCCTCGACGAGGTTGGTTCGAGGTCCCTCTCTGGCACCGGCGGGCTCAGGCCGGCGGTTCGGCTCCTCACAGGGCACTCCTCCCGAAGGTCTCAGGCTGCACGAAGCACACGCACACAGCGTCGCTGAGACTCACTTGGACTCCGGGTGCACGATAACAAGGCAATCCTCACGAAGGTCTCAGGCTGCACAAAGCACACGCACACAGCGTCACTGAGACTCACTTGGACTCCGGGTGTGCACGATAATAGGGCAATCCTCACGAAGGTCTCAGGCTGCACAAAGCACACGCACAGCGTTGCTGAGACTCACTTGGACTCCGATGCACACGATCACAGGACAATCCTCACGAAGGGCTCAGGCTGCAAAAAGCACACGCACACAGTGTTGCTGAGACTCGCTTGGACTCCAGATGCCCACGATCACAGGGCAATTCTTACGAGGGACTCAGGCTGCAAAAAGCACACGCACACAGCATCGCTGAGACTCTCCTGGAGACTTTTGTGCTCCTGAGTTTCCGCAACAGGGAGCCAGCTCACCTCGGGCCCTTGAGGATAAGTTACTTCCGGACACAGCACACAGCAAAGTCCTTTCAAGCAGGGGGACACAGCAAAGTCCCTTTAGCCTCTATTTGGTTAAAGCAGCAAACTGCAGGCCAGCCCCAGAACACACAGCAAGGGTCAGTCCTTTCCTTCAGTCTCTTCAGCTGTTTCTTCCTTGGCAAAGGTTCCTCTTGACCACGAAGTAACTTCAGTCTTGTTCAATCTTGATCAAGCCATTTCTCTCCAAAGTTCAGGGGCTTCAGCTCTCATAGTTATACCCCTAAATGTCTTTGAAGTCTTTGTGTTCAGGGGGGCACTGACCCCTGTCTAAACCAGTTCTGGGTGCCTCCCTGCCAGTGACACCTTCTGCCTTTGATAGTGGGGGTCTGGCTCCTTAATCACTCAGCAGGAGATGGAGCCATTGCTTTATGGCAGCAACCCAGGCCTCTTCACCTCCGGGGGGGCTACTCCTCCCCCCTACACTCCAGATGCAGGTCAGCTTGTTGCTGTCTTACCTCCTCCCCTGGGTCAAGACATTCCCCAGATCCTATCACTTTCAAATCCAGACAGTCAATCCACAACCAGGCAGAGACACACAGAAATGTTAGAGCACAAAAACCCAGCCACTTCTAAAAGAGTGGCTTCTAAACACACAATGCAAAAACCACCTTCATTAAAAGATGTGTTATTACATTGTGAGTTCAGGCACACTAAACTTCACCTCTCCATCTTAAGCCTTTGGGAAGATAGGCTGGAAAACATATTACACAGCCTCCCCATTCTATCCTATGGGCAAGATGGCCTTTCCACAGTGAAAAACGAAATGGAGATTATTTCACTGTCAGGACATGGTACACACCTTAGTACATGTCCTACCTTTCACATGCACTGCACCCTGCCCAGGAGGTACCTTGGACCTACCATAGGGGTGTCTTATGTGCATAGAAAGGGAAGGGTAAGGTCTGGCAAGTGGGTGCACTTGTCAGAACAACATGGCAGTTTAACAAACTGCGCGCAGGCACTGCAGTGGCAGGCCTGAGTTCCCTCTTTAAGGCTACTTGTGTGGGTGGCACAATTCGTGCTGCAGGCCCACTAGTAGCATTTGCATTACCAGCCCTGGCACACATAGTGCACTTTATTAGGGACTTTACTAGTAAGGCAAACATACCAATCATGGACAACCAATTACCATTACACTTTATACAGGGAGCACTTGCACTTTGACACTGATTAGCAGTGGCAAAGTGTCCAAAGCATCTAAGTTGGCAAAACAAAATCCATCACAGCACCAAAAATAGAGGAGGTAGAGGCAAAAAGTAAGGGGTAACCACGCCAAGAAATGCCAGGTCTAACATGAGGTTTATGACATTAAAAGAACCTCCCTAGCTCCAGCATTGGGCTTGCCCACTGAGGATTTTGACTTCCATTTCAGAGATTAGATCTGAAGGTAAAAGCATTGAACAGGATGACCTGCTTTGTGTGTCTGACCGCCACTCCATCATGTTCTGCATTATTTTGCACCTAGGTTCTGGTCAATTGTGAACTGTTGTTTTTCAATGGCACTTTTCTTTTTCTACCTGCTTTCTGGCTTAAAACGTTACGTTTTTGGTGCCTTTTTTCTATTTTCCAAATTTGCTTGGGCATTTTTTTGTGTTTTCTTGGTGTTGAGATTGTTGGTGCTGCTTAAACTCAATATTCATTTCTGTTGGAAACTGCTTGCTGCTTGTGCCACAGCTACCAGGGGTTTAACAGACTTCCTCTAAAACCTGTGTTCAGACCCAACCAGGGTGTGCTTATTAAGTTGGTAATGGCCCATCTTTCCAAACTAATAAACCTCTCTCTGATTATTTCAAATACTTTTCATTGGGTTTTTCAATAAATCATTAACTGTTTTACGTTGTAAATCTGTTCAAAATAAAGCATCACTCCACAGTGAACATTTAGTAATTTTCTTATGAAAATGCAACGCAAGTATACTACAAATGGTAAATATGTTGATAGATGTATAGTTGCAATCACTCTTCATCACTTGTGCTGTAACTCTCAGAAGGAGAGACTCAAATATTTTCAGACTTTCAGTCTCCCATATATTTTAGACACCACGTTTGTAATGATAGGGAATTACAACTTGGACAGGGGAAACAAAGAGGAATGCACAAGCATATAGCACAAAGTAATAGGTGGGTGAACGGTCGAGAGTGATTATTGGACAGGGAGCAAGTCCAAATACATACTAAGCTTTAATACATACTGAGTTTCTCAACACACGCCAGGAAGAACATTGGTCAGGAAGCGGGAAAGGTCCCAGCGCGCCAAGAGTGACACCCATCCGGATGAGTCATGGTCTGCACATACTATATTTGTCACCCATCTCCATTAATAACACCCATCTGGGAGATCAATCAGATGAATCAAAGGGGTGAAAGAGTGACTTTACCAGGTCAATGAGATGAGTCAATAGGGTGAAAGAGTGATTTTGCCAGGGAAGTCCCTAGGGTGCAGTAGATACCGGTGGCTCCATAGCTGTGAGTTATTTGAATTGCAATAACATAGTGTCCCATCCTGCTGCAATGGGGCGTTTCTGGATTCTACGGGCCTCTTCCTAGTGCAGCGCTGTACTCTCTGCATCACCACAGTGGTGCAGAGCCCTACACCACTGGGCGAAGCTCGACACCCGTTGCACCCGCCAATGCATGGGCAGTAGGTGTTTTCCTAAAAGACGGGCTAGATTCAGAAAGCGTACCCTCACCTCATGACTCTACCTCCTGGGAAATATGGCAAATGCTGTAGCTTCCCATGCTGTGACTGTTGGGAGCTCTATGACAGTAACCAGCACAGTGTGTATAGAATACTCGTTTCCAGATACTCTAGGGCAAGACAAAAGCATGTGCTGAAAATCTGCAGAATGCGCTTGACATCTGGGGCAAGACAGGCTGGCCGTTGCGTACATATGTTCAACCTTGACAGAGTAAGGTATGCCCTATGAAGTATCATATATTGTACCATTTTAAATCTTGAATTTGTAGAAATAATATGAGAACATTCAAGTGCTTGCACCCATTATGAGTCATGTAAGGGCCGCCCTAAATCTTCCTCCCATTTGTGCCAGAGACAAGCTAGTGGGACCCCGGTATGTTCCCTAATCGCCGTGTAAAACCAAGTAATAAGGTGCCGTCCTCCTCCCATTTTGTGCATCATATGCATTACTGCGTGGATTGAAGGCTCTATTTCAATTACACCGCACAGTAATCCGAGGGCTCCCACCAACTGTGTATGTAAAAGAAACTGATCCGGCGAAATGTTATAATCCTGACATATTTGGTCAAACTGCAGTACATTTGTGTCCCAGAACAAGTTCTCAGCCGTGTCGATAGAGTGCTTATGCCAGCTAGCCAACTGGTCAGGGGAAAAGTGTCCTAAAGGGCCAAGCAAACCCTGAAGAAGTGACGAGTGAATAGGGAAGAATGTGTTTTGTGAGCTGCAGCACCCTTGTCACACATTCCCTAGCCAACCATACAAGGAGTGTCTACGAACGGAGTAGTTTTACTGTGGGGTGTAGAAAATGTTATATTATATGCAAAGGGAGGGGGGTCCATCCTCTGTGCTAGTTTCATAACGTTTGTTCCCTGATAACCATCTAGCCACCCATTGAAGTTGTGCAGCAAGATAATATGCCTCAAAAAACGGCACCCCTAAGTTTCCACTTCCCAAAGGCAATTGAAGCTTATTTAAGGCCACTCTGCATCTCCCGTTATCCCAGAGTTGATCCCATAGCCCCTGATCCAGATCAACAAAGAATCAACATTTTGGAAATACTGGAACATTGACAATGTAGTATAACAGATGAGGGAGGACGATCATTTTAGAAAGAGCGACTTACCCCGCTAAAGCTAGCGGTAACCACTGGCAAAACTGCATTTGTGATTTGAGGGCTGTCGCTGCTTGTTGCAGTTTATCCTCAAATAGGTCCTGCTGAGAGTGATAAAGACAGACCCCAAGATATCTAACCGCTGTGGTTGACCAAGTCAATGCATCTCCACCAAGTCGGTTTACCTGGGGTGATGCTTCGTGACTAAACGGGAAAACACAAGATTTCCCCCAATTCACCCGCAGCCCCGCAAACTGCTCATAATCTCGGAAAGTCACCGAAATGGGGCCCACATAGCGTCACGGAGATATAATAGCACATCATCTGCGTATCTGGACACTACATGTACCACATTATCCAGAGGGATGCCACAACATCGCCCCCCCAATCGTAGCCTCTGTGCCAAAGGTTCCATCGTACGAGTAAATAGGATAGGAGAAACACCCTGTCGCATTCTACGACCTACGGAAAATGAATTTGAGATTAACTTCCCAACATGCACTTGTGAAGCAGGGTTTGTATACAATAATTTTGTGTAGGCTAAGAGATGCTGTCCCAATCTCAAGGCCCTTAGAACAAGAAACAGGTTCTCCCATGACAGGGAATCAAAGGCCTTTTCAAGATTTAATATAAAACATGGCTAACAGAGAGAGAGACAAAGTTGTCTGATATTATTTGAAGTATTACGCCACGGGACAAATCCATTCTGGTCTGAATGGATCAGTGTAGGCAGCAATTGCACATAATGCTCTGCTAGTACTTTCCCGAGGATTTTATAACCTGCACCTAATAAAGCTACTGGCCAGTATGAAGAGAGCTGAGTGGGATCTTTATCTGGTTTGAGCATCGTCACTAAAATGGACTCTTGTAGAGAACTGGAAAGCGAGTCTGTATTAGGAGCCTCATTATAAATTTCAACTAATTTGGGAGCTTAGAGGGTGGTAAATCAATTATAGTATTCTAACGGTAATCTGTCCAAACCAGGGGTCTTATTTCTGGCCAGATTACAAATTGCACTTTTCCCTTCCTCCACAGTGATCCATTCATCAAGCTCCTCATGTACAATAGGAATGATGGAAGGTAGGGCTAAGGGATCTAAAAATTGTTGGATGGCCTCCTCAAAAGCGCAGGTAATGCATGATATAACACATTTTAGTAGCTGTTAAATGCCCGCAATATACCCATCTGAGCATGTAGAGCTGGGTCCCCATCCTGTACAATGTCTGTGACTGGTGGACTTAGTACCGCTTGGCGAACCAAGCAAGCAAGCATGCGGCCAGGTTTATCACCCCATTGCATGAACTAGAAAGGTGTATTCTGTATAATTATAGCAGCGGACCCCTTCTGTCAGTGCTCTGTAATGTGCTTTAGCATCAGTCAAAGCGCAACTTGTTACCTCATCTGGGGGATGGCGATTGTTCATGCTTGCAACCTTCTCCTCAGCGGCTTTCAAGTCCCAACTCAACTCCCTGCGAACCCCAGCTATACTCTGCATACAGAATCCCCTAGTTATCACCTTACAAGAGTCCCATTCTACAGCCCAGGTAGTTACAGTAGCGTGATTATCAGCAAAGTAGTTGGTAATATGTATGTGCTGAGCCTCTTGGATGGTCACATCATCTAATGTATCTTTTGAGAGTTGCCAAGTAGGAACTGGGGGATGTGGGGCACCCCATCTGATATCTACAAAACTGGCTGCGTGATCAGAAATCAATCCCCCTAGATAATCGGAAAATGTCACCCGCGGGATAAGCTCTGGGAAGCAGATAAAATGGTCTAGTTGGACGTATAAGTCATGTGTGGCCAAGTATTGAGAATATAGACGCAAGTCACAGTTATGAGTTCTTCATGCATCTAAAAGGTGCCACTGCTGGGTCCACTGTGGGAACTGCTGTGAATGCTGATGGGCTGGAGCACCAAGAAGTGGAGGGTGAGAGCTATCCAGGGAGAGATCTAGGAGGTTATTATAGTGGCCCCCCAATATCCACGGGATACCCCTCTCCGATACAAACAATCTCAGTACACAATACTCTGATGTACAGCCATTTTATTAAAGTTGCACATGTAAATGCTTATGTTAGTGTTGATGATTCAATCTCAACCTTTGCGTGCTTAGGTGTGTTTGTGACTGTGTATCGGTGTTGGCATAGCTTTAAGCCAAAGTTATAGGTCTGGGCCGCCATTTATTATTTAACCTCCACTGTGCTGCTTACGAAAGATAAGTAGCTTATCAGGGCAACAGAAGATTGTCCTGTGGATATCTGTAAGCAAAGTAAGAATATTCTGATGTTGTTTGGGTTGAATGTTATTTGCCCTCGTACCCATTGTGGAGGAAAGGCTCTATGTTATGGATTGTGTTGTACTCATGAAAAAATTGTAGGGCTTGCATAAGGAGTGACTGCATCAGATTGACTAATGCTAATACACTATTTAGTGGTTAATTGCTATTTAATCTGGAGCATATTCACCCCGATATTTGTTTGTTTACTGACTAGATATTGCATTTACTCACAGCCTCTTTGTTTGTGTGTCTGTATAACGATGTGTGCATATTTAGTTTTGTGCAGAATCTCATAGTGGCAGCCAGTACAGAAGGGCCTCTGATGTTGTCTTTGAAATGTTGGAGCTGGTGTGGAGGGGAGGTAGTGTCTCAGACAGTTGAAAACTGGATGGAGAAGAGATGGGAGTCAGGTGGTGACCCAAGAAAGGGTGGACGCCAGGAGCTGCAGGCTGATATAGGCAACTCTAATTGCAGCCTTTGGACAGGTTGAACCAGGTAAGTTTATATTTTGAGAGTTACTCTGGTCTCTCTGAGACTTATCTTGTGAGAAATCCCACATTCCTGAGATCCTATGACCCAAGCTTCCTTGCTGCTGGAGATTTGTCAAATGCGATAATTTGTGTCCCAGGCAGCCTGCCAGGAGCGTTAGGGAGCTCGGAAGTAACACAATTTTCCCTTTGAGGCCCTGTAAGAACAGTTGGGTATAACTGAGAGAGGGTGATTTATGATTGTGACACTACACATATGAATTTATCAAACGGAACCATTTTATTACATTCGCAGAAAATTTTCATCACAGTCAGAGGAAAAAAATGTTCTTATAATGAAGTAGTATATCTCACCAAATCATGGGATACAAATCATTCTAAGCATTAGTTAATCTGTTTGGATTCCTCCGATTACAACGACATTTCAATGTATGTTTATGCAATGAGTTGTATTTTTCATTATAAAACAGAAAACAGAGATGTAAATAAATTTGGGTCAAGCACAGTTTTTTAGGTTGAGCCTGGGCAGCACATGCGCTGCTCTGCGAGGCATGCTTTATTCTAGTATGTACTTGAAGCTCCGCCCACTCTCCACCCGTGTTTTTCATTGGCTTGTGTCATTGTCCTGTGTAAATACTGGCTTCTGATTAGTTAATAGGCTTGTTAGTCCCTCCTTAGTACCGCCTTGTCTTCATTTGTAACCTCCCATGAGAACTGGCCCTTTTACTTCTGTTGTTACACGGTATGTCTTATTTAGTCTGTAAGCACTATTTTCTTTAATGAGTTTTTCCTTCTTCAGGCACGACATGCTTTCCTGCAACATTCAGCGCACCATGCCCGCTTTCACTTTCCAAGCAGCCCGGGACAATGACGGACACATCTTTAAAATGAAATAGGTCTTGCATTTACAAGAGTTTGAGCTATTGGCACTGTAAATGACAATGCCTTTTATTTATGTGTTAATTATCAAAACAGATAAATAAAAGGCATTGTCATTTACAATGTCAATAGCTTAAATTCTAGCAAATTCGAGACCTATTGCATTGCAAATGCTTGTTATCTGTGTGCTTGAGTTGCCGTCCCACGTTAAATAATCATAAGAATGTCTAATAGCAAAAACAGATGATTTAAACAATTGTTTATTAGGGATACTAGTTACTTTGCACCTTTTGTTCAGCAATGATTTCTTTACACGTCTTACCTTTAATGAACTATACGAGCCTTACAAATTATGTAACATTAGGCAAGTTTGAGATACTATATAAGTTAACATGATGTCTTCATTACCCAAATGTATGTCTTTGTGATGGAGTATTTGGTTCGCTTAGACTCGGTCATATTTCTGAGAAAGACTTTTACGCTCTAGAGAGCACCAAAATGTAAATGGTACCCATTCTTTTTAGAATCCATTAGTTGAAGGGCTGGGGTTCACAAGGGCTCAGGTTCACTGGACAACGGCTGGGGTTCACTGGCACTATACTAGTGCTACTCTAGCACCAGTATAGCACCTAGAGTTGGCGACCAAGAAAATGTGCTATTGTACACCTATCTAGGTTTACTGTGCATTCATAATCATTATCTGGGAACTACCTTGAGACTTGCTCGTCTGACTAAAGTCACTGCCAATAGATTATTTGCAGTATTTATCTGTGTCGGGGAGTGTTAGTTTTGCTCTTCTTTGATCCATGGGTAGCTAACTGCCAGTTATGCTTGGTTTGAAACTGTTGCTTGCTCTAGCTGAGTGACCAGCGCGAGCGTCAGTGCGTGCATCTGTCAGCTGTGTTTTTCTTTCAGGTGCTGCTCGCATCCGCTCGATCACTGGCACGCGCTCTGGGGAGCGTTCCGGCAGAGAGTGTGTATATACATCTTCAGTACGACCTGGCCGTACTGGACAGGGTATGTCGAGGCATCTTTTTTTTTGCGCCTGAGGTAAGCGTGAAGCTGCAGGTGTCGTGCTATGTGCCAAAAACTGTGCGTGCGCTACTTGCCCAAGTAAGTAAACTGAAGCTTTGTGAAGAATTCTTGAGACGAGAGCAATACCTCCAGTTGTTTCTGTTTTTTTTTTTTAAACACACAAGCTGCAGGTTAAGCAACATAGTCAGTCAGGAAAGCTTTGCAGGATGACCTCTGGGCCAACATTTGGTAGGGGGCGTTGAAAACGGTAGAGACAAGGACTAGAATAGCATTTCAAATCAACATGTTCTAGAAGTAAAAAAGATGTCAAGTATGAAGCATAATTTAGGGTTTTAGCTATACTTATCACACTTACTCTATTCCTTGCTATTTTAGTAGCAGACGGTTTAAACCTTCATTTATTTGTTTGTTCTGACAAAAACTTTCAATACGCTCTAAATCTTACTGAGGCAAATAGGCAGAACACTAGGCCCTCACTATATATTTGTCGGAATAGGGTCTGGTATTTACCAAATGTGGTAAATGCCAATACCCTAGAGTGAGGTATCAACTACGTGTGGTAAATACCTCCTATTCTGAGTTTTAAACAAGAAAATGAGGTCCAGAATCGGTTTTTAACACATTGAATTCTGCACCCTTGTTTACATAGGGATCAGAATTTAGCCCTTGACTCGCAATGAGGGTCTCAGGTAGGGAAATGTGCTTTTGTGGAATACTTTATTTATTTGTCAGGTCAAATTCATTAGATTCATCAATAAATACACACTAAGTTAAAACATAGCAAAAGCATTAAAAGCATAAAAAGGATGAAAACTTGAAAATGAAGTATTCACGTTCAATTTATGACCATAGATCCTCGATTTTATATGCCCGCTAGGATGACCAGTAAGCAATCGAAACAAAGTGACTAAGTCAAGAAGTGCAAATCACTATTCAGTGATAAGTTGGTTTAATCTTCTAAACCAAGTTGCTTGGAGGAATTTTAATACTGCAGACACGACCGTGTGGTCGGTGTTTGTTTTACAGATCCTCAGTGCTTCCCAGTAGTGTCTAATTCACAGGGCTAAACTAAGTAGTTTGATCCATTTTGATTGCTCTTGTTTATACTCAGGATGAAAAAAGTACATTTTCAATGCTTTCATAACTAACATTACATACAGGGCATCTACCATAACCTGACTTTGGATCTGACCAGCTATTCGTGAAGGATGCCAGAGGAAGAGTACCCAGCCTGGGTTGTACATATGATGTCCTGCATCGCGGGGTTAGCAAATAATCTAAAAATTCCTAAAATTTGTCGTGAACCTTTGAATTTAAAAAGGAAAAGTTAAACTCCCCAAGGGAGATGAGTTCACACTTTTTTTTCCAGTGCATAGCAGCAAAAACTCTTCTTCGCTATGCGAGACGGATTGGCAGAAATGCAAGCTGGGTTGGACCAGAACTCTACTCACGCGGCCCTTGATTAACTAATGACTCTTTAATGTACCTTATCCATGGGATCTTGAGTGCTTGCGGTCTACTGATAACATCGCACAGCCCTGCTCTGAAATGGGCTAATTCTTCAGTAGACCAGACTCTGACCCAGTATAAGATTGGTTTTGCGCTGGCACGCTCGTTTAACGTTTGCCCGTCTAAGTCTAAAAACAGAGGTAAAAGAGGAGTACTCTGTGGCAGCCTCAACAGTGATCTTATGAAAGGGTTCTCTAAGAGGGTGCAAGATCTTCAGCATCACAGTGGCCTATAGTTCTTCTCCACAGGTTGCAGCACTAACTGCCTGAGTTCTATAGACCTCCAATGCAGGGTAAAATGGGTAGCTCGTAAAACCCCTCAAGAATTTAACTATAGCACACACTCTGTATTTTGGCAGAAGTTTACTCTTTTCAATTTGCTCACCCCATATGTCAGAGTCAGACAACATGATGCCTAGACAGTCAAAATCCTTGATTCTTTCCAAAGCGTTGAAGCCCAGAGTTATTTTGCACCTGTACGGCCTCTTAAGGTTAAATAGCAATAGTTTAGTCTTTTGGACATTTATCTCTTGGCCACTTTTCTATAAAATATACCAAACTTCTCAATCAATGTCTGAAGGCCTCTCTGTGTTTTGGATTTCAGTAAGGTGTCATCAGTGAAGAGTAACAATGGGTCTTTTGGCCTGTTAGTATGGGTGAGTTATTCTCTCAATTAGACAAACATTTTGAACATGCATTTATGAACAGAAGAAATAATGTTGGTGCTACCACAGAACCCTGGCAAACCTCCCTGTAAATTTGGTATTTCCCCATGAGTTCACCATTGGGGACACTGTGGACCCGAGCAATGTAAGGGTCTGAAAATGGCTAGCATATCATGTGGAATGGTCAATTTTAAAAGAGCTTGCCATAGTGTGTCCCTAGGGACCATGTTTAATTATTCCTGTAGGTCCACGAAAGCCACTTGCAAACTGCCCCTTACCATGTTTACTATCTTCCACCTGATCAGTTGGAAAACAAAGGCTGCAATTGTACTTATTTTGGACCTAAAACCAGCTTGGAGTTGGCTTAATATGCAGTTTTTTCAACATCCAGGAGGTGAGTTTATGTAAAATCTGTTTACAAAATATTTTTTGTAAATTATCAATTAAATTAATCAAGCGGTAGTTGCCTGGTTCATTTCGGGACTCCATTTTAAATATAGGAACAATCTCTGCGTCCTTCCATGTTTCTGGAACTGGGATTCCCTGCAAAGACTGCATTGCATAAGGCGCTTATGTATGGTACCCATATGTCAGGGTTGGAGCAGTAGAGATCGAGAGGTATCTTATCCAGACCAGGAGCCTTCCCTATTTTCTGGGCCTTAAGGACTGCTGCATGATCGGCCACAGAGAAGGTTAGGTTTTGCTCAATACAAGTGGTATTTTGGCAAACAAGCGAGTTGATATTGGGAGTAAGGGATGAATTAGAAACCTCTACTGAGTAGAGAACTCCAAAGTGAGCCACCCACTCGCTATCTAAAATGTGTGTCTCTGGTTTATTGTGTACCCTCTTAACCCTGTGTGTAACTAAGTGCCAAAAAATCTTAGAATCCTTATTTTAGGCAGCTTCCAGTAGCTTTTCAATAGTTGCAAAATCCTATGTCTTTTTAGCTGCCCGTCTAGCCTTTCTATATGAGGATCAAGCTTTCTTTATCACAGCTCTGTCACCAGACTTGATGGCATTAACGAGACTCGCCATTGTGACAGTTAGAATTAAACCACTTTTAGGATTTCTGCTACAATGCTTTCCCAGTCCTCGGTTTCACAAAAAGACCCTGATCTCTTCAAATAATGCAGCATGAATTTCAAGAATAGTGTTTGGGGAGCTCATGTGCACTTTGAAGAGATCAAGTACTGTATAAGTGCTTGCAAAAATGAAATGTAATGCTGTATTGTTAGACTCTATACCAGCCCATATAACACTTTTTATATTATTTGTCATGGTTAAATCATCAGTACCCTAAGTTTAACCCATCAGATAGATTATTAGTCAGTGGGCTTGCCATAAGGTGAAATAATAGGTCATGACCACTCATCTCTTGGTGCCACATAAAAGTCGACCAACTCACCCCACAACCCCAGATTAACAAACAGATAATCCAAGTGATTCTGTAAATTCCCCTTTTGAAGGTTGGAGCAGGCCTGCTATCCGAAGATGAACAACTGTTGCACGCATGAAGGCCATGCAACAGAGTAATAATAATAATTTGCAGGGCAGACTTTGCCAAGTGCTTAACTGGGCTGGCATCTATTTCAGGTATACCCCAATGTTCATCCTCGTCTCTAGCTAAATCACCAAGTGCAGAAGGTTCAAAACAGATGTTAAAGTCTCCTCCTATTATGATTGTGCAATCTTTACAACATGACTTTAACAAGCAATCCAAGTGTCTTAAAGTGGGAGACTTTGTAGAACTGTTAGACGATCTGTTATATATATTACACTGCAATAAATCCTTACCATTACATAGAGTTAGTTTTAAGATAAGTATATCCGGGGATGTGCTAGGGATCTCCTTTACTGAGCACTGGAGAGATGTTTTTACCCACGTGCATAACCCACCTGCTGCCCGACCTGCTAAAGAATTTCTGCCCATAGCTTGATACATTTTAAAGCCTGGTTTAAATACACAAGTAGTCATCCATGTCTCATGTAAAAAACAAACATCTATAGCATCAGTAAAAAGGCCCCAGTCGCTATTCAGTAGTTTGGATTTTAGGTCTCTGATGTTCCAAGAAACAACATTAAGATTTCTTGAGTTTGGTACTTCTAGTGTCTTTACAGCTTCTGGAGCATGGATCGTAGGATCCAGAGACAGTGGATGCTCTTCTAAGCTATCAATGGGATAAGATAAACCAAGAAGAGGGAGCTTATTTGGGGCTGGCAGCTCATTGTTATAGATACATTTTCCAATACAGGATTCTCATAATCATGTAAGGCTGATTCTGTATTTGGGATTATGTTATGGTAAAAGTTAGGCGCTGGAAATTTTACTTTTTGGGATGTTGTTCCTTTTGGCAAGAGTCATTGGGATCTAGAGGGCCGATCCAATAGGGTTGGTAGTGGGAGCTGCTCTGAAAGGTTGGATAGACTCTCTTTCCATTGAAGCTTCTTTGAAGAATCTATAGGCAATCAGGGTTTGAATTGGATCTCCAAACCTAGCGGGGGATCAGATCTAAGACCTAATGATATAAGTCCCCTTGCTAAGTCAGCATTAGTTCAAGTAATTTTAATGTAGTCCCAATTACTGCTAGGATGGGGGTAGCGCTTCGCACTTACTATGTCGTTACGGATGACAGAGTAACTGCTGCACACTTCTGATCCAATGTAGTACTTTATTTATCAAAGATTCTGCATCCTCATGGATAGATTGGTTCTATTCCAATTTGGGAAATTTAATCATGAGGATTTCTCTCTCATCAGGGGAACATGCACTGTGAGGTGGTTTACGTAGGTGCAAATCATGGAAAGTGATAGATGTACTGGGCTTGAGAGAAGTTGCTGTAGGGGTGAAAAAGGTTTTAATTGTGCGAGCAGAGTGGTCTAAGGACTGCATATTGTCCCTCTTTTGGGTGCCATCCAGTGAGGATCTCTATCTTCTCTATTCTCCTGCTCCATGTGCAAAATCGTCAGGCTTGAGGGAGGAGCTAGATGGGGGGAGGGGGGAACAGCATTGACAACACAGCGTGAACCACGCCCTGCCGTTACAACGCAGGCATTACAACAAATGTTTCTTTACCAAGCAATCCTTTACCACACATATCATTACAATGACATGCCTTAGAGAAAGCGGCATTGGACATTAAAGTCCAACGCTTGCCCTATCGTTGCGCAGACTGGAGTTGGATTAGTAAATTATACCGCTCCAAAGTCCAGCGCTTTCCCTAAGGCATGTCTTTGTAATGGAATGTGTGGCAAAAATGCATTCATTATAAAGACTGTGGAGTAACAGCATGCATGATAAAGGCATGCATTGTTCCGACATACAACCTGGGGGGGGAGGGCCATATTAGCTAGGTACGTGGACACTAGCATCAGTTAGCAATGCTAGTGGAGGCATAGGTCTCCCCAAACAGTAGGATGCGCAAACTGGTCAACCTTTGTTATGGACCTGCAAATCCCCTGTTAGTTGCACAGGTTTACTGATGCTAAGGCAGACCACAATGTCAATTAATTTAGTAGTCATGGTTTTTAGGTTTTTGATTTCAGACTGGAGTTCTAGAAGTTGGGTATCAATTGCCCCCAAGTTAACATTAGGACATTGTTGCACCATCTAATCAGTTTGTGTGTCTCGAGAGAAATATGTGATGTCAGAACAGCTGGAATGTTCTGTAGGCTCCTGTGGTGCATATCTATTGCTGCAGACAACCTGTGGCATGGATTCAGAAGGAGTAATTGAGGGTAAGTGAGGCTTTTTGCAGTTAGAAATGCTGGGTTTGTTTGACTGCTGTGTTGGGGGCCCCTCTTTTTTTCAACATTTTTTGTCATTTTCCTCTTTTGTTGACTAGCCCCGGGTGATGGCAAGGTCTTGTCCCCCAACATAGTCTCTACCTGCTCAATTAAGTTATTTATGTCAGCTACGACACAGTTTTTTGTAGAATGTGTCACTGGCCACTTGTGCTTTTTCTACCCCTGGGGGATCAGAGCGGCTTTCCTCTTCCTCATCTTAAAGGTGACTTTGTAAACAGTTCTCCCGTGCAGGCATGGTAGAGTTGGATTCAAGAGCCCACCCCATGCCCTTAACACGCTTTAGGCCAATTCAAGTTCAGCGATACATACAGCAAGAAAAATGCAGAGAACATGAGACATAACACGCACAGTTACCTTATTCTTAACATAGTCAAGTAACTGCAAATCTAAGAGCAGAGATACTTGTGAAGAACCAAGAGAGGTGGTCCAGGCCAGCCTCCTCCAGGCAATGACAGGCAAAGACAGGCCCGCACTTGGCCTGGTCTTTGCCCAGGCACACGCCCGGGCATGTCCCGCTCCTTGGGAGTCCCAAGGTCCTTAAGAATCGCCCGCCCGATGAGGTGCAGCAAGAAATGTGGTCGAAAAGAACCAGGTCTACCTGCCACAAATTAATGTGGTGAATGTAATCCAGGCCACTGCCTGGGTAGTGAGCAGGACAAGTGTCATGCACCTCGGGAGTACCAAGGCCTTAAGTAGCAGCCGCCCGGTGCATTGTGGCAGGTGATGCTGCCTCCCTGCTGCAAAGTAATGGGGTGAATTAGTCTCGGACCCCGCCTGGGCAGTGAGCAGGAAAGGCGTCCCGCGCCTTGGAAGTCCCAAGGTCCTTAAGTAGCGCACGCCTGGCACAGTGCAGCAGGAGATGCGGCCTCCTTGCCGCAAAGTAATGTGGTGAATGTAATCTGGACCCCAACCTGGGCAGTGAGCAGAAAGAGCGTCCAGCGCCGCGGGACTCCCGAGGTCCTTAAGTAGCAACCATCCAGCGAATTGCGGCAGGAGATGCGTCTTCCCTTCCGCAAAGTAATGTGGTGAATGTAGTCCGGGCATACGCCTGGGCAGTGAGCAGGAAGAGCGTCTATACAGAGTTGTCTCAGAACAAACCTGCCTGTGATTTCAAAGCATAGCAGAATGAATACAAAAATATTACTACAGTGAATAAGTGTTCTTATTAATATCATAGGAAATATATGTTCCTGGTATCAGCCAAACGTGTTTTATAACTCAAGGTCACTTTCTCAAGGCTAACAACATTTTAAAACACACAAACAACATAGAGAAAGAGATACAGAAATCAATATTAGTGTTAGTTAGGAAATTCAAATTCTATTTCAGGTCAATCATAAAAGCAGGATATTGAATGGTGTATCTTGTGCTTGTTCTATTGTATTATATTTTTGAATTAATTCTTTTGTGGCTATTAAAGTATATTGTATAAAAGACTAGAAGAATTACTGTATGGATAAATACAATCTGTAGAGACTAAAGTAATCTTTATATTGGAATTATTCTCAAGTATTTAGTTTCTCCAATGGTGTCTTTTGTATGGGTTTTGTAACTTTGAAAGTCCAGATGAGATAAGTGGCATATTTGCCATCACTATTGGACATTAATAATCCCTCAAGTCTCATTTTTATTATTGCTATTTTTAACAGATGTTAACTAGATTTTTGTTTTAAGTCAGGAATATTTCTTGCAGTACTGGCACCTTTTCTGCACCATATACTATTATGAATGGTGTCTATAAACAGGGCCTGAATCATTAATAGCCAGGATGCTACGTATGGAAAGGAAATAGTTGATCATTATTTAACATGTCTTTTTGCTGCTTTACTACTGGCCAAGGACGAGCATGCTGATCCAGTGAGGTATCGTAATTTTTCTTCTGAACATTTAGCAAAAAAAGTGTTTGTGCAAATTCAATTCCTCTTTCTTTCTCCCTACATTTTGCTACTTCTTGAGATTCAAGCTGTTTTACTTATTTCTTTATCCTTCATTTGGTTACTAATTCATTGTATTCCCACTTCCATAATCGACTCAACGTCAGCTCCTTCTTTTATTTAACTATTGGAATGTGTGATTTGTTTAACTTTTATCTCCCCCTTGAGTAGCAACATTTCGTGTTTTGGCTTCATTGTTCTGAATAGCTTTCTTGATTCTCCTTGGTAGGGGCTTAGCTTAGTCAGTTCGATTCGGCGGCGTGGAACAGAGATTTTCCAACCCTAACTGCCATTGAAATGACAAAATGGATGAAAATAGTTTTAAATTTAAAAGGCTTCTCGCACCGCCTAAGAGCCATCCCGTCCTTTGTTTATTTTTGGCCTGTTTTGTGTGAGAGGGAAGAGGAGGGTTGAGTGTATACAAGCTCTGCAAAGTTTCATGGAGGCCTGTGTCTGTGCTATGCAGGATGCTAATGCGAGTGAAAACTAACCCTGGGCGAAGTTCGCGTAGCCGCGCTATGCGAGGCTACGCGAAGTAGCACAAAATCTCTGCAATGCTACGCGTAGCTATGCGAGCATGCTGAGTTTCTTGTTCGCGTGTGCTCGCGTATGCTCGCGAGATGTTTTTGACGTTCGGCAACGCGGATGATGTTTTCGGGGGAAATATCGCGCAAACTTCACCACGCGGTCGCCAATGGGCGCGGCCATATTGTTTTCCTATCTTTTGCATGGTTCTGGGGCCTGTTTTTCAATCCCTCTCCAATCTTTTCAATCCTTTGTTTTTTACACTGTTTTTCTGATCTTTTTATTTATTATCTATCCCTCTCTGTCCCTAAGTGTATATTTTGCGTTTTATTTCGACTTTTACTGCGTTTTTTATACTTTTCTACTGTTTTATATTACTTCCTTCTTTACTCTCCTACTTCTTCCCCTAACTTTATTTTTTACAGCTAAATTTTCTTTTCCGTCCCCTGCCCACCCCAGAACCATGGCTGAGGGAAAGGGTACCGACTCCAAGGGCAAGGCGCCTGCGCCCAAGAGCCGCCGCCTGCCTTGCGGCAGACTGCGCCCACCAGGGGTGCAGGCCCGGTCCCTTTTCAGCGAGGCGGAGGTGGCCGCTCTTGTTTTTTTTGTGCAGCGCCACCTCCCCTTGACCTTGGCAGCAGGCGGCAGGCCTGGCTCCGGGTACGCTACCCAGGAGCATCACCGCCGGTGGGCGAGGGTGCGCCGCGCAGTGTTTCGCTGCTTTGGGGTCCGGCGCACCCATAACCAGCTGACCCACCGGTGGTCAGACATCTTGGACCGGGAGCAGGACCTGCTGGACCTGCTAGGTGTCGAGCTCGTGGGGCTTGGTGAGTAGCTAATACTAGTAGTATTGTGTGTTCTCTAGACTGTGTTACTGTTACTGTGAATATCATTTGTTTCCGAATAACAAGAATGCTGCTGCTTACATTGCAGGTAAATTAAGTTTAAACATCTTCTGTGATTGTTATTCTTCTAGACACAGGTGCTCGGCGCTACTAATCTTACTTGTTGTTTGCAACTTTGCGCTCCATGGGCTGATTATGTAAGAGTTTACTTTAGAAAACTTAAGTTAGGTAATGCTAGAGAGTCTCTAGTCCTTCCTTTGTCCTCCTGTCACTAAGATAGTGGTGGAAGGGTAGTTTAGTTACTTAGTATTAGTTGGTAATTTTTAAGCGGTCTGCGTAACGCATCCTCTGTCATGTCACTTGCTGCTGAGTGCTGCTTACTCCAGTCCTTAGTAGAACCTTTTGTAGTTTGTTAGTGAGTGAGTAATAGGCTTAGCAGAACGTCAGCAGCAACCAACCAACAATTTGGTGTATGCAAAAATGTATGCATGCGTCTTCCATCTATGCATTTTGAGGACTAAAATAAATGGAAATGCAGACTCAGTACACAATTGGCCTGTCTGGAATAGGTGGGCTAGGTCAGGTGGTACTTAGGCTTAGGATTCTCGAATCAGAACAGAATGGAACACTGGGTTAGTGTTCATAAATAATAACTAGACGGTCGGCGAATCCCGCGATACTACTAGTCGATCAGATTAGATAGTCAATTTTACTGCAATTGTTGTTTCCAAAAATGTTTTTTGGAGCGTTTTCTAAAATATTTTTTGTTTCACACCAATCATCAATGTTTGTCTCTTTCTTTATTATATCTTACATGATCAGCACCCAGGGGCAAGAAGACGGGGTCGGAGTCAGCGGGAGCTGGACAACAAGACGCCTCCCAGGGCCAGGACTGCTCCTCTACCGAGGGCTCTGCTGCTGGACCCAGTAAGTCCTCTCCTCCTGTTGTTAATATTAATAATTATATTTCCCTAACTTTTACTGCACGTTATTTTTTCCGAACTATTATTTCCGTTTCCTAATTCTATTTTACCAAATCTTCTTCGATCTAGACTATCTGCTTCTAAATTCTTGTTATCCCTGCCTCTAACTGCCTCTAACTGCTTCTGCTCTGACTCTCTGTACTACTATTATATTAGTCTGTCTGTAGCTAAGCTTGCCCAGTTGGCCACTCTTTATTTAAAAGGTTTTAAAACTCAGATTAACCAATAGCTCTAGCCACTGAGCCCAGTCCTTTGGGTTGTCCTCTTCTAGTCTTCTTAATCTTGATAGGCTTTGACAATTCCCACCAACAAAACGCCGAGCCAGATATTTTACTATTTTTGATAGGATAGGACATACTCCTACTAGTGTCTACTCTACTCTAGTACCCGATTTGTACTAGTGATGTATGTGGACTATATATAACTATTTTTTCAATCTTGCTAGTTAAAAAGAATAAAAAGGGGGAGGCGTATATGGCATCTAAAAAATGTGTAATGTTTTTTCTAGGCGTACCGACCACCAGTGCTGGGGCCAGCGGCGAGGCAGGCGACGCCATCCAGGAGGGAGCAGCGGATGCGGCAGCTGCCACAGGGGTGGGTGAGGCAGCAGCAGTGGCGGGCGGTGGTAAGTTATACTTATATTCCTTACTTATTGACAATTGTTACAGACTCGCTGCAAGGGTGTACAGTGTATGTTGAGACTGAGAGTCTAAGTTGTTGTGAACAACGGTTAAAGACACCCTTTACTTAGCATTAGAGCAATAGCATTAGCGGTAGGAGTAGTAGTTGAGTAACTAATGGCCTCTTCTATCTGACTTCAACTCAGCTGGGAAAGTTTTAATGGAGAATACTAAGAGTCAGATGACCTTGATGGATGGGTTGAACGAAAAGGGAAAGAAGGATGGAAGGAGGAAGGACGGGCGAGATGTAATATATATGACTGGCAGAGAAGGATATGTGCCACGTGGGATGCATGCATAGGTGGCTGATAGGAAGGAATCAGATGCATGGGTGGTTGAAGGATGGGTGGAAGGTGGAAGAAAAGATGCTTGCCTGGGTGGATGAAACTGTATGGGTGATAGCAAGAATCCTCCGGGGTGTTTCATGGGTCAAACTCAAAGGCAAGCAAGGAAGGAAGGACGCATGAGTGGTGGTTTAAAAAAAAAAAAAATGTTTGTTGTTGAAACAAACTAAGGTTTGTTGAGAGGTTAAGAAGAATGATAGACATGTTTACTTTGAATGTATGAATAGCTGGATGGTATTCATTACAGCATAGGTGGAGACTGTCACTGGATGAAGAGTCTTTGAAGAGAATGTAAAAGGAAATAAACCGCGCCAGAGTAGCAAAGCCAAGGAGAATATAAGTTGTATGTTCAGAATACTCCCTTGACTCACAGTAGTTTGCAAGCACAGCATATATTTTGTGTATGTATGTTATCAAGCGCCTCCCTCCGACTCGGAGGCCCACTTACTACTTATGTTAATTTATTTTTGACTGTTTCAGCCTGCCATGGGTGGCCTATCGGTTGCATGGTTACACAATCAATCAAAACAAAGTACCTCATGTCGTCCCATACATATATATAAGCAATGATCATTTGGATAAGATATCATCTGCCTTGTTGTAGTAGTAGTCAGGGCAGGGTGAAAGTGAAAGTGAAATTGAGCAGTTGCCCTGGCCTTGATGTAACAGAGTATGGCCAGTGCCACCCATAATAGAAAAAATAAGATGATTGTGTAGTCAGCTTCCCCACCTGCGGACAGTAGTAAATAAAAATAACGTGAGTCTGCGTCATGAGTATGTTTGTCTTGGGCGCAAGCTGACTGAGCTAGCATGCCGGCTGCAACAAGGTTACTTAATTTAGCTAAACAAGAGAGAAGAAGAAAACTGGTGTACTCGAGTCCATAGATACCACAAATGTTATGTCATGTGCTTGCTAGTGCTACTGTGCCACTATGAGTAGAATTAATTTTGTGTTACTGTTTTGCTAACAGTATTGGTTAGAATAGTCTTTTTTCTTTTTTGATATAGCTACTCCTTCCCAACCAAAAGCAGCAAAAAAACCAGACAGGAAGGAGTTGGCAGCCATGGCCCGGCGCCGGAAGCTTGAGGCCATCCGAAATGAATATCGGCTGCTGGTGGCTCTGGCGGAGGAGGAGGAGGAGGCGGCAGCGGCACGGCATGGCGCTGCGGTCTGGCAGCTGCCCGCTGCACTTCATCCAGCACTGCTGCCCCCCATGGATGCAATTGCCGAGCATTTATGCGCCGCATGCTCCTCCGAATGGCGCGCCTGGAGGAGCAGGTAAAGGAGGTCCTTAAGAGACAGGGAGCCCGCCGATAGACTGAGATCCCGTTGGATTTCCCCCTTTTTATTCTTTTTTTTGGTGGGTGGGCATTGGGCTACGTTGGGGAAAAGTTGGGGTTTATATTATTTATGGACAATTTTATTTTTGAATTTTATTTAACGCCACGGACATTGTTTGGACTCTATCTTTTTGGACATTTGTTGGGGTTAGGGAGAGGGGTGGGTCAGGTGTTGTGGGATTTTTTACAATAGTTTATTTTTGTTAGGGGATTAAATTATTTATACTTAAACTTTACATACGATGTAAATGCTTTGTGGGGGGGTTACGCTTTTACGTCACACGGTTTCCCTACTTTGCTGCTGCAGGGCCGCAGCACACGTAACACAGGAACAGATAGATGCGGTACCCTCACTGATAGCACAAGGTAAAGGCCGGCCTGTAAGTGTAGATGGAAAAACAAAAGGGATATTGAAAAACCAAGGAGAAAATAAATGCATAAATTACGGAGGAGTGCAACACAAGAACACTTTCAGAGGGGGCATGGCTAAATCATGTCTACTCTGTTTCCAGCATTAACCTACAACAACAACAACCGGAAGAGCAGGCCCACGCCACCCACCCAACCTCCACTTTGCTTAGATTTTTTTTGACTGAGCCAGACAGAGCACACATATACAGCAACATAGCATTTTCCCAAATTAAGTAACTAAATCATTCAAAGCATCGCTGTCAGTCATGTTAACCACTTAACTACACTCGACTCGACTGAGTCGACTCTACCACTACACAGACATGTAGGTCTGCTGTGGTTGTTGTTGACTTGTTTACCTTTTATGCCACTTTCATGAAACGCGACCCCGAGTTATTCCATCAATCATCTCCGATCCGACTGACTGACTGCGAAGAGTACTGGTCATCAGCATCATGGTGTAGTGTACAGAGTGAGTCCATCCAGATTCCATATTCAAAAATGCAATGGATCGGCCTGCAGTAGAAGTACAATTTTGTTATTAAACAAGAAGGGAAACATTGACTTGAGTCACTTTTAGTGTGTAGATTAACGGCTTAACCGCGGCGCGAATTCTGCCGTGGTGCGGCTGTTTAAACGAGTGGTAGGGCCGCGTTGGCCAACGGACGTGCGCAGCACTACCGAGGTAGTGCTCGCGATGGCCGTTGGCCGACGCGCGCAGCGAAGGGGTTAAATACTAGTACACTTCGACTTCATTCATGCACAACAACAACACAAACACCAATCACTCAGAGTCAGGGTCCAATGCATGCCATCATTACCTGTTCCTTCTCATCTTATGTTAAGGGGCAGTCCCTCTCGGCTCGGACAGGAGGATAGCTATAGTCATCATGTTCCACTTCTTTTGGAGGGACTCGACGAGGCAACATTTCTTGTACTATTCTCCATCCAATGTCTGGCTTCAGGGAAATGGATTTAGGGCGAGTCAGGAGGATGGAGCAGGACTCGGAGGAGTGGACTTAAATGCACACAGCTGCAACTCCAATATGTCAATAAAAAGAGAAGACGGTGGTGATGGATTTGTTGTGATTCGAACCAGAAAGACAGAGACACACACAAATAATAAAAGTAAATAAGGAAGAAAGAAAGTAACAAGTTGAAAGCCTAGTTGTCAGGGAAGTATAGCTCATCCTCAAACTCTGGTGGTTCAACCAGAAGTAGGTAATCATCTAACACACTACTTCCGTCACCTAAGTCGCTGTCCTCATCTTCCTGCTGTGATTCACATATTTTGTAATTCGGTGGTATAAAGTGCTGATTCATTTTGATCATGGTTAACCTCTCCACGTTTTTGGGCGAGAGACTGGTCCTTTTCACTGTTACAATGGCACCAGCAGCACTGAAAACACGCTCAGAAGTGACACTCGCAACAGTACAAGCCAGATAGTTTATCGCCAGCCTGCTGAGCACTGGCCAGTGGCGCATTTTCCCATACCAATACACCAATGGGTTTTGATCAATGAAGACCTCTGTTGGGTCATCCAGATAGGCTGGACCATCCGCTCAATGCTCAGGGGTGCTCCGCTGGCCTTCTTTTGCTTTTGCATCAGCACTGGACCTAACAAGCCCTTGCTGTAGATACCAATCCTGTGCCGATGTTACTGGGGCGATGATCCTGTTCTTGCTGTTGTTGATAGTGTTGGTGACTGCTGTGAGCCAAACGCACTGCCCTCAGGCTCTGAAGTTGAACTTGACACCGGATGCCCTGCTGCAGTACTTGTTGTGGGTTGGAGTAGCGGGCCTTTAATTAACAGCCGTTCATTTTCCAAGTCACTGGCTGCCTTAGCTATCCAAGTTTTGTACTGGGCAACATCCACTTCTGAAAAAGGAATTAATGTCTTAGTGTTCAGTGCTGATTTGTACCGTGGATCCAGAATTGTGGCACAAATGTAATGTTTGTCTGACTCAATGCTAGTTTGCACCCTTGTATTTTCAGCTAAGCGAACGGCTAAGCTCTCCACCAACTCATATGCTTCTTTTTTTCCCTCCACACCTGTGTACGTTTCAGACACCGCCTTCAGCTGTTGCTCTAGCATGTGCAACAATGGGATAGCTTGGCCCATAGTACAGTCCTCCTTGCTGACTTCACGTGTGAAGAGTTCGAAAGGAAGTAACATCTCGGTCAGGCATTTAACTAGGCCCCATTGGTCCAACTCAACGGTCATGCCTTTCACAGTAGCATCCCCTAGTCTTTGCATGACATAGTCATTGATTGGTCTGTACTCATCAAACAGACGATCAAGCATGTAATAAGTTGAATTCGAACGTGTTGGCACCTCCTGGATGAGTGCTTTGACTGGCATTCTATGCTCACGTTGAATGATCCTCAGCTGCTTCCAGGCTTTAAAAGAATGGCTGAAATGTGTGCATATTCTTCTGCAGGTGGTCAGTAAGTTGCTGACTCGGTCTTCTTTTTTCAGAAAGTCTTGAACAATGATGTTAATGCAGTGCGCCAAACACAGGACCCTGAAATAGCCACCAGTGCGCATAGCCTTAACTATATTACTGCCATTGTCCGTGGCAACAAAACCAATGTTAAGCCCTCTTGGGTGCAGCCATTCAAAGACCTTGCTGTTAAACTCTTCCAAAATGTTTGCAGCAGTATGAGATTTCTCCATGGCGAACATGGCTACAGTTGCATGTTTCCGAGTAGCATTAAAAATCTCAGCAGTGTCAACACCTGCAGATATCTTTTCTCTAACCCCCACAAAAGAGATCCAGGGTGCAGTGATGCACATGTAATCAGTGGCTTGGCAACTGGTCCACATGTCTGTTGTCAGGTGGATATTGTGAACAGCACTCTGCTGCAAAGCTTGTCCAAGCAATTCAAGCACGTCGTGATGTAGTGCTGGAACAGCAACTCTGGCGAAATAGGACCGGCTGGGAACCTTCCATTTTGGGCAGATGGCTGTCACAAATTCCAGAAAACACACCCCTTCCACAAAAGAAAAAGGGAGAAGGTCCAGTGCTAACATTTTCGCCAGCTTCGCATTGTACAAACGTGACGTTGGGTGGTTGCGTTCGTACTGCCCCTCCGACCTAAAGATGCTGACAATGGTAGGCTGAATTTTTTTCCTTTCTGGTGCCGCTGATGCAGGTGACTTCTTGAACCCAATTAGGCTCAACGATGCACTTTTTTTCATTGTGGTACTCTGTTGCCTTGGTGTCTCAGCCTGATTCTTACTACGGTGCCACTGAGATGTTGCTGAGGCTGATGAGGATGTGGGCGGTATCACTGCACTGCTGGGATCAGAGCTACTTTGTGTACCAGAGAAAATGTCTCCCTCTTGTTCACCTTCCACCGCGATCATATCTTCTTCTACTTCTTCATCCCCACCAACAGCAATGGGTGCAGTTTTACTTTTTTGGCCGCTAAGGTGCGCCTCCCACTGGATCAAGTGGGGTTTTTTCAGATGGGTTGTTTGGCCTCCGGTACCATAGTTTGTACCAAGCTTACCCCGACTAACACCTTGTCGACAAATTGAGCATATAGCAACGTTCTCCTCCTTACTGCTAACCGAAAAGAAGTCCCAAACTGGGGAGGTGAACTTTCTTGCGCTGCTGGTGGTGCCACTTGCAATGCCAGATGAACTGGAAGGTGTGCCTGGAATTTGACTCTGTGCAGTGCCAGTACCACTACCTACTGAGGTGGTGGTTGTGCTGGATGTAGGTCCCTGCCGGGTCTTTGCAAATGCAAATATGGAAGCTGGAGGTCGTGTTGGTGTTACCTGTGTTGGTGGTATCCGTGCCACATCCCTCACAGCAACTTGGGATGGGGTAATAATGTCGGTCTCTATCTCCACCTGGGTGGGAGTGATGTTCATGATGACTGGCTCGTCATCATCCTCCTCTTCTACATCTAAATCCATACCTCTAAGGCTTTCTGGACCCTTCCTTTTCCCTAGCCTTGTCGCGTGGCGTGCCTCACTCTCAGACTGAGTTGGTGGCTTCCAAGTAGCATCTAGATTATCAGAAGGGGGGCTTGAAGAAGAAGTTGATGGACTAACCCTCCTTTTCCTTGCTGAGTTTCCTCCTGCGTTGATTGTGTACTACTTTGCGATAATGATAAGTCAATTGCAACATCACAGCTCGTTGGCGTTTGCGCAATTAGACTGGCTGCCTCTGCGACACTCATGGACTTGGGCCTAGGTTGGTGGGGTGGGCCCACTGATGCGGAGGTGCTGCTCCCAGCTTGGTCCCTGGACACCACTGCTGCAGGTGTAATTTTTTGTTTCCCAAAAAACATCTTGGGCGGCACACCAGTCTTGGTAAGTGCCACTTCCTTCTTCTGTTCCTTCTTCTCACTGGCAACTTTCTTGGTACTGGAGGACCTGGTACCTTTCTTTGGGGCCATCTTCTTCAGACGTCAGCAGGACGCAGTTGCACAAGTTGCAGAGATGTCTGTGGTCACACGTCACGTGACGTCGTGCGCAGCAGGACTTCTGTCTGGCAGTACAACGGGTGATGATGACACCTGCTCCTCAGTCTTTTGTGCACCTAAAAGCAAAGAAGCCAGAAGAACATCAGTGAAATGTTGCATTTGTTGTTGTGGTTCAATTTCTACTAGTACAAACAAACAAATATAATATATAACTTAGTGTGTGGTGGTCACACTTGTTAGTGTTATATTATTACATTTTATTAACTCAGTTATTAAAAAAACCAAAACAACAGTGTAGCCATCTGTGAGACTTTGACAACAAGGGCTTTCATGGTATACTGTGTACACTCAGGAAGGATAGGAAAGAAGAAGAACAAAAACAAAAATACAAATGTAATGGAAGTGGAACCTGTTTGGCATTAATTTGCGCATCACGTCATTCAGGGAGCTGCAGCCGGCAAAGGGGATGGAAGCAGTAAGCCAAGAGGAACAAAGGAAAGACATGCAGGCCTATATGGCAAAAGCAGCACACTACTAAACTACCACCACAAAATGGCCACCAGCCACATGGTCACTCACAGTCACAACAAGCAGGAGGCCTGTAAAACAATGAACTCAAGCAGGCCTATAATAATGGCCAGGCAAAGGAGGACAGCTTTAATGCAAAAATGCAAAAACGAAAATCCACAGGGCTAAACAAGGTTTGCAAGTTACACAACAACCACACCACACACACACATCCAACAAAGGCATTTATTTAACACACACCAAAAAAGTGAAATACCCCCAAAAAAACACATTTTGCAATTCAATCCAATGCCATCCATGCCCTAAAGGATGTTTAAATTCAACAGACACCACAGAGACAGTTGTTTCATGGACCCATGAGTAGCTCTGGGCCTACTGGCTGAAAGGCCTATATTGGCAGACTAGGCCACAAGCTTGCAGGCCTATGGCAAAAGCACACTGGCTGGCTCCACAAAATGGCCGCCAGTCACATGGCCAGGCCACCCACAACAACAAGAAATAGAAGACAGACAATGCAGGCCTATGGCAAAAGCACACTGCCAGGCTTCACAAAATGGCCGCCAGCCACATGGCCAGGCCACAACAACAAGCAGCATAGGCCAAGAGGAACAAAGGAAAGACATGCAGGCCTATATGGCAAAAGCAGCACACTACTAAATTACCGCCACAAAATGGCCACCAGCCACATGGTCACTCACAGTCACAACAAGCAAAAGGCCTGGAAAACAATGAACTCAAGCAGGCCTATAATAATGGCCAGGAAAAGGAGGACAGCTTTAATGCAAAAATGCAAAAACGAAAATCCACAGGGCTAAACAAGGTTTGCAAGTTACACAACAACCACACCACACACACACATCCAACAAAGGCATTTATTTAACACACACCAAAAAAGTGAAATACCCCCCAAAAAACACATTTTGCAATTCAATCCAATGCCATCCATGCCCTAAATGAAGTTTAAATTCAACAGACACCACAGAGACAGTTGTTTCATGCACCCATGAGTAGATCTGGGCCTACTGGCTGAAAGGCCTATATTGGCAGACTAGGCCACAAGCTTGCAGGCCTATGGCAAAAGCACTTTGGCTGGCTCCACAAAATGTTCGCCAGTCACATGGCCAGGCCACCAACAACAACATGAAAGGGAAGACAGACAATGCAGGCCTATGGCAAAAGCACACTGCCTGACTTCACAAAATGGCTGCCAGCCACATGGCCAGGCCACAACAACAACAAGCATAGGCCAAGAGGAACAAAGGAAAGACATGCAGGCCTATATGGCAAAAGTAGCACACTACTAAACTACCACCACAAAATGGCCACCAGCCACATGGTCCCTCACAGTCACAACAAGCAGGAGGCCTGGAAAACAATGAACTCAAGCAGGCCTATAATTGCCAGGCAAAGGAGGCATGCTAAACAACACAGCTTTAATGCAAAAATGCAAAAACGAAAATCCACAGGGCTAAACAAGGTTTGCAAGTTACACAACAACCACACCACACATCCAACAAAGGCATTTACTTAACACACACCATTAAAGTGAAATACCCCAAAAAAACACATTTTGCAATCCAATGCCATCCATTCCCTAAATGATGTTTGAATTCAACAGACACCACAGAGACAGTTGTTTAATGCACCCATGTGTAGCTCTGGGCCTACTGGCTACCCACTATAAATTTTAAAAAACTGATGAAAAGTACAAAAAATTGTAGTTGCAACTTGCAATGCCCCAATCAAACAAACAACACCAATTCTCCAACTTACTTATAAAATCTCAAATCCAAAAGTCCTCAAATCCAATGATATATGATGCAGCAGACACAAAGAGTGATCCTTCCAGCTCCAAATCCAAATGAAAAGTGAACAGGACATGGGCAAAACACTGTGAGGAGACTGCTGGACAGGAACAGGAAGTTGGAGACTCTGGGGCACTTCCTTCCCCTTAAAAAAAGAAATAAAAAAGAAAAAGGACTCCTTGCACAAAAAAGTACAGCCAAATGTCAATCTGAGGAGTTTTTTTCATCCAAATCATCATTTTTTAGAAGGTTTTATGCTGCTCGAGAGATATTCTTCTCCAGATTACAATTTCTGCATGTTCGGCATCGCGAGCTTCACCGAACTTCCGCCGGATGTCCGATGGCGCGTCCGAATGACTTGTTCGCGATTGCACATTCTCGCGGGATCGCGAGGCCGGCTACCAAAATCTCGTGGCGCACGCGAACGGATAGGAAATCTCGTCGGCGAACGCAAGGATCCCGGTAAGTCGCTACCGCGCACGCGAAAACGCATTTTGAAAGCGCGAACAAGGAAAAACCTCCGCTGCGCCACGGATCGCGGAGTTTTCGGTGATTCCGCGTTCTACGCGGAAAGCGAAGTTGCCGAAAATCCGCAAACTCCGCGAGCAGAGCGGATTTTAACGCCCAGGGTTAGTGGAAACCCGACCTCAGACAATGCAAACCCGGCTGGAGGCCCCAGGACCCAACTAAACACAACAAAATCCATTTATAAGGGGGTGTCACTCCCCAAAGATCTCCCTGGAGCTATGCCCCTGCTCTTTGGTATTGCTGAGGTTTTCTTGTGCTGTTTGAACGAGGTTTCAGTTTACTTTTAAGTACAAGTGTATTTTCTGATTTCTGAAATTGCAAACCTTTCATTGATTTACTTTATGTTTACTTGTTAGTTCAATGGTGATCACACTACATTTATGGTGGAAATATATCGCCTATTTATTTAGTCAGTGTTGGTGAGTTCGCAAAGGCCCCTCTTTTATCATTAAGGAATTGTCTGTAGGCTTATGCCTAAGTGTTTTCCTGTTTCTGCTTCTTTCAACCTTACTTAAACTGTTGTCCTACGCACAGAGAATGAATCATTCACAAAAGGAGGATTTTTCAATTTTTATTTTTATTACATTTAGTTTGTGTCTCCTGCATTTCATTATGTTTCCCCCAGTGTCCCTCTAGTCAGGTGAATAACCCTGATTTTGGCCTTCTCTGGTTTTGCTGCTTGAACACCCAGTAGTCTCTGTTTTGCGGTTGTCCAGGGTTTCTATTTTACAACTGGAGAGAAAACTGCCCTGGATATTGTGCCTGTTATGGGGTTTAGGTAGGGCTCAGATCTCATTCTCTAGGGTTCCCAGGATTCACAGTGCAGCTCCTGCACCACCCTAGTCCATAAAGACAGTAGCTCAATTGCTGCTTACAGTCTCACAAATAATTAGCACATGCATTCCTCAGCAGGTCTGTTTTTGTTAGAGATATATTATTTTACATTATTTAGGTTACATTAGTTGCGTGGATTTCCTGTAATTAAAAAGTTATTGTTGATTAAATATATGACTTACACGTCCTGGTCCCCGTTCAGTCACTGCCCAACCCTTAAACATAATTCACAAAATATGTTTTAAAATGATAAAATCTTTCTATGGTAAATGAGCTCCTAAGAACTCTCAGGAGTCTTCGTGGAAATGTACATAGATTTCAGTGCAAAGATTTTGTGAGTAACCAAAAACTTCCAACTTTGTAGGTGGCTCGTGCATTTTGAATGCCTCCCAATGCTATTACCCTTTTCTGACTCCAATCGTAAATTTGTATATAATCCACAAAAACGTTTCAACTACATGTATAAATCTGATTCTCTGACTCAAGATCTGCCAAATTACATTTTCAGGTATTTTTGTTTTGCATATGTAAGTTGAACTATGGTGTTCAAAAACATTTGTGAATCGGTCAATATATGATTTAAGAGAAATCACGATGCAAAGTTATTTATTTGCTCCTGCTTGATTTTTGGCAGGTGTCCAGCTTATATTATTTTCTATGCTGGATAGATTACAACAACTATCTGATTTATGTACTGCCTCAATTACTGCTATAAGACTCCGAACTTGATAAAAACTCAGTGGCCAAACCTCTGCTGAGACTTAATAGCTGAACCCATTCCTCTCAACATCTTGCCTCTCTCCATTTGCTAATTTGCAAGGCCCTTTGTCACACAGCCTCTGTGAGCTATGTCCCACTTTTATATAGAAGAGTTCTTCTCTTGCTAACCTTCTGCCTCTCTTCATATGGTGACACTTTTAGATGAACAACTACTTCTTCTCTGGACAATCAATTACACGGTGCTTAATTTGCAAAATAATAAGTGCTAGTGCAAAATGTTTTTCTCAGAAGCTAGCGGCCGGCGCTGCAAAATGCTGAGGTTGCTGAATACCCAGGCTGCTTAGTCTTAATCCCAACTCATGCCTCTTTCTTCCACCATACACTCCCTGCCTCTTTATTTCACTCTTGTCATTTCTTTTTCATCCCTGTATACTCCCTATGTCAGAGTTTTTACGTTTTTGTCTGCCTCCTCCAATCATCCTTTTGTGTTTTTCTCTCTGTTGCTCAAGGCCAAAGACTGATGAGGAAAAGTCCCCAAAAATGCATGCCGGTCGGCCCCACCTGCAACTACCGGCTCAAGTTAAGTATTGCCTTTAGTGTGTATTTTGAGGTCTTCCAGATGCATCCCATAGTTCTTACCATTGTTGTCATAACACCAGAACACCTAGCTCCTGGGAAACAGTGACATTTAGAAAATGTCTTACTAACAACAGCACTACTACTTTTATTATTTTATTATTATTGTTCATCATCATGAAATATGCTTATTCTTGGGGTCTCCATAAAACAAACAGCTTGAGTACATACAGTCCAATAAAACAGTCCCAAGATACGAATATAAATTACAATGATGAATAAATGTCATACATATTTAAAATGAATGTGTTAGAATGGGATTTCTGGTTGGCTAGGGCTTGCGCCTAGCCCAGGCAGAAACCACCACTCTAGTCAGGGCAAGGGAGTTACACGCTGAAGATAACCCCTGCTCACCCCCTTGGTAGCTTGGCACAAGCAGTCAGGCTTATCCCAGAGGCAATGTGTAAAGCGTTCGCGCAAACCACACACAGCAGCGACACACTAGGCATACCACAAAAGAAACTCCACACAAGGTTATATAAAAATAGCCTTTGTATTATCCATAAAACACATCAGAGCCTAATCACATATACACTGTGCCACCTGGCACTAGATATTACTTTACAGGGGATTATATACATTACAGGGCCAATCGGGCCACTGTCATCACCATTAGAACAGGTAAGCAATAAAACAACCAGAAACTACTGGTAAAGGCACCTAGCATAAACACATTATGCATCAATCACATTTAGGTATAAACCACATTAGGCATAAACCACACTAGGCATGAACCACATTAAGCATGAACCACATTAGGCATGAACCACATTAGGCATACAGCCTAAATCACCAGGGCACCCTAGTAACACTAATAAGGTGCACACATCACCTCAGGGGCATGAACGTCAGAACAGTACTTGGCATAGCACATTATGCGTAACAATCAGTACGAGCGCCGTACATCAGTCCCACCTTAGTTCTACACCTCATCAGCAGCAGGGACCTATAGTACACCTGCCACCGGGGTATTGTCCCCAAGTCACTGTTCCCCAGCGGGGGCCCTATCCTGGGCTTACCCCGCAATGCCACCTCAACTCAATATTGCCCCTGATATCTCAGAGGTGCGCAGCTGCCTGCGACCATGTGGCGCAGCTGCCCTTTAGGGGGACAATGGCTAGGATATCCTTGGTGCTCTCTCTGCATCTAAGGGAGGCTTGTCAATGTCCCCTCGAGGGCGGGATGACCTCACTCCGTCTCCCTCCGCCCCCTTCGAGCCTAAGGAATGGCCCCCAAGGCGGCCGCCCGCTTTCTCGCAGTGCAGCCGTCTTCTTTTTGGCAAATATGAGGGACTGGGACTTGTCTCCGGCCGGCTCTTCCCCAGGGAACTCACCTCCCCGACAGGCCCTCAAGGCACGTCGCTTCCTTGGGGCTGGGCACAGCCACATGGCCCCTTTCGCCAGCACCTCTCCCTGCGGGTCCGGTCTTTCCAGTTGAGCAGGTCCTTCTCGGCTTGCTCCGGCGAGCCTGCGAGGCTCTGTCTCCATCTGGGCCACCCGCTGGGCTCTGCTCGGCACAGCGGGAGCCCCGCCTCCAACAAGGTGCAGACCATGCCTGTCTTCCGGCAGTGCCGCTTCACAGTTGGCTCCTCATTTTGGCTCGGCCTCGCCCCTGGCCAGGCACCGGTTGCCTGTCTTCCGGCCTCTGCTGATTCTCGGAGCAAAGTCTCCGTTGCTCCTGCCACCCCCTCTCCTTGGGCTCAGGAAATAAAATAAGAAGCGCTCACCTGGCACTGGAAGGCAGGAGACCCTTCTAGGGCTCAAAGGAAAATGAAGAAAAAGCGCTCATCACACGCTTCCTGCAGAGCACCACCTGACATCTGGGCAGTGTTTTTCTCGCAAGGGCCTTCAGTTCTCCTTAATGCAGGGTGAAACTCCAGTATGTACCTAGCGCTGGGTCCCCAAACCCCATAGGGCAGAGCTGGGCCCAGGCAGGCCAGCTCACAGGGCCCTGCAGCAGAGGAGCAATCGCTCATTGCAGCTCCTCCTGTCGCCCAGCGGTCGCTTAGCAACACAGCTCCCAGCAAGTACACTTTTCATGGGGTCACAGCCCCAATACTTATACCATGCACTGTCTTTGTCCTCTCCTTGGCCAGGGCTCTGTGCCCGGTCCAAACCAGTTCTGGGGGCACTTACACATTTCTTTAGAGTGCACAAACACCCTCCTTTGTCAGTGTAGGTTCTGGCCCCAGACACACCACAGGGGGGCGGAGCCAGCATTGTGTGAGGCAGGCCCTGTCCTATTCAGGCCCAGGTGCTACTCCTCCCACCACTCCAAATGCAGATGGGCCTATTCAGCCTAGCGCTGACTCACCCAGCCCCTCTGGAGCCACTGCACCTCCCCAGCCCCTGTCATTCCAGAGCCAGACATGCAATACACATCAGGCAGGTACAAAGACACATAGCACACAGAAATGCCCACTTCTAAAAGTGGCATTTCTAAAACAGTGATAATAAATCTGTGCACACCATTACGCAACATTTATTACCACTATTCCAAACATACCAAACTTGATCCCGCTACTCCTCTCAGATCAGGAATTATCACTGAAGCACTTATCAGGGAATCCCCAAAGCATTCCTATGAGAGGGCAGCCTCACAGCAGTGAGAAACCAAAATGGCTGTTTGTCACTACCAGGACATGTCACACAGTTAAGGCACATGTCCTATCTTTTACCTACAATGCAACCTGCCCATAGGGCTAGCTAGGGCCTACCTTAGGGGTGACTGATATGTAGTAAAAGGGGAGTCCCAGACGTGGCACCCACTTTATTTGCCACGTCACAGCGGCAGTAAACTGCGCGCGGAGGCCCTGCAATGGCAGAGGCCTGAGACAGGTTTGAAAGGCTACTTTGGTGGGTGGCGCAATCAGCGCTGCAAGCCCACCAGTAGCATTTAATTTACTGGCCCCGAATATATGAGATACCCCTTTACTGGGGACTGATAAGTAAATTAAACAGGCCAAACAGGTGTAGGCCAATCTTACCATGTTTTACCATAGAAAGTGCATGCACTTTACACTGGACAGCAGTGATAAAGTGCTCAGAGTCCTAAAACCACCAACACCAGGTCAGAAAAAATACCAGGAGGAAGGCAAAAAGTTCAGGGATGACCCTGCAAAAAGGGCCATGTCCAACACAACCCCCTTCCAGCCAAAAGCCTGGGTAGACCAATCATTACCTTAGATGGGCTTCCCTGCTTGGGGCGATAGAACACGGACGCGGGCCCGCAACTGCATGGGCACACTCCAGTTCTACGCCAATCTGAACCCCTGTGGTTCCCTCTGTCAAAGCTCCCAGGACCAACTAAACTACCCCACTGGGACTCCCTAGCTGTCCGCGGCCAGGACCAGGCCCTAGGCCATCCAGATGTCTCTGGTCCTTGCCATCTCACAGAGTGGGGGGGCACTAACCCCTGGTACATAGTATCCATTCTCCACTCTACCTCTCATCAGTGCAGTTCTAAACTGCCACTGATCCCTCAACCCAGGGTCTGCACCCTCAGGCTGACCAGAGGTCACGGGTGAGGCTCTCCTCCCCTACTTCTCCTTCTTGGGTTCCGCACTCTCCTCCTAGGAGAGGCAACCTCAGAACACAACTCTCCCACCAGTTCAGGACCTCTCTCCTGCAACTGGTCTCTCAACCTAGGATCTAAACCCTCAGGTTGAACCGGGGCCAGAGGTGAGGACTCTCTCTCTGCACCCCCTTCCAGAGTTCTGCACCCTCCCACATGGAGTGGTACCCCTAGAAGACAAACTGGTCAGGACACTGCTTACAGATGTCCTTCCCTCCAGGTCAGGCAGAACCTGAACCTGGCCTCCCAACCCAGGGACTAAGCCCTGCGGCTGAGCACCCATCTGGCACACCAGGACTTCCTGGGGAGAACGCATGCCCCCCGAGGGTAACACATACCTCATGTGTTGCGTGACAGTCTGCCTGGCGCTGATCTCCCGACCCCTGTCCATCTGACAGTGCGCAAAGATCCCCCAGGACAGAAGTGGTGTCACCATGGTCACTCCTAGGAGGCTCAGCCTTTATGGCTGGCCCCTGACCCACTGGTTCTTCCACTGGGGACTCTCTCCCCCCCTCACCCCTCCATCTGGACTTCTGCACCCTCCCACCTGGAGCAGACCCGCCAGACACCAAAACTGATGGAGCTCCGCTTACAGACGCTCCAAGTTCTCCTGACACTAGGAGATCCCCCTCCACGGATGGCCTACCAGTACAGCCTAGGCTCTCCACCTGGTGTTCTCTTAGAGAACCCTCCAGGCCCTGAGACTGGGTTTCGGGCACCTTGGGACGCATCCCATTCTCACTCCTTCGCTGCGGAGACAGGACGTGAGTCCCTACTCCCCTCCCACTACACCGGCACCTATCTGGGCTACTAAGAACCTTTCCCACCACCCTCGGCTGGGAAATACCTGAGCCACTCCTCTTAGGGTGACACCCCAATGCCTCCTCAGACCCTCTGGCAGTCACACAGAGGTCTGCCTCCCGTGCAAGCTCCCTGGGATCAGAGAACTCACACTCCAACAGGTGTTGGCGTAACCCTGGAAAACAACGGAACATGTGCTCTCTGACAATCAGATTGAACAGCCCTTCAAAATTGTTTGCCGTGCTACCCATCACCCAACCTTCCAGTGCATCACAACATTCATCCACAAACTCCCCCCAAGACTGGTGAGACAGTTTCCTCTGCCCATGAATTTCAACGTATACCCTTCAGGTGTGACACCCTCTTCCTGGGAACTAGGTACCATACTCTGGGCTCTGGGAGTGAGACTTCCTACACTGGACTCCATATTGCTGCCACCACTGGACCCCACCCTCACTGGTAAATCCAGACCACTAAAACTACACTCAGGGGACACATCCTCAAGAGCTAGCTTTACCCTGGCGAAGGCCCTCTCTGCCTCCGCCATCCACTCCTACGCTAAGACCCTCTCAGTCTCTAGCTTTTTCTCCTCCACACACAGCTGTGCTAGCTCCAACCTGAGCCTTTCCAACGCCAGCTGACGCTCCCTTTCTTCCTTCCTATCCACCCACTCCTCTGGGGACAGGGAAAGGGATGGGGCACTGCCCCCGGCACTGGACCCAGCAAGGGACTCCCTCTCTATGGGGTCCTCACTATCTACTGGCATCCCTGCCCTGTCATTTTCTCCCTCCTGCTCAAACTCTCCAGGGCCACTGCCCTCTAGGGGTGCTGGTCGGGGACCCTCCCTCTCAGAGACCTCATTGATCTCGGGGTCCTCCTTCCAAGACTCCTCCCTCACCCGGTTTTTGGATGTCCAACAGGCCAACACGGCCTCCTACAGTTCCACCTTCCTGGCAGACCTACTCACTTGACACCCAAGATCCTGACAGAACCTCTTTAGGTCCTTCACAGTATACCTACGCAACATCCTTAAATTAAATGCACTTTCTGTCACAATAACTGCTGGATCACCGAGGTGAGACATGACTGACACTTTAGAGGTGTCACCAAAATTTTAGAAGAGCAAGAAAACACAGTTCACAAAATGACACTTTCAGAAGAAATAATAATCAAGAGAAATCCCCAAACACGTGATTATCTAAATGCAGAGTTTGTAGTGCAACCAGGTGTCGCTGTGGTATTGCGCAAACGCAAGTCCTATCCTTACCGCTGACAACCAATGTTAGAAATGGGATTTCTGGTTGGCTAGGGCTTGCGCCTAGCCCAGGCAGAAACCACTACTCTAGTCAGGGCAAGGGAGTTACACGCTGAAGATAACCCCTGCTCACCCCCTTGGTAGCTTGGCACGAGCAGTCAGGCTTATCCCAGAGGCAATGTGTAAAGCGTTTGCGCAACACACACACAGCAGCGACACACTAGGCACACCACAACAAAAACTCCACACAAGGTTATATAAAAATAGCCTTTGTATTATCCATAAAACACATCAGAGCCTAATCACATATATACACTGTACCAACTGGCACTAGATATTACTTTACTGGGGATTATATACATTACAGGGCCAATCGGGCCACTGTCATCACCATTAGAACAGGTAAGTAATAAAACAACCAGTAGCTATTGGTAAAGGCACCTAGCATAAACACATTATGCATCAATCACATTTAGGTATAAACCACATTAGGCATAAACCACAATAGGCATGAACCACATTAAGCATGAACCACATTAGGCATGAACCACATTAGGCATACAGCCTAAATCACCAGGGCACCCTAGTAACACTAATAAGGTGCACACATCACCTCAGGGGCATGAACGTCAGAGCAGTACTTGGCATAGCACATTATGCCTAACATAATCAGTACGAGAGCCATACATCAGTCCCACCTTAGTTCTACACCTCATCAGCAGCAGGGACCTATAGTACACCTGCCACCGGGGTATTGTCCTCAAGTCACTGTTCCCCAGCGGGGGCCCTATCCTGGGCTTACCGCGCAATGCCACCTCAACTCAAGATTGCCCCTGATATCTCAGAGGCGCGCAGCTGCCCGCGACCATGCGGCGCAGCTGCCCTTTAGGGGGACAATGGCCAGGATATCCTTGGTGCTCTCGCTGCACCTAAGGGAGGCTTGTCAATGTCCCCTTGAGGGCGGGATGACCTCACTCCGTCTCCCTCCGCCCCCTTCGAGCCTAAGGAATGGCCCCCAAGGCGGCCGCCTGCTTTCCCGCAGTGCAGTCGTCTTCTTTTTGGCAAATATGAGGGACTGGGACTTGTCTCCGGCCGGCTCTTCCCCGGGGAACTCACCTCCCCGACAGGCCCTCAAGGCACGTCGCTTCCTTGGGGATGGGCACAGCCACATGGCCCCTTTCACCGGCACCTCTCCCTGCGGGTCTGGTCTTTCCCATTGAGCAGGTCCTTCTCGGGTTGCTCCGGCGAGCCTGCGAGGCTCCGTCTCCATCTGGGCCACCTGCTGGGCTCTGCTCGGCACAGCGGGAGCCCCGCCTCCAACCAGGTGCAGACCTTGCCTGTCTTCCGGCGGTGCCGCTTCACAGTTGGCTCCTCATTTCAGCTCATCCTCGCCCCTGGCCAGGCAACGGGTGCCTGTCTTCCGGCCTCTGCTGATTCTCGGAGCAAAGTCTCAGTTGCTCCTGCCGCCCCCTCTCCTTGGGCTCAGGAAATAAAATAAGAAGCGCTCACCTGGCGCTGGAAGGCAGGAGCCCCCTTCTAGGGCTCAAAGGAAAATGAAGAAAAAGCGCTCATCACGCGCTTCCTGCAGAGCACCACCTGACATCTGGGCAGTGTTTTTCTTGCGCCGAGCGCGCTCCCTGGGGACAAGGGCCTTCAGTTCTCCTTAATGCAGGGTGAAACTCCAGTATGTACCCAGCACTGGGTCCCCAAACCCCATAGGGCAGAGCTGGGCCCAGGAAGGCCAGCTCACAGGGCCCTGCAGCAGAGGAGCAATCCCTCATTGCAGTTCCTTCTGGCGCCCAGCGGTCGTTTAGCAACACAGCTCCCAGCAAGTACACTTTTCATGGGGTCACAGCCCCAATACTTATACCATGCACTGTCTTTGTCCTCCCCCTGGCCAGGGCTCTGTGTCCGGTCCAAACCAGTTCTGGGGGCACTTACACATTTCTTTAGAGTGCACAAACACCCTCCTTTGTCAGTGTAGGCTCTGGCCCCAGATACACCACAGGGGGGCGGAGCCAGCATTGTTTGAGGCAGGCCCTGTCCTATTCAGGTCCAGGTGCTGCTCCTCCCACCACTCCAAATGCAGATGGGCTATTCAGCCTAGCGCTGACTCACCCAGCCCCTCTGGAGCCACTGCACCTCCCCAGCCCCTGTCACTCCAGAGCCAGACATGCAATACACATCAGGCAGGTACAAAGACACATAGCACACAGAAATGCCCACTTCTAAAAGTGGCATTTCTAAAATAGTGATAATAAATCTGCGCACACCATTACGCAACATTTATTACCACTATTCCAAACATACCAAACTTGATCCCGCTACTCCTCTCAGATCAGGAATTACCACTGAAACACTTATCAGGGAATCCCCAATGCATTCCTATGAGACGGCAGCCTCACAGCAGAGAGAAACCAAAATGGCTGTTTGTCACTACCAGGACATGCCACACAGTTAAGGCACATGTCCTACCTTTTACCTACAATGCACCCCGCCCATAGGGCTAGCTAGGGCCTACCTTAGGGGTGACTGATATGTAGTAAAAGGGGAGTCCCAGACGTGGCACCCACTTTATGTGCCACGTCACAGCGGCAGTAAACTGCGTGTGCAGGTCCTGCAATGGCAGAGGCCTGAGACAGGTTTGAAAGGGTACTTTGGTGGGTGGCGCAATCAGCGCTGCAAGCCCACCAGTAGCATTTAATTTACTGGCCCCGGGTATATGAGATACCACTGTACTGGGGACTGATAGGTAAATTAAACACGCCAAACAGGTGTAGACCAATCTTACCATGTTTTACCATAGAGAGCACATGCACTTTACACTAGACAGCAGTGATAAAGCGCTCAGAGTCCTAAAACCACCAACACCAGGTCAGAAAAAATACCAGGAGGAAGGCAAAAAGTTCAGTGATGACCCTGCAAAAAGGGCCAAGTCCAACAGAATGAAACAACAATAATTTATAACTTATTTAAAAACTTTCAATTAATCTAGGCTGCAGCCGAAAAACGTTTCCTCAGCCTCCATCTAGGTACAAAAAACGTTCAAACCGAATACAATAGCATTATTGGTATCCGATCTGAAAACTCTTAAGGCATCTTTATAAAATATAAAACACACAATTTTACGTAAGGGAACAATTAATTTTTTTCAGCAAATTGCAATCCAATGTGCGACAAAGTATATGGCTATCATATTTGGTTGCAGATGCACAAATAGAGCATTTGTTATTGTCCAATAAATTGTGTGATCACTTGGACATGAAACCTCTAGTGGTCTAAGGCCCCAGCCTGAATGTGAGGTGCAAGTTTTTTCCCATAAAGAGCTCCATATTGCCCAAGTATTTTTCAAACTTCAATGAACACTTGAAAGACATACAATTGGCAAGCAATATCCCTTCCTTAGCTTCTGCAAACCAACCATTCATCAAATATGACCAATATTTACTCTTTAACTCTACTTTTAATTTACCTAATACTGGGCCAGAATTAACCCAAAGATTGTTAAGCCCCAACTAAAAAAAACACATTTTTAATGAACGCTAACCATGGCATGGCACAGAACTTGACCAACTTTACCAGTTCTTCAAATGTCTGTCTGTATTATTGCTACCACCACTACTGATAATATTAATAATATCTTATATATTGTTTCACACTGCTAACTGGTGGCATTTTCAACCTCTTACTAAGTTTTTCATTCACTACATAATGTGAGAAGTGTTCAAGTCATGTATGGTTAGAATTGTCTGGCAATACCTCTATTATTTATCGCCTTCTGTACAATGATTATAGCATCACAGAGTGCAGATTTATGAACAAAATGCAAATTGCAAAAAAAACTCAGAAGACTCCAACTGCTCATGCAGGCTTTCCAAAGACGGAAACAGCTGGAAAGCTGTCAAGGAAGCTGGTGTTAACAGATAGTTCTTACGAGCCAATTTAGAGTTAATTACTGTTATTTGAACAGCGCTGAGAGTAAACACCGATATTAATTTTTCAAACCGGGGAAGGGCATTGTTGTTTGACTTGCATTCTGTACATGCTGTTGAGTAGTAACAAATCCCAAAGCACATCAAATGCTTACTATTTGTTTTAGAAACTTGATAAAAAATATTCAATAGGTTAATTCACTTGCTTTTTGACAATAAATGGATTCTCATAAGGAGCAGTTATAGAGATAATGTTAAAAGTCACTTTTTAATTATCACACGTGCAGCGGTACTGAAGGAAGTAACGCCCGTAAGTACTAACGTTTCCCACAGACACTAAATGGGGTAAAAAACCCTTCCTACAGCAGGGCTTAAATCCTTAGTGCAACGAGCTGGTTGGGCGATTTGAGCCTACCATGCTAGAGTTAGAGCCAACACTCCTCACGGACACGCACCAAGGGTGATAATGAGTCTTTTGCTGCCAATAAAAAGTCTTCCAACTGGACAAACTAGTTTACTTAAGTGTAGTTGTGCAGTGCTTGAAGTCTCTGTAAAGAGAATGCCAATGCAGTGCGGTGTTTGACTATTTCATAAGGACCATCCCCTATCTATAACAGTGCACCCATGGGTGCATCAGGGGGCTTTTACTTATTTAGCCACATGTGTAGGAAGCTGGATCTGTATATACTATACCAAAGTAAGGTACAGTGGATCCCCAAAGGCTTACAGTGGTTTAAGTAGATAATAGTAAAAGCTCCATTTGTGGTAGTGTGGTCGAGCAGTCAGGCTTATCAGAGGGCTGTGTGAAGCATTTGTGGTACACATTCAGGCAAGAAAGGATTACTCATACTCAAAGACTGAATCCAAGACCAATTGTTTTGTATAAAAAGTTATTACTTTACTTTCTTTTAGCACAAAGAGGAACTCAGTTGCAGGTAAGTAACGGTTTCAAGACTAGCATTAATACTTTTGAAGATGCAGTAGGAATTGTTTTACAAAGCAGTAAGAAGGCTTTAGAGTAGTATGAATACTTTAGTATTGTCAATCAGAAATTGTAACACTTAGCAATTGTAGAAAATAGACATTTGAATGCAATAGGAGAAATGCAATGCAGTCTTATAGGAGGAAAACATTCATACGCATTAAGAGGTAAGTACACAACTTACTCTTCCAGTCTTTGGGGGTTTAGACCAACACTGGGAAAGATTAAGTTTAAGGTAGGTACTGCACCACCAGCAGCATTGGGGCGGCCGGGTGTAGAGGTCACTGGGCCCAATGTTAGTTAAATGAGACTGGGGGCATTAGGGCCGTACTGGGAACCGAAACTGGCCCTGGCAAACTGCTCGGCCAGCCCCCCTGGGGGGGAGGAGGGGGGTGCGGCCAAGCTGTTTGCTAGTGCCGGTTTTGGCCGATTTTGTTACAGGGGGCCGATATTGCCGGCCCCTGGTAACAAAAACAGCCCCCCAGGGGCCTAAAACCAGCCCCCAGCCTGGTGACCCACTGGGGAAATGCCCGGTGCCCGCTATGGCTAGTCCGGCCCTGGGGGGCACCCACAAGAGGTGCTGGTTCAGGTAGGTACCCGCGGTTGGTTTCAGGGCACAGGCCCAGGGGTTAAGGTGAGCACAGGTGGGGCCACAAGGCAGCACTAAAGCTGCACCACCAGCGGTGCAGGGGCGGCCGGGGCAGGGTGCAAATCAGCATCAGGCACCCAATGCTCTTCAATGGGGATTCTCGGCCACACAAAGAGGCTGCAGGAGGATGACCACCGGCTGAACAGGTAAGTTGGGATGTCGAGGGAGGTCTGGGCACTGTTGGTTGTGCTCCCCAAGGCCAGGGGGCTGAGGATGCAGGGGTACCTTTTTTTTGTCAGATTTCCTTTGTCAGAGCGGTTGCGGTCAGGGGGACCCTCAGTGTAGAGGCTGCTGGCGACTTCATGGCGTCCAGGAGAGGTCAGCCACCAATGGAGTCGAGATTTGTTTAGCTGGGGAGACGTCACTGGACAGGTAAGCCAGTCATACTCGGGCCGTAGGCATCGGGACAGAGTGAGCCGGGGTCGTGGAGCCACCTGGATCCGGAGTCCTTGAAGTTAGAGTTTTCTGGACAGGGCCGCTGTCCTCGGGAGATCTGGTCTTTGCAGAAGGGTGGCAGTCTTCCTGGGGTTCTTGGAAGTCGCTGGCCACAGGACAGGCGTTGTCTACTTCACAGGGTCTTTGAGCAGGGGACAGGTTGGTAAGGCTGGGGCCAAATGAATAGTCGTGTTACAGGCTCGGCTACACAGCGTCTTCTTCATCCTTTTCTTCTTAGGTTGCAGGAATCTGAGGATCAAGGTTCAGGGGTGCCCCTAAATACTGAATTTAGGGGTATTACAGGTACTGGCAGCTGGTAGCCAATGGGCTAATTGCCTTTAGGGTGACTACACCCTTTGTATTTCCCCTACATTTGGGGAGGGGCATTCCCTAAACTGATTGGGTAGAATTCTTCCATTCAAGATGGAAGAATTCCTAAGGAGGGGGTAACCTCGGTCCAGGGCACCTTAAGGGTGGTCCTGGCAGAGAGGGGACACCTCTCCTGACTACTAATTTTCCCACCGTCCTTGCCGCCAAAAGTGGGGCTTGGTCGGGGGGCATCTCCACTAGCTGAAAAGGCACTGGTCAGCATAACAAAGGGCATGAAGCCTTTGAGGCTCGCCGCCCTGAATGCTGCTCCTGCTTGGGGGTAGGAGAGAAGCACCGCCACCCCAAGCAGGCTTTGTTCCTGACCCACGAGAGCACCAGGGCTCCTACCTCAGGGCGTCAGAAACATATATGTGTGTGGCAGGTTGGTGCCGACCAGTCAGCTATACTCTAGAGAGTTGGCTCGTTTTTCAAGGGGCATCTCTAAGATGCCCTCTGAGTGCATTTTGTAACAAATCCAACACTGGCATCAGTGTGGATTTATTATGCCGACGAGTTTGATACCAATCTCCTTAGCATTCAGAAACCCTCATGGAGCTGTGGAGTTCGTAATGACAAACTCCCAGCCCATGTACTCAGTATGGTCCACTGCACTTGCAATGTCTGTGAATGGGCACAGACACTGTAGGGGCATATTGCTCTTGCAGCTATGCCCTCACCTGTTGTATAGTGCACCCTGTCTTAGGGCTGTGAGAAAGGGTGACTTGCCTATGCCACAGGCAGTGGTTTGTGGGCATGGCACACAGGGATGTGTGCCATGGCAACTCAAGTTTTGTCAGCACCAAAACACACAGTCTGCAATGGCAGTGGGCATGTGTTTGGTGAGGGGTCTCTGATGGTGGCACAATACATGCTGCAGCCCTTGGAGACCCTCTCTGGTCACAGAGCCGTTGGTGCCAGTGGTACCTTTTACAAGGGACTTACATGTGGGCCAGAGGTGTGCCATTTGTGAAAACAAAGGTACAGTTTTAGGAAAGAACAGAGGGAACCTGATTGGCAGGGACTCAGAGCACACTCAGTCAAAGTGCATCAGATATCAGGCAAAAAGTGGGCCCTTTCCTACAACATGCCCATGATGATTTACTCAAGCACTCTTCATTTTAAGAGCACAACAGCAACATTCATAAAGAGCTCATACCATACCACCTTCTGGGTCACTGTCCATGGACTGGTTATCAGTGGAAGCTGGGGAAATTTCTAAGTGGCGGAGCAGAGATAGCTTGCCAGATGTGGACCAATCTTACAGGTGAGCTCATCTTCCTTTTAGGGTGTTCGGGAGTGTTCTTAATTCAGGAATGTTGTTTTAAATTTTTTTTTTAAAACAGGGGGCAAACTGTCTATTTTACTACACAGTTTGCACAAACATTTGCCAAAAAATGACAGTCTCTGAAGGAACACTAATACAATATTCAACGATGTCCCATTGTGAAAAAATTTGCCTTTTTCAGGTATCATTTCCTTAAGAGTGGATACAGAGCTATAGGTATTACAAGCAGTTGCAAAAATCTGGGAATGCAACTTCACTTGGTCTATCATTTTTTTCAAATTTTTATAGCTGCTTTCTTCATTTCTATGTTCCAAATCCTTTCATTTTTCCAACATTCTGTCTTCCAAGGATATTCTCAATCAACTGATTATGACTGAGAAAGGGTGTGGTGGAAAAATCAAAGATTGCACCACTCTCACAGTCACAGCCAAGCTGCTCAAAGCATACGCGCTCATACGAAATGCTTCATTACATTTTAGAAAGATTCTACAGGCCTAGAATGCAGACAGATTACGCAAATTGTACATGTTCAGGCTTCAGATAGCAAAAGCGATAAAGTGACAAACAGCTTTACATATAGATGATTAAATGCCTATGTACAAGTCAAAAAATAACAGCCATAGCAGTAAGTGGGCATTGGAACAAGGAACCGTTGTCAGCAATACACCAGCCAAACCTGTCATGAATTATCATTCAAATATCAGGTTTATATATCAGAAATCCAATCCGTTTGTCGTCGAACTAAAGCTTGCCATTTATTGAAGATGAACACATTCCCCATCAAAACAGTTGTTGCATCTCGGTTAAATACGTTTGATACACATAAACACAGATTTGTGATTTTTTAAAACAAAATCCGCCTCAGTTCCTTATCCTCATGTTTGCATTGTAATCTTCCTCCTACAACCCACCCATCGTTTTTCAGACTGAATGAATTAGACTGTGTGGCTTTTCAACTCCACTGCTACGGATTAGATTTGGGTCTAGCTCTAGTAAAGTCATTACAAATCCAGGATACCTTGATGAGGTCACAACTGCACTTAATAAATTACTTTTCATTTTAATAGTAAGTTTAGGAGTGCAGAGACTCTGCAGTTGGAACGGACAACTCTCCGCATATAAAAAGATAGGCATGTTGTATGTTTTTATGTGCAGAGTTCTGCGCTCCGATTGTGGAGTCTCTGCACTCGTAAACTTACTATTAAAATGAACTTTTGCGAATTCCCCCCAAAAAGTAAACCTCAACAAAAGTGTAAGTTTACCTTTGTGAATCAGGCCCACAGCTTGGTTTAATTAGAAACTGTCTAAGCAGGACCCGGCCATTGGAAGGCCCATCTTATCCGAATTCTCAGTTGGACAAGAGGTAGTCTCTTCTTCCATATGTGATCCAATCTGTTTATCAATGAAAATGGTAGACAATTCCCCATGCAGATTCTCAGAAAAGAGCATTTGTTGTTAAGCAGCGGGCATGTTTTGCTCTAAGATGATAGTAAATAGCTCTTTCAAGACATCAGGACAATGGTGACCTAGCCGGAGAAAACGTTTCTTGGGCAACTTAATTCATATTTTGTGCTCTAAACGGTTTACAACATAAGCTGATTTCAACTCACGTTAAACGTTTTCTAGCACTACTTCTGATTGAGTTTATTGTTTGAATGTTATCAACTCAGAGAAGAACCATCAACTGTTTCGAATGTGTTCATATTTTGTATTGACGGAGTACTGTTAAAGGTTTCAGTTATGCCATTATTTAATTCCTCCAGTGGACTTTGGGTCAGCATTATCATCTAATGGTCTAACCGTCTAACCTGATGGAGGAAATGATGCAAACAGCTATTGATAGAAACAAGATCAAGCTATTTCTAATCTCTATCACATACCATGCAATTTACAGTCTCATGTGCGGTGCATTCAGTACAATTTGTGTGAAGGAGAGGTCTTAGTGACTGGGTGAGACTAGAAGTAAATGGTTGATCACCGTAAGCCGTTCACTTGATGAGAAAATCACATCTAGTCCCCACTTGGAGACTGCTAGGTCTTTTATAGCAGTAAAACCAGAACACAAGCCACAGATAATGATTGCTTAAGAACATGTGCCAGAATCAGCAAATTTCCCTAGTTTGAAAATTTTTAGGGGTGGTAGAACAACAGAAAATAGGCAGGCGCATTTTAAGTTTTGTATGAAAAGGCGATCGATTCTAAGTCCAGACACAATAGGGGCACTTCCTGTATTAGGGCCAGAACTTGATAAACAATAAAGGCTACACTTCTGCCAGTGCACTTTCGCTGATCCCGCCAGCGGATTTTAAAGCCCCCAGGTGATAGTTAAGCAATAAAATGGGAATAGTCTTCTCGATGCCAGACAATATGAAGAGAGTAGTTCTCAACCATGTCACAATAGACACTCCATATTCACCCACAATGTTGCATTGAGCAGCATGGCCTCAACTAACACCTCATCTTTAATGGCCAGCCATGAAAGACCACTTTGCACAGTGGAATGGAAAGATAACGTTTTTTACCCTCAATATGTTTAGCTGTAGGCTAGCAGAAGGATGAAAAGCTATTCATCTGTATAGCCTTTAGTGGGGTTGTGGGAACTAGATTCTACAGACTCCCACTGCTGGAGATGTTCTGATGTGGATAAACACAAGTGGCTTTGCTTTTGGCATGACTTCAGCTCAATGAAGCAGCCACACTACTGGTTCTCTGAAACACAAGGAACCCACTGTGTTGCTGGCCATGAAGTTGGCAAAAGTCAAAAGGGAATTGCAACCATGCATCTCAGCATGACGTGGAGCAGAAAAATCCTAAATGAGAATAAACCACAAAGGAGGAGGAGATGGAGTAAGAGAAGTAAGTAGGCTATTGGCTAGCAAATGGACATTCAAAGCTAACCTTCAGTGGTAATATAAAACAAATACAACAACTTATTTTTATTGAAGTATTGTGAAGATAAAACAAAGCAATCAGGTAGGAAATTTGCGTGGGGAAAGGTGACAGAAATTAGCATTTTAACATTTAGATGTTATTAAATTTGTTCTTAGTAAAAATATGTGTTGCCATGGACACACTACTTGCCTTATTCTTGTGGTAATTAGAGAGGTTTCCCTTCCCAGTCCCACTACAGACAAACATTGCTACCCTTGAAGGAAGCACAATTGTATTCCAGGGTGGGGGTCCTGCAAGAGATATGTGAATATCCGTAAAGCTGCTGGTTTGTGGGTGGTCACCTTTTTTGCAGATATGCCCGTAAAGTCGCCACTAACTATTAATTTGGTAATTTTGTACTCCAACCGTACTGGCAGACTTTCCTCTGGAAGGAGACTGGAAATAGCCAGAAGCCACTCTTCTCATGACTCTTTGGGCTCAGTGCGATAACCCATTCTATTTAAAGTGTGTGCCGAGTCTTGTTCTGGTCTCGTGGCTTTTATTTTTATATCTGTAAAAATTATGCTCAGATATTGATCTTTATGGGAAATGACATGGGAGTTACAGAATTTTTACAGACGTATAGTTGATGTTAGAGTCTGAATGACCTAGAGCTCTACACTAACAAGACTGAGGTGATAATTGTGGGCCAGGAGGGCCTCTAGGTTTCAAATTTCTGGCTGGAGGATGATGCGCTGTTCTAAACCAATCCAAGTGTTGCACAACCTCAGTGTTGTGAGTTTAACGCAAACCTGTTGCTCTCTTGATCAAATTTCTGCCCTCAGTTCGGCCTGACTCACCTACAATAAACAGCTGTGGAGAATCTTGCCATGCCTTAAATATCTGGCCATCACATTTGCAACTGCTTTAAGTGGTTAAACATTTGGCCATCACATCTGCAACTGCCTTAAGTGGTTAAACATCAACAATGGCAACTTTCACTGAAGACATCCTAAAGAATGGCACAAAAATGTAGGGATGATTTAGGATATAGTAGCCAGACTACTGACAGATGCTCCTAAACTTGCTTCAGTGACTCCATTCCTGAAATATTAAATTGGGTACCTATATCAGCCAGAATGTATCCATGGCAATTAGTGTCACCCACAATACTGTAATTAGCAAAACACTTATACTGCAGGAATACTCACTTTCTTCCCTCCATCGCTCTTTAGCTCTCTTCGCCACCCCAGTTCAGACCCAGCCATAGGCAAAACAGTCTTGACCCTGTTCCTCATGGGAACAGTCCAGCCCGAACTGCCTAGCCAGGTCTTCCCGGGACTGGAAACAAGCATCCTCGGACCGGTTTCGGGATAACACCGCTGATCAGCCAGGCTAGGTTGAATCCAGTGGCAAAGTGAGCAAGTGACCCACGTATGGACATCCCCAGCCAAATTAGGGTGAACAAAGCAGACATAAGTAGATTATGGACGGAGCGCTGAAACATTTCAGGCACTCACCCCCATCCATCATCATTCTTTAGCTCACTTCACCTCTCCAGTTCAGACCCAGCCATATGCAAATCAGTCTTGACCGTGTTCCTCAGGGGAACAATCCTGCCTGAACTGCAACACCTAACAAGGATGGATTATATCCAAATCTGTGACTGGGGGTGAGCATCTGAAACGTTTCAGCACTCCGTCCATCATCTCATTGTGTTTGCTATGTACGCCCTAAGTGGCCAGGGTATGCCATTGCTCACTTTTCCACTGGATTCAAGCTAGCCTGGCTAATGAGGGGTGAAACACCGAAACCGGTCCCAGGATGCTTGTTTCCAGTCCCGGGAGGACCTGGCCTGGCAGTTCAGGCTGGACTGTTCCCAAGAGGAACAGGGTCAAAACTGATTTGCATATGGCTGGGTCCAAACTGTGGTGGCTTAGTGAACAGAAGAACGATGATGGATTAAACCCAGATCTGTGTCTGGGGGTGAGGGTCTGAAAAGAGTCAGCACTTCGTCCACCATCTTATTGTGTTTGCCATATCACAAACCAGTAATATTTTAGGCATATTTTGCACTCTGCAAAATCTAGTATTTAGACAAGGAAATAAAATACGTCAATACTCAGTCTGTGTATGTGGACTAGGAATGCTCATGCGTGAAGTGAACATTTTTCTCACCTAAGTTTAATTGAGGTGTGCAAAATGCTTTGTGAATCGGGCTAGGAACGTGGTCAGTGTCTTTGTAACCTTAAAACACATTTTTAATGGTCCACTATTCCTCTATTGACATCCACAAGGCCAGTAATTTCTTGAAAGAATCACCTAAATACAATGCACAGCAAAGGAAAGATTGTATCATACAGTTAGTTTACTAGTAGTTGTTCTGGCATTTAGATAATGAGTCAAATATATTTGAATTACTTTTATTGTGAGAGCTCTTTGGTTTCCAAGTATTATTCGGTTCCTACTTTTTGGCTGTACTTTTCAACATAGCTACAAGTTTCCAGCTGTGTTGGATTACATGACATAACATTTTAGGAAGTGGTGTGGCACTTACCTGAGCCCTGAACAAGTGCTGAAGCTAGCTGCAGAATCGTGATATGTCTGTACAGTTCCATGGTAGTAGCAGTGGTCCTAAAATCGAATATAATGGGAGATCTGAATGGCCAAGTTCACGTGCAATTGTTATTATACTATCATAATTAATCTAAAAAGCAAAACTGGCAGAAATCATAAGATACTAACGCAGAAAAATTATTGCATTCGCACAGAGAATACTAATTAACATGCTACAAATACATAATATGCTTTTGTAAATTGACTAACTCTGGAATAAAGAAGCTATGGAACCACATACCAATAGTTATAGCATTGTTTGTAATGTTGCATGCAAGCCGCTGCTGGGGCATTACTGTATTATATACATCAATCTAGGAAATACAACTTTATTCCGAAATAAATCAATTTATCAATAAATATATATTTTTTTTAAATCATATAACATGAGTTGTTCAAAATACAGAAGTTGATGTTGACACGAAGGTAGGTTTGTCGTTACAATTCATTCATTGTAGGGGAATTATTATCGCTGATGATGAATAACTCATGCTCCTAGGTAACAGTTTATCTTTATAACACATTTGTTTTCATGTACACAACGCAGAATAAGATCACAGTTAAAATCAACATTTTTAAAATATACATAACAGAACCGAACTGTTTTAGACAAGAAGTATATTCGCTGTATTTGTCAAGGCAGTCCTCGTTTAATTTGCTACAGACTCTTTTTTCATCGCTATGGACCAAGCCTTAAAATTTTACTTTGCTACTGATCCAGCGCTATCAATAAAATTTCTTCTCCTATATGCTTTGGACGTCCAGGTACAAATATCCCTTTTTCCACAACTTATATCCATATGACGGTGGGGCCCATAACACTGCATAAACATTCACTCTCTCATATATTCCCTGGATTTCATCCGTTTTACTTAGGAGAAGACAGTAAATGATTTGCTGGAAGGAGACGGGATACCTTTTAAAACGACATAATACTTCTCAAACCTTAAGGTATTCCGCTCATTGGTCGATGGACCAACTAGTAGGAATCAGTTGATGGTGATTAAGACCAGCTCAATCACTATAAACCTTTAAACATTTATATTTATCATTGAGCTAAAGAACCACAGACTCATTGTTTTAAAGATAATAAAGTTTATCTAATCTTTAGAAGCATGAATAAGTTTCAAATTTATTATTCAGATTAATACATTTATCATCATTATAAGAATAAATTTAAGTTGCAATGCATACCTATTAGATGGAAAAACAAAGTTCGTCACAGCAATGAATTCAGATCACAGCATAGAACTCCCGAAAAACTGTCTATCTGTCCTGTAAAACAGGCCTTCTTGACGGATCACCTATATGGTGTTTCCCGCCACAATCCAGTTCTTTTCCCTTATAGTATTTAAGAATAAAAGGTCTAATAATATTAAAAATGGAAAAATCTATTAAAACAAAAAGGTTTCTCCATCAGCAGCGTCCCGTGCTCAATAAAAATATAAAACAGCGGCTCCCGCAGCAACAACACCAGCAAAAAGCAGTAGCATCAGATCCCCCTCCCTCAGAGTAGGTCTTCTTATACCCTAATACTAGCTTACTAAGTGAAAATGTTACATCTTTGGGGGCGAGATTCTCTCTAATTGGTCCATTTGGGGTCAGTATACATCTCATTATGAATATCCTTGCTCCAACCAGTTCTTTGTGGAAAGTTCATACTTCTGTCGTTTCTCACGGGTCCATGACATTACCCATCCGCACATTGGTCTCTATCTGTATCCTTTTTCTGATACTTTAAATTGAACAGTTCATTGTTCATTCACGTATTCACTGCAACTTCTCACGCTTTTCGCAATGTCCTTCTTTGGCACACGTTTGTATAATAAGGTCATCGCAGCCTTGACCAAGCTTCCATCCTAGGCTTTGGGACGGTCACATGATCCCTCTGTTCACAGCCTTTCTCATTCGCGGAAACCATTTTGCACCTGCGTACTCTAGCTTGCTTGCCTTGGCAGCCATTTTACATCGCGGCACAACAGGCCTAAGCGAACTATTTATAAAGATAAACAGAACATAGTTAAGAATAAAGAATATAAGCCTTTTCGTTTCCCTCCCATCATTCTACGTACCCCAATTAAGTGTTACCTAGCAAAAGCGACATATAAAGCTATTTCTTACTTACCAACCGCATTTACTTTGCCACCACACAGTTTATTTTCAAGCACAAATCATGCAATTATTATTCTAATTAGTACGCAAATCATTAGATTTATGTTATCCACGTTAACAAATGTAAGTAAATTAGTTTGCACGGATATAGCGTGTTACCCATAACCCTTATCATGACACATACATGGTTGGTTATTTACTGAGACGTACCTGTGTGTTAATTATTCAACATAAATATTAGGAGGTTAAATTTTTTCGTTTACCCTGCTCCATCAACTCCCCCCTTTGGTGATTTTTAATATCACCACAAAAACCCATGTTACACAATTTTGTCAGGTAGCATATTTCTTGTCCAGTTTGTTTTTGTTAGTTTACACAACTGTATCCCTTTCATCTTGTCTCTTTGTTTTCTTATACATGTTTTCTTTTATTTCTTCTAGCTCTATTTCACCCATCTCCCTTTCTCTTTCTTTATTTATCTTATTTTCCTTTTCTATTTTATTCTGTCATTTTCTTCTCTTTATACATACAATAATCAATTTTAATACTAGGACTATTAGTACTATTATGGTCGCTATTATTATGATTTTCCCTATTACTAATCTACTCATTCTAGTAAACCAATTTATTACTGAGGAAAAACTCTTACCAAGTTTTCCCAATGCATTTTCAACCTCCAGTGGAACAAGTTCTTTGTGCAAATTGGTAATATTCTTAATATACTTTTGTATATTTTCACTTTTATCTGGAATGTAAGTGCAACAATGTTGGACTTTCAACATTCCACAGACTCCACCCTCTTTTGCCAAAAGAATGTCAAGGGCAAGTCGATTTTGCATCACCATAGCTCTCATGGCAACCATTTCGGTATTTACCATCAAGAACCCTCCAGCAGTATCTGTAGATAAACGATCTACTACTGTGGATAACTTCCGAATTTTAAATGCATTCAAAGATATTCCCACTGCTGGTATCAATGCTCCAAAAATATCACCTACTATTTCTGAAAAGCTCTCCCTTTTCCTACGTGTAAATGTCTTTACCATTTCGTGTGTTCCCTTTTCTGTTCTATCTACATGAAAAATCTTTGGAAAGACCAGGCCTAAGTAACATGATCCATACCAATGGTCCGGCAACCTGTAATAAGCTCTGTTACCGCAAATATAATAGATCCCAGGAAATATTGGATCTTTTCCCCCTTTGAATCCCCAACCTCCTAAAATGTTATAATTGTCTTGGCAATCACTGGAACCCACGAAATAGTTGTCATATCTTGTTCTATTTCTTCTAATGCACAACCTTCCCTGTTGAGGCCAATCCAGAGACATAGCTGCATTTGTCTTTTTCTTGTCATGATTTTCTTCCTCAAACGCCCAAAGAGGTGTTTTTGTCTCTTCTATCACTTTTCTTTGAAATTTTACTCTTCTATCCTCGACCATTTCTAAAAACACCTTTTCTTCATTCCTTAACTCACAGGTAAGGTTGTTTTTAACTATATCATCTAATGTTAGAATTTTATTTTCTATGAAAAATTCACCAAACGTTCTTGCTTCTTTCACTTTGTTTAGTTCAGAAATTATAGGAATCTCTGCAAAAATCTTATCTATATCAGTATAATAATATTCTAATCTTCCTGTCTTGTAAAATAGACTTGCTAAAACACTACATGTTATTCCATACGTCAAAGGAAGGTGATGATAGGTCACACCTTCTGCAACAGATGCAGGCAATTGCATACAAACGTAACAATCTCTCACATCCATTGTTTCTACATACTCATATAATAATTTAGTAAAAACATTTTTTGAAAAATCTGTTATTGATTTGTCCTTATGTAACTCTGCACTACTTTTTAATATAGCTGTTTCCTGCATGTTAGCTCCCTTTTCTATCTCTGTGTTATTCTTTAATATAGACGTCTCTTCTACAGCTAATCTAATTGGAATGGTGATTGCTAAAATAATCCATACGGTCATTAATAATCCTGTACAAAAGAAGCACATCTTACACCATCTACGTAAGAACTCACATCTACATGTTCTATTTTTAGTATCTACCATTTTGTTCTATTACCTATTTTATAATATGTACAGAAAATGTGTCACCACACCTCAGAAATGACCTCTTAGCCACCCTACGCTCTCACTTTGTCTCGTTTGGTACTTTCTTTAGTTCTTTTCAGAACTCTTTCTTGTCAAATCCAGTGTTTTGTCCAGTCCGGTAGAAATTTGTTCAAATTTCTTTAAATTTGTTGCACTTCACCTTCACCCATTAAATTGTAGCTTTGTTCCGGGTTCTCGTGAGTGATCTCTTCTTCTTTGATATCAGTCAACGCAATGTATAGCCATTCAGGCGATTTATACTTTAGATTAGCTTTCTTCACTCTTTTTGTTTTCTGCAAGTGTTTTCCTCCTTGTCTTTCTTGTTCCTTTTGACTTGTTATTTCATTTACTTGTTCTGCATTCTTTCCATCTAACCTTATGATCTTGTATCTCAATCTCTTAACTTCGTGGGGCCAATTGTCTCCTTTTCTTGGCCTTTTTGGTTCACTTTCTTTTTCCTCTCTTTCTGTTCTCCAAGTTCTCTTTCTCGACTCTAGTTTCTGGTTTCTTTCTTCTCCACTTTCTTCTGACTCTGTTTCAGTCCTTTCTTTATTGTCTCTTATCTTAATTTTTAGAATTTCACTTCCTTCATCTGTTTTTGATTTTCCTCGTGTTTTCCTTTGATCACCTACTTCTGTCCCTCCTCGAGGTTCTTCCGAATTTGTGTCAATCTCTCTATCTGTTTCTGAATTTCCCTGTTTCTTTGTTCGCCGATCTGTCCCTACTGCTCCTCGGGGGTCTTCCGATTCTTCTACCTTTCTATTTGAAACTGTCCCTTCTTCGTCTATTAATATAATTTCTGAAGGATCTTCACCATAACTTGTACTTGGTTGCTCACTGTTACTATCTTTTTGCTCAGTTTCTTCTTTTATGCTATCAAATTTCCAATCTCTTTTCAGATTTTCATCACAGTCAGAATGCTCTGTATCAGATGCTGAACTAGTGTCTGATATTTCCAGATGTCGACTCACATGTCGATCTTCAGATTCTGGAACTTTTGCTATTTCCTCCTCTCCTCCTGTCGTTACACTTGTACTTGGGTCTTCCAGATGTCGACTTACAGGTCGATCTTCAATTTCTGGAGCCCTGTTCGTCTCTTCCTCTGCATCAGATGCTGAACTGGTATCTGATATTTCCAGATGTCGACTCACAGGTCGAGCTTCAGGATCTGGAACTCTGATGGTGTGGCTGGCGTGTACCCAGTGTTTTACTCCTGCACATTTGACTGCAGTTGTTGTCACCAGGATCACTTGTCGTGGTTGGTCCCAGCGAGGAACCAAACAGTTTCTTCTTCGGTGGACTTTTATGCGGACCCAATCTCCTGGATTCAAGTCATGAGCTGGTTTTCTTTCAAGAGTGGTCGCATCCGGTCCAACCTGATGAAACACAGAACGTACCACATCAGCCAATCCTTTGCAATAATCCAACACGAGATCATCAGTTATAGTCAGTAGTTTGTTGACAGGTACATGTGCTTGCCTCATTGCTCGTCCCATGATTATTTCGTGGGGACTAAGTCCTGTCTTTCTTTCAGGTATGCTTCTGATAGTCATTAAGACCAATGGCAAGGCATCTGGCCATTTGAGTCCTGTGGCTTGACACATTTTCCCTAGCCTGTTCTTTATTGTTCCATTCACTTGCTCTACTATTCCAGAAGCCTCTGGTCTGTATGCACAGTGCAATTTCTGTTTAATACTAAGTGCTTCACAAATCAGTTGAATCAATTCGTTTTGAAAATGTGTTCCTCTATCTGTTTCAATCGTTACTGGAAAACCATACCTTGGAATGAATTCTCGCAGCATTAGTTTAGCTACTGTGATTCCATCATTCCTTCTGGTCGGGTATGCTTCCACCCAACGAGAAAACAAACAGACGACTACAAGAACGTATCTTAGTCTATTGCTTGGGGGCATTTCTATAAAATCCATTTGCATTCTCGTGAAAGGACCTCCCTCTCGTCCTATTGTTCCTAGACTCACTACTGTCTTTCTTCCTGGATTTAGCTGTTGACAGATAAGACATCTTTGACAAAGACTCTCAGCTATGGCTCTGAATTTTGGATTATACCATGTTTGCCTAAAAAGTCTGATCATTGCATCTCTCCCAATATGAGCTTGTCCATGGTACATCCGTGCCATGTCAGAAATCATGCTATCAGGCATAACTGGTCTTTCATCTCTGTAAACCCAAACATCATTTTCCTCCCGTTTTCTGCATCCTGCTTTTATCCAGCTATCTTTTTCCTCATCATCTGCTGCTTCCTGTAATTGTCTCACCTCATCCCATGTCTCGACAGGGTTAGTAAAAAGCAACGGACATGAAATATGCTCTCTCTCTCGGTTTCTGTTTAATGAGACTACATTTTTGGCACAGTACTGAGCTATTTCATCAGCAAACTTATTGCCGACAGTTATGTAGTCTTCCCCATTTTTATGTGCATTGCACTTTACCACCGCAATCTGTTTAGGCAGCTGTATCGCCTCAAGCAACTTTTTCACAAATTCACCATTTCTTATTGGGGTTCCTGCAGACGTCAAGAAACCTCTCTGGGACCAGATCTGCCCAAAATCATGAACCACTCCAAAGCCATATTGGCTATCCGTGATTACTGTGACTCGGACATTCTTTCCCAATTTGCATGCTTGAATTAGAGCAATCAACTCCGCTACTTGAGCAGAACGTATCCCTCTCAAACAAGATGCTTCCATTACAGCAGCTACTGTGCAAACTGCATATGCTGCACTCAGAACTCCATCATTCGTTCTCAAACATGAGCCATCCACGAACAGAATATAATCTGATTCCTTTAAAGGCTCATCCCGTATATCGGGTCTCGGTTTTGTACAATATTCAAGTACATTCAGACAATCATGATCAACTTCATCCATTTCAATCACACTCTCTTCATCTGGCAATGATGTTGAAGGATTCACATTTATGCATCTGTCAATGGTGACATTGTCTGCACTCAAAATTACTTTTTCATACCTAGTCAGCCGACTATGTGTCATATATTGGGTTTTGGTTCTTGTCAAAAGAATTTCCACAGAATGAGGGACATATACTCTTAGTGGATATCCCATCACAATGCCTTCACTCTGCTCCAGACTTACACAAGTAGCAGCAACTGCTTTCAAACATCCAGGCAACGCTTTTGCTACTGGGTCTAAGACAGCTGAAAAATATGCAATGGGTCTTTTCATGTTTCCGTGTCTCTGCACTAGGACTGAAAACGCACACCCATCTCTTTCACTACAATACAACTCAAAATCTTTTTCATAATCAGGCATTCCTAATGCCGGGGCTTCACACAGCTTTGTTTTTAGTTCTCTGAATGCTTTCATTTCCTCATCATTCATTTCAAAAGGATCTTTAACATCCTTCTTTGTCAATCTCTGTAATGGTTTTGCAATCAATGAAAATCCACTTATCCATTGTCGACAATATCCAACCATTCCTAGGAACATTCTTACTTCTCTCTGTGTCATTGGAGCTCTCATTCCTTGAATTATTTTTATCCTTTCAGTCGTTACCTTTCGCACTCCCTTTTCAATCTTGTGTCCCAAATATTGGACCTCTTGTTGACAAAACTGTAATTTTGATGGGGACACCTTATGTCCTCCTTTTGCTAAATGATTCAGCAAAGCAATTGTGTCAGTAACACATGCTTCCTTTGTTTTTGATGCCACCAATAGGTCATCAATATACTGAACCATCACGGATTTCTCTGGCATTTTTAAATCTTCCAATGATTTCTTTAGAATCTGATTAAAGATCGAGGGGCTTTCTGTATACCCCTGAGGAATTCGGCACCATGCCAAAATACGCTCTCCGAACCTGAACGCAAATAATGGCTGGCTATCTGGATGTAATGGAATAGAGAAAAATGCATGGCACAAATCAATAACTGTGTACCATTCTGCTTCGCGTGGAATCTGGTATAGAATTACAGCAGGGTTTGGTACTATTGGGCAGCAAGGCACAACAATTTTGTTTACCTTTCTCAAATCCTGTACAATTCTATATGTTCCATTCGGCTTTTTCAGTCCCATTATAGGTGAATTACATGGGCTGCTCATTATTTCTCTCAGAATTCCTTGTTCAATCATTTTATTTATTACAGGTGTTATTCCTTCAATTATTTCTGGTGTCAATTTATACTGTGGCGTATTTGGGTAACTTGTTCCTTCTTTTACAGAGATTTTAACAGGGTCTACTCCTTTCATTAACCCTATATCTTCACCCGTAAAATCCCACACTTCCTGTTTCACCGTTTCTTTCAGTTCAATTGGGATTTTCTCTACGTCAAACACAGGGAACAACTCACTCACTTCTGACTCTAAATTTACCAATGTCATTTTATAGAGTACATCTTCATCTGGGGTTTGAAATGCAATCCCATCTGGAGTACAATAGATGGTGCAGTTCATCTTGCAAAGTAGATCGCGTCCTAATAGGTTCACAGGACTGCAATCACACACCACAAATCGGTGCATATCACTGAATGGCCCAATCTTTACCTCCACTAATTTGGTAAGAGGCGCCCTAATTTGCTGATTCGAAACACCCACGACTTGGATATTTTCACCTGAGAGAGGAAGGTTTGGAATTTCCACTGATCTAACAGTAGAACGGGTAGCTCCAGTGTCCACAAGGAATGTTACATTTGCACCATTCACTTCTCCATCCACAAATGGACCTGCTTGATCTACCTCTAGAGTTGCGCCAAGCACGCACTCTTCCTCCTCTCCTAGGCACCGTCATAAACTTTCATCCGACTCATTCCCATCCTGTCGTAACCAGTATTGAGATATGGCAGCTGCGCGCGGCAATTGTGTTACCTGCTCTCCTCCGTAGAATCCTGTTTCTGCACTGTATCTCTGTGGATTTACACTCTTGGGAAGTGGTGGTTGAGGCACCTGACTTTGCTGAGTAACTACCTGTGGTTGCTGCAGCTGTTGGTAACTCACCTCACTCTGCACCTGTGGATTCAATGATTGATTTTCCGCATTAGTTTTTGGAGGGAATTTACACTCGTTTCTCCAATGTCCTAATTTTCCGCAGTTGTGGCATGGCCACTTTTTCTTTGCCTCTTCTATACTCATTTGACCTTTTCCTTTACCTATATTTGGTCTGGATTTCGTCTGTCCTGCCTCATTAACTTGATTATTCAATTGAGCTTCTTGTTTTTCTGCAACTTTCACCTGTGCCCACATTGCTTTCTCTTTCAATTTACGCTGTCTACTCTCAATGTCATCACTGCAGTATTTAGCATATCTCAAAACCTCGTCTACCGTGCTATTCTGCCAACAAATCATATGTTGCTTAATCATTTCACTTATCTCTGGTTTTAACCCATAAACAAACCTATATACGAAATGGCTCATGTCCTTTTCATTTAGTGTCTCGTATCCACTATACTGTTTAAAAACTAACAGTAGCCTTTCATAGTACGCATGTACAGATTCCTTACTCTCCTGTGTGGTTCTGTCAATCTTTACCCAATCCGTTTCTTTGGGTGGGATTTTATTTTTCAAAAAGGTAATAACTTGGTCATATTTCCTCATCACTTCTGGTCCTGGCGCTCCTGTTTTAGCGTCTCTTGGATATTCTACAGTTGGCCAATCAATAGTAATCTTACATTCTGTCCATAAATCAGCTGGTACTACTATGTCAAATAATCCATCCAAATCTATCCATAACACCTTTGAAACCTTAACAAACCTCTCCACTTGTCTGTACCATTCTACTGGTTTTTCTCTTAATTTCGGGAAGTCATTTGTAAATGACAGTATATCTTGTCTAGACCATGGGACATGCACATAACTACCTCCTGGAGTTTCTCTCATCGGGTACTCCCTTACAATTGATTCCTTGTCTGTCACCGCAAAAGCCAAAGACGCTTTATCGGTCGTTTTCTCATTCCTTTTAGTCCACCTGCTTCTCCATCTATCCACATCACCCCATTTTCTCAGCAAAACAATTAATTCTTTTATTTGGGTTAACCGTCCTGATGTGTTCAAATTTTCTATATCTTTCTCGCAAAAATCTACTCTATATGGTTTCTGCAAACTTCTCACCTTTACAAATTCTACTCCTAGTTCATTTGCTGTTTCTTCTAATTTGTCATGTAAATTTCTAGCTCTCCATGTAATGCTCTTACATAAGAACATTATCTCATCATCCTGATAAGTTTTCAATTTTTCTGTACCAATTGTCCCTAAGATCAATTCTTCCATATCTATTTTTAACCTAATTACATCTAATGGTTTTGATTCTGTCTCTTTCGTTTTCAGGGTTTTCATCCATTCATTCAATTCATCCGGAGTCGGACCTACAGGTGTACTATTTAATTCTATCCAATTTTTACTTCTTTCTGGTGTCTCTGACGCAGACTCAGTTCCCATAGGAATCCTCCTAAACTCATTCTCATTTACCGTCAAATTAGTAGGTGGGCTTGGTCTATATGAACTAACCAGATTTCTTGCCCTTTCATTGTCTAATTCCATCCCTTCTTTTCTTCTTTGCAAATTTGAATTCATAGGAATGACTAAAGAATGCTCTTCTATCTTCTGATTCTCAAAAACTGGTATTACTGGACCTATTGTTACGGGTACAGTTACAGCTTCCATATTCATTGTCAATTCTCTTATCTTTTCAGTCAATTCTCTCGTGGTTTTTGCTAATTCAGTTGTATTGTCACTTTCAACTTTCTCGCTTTGTGGGGTTTTCAATTGATCTTGTGACCTATTTATCTCATCTCTCCGTTCGGGATTTTTATTCCTCCCAGTTTCCATTGGCGGTGCATTAGGTGTCACCACCGCAGAATTCTGTTGGTATGGAGGTGGGTTTCTGTTTAAAATATCTTCCAGCAATTCATCTTCCGTCTCACTACCACCATACCCGTACCTTTCAGTAACTAAATGCTTCTTTTTCTCTGTACATTTTCTCTTTGCTTCTTCCTCAACTGTAAAAGCTGGAAACAAACCTCCTGTCATATTAGCATATCTCCAACGCTTTATTCTGTCCTCATGATTCACTCCCCATAACCTTCCGGGTACAAACTCATGATTTCTTAATCCTCTGAATCTTTCTCGTTCATACATCTCATCTTCCCATTCACTTAAAGCTTCAAACTGTGTTGGTCTAGGTTTAGGCTCAAGCATCGTCATCTTCTCCCTCAAATTCCGAAGTACAGCTACACTAAATGAACCATTCTCAGGAAATGCTAATGCTCCATCATTTTGAGTATATTTAGTCCAATTTTCTAACCATATGCAGGTATGATATCCGTACTTCAGCATCATATGCGAAGCTGGTGATTTCGGCGGAGGAATTACTTGTCCCTCTCTAGTCACTACCTTTTTGTCTTTCTTAAAAAAGTTCTTAACTTTCGCCATCCACAACGTTTTCTCTCTACCATACTCATAATAAGCCATAATTCACGATCTCTTTTCCTTTCTCAAAGTCCGCAATTCAACACTGTTCTCTATACGTTATTCGGACCTATCACAGCGCGACTCACACCAACGCTCCAATACAAAGCGTCTACGTCACAGCTTATTCATCCAATCCTAGCGCGTCTCACACCAACGCACCAATCAGAGCGTCTTCTGTATAACTAGTGCACTGTCCAATCCCAGCGCGGCTTTTGTCAACGTCAGTTCTGCTCCTGACCCCTCCTTTACAAAATTTATCGGCAATTTATTTTTCAACTGTTCTTGGTTAGTTACGACATAAAAAACACATTTCCATTGTCTGATTTCACTAACAAAAGTGACAGTTTTATTCTATCTCGCAAGAATACAGTTTCGTTCGATAAGTGTAGCACTTCCCTCTACCTTACCCTTCTTTCAAGCAAGGGGTAAACCCGTTTCTCTGGGGATAAAACACATGTGGAGACTACACTGCTCCTGAGAATTAAGGCCAGAGTTTCACAAGAAAACCGGTTGCTATTTCACTCACACACCTTTGATACGGAAAATGTCCCTATCATAACACAACCTGTGTTATCACCAATATGAATTCAGACAATGCACTATTCCGTGTGACTTCTCTTGCCACACGTATCCACTTCCTACTTCCCGGAAGCTTCAAAACCTTTGACCTACATATAATGTAATACCTAACGTAATACCATACAACATGAAGTGTTATACATAAAAATAATCAATAATCGATAATCAATAATCACCAAACTAATCTATAGTAACCATAACTCTGCTACCAAGAAATCTGATCCAGCGCTATCAATAACATTTCTTCTCCTATATGCTTTGGACATCCAGGTACAAATATCCCTTTTTCCACAACTTATATCCATATGACGGTGGGGCCCATAACACCGCATAAACATTCACTCTCTCATATATTCCCTGGATTTCATCCGTTTTACTTTAGAAGACAGTAAATGATTTGCTGGAAGGAGACGGGATACCTTTTAAAATGACATAATACTTCTCAAACCTTAAGGTATTCCGCTCATTGGTCGATGGACCAACTAGTAGGAATCAGTTGATGGTGATTAAGACCAGCTCAATCACTATAAACCTTTAAACATTTATATTTATCATTGAGCTAAAGAACCACAGACTCATTGTTTTAAAGATAATAAAGTTTATCTAATCTTTAGAAGCATGAATAAGTTTCAAATTTATTATTCAGATTAATACATTTATCATCATTATAAGAATAAATTTAAGTTGCAATGCATACCTATTAGATGGAAAAACAAAGTTCGTCACAGCAATGAATTCAGATCACAGCATAGAACTCCCGAAAAACTGTCTATCTGTCCTGTAAAACAGGCCTTCTCGACGGATCACCTATATGGTGTTTCCCGCCACAATCCAGTTCTTTTCCCGTATAGTATTTAAGAATAAAAGGTCTAATAATATTAACAATGGAAAAATCTATTAAAACAAAAAGGTTTCTCCATCAGCAGCGTCCCGTGCTCAATAAAAATATAAAACAGCGGCTCCCGCAGCAACAACACCAGCAAAAAGCAGTAGCATCAGATCCCCCCTCCCTCAGAGTAGGTCTTCTTATACCCTAATACTAGCTTACTAAGTGAAAATGTTACATCTTTGGGGCGAGATTCTCTCTAATTGGTCCATTTGGGGTCAGTATACATCTCATTATGAATATCCTTGCTCCAACCAGTTCTTTGTGGAAAGTTAATACTTCTGTCGTTTCTCACGGGTTCATGACATTACCCATCCGCACATTGGTCTCTATCTGTATCCTTTTTCTGATACTTTAAATTGAACAGTTCATTGTTCATTCACGTATTCACTGCAACTTCTCAAGCTTTTCGCAATGTCCTCCTTTGGCACACGTTTGTATAATAAGGTCATCGCAGCCTTGACCAAGCTTCCATCCTAGGCTTTGGGACGGTCACATGATCCCTCTGTTCACAGCCTTTCTCATTCGCGGAAACCATTTTGCACCTGCGTACTCTAGCTTGCTTGCCTCGGCAGCCATTTTACATTGCGGCACAACAGGCCTAAGCAAACTATTTATAAAGATAAACAGAACATAGTTAAGAATAAAGAATATAAGCCTTTTCGTTTCCCTCCCATCATTCTACGTACCCCAATTAAGTGTTACCTAGCAAAAGCGACATATAAAGCTATTTCTTACTTACCAACCGCTTTACTTTGCCACCACACAATTTATTTTCAAGCACAAATCATGCAATTATTATTCTAATTAGTACGCAAATCATTAGATTTATGTTATCCACGTTAACAAATGTAAGTAAATTAGTTTGCACTGATATAGCGTGTTACCCATAACCCTTATCATGACACATACATGGTTGGTTATTTACTGAGACGTACCTGTGTGTTAATTATTCAACATAAATATTAGGAGGTTAAATTTTTCGTTTACCCTGCTCCATCACTACACATAGTTATGTGCGGCCTGATCATCAAACATTTAACCCATGAAAGTTAACTAATTTCATTTGAAAGAAGGATTATTAAGTAGTTTATTTAAAATAAAACTGAAGAGTATCAGAAGTATGGTTTTCTCCACATCAATGTTCTGGATGTCTTGTAATTATGTGCGAGCTATTTTTGAGAGCTTTTTTTTTTTGTCTTGTAAACATGCAACTACTTGCTAACACACACACACATACATATATATATATCTTTTTTTTTTCTGGTCACCCTTGGTGAACTGAAGAAACAGCGTGTCTCGTTGCTGTTTCTTTATTGGCAGCAACACTTATGCGTTTCGGCTTCCATCAGCCTTTCTCAAAGTGTACAATCCCCATCACCACTCGAAACACATATACAATATTCTCCGTAGATATGGAATAATGTGTGAAGACAGATCTACAGAGTCCACCTCATGTGACAAATAATAAAACAATATATTTAAAATCACATTGTGTGTACATAATGTCAGAGACAATCTCTTAATCTATCATGGCTGGCTATTCAAATATATAATATAAAGAATATTTAACATTTCTATTTTTAATATACTTCAAATTACTCCCATATCGGAAATCAGTCTAACATAAATACTTTAAGAGAAAACCAGTAGAGTCTGGAAATTCTCCATTGGTGGTGACATTAATCATCTGCTCTCAGGAGAGATGGAAGCATCTCAAACTCATATCGGGCCAGTGCCCTTATCACAATAATTCATGTTCCACACTTTCAATACTCCAATTTTCAAATCTAAATAGCATACACATTCTTTACTTTTACTTTGTCAACCCCAATAAGAAGAAATCAACTTAGTCGCAATTCCACGCGAAAAAGTTCAAGGAATAATCAGATTTTGCCAACCCTCTACCCATAGTAACCTGTTCAATATTTAATGTTTTGTATGCATATATAACTGATAAAGAGAGGAAAGGAAAAGTGAAAAATAACACATTTATAACAACAACAGCAGAAATCTGTCTTATCTATCCCAGCATAAATGTTAAAATGACATATCACAGCAGTAAATCCGGTTCCATTGAATATGCTAACTTAGATACAGTTTCAAGTATTCAGGAAATGTGCAAATTCTTCCAAACCCTGTCCGCAGTAACCTATACAGTATTCAAGGTTTTTATTCACAATTGCAGAAGAGGAAGTGTGCAAAATATCGCAATTGTCGCAGCAACAGAAATCCATCTTGCATAGCACCACATAGATGTTAGAATTACATATCATAGCAGCAAATCGATATAAGGTGCACAAATCTACAGTTTCCATAGTAGCATAAATGATGTGCAAATTTTCTGATAATAGGAGCTACAAATAATCTACACAACTACGCTCGGGTTATAAATGGCTTAAAAATGCATTACCTCCTTAAGACTTCTAGCAGCCAAATAAATATAACATATCCACTCATTTGAGAAATCTCAATCATCACAGCTAAATTTCAAAAACCTGCATTTAAAATGGTGATTTATCTCACATGTACTTTCATCTCTTTATCTCTATTCAAGCATGCAGGAAACTTTGTGTGTAGATTTAGAATATATCTTGACTCTAGATGTCTCGATTGCATGACTCTGTTGCCACCTCTCGCATTGATGGGTACTCTGTCTACCGCAAAGAAAGTTAGGTTTTCTGCATCGCTGTTGTGTTTTTCATAAAAATTTCTGGCCACCAGGTAAGTAAAATCTGTATTCCTTATTGCCCTTTGATGTTCTAATATTTGTTTCCTTAATGGAAAAATAGTGCTCCCAACTTACATGAGGGAACATGGCAGACCAGTTCACATACAGAGTGATCTGAACTACAATTGTAGAAGCTGTTTATTTTTCTCTTATATACATCCAAGGTGGTATATTCCATTTTGTCGTACAAGCCTTACAGTAATTACACCTAAAAAACACTTAGCTTTAGATAACCATGTCTCAGGTTTTCGAGATTTTGAAAAATAGCTGTGAGTTAACTCATCTTTGCGAGTTCTCCCTTTTCTATATGTGATATGGGGAATCATTGGTAATTCTGGTCCTATCACTGAATTATCTTTTAATATTGGCCAATGTTTACCCATGAAAACACGACAGAAGCTGCTCCAAGTACAGTGACTGAAATGCTTAGCATCGTCTAGGTTTCAGCCACTGTACTTGGAGCAGCTTCTGTCATGTTTTCATGTTAGGTTGGAGGCTAGCTGACTCCAAGCGCCCCGTGCCTCTTCTCCCCCCCCCCTGGTATCTGCTAGGGTTAGTGTGCTACAATGTTTACCCATCACATGTTGTCTCATTTTATCAGACATGGAATTGTAACAAGTAATAAATCGTACCTTTGAATCTACCTTATTAGGCTTACAATTGGGGTATAACATTTGATCCCTAGTCAAATTTCACACTTTTTTGGCTGCTATGTTCAGGGCTTTTGAAGTATAACCTCTTTTCAAAAATCTCCCTCTCATCCGTGTCAATTGTGTAGCGAATTCCTCATCCTGACTGCATATTCTTTTTAGTTTTATGGTTTCCCCATGGGGGAGGCTTTCCTTAAGATTCTTGGGATGTTGAAATTTAAAGTACAAAGTGCTATCCCCTGCCGTGTCATTACAATGTATAGTAGTATATATGTTGCCTTCAAGTACCTTCAATGTTATATCCAGAAAAGTAATTTCTTCTGAACCCGAAAGCCTTAGATTAAAAGGATTACTATTTAGTCTGTCTACATATTCATATGCTCTTTCTTGTGTGCCATTCCATAATAAGAACAAGTCATCTATATGACGGGCCTACATTTAAACATTCTGTACAAACTCTTGATTGTCATCTGCCCAGGCCACCTGCTTCTTCCACCAGCCCATCACCAAATTGGCAAAGCTGGGGTGAAACCGGTGCCCATCGTGGTACCAACCTTCATGCATAAATATGTTCTCTTTGAAACAGGTCTGTATCATATTGATTAGCATCTTATTATGTTCAAGGTAACAGGCTTATCTTATTTAAAAAAAATGCTTTTAAGCAAGTGTTGCAAACGCAAGGTCAACACACGTATAAAGCGAAGTCACATCCAGTGTTATCATTAAATAAGAATCTGCCCAGACTAAATTGTGGAATTTCATTGAAAAATCACCACTGTCTTTACAATAAGCTGGGAGGGTCTTGACAAAAGAGAATAAAAATGTATCAATATATATGGCAATATTTCCTAAAAAGCTTTCATTTGAAGTGATGATTGGTCTGCCAGAGAGATTTGTAATACTTTTGTGCACCTTAAAACAGACAATTAGGGTATTCTAGGATGTTCTGAACTTAGAAAGTTATATTCATAACATTCTAACACTCCTTCATCCCTCCAAGCTCTCAATTAGTTTTGCTACACCTGTAAGGATGATTTATATTCATCCATGATTTCATAGCATTAATATCCAACAGTTGTTGCATAATCTCTTGCTCATATTGGCTAGATTCCACTACTACAACATGACCCCCTTTGCCTGACCTTTTTATTACTATGGAGGTGTCATTTTTTAAAGCCTGTAATGCCTTCCTTTGATCAGGAGCGAGATTATCAATATTGTGACCATCCTTTGTTCTGAGTGCAATCAAATCCTTTGCTACCATCTTGTGAAACACATCCAAGTTATGCAGAGTGGTTGGTATTACTCATGACTTTGACCTAAAGCCACTATCAGTGGTTAAAAAAGTGCATTTCCCATGTTAATTCCAATCGGAGTTTTGAACACGACTACAGCCCAAACTGCAGGATGAAATTACACCAGATTTGGCAGAAATTACGATTTTGTTCCGGAGATAACACTTTTGGTTATTTGGTGTAAACCGTTCAGTAGTGTTGGAGATATTAAAGGAAATCCAAATTTGGATATCTAGAGTCGTGGATCCTCCAAGGATCCGACAGTCCCTGTGCAGATATCTGATTGGCTGCCAACTCTTCAACCAGGAAGGGTTGGCAGTCATCTTGAGACTCAGCTTCAGCTGAGTCCCAAAAAAAACATTATAAAAAACAAAGAAAAGGGGGTAGGGTACGAATACCCTGACCCCCCCCAGCTCAGGTCCTGGGGTTCCCGTGGGACCCACCAAGACAAAAAAGCACTTCTTAAAAAAAAGATTTGCCTATTGCAAATCCTCAGCATACATTTTTTTTAAAGTGCGGTCTCCCTTGCTTGTTTATCTTATAGCCCTCGCCCAGGCCAGGTTCGTGGGGCTTGCGGGCATTAAAAAATTTGAGCTCTGGGGGCCACCACCCCCGAGCTTTGTTTTAATGATGGAGGGGGGCCTCGTGGACCCTCCTCTTGGGCTTCTAGAAGCCCCGGTGACCAACATCTCACTGGGGCAATAAAAACAATTTGCGGGGGTCCGCACGGACCGACTGGACCCCAGGGACCACCACCTCCACAGGGTCTAGAAAATAAATAAAATACTGGGAGGGGCCCACACGGACCCCCTCCTGGGCCATATACGGCCCCAGGGACCACCACCTCCCTGGTGCTGGCCTGTGCACAGAGATGGAGGGGAGCTGCACGGCCCCCCTCCTGGAGCCATTAATGACCAAGGGGACCGCCACGCCCCAGGGCTGTCTCCTGCTATGTTCCGGGGGGCCATCACTGGGCCATAGTTGTTTGCTCTGACTTGGCGGGAGCTGAGACAGCTCGTGCCAAGTCAGAGCTAACACTAACTCCGCTCCCAGCAAGCGGGAGCTGTCAAACCACTCCCGCCTGCTGGAAGAGGAGTTTTGTCTGTTTTCCTGCCTACTGTCCAGCGGGCAGGGAAACAGACAAAATGATTGCTCTCACACACAGAGAACTGCATGTTTAGGAGCTCTATGTGTATGAAAGCAATGCTGGCTCCTGCTGAAGGTGGGGAGCCAGCAGGGACCAAAGGGGCATTCAGGCTCACCCCGCAGTCCCCAATGGTGCTGACTGGATTCCTTGAGTGGGCTCCAGGGCACCCAACATTCAAGGCCGGGCTACATGGTGGTGCCGATACAGTGCAGGACATACACCCAACGCTAAAAATCAGCGTGAACTGTGTGACATAATGCACTCCACCACTTGCGGAACGCCATGTAGTTCTGCAAACTCCACCCAGGCCTCCTCACAGACCTACTCAGACACTCTCACAGGCATTCATAGACCCATTCACTCATACAGCTACGCTGAGACCCCCTCAGACACTCTCACACCCACTCACAAACCCACTTAGGCACTCATGCACCTACTCACAGACCCACTCAGACACATACACCCACTCTCAGACCCACTCAGACACTCATGCACCTACTTACAGGACCACTCATACTCTCTCACACCCACTCACAGACCCACTCAGACACTCATGCACTCACTCACAGACTGACTCACACATTCATGGAAGTACTTGCAAACCTACTCAGACACCCTCTCACCCACTCACAGACCTGTATAGCCACTAATACCCACAAAACCACTCACACACCCAGTCACAGACCCATACAGCCACTCACTCACACACCCACTCACTGACCTACACACACTCTCTCAAAGTTTAAGGTTACGGTTAGGAAGTAAAACTAAAAAAGCCTTAAAAATTCACTACAAAAACCAAAGGTTACAGGGATGCTATGGTTAGGAAATAAAATTTTAAAAAACTTAGAAATTTACTGAAAAAAACAAAGGTTACAGAGACATTATAGTTAGGCTCAGATTTCACTACATACGAAACCATAGAAATTCAGCAGATAGCTAACTATAACTTACCCCCCCGCAATGCACTGCTTATGACCTCACATATTACATCACTCACATGGTCAGTGACATCACTGATTACATCACTGATTGTTTGCATAGGAAAAGTGTTTTTGTTTTGCTAATAAATTTGGCGCCATTTGATGAATCTTCACGAAATGTTCAAAACTAGTTTGCCAGTCATTTCAGCTGCTATCTTTAAAGTTTTGGGGTGATCCATCAAGCAGGGGGTCAAGAAAAAGGGGGAGCCCCAAAATGCTTTTTTCCCATGCAATTTCCCATACGGATTTTACCGCTGAATGGAATTACACCATATTTGGCAGAAAGCTAGATCTTGGTCCAGAAAGAGTGCTTTTTGTAATTTGGTGTAAATCTGTTCAGTAGTTTTGAAGTTATTAAAATAAAAATATTTACGTATATCTAGAGACATGTATCTACCATGGATCCGATTTAAGGAAAATTTAATTTTTTCGCTAAATTTGAGGTTTGCAGGGGATTCTGGGTAGGAAAAAGTTGTGGGATCCATGCAAGTCACACATCCCTGGACTCCCCCAGTTGTCTAGTTTTCAGAAATGTGTGGGTTTAGCAGGTTTCCCTAGATGGCCGCGGAGCCCGGGACCAAAAACGCATGTGCCCCCCTTGCACAACCAGGTCTTTTTGTGATACATAATTTTGATGTCTCCACAATACGTTTTAGGCCCTTGCCTGACACGGGTACTTGGCCAACCCACACAAGTGAGGTACCATTTGTATCGGCGGACCTTGCGGAACTATCGGTGGTGGGAAATTTGTGTCAGCCTGGTGATCCCACAACTTTCCCACATAGAAATGTGAGAAACATTTTATTTTTTCAGCTAAATTTTAGGTTTGCAGGGGATTCTGGGTAGGAAAACATCAGGGGATCCACGCAAGTCACACCTCCCTGAGCTCCCCTGGGCGTCTAGTTTTCAGAAATGTCCTGGATTGGTAGGTTTCCCTAGATGGCCGCCAAGCCCGGGAACAAAAACACAGGTGACTCCCTCGCAAAACAAGGTCTTTTTGTAATCGATAACTTTGAACTCTCCACAGTACGTTTTGGGCTGTTTCCTGCACAGGCACTAGGCCTACCCACACAAGTGAGGTGCCATTTGTATTGGAGACTTGGGGGAATGCTGGATTGGTGGAAGTTTGTTGCTCCCCTTAGATTCTAGAACTTTCCATCACGAAATGTGAGGAAAATGTTTTTTTTTTTACAAAGTCTGAAGTTTGCAAGGGACTCTGGGTAACAGAACCTGATGAGAGCCACACAAGTCACCCCAACCTGGATTCCCCTGGATGTCTAGTTTTAAAAAATGCATAGGTTTGCTAGGTTCCTTAGGTGCTCGCTGAGCTAGAGCCCAAAATCCACAGCTAGGCACATTGCAAATATAGGAGCAGTTTTCACTAGAAAAATGTGATGTGTCAACGTTGCGTGTTGGCCCGTTTTCTGTCGCAGGCACCAGGCTTACCCACACAAGTGGGAGTGTTAGGGGAACACAGAATAGTAGAACAAGTGTTATTACCAATTGACTTTGTTTGCATTTCTGCCTTCCAAATGTAGGACAATGTGCAAAAAAGACGTAATTTTGAAAAAGGTCCTCTAATTCACATGCTTGTATGAGTACCCACAATTTCGGAGATGTGCAAATAACCACTGCTTCTAAACTCTATTTTTTGTTCCCATTTCTGGAATATATGGATTCCCTTGGTACCTATTTATCACTCTTTATATTTTACAAAATGAATTGCTATATACCCGGTACACAATGAAAAGCCATTGCAAGACGCAACTCAGTTATTGGCTCTGGGTACCTCGGGTTCTTGGTGAACCTACAAGTCCTATATATCCCCGCAACCATTACAGTCTAGCAGACATACCAGTATATTGCTTTAAAAAATCTGCCATAGTTAAAAGAAGTTACAGGTGAAAACGGCACAAATGGCTGTTTTTTTCAAATTAATTTCAATATTTAGTTAGTAATTGTTAGTTTCTATAGAAAAACCTTGAGGAAACTACACAAATGACCCGTTGCTAAATTCAAATTGTGTCTACTTTTTAGAAATGTATAGTTTTCTGGGATCCATTATTGCTTTCACATCCATTACTACCACTAACTGGAAGGAGGTTGAAAACACAAAAAATAGGCTATGTCCCAGTAAAAAGCCAAAACTGTATAGAAAATGTTGGTTTTCTGAAAACAGTTGCCTGTTCTGAAAGCTGGGAAGATGGTGATTTTAGCACCACAAACCCTTTGTTGATACATTTTGCAGGGAAAAAAACAGACGCTTTCTTCAGCATTTGTTTCCCATTTTTCCAAAAGAAACAAAAATTAGCTGAATTTTGGCCCATTTCTTAATTCCCTCAAAGGGAATCCACAAATCCTGGGGACCTTTAGAATCCTCAAGAAGAAGAAAGGGACACAAGTTTGGCATGGATACCTTATGTGGCCAAAAAGTTACAGGGGCTGAAGCATGAACTATCTCAAATAGCCAAAAAAAGGCTTGGCACGGGGGAGGCCTATCAGCAAAGGGGCTAATTCTAACAATCATAATAGATAACTCACTATATAAATAACTCTATAAAAACATTTATCAGAATCTCAATATCTCTATAACAATGCATATTGATGATTCACTGATATATTTTTTTAATATTCCCACCAATATTCACGGAGAAATTCACGATGTCCCCGCAACGGTACATGGGGGGCTGCGCTGGCGGTGTTGTTGCGAATATCGTGCACGATTAAAAAAATCTATTTTGGACACATAACTTGTGTCACTAACACCCCCATTTCTCAAAAACACCCACAGTTCTTAAACATGGGGTCAGAGTACCTCTACTCTGACACCTTATGTTAGCTTTTTCAGAAATTTTCAGCCCCGGAAACCATTCTCGATCAATAAAATGGTGGCCACAACTTTCTGTTCAGGTTCCGTCCAGCCAATCAGAGCATTCCCGTTGACGTGTGCATTCGTGATTACTCGCAAAATATCCGCCACCAGAGATATCACTAAAATATCTGGCCTAAATTTTGTAAAAACTACTGAACGGATTTACACCAAATAGGCAAAAGGTACTTCCTTGAACCAACATCTACCTCCCTGACAAATTTGGTGTAAGTCTGTACAGTGGTTCGGGCTGTAGCTGTGGCTAAAGGTTCCTATGGGAATTAACATTACAAACGCACCCTTATTTCGTGCCCCAAATTTTCAGACCCCTCTGTACGGATCAACCCCAAACTTTCCATGACAACCAGAACCTACCTTGAAGTCAAAGTTATAGGCAAGTCAAAAAATACTTTCCCTATGGAAACTAGGTCCTAACTATAACTACCTACTGGTGACTGCCAGTAGGAGATATATATATATATATATATATATATATATATATATATATATATCCTTCACCACTTCCGGTTATCACTTGTTCCACCAGAAAAACGACACAGCAAATCGAAGGTAAGGTTCCAATTATTTTAATCCATAAGAAAGACTGCTACGCGTTTCGGCAGGATCCCCTGCCTTGCTCACACATCGAGCACCATTACATTTCCACATTTTAAACTCTTTTTTTCTGACATCACATGTTCATAAAAACCAACAAAAGACTATATGTGTGTCTGTTTTCTTTTTTTCTCTTTTTTCTTTTTTTCTCTCAATTTTTTGCACACTATTTTATTTTTAGTATCCTTAATTAGCAACATACTTTGTATTTCATGCGTACATATATTTTTTTACATTTTATTTTTTCACTTTTTTATCTTTTTTTATTGTCCTCATTGGCTGTTGACAATTTTTTTGCATACAATTCAACTAACTTTATTGTGCCATATTGGACTTATCATGTGTCAGAGATGGATCTCTTTCTACTTCACAAGGACATTTAATTTATACATTGACCATGTGGTCACCTGCTGCCTCTAGGGTCTCACTTAATGTAATGATGATTCTCATAGTCCATTCAATGCTACATTCAGTGATTCTGTATAAAAATATCAGCTATTGTGAAAATCGCACCTATTCCCAATTCTTTCCATCTTATAATAATTTCGTCCACCTATAATGTTGGAATTACATTATTGGTTAGTATATATATATATATATATATATCTCTATTCACTGAAAAAACCATAGGTTTCAGGGACGTTATAGTTAGAAATTAGCATTTAAAAACCTTTGAAATTCACTGGAGAAACCATAGGTTTCAGAGACGTTATAGTTACAAATTATCATTTAAAAAACCTTTGAAATTTACTGGAAAAAACACAGGTTTCAGGGACGGTATAGTTAGTTGGACATTTCACTCATACAAAACCAGAGAAATTTGGCCGTTATAGTTAGTTGAGCTAAGTATAACTCGCGCCCCCGCAATGCACTGCTGATGACATCACATATTACATCACTCATGACATGGTCAGTGACATCACTGATGACATCACTGATGACATCATCCAGTGGCTGTGTGTTTCTGTAAAGTTTAAATATGTTTTATATATATATATATAGGCCAAGGTGTATTGAAAAATGAGTGGGTGTATGAGTGTCTGAATGGATGATTTAGTAGGTGCGTGACTGACTGTATAAGTGAGTGATTAAACGTGTCTTACTGAATGCATGGGTTAGTGACTAAACTGTGTGAATGTCTGTATCAGTCTGTCAGTTGGTGTGTAAGCGGCTGCATGGGTTAGTGAGTAGCTACATGAGTGTCTATATGGGTTATTGATTGCTTGTCTGAGTATCTGTATGGGTGCCTGAGTGTCTGTGTGGGTGGGGGGTGTGTGACTTTGTGCATAGATGTGTGAGTGGGTGATTCACTGGGTGTATGGATTCAAGATTGCGTCTGTGAAGGGCTGTATGGGTGGGTGAGTGTGTGTATGGGTGTGTTGGTGAGTGTTTAGATGTCTCAGGGGTACATGTGTGAGTAACTAAATATGTGAAAGGCAGTATATGTGAATGTTGGACTATATAAATGACTATATGTGAGAGTGAGTGATTGTGAGAGTGGTTGTATGGATGAGTGTGTGCTTGTGTCAGTCATTGTATAAGAAAGTAAGTATGTGTTAGTATCTGTATGAATAAGTGAGGTGATGTGTGTATAATTGTGTAGGTGAGTAAATGGGAGGGTGATTGATTCTTTGCATGACTGACTATGTGTGTGACTAACTCTGTGGGAGAGTGGCGGTGTGTGAGTGTCTGTATAGGTGTATGAGTGCATATGATAGTGCTGTATTAATGAGTGACTGCATGTATGAGTGACTGTATGGGTGAATGAGTAGATGTGTGTGTAGACCTAGGAATCAGTGAGTGGGTATGTAGGAACTGGTATTGGTGTGTCTTTGGTTTCGAAAATGGTAGTCTGTATTTTAGAGTGGGTGTATCAAAGATTATATTAGGGTGTGAGGAGGTGCATCAGATTATCATGTGGATGATGTAATCAGTGATGTCATCAGTGATGTCATTTGAGATGTCATCAGTGATGTCATCAGTGATGTCACTGACCATGTCATGAGTGATGTAATATGTGATGTCATCAGCAGTGCATTGCGGGGGCGCGAGTTATACTTAGCTCAACTAACTATAACGGCTGAATCTCTCTGGTTTTGTATGAGTGAAATGTCCAACTAACTATAACGTCCCTGAAACCTGTGGTTTTTTCAGTGAATTTCAAAGGTTTTTTAAATGATCATTTCTAGCTATAACGTCACTGAAACCTATGGTTCTTTCAGTGAATTTCAAGGGTTTTTTAAATGCTGATTTCTAACTATGCCTACATAGGTAGGACATGTGCAGAAAGAGGAAGAAAGGCGCAGAACGAAGCAAGAGGAATGCATAAACAGACAACAGAAGTCCAGAAAGAGGAAGAAAGGTGCAGAAAGAAGCAAGAGATGTGCAGAAAGAACCAACAGAGGTGCAGAAAGAGGCCTTGTTGCAAAGTCATCCTGTGCCCTGGGCACCCCCCAACTTTTTGCTTAGTACTGGTGGTAAATGACTCTGACTGACCCTGGGCTTTGCCTAACCAGTCCCGAGCCAGTGCTATACTGAAAGACAATTAGAATACAGTGAAAACACCTACATACACTAGGGTTCACTATGGGTTGGGGTACCCCTATGATTGGCATGACCTCCTCTGTAAGGCCCTAGTACATAATAGGGCAGGGGGATTAAAACTACCTCTAAGTCCCTAGCATATAATAGGGCATGGCAGTTTAGAGGCCAGCAGCCTGAGGTCAGTTTAAAAGTAGCCCTGTGTGTGCAGAAAGAGGCAAGAGAGGTGCAGAAAGAAGCAAGAGATGTGTAGAAAGAAGCAAGAGAAGTGCAGAAAGAAGCAAGAGAGGTGCAGAAAGAAGCAAGAACAGTGCAGAAAGAACCAACAGAGGTACAGAAAGAGGCAAGAGGGGTGCAGAAAGAGGTAACAGAATTGCAGAAAGAAGCAAAAGAGGTGCAGTAAGAGGCAAGAGTGGTGCAGAAAGAGGCCAGAGCAGTGCAGAAAGAACCAAGAGACGTGCAGGAAAAGGGAAGAAGGGTGCAGAAAGAGGCAAGAGATGTGCAGAAAAAGGGAAGAAGGGTGCAGAAAGAAGCAAGAGAAGTGCAGAAAGAGGCAAGTGAGGTGCAGAAGGTGGCAAGAGAACTGCAGAAAGAAGCAAGAGAGTTGCAGAAACAGGCAAAAGGGGTGCAGAAAGAGGGAACAGGTGTGCAGACAGAGGCAAGAGAGGTGCAGAAAGAGGGAAGAGGGGTACAGAAAGAGGCAAGAGGGATGCAGAAATTTGCAACAGAGGTGCAGAAAAAAGCAGGAGCAGTGCAAAAGAACCAACAGAAATGCAGAAAGAGGCAAGAGGGGTGCAGAAAGAGGCAAGTGAAGTGCAGAAAGAAGGAACAGAGGTGCACAAAGAGGCAAGAGGGGTGCAGAAAGAGGGAAGAGAGGTGTAGAAAGAGGCAAGAGAGTTGCACAAAGAGAGAAGAAGGGTGCAGAAAGAAGCAAGAGGGGTGCAGAAAGAAGCAACAGAGGTGGAGAAAGAAGCAATAGAAGTGCAGAAAGAAGCAACAGAGGTGCAGAAAGAGGCAAGAGGGGTGCAGAAAGAGGCAACAGAAGTGCAGAAAGAAGCAACAGAGGTACAGAAAGAGGCAAAAGAAGTGCAGAAAGAGGTGAGAGGCTTAGAAACAGGCAGGAGAGGTGCAGAAAGAGGGCACAGGGGTATAGAAAGAAACAAAAGAGGTGCAGAAAGAGGGAAGAAGGGTGCAGAAAGAGGCAAGAGGGGTACAGACATAAGCAAGTGAGGTGCAGAAAGAGGCAACAGAGGTGCAAAAAGAGGCAAGAGAGGTGCAGAAATAGGGAAGAGGGGTGCAGAAAGAGGAAAGAGGGATGCAGAAATTTGCAAAAGAATTGCAGATAGAATCAAGAGCAGTGCAGAAAGAACCAACAGAGGTGCAAAAAGAGGCAAGAGGGGTGCAGAAAGAGGTAGGAGAGGTGCACAAAGAGGCAGGAGGGGTGCAGAAAGAAGGAAGAGAAGTGCAGAAAGAAGCAACAGAGGTACAGAAAGAGGCAAGAGAGGTGCAGAAACAGGCAGGAAAGGTGCAGAAAGAAGCAAGGAAGGAGCAGAAAGAGGCAACAGAGGTGCAGAAAGAGGCAAGAGAGGTGCAGAAACAAGCAAGAGAAGTGCAGAAAGAGGCAAGAGAATTGCTGAAAGAAGCAACAGAGGTGTAGAAAGAAGCAAGAGAAGTGCAGAAAGAGGCAGGTGAGGTGCAGAAAGAGTCAAGAGAGGTGCAGAAAATGGCAAGAGAACTGCAGAAAGAGGCAAGATGGATGCAAAAAAGGGAAGAAGGGTGCAAAAAGAAGCAAGAGAGGTGCAGAAAGAAGCAAGAGAAGTGCAGAAAGAAGCATAAGAGGTGCAGAAAGAGGGACGATGAGTGCAGAAAGAGACAACAGGGGTGCAGAAAGAAGCAAGGGAGGTGGAGAAAGAGGCAAAAGAAGTGCAGAAAGAAGCAATAGAGGTGCAGAAGGAGGCAAGAGAACTGCAAAAAGAGGCAAGAGAGTTGCAGAAACAGGCAAAAGAGGTGCAGAAAGAGAGAACAGGGGTGCAGACAGAGGCAAGAGAGGTGCAGAAAGTGGGATGAGGGGTGCAGAAAGAGGCAAGAGGGGTGCAGAAATTTGCAAGAGAGGTGCAGAAAGAAGCAAGAGCAGTGCAAAAGAACCAACAGAAGTGCAGAAAGAGGCAAGAGGGGTGCAGAAAGAGACAAGGGAAGTGCAGAAAGAAGGAACAGAGGTACAGAAAGAGGCAAGAGAAGTGCAGAAAGAGGCAAGAGATGTGCAGAAACAAGCAGGAGAGGTGCAGAAAGAGGGAACAGGGGTACAGAAAGAGGCAAAAGAGGTGCAGAAAGAGAGAAGAAGGGTGCAGAAAGAGGCAAGAGGGGTACAGAAAGAAGCAATTGAGGTGCAGAAAGAGGCAAGAGAGTTGCACAAAGAGGGAAGAAGGGTGCAGAAAGAAGCAAGAGGGGTGCAGAAAGAAGCAACAGAGGTGGAGAAAGAAGCAATAGAAGTGCAGAAAGAAGCAACAGAGGTGCAGAAAGAGGCAAGAGGGGTGCAGAAAGAGGCAACAGAAGTGCAGAAAGAAGCAACAGAGGTACAGAAAGAGGCAAGAGAGTTGCACAAAGAGGGAAGAAGGGTGCAGAAAGAAGCAAGAGGGGTGCAGAAAGGAGCAGCAGAGGTGGAGAAAGAAGCAAGAGAAGTGCAGAAAGAAGCAACAGAGGTGCAGAAAGAGGCAAGAGGGGTGCAGAAAGAGGCAACAGAAGTGCAGAAAGAAGCAACAGAGGTACAGAAAGAGGCAAGAGAAATGCAGAAAGATGCGAGAGGTTTAGAAACAGGCAGGAGAGGTGCAGAAAGAGGGCACAGGGTACAGAAAGAGACAAAAGAGGTACAGAAAGAGGGAAGAAGGGTGCAGAAAGAGGCAAGAGGGGTACAGAAATAAGCAAGTGAGGTGCAGAAAGAGGTGACAGAGGTGCAAAAAGAGGCAAGAGAGGTGCAGAAATTGGGAAGAGGGGTGCAGAAAGAGGAAAGAGGGATGCAGAAATTTGCAAAAGAATTGCAGAAAGAATCAAGAGCAGTGCATAAAGAACCATCAGAGGTGCAAAAAGAGGCAAGAGAGGTGCAGAAAGAGGTAGGAGAGGTGCACAAAGAGGCAAGAGGGGTATAGAAAGAGGCAGGAGGAGTGCAGAAAGAAGGAAGAGAAGTGCAGAAAGAAGCAACAGAGGTATAGAAAGAGGCAAGAGAGGTGCAGAAAGAGGCAGGAAAGGTGCAGAAAGAGGGAACAGGGGTGCAGAAAGAGGCAAGAGAGGTGCAGAAAGAGGCAAGAGGGGTGCAGAAAGAAGCAAGTAAGGTGCAGAAAGAGGCAACAGAGGTGCAGAAAGACGCAAGAGAGGTGCAGAAACAAGCAAGAGAAGTGCAGAAAGAGGCAAGAGAATTGCTGAAAGAAGCAACAGAGGTGTAGAAAGAAGCAAGAGAAGTGCAGAAAGAGGCAGGTGAGGTGCAGAAAGAGGCAAGAGAGGTGCAGAAAATGGCAAGAGAACTGCAGAAAGAGGCAAGATGGATGCAAAAAAGGGAAGAAGGGTGCAAAAAGAAGCAAGAGAGGTGCAGAAAGAAGTAAGAGAAGTGCAGAAAGAAGCATAAGAGGTGCAGAAAGAGGGACAATGAGTGCAGTAAAAGACAACAGGGGTGCAGAAAGAAGCAAGGGAGGTGGAGAAAGAGGCAAAAGAAGTGCAGAAAGAAGCAATAGAGGTGCAGAAGGAGGCAAGAGAACTGCAGAAACAGGCAAAAGAGGTGCAGAAAGAGAGAACAGGGGTGCAGACAGAGGCAAGAGAGGTGCAGAGAGTGGGATGAGGGGTGCAGAAAGTGGGATGAGGGGTGCAGAAAGAGGCAAGAGGGGTGCAGAAATTTGCAAGAGAGGTGCAGACAGAAGCAAGAGCAGTGCAAAAGAACCAACAGAAGTGCAGAAAGAGGCAAGAGGGGTGCAGAAAGAGACAAGGAAAGTGCAGAAAGAAGGAACAGAGGTGCACAAAGAGGCAAGAGGGGTACAGAAAGAGGGAAGAGAGGTATAGAAAGAGGCAAGAGAGTTGCACAAAGAGGGAAGAAGGGTGCAGAAAGAAGCAAGAGGGGTGCAGAAAGGAGTAGCAGAGGTGGAGAAAGAAGCAAGAGAAGTGCAGAAAGAAGCCACAGAGGTGCAGAAAGAGGCAAGAAGGGTGCAGAAAGAGGCAACAGAAGTGCATAAAGAAGCAACAGAGGTACAGAAAGAGGCAAGAGAAGTGCAGAAAGAGGCAAGAGAGGTGCAGAAACAGGCAGGAAAGGTGCAGAAAGAGGGAACAGGGGTACAGAAAGAGACAAAAGAGGTGCAGAAAGAGAAGAAGGGGGCAGAAAGAGGAAAGAGGGGTACAGAAAGAAGCAAGTGAGGTGCAGAAAGAGGCAAGAGAGGTGCAGAAAGAGGCACGAGAGGTGCAGAAAGTGGAAGAGATGAGCAGAACGAGGCAAAAGAAGTGCAGAAAAAGAAAGAAAGGTGCAGAAAGAAGCAACAGAAATACAGAAAGAGGCAAGAGAGGCGGAGCAAGAAGCAAGAGTGGTTTGCACACCATTAGTACCAATTTAATACCCACATTTAGCAATAAGTAACAGGTGACCATTCTAGGTTTGCAAAGGGCCTTCCACCATGCTGTAACACTTGTCGCTGCATTTTTGGTAACGTTTGAGCTAGAAACAAGGATTTTTTTGTTCAAATCTACAGATTATGCCGCAGATGATGGATTATGTGGCAAATGCGGAAAATGTATAATTGTGCAAAAGTCAGTGCAGCCAAACAGTCGCATAATTCCAGTGGCCCTGCTCATACCTCTGACTAGGTCCAGAAGTGCTCCTCAGTGGTTCCTTCTTTTTTTCATCTCATTGAGTTTATAGTTTAGCTTCTATGGAAATGAGGAAGACTAAACCTGAGGTTACCACTCCACAACACAGACTACCATACCACGTAATTACTCTCCATAACACATAATCTCACTCTACATAATTCCTATACACTAAATACCACATACTTTCTATCCACATCAAAGTCTATCCACATAATTTCACTGCACATCATACCACATAATTCCACTACACACAACCTACATCCACTCCACTCCACTCCAAGAAACATTAGTAAAACACTTTTACATTTACGCCTACAGCTCTAACTCTCGCAAATGTGAAACCTATTACATTGCAAATGCTTCTTTAACTAGTAGTTGCGTTTGCAGAGAGGTGGAGAAAGGGGGCTGGACCTCCGACCAGAGCTCAGGAATTCCGCTGCATCGGACTTACAGGAGGTACCAGGAGGGCTTCTTGACCCCCAAAGTCCCTCAGGAGCAAAGTGGACTTCATCCCCCAACCCGTAGTGTGTCAGGCGGCGCGTTTGCAGAGCGGTGGAGAAAGGGGGGCATGGCCTTCGAAGACATCTTACCAATACCACTGTGTGAGACTTACTGAAGGTAACAGGAGGGGTAGTTGGCCCCAAGGCCAACTACCCCTCCTATTACCTCCAGTAAGTCTCACACAACAGCATTGCTAAGTTCTCATTGCAGGCCACGCCCCCTTTTCCCACTACTCCGCAAATGCGCTCCCTTGTGTGCTCTTGGTTGGGGATTAAAGTCCACTTCACTGCTGGGGGTCCTTAGGGGCCAGCTAGCCTACCTGATACCTCCAGTATGCCCCAGGTAGTGGGATATCTGACAGGTGGACACAGGCCATGGCCCCTTTCTCCACCACTCCGCAAACATGCCTCCTGGAACATTCTGGGTTGGGGGATTAAGTCCCCTTGCCTCCTGAGGGTCCCTGGGGGCCCACTAGCCCACCAGCTACCTCCAGTAAGCCCCACACAGCTGGATTGCTGAGAGTAGTCTGAGGCCACGCCCCCTTTTTACACCACTCTGCAAACGCGCCTCCTGGCACACTGCTGCCTGGGGGATGAAGTCCACTTCAGTCCTGAGGTCCTCAGGACACAAGAGGACCTCGTTGCCCCACCCAGCAATGCGCCAAGAGGCGCGTTTGCAGAGTGGTGTAAAAAGGGGTGTGGCCGAGGGGCCGGCCCTCAAGTTGGGGACTGTGGGGGGAGCCCCAATGCCACCTCGGTCCCTGCCGGCTCCCCGCCTCCTATATTTATATATATATATATATATATATATACACATATACAAATATATAGGAGTGGTCACAGCTTTTAAACACCACAGCAATGGACCCCCTGTAAATGATACATCTGAAACGGGCACTGAAGAAGCCATTTGAAGGCTGAAACGCGTCTGCCGAGCGTTTCAGGGACCCTTTGTATGCCAGCGCAATAACAGCAATAAAGCCGTTCTATTGTTCCCCCGGAGCTGTGTCACACTCTTTTCTTAAGTAGGAGAGAGACTGGTTGCTGTATTTTGCCAGCTAGCAGGTGCTGGCTTGTGATCGCCCTCTCGGTCTGGAGCTACGCGACTCACTTGCCATCTTGCTGGTTTTTGCATGAAACTGCATTCGCGTCGCCCCCCCCGGTGCCGGATTCCCACATGGTGGTTTTTGGCGCATGGGGAGAGAGGAGGCAGAATCTGTCTGCCTGTTAAGGGGGACAAAGGACGGCTTTTTACCTGCTTCGAGACTGCAGCGGCGTGGGAGCGCCGGCCAAACATTGTTTGGAGGCATCACTTGGTGCTATGGAAATACCTTCACTGTATGGGCTCTTGAGGTGAACTCCAACATCCAGCATGCAGCGGTGGGGCAGGCACAGCGCAAGGAGCTTCACACCTGTGAGGCAGAGGAGGGGCGTGATCACATGACTGGGAGTGGTCACAGCTTTTAAACACCACAGCAATGAACCCCTGTAAAGGATACATCTGAAACGGGCACTGAAGAAGCCATTTGAAGGCTGAAACGCGTCTGCCGAGCGTTTCAGGGACCCTTTGTATGCCAGCGCAATAACAGCAATAAAGCCGTTCTATTGTTCCCCGGAGCTGTGTCACACTCTTTTCTTAAGTAGGAGAGAGACTGGTTGCTATACAAATATATATATGTATATATATATATATCAGTTCACTCCGCGTTTCTTTTAAATTTTCACCTCCAACACGGACACGGACCATCGATTTGGTGCTCAATCGATTACTTTATTGCAATGTCGCCATAACATTTTGGCTCGTCCGAGCCTTGATCACATGACATTGTACTAACATTTTGAAACCGGTTTGAAACTCAGACAACAGTAGCAAGACAACAGCCTTTGATAGGTATGAACGGTATTCCGCCTGCGGATACTTTAAACAGCCATTCCGTATAGGACTGCCTGACGCGTTTCGAAGTTCCACAACTTCTATCCTATACGGAACGGCTGTTTAAAGTATCCGCAGGCGGAATACCGTTCATACCTATCAAAGGCTGTTATCTTGCTGCTGTTGTCTGAGTGCTGCTCATCTGGTGGACAACTTTGGAGCTGAATATATATATATTCACTGAAAAAACCATAGGTTTCAGGCACGTTAAAGTTAGAAATTAGCATTTAAAAAACCTTACAAATTCACTGAAAAAACCATAGGTTTTAGGGACAGTTATAGTTAGTTGGACATTGCACTCGTACAAAACCCATGAAATTCCCCCGTTATAGTTAGTTCAGCTAACTATAACTTGCGCCCCCGCAATGCACTGCTGATGACGTCACATATTACATCACTCATGACATGGTCAGTGACATCACTGATGACATCACTGATGACATCTCAAATGACATCACTGATGACATCTCAAATGACATCACTGATGACATCATCCAGTGACTGTGTTTCTGTAAAGTTTAAATATTTTTAATATATATAGGGAAAGGCGTATTGAAGAATGAGTGGGTGTATAAGTGTCTGTATGGATGATTTAGTAGGTGCGTGACTAACTCTATAAGTGAGTGATTAAACGAATCTTACTGAATGCATGGGTTAGTGACTAAACTGGGTGAATGTCTGTATCCGTCTGTCTGTTGCTGTGTAAGTGGCTGCATGGGTTTGTGAATAGCTACATGAGTGTCTATATGAGTTATTGATTGGTTGTCTGAGTATCTGTATGGGTGCCTGAGTGTTTGTGTGGGTGGGGTGGGTGGGGTGTGTGCATAGATGTGTGAGTGGGTGATTCATTGGGTGGATGGTTTCAAGAGTGCATCTGTGATAGACTGTATGGGTGGGTAAGTGTGTGTAAGAGTGTGTTAGTGAGTGAATGTATGTCCCAGTGGTACATGTGTGAGTAACTACATATGTGAAAGGCAGTATATATGTGTGTTGGAGTATATAAATAGCTATAAGCGAGAGTGTGTGATTGTGAGAGTGACTGTATGGATGAGTGTGTGCTTGTATCAGTGATTGTATAAGAGCGTAAGAATGTGCTAGTATTTGTATGAGTAAGTGAGCTGGTGTGTGTATAACTGTATAGGTGAGTAAATGGCAGTGTGTTTAATTATTTGCATGACTGACTAGGTGTGTGAGTACCTCTATGGATGAGTGGCGGTGTTTGAGTGTCTATATAGGAGTATGAGTGCATATGATAGTCCTGTACTGAGTGACCGTAAGTATGAGTGACTGTACGGGTGAGTGAGTGGATGTGTGTGTAGACCTAAGAATCAGTGAGTGGGTATGTAGTTATTGGTGTTGGAGTGTCTATGGTTTTGCGAATGGCAGTCTGTAATTTAGAGTGGGTGTATCAAAGGTTATATTAGGGAGTGAGGAGGTGCATGAAATTATCACGTGGATGATGTCATCAGTGATGTCATTTGAGATGTCATCAGTGATGTCATCAGTGATGTCACTGACCATGTCATGAGTGATGTAATATGTGACGTCATCAGCAGTGCATTGCGGGGTCGCAAGTTATAGTTAGCTGAACTAACTATAACGGGGGAATTTCACGGGTTTTGTACGAGTGCAATGTCCAACTAACTATAACTGTCCCTAAAACCTATGGTTTTTTCAGTGAATTTGTAAGGTTTTTAAATGCTAATTTCTAACTATAACGTGCCTGAAACCTATGGTTTTTTCAGTAAATTTCAAAGGTTTTTTAAATGCTAATTCCTAACTATAACATGTCTGAAACCTATGGTTTTTCAGTGAATTTCAAAGGTTTTGTAAATGACAATTTTTAAATGTATTAATTGTTATATTTATTTTTTTGATACTGATTTACTACATTTTTTTAAACTATTTATTTTTAGATATTTTATTTTTTAAATTACATTGTAATTACATTATACATTACATTACAAAATATACTTTCTCAGAATGAATTACTTTAGTTTAAATACTTTGCAAATAGGCAATAGACTTTTAAGTACAGTAGTTACAGTTGTTGCAATGGGCAACACAATTTCAAACACAATGCAACATTGAGCTCAATGTGAATTTCTAGTTAAATGCAATTAGTTACTTTATGGATTACTTTTCTAACCACAGGACTGGATCCTAGATTCAGTCCTGGGACATCTCCTGTAAACAGTTGAGTAAAAGCGTTTTGGTTACAGTAGTGATTTTTAAGGAATATTATTGTATTTTAAAAGTTGACACTTAGAAACTTTTTCACATAGAATCACCAATGTTATCCTATGGGAGGAAATTCACTTAGCAGGTAAGTAGTGTTAGCGTTACTTTTTCTTACTCAGTGGTGGATCCTGGATCCAGCACTGGTGCATCTCCTGTAAACAGTTGAAAGAATGCGTTTAAGTCATACAGGCGATTTTTAAGGAATATTTGTAGTTTGTGAAAATCGACACTTTGAAACTTTTCTGCTGAAAACCAGACAATGGATTCCTATGGAAGGAAATACAAGTTACTGGTAAATACGGTTAGAATTACTTTTCAGGGTCAGTGCTGGGCTAAAAGATGCAGCACTGGGTTCTCTCCTGATAACAGGTGAGTAAATCGGAATTCGTAGTTCGGCTGATTTTAGAGGAATATTTGTATGTTTCAAAAATCGACACTTAGAAACTTTTTCAGCAAAAAGCAGGCAATGATATCCTATGGAAGGAAATTCAAGTTAGTGGTAAGTACGGTTAAAATTACTTTTCAGGATTAGTACTGGGCTCAAAGATGCAGCACTGTGGTCTCTCCTGATAACAGGTGAGTAAATCGGAATTCGTAGTTCGGCTGATTTTAGAGGAATATTTACACAATGGTGAAGGAAGAGGGTGGGGCCTGAGGTGACATGTCTGCAAACACGCCCTGTGGCGCGTTTTAAGTTGGAGAATTAATTCCTCCTCAATTTCGAGGGTCCCTAGGGGCCAACTAGCCCACCAGATACCTCCAGTATGCGCCAGAGAGCTGCGTTGCAGAGAGGTGTTCAGAGGCCACGACCCTTTTTACAACACTCTGCAACGCAGCTCCGTGGCGCTTACTGGAGGTACCTGGTGGGCTATTTGGCCCCAGGGACCCTCAGGATTGAAGGGGATTTAATTCCCCATCTTAAAACGCGCCATGGGGCCTGTTTGCACACATGTCACCTCAGGCCCGCCCCTCCCTTCACCACTGTGCAAACGCGCCCGTGGCGCGTTTTAAGTCGGGGGATTAACTCCCTTGAATACTGAGGGTCCCTGGGGTGTAACTAGCCCACCAGCTACCTCCATTAAGCGCCACAGAGCTGCGTTGCAGAGAGGTGTAAAAAGGGGTGTGGCCTCAGAACACCTCTCTGCAACGCAGCCCCCTGGCACATACTGGAGGTTCCTGGTGGGCTAGTTGGCCCCCAGGAACCCCCAGTATTCAAGGGGAATTCGTTCCCCCTCTGCATACGCGCCAGGGGGCGCGTTTGCAGAGTGCTGACAAGGAGGGGGCGTGGCCTCCGGCGCGATGCCGGATTTTTTTTTTTTTTTTAAAAGGGGGCTGTGTGGCCCCCCTTCTTTTTAATTATTTTGGGCCCTGGGGACCCCATCCCCCAGGGCCTGACCCCCTTTTATTTTTATTTTTTAAATGGGAACGGGAAGGGGACCGCGTGGGCCCTCCTCCCGTGGCCAATTTTGGCCCGGGGACCCCATCCCCCGGGTCATTTCCACATTTTTTAAAAATTATTTTTATGGAGGGGGGCTGCGTTGCCCCCCTCCTCAGGCCTCCTTAGGCCCCGGGGACCCCATCCCCCGGGGCCGGCCTTTTTTAAATATTTTTTATTTTTATTTTATAATTTGGGGGAGAGGGGCCGCGTGGCCCCCCCTCCCGGGCCACTACTTGCCCCGGGGACCCCATCCCCCAGGGCTGGCCCTATCCTTTGGGGACTGTGGGGGGACCCCAACTCCCCCACGGTCCCGCCGGCTCCCCGCGTCCTGCGGGAGCCGGCATTGCTTTTCCACATGGGGAGCTGCTGACATGCAGCTCACCATGTGGAAAGCTAATTTGCTTTGAATTTTGGAAGAGAGAGCAGGTTTCCTGCTCTCTCTTCCAAAATTCAAAGCAGTTTGCGATGACAGGACGGGAGCCGCGAGGCCCCCGTCCTGTCATAGCAAACTACAGTGTCCCGGGCGAAGGTACCCCGGGACACTGCAGGAGCTGGCCCTGGGGGGTGGCGGTCCCCAGGGCCACCACAGGCTCCAGGAGGGGGGCCGCGCGGCCCCCCTCCCAACATCTACAAAGCCCCGGGGAGGTGGTGGTCCCCAGGGCTTCGGGGGTCCAAAACAGACCCCCACATTTGTTTAATTAGTGCCCCGGGGAGGTGGCGGTCCCCGGGCATGTGGGGGGGGGCTCAAGCCCCCCCACACAGGTTATTAACATTTAAAAAAAGAAGCCCCGGGGGGTGGTGGTCCCCGGGGCTGCGGGAGGGCGGAGAGCCCTCCCGCACCATTTTTCATTTAAAGCCCCGGGGGGTGGCGGTCCCCGGGGCTTGGGGGGCCTTAGAGGCCCCCCACATAAAATATAAACCCACCCCCCGCATGCCTCCGGGACTTGGGCCACCCGGGGGGCAAAATAGCATCGAAGCGCGGGAGACCGCGCTTTGATTTTTTTTATCGGCGGGATCCGCGCACCCTTAGCGCATCCCGCTGATTTTTTTTTTTTTAAATGCTTTTTTCTGCCCAGGGGGTCCTTGTGGGACCTTCTGAGCAGACCTAGGGGGTCAGGGTGTTTCTACCCTGCCCCCTTTGTGCGTTTTGCGCACTTGTTTCTTCTGCCTCGGTTCTACCGAGGGACAAAATGGCTGCCAACACTTCCTGATTTGGAGTGTTGACAGCCACTTGACAGCCAATTAGCATGCAGCTCGTGATCGGGACGGTGCGCGCAGGGTGCGCTCAGGGTGCGCGGATCCGACGCGGCCATAGATATGTATGTGATTTTGCTTGTGATTTTCTCAGAAACTACTGAACGGATTTACACCATTTAAGCAAAAGGCACGACTCTGAACCAAGGGCTACCTTTTTGCCAAATTTGGTGTTATTCCGTTCAGCAGTTCGGTCTGTAGCTGCGACTAACGGTTCCTATGGAAAAATGAATGGGGAAAACACGTTTTGGGACCCCCCTTTTTTCTCGGTCCCTGCTTGACGAATCACCCCGAGACTTTCAGGATAGGAGCGGACCGGAGCGCCCCAACAAGTTTGAAAATTTTGCGAAGATTCGTCAACCGGCGCCAAAGTTATTTCAAATAGAATGTTGCGGATTTCCTATGGAAAATCGGTCCTAACTATAACTATCTACTGGCGACCGCCAGTAGATAATATATATATTATCAAAAAACAAGCCTCCTGTTACCGGAGCCCCCGACCCTTCATGGTAGCCTCTTCACAATGGGCACGGAGCAGCCCATCTCTCTTTAACACCACAAAAACCAAGAGGCTCGATACTGGCAAAAATTCAGCGTTTATTCACAGTCCAAACACTGCAGGTTCCTTCTTTCACCTAACGTTTCTGCCTTTTCCGGCCTTGTTCACAGGTAGAAGGACAATAATTCAAGCACATTGCATTCAGCTGCGTGTTTTAAAGTTCTTGAGACTCACGTGACTTAGTTTAAAAATACTAGTCCCAGAGTGCACCGTCAGTGTGATAGTAATACAGCTGGAAGTCCACTTTATTCAGCGTTAGAGAAAACAATTTCTTCATTGCGGTGCCACTCTTGCATGGAAAATGCTAGGAAAGTCAGGTGAGTTTAGCATATTGCTGTTAATCTTTTCATGACGAGAATGTACACAAATCCAGCCAGCACGATCGTGGGTGAAGGTCACTCACCCTGAATCCATTCCAACACGCGTGCCCATTCGCCACATTGGCCTCTCCTTGGTAGGCTGGGGCGCGTGAGTGGGTCATGCTCCTCAATCAATATCAAAAAACAAGCCTCCTGTTACCGGAGCCCCCGACCCTTCATGGTAGCCTCTTCACAATGGGCACGGAGCAGCCCATCTCTCTTTAACACCACAAAAACCAAGAGGCTCGATACTGGCAAAAATTCAGCGTTTATTCACAGTCCAAACACTGCAGGTTCCTTCTTTCACCTAACGTTTCTGCCTTTTCCGGCCTTGTTCACAGGTAGAAGGACAATAATTCAAGCACATTGCATTCAGCTGCGTGTTTTAAAGTTCTTGAGACTCACTTGACTTAGTTGAAAAATACTAGTCCCAGAGTGCACCGTCAGTGTGATAGTAATACAGCTGGAAGTCCACTTTATTCAGCGTTAGAGAAAACAATTTCTTCATTGCGGTGCCACTCTTGCATGGAAAATGCTAGGAAAGTCAGGTGAGTTTAGCATATTGCTGTTAATCTTTTCATGACGAGAATGTACACAAATCCAGCCAGCACGATCGTGGGTGAAGGTCACTCACCCTGAATCCATTCCAACACGCGTGCCCATTCGCCACATTGGCCTCTCCTTGGTAGGCTGGGGCGCGTGAGTGGGTCATGCTCCTCAATCAATATAAAAACAAGCCTCCTGTTACCGGAGCCCCGACCCTTCATGGTAGCCTCTTCACAATGGGCACGGAGCAGCCCATCTCTCTTTAACACCACAAAAACCAAGAGGCTCGATACTGGCAAAAATTCAGCGTTTATTCACAGTCCAAACACTGCAGGTTCCTTCTTTCACCTAACGTTTCTGCCTTTTCCGGCCTTGTTCACAGGTAGAAGGACAATAATTCAAGCACATTGCATTCAGCTGCGTGTTTTAAAGTTCTTGAGACTCACGTGACTTAGTTTAAAAATACTAGTCCCAGAGTGCACCGTCAGTGTGATAGTAATACAGCTGGAAGTCCACTTTATTCAGCGTTAGAGAAAACAATTTCTTCATTGCGGTGCCACTCTTGCATGGAAAATGCTAGGAAAGTCAGGTGAGTTTAGCATATTGCTGTTAATCTTTTCATGACGAGAATGTACACAAATCCAGCCAGCACGATCGTGGGTGAAGGTCACTCACCCTGAATCCATTCCAACACGCGTGCCCATTCGCCACATTGGCCTCTCCTTGGTAGGCTGGGGCGCGTGAGTGGGTCATGCTCCTCAATCATGCCGGGGGGCAAAATAGCATCGAAGCGCGGGAGACCGCGCTTTGATTTTTTTTATCGGCGGGATCCGCGCACCCTTAGCGCATCCCGCTGATTTTTTTTTTTAAATGCTTTTTTCTGCCCAGGGGTCCTTGTGGGACCCCTGAGCAGACCTAGGGGTCAGGGTGTTTCTACCCTGCCCCCTTTGTGCGTTTGCGCACTTGTTTCTTCTGCCTCGGTTCTACCGAGGACAAAATGGCTGCCAACACTTCCTGATTTGGAGTGTTGACAGCCACTTGACAGCCAATTAGCATGCAGCTCGTGATCGGGACGGTGCGCGCAGGGTGCGCTCAGGGTGCGCGGATCCGACGCGGCCATAGATATGTATGTGATTTTGCTTGTGATTTTCTCAGAAACTACTGAACGGATTTACACCATTTAAGCAAAAGGCACGACTCTGAACCAAGGGCTACCTTTTTGCCAAATTTGGTGTTATTCCGTTCAGCAGTTCGGTCTGTAGCTGCGACTAACGGTTCCTATGGAAAAATGAATGGGGAAAACACGTTTTGGGACCCCCTTTTTCTCGGTCCCTGCTTGACGAATCACCCCGAGACTTTCAGGATAGGAGCGGACCGGAGCGCCCCAACAAGTTTGAAAATTTTGCGAAGATTCGTCAACCGGCGTCAAAGTTATTTCAAATAGAATGTTGCGGATTTCCTATGGAAAATCGGTCCTAACTATAACTATCTACTGGCGACCGCCAGTAGATTATATATATATATATATATATATATATATATATATATATCCCTGGCATGATATTACTCCATACTTACTGAACACGTATTTGTTGGCTTTGGGACTCTGTGCACTTAACCTATGCTAATCAGTGCTGAATTGTGTGTGATCTCTCTTTCAAACATGCTAAAATTGGATTATACCTAATTGGCACAATTAATTTACTTGCTGGACATGCCTGAGCCCTGCTGGTGACCTCTGTTGGAGCGAGCTTTCATCCCCAAGGTGTCCCCCAGGTCCTGGACCCTTGGTGGTATCAGTGAGAGGTCCTCCATAAAAAAGTGATAATCCTGAAGTTTGGGCTCTTCGTGACCATGAACAGATGGACCGGTTTATGCCCAAACTCTCCTGGCCACAACAACCACCAATTCGAATCTCCAGTGAGGCCTGCTCTTTGCTCTCTCAGGCAATGCTAAACCTACACTTCATGCTACAGCAAAGACAGTCAGTGGCGACCGCCAAAGAGAAATTCCAGCGATGACCAGTTTTTCAAGCTACAGCAACGATGAGCTGTGGAAGGGCCCCGGGACCCCATCCCTGGGGCTAATATTTTTTTGGGGGGAGGGGGCATGGGGCCACCCTCTCAAGACTTTCAAAGGGCCCTTGGGTCCCCAGCCCCTAGGGCCTAAGCATTTTTGTCTGGAGGAGGGATGAGAGGCCAACCTCTCCAAACCATCAGGTGGCCTGGGGACCCCATTTCAAGGGGCCCTGAGGCAGTAGTGTCCTGGGGACCCCATTGCCCAAGGCACTGCTGTTTTTTGCCCGCAAGAGCATGAGCAGGGACAACTTCAACTCCCTGGCCACGCTTTTGCGAGCAGTGAACATACATTTGCTCCGTGTGGCAGGAGCAGAGAGAACAGCTGCCTCCAACTGGACAGGAGCAAAGATGGCTCCATGCTGGCACCTGAGATGGGTACTGGCAGGGAGCCAGCGGGTCTGTGGGGTCCAAGGACCTCCCCTCTCCTGTGGCTTCAACAGAGAAAAATGCTGTGGGGGCCCCTGCTGGGACCAGAGCACCCACCATCAAAAAGAAAGCCTACAGCAGCACTAGACACCCGGGGGATTCCAGGGATGTATGGCTTGCGTGGATCCCCCAACGTTTTCTTACCCAGAATCCCCTGCAAACCTGAAATTTTGCTGAAAAGATCAGCAAAATTGTGTGGGTTTGGTAGGTTTCCCTAGGTGGCCGCCGAGCCCCGGGCCAAAAAGTCATGGGACCCCCCTTGCAAAACCAGGTCGTTTTGTGATAGGCAATTTTGATGTCGCCTCAATACGTTTTGGGCCCTTGCCTGTCGCGGGTACTTGGGCTAATGCCCAAAACGGGCATGCCAATGCCCCCACCCTAATTTAAATTTGCCCCAAAAATCCCTGGCGTCTAGTGGGCTTTTGCCCCCGGGGGCAGATTGGGGGCTACTGCCCCATCTGCCCCCAGGGGGCAGGAAGGCTGTCATTTTTGCAGGGAGGGGTGGGGGCATGGGCATGCCCATTTTGGGCAGCCCCCACCCTAATTCAAATTTGCCCAAAAAAATCCCTGGCGACTAGTGGGCTTTTGCCCCCCCCAGGGGGCAGAAAGTCCACTAGACGCCAAGGAGTTTTTTGGCCAAATTTTAATTAGGGTGGGGGCTGACCAAAACGGGCATGCCAATGCCCCCACCCTAATTAAAATTTGCCCCAAAAAATCCCTGACATCTAGTGGGCTTTTTGTCCCCCCCGGGGGGGCAGAATGGGGGCTACTGCCCATCTGCCCCCCAGGGGGGGCAGGAAGGCTGTTATTTTTGCGGGGGAGGGGAGGGCAAAAAGACTAAATCGCACCAAAAAAAATTGGGGGGAGCAAAAGCCCTTGCCCAAGGGGCTGCTCCCCCCTCCCTGGTGTCTAGTGGGTGGATCCCTGCTTGGGGATCGCCCTCCTGGGGCAATCCCCAAGCAGGGATCCACTGGGGAGGGGTACCATTGGAAAGGGGAGATTCTCCCCTTTCCAATGATACCTCTCCCGTCTTTCTACGTGCCCGGGGGGCTGAGATAGCCCCCTGAGCACATAGAAAGTGAAACTGAAATGAGCCTAAAGGCTCATTTCAGTTTCGGTTTCTATGCAATGAGGATAGCGCGACGTGCGCGCTGATCCTCATGGCACAGAAACCAGGGAGGGGGCCTCGGGAGCTGGGGAAGCTCTTCCCCAGCTCCCAAGGTCACAGGGGTGAAATAGAAATCCCTCTGCTGTCTGCAGCAGAGGGATTTCGTGCCCCTGGCCTCATGACGGAATGGTTCCGTCATGAGCACAGGGGCACCGATGCTCATGACGGAACCATTCCGTCATGAGCATCGAAGGGGTTAATGTAAAGTAAGATATTATTACAATTCCTAACTATATCACTTTAACCTTTGTTTTTTTCCAGTGGAATATATATATATCTCAACTTCAGGTTTGCGATCACTGAAAACAAACGGAGCCGACTCGAACGCAGATTTCTAATTCTTCTTTAGTTCAATCAGCCATAACGCGTTTCGGCCGCTGCAACGGCCTTGGAGATATAGATATATATATATATATATATATATATATATATATATATATATATATATATATATATATATATATATATATATAAACACTTTTATTTCAGCTCTTCTTCCATAAATCACCAAACGACATCCATCCCACAATGGAAAAGGTGGAAAGAAAAGGTGGTACAGCGACAACTCCTCATTGCAAAAAATATAATTTATTTATCTTCAAGTGCAAGTCATGGCAGAAGCATTTCGGCAAGAGGACATGCTCCTCATTCATTCATTAATTTAGTTAGCTCATTCGTCTCATCTCTTCATATTGTTGACCTTGGGTTTAAGGCTACCCATGGCTTTCCTGTTCTGGCTCTCACCTTGAAAGATTTACTTTCCATCACTTAAGAAGCTGATTTTCTTCTACCAAGGAATCTGAAACTTTTGGATATCCTCTGAGTGAGCGGAGACTAGTCCTCTGAAGCTGAGGCAGGTGCCTATTATGTTTGAATATTTGTTCTAACCCTCTTAGGATTTGGATAAACCACTTTTTCTTCGATTTTTGGGTCTTGCTTATCAGGCAGTGCATTAGTTTTTGTGAGCTTGCCAAACACTTAGTGGGCTTATAGCCCACCCATTACTTACGATTGATTGGATGTATTGTCACTCATTTGCTTGCTTCTTATTCATTAGCATGCACTCCTCTTCTTGTGTTTTTTTAACTGCTGGACCAAAGGCATGTTACCATGCATTCAATTGGCTCATTTCTATCTTTCCACTGCTCACATTTAGGGACCTGCTTTTTCTTTTTAGGTAAACACTCAGAGTGCTTGGGTCTTCCAGCTCTCCCTATAGTGTGCTTCTCCCCTGTCCAATACCCAGCTCAGAACTCAATGCTCTCTTTCTTGTGCACTTCTCCCCCTGCTCCCTATGTTGCTTTCTCCCTCATATACTGCTTTTCCTCTCTTCTCACCGAGCTTTATTTTTATTTCCCCCTTCCACTACCCATTGTTTCACTCCACCCATTCCTCTGTTGCTCCCCAACACCTGCTGTCCTTTTATATTTAAATATTTTTATGGAAGACCAATCAGCAAATTGTTGCCAGCCCCCTGTCTTAAAAAAGCGTGTCTGCACTAATGGCATTACATTTTTTTTATATTTACCAAATCTTTGGTAAATGAAAGCAAATTAGCGCCCGCATCATTTCTTGGTTATGTGAGTACGTATGCACTCCCTTTCTCCTTTTTTTATTCTGTCCAATGCTGCACAGCATCTGCAAAAATGTACTGTTGCCAATATTTGGTTTGATATTTGTGAATTGTTCTTCCCTTCATGAATAAATAATATAGTATTATTGTATCTCTGTTTGATCATTCCCTCTCACTGAGAAGACAATCCACGGTCTTGCTTCTTTGTAGTGCATTTATTTCTTGCTTTCATTATTTCTGCTGCTTACAGCTACGAATTAGAACTCTGTTTTTCTAATAAGGCCTCTTCTAACCATGTTCAAGTGAAGTTAATTTTAAAAATGTATATATTGTCCTAGCTCTTTGTATACTGCTGGTAGTTTGCTTAGCTTTTTGAACTCCCATGTTAATGTGTGGTAAAGTTTTTGGGCATAACAAACACGATGTTACAAAACCCCTTTGTTATAGAAACAGCAACACTACTGCCTGCAAGATTATCATAAATATTGTTTAATATTGGAAGGAAGTAGAAAAAAACAAAAAAGGGAAAATCAATGTATTCTCTGTTTCCTCTGTTTTAGGTACAGGATTGCACACATACTGGAGCTATCTTTCTCCCAACAATAGAGCAACTCCGCTCCATTTGAGGAGTCAAGACAGACAGTAGCTTTTAACTCTTCTTCAGTGGAGCTTCTACTAAACAGATGGTTAGTTACAGGTCAACATGTGGAACAAGACGTGTTCATGCAGCTAGTGGCAGATGGAAAGATTTAATAAAAGATAAACGTCGAAAGGCGGTACGCCCCTCAGCTGGAAAGAAGCGGTAATGGATAAAAACATAACCACCAACCATGAAAATAGAGGTTCTTAGCAGGTGGACTCAGCCTGTTCAAGAGATAAAAGCTAGAAATGAGAAATGTGTGGGCGAAGCTGCCTCATACTCTAGCAGGATTGAAGGCATTCGACGTCTTTTTCACTAAACAAACTTTAGAAGAGTCAGGCATTTTAGCTACATCTAGGAATCAAATAAGATTTAAGTATGGGAAAGGTGAACATATACTGTACACTAATGCACCAGTGGTGAGAGAACTAATTGCATACAGTACACACGGGTGTTTAGAAAACACATTTAGTAATAGTTGAGCTTAACATTAAACGCTGTGGACACACTTCTTAAAATGTTTGCACATATATAAAACCTTTTAATCCAAACATTCTAAGAACCCCTTACACATTAGTCCCAGCACCCAGCAACCAAAGAACACTGGCAGAGAATGCCTCTCCCTGCAGCCTGAGGCACAGGCAGCATGAAGAAGCATTCTCAATCAGAAATACAAGTACTACAGATGGTTATTTTTAGAGCAAAGGAACGGTGGGTCTATTGCGGGTGCAGTGGTGGGAATGAGTTGGGGAAGGGGTAGTTCATGAAAGTGTTTTAGGGTTTAGGAAGGGTGCTGTGGGTGAAATGGTTAGGGTTTAGGGATGGGCTGGGTCTGTTTAGGGGGGTGTTGATGGCTGTGCTAATTTACAATAAATATTGCTGCATCATACATAACAGACTCTTTATTTAGTAGACAAGCAAGTGGCCTGAAAAGGCAGTAGTAATGGAGAACAAATACAGAATGGCCATCTCTGAGGCATACAATGGTCTCACAAAATGGTGGACAAGCACATGGCCTCGAAAGACAGATAGCCTGGAGGGCACACTGAACATGGCTGACTACCTAGACTGGAAGACCTCACTCCCCCTGCAACTAAAAGCTTGTGTCAGTGCATGGAAAAGAACTGTACAAATACATACCAAAAATGTGCCTGGGCCCATCCACAATCCTATAACTCACCAGTAAGGGAGATACGAGAATGTAAATAATCAACCAAGATAAAAAATATTAACGGCAATAAGGAAACTAATAAATAATGGTTTAATATAAACTTTAAAAATGCTCGAAACACAGACATATGTGGGAAAAGGAGTAACCTTAGGCCACCACCATCCCAATATGTTCACTGCTTTTACAATCTTATCCCTTAAGACCATCACAGACCTGTCCTGCATCCTCTAGTTCAGACTCCAGACATCTAGCAACAAACACAATGAAATTAAAATCCAAAGAAAAGAAAAAAAATGGTGGTGCCTATATTCCCTCAAATATCAAACATTTTGCAAAGTGTTGCACTTATTTGATTGCCCCCGCACCCAGCAAAAAAGTTAAAATTACAAAGGTGGATGATGCAGTCGAAATTGCAGACACAGGCTGAGTGATGCCTTTTCTCCAGAATCCTAATCCAAAATGACCCAGGAATGAACAAAGAGCAGCGAGGAGTCCTCAGGGTAGGAACAGGAAGTTGATTCTGTATGTACAGTAACCTTGCTCTCTACGACAGTTGTCCTGTTTAAAAAAATTAATTTAATAAACAAGCATTTCACATTAAAAAAGTTACCGGAATGGTCCTGTTTCTTTGAGTAAATGTATTGGTGCCGGAATGAAAACAGGTGCTCATGTTCTGTTGTTCCTTTGTTGCTGCAATAGGATTTTTTTTTACCCAAACTAAAGTTTTTTTTCTTGTGACATGGCATAATAGAGTCATCTTGGGTAGTATGTGTCACGTTTGTAACGTGAAATGCCAGAAGCTATGTGAGATTACACCAGCATAAAGGACATTTGAGTCTGAATTGTTACTTGCAGCAAAACTTATCTTTCACAGTTTTGTGTGGAACAAACTCAAACTCACCACTCTTCAAAAGGACTGCAAGCTTAGGTTCGAAATAATGCACCACACTAAAACACAGAGGTGAGAGTTATATGTGATTGCGAAATGGCCTTTATTTCTTCAAGTCGAACGGCTCCACATTAGTACTGGTTGGAGTTAATGAGTGCCTTGGTGATGGCGTCGGCAACATTGGCTTCACTATCGTCCCAAAGAAGCCCATTTGCGCACCCGGGGCAGTTTGGTATTACACCCACCTGCAAGGGGATCTCTAATCCCCCTTCAAAGTGCAGGCGTGTTGCTGTCTGCACTGTAAAAACATAGAGCAGCTTTAAAGCAGCCGCTCCGTTTTTCACATGAATGGGCTGCCCCCAGGACAGAGCGAGTTCGCGGCTGCCCTGAACGCAGCGCAATCATCATAATAATGTGCAATTTCCTTTATTGCGCTGGTCGCACCTTTTTAAAGGTGCGCCCAGCGCATTGAAGGAAACTGCGCCACATGTATAATGCAACCCCAGGCAGCCACAATATAGTGTGGCCTGCAAACAGATGAAATCCTGTCTGAAAGCGCTACATTGTCTCGCAATGAATGCAAGAATCAAGTTCAAAGGGTTTTGTACTGTCAACTAGACTTATTGATGCAAAGAACCAGGATGTCTACAACATTTTGCATCCTACTATAGCTCTGATTGGATCCTTTACCGACAATGGCAAATGTTATTACACAACATGCCTAAAAATAGCTGAAACGCTGCTGATACACAGAGGGACCCTTGGGAGTCTTGGTTCCAGGATGTGAAATGTCCTGGGCCCAAGTCTGAATGCAGAGAAAAATACTTTTCAGAAAAGGCCTTGAAACCAAACTGTTTCAGATTACCTACAAGTGGATTCCACGTAAGAGGAGACAACCATTGAAGGCTACCAGGCTGCAGCCTGCCTGGCACTGATCGGATTCTACCATTCCAATCAGCACAACATCCAGGTGACACGCAGAGCTATTTCCAACAATGGATAGACCTCAGCCACAGCGCCTGTACTGCCTAAATGTACCGCCATCACACTCCCTCTGCAGCATCAAAGGGGCAGGAGTGATCAGGAGTAGGAAAGGTGCCTACGAGGCTGGGGATTTGCATGTAAGCATCTGCATGTGTAGGTATTAGCCTGTCTTTGTTGTACCATCACTCACCAACCACTGTTTGCACTGCCTCCATGTTTGATGGTCTCGTGCAGTGCGTGTGTGACTATGAACAGGATTTCTGGAAAGAATGCTAATGATTTTCAGGATGACAATAAATAAATAATTCATAGGAGGCTGTTAACGGCCATATTAGGCTGCAGCGCGAAGTACAATTAAGGTTAGTACTAAAATAATTAAATGAAATAAAATTATATGTGTTTAATCAAATTTAGGGTTACCATCAGCATTGGGGTTAAAATACTGTGTACAATTATTTTAACTACATTTACTTTGCCGTTAGTTTAAGAATTAATTTACTCCAAACAAATTCATTTAATCTATTTTAAAGGAAAGCATTTATGAGGTTACGGCTAGGATTAGATTCGCTATACGTATTTTTATGTAATGAATACAATAAAATAGGGTATAGTTAGAGTTAGCATTAATTTACATTGGTGCAATTTAATATATGTTAGGTATTAAAGTAGTGTTCCACTACGGAAAATTATTTTCATTAATTAGAAAAATGTAATTTGATTCAAACAGATTAAGGTAATGATTAGTATTAATGATAATTCAGTTATTTAAATCAAATTAAAACATTAAGAAAATTGTTAGCATTATGGAATGGCTTAAGGTTAGGGGAAGGTGACGATGTAAAGGAAATGTAGAAGCATTTGTATATTTCAAGTAAACAACAGAATAATAGACAATAACATACACAAAGGAACATAATATTTAAACCTTAACTGGGCACAACACAACAAAACAGTCAAAACAAAATGAAACTCAACAATCACAATAAAACATAACAACATCACATAGTAACGATAGAGCACAAAAACACAGCTCATCACCACCACAACAAATGCTGTATAGGAAACGTTCAAAAACGTTGTCACACATTACCACCTCCAGAATACTGTTTTCATAATAAAATGTAGAAAGTGCTTGAAGCAAGGCCTGCCTTATCTAACCACTAAGTGCATGAAAATGATGACAGTCAAAAATGTTCTGTGAACAGGCCCTTAATCTTTAGGGATGTAAAGGTTTCGGAAGTAAAGACATACCACCCCATGAGGCCATGCTAATGCAGATGTGTGCTATACATAACGTATGTTTGCACCATGCACCTTTCCATGTTTTTGCTACAGATGCACATTCGAATCCTCCTTGTATGACGCACTTTTACATGTGTTTGGCTGCGGAGCTGTGGCCTTCTGGTCCCCACTGCACATTTCCATAACTTGCACACCTGAGTTTGCAGCATTTAGTCCATATCATGCCAGTGCTCAGCTGCCAACATAGTTCAGTTACTTAAATGTCTGACGCTGATACTCTTGATAAACAATAAAACTTCCAAGTCACAAACTAAAATCCCTCCAAAGGCAAGGCAAACTTCCATCCTTCTGAGGTCGTTATACGAAACACCATAAAATTGGCCAATAGCACTTGACATTTGTAGTGTGTACAAAATTGTGATGTGGAAAAGTATATAAAAACGTAGCTATTATATGTCGAGGAGGAACAGCAGAAATTAGAAATATGCAGAGTATCTATATATATGTATATGTTAGAACATAAGTCTCAAAGCATGAGAGCAATTTCACATTCTGTGTTAATACAAAATAGACACCAAATACCCAACAGTGTGCATGCCCGCAGCACACCGGAAGCACAGTTCACTGGGGCTCGTGGTTTGAGGCACAGAGTGTTCTTTTTAGCATGCCTGGTTTGTAATAATATATGGGCCTGCAGTGTGTAAGCTCTAGATGGACACGCTGCTCACTCAATAAAGATACAAATCTGCCTGGAACTAAGGTTCGCCTCATTGTGGGAAAAGGTCAGACAGCATCAAGCTTTCCCAATTATGTGAGTGATGGGGAAAGAATAGTTCCCGTCATAGGCTGTGTTTTGTCTTTCAAGGCTGTGATTCATGGCGGTCATAAACGTAAAACATGGCTGTAAAAAGGTTGCTGCCTTATTTGTGCAAAAGGAAATGCATCATTCATGTTTGGGCATAATAGTCACCTTACCCTGTCTCTTTTATCGCTTAGTCCATTCCAATCCAGCTGCATCTATTAACCTTTACAGTGTCATGGCTTCGTTTCCCATTATGCAGCATCAAATACCAGGCTGCTTCAAAAACACTCGAGCCGCCAAGCAACCACTGCATGTATCCCGATTATATGAAACTGGAAGACACCTTTATGTGACAGCATCATTTTAACTAGCTCGAGCCGCCTTTGAATGACAGGGCCCTAGTGGGCGGATAAGAGACCGGCCCCCACTGCGATGGTGGAGGCTGTGCGTCACACGCAGGTGCGCAGTTTATGGCTTCCATCTCTGAGGTAGCTAGCTTCTGTCCAGGCTTTACAGTTTTTTTCAAAGCCTTAATCTTTTGGGAACCGAATCCCGGGCAGTAAATGTAGTTTGGTTCAGGAACACGAAATAATAATAGCCCCTTTGGGGGAGTGATGTATCAATGGAACAACATGACAGGTAAATGCTGACCGAGTGAAAACAGCAAACAGACTCTAACGTCCTCATCATGGGCAGAGAACACAAATGTTGAGAGCGGGACAGATATCTCATTGGCGACGAAAGTCACTACGGTATGTGCATTACAATCTGATAGCGATGGTAGGTTTAAATGCGATTCAACGGTGGCATAGCTAGGCTGATATGGGCTCTAGTGCAAGCAAAGTAACTGGGCCCCCTCACCAGGGTGACATCCCAGTCTGTCAGGTGTCCCTGAAACTTCTCAGCCTCCTTCGGCAGAGTCTGCATCTTGCCATATCAAAACGCACTACCATTCTCATGCACACACTATTGTATTTGCACTCCCTACACTGCATTTCTACAAGTCAAAGCCATAACCCCTTGGCATTACCAGAGTCAATAGGTTTGGCCCTTGTAAAGTGCATTCAAACAAAATCATTACATGCAGGGACCCCCACACTCACACTACTGCGCTCACATAGACACATCTCTCATGTTGCACTCATACAGACATATGTCTCACTCTGCACTCAGAGGCACAACTATCAACCTGTAGACCACTTACTCTGCACTCACAAAAGACAATATTATTCATGCATTTACGAAGGCACATCCCTCACAATACACTCACAAATCCTGGTGGCTGCATTCACACAAGCACACTGTTCACACACAGGTACACAACTCACTAGGAAGAAGCAGAGTTTAGATTGGACAGATAGGGGCATAGAAGACACAGGTTCAGTATCTGGTACATTGGTCCAATAGTATAATTGCAAAGGTCTTGAAGTAAGCTAACCTGAAGACTAAATATCCAAAGAGGTTCTCTAATCTCCGATAAGCCACACTTGTATCAACACTGCCCACTGTGTGAGTCTGATCTTTGTGGACTTCTTTTGCCGGTAAGAGTCTTGATATAAAAATAGTCCCACTTGCCTTCTAAAAAACAAGGCGTTGGTTTTTTTGTGTTGCAAGCATAAGCTAAAATAAATAAAGAAAAAAAAACAAAAGAAAAAATGTGCTAATTAATTGTAGAGGGCATGTGGTTCAATAAAAAAAGAGAGTAAAGCTTCTCACTGGTCCACCATCTTGGAACAGTAAAATGATAGCCCCCACCCTGCACTCACCAATACACAAATTCAAGAACAAGCTCTGCCCATTGACCATTGCCTTTTGGGAAAAAACACTTTTGACTGACCAAACCTTTTCTGGACCAGATGCTGCTTTCGGGGATGCTAATGTTTAATCATTAAATTCTAAACCCGATGCAGACAGCATCGGTGATGTGAAGACCTAGGAGTATAACTTTCCATGTCAGGCATTTGAAATAATAAATCTGCATCCATTAAAGAGATACACATTTCTCTTTTATAACTAAATGTGTAATGCAAGCTGAGCATGTTCACTTCTCTGTATAGCTTCCACGTAGAGCACTGATGGGTTTCTCTCTAGACACTTTATATTACACATGAACACATTTGAAACTGCAGTTTATGTGTAGTACACATTATACAACCGCTCAGAATGTTGACATCCTGACCTTATTTTTTTTTTTTTTTTAAAGTCTAAGAACTGGTGGTGCCTACCTATGCCAATAATTGCTCAGCTTCTTTGGATCCTAACATATAGAGTCCTATCAGCACAGAACCACACAGCAACTCCCCATACCTGACCGTTTAACGAAACTGGTAGTAGTGATTTGGAGGATCATCACTCTGACGAAGACACAGGCACAATACACACAAACACACAAATTGATGCCCTTAATATTGCACTTTCAAAGTCTCTTCATTGATGTTTGCTAATTGGTAAAATCTTACATGAATGCCATTTCTTGGTTGTTTCTAGCCCCTAATATAGAAATGTGTTTTTAAAACAAAGCAGGCTCTGTCAAGAGTAACTTTCCAAAGCCTTGTTAGTATTGAAACATATAACTGCTGAATTTCACTGGTTTTGTACGAGTAAAATCCGAACCTAACTATAACATTCCTGTAACCTCTGTTTTTTAGTTTTTTTAGTAAACATATCTATATATATAATATATATATATATATATATATATATATATATAGTCGCGGAAAAAATCAAAGGTTACAGAGATGTTATAGTTAGGCTCAGGGTTCACTCGTACAAAACCAGCGAAATTAAGCAGTTATAGTTAACTGAGCCAACTATAACTCGCGCCCCCGCAATGCACTGCTTCTGAACTCACATATTACATCACTCATGACATGGTCAGTGACATCACTGATGACATCTCAAATGACATCACTGATGACATTACTGATGACATCATCCATTTACTGTGTTTTAAAAATGTTTATGAGTGTTAAAAAAAAATATATATATGTATACGAAGGTGTATTGATGAATCAGTGGGTGTATGAGAGTCTGTATGGATAATTCATTGGGTGCATGACTGACTGTATAAGTGAGTGAAATGGTGTCTCAGTGAATGTATGGGTGAGTGACTAGGTTGTGTGAATGTCTGTATCAGTCTGTTAATTGGTGTCTAAGTGGCTGTATGGGTTAGTGATTGGTTGTCTGAGTACCTGTATGGATGTATGAGTGTCTGTGTGGGTGGGTGAGGGGGTGGGGGACTGCCTACATGGATGAGTGAGTGAGTCAGTGAGTCAGTGGCTGTATGGGTTAGTGAGTGTGTAAGTGAAGGGCTGTATAAAAGACTGAGTGTGTGTATGACTGTGTTATTAACTGAATGGATGTGTCAGTGGTATATGGGTGAGTAACTGCATATGTAAAAGGCGGTGAGTGCTAGAGAATATGAGTGACTGCATAAGTGAGTGATTGTGAGAGTGGCTGTATGGGTGAGTGTGTGCTTGTGTCAGTGACTGTATAGGTGAGTGAGTACATGTTAGTATCTTTATGAGTAAGTACGTATGGGTATGTGTAACTGTATGGGTGAGTAAGTGGCTGTGTGATTGACTGTATCGGTGAGTGAGAAGGTTGTGAGTAGCTCTATGAGTGAGTGACAGAGTGTGAGTGGCTGTATAGCTGTATGAGTGGATTTATCGGTGGCTGTATTAGTGAGTGAGTTGGTGTATGAGTGGCTAGTGTTTGTCAGAACATACCACACTTCCTGCCACTGATGTGATAAGATATGGCACATCCAAAGTTCAGCATTTGTCATCTCCAGGGTTGAGGTGAGCTCTGCGTGTAAGACCAGTATAAATTGTGCAAGGCTTGAAAATACATACATTTGATCCTTTTTTTCCTTGAGGTCATTGTCATGCGTATTTAGCAAACAAGACCATTCTCTTTTAGGAAACAGCCTTTACAACGCGGCTGTACCACACAATACCATTACCACGCATCCATTACAACGAATGTCTTTACAACGCATCTCTTTACCACACAAAACTTTACAATGCATATGCCTTTACCACACATGCCTTTACAACGAAAATGTAAGTATTTCGTATATATAAATGTACGGTAAAAACATGGTAAGCCGCAGACATAATGGCAGAAATTGTTATTATAAGATCGAGTACATGGGGTACACGCCACTAGTGCGATTGGAACATTGGATAAATTCATGAAATATAGATAACCTGTCATGAAACCTTAATTAATTGGTATAATAAGTATTACACTTTTATCATGTATGGTTAATAGAAGAGACACGAGTAGAAGTATAACTCGTAGTCTGTTTCCCATGTTCATGTTTATTCAGCACACTCGTATCGCCTCGTCTAAAAATGAGGTGTGACTCGGAATCGAGTTTATAAATTAATGTAATTTGTGTATTTATACAATTGATGTCACCTTCATGCGGTGCTGAATGTATAGTAACAAGTGCCATTATATGTATTTATATTATTTATTTTCACGTTACAAAATGGCCGACAGTTTACAACGCAGGTAGAGTGTAACTTGTAGTCCTTTGTCTATTACCATGGTTGTTTTACATTTATGCACGCTCATGTTGCCGTATTTTTCGTGTGATCAAGACAGTAATTGTCGAAATTCGTAACGAGCAATAAAGAGCTTCCTGCTTGGCATCCAAGACTTTGAGAGTGCGTTTACTTGGATTAATTTTGGATAATAATGCCGGTTTTGGGCTTACCGGCAGCACGCACCACCTAACAATGGGCTCGTTCCCGGAATGACCCTTCTTCGTGGATCTAAATATATATATATATATATATATATATACATTACCTACTGGCGGTCGCCAGTAGGTAGTTATAGTTAGAACCTAGTTTCCATAGGAAAAGCATTTTTTGATTTGCTAATAACTTTGGCGTCGTTTGACGAATCTTCCTGAAATTCTCAAAAACAAAAGTCTAGCCAGGTCAGCTCCTATCCTGAAAGTTTGGGGGTGATTCGTCAAGCGGGGGCTGAGAAAAAAGGGGGGTCCCAAAACTCATTTTCTGCATGTTAATTTCCATAGGAAATTTTGCGACGAGCTACAGTTCGAACTGCTGAACGGAATTACCCCAAATTTGGCAGAAAGGTAGAGCTTGGTTCAGAAAGCGACCATTTTTTTAAATGGTGTAAATCCGTTCAGTAGTTTTTGAGAAATTCAAAAAATAAGAGTCACAAAATCAATTTCCCTTAGGAAACTTTGTGCAGTGCTACAGCCGACACTACTGAACGGAATTACTCCAAAGTTGGTAGAAAGGTAGTGCTTGGGTCAGAAAGCGACCTTTTTAAAAATTGTGTAAATCCGTTCACTAGTTGCTGAGAAATTAGAAAAATAAAAGTTTCGTTGTCTGGGCGGAGCCTAAGTCGCGTGCGCGAGTTTCACTGTGATTGGCTGCTAGCACTCCAAAACAGGAAGTGTTGGCAGCCATCTTGTGGCTCGGTAGAAGCGAGTCACCCAAAAACGGAGAAACAAAGGTATAAAACAAGAGAAGGGGGCAGGGTAGAAAAACCCTGACCCACTAGGTCGTATAAGAACTTTATTGTTGGTTAATTAAAACCCTTACAATATAAAAACGCGAGCAACATATTCTTAGAAAAGACATTAATTAAAATTATTCAAATTACAATTAATATTTTACTTAAAACTGTGCTGAATTTCTCAGCAGTGATGATCGACTCGAGGGCCGGGTTCTGATCAACAGTTTATTGATGGTCGACAACTGTTACTGTGTCCAATGGTGGAATGTCGCGCTGCTTAGCAGCGCCAATGGCTTCCAGCAGATTTAACGCCTTGATAACAAATTTTGTTAACCCGATATTCAACTTCGTGTTGTCCGGGTTAAAGGCTGCTATTATGGCTTGACGGCATGATCGAATTCCAAGCCTTTTCCATTCTTCCCGCAGTAAAAATCGTCTAGAAGTAAGCATTGCTGGGCATAAACAAACTATATGTTCCATTCCTTCGGTGTGGTAGCCGCACAACCTGCATTGGGTATGATTGTCTTGGCGGCGCCATTCTGGGAGATTCTTTAGAAAAGGCCATTCACCCAACCTCAGGGCCAGGAACTTTCGTTTCAAATAAAGTGCGAACGTGCTTGATAAATAAAAGGGTACAACTCCTGGTTTAAAATTGGTGATCACTGCCCAAGCGTGTTTCCTTTTTGACAGTATTGCCCTATCCGAGTGAAAGGACCACAACCTAACACTCTTCTTGATTACTGCTTTTAATGCTAGCTGGGAGGGGTTTGTTCCCCAGAATTCCTTAATACCAAGTAGTTGTAAACTATGGTTCAGGTGAAGCCGATATTTATGACTGGCATGACTTTTCTGGATTTCTTGCCAGAGTCTGGCCTCCAGGGAACCCTCCCGGGCATGACGCAGTCTATTGCAAAACTTTATAAATGCTCCAGCCTCAACGCCGTGATGGTCAAATAGACCAAGTTCAAGACGGACTTGTGCCGGCGATGCAGATTTGGGCAGGTGGAATGCACGTTTAAAGATTTTGATTGTTAGTTTATTTAAAAAAGTATTTGTGGTTCCCTTCATGATCTCGTGGCCATACGTCAATGAGTTAATTATCTTCGCCTTCATCACTTTCAACATTGGGATTAAACTGGGACCAAGTAATTTTTTGGACAGTTTTGTAGCAGCAGCCTCTAATGCCAAGGCTTTGGTCCTCAGTACTTCTTTTTGCTTGACAAATGAGCTTCTGGTGTCAAGGAATATTCCCAGGTATTTGTAGTGAGGTGTTGAATCGATTTTTACGTTGTTAAAATGCCACCCTCCACGCGTCTTCTTTTGCTTCCCAAAAGTAATTGTTTTTGTTTTTGATAAATTCAGCTCTAGAAGGTTGTTTTTAGTGTAAGGGAGCAGTTCATCAAGTAGCCTCTGTAAGCCTACCTTCGTGTGACTAAGCAGCACCAGATCGTCGGCGTATAGGAGGTTACTGATACGTACTCCATCTAATTGAGGGGGATGGCAATTAACGCTGTCAAGGATTGGCGAAAGGTCCGATATGAACAAATTAAAAGGAGTGGAGCCAGCACGCACCCTTGTTTTACTCCGCTTCTGGTCTCGATCTTCCTAGAAACATGGGAACCTTCACCCAGCTTGATTCTTACCCATGTTTCGGAGTGGAGTTGAACTATTGCAGTTAGCAAAGATTGGGGAATGCCCCAGCCCTTTAATTTCTGCCACAGTAGGCCCCGGGGCACACGGTCGAAGGCTGCTTTAAAATCCACAAAGCAACAGTGCAGTTGGATTTGTTGAACTGTTGCTTTCCCTATTAAAACGGATAATGTTAGTAGATTGGTTATTGTGCCAGAATTGGCCACAAAACCCGTCTGATTGAAAGGGAGGCGCTTTGTTTCGTTTGCCCAAGTCTGCAGGTCTTCCAATAGGATACTGGCATAATATTTGGACTCCACATCTAGGAGTGCTATCATTCGATAGTTGCTGGGATCATTTCTTTTCCCACTTTTATAAATAGGGTGAATGATAGCACCTCTCCAGGACTCAGGAACTACGTTGTTTAACCAGCATTGAGAAAACAAGGGAACCAGATGGTCTGACCAAAATTCAGCTTCTGATTTGAACATTGCCTGGGGGAGACCGTTTGGCCCAGGTGCACCATCTGCCCTAGCTTTCTTTATTGAGCGTAGAATCTTATGTTTTAGTTCTTCGGGTGTCACTATTGTCACAGGGGATGAGTCGCTATTGTTCCCACTGGCCACGTTTGCAGGCTCTTTGAATGTGCTAATGGGTGGGGAGCTGGAGCGCAGCCATGTTTGTTTCGTAGCCTCCGGTGATAATAAATTTGCATTATTTATGTTTAGAAGGTTGGGGCAGTTTTCTTTGTTGGTAACGATATTGAAATGGGATGTTAAAAAGTGGGTCCATTCGTCAGCACTAATACTTGCACTGCCGTAGAAACTTCCACCTCGCTGTCCCCTATTTACCAGAGACCAGAATTGCTTTGAATTTGATTTCTTGCTTTCATAGAAGAGCTTCAGCCAAAATTGATCTGAGGCCTCTTGTTTTTCCCTGCGTACGGCAGACTTAAGGGCTGCTTGGGCTTGTTTATAGTTGGAAAATTTGGTTTTATTATCTGGGCTCTTCCTTGATTGCCGAAGGGCTCGATTTCTGCAAAGCTTTAGTTTTTTTATTACTGGTGAAATATGGAGTCGAAATACGTGTTGCCCAATTCTCCTCTTAAGTGGAGCTACTTCTAATAGACGATTGATAAAGCTAGCCCAGCTGCTAATAGCAGAGAAATCTGTGTCTGGTTGTTGGATTAACAATGCTCTGCATTTTTCCATCAAGAGAGGAGCCTCGTCGTCTGACCATTTCATTCGTTTTAAATTCTCTGTATGGCAGCCTGCATGGGTGTGAGCGAGCTCCTGATGACGTGGGGTTTTAACAAATATTGTTATTATTTGTGGCCGATGATCGCTTTCACCTTGAGGTGCAATGTAATAACTCTCTATCAAAGGGAGAATTTCAGTACTGCCTAGGGAAAAGTCCAGAAAAGAAAAAGTTCGGCCATCAGATCGTGTCCAGGCTGGTGGAATATCCGTATGGAAACGACCGTTCAATACGGTATAACCTACGCTACTTAGCTGGGTGACTGCGTACTCCCCCAATTTAGATGGTCTATTTCCTACGGGGATTACTTGTGTGGCAAGGTATGATGGAACCATTAGGGGAGCAATCTCTGGATCCTCAGAAGGGTTGCAGAAAAGGTTAGTGTTAAAATCTCCTGTAATTATACTTGGTATGCCGCCGTACTCGCTGAGCAGGTTGCACACGATGTTGGTCAGACAATCCAATTTGGATTTTTTCTCAGTGGTGCGCGGAGATATGTAAACATTAAGGAGAAGCAGCTGACTGGCGATCTGTCGACTTCCCAAAAGTATTCCGCTGAGCCAATCTTCATCAAATTTTAGCTGCTTGGTACACAGGGATAATTTGGTTGACACATAAATTGCCAGGCCGCCACTTGGCCTTCCGAACTTAAACTGTCTTGTTGCAAGGGACGCGAATTCTAGATAGCCTTCGATGGGTATATTGTCTTCTGCCCAGGTTTCCTGCAGTAGGACAATATCATGCTCCTTTAGAAAACCACTGGTGGCTGCTGATTGAATTTTTTGTCCTAGGCCGTTGATGTTCCGGGAACATATTGATATACCAGGGTTGAGGATATTTCAATCATTCCGGCTTCTAACTAAAGCCCCTGGAAGCCATGACCAGTCAACCGTATCGGGGTTTTGCTGGCTTGTCATGTGCTCCTGGGTTACTGTGGGCGAGCGACTTCTTGCTGATTTTAATACTGAAAAAGGAATCAGGCTTGCACTGAGAATCTGAGCCTGATTGTTTTCCAAAATTGATGGGTAACAGGGGGCACTAAATGGTGATATTGTAATGCCCCAATTTTTAAATTGATCAACTTTTAACTGGACCAGTTCTCGAATTGCTGGGGTCGCCAGTGATAGTTTAGTTGTTTCGCCCGCTTTGGTTCCTAATGATGGAATGAATTCAATGGCGATTATGTCATTAGACTGCAGGGCGCTCAAGTCCGGTATTGATTTAAAAAGTCTTAATATGTTTCCTCGATTTAAAATGTCATGGGGGCCTCTTGAGACATACTCTGGGGTTAGCAGTAGTATGGTGCCTGGGTTGATGATTGGCTGCTTGGAAACTTTATCGTCGATTGAAGACTTTATTTTTATAGAATTTTCAGTGAGAACCTGCATGGTCGTGCGTGTGACTGCCGATGAGAGAAACGGCTCACAATGGTTATTAATTGGTGGCAAAGCGAGAGATCTTTTATTCGTAGATGCCAACGTTTGACTAGTTGAGACGTTTGGAGGATTCTGATAGACAGACTGATTAACTGTGCGTTGCAAAGCGAAGTGATTGCACTCCGCTAATGATGGGCTGCTGAGGCAGGTGTCTAAAGGCAGCGTCAAAGGGTTTTCGATTCCCAATTGCATTGTAACTAGCGCAGAAGCAGCTGTTACGGATTTCCCAGATCCAGGTATTACTTGCGTGGAGCGCTCTAAAATCGGCTGTCGGCCTTGAAACAGTCCCTCTTGGTGTGTATTCAGTTGCAAACGGTCATTATGGGGGGTCAGGACTTGTACCGTTGAATTCAAGTTCGGGATTGCTCCTGAGATGGGCAGCAGCTCTTGTACTTGATCTGAGTTGATAATAACGGGGGATCTAGCGTTTTGTGCTTTAATTTCTGTTATATATTTATTCCGACTCTTCCGTAGTCTTTTTTTCTCCCTTTTAGACAACCTGTGTTTATTGTGTTGTTGAACTGATTTAGTGGGGGTTACTTTACAGTCTTCTAACACCATAAAATGCGGGGAGATGGACAAAGAGTGGTCTTCCATAGCAGTGGGTCCCTCGGCTAGATTGAAAGGTGAGGGTGAGGATGGGGGGACTGGTGGCCCTGCCGACGGTAGCTTCTTAATTTCTGTTATCACTGAAGAAAGAAATTGTGGAAGGGATGATAATGAATCGATAATGGGGGAACAGCAGCATACCGATTGGACCAATTTGGCTTGGGATTGGGCTTTTGTAATGAGCAGATTAAGTGCCTCTAGTTTTTGGTCTATTCCGGCGGTATACACTGCTAACGTATTCAAAAGATGCACCTGCAGGTCCATTTTATCAGAATGATAAGTTAAAGCGGCAACCGAGGTTTGAAGAGTCTGCAATAGCTGGGACCAGAGATCGTTGTGGTCAATTGTTGATGAAGTTTCATGGACAACAGATTTTTGCTGTTCATTTGAGAAGAACGAGAGATCTAGGGGGTAAGGATAATGTTCTCTCCCGAGCCCTCTTGATTACCCGTATGATCACCTAGGACGGCCGTTTCTGATTGACTTTCTAGGTCAGAATTTTTAAATTGAGGATGAAGATGGGACACTACTTGAGGGATCATAACGCTAACGCTCGTTTTTGAACTGTCAAATGAAGATGCCAATGAAAGTCTTGATGATAATGGAGAAAGCTGAATTGAAGTCCGTGCAGACTGGACGGTTGACAAACCAACATCTTTGAAAGTTGAAGCCTGGGTTAGGACCTGCTCTGTTTGGGTTAACTGTTGGACCAAAGGGGACAGTCCTGGGGCTTGAAATGATCGATTGCCTTCTAGGGCTACTGAAGTGGCCGAGTTGTGTGGTTCCATCATTGCTATGGGACATGGCTGCGAGCAGATTTCACCTTCGTTGGCAGCTGCATGGATCATAGGCTGAATAAGAACTTGGTTCAGGGTAGCGACTGCTTTTGTGGAGGGAAAACCTGAGGCGATGCCGCTAAACTAGGGTTTTTCTTCGGGGCTGCCGATGGAGCTAAGCTCCTAAAATAATCCCTTAATGAAAGTTGTTTTGTCGCTAGCTTTAAGGAAACTGTTGAACCTTGGTTTGGAACCTCATTTCTCCTATGTTCCTGCGCTGTAGCCATCCCCCTGCAGCAGGATGCGACAGGTGAATTTTAGTAGGTTGTTCTTGCACTGTGGACTGCCGGGGTTTAGATTCGTGTCCTAAGTCAAGATCAGAAACTATATGTGGGTTTGCAGGTGATTGGAATTGAGATTGCCTAGAGGGTTCTGTCAATACTTCCAGACTATTGGGGGCCTTTTCTTTTGCGTGTTTTTTGTGTGGACTTTATTCCTCACCCGCCCCGATCTCATACTTGAAGGACTCTTGCTGAAGGGAGGGGTACCACCGGCTTCCAAAAATTGGACCAAGTTTAACTTAAAAAAGCTCCACACTTAATAAACTCACTGGACTTGAAAAAAGACTAAAACTGTTGGTATTACGAAGGGTGTTTACTAGATTGATTGACCTGCCTATTGCCGAATTAGATGGATTTTGGAAACTCAGATGCTGAATCGGCTGAGGGCAGGAAACACTTTCAATTTCCCTTGTTATTCCCTAATTGTGCGCAGGCTCCGATGTGAATAAGTGCTCTAAAACTGGAGGCTAGAGCGAATCAAAAGCTCCGTCTATGAGTCAGCACAAAGTGAGCTTAGGTGTAGCAACAACGTAGCAAAAAAAAAAAAAAAAAAAGGGGATAAGTGGGGATAAATGAGCCGCTCCGCTCCACTCCGCTGCGTGTGAGATGAAAAATAGAAAAAGTAGGAAAAGCTGGAGTAATTCGAATCAGTATTTCGTGTCGGTTTTTGAGTCCGTTTAATGTAGCACAGTTGCAGCAAATGTTTATCGCTATAGGCTGCAAGCTAAAAGCGACAGAGCTGAAGCGTGGCTGAAGCGAGAGCAAGCATAGGTGCAGGTATTAAATTTGGTATTGGATTTGGCAAGCAGGGCTCACAAGGCTATTGCGGACGGCAGGCCGGACCTGATCTAACAGGCCGCCTCCGCAAGTAGCCAGGGGCACTCACTTAGTGCGGCCGCCTGCTAAAGGGCAGCCGCGCTTGCCCTTTTCGATGGATTGTAGCGTTGTCCGGGCCGGGCTGTACAATCAATGGTGCGGTACGTTATTTTGCAGAAGATTTTGCAGGAGATGATGCCGGGCAAAGGGGGAGGGAGGCTGGGAGGCAAGGGAGGCTAAGGGTTAAGGGAGATAACAAGCTGCTCCCGTAGCATTCAGTATCAGACCTTGCCAAGCCCTGGTTCCAGTCCGAGCTTACTACCAGCCGCCTACCAGCCTACTACCGGCAACCTCACCATCTCTCCGTCGCTCTTCGTCTCTCCACCACCACCGCTCCGTAGCTCCGTAGCTCCCCACTACGATCACCCTTCTTCTCGGCCACTGGTCAATCAACCGATCAGTCGGCGCTCCGAGGCTCCGCTCCGAGGCTCCAAGGCTCCAAGGCTCCAAAGCTCCGATCAGTCGTGACTCCGCTCACTCGCCCAGCCTCACTCGCCCGTCATGTGATCCGTCACGTGATCCGTATGACCCACTAGGTCTGCTCAGGGGGTCCCAGGAGGACCCCCAGGGCCCCAAAAATCATTTAAAAAATAAATAAAAAAATCGGCAAAAATTTGCGCTGGGGTCGCGGGTTCTCGCGTTTTATTTTAATGAGGCCCTTGGGTGGGCTAGGTTGCGGGGGTATTTCTTAAAAAATAATAGCAGGGGCTCGCAGGGGTGGTGAGGGGCCGCTGGGGTCCGCGCAGCCCCGGGGCTTCACTTATGTTGGGAGGGGTTGCACGGCCCCCTTCTGGAGCCTTGTATGTGCTTGTAACTTTGGCGTCGTTTGACGAATCTTTATGAAATTATCCAAAAGTTTCTCTTTTTGGATTAGCTCTTATATTGAAAGCTTGGGGGTGAATGGTGTGGGAGGGGCTGAGAAAAAAGAGGGTCCTAAAACGTGTTTTCTCCATGCAATTTCCATACGAAACTTTACAGAAGACTACAGGTGAAACTGCTGAACGGAATTACGCCAAATTTGGCAGGGAGAAAGGTGGTGGTCCAGAAAGGACGCTTTTGTTTAAATGGTGTAAATCCGTTCAGTAGTTTTTGAGAAATATCAAATTTTACAGATATCGATATTTGAGAATTCTGATATGTGATTGGCTGAGGTGTTACAAGCAGCAGCTTGCGGCTTATTGGCTGTGAATGGTTGAAACCAGGAAGTGTTGGCAGCCATTTTGTGATTTACTCCGTCAGCTCGCATCTCTCCGTGTAGAAGCCATCGGGTTCGTAGTTTTACCTCTGCGAGGCAACACTGGCATCTGTGTCTGTGTGAGATATGCCTTTCAGGCTGCCTCTCCTCATATCACCAGGTCGCGGCTATTTCTTTAGAAGCCCGTCCGTCGGCTCGGAGCTCTGTGAGTCAGTCTGTCGGCACGACCCCCTACACTACCCAAAGACTACCCAAACACCACTGCACTGTCGTAAACTCGAAAACACTACCCCAGCATGATCCCCTACACTACCCAAACACCAGTGCACTACCCTAAACCCTAAATCTACCCCCAGCACGACCCCTACCCAAACACCACTGCAATACCCTAAACCCTAAAATACTACCCCCAGCACAACCCCCTACACTACCCAAATATCACTGTACTACCCTAAAGCATAAAACAGTAGCAGTCCATCGGCTTGCAGCTGTGCGTCTGCGAGCTGTCGTGTCCCTAGCTGTACATGTCCGAGTGAGTCCGTTAGGTGATAGGTGTGTGTCTGCTAGCAGGGCCGTTGGCCCGTTGGTGTCCCTTTGTGAGGTAGACCGGAGCTCTCCCTCTGCGAGCCAGCACGCTGGTGTGCGTTTGCGAGCCGACGGCCCGTAGCTCACACTGTGCGAGCTGAGCTGACGGCCCGTAGCTCTCCCTTTGCAAGCTGAGCCCACGGGCCGCAGGTGTCCCTCTGCGAGGCTGCTCGACGGCCCGCAGGTCTCCCTGTGCCAGCCGGATCGCAGCTGGCACTCCACGAACCGATATTGGGAATATAAGGCGGCTCTAAAAAGAGCCCTTGTGTTTATTAGTTGGAGCTACATATAAGTGCGGATGCACAGCTTCAGGTTATTCAGAAAAACTCGATTTCCCTGATCTGTGAAGTGTACTCCATCACTTCTGTAGATATCAGCCATATGAAAACGTATGTTATTGTTGTAGATTGACCCCATTCTATGGTCTCTGAGGTATGCAGACACAGCTTTGTTGACATTCTTCCTAGATTTTTCAATCTGAGGACAAAATTGGTTTGACCATTTCCACTTCTGTCTTTGGCATATATTGGAATATACAAAGACAGTTTGAGGCAAAAGCAATATCAATTGTCAAAAGGTGTCCTTCATTAGCATTTCCAAACCTACCCCACTCAATGTGCCTAGGTCGTTTCCACCACAGTGCACAATCATGAGGTCAGGGTGTTGGAGATGCAAACAGGTTTTAACCAAAGGCAACAATTGGTGCCACTTCAATCCTCTTTGTCCAAACCATTTAATGTCCACATTTTGTAAACCGAGGTCTAAGTCAATACGTCTCTGTTCTGCATACCTCTTGCACCAGAAAACATAGCTATGTCCTACGATCCACACTAGCATTTTGAAGGTATGGCTGGGAGGAATGGATAGATGTCTGAAGCTCATGCAGTCCGTTCGTAGAATAAGAGATATGTTTAAAGATGGGGAACTACTTTTTTTTGCCATACAAAACGATACCTGATTGGGAGATGAAAAGCATTGTTTTTTAAAAGTAGGGTGCACATTCGTTTGGTGGAAAAGCATCTTTGTGATTCGTTAAGAAAAAGCAGTTTAAACGTGGAGTACATATCATAGGATAAAATTTGCTCAACTCAACCAAACCTGCTACTTGCATTTGGAAGGCACTGTTCGAACTTAAAACAATCGTGAACTTTTAACCTGCACGTGCCGTTAAATGTTCGAGAAAATGTTGCAAAAAATATCGTTAGGTTTAAAAAAATTGATGAACTTTTAACCTGCACGTGCCGTTAAATGTTCGAGAAAATGTTGCAAAAAAATATCGTTAGGTTTAAAAAAATTGATGAACTTTTAACCTGCACGTGTTGTAGAATGTTCTAGAAAGTGTGTTGATAGAATACGTTGCACTTCTGACTTCTATGTGTCCTTGAATATTTAAAAAACTGTTTATATGGAAAATTTTAAAAAAACCAATAGAGAGAAGTTTTGAAACCTAAAAGAATGAAGGAACTATTCTAATTTGTTCATTACATGTATTTATGTGTGGAGCAACAAAATTACAGACACAACAGCACCAGGAAGAGGAAGAAGCAGGGAGTGGGGGGACGGGGGAAGATGGCCACAATGGTACACATGCACAATTAAGTACAGCACAACTATAGACAAACCATGGCCAAAATGAAACACACCAACAAGGAGCACAAGTCACCAACCCGCCAACATCACACCACTGAACAAGCATAGAAGTGAAAACCACACTGCCGGAAAGGGAGAAGGGTGAACAAAAGCTCACATGAAGGGACATCTCACACACAATGCAGCACACACACATAGGAAGCAGAGTACACCAACATCCAACACAATGTGGTCCAAACACAAAGATTCGCACAATCGAACACAGGACACAAATGCACTCGCCTGAGGCGGATAAGCGTCCAAAAGTGTCAGTACGAAACAGGCACATGAGAACGCATAAGTACAAACCCACAGTCCGGATGGGGTAGCAATTCACGTATGGCAGGCAGCAAGAGAGTCCGTGACACACACATTGGCATACAAATGAAGACACTACACATTTGGAGACAAGTGAAAATGTGGAAACTTTATTAAAAAAGTGCGTGTCAGTACGGCCAAGAGTAGTGCCACGATATGCAGAGAAATGCAGCAGGATGTCTGAATAAGGAACATAGGAAAACGTCCATGTTCACCTCGGGGTAGTCCATCACCAACACATGTCAGTGTCAAGCAGCGTTGGTTGTCCGTGCTTCGGACATGATTCGACGCCAATGCAGCCATGTCCACTGTTGTTTTGGGACATGTGACCAGATGTACAACGTGCAATGATGCGGAGGGACACATGCAATGTGGCACATCGAGTTGTGGTTGCAGGTACCTTGTCACTCGTCCCTGAACGCGAGTGCAGCTGCGTAAGCCACTATCTCTAATGAGTGATGGTTGGCCACAATATTTGACATGCCGTCGACGTAATCCATCAGCTGACCGGGACAGATGTGCTGACTCCAACCACTGTACCCAATGTGCACCAAAGCAGAATCGGGAAGTGGGTCAATTTGCTCACTGCATACTACGACACGTGCAATCTCCAAGGCCCAGTTCTCAACATGCATGCCAAACATCCATGCATGCCATAAACGGGCATCACCATGACAGTCCTGGTCGTGGGCCAACAGGGGGCGCACACACCTGTCGTAATCCATGTCAGCTACCCACTCGTTGGAGAGGCACACGTCCATGCACCACTCGGATAGGCACGTGCGACATTGCAATACAGGTTGAACGCAGGTGACGTCCGCAATGCGGAAGCACAGCCGGTAAGTGATCAGCAGTACTGCCAAAGGCAGTGCACCCAGGACATGCAGCAGACGTGCAAGGTATAGGTGGACGTGAATGGAGTCGACCATGTGTTCGGGATGCTCTGCCATTGCGTCAGTGGCTCTGCTTGTAGCTGCACTGGCTTGCCGTGTGCCAGTCTTGTTGATGAAATGGCACAGCTTGGTGCAATGAGCCGGGTCTGTGTGCAATGGGTGCAGGGTAGGGGTGTGGTGGGAGTACGTGTGAAGGCCATTTCACGCACGCTAACTACGACGAAGGACTTTTGAGTGTGGGATGTGTACTCGTTGTTCTCAAATCGGGCAGTGCGTAGTGTGGGAGACGGATGCAAATATTATCGTATCTGTCAGGGGGGGGCTGACCACTTGCAAGTTCCTTCTCGGAGCAGCAGATGTGCTACTGCAAAATAGCTCAGACAAAGAACCTTTCATCCCTACAGTAAGTTCTCCAGCTGCATTCATACAGGATGTGTACAAAGGCCGGTCGTGGGTGTTGTGGGATGTCTGCGACCCTGATCATCATGGATGAGATGCCCAGCACGTGGCACATGGGCGGGTTCACTGTGTGTTATGTTGCCAAACAGCTGCTCCCCCCTCCCACGAGCCCCCACCCTTTTGTACGGTGCACTGTTGTATCCCGTGCACTCCTACGGCACACCATTGTAATGCCTATTCGCGCATGTCCTGCGGCATTCCAACCACACCGTGACACTGCAGTTTGGAGGTGGTGCATGCCACTGTACAACATCGACTGCTGCGGCCCTTGTGGTGGCCACACCAGAACACAGAGACACACTTACCGTACTTCCTGAACACGGACATGTCCGAGACACCCCGTTCCCCTTGCCGGATAGGCAGACCCCTGCGCTGACCTGTGTACGCCGGACCAGCACACGCCGCTTGTGCATGCAGGAGGATGCGTGCGTAGCTACATGTCCAGGCTCACTGCCAACGCTGAGGTGACATGGTAACGTCCGCTGACACTGTGATGTTGCAGGGCCCGTGCCTATCATGCTAACACAATGACCACACAGACACACTTGCTCAGATGCGGGTTCGGGGGGCGTTGGCGGTCCTGGGGTTGTTGAGATGAGTGTTGTGGACCTCATGGGTATCCGTGTATCATGCTCATTGACTGTATGACACCTGTGGGTGTTTCGGTGTGGCTCTTGGCTGTGTTCCCTTTCATGCTGCAGGTAGTCGTCCTGCTTAACACCAGCAGAAAGCAGGTGTAAAATCCCTGGTGCTAACGCGGCTTATCGCCGGAATTTGTTTCGCATCGCAGTTGTTGTCAAAGTTGTGATGTGGTTTTTCGTGTACAGAAAAATAAACGAACTGGGCAGTGTATCCCGTCAAGATCCAGCACCTGACCCACTATTCCCAATCAATATAAATACAATGACATTTCTTCATTGATTTTGTGTGTACACTGTAAGTGCACCCACTACCACAGTGCAATTCAATACAGGATTTTAGTATTTAGAATAAATCGCAAAGGTGCACCTCGTGTCTTTTTGCATGGAAAACGCCTACTCTGCATTTCATTATCAGCACTTTAATGCAACTAAAGTTGAGATAAATATAACACATTATTCAGAAGCTGGTGCAAACTGCATTCGGGTGGCAATAACCCTGTGGAACTCAAGTCCGCGCCACGTGATAGTAGGCCCCTGACGGCCATAGAGCTCAGGGTGCGACTAACTAACTTTTCATGGAGTCTTTATGATTGAGACCCGTGGAGCGTCCTCCATCCAGTCACCACCGGCAATAAAGGATGTGACGTTGTGGATCCATTATATTTGCGTGGTCACATGGCCTGGGACGCATGTGCCGGATGGGTGTGGTGTGTGTGCAAACCTGCCCTCAGGGAGTGGCCGTGACATGTTGACAACTAGACCACTGACCTGCACACCAACAGCGAGTACGCCTGCGACAGGTAGTTATGTGGGGGGGGTGAAAACGTGTTTTCTCAATGGATTTTCCATAGGAAACTTTAGACAAGGCTACAGGTCAAACTGCTGAACGGAATTACGCCAAATTTGGCAGGGAGAAAGGTCTTGGTCCAGAAAGCGCGCTTTCTCACATCGAGTGAAAATATAAAAGAAAGGTCTCAGGGGCAATTTAGTATACCGGAGCTCTGTTTCTGCGAGATAACTCTTTCACGCTCCGTCTGCCCAACATCACCACTTCGCAGTTATGGCGTTAGAAGCCAGTCCGTCGGCTCGCAGCTCTCTACGTTTGCGAGCTAGTACGCTACTGTGCCTGTACCTCTGCGAGGTATTATGCTGCTGTTCCTTTGGGAGCGGACGGGTCATAGTACTGCGTGTGTGAGTCGAGCGGACGGGCCGCAGTTGTCCCTCTGCGAGCCTGGGTGCGAACTGTTCATAACTCACACTACATAAGCATTGAAAAACCATTTTTTGATTCAGTCCGTCAGCTGGCATCTGTCCGAGGCATTTCTGAAAACATATCGGAGTTCTTTCTGTGAGAGATACCCCTTTCACGCTGCCTCTCCCCACATCAGCAGGTAACGCACCCTCTTCCTACATTACCAACATACCCCCAACAACCTTCTTGGGCCCGGAAGTGTCCCTGTGCAGTTGGACAAACAAGAATCTTAGTCATGTATAGGTTTACATATAAAACATTTTATTTAAAGAAAACAACAACAAATAAAACTGAAGGGAGTCTGGTGCTGTGGTCACTGCCACGAAGTTGGGGTCACTGCCATTTAGGACTCAGGACACAGTTCCACATGTGGGATCGGCTTGTATTGAACAGGGTTAGTGGCACCACGTGTTGCGCCTTGTGTTGTACAGGGTTAGTGGCACCACGTGTCGCCGGCCTTGCATATGGAAATATGCCTCACTAACCAAAGGGAGTCTGGTGCTGTGGTCGCTGCCACGGACTTGGGGTCACTGCCATTCAGAACTCAGGACACAGTTCCACATGTGGGATTGGCTTGTGTTGAACAGGGTTAGTGGCACCACGTGTCGCCAGCTTGTGTTGAACAGGGTTAGTGGCACCACGTGTCGCGGCTTGCGTTGAACAGGGTTAGTGGTACCATATGTCGCAGGCTTGTGTTGAACAGGGTTAGTGGCACCACGTGTCGCGGCTTGTGTTGAACAGGGTTAGTGGCACCACGTGTCCAAAGTTGGAATTGCGAGCTCTGCTGCCCGCAGTGTAGACTGCTAATGAGTGTTCGTTTGCACTTGAAAATGAATTTGGTGATTGTACTAAAGCTATAACTGATATAAAATATGTTCTTGAAGAAAGGATACTAAAAGGATATTATGTAAATTTTAGGCCTGTGATAGTTACTTGCCTAGTGGACTCTGTAATTTATGAATCAATACTTAATTTTAATTGTGAGCCCTACTGACCGCAGTGTAGGCGGATCATGAAAAGATGAAATAAGTATAGAATACACTGACGAAGTGTTGTATTTTCTGAGTACAATCTTCTTGTTAGAAATTAGCATTTAAAAATCAAATTGCGAGCTCTGCTGCCCGCAGTGTAGACTGCTATTGAGTGTTCGTTTGCGCTTGAAGATGAATTTGGTCATTGTACTAAACTATAACTGATATAAAAAAAGTTCTTGAAGTAAGGATACTAAAAGGGTATTATGTAGGGTTTAGGACTGTGATAGTTACTTGCCTACTGGACTCTGTAGTTAATGAATCAAGAAATAATTTTAATTGTGAGCCCTGATGACCGCAGTGTAGGCCAGAGGTAGCGGTCAGCAAGGGCCCATAGCCACGTGGCGTTGAGTTGAGGTGCACAGTTAGTGGCACCAGAAGCATTGAGACTGTATGAGCCTGTGATGATGCTTGGTGCGGACGGGCCGCACTGGGAGCAATGTGTCTTGCCTACTGGTCTGCGTCATGTGCAATCGGGACTCTATGTGAATTGTGAGGCCTGCTGACCGTAGTGTAGGCCAGAGGTAGCGGTGAGCAAGGGCCCACAGCCACGTGCATAGGTTGGTGGCCCCACCGGCCTGCGTAGTTCAGGTTCAGTGGCACCACGTGTCGCCGGCCTTCCATATGCAAATACCCGTCACTAATCGAAGGGAGTCTGGTGCTGTGGTCGCTGCCACGGACTTGGGGTCACTGCCATTCAGGACTCAGGACACAGTTCCACATGTGGGATCAGCTTGTCTTGAACAGGGTTAGTGGCACCACGTGTCGCCAGCCTTCCATATGGAAATATGCCTCACTGATCGAAGGGAGTTTGGTGCTGTGGTCGCTGCCACAGACTTGGGGTCAGTGCCATTCAGGACTCAGGACACAGTTCCACATGTGGGATCGGCTTGTGTTGAACAGGGTTAGTGGCACCACGTGTCGCCGGCCTTCCATATGGAAATATGCCTCACTGATCGAAGGAGTCTGGTGCTGTGGTTGCTGCCACAGACTTGGGGTCACTGCCATTCAGGACTCAGGACACAGTTACACATGTGGGATCGGCTTGTGTTGAACAGGGTTAGTGGCACCATGTGTCGCCGGCCTTCCATATGCAAATATGCCTCACTAATCGAAGGGAGTCTGCTGCTGTTGTTCTCTCACGGAGTTAGGGTCACTGCCATTCAGGACTCAGGACACAGTTCCACATGTGGGATCAGCTTGTGTTGAACAGGGTTAGTGGCACCACGTGTCGCCGGTCTTCCACAGTGTAGGCCGGAGGCAGCAGTCAGCAAAGGCCCACAGCCACGTGACGTTGACTTGAGCTGCACAGATTGGGACCATTTGATCTTGTTAACCCATTATAGTCTCTTACACAATTTGCATCGCTACTAATCTTGAATTGTGAACCGTGCTAACCCCAGTGTAGGCTGGAGGCAGCGGTCAGGATGGGCGCACAGCCACGTGGCGTTGAGTTGAGCTGCACAGTTAGTGGCACCTGAAGCACTCAGCGTGTGCACACCCTGCGATGATATGTGGTCCCGGCGGGCCGCACTGGGAGCAATGTCTTTTGTCTAATGAATTCTACCTTAATAAGGCCACATGGCGATGACTTATGGTGCAGTGAGTTAGTGGTACCTTTGGCGCTCAGCGTGTACGCAGCCTGCGATCATGCGTGGTCCGGGCGGGGCGCAGTGGCAGCAATGTGTCTTACCTACTGGACTGCGTGATCTGCAATCGCCACTGCATCTGAATTGTGAGCCCTGCTGTCCGCAGTGTAGATCGAAGGCAGTAGTCTGTACAGACATAAGTCTGCGGTGCTGTGCCGCTGGGTTCGCAGGGGGCCTGTGTCGAGGAGGCAGCCACGTGGCAGGGTGAGGGCTGCCGCTCTGGCAGATGCTTTGGCCTTCCCACAAGTGAACCACGCCCAGTTCCCCAGCCTATTTATTCATACTCCTAAGTTGGAGTGCCGTACGTTAGACCAGCCCACTCCGCTTACGCTTCCAGGGGGGGACAACACAGCTACATGACAGCGATCTTCCCAATTGCCTGAGATAACATGGTTGCGTCCACTGTGCACAACACTACAAGTATCAGTAGTATATGTACACATGGAGAGGTTTGTGCTCTGCATAGTGAGGTCTGTCCAGCACATCACCGCTACACTTGGTATTGTGTGCATTATTATTGATGGGTGACTTGCCTCCTTCACACATACTTGGTTCCCACATGTCCCAACATTCAGCTATTGTGCGGCTGAGGGGCCATGGCGTTTTGGGAAGGTCCGTTGTCCTGTTTTGCGCTGCCTCGGTGGTAGTAGGGGGGGTGGTCCGGGGGGGAGGTCCTGGTGGAGAGGTCCTGGTGGTGGTGGCGGTGGGTGTTGTGGCCTTGTTGGGTGTCGGAGTTGCATGATCAGTGGCTGTATCACGTATTGGTCTTTAGATGTGGCTGTGAGTTGGGTCCAATTCACGCTGTAGATAGTCCACCTCCTTACACCAGTTAAAGGCTGATGTTAATTTCTTACTGCTAACTCAGCTTATCGCCTGGTTTTTGGATCGCATTGCAGATTTGGCTGGTCGTTGAAAATATGGGGAAGTGGTGTTTTAGGGTTTTTTTTCCACGGGAACACCTACTTTGCATATCATTAGCGTTAGTTGTGGCTCTCATTTGTGGCGATTTTTTTGCCGGAAGGCATCGATGGAAAAGTGGTGAGATTTGCAGTTTTGACCACGTTGAGAATGGGATGATAATTTAAAATCACAGAAAAAAAAGATAGGTTTAATGACCATTATAATTAGAAATTAGCATTTAAAAAACCTTTGAAATTCACTGAAAAAACCATAGGTTTCAGGCACGTTATAGTTAGAAATTAGCATTTGAAAAACCTTTGAAATTCACTGAAAAAACCATAGGTTTCAGGGACGTTATAGTTAGAAATTAGCATTTAAAAAACCTTAGAAATTCACTGAAAAACCATAGGTTTCAGGGACGTTATAGTTAGTTGGACATTTCACTCATACAAAACCATAGAAATTCCCCCGTTATAGTTAGTTGAGCTAACTATAACTCGCGCCCCCGCAATGCACTGCTGATGACATCACATATTACATCATTCATGACATGGTCAGTGACATCACTGATGACATCACTGATGACATCTCAAATGACATCACTGAGGACATCGCTGATGACATCATCCACGTGAAAATCTGATGCACCTCATCACACCCTAATATAACCCTTGATACACCCAATCTAAAATACAGAGTATCATTTTCGAAACCATCAACACACCAATACCAGTTAGTACATATCCACTCACTAATTCCTAGCTCTACACACACATCCACTCATTCACCCATACAGTCACTCATACATACAGTCAGCCATCAATACTGCATTATCACATGCACTCACATATCTATACAGACACTCACACACCGCCTCTCATTCATAGAGTTACTCACACACCTAGTCAGTCATGGAAATAATCAATCACACTTTCATTTACTCACCTGTACAGTTATACACACACCACCTCACTTATTTAAACATATACTAACACATACTTACACTCTAATACAATAAGTAATACAAGCACACACTGATCCATACAGCCACTCTCACAATCACTCACTCTCACATATAGTCAATTATATACTCCAATACTCACATATACTGCCTTTCACATATGCAGTTACTCACACATGTACCACTGAGGCATCCATTCACTCAGCAACACACCCATACACACACTCACCCATCCATACAGCTCTTCACAGATGCACTCTTGAACCTATACACCCAGTGAATCACCCACTCACACATTTATGGACAGTTACACCCAACCCCACCTACCCACACAGACACTCAGGCACCCATAGAGATACTCAAACAACTAATCAATAACCCATATAGATCCTCATTTAGGTACTCACCAACCCATGGAACCGCTTACACACCAACTGACAAACTAAACTGTGTGAATGTCTGTATTAGTCACTAACACATGCATTCAGTAAGACACAATTAATCACTCACTTATACAGTCAGTCACACACCTACTAAATCATCCATCCTGACTCTTATACACCCATTCATTCTTCAATACACCTTCGCATATACATAAAACATATTTACATTTTATAGAAACACAGTCACTGGATGATGTCATCAGTGATGTGATCAGTGATGTCATTTGAGATGTCATCAGTGATGTCATCAGTGATGTCACTGACCATGTCATGAATGATGTAATATGTGACGTCATCAGCAGTGCATTGCGGGGGCGTGAGTTATAGTTAGCTCAACTAACTATAACGGGGGAATTTCTATGGTTTTGTATGAGTGAAATGTCCAACTAACTATAACGTCCCTGAAACCTATGGTTTTTTCAGTGAATATCTAAGGTTTTTTAAATGCTAATTTCTAACTATAACGTCCCTGAAACCTATGGTTTTTTCAGTGAATATATATATATATATATATATATATTCTCCAAATGCTCTGTTTTCAGCGGCGCACTCCACAGCAGGTAAAACAAACATTGAATGCCATTAGAAGGTCGCTCTTCCTCCGTAATTGCTGCCTTTCGCCGACGTGTTTCAAAGCTGTTCGCTTTTTCTTCTGGGCGTGATGGCTGGAAGCGGAATTGCTTTTCCCACGTGTATTCAATCCCTTTTATGCTTGGTAGCACACAGTGCATGTTGGGATTTGTATGCTTAGTAGCTTCAGTGAATATCTAAGGTTTTTTAAATGCTAATTTCTAACTATAACGTCCCTGAAACCTATGGTTTTTTCAGTGAATATATATATATATATATATATATATATATATATATATATATATACATCTACATATATATATATATTTTTCTTCACTGAAAAACCCAAAGGTTACAGAGACGTTATAGTTACAAAATAGTATTAAAAAAACCTTAGAAATTTACTAAAAAGCCAAAGGTTACAGGGACTTTATAGTTAGGTTCATATTTTACATGCAGAAAACCATAGAAATTCAACAGTTATAATTACACCTATCTCATGAAACTATAACTCGTGACCTTAGGTAACTATAACTTGTGCCCCACCACCTAATGTAAGTTCTTTCCCTTTTGCTTTAGTTTATTTGCCTGGGTAGAAGTGGGTGATTTTATTTTGTTTAGCAGATTTAGTAGGTTAGCAGGCTGTTTATTGTCACGGCTAAGCATCCCCTTGACTTCTGCGATTAAATTATCTATCTCAATTAGGGTGCAGTTCTCAGCAGAATGTCTTGGTGTTTTGCCTCCTTTCCCATTGGTCACAGGTGCTCCTACGCTTTCCTCTTCCCCACGATATGCTTGAAAACTCAGGACTCATTCTGTCCTCGTTTGGCCAATAGCCACTTATTGTATAGACTGAATTAATTGACAGATATATAAAAATCAATCTACTTGAGGTATACTTGAGACAAAGAGTGTGACACGAGAATCTTGAATGCAGGGCCAAGGGGGGTGGCCCTGCCCTGTCTTGTCCTTGCTCTCACAGGTGCAGGTAAGTCCCGCAGTTGGCCCGGGCACAGCCGATGTGTGTTCCACACAGCGGGCTCCAAGGAAGTGATATATAGCACAGCAGAAATACAGTGCAGGGGCTGGAGATTGTGGGTGCTGCCTCCTTAGCCCTGTGAGAGTTTTGGGACAGGTAGTCCTGATGGTATTTCACAGCAATTTCGTACCGCACAGCTGGCTCCAAGGAAGCACTTTATAGCACAGTAGGAATGCAGTGCAGGTGCTGGAGATTGCGTGGCATCTACTTAGCTCCATTAGAGTTCTGGGACAGGTAGTCCCAATGGTATTTCCCAGCAGTTACAGCCCTCATTCAAACCATGCCCAAGGGAAACTAGAACTCTGGGGTTCTATCCAGATCCTTTAATAGAAATATTGGGAAACATGAAGAGAGAGAGGTAGAATTTTTCTCTGGGAAAGGTGGCAACCCTACCTCTGCTCCAGTCATTTCTGTGCTGTTTCTTCCACTCTAAGAGGAGCAGTGCTCTGTCGAGGATGCTTTCCTTATGGGGCCCCACCCACGTTTGTAAGGTGCCTGGCAGGCCAGGACTGAAGACAAACAAATAAGTTATTTTGTTATTTTCAGACCTGAGTCTATGTGGTGTCAGCTCAGAGTATGCTGCACACTGCAGCTGCTTTAGAGAGACATGCTGAGGGGTCCACTTCATGTAGAGAAGACTGGGAGCCACCCACACCGTGGGGACAGGCGTATCCGCTCCGCCCCTGCTGTAGGCTTAATCACACCACAATAGTTGATCATTAGCCTCTCACTAACCACAGGCCAGCAAAATAGGCCCACAAAAAAGGTCTGTGTTAAATACACAAAAATACAGATTTCTATAGGCCTCCTTTAGAAGTCTGTGATTGATGCCAAATGCGAAGTGTCCATGTCTGGCAGATATTGACATCAGTAGAGAGACACAGTCCTCAGAAACATGTCTGTGCATTTTTAAATATGCACAAGCAAAACTTGAGGCACAGGAAGAATAAACATGATGCTGTGGTTAGCTAACCAATTCGGACACAGCTCAAAATCCAGTCATCAAACTAATACACAAAACAGTGCCTATCTTTCATTTGGATGGGTTCATGTAACACAATACATAGAGAGGTTGTAGATTTTCTCATTCCCTTGGTGATTATTTCCACAGATGTTCTAGCAAAAGGTTAAAAGAGCACTTCTTTGAGGCTACAATTTCCTTGATTACATTTTTCCAGTGGCTGCTCCTCTGTTAAGGTGGAGGAGCGTCCCCCTGCCTGCTGCGAGCACGGCAGGTAGAAACAGAGTAATAAAATGGTCATTACCATTTTATTATTCTGTGTGCCACTGGCTGTACTAGCGCAAGGATGATGGTGGGGGCGGGGCAGACAGATTCCTGCATATTGCAGGATGACTGATATAAGTGCTCAGTGCGCATGACAGATTGGCCGGCTGTTTACAGCCGGCCTATCTGTCATGCGCACTTCAGAGCCTGCAATCCCAGTGCTGTAAAACAGCAGAGGGATTGTAGGCACAGGTCCCCAGCCTCAAAATGAGCACTGGGTTAGCCTGCTCCAAGAAATCCCGGACCTGCTAACAGCGTGAGAGCAGCTCCAGGATTGGTTGGAATCGCATGCAGGAAGTAAACCACCTTTCTTTCCTGCTTGTCGTCGTCGGGAGAGGAGAAAGGCAACATATCGTGAGTTTTACAGCATGCCGCACACCACCGATTTCTACAATTGCCAGCTGCCCCTGCATTTTTCAACTCATGTATAACCATACCCAACAAGCTGAATGAATTTGATGGAAGCGCTTAGAATTTATGCATCCTGGCATGTACGACATTCCCACAGCAAGGTCTGGTTATTAGGAGTAGAGAAGGGGAAGTGAGGTGCTTCTCCATCTTAGCAGGAATTCCTAAGCGTGGTGGTTGCCCAGTAACTCCTGAGAGTATGCAAAAAAACCTAAATCTATAGCAATAAGTTCATTTCTAAGGGATAGATTGATATATTCTTTCGAGGTACCCATGGGTAAGGAATATACTCTTTATCAGTAGCCTGTGCTATACTTTAAAATCCACTGAAATTTAATTTCGATGACTTATCAATGAGAAAACCTAATACCTCTTATGGTAATCTATTCACTAAATACAAAAAAATTCATACATTAAATGCCACACATTTTTCTATCAGTTTGCACACTTAATGAATCATAGATTAAATAGGATGCATTTTTTTTTATCAGTTTGCACAATTATTACACATTATTTAACTACCCCTATAGTCCTAATATTTCAAGGGTAAAAGAGCAGGGCCCATTAGTTCTAGACATTTTCTAGGGACGCACTCAGATTATTCTTTTTCGCAGCATGAAAGTGTGAAGGGTAGAAAATCGTTAATACATAATCAATTAGCCAATAACTTTCCTTCCACATAATAATCCACGGACAACTACCCACGGCCCGAGGAAATGGGCACCGCACCCACGCCTAAATTAATAGCAAAAAACTTGGGGGTCTGCTTGGACCAAAAGTTGACTATGAAAGAGCACGCATCATCTACAGTAGGGTCATGTTTTTATGTGTTGGGGCTTCTAAGGAAGGTATTTCCCTTTCTGCCTCTACACACACGAAAAACTCTCATCCAGGCGTTAGTGTTAAGCCGGCTAGATTACTGTAACTCTCTGATGATCTCAGCAAATGAAGCATCTTTGAATAGGCTGCAAGTAGTTCAAAACACCGCGGCCCGTTTGGTAGCCAACTGCCCCCCACGAACTTCTTCTCTGCCCCTTTTGCGACAGTTGCACTGGCTGCCAATACGAATGCGAATTCAGTTTAAGATTTGTTGCATTGTGCACAAATCCTTGAATGGAAAATGCCCCAACTACTTAACGAAGAAATTGACCAACTACCTGCCGACCCAATCCCTCCGTTCAGGATCCAAATCTCTCCTTGTCACTCCTCGCTATAGGAAAGAGCGCCTGGGAGGGAAAGCTTTCTCCTATGTAGCCCCAACCCTCTGGAATGCACCTTAAAACCCTATTGTTCTAACTCTCTCTATATGTGACAGGTAGCAGCAATCCGACAGCGCGGAGATACCCCTGAGGGGGTGATTCAGGCGCTCTATAAGAAATCAAATCAAATCAATCAAACTAGATAAGGTTAGTTAGTTTATCACAAAGCCATAAATAACTGGACATAGAGACACCTCAACACGAGGGTATAAAAATACAAAGGAATTAGCATGAAGCCAAATCTACGCATCCAATTTAAACGGTGCAGCATGAACAAGACTATTAATTCAAGAAGTAGGATAAAGAGAATCAAGAAGCATGAGTCCAAATTTCCCTGCATAGAGGGTTGATCTGTAAAAAGTATTAAATCTATCTCTACTCTAGCGCTATGATGACATCCCTACATAAGCATTTTCAATGGAAAGGAAAGGTATCAGTACGTGGAGTCTTCCTAAGAAGCCTCTCCATCAGCAATGGGTCAAGTAGCTTAAAGCCACCATCGCAAAAGAAAGAGCTTGTTCTGAGATGCTCTCTCTCAGAAAGCACGTAAGAAAAATGCCACTTTCCCTAATTCCAACAATCAGTTATCCACTTGTAGAATTCTCATAATGCACAGCGTAAACATAATCCAAAATGGGTACAGTCATGCGGGGACTTTTCCACGATGTCCTCCATGTACATCCCTTGTAACAGTCCGTCGTTGGTTCCCACGCCTTCTCCCGTGTGAATCCGTCTCCGTCGGTAATTGCAAGATTATATGCGGATACGTTCTACACGTGATTATGGTGCATCCCTACAAATGAAATGAGATTTCCGCTCCATCAATTCCCCCCTCTGATGATGTTGAGTCATCAAAAAAACCTTCAAAAAAATCCCTGCAGAGCAGACCGATCTAAACAGATTTCATAGCTAATCTCTGCCTGAACTCCTCCATTTGCTTCAAATTCTCATAGTGACTGTCCTGCAGTCTTTGTATCCTTCTCTCTCTTTCTTTTAAGGAGTTCTCCATCTGCCTTGCTTTGTGCCATTTATATGCCCTTATCATCCCTATCAAGACAATGATACAGATTATAGCAATCAGTTTCGGTTTCAGGATGTATCCAAAGATTCTACTTCCCAGATTTGCAAACCACTTTCCAACTGCACCAAACCCTTTCCCAATCTTACCCCAAACTCCTTCAGCTGACAAGTCCTGTGTTTCATGATGTATATCAGTGATGTTATTAATATATCCCTTCAGATCTTTACTTCCATCAGGGATATAAGTACAACACTGTTGGACCTTCAGCATCCGACAGACTCCGCTTTCTTTTGCAAGTAACACATCAAATGCAAGTCGATTCTGCATCACCATCGTCCTTATCGAGACCATCTCCCCATCTATGAGTAGTAAAGACTAACAGATAACTTATCCACTTTGGTAGACAGCCTTATAATCTTGATGTCATTCAACACCACTCCCAAACTAGGTATTATCGCTCCAAATATATCTCCCACAACCTCTCCAGCACTCAATCCGGTTTTTCCCTTCTGTTTGACTTTCCTTCAGAGCTCTCCAAATCATCCACATGGTATATTTTCAGAAACACAACTGCAAAATAACAAGTACCATACCATTTGCTCGGTAACAGAACATACACATTCTTTCCACACACAAAATATACTCCTGGTATCATTCGAACTGACTCTTGCAAAAATGTTTTCCAGGGACCACTGACTCACACACACTCTCTGTCCTACAATTCGCAAATTGTAATGACGCTCAGCTTGATGTATGCAAAGCTTGCCTTGTTGTTGCCAATCCAAAGCTGTAGGACCAGAACTTCCTTTAGCCTTATGAGCCAATTCTTCCTTGGTCCAATCAGAATCCTGTAATTGTTGCCAACATTAGTAACTAATCTCCTATGTCTATCTTTTACTTGATCTATAAATTTCTTTTCTATATATGTTAGTATGCATGTTAAGTTATGCCTATGCGTGTAAGCAGTGTCTAATGTCATTATTGGTTAGAAGTAATTTTCCATTCTTTCTACTCTCTTACAGTAATCATATTTATTCAGATGTTTATATACAGGTATTTCTGAAAGTACCACATCATAATTTGAAAAGTAGTACTCATAATGGCCTTTTCCATAAAACATACTAAGGAGTAAACTACAACTAATACCAGAAGTCAAGGGTAAGTGATGGTATCGTATTCCCTCCTTGACTGAGGCAGGTAATTGAATGCACACATAGCAATCTCTAACTTCCATAGTGTCCACATACTCGTACAGCAACCTAGCATAAGCATTCAATGTATAATCACCCTTGCAGAGGTCTACATGAAGAAAGCGACTAGTTTTCTCTATTAAGCCTTTCTCAGATCCTAGTGGACCCTCCTTTGAGGCAGCAGTGGTAGATGTGGATATCCCGTGTTCCCCCACTCCATGCTCTTTACTTTCAGGTGAACTTAATATTGACTCTATAATGACTACAGCTATTGCTACAACTACCCCTACAATGAGTGTACCTATAATACATTTGTGCCTATGATTCGAATTTCCGGGCTCCATTTTAGAGTAGCTCGGATCACAGTTCAAAAGAGGATCAACCCACAGAGTTTCTTTTCTCTGCCTCTATCCATGTATGACATGGTTCTCGAGCAATTTCTTTCGGAAGTCTTGGAAAGTTCTTTTTAGCAGTCTCTTCTTTACAGTATTTACAGTATTTACGCAGCTTGGAAGAACTCCCTAGCCCTCTTTCTTCTTCTAGATAGAAGTCCCTAAATGTATTCTTCTTCCACTAGAGCCTACGCTATCTTTTCCAAACAAGTTATTTACAGTTCAAAGTTCATTTCACATCCCTTATCAGGTCAGAGCCAATCTCCTCAATAACACGTTGTAACAGTTCAGCTCTCAGTGCTGCAATCTCTTGAGAAGACTGTGCTGAGAAGACTGAGGTGATTCGAAGCTTGGGGATTGGATGTGTTCCAGAATCAGAGTCCGTAAGCCACTTAGCCTTGGTGGGAAAGGAACCGTCAACAACAGAAGTGCATTGGCTTCATCCCAAGAACTCTCAGCAAGATCTCGACAATCAGCACCAACATCTCAGACTTCACTCTCCCCAGCATTTACAATCAGATAAGTCCACTCAGGAGAGGAATATTGCCGATAAGGCACTCAAGCTCTCCTGTGTCTTCTCACACTTTCTGTCTTATGCTCATTCTCAATTAGATCGGACTATCAAGAATCACCTATTGGTGCAAGTTCTCTTTCAGATGTAAGTCTCAGGTTCCTTCTCTGTCTTACAGACCAGTTCAACCTGCAGCATCTTTCTTCCTTAACTGCACACAACCACGTGTCACACCAATCTCTTCCACTTGAGTCAGACTCTCTGTCACTCGCAACGTTACAGTCTTCCTCAGAGTCTATACCAGGATCTTGTGTAGCTTTACTCCCCTCGGATCGACTTGGAGTGTATGCAGCCTCTTCAGGTACCTCTACAGCTTGGCTTGTCTCCTCCCATGACCCCCTCGGTCATGGCTGGAAGTTCTTCTGGGAGAGGAGCTGTATCATCAGAGGGACCTAAGACTCGTCGGGTGTGAGAGGCATGAATCCAATTCAGCACTCTGCCAAACTTCACAGCAGTCGTAGTCACCAGTGTCACTTGATATGGGTCACACCAATGAGAGTGAAGACAATTCTTCCTCACATGCTTTCTGATGAGAACCCTATCTCCTGGGTTCAGGTCGTGGCAGAGATCCTTTGAGGTCTGTGCAGTCGCTGCTCCAATCTGATGAAACACAGAATGAATCACGACAGGCAATCCTTTACAGTAGTCAAGGACCAAATAATCTGTCATGTTCACTAATGCGGTAGCAGGTATGGCAGACTAACGCATGTCTCTTCCTATAAGTATCTGATGGGGCGACAACCCAGTTCTCCTGTCAGGGATGCTGCGCAGACTCATCAGCACTAAAGGTAAAGCATCAGGCCATTTCAAAGATGTTGAAGCACACACTTTAACCAACCTGGATTTCAAGGTACTGTTCTTGAAATACTTTTTTCTGCCAAAGGCCGTAAAAGTTTCATAGCAATACAAAATATTCACAAGATATTCAATTGCCTATACTTGACAGTACTATATACATGTGTTGAACATCCGCATGATATGATCTAAAATGCATCAAGTAATATATATAAAATATTCTCGGTAAAATGATCATCAATCTCAGGATAAAACAATATAAACTGGTCACTAAGCATTCCAGTGCATCCCCCGATGTATACATTTTTAAAATCAGCTAAAACTTTTATAATACAATTAAAATAACTGATTGTTTTATGCAAATCAAAGTGCTTTCCCAGTTATAGGTACATTGTTCATTGCGACATCACAGCTTTAGCCCCATTTTACTTCTTATAAGTCCTACTACAAACAAATATCGGGATAAGGCAAATATTACGTACGGTACAGTGCTACCTGTCAGCATCCTCAATGCATCATAGTGCTTCCTAAATCCCAGTGTGTTGCACAATGGTCGTATCCATTTCCTCCTTACCCGAGTATGTGCTGGGCAGAAGAATAGGATATGTCCTGTATTTTTGGTAGCCCCTAAAGTGCATGTAGTGCAGGAGCGGTCTCCCTTTGTTCCCCAATTTTCTGTATAGCTCTTGATTTGCAAAGTGTTGTACCTTAACTTCAGATACAGAATTCTTGCTAAATGTGGTTGTACATTGTCGAGAAATTCTTCGGAACTTGGGTTCGGTTTTATAGTAAGAAATTGAGTTGTTAGCATTCCCAATCTTGGGTCACAGTAAAGTACGTTCAGGGTATGTAACCAATAAGTTCTCTTCAGTACATTTTTACAACTTGATATTAAACTATATGGCTTGGTCCAGTATGAACTGAGGTCTAACTCTATAAGCCATTTCTTGACAAATCTTAGCCAAGGGAAAGTGAGACATGTGTCAATGGCTAAGAGTTCTCTTACACCGTCTCTGTATTTGTCTAATTATGGTGTTATCCACAAGCGTATCTGTTGGACCTGGCCCTTTTTGGCAGGTTCACCCCTGAACTTTTTGCCTGTCTCTTAGCCTTTTCCCTGTGTAGTGTTGGTGATTTTAGGCCTCTAGGCACTTAAGCACTGTGGCCCAGTGTAAAGTGCGTGCGCGCTGTGTGCGTGTGTGGTGAGACTGGCCGGCCCTCCCATAGGAATGCATTGAGGATGAGTGTGTAGGTGGTAATTCCTGTTATAAGAGTAGCAGCATGGTCAAGTCTGGTATGTATGAAATTGTGAGAATAAATGCTGCACAATGGTGTGCGCAGATTTATTATGACTATGTGAGAAATGCCACTTTTAGAAGTTGGCATTTCTGTGCGCTATGTGCCTGCCTGATGTGGATTGCATGTCTGGTTTTGGAGGGACAGGGCAGGCTGAGCCAGACGTGGGTTGAATAGAGAGATCTGCAGTTGGAGTATGGGGAGGGGACCCTTTGATCTGAGCAGGGCTGTGCCTGGCAAAGTGAGTGATGGCTCCACCTCCCACGGGGCGTCTGGTAGTAGACCCCTCTTCCTCAAAGGCAGGATGCCGCATCATAAACAGAGTGCTCCAGATCCCCCCTATACCAGTTCTGACTGGTATCCCCAAGCCCTGTGCTGTGACACAAAGGGAAATATGTGTATAAAAGAAGGGGCTGTGACCCCATGAAGATGTTCAGTGCGTGGTTGCTGTTCCTGCGGAGCGTGCTGCTGCTGGGGCCCAGGGGGGGCTGCCATGAGGGCTTGCCTCCCTGGGCCCTGCATTGCCCCTTGATTCCTAAAGGACTTTTGGCACCCTTTTGCTTCTTGTCATCTCCAGGACCCTAACAAGATTTCTGCGGCATTTCTGCGTGCTGGGAGCACTTTACTCTGATTCCCCTGGGGCGCTGGAGCTTCGCTGCCCCGGGGCTGCACAGCGCTGCTGGGGGGAATCCCCAGTGTAGGGATTCCCCCATTATGCCTTCGATGCGGGTGCCCACCCGCGTATACTTTCCTTTTTCCTGGCGGGAGCTCACCCCGCTCTATATTTTAAGCTTTAAGAGGGAGCCAACCCCTCATTGCGCCACAAAGAAGAAATCACCGCGATCCGCGGCCCGCCTGGTTGTGGGTGGGGCCTCGCGGACGGAAGAGGAAGAACCGTGCGGCCGGAAACGAAGCGCCGCGTTTGGAGTCCCAGGCGGGAGCCCACCCCGCACTGGGACATGCTGGGAAGACGGCTGGAGCCTCGCGGGCTTCGCATCCAAGTCCCGGGTCCCAGGAGGGGGCCCGGGTGAAGAGGAGAGGCAGCGGGGTGCGAGCGGGGCTCCCGTGTGCTGTTGGGAGCCCCGGTGCCAGAAGACAGCAAAAGAGCCGGTCAGTGAGGATGCCGGGGGGGAGGGCGAGAGATAGGCCCCAGGGCCGGTGCCGATCTGCCGAGCGGCCCCGCATGACAGTGGGCCGCTCCTACGTGGCCTCTCCCGTGTTGGTGCCCGTACCTTCTCCCGTTTTGGCCATTGAGACAGCGGCCCCCACCTGCTAAGGGGGGCCGCTGCGACTTGGGGGCATTGCGGGGCACATTGTCGGTGCCCGCCCTCCAACGTGGGCCTTATTATTCCTAGAGCCTGCGCCGCTCCAACGTTGGGCATCTTTTGTTGTTTAGAGCCTAGGTGGCTCCAACGTCGCATAATTGTTTTAGAGCCCAGTATGGCTCCCACGATCGGGGCACAGTGTCGGTGCCCATTCCATGAGCGGCCCCGCCTGATTGCAGGCCGCTCCAACGCGATTGGCACATTGCTATTCAAGGGGCCAGAGGGGCCTGTGTTCGTGTGCTGGCCATTTCCCTGAGCGGGCCCGCCATCGCGGGCCGCTCCAACGAGGCTGGCATGGTTTGTTTAAAGCGCCAGTGCGCTCCAACGGGGGGCAAGTTTATTTACAAACCCTGTGGGGGCCAGAGGGCACCGTAGTGCCGGACCCCTATCTTCACTTACAGCTGCCCCGCTTGCTAGAGGGCAGCTGCCATGCTTTGGGGGCATGATTGTTTTTAGAGCCCGTGTGGCTCCAACGTTGACACATTGAACTAAAGGGCACAGTGGTGCCAGGCCTCAATTTGAGATACACAGCCGCCCAGCAAGTAGTGGGCAGCTGCACCGTTTAGGTTATTCTTTCTTTGGGGGCCCGTCTTTTAAGTTAGGAGTGCGATGCACTCCTTGGCCCCCCTTTCTTTCACAGCTGTGCAGCACTTAGTGCCAGCTGCATCGTTTAGGCCCTCATGTGATATTCCCAGCTGCCCAGCAAGTAGGGGGCAGCTGCAACGTTTAGGTCTGCGCCATGGCGCACCCTTGACTCCGGCTGCCTTGGCAGCGCCCTGACATTCTGGACACAGGGCATCTGAGCCCCTTTGAGAAGGCCGGTTGGCCAGGGGGACTATGAGGTTTGTAGGGCGCCAGGCCCTAATGTGATTTATGCCTCTGCTATTGTTTTTTTTTACTAGGAGGCTAGGTGCGAATGTGATTTTGGGTGCTAGGAAATGTGATCCCTATATTGTGGTTTACGCACCCTGTGTTATACCTCTAAAGGTGTTTCATGATTATGAGGTTTTGCATAATATGTTTATGCTTGTGATTAGATTATTACCTAATGCGTTTAGGTTGTGAGCTATTTTCCCCTGAGATTATTTCCTAATGTGATTTATACTTAGGATGTTATTGTCTAATGCGTTTAGACTGGAGAGATAATTGCATAATGGATTTAGGCTGGTGAGGTTGGCGCATAAGGTTTTGCGCCTAATGTGATGCCGTGCATAATGTGGTTTATGTTACAGGTTGATGCTGAGTACAGTGGTTGCCAGTGAGTACTGGTTGTACGTTTCTGATATGTCCTACAGTTATTGTGTGTTCTACATCTATTCCCTTTTACTAAGTGAGGGTTCTGACAGTGGTCCACGTGGCCCTGTCATGTGTACATAATCCCCTGTAAATATTGTCCCGTGCCAGTTGGCACAGTGTATTGTATATGCGTACTATTCTAATGTGTTATGATAATACAAAGGCTATTTTTATATATAACCTTGTGTGGAGTTCCTTTTGTAGTGTGCCTTGGGTGTTGTGCTGTGTGTGTGTTGCGCAAACGCTTTATACATTGCCTCCGGGATAAGCCTGACTGCTCGTGCCAAGCTACCAAGGGGGTGAGCAGGGGTTATCTTGGGTGTGTAACTCTCTTGCCCTGACTAGAGTGGTGGTTTCTGCTTGGCTTTGGCGCAAGCCTTAGCCAACCAGAAATCCCATTTCTAACATTGGTGATCGGCGGTGGGATAGGACTTGCGTTTGCGCAGTACCACGGCGACAACTGGCTGCACTACAAAACTCTGCATTTTAGATAGTCACATGTTGGGGATTATTGGTCTAAGATTGTTTTAAGTGTCATTTCATTTTTGAAATATGTGTTCTTGTTACAGTGTGAGTTTTCTGGATTCACCAGTAAAGGTGGGATCCAGTGGTGGCAGCGAAGTGTGTGTCCAGTGCATGAAGTCCTCCGTCCCAGTTCCCATAGTATAGTACCTAGTTCCCGGTTAAGAGGAGAACAGGTTGTGTTTCAGGGGCAGTAAGATGCTGCCTCACCAGTCTTGTGGGGGGGGGGTGTGGATGAATGTTGTGATGCACTGGACGTTTGAGTAAATGGTGTTAGTGTGTGAGTTCTTTGATTGTAAGGAACTAGCATTGGGGAGTGACCCTAGAAGAATGGTGCAGGTGTCTCAATAACCCTCACGGTTTAAGATGGTTCAGAGTAGCCCAGCTGGGTACCCTTATTGTGAGGCGGTTGTAGGGACTCACATCCTGTCTCGCAGGAGGAGGAGTGAGATTGGGCTGTGTCCCAAAGTGCCCACACCTCAGTCTCCAGTACTGGTTGGTTCCATGAGGGAACACCAGGTAGGGAGCCTAGTCTGTCCTGTTGGACCGTTCTTCAAGGTGGTTTTTCCCGTTTTAGGTGAGCTGGGAGTGCCTGTAATCAGACCTCCAGCAGTTCTAGTGTCTGGCAGTACCGCTCCAGTTGGGAGGGTGCAGAGGTCCAGTTTTGAGGGGTGAGAGGGGAAAGAGTCCCCAGTGGGAACCAGTGGGTCAGGGACCAGCCAGAAGGGCTGAGTCGCCAATGATTGACCATGGTGTGCGCCACTTCTGTCCTGGCACATCTTCACGCCCTGTTAGAGGGACAGGAGGTCGTGAGCTCTGCGCCATGCAGACTGTCACACGACACGCAAGGGATGTGTCACCCTTGTGAAGTCCTGGTTTTCCAGGCGTCTGACCCAAGAGGTACGTCCCCGGGTTGGGGAGCCAGTAGCCGGTGTTTCCGGATCTGGACTTGCATTTATGATAGCATACATTTTTGAGAGTTTTTTGATCCTATTGCTGATTGATATTGCCCATGATTGTTACAATGGGCAAGCCTATTGCTTATTAATATTGCCGGTGATTGTTACTACCCGCATATATTTTTGAGAGTTCTTTTGATTCTATTGTTGATTGATATTGCCCATGATTGTTACAATGGGCAAGCCTATTGCTTATTGATATTGCCGGTGATTGTTACTACCCGCATATATTTTTGAGAGTTCTTTTGATTCTATTGTTGATTGATATTGCCGGTGATTGTTACTACCCGCATATATTTTTGAGAGTTCTTTTGATTCTATTGTTGATTGATATTGCCGGTGATTGTTACTACCCACATATATTTTTGAGAGTTCTTTTGATTCTATTGTTGATTGATATGGCCGGTGATTGTTACTACCCGCATATATTTTTGAGAGTTCTTTTGATTCTATTGTTGATTGATATTGCCGGTGATTGTTACTACCCGCATATATTTTTGAGAGTTCTTTGATTCTATTATTGATTGATATTTCCCGTGATTGTTACAACGGGCAAGCCTATTTTTTTTATTTTTTTGATATTGCCGGTGATTGTTACCCGCATACATTTTGTTGAGAAGTTTTCTCCTATTTTTATTGAGATTGCCCGTAATCTCTGGTCAGCCTGAGGGTGCGGACCCTAGGCTGGAGGATCAGTGGTAGTTTGGAACTACACTGAGAGGGAGAGTGGAGAATGGCTATTGTATGCCAGGGGTTACTGCCCCCACTCTGTGGATTGACAAGGACCAGTGGCATCTGGGTGGCCTAGGTCCTGGTACTGGCCATGAACAACTAGAAGAGTACCCGTAGGATAGCATAGTTGATCCTGAATTTTTTTTCCTTTGTTTTTTTTTCTTCTCCAGAGTTTCAGGGTGGCGTAGAACCGGAGGGTGTCCCTGCCGTGCGGGCCCGTGTCCGTGTTCTATCGCCCCAAGCAGGGAAGCCCATCACGGTGGTGATTGGTCTACCCTGCGTTTTGGCTGGAAGGGGGTTGTGTTGGACCTGGCCCTTTTTGGCAGGTTCACCCCTGAACTTTTTGCCTGTCTCTTAGCCTTTTCCCTGTGTAGTGTTGGTGATTTTAGGCCTCTAGGCACTTAAGCACTGTGGCCCAGTGTAAAGTGCGTGCGCGCTGTGTGCGTGTGTGGTGAGACTGGCCGGCCCTCCCATAGGAATGCATTGAGGATGAGTGTGTAGGTGGTAATTCCTGTTATAAGAGTATCAGCATGGTCAAGTCTGGTATGTATGAAATTGTGAGAATAAATGCTGCACAATGGTGTGCGCAGATTTATTATGACTATGTGAGAAATGCCACTTTTAGAAGTTGGCATTTCTGTGCGCTATGTGCCTGCCTGATGTGGATTGCATGTCTGGTTTTGGAGGGACAGGGCAGGCTGAGCCAGACGTGGGTTGAATAGAGAGATCTGCAGTTGGAGTATGGGGAGGGGACCCTTTGATCTGAGCAGGGCTGTGCCTGGCAAAGTGAGTGATGGCTCCACCTCCCACGGGGCGTCTGGTAGCAGACCCTCTCTTCCTCAAAGGCAGGATGCCGCATCATAAACAGAGTGCTCCAGATCCCCCCTATACCAGTTCTGACTGGTATCCCCAAGCCCTGTGCTGTGACACAAAAGGAAATATGTGTATAAAAGAAGGGGCTGTGACCCCATGAAGATGTTCAGTGCGTGGTTGCTGTTCCTGCGGAGCGTGCTGCTGCTGGGGCCCAGGGGGGGCTGCCATGAGGGCTTGCCTCCCTGGGCCCTGCATTGCCCCTTGATTCCTAAAGGACTTTTCGCACCCTTTTGCTTCTTGTCATCTCCAGGACCCTAACAAGATTTCTGCGGCATTTCTGCGTGCTGGGAGCACTTTACTCTGATTCCCCTGGGGCGCTGGAGCTTCGCTGCCCCGGGGCTGCACAGCGCTGCTGGGGGGAATCCCCAGTGTAGGGATTCCCCCATTATGCCTTCGATGCGGGTGCCCACCCGCGTATACTTTCCTTTTTCCTGGCGGGAGCTCACCCCGCTCTATATTTTAAGCTTTAAGAGGGAGCCTACCCCTCATTGCGCCACAAAGAAGAAATCACCGCGATCCGCGGCCCGCCTGGTTGTGGGTGGGGCCTCGCGGACGGAAGAGGAAGAACCGTGCGGCCGGAAACAAAGCGCCGCATTTGGAGTCCCAGGCGGGAGCCCACCCCGCACTGGGACATGCTGGGAAGACGGCTGGAGCCTCGCGGGCTTCGCATCCAAGTCCCGGGTCCCAGGAGGGGGCCCGGGTGAAGAGGAGAGGCAGCGGGGGTGCGAGCAGGGCTCCCGTGTGCTGTTGGGAGCCCCGGTGCCAGAAGACAGCAAAAGAGCCGGTGAGTGAGGATGCCGGGGGGGGGGGAGGGCGAGAGATAGGCCCCAGGGCCGGTGCCGATCTGCCGAGCGGCCCCGCATGACAGTGGGCCGCTCCTACGTGGCCTCTCCCGTGTTGGTGCCCGTACCTTCTCCCGTTTTGGCCATTGAGACAGCGGCCCCCACCTGCTAAGGGGGGCCGCTGCGACTTGGGGGCATTGCGGGGCACATTGTCGGTGCCCGCCCTCCAACGTGGGCCTTATTATTCCTAGAGCCTGCGCCGCTCCAACGTTGGGCATCTTTTGTTGTTTAGAGCCTAGGTGGCTCCAACGTCGCATAATTGTGTTAGAGCCCAGTATGGCTCCCACGATCGGGGCACAGTGTCGGTGCCCATTCCATGAGCGGCCCCGCCTGATTGCGGGCCGCTCCAACGCGATTGGCACATTGCTATTCAAGGGGCCAGAGGGGCCCGTGTTCGTGTGCTGGCCATTTCCCTGAGCGGGCCCGCCATCGCGGGCCGCTCCAACGAGGCTGGCATGGTTTGTTTAAAGCGCCAGTGCGCTCCAACGGGGGGCAAGTTTATTTACAAACCCTGTGGGGGCCAGAGGGCACCGTAGTGCCGGACCCCTATCTTCACTTACAGCTGCCCCGCTTGCTAGAGGGCAGCTGCCACGCTTTGGGGGCATGATTGTTTTTAGAGCCCGTGTGGCTCCAACGTTGACACATTGAACTAAAGGGCACAGTGGTGCCAGGCCTCAATTTGAGATACACAGCCGCCCAGCAAGTAGTGGGCAGCTGCACCGTTTAGGTTATTCTTTCTTTGGGGGCCCGTCTTTTAAGTTAGGAGTGCGATGCACTCCTTGGCCCCCCCCCTTTTCTTCACAGCTGTGCAGCACTTAGTGCCAGCTGCATCGTTTAGGCCCTCATGTGATATTCCCAGCTGCCCAGCAAGTAGGGGGCAGCTGCAACGTTTAGGTCTGCGCCATGGCGCACCCTTGACTCCGGCTGCCTTGGCAGCGCCCTGACATTCTGGACACAGGGCATCTGAGCCCCTTTGAGAAGGCCGGTTGGCCAGGGGGACTATGAGGTTTGTAGGGCGCCAGGCCCTAATGTGATTTATGCCTCTGCTATTGTTTTTTTTTTACTAGGAGGCTAGGTGCGAATGTGATTTTGGGTGCTAGGAAATGTGATCCCTATATTGTGGTTTACGCACCCTGTGTTATACCTCTAAAGGTGTTTCATGATTATGAGGTTTTGCATAATATGTTTATGCTTGTGATTAGATTATTACCTAATGCGTTTAGGTTGTGAGCTATTTTCCCTGAGATTATTTCCTAATGTGATTTATACTTAGGATGTTATTGTCTAATGCGTTTAGACTGGAGAGATAATTGCATAATGGATTTAGGCTGGTGAGGTTGGCGCATAAGGTTTTGCGCCTAATGTGATGCCGTGCATAATGTGGTTTATGTTACAGGTTGATGCTGAGTACAGTGGTTGCCAGTGAGTACTGGTTGTACGTTTCTGATATGTCCTACAGTTATTATGTGTTCTACATCTATTCCCTTTTACTAAGTGAGGGTTCTGACAGTGGTCCACGTGGCCCTGTCATGTGTACATAATCCCCTGTAAATATTGTCCCGTGCCAGTTGGCACAGTGTATTGTATATGCGTACTATTCTAATGTGTTATGATAATACAAAGGCTATTTTTATATATAACCTTGTGTGGAGTTCCTTTTGTAGTGTGCCTTGGGTGTTGTGCTGTGTGTGTGTTGCGCAAACGCTTTACACATTGCCTCCGGGATAAGCCTGACTGCTCGTGCCAAGCTACCAAGGGGGTGAGCAGGGGTTATCTTGGGTGTGTAACTCTCTTGCCCTGACTAGAGTGGTGGTTTCTGCTTGGCTTTGGCGCAAGCCTTAGCCAACCAGAAATCCCCAACCAGAAATCCCATTTCTAACAGTATCCAATAGAGCAGTGGTCGCAGTATTGCTATTTGCCGTATACGCTTCATATTTAGATCGTGGAATATTGGGATAAGCGGTGTTGATGAAGGTAACCCCATTAGTCTCCTCGCAAACTTGTTTTCCCCATTTGTTAGTTGTTTAGTGTCACCAATACCCCAGAGTTCTGAGCCAGACAATGCTGCTGCCTGCACCTTGCATTTATATAACTGAAGGGCTGGTGTCAAGGGTTTGCTTGAGGATAAGCTGTACTTTTTGAGGACAGCCCTTGCCCCCTGGGCTAGCCGTAATGCTGAGTGGTTTACCTGCTGTTTCCATGATAATTTTGAATCAAGTAATATGCCCAAGTAAGTAAAATTTGGGGCGTGTTCTAATTTTCGGTTGTTCAACTTAAAATTATTTCTAAAACCCTTATGGGGATTTATGGCCTATACTTAGTTTTACCAGTATTTATTTCTAGGCCATTTGCATTGCAGTATCTGTTAAAATCATCCATTATGTTTTGTAAGCCCCTGGGTGTCTGCGAGGTCAGGATGTTATCTGCGAATAATAACGCTGGTACTAAATTCCCGTTCAACTTCGGGGGGTCATTTTCGGTTTTTTGTAGGTGGTCAACTACGTCATTGATATAGAGCGAGAACAGGGTGGGGCGAGTACACATCCCTGTCTCACTCCTCTATCTATTGGGATTAGTCCCGTGAGCTCCCCATTCATGCCCCAGCGAACTCTAGCGTAATTATCGCAGTGTAGCCTTATTATCTGTGCTAACAGGCTTGCGGGAACTTCCTATTTTTTTAGTGGGTCCCACAATCAACATCTGGGTACGAGGTCAAAGGCCGCCCTCAGGTCTACAAATGCTACGTAGATGTGGCTCCCCTTTACCTTGACATATTTCCAAATGATGCATAAATGTCTGAAGACTTGATCCACCGTACATGTGCAAGATCTAAATCCTGCCTGGTACGGGGACATTATGTTGTTGGTCTCTATCCATTCATCGAGCCTGTTCAGTAGTTGTCTGGCATAGATTTTTTGAGGCACGTCTATCAGGCTAATTGGCCTGTAATTCTCAGGTTTCTGTTTGCTGCCTTTTTGTGGATGTGGACAATTTCAGCCCCTTTCCACGTTGCCGGTACTGGTGCACCTGCTGCTATAGTATTACTAATTAGGTTGACATACGGGACCCAAACCTTTTTGTCATGCTTGAACAGATCTCCGGGGAGTCTATCTAGTCCCGGGGCTTTTCCCTGCTTGATGGTATCTATTGCATGTTCAGTTTCTTTTAGCGTAAAAATGATCACTTCTCTGTCTCCCTCGTTGCTAGCAGGCTTGCAGTATTCGGTGGGAATGGGTCGGAAGCTCGAATATAAATTAGTAAAGTTCTCGGTCCAAGCTACCGGATCCAGATGAGGCTCTGTTCTTGCTACTTGGTCCTTGCCCCCACATGCAATTATTTTCCAGAACTCTGCCGGATTAATTAGTTTTTACTGCCTGGAGGAGGTCCAACCAGCTGTTCTCCTCCCAATTCTTCCTGGCAGTAGTCAATTTTTTCCTGTGAATATCCCTAGCCCTCCTTATTGAGTCTGCGCTCCCCTGTTTTACATTCTCGCGAAAGCATTTATTGGCTTTCCTGCAGTCAGATGTATACCAGGGGTTTGTTTTTATGCCCGTCTTACAGTTGGGCTCCAGTTTCTTCCTAGCATCTCTGGAAGAAGGGGCTCTAGCTTTGCGACTAAGAGAATATGCATTGTTATTACTGACGTTCCACTTGTCATTACATGGGCACCCACTACCTCTGCAAATGTATTATAAATACTTGTCATTAGCTCTGTGTTACCTTTGATCCGGGGCCATTTGATAGCTCTACGGTTGTTCCCTATTAGAGGCTGTATATTTTGTGGGCAAATGCCTGGTGGATCATCCATTGCTATGTAACCTGTTACTTCTAAACAAAGTGGCCGGTGGTCACTATCCTCTCTCGCGTCTATTCTAAAACTCGCTATCCTGCTCTAACTGTGCATGCTATGCATAATGTCATCTATTCTTGACTGCGAGCTACCACGTTTAAATGTGTTAAGGGAGGATTTATCATCCCCGTTGTTAAACACCCTTCCATTACATGCCCTTAGGTGGTGTTCAATGGTAAGCTGCATTATCTGTATTGCGGTGTTGGTGCATGGTTTTGGCAGTCCAGCCTCTAGCAGGGGCAACCCCATGGCCATGTCCTCCTCCTCTGTTAGACTTTCTAGGCCATTTAGTGGTTCATAGGCGCAGTTGAAGTCCCCACATACGATCACAGTATCACATGGTCCAGGGAACTGCATAGTAGATCAATAATCTCAGATTTGAGATTTTTCCTGGTTGGTCTATTGTAGACGTTAAATATGTACAATTTTTCATTGTTGTGGGTACTCGTGTCTAGGTATACTGCCAATAGATCAGGTGAGTCTATAATATGGGCATTGGATCGCATTCCCAGGGTTATTTTAATCCATATTACAAGCTCCCCTGAGGGTCTTCCTCTCTGATGGGGTAGCATTCTTGTAGTATGTTTTATATCCCAGTTTGAATGGGGGGGGGGTCAGTAGCCATGTCCCCTAGAAGAAGCAGAGATCGAATTTATCTATGTAGTTGTGCCAATCCGGATCCTCCAGTTTTTGTTTTAGGCCTGCAACATTCCAGGAGACTATAGCTATTAGGGTTAGACCTTTTACCAGTACTTTGTGTGTTTGAATATTATGATCCGTGTGGCAGAGCACACCCTCCGACCCGCTAGGGTTGCTAGGAACGCTACTTGCACCTCCCTCTAGTAGAGGATCATCCTCATTTGGGTGGGGCACCTCTTGTTGGGCCATGTCACTAAGGCAGGTATCTAAGTTGAGGGAAGGAGAACGGCATACTCTAGGGGGCTGGTGAGCTTCCTTAAGGAGTCAGTCACTGAGTTCTAAAGTGGAACCACTAAGTCTTCCATCCAAGGGTGGGAAGGGAGTTGGCATGAGGGGTATGGGACGCTTGAACTGAATAGAAGAAGAGTCAGGGAAACAGGTTCAGTATTCTTGGGCGAGGAGATTTTCGGGCAAATCTGGCCCTTTTACTGTCAACTCGATGCAATCAAATGGTTGGCCTAGTAGTGTGCATCTGTGCGCCCGAATGATGTCATCACGAATCACCTAACGACAGCCCCTAACGTGGCGGATCCAATGAATCGCTTTGTTGAGCAGGGAATCTCCTGGGTTCAGGTCATGGCAGAGATCCTTTGAGGTCTGTGCAGTCGCTGCTCCAATCTGATGAGACACAGAATGAACCACGTCAGGCAATCCTTTACAGTAGTCAAGGACCAAATAATCTGTCATGGTCACTAATGCGGTAGCAGGCATGGCAGACTAACGCATGTCTCCTCCCATAAGTATCTGATGTGGCGACAACCCAGTTCTCCTGTCAGGGATGCTGCGCAGACTAATTAGCACTAAAGGTAAAGCATCAGGCCATTTCAAAGATGTCAAAGCACACACTTTAGCCAACCTGGATTTCAAGGTACTGTTGATTTTCTCAACCATTCCCGATGCCTCTGGCCTGTTGCTACAATGTAGTCTTTGATCCACATTCAAAGCGGTGCACAGCAACTTCATAACTTCATTGTGGAAATGTGTACCTCTATCCGACTCCAATGTAGTTGGAAATCGGAATCTAGGAATGAGTTCCCTCAGCAACAACTTAGCTACTGTGAGGCTATCACATCTCCTAGTCAGGTATGTCTTGACCCATCAAGAAAAGATGCACACAACAACCAGAATGTAGCTCAATCCATTACACACAGGCATCTCAACAAAATCCATTTGGATCCGATTAAAGGGACCCCCTGATCTGCCAATGTGGCTCAAGGCAACAACAGTCTTCTTCCCAGCATTCATTTGTTAACACGTGACACAGCGATGACACACAGCTTCTGCAATCACTCGAAACCTTGGATTGAACCAAGTCTGTCTGAACAATCTCACCATCGGATCTCTTCCTATGTAAGCTGCTCCATGAATTTGCCTCCACATTGGATGTAACAAACAATCCGGTAACACTGCCCTGCCAGCAGCTGACACCCAAATGTCATCCTTCCCCTTCTCACAACCTGTTCTGATCCAACCCGATTGTTCCTCCTCTGTGACCTCCATTTGCAAACGCTTCACTTCGTCCCATGTATCAGCAACCGCTAGCATCATGTTGAGTTCGGTCTCCTCTGTACTCTTGCCTGTATATTCCTCATTGAAAACACATGCATGAAATGCACAGTAGCGTGCGACTTCATCAGCGTACCTATTTCCATTAGTAACAAAGTAATTTCCGCTTCCATGGGCTGCGCATTTAACGACAGCCACTTCTATTGGCAGTTGTAAAGCTTCCAACAGTTGTCTAACATACTCCCCATTTCGTATCGGGGACTGAGATGACGTTAAGAACCCTCTCTGTGACCATAGCTGTCCAAAATCATGAACCACATCGAAACCGTACTGGCTATCGGTATAAATTGTGACTCGGATTTGTTCAGAAACTAGGCATGTGCGGGTCAAGGCAATGATTTCAGCCACTTGTGCGGAGTGTACTCCCTGTAACCAAGCAGCTTCCACCACTCCAGAGATGGTACAGACTGCAAATGCTGCTCTCAAATTTCCTTCATTGTCTCTTAAGCATGAACCATCAAAAAAAAGGACTTGATCAGGATCAGACAATGGCTCATTGACAATGTCAGGTCTTGGTTTCGTACAAAGTTCAGTGACATCCAGACAGTCATGGTCTTCACATTCTTCCCCATCAGCAATTGGAATAGGTAACAAGGTAGCATGATTTAACACAGAACACCGCTTTAGAGTAACGTTTTCAGCAGCAAGAAGCACCTGTTCATACCTTGTCATCCTGTTATTTGTCAAATGCTGTGTTTTGGTTCTCCTCATCAATAGTTCAACTGAGTGTGGTACATATACTGTAAGAAGATGACCCATCACAATACATTCACATCGTTCAATACTGACACCTGTTGCAACAACAGACTTGAGACATCCGGGCAATGCTGGATCTAGAGTAGGTGAGAAATAGGCCACTGGTCTGTGGGCACCTCCATGTGTCAGGTGAGTACAGATAGAGCACAACCTTCCAGCTCCTGGCAGAACAGCAAAAACGCTTTGTTGTAATCCGGCATTCCTAAAGCTGGAGCATGACACAGGCACTCTCTCAACTCTAGGAAGACATGAAGACAATCGTTATCCCAAGGTACCGGATCACACACATCCTTGTGAGTCAGCATTTGCAAAAGTTTCACCATCAGGGAAAATTGGGAATCCACTGTCGGCAGTAGCCAACCATTCCCTAGAACATTCTGACCTCTTTTTGGGTACTGGCTGCATTCATTTTCATGATCGCTTCCACTCTTTCTGGTGACACCTTTCTTTTGCCCTTTTCAATTTGATGGCCCAATTACTGTACTTCATGCAGACAGTACTTAGGCTTACTGGGAGACACCTTATGCCCATTGTCAGCCAGATGATTCAGTAAGGCAATGGTATCATCCCTGCAAGCATCTCGCGTCTCGGACGCGATGAGAAGTTCTTCAATGTATTGGACCAACACTGAGTTTTGGGTTAGAATCAGACTCTCAAGGTTCTTTTTCAAGATCTGATTGAATATGGATGGACTTTCAGTGTACCCTTGAGGGATACAACACCACGTTAAGACATGATTCTTCATACGGAAAGTAAATAATAATCGGCTTTCCTTGTGCAATGGAAGGGAGAAAAAAGCTTGGCAGAGGTCAATCACCTTGAACGATTCAGCTTCGCAAGGAATCTGAAATTAAATTACAGACGGATCCAGTCCCATGGGACAACATGGGATCACTCTGCTATTTATTTTCCTACGGTCCTGGGCAATGTGATATTTCCCACTCGGCTTCTGCAATCCCATGATAGGAGAATAACACGGACTTCCCATGATCTCCTTTAGGATACCCTGCGCAATCATGGATTCAATTACAGGTGTAATCCCTGCCACTGTTTCTGGGGTCAGATTGTACTGGGGTGTTCTTGGAAACTATACATTTGACTTGACCTGTATGTGGACTGGCTCGACTCCCCAAATCAGTCCGATCTTTTCCCCTGAGAAGTCCCATACCACTGGAGAGATGGTGTCTCTGAGATCCAGCTGCATGTCTTCAGCTGTCAATAAAGGAAGCACGGCAGTACGAAGGTTTTGGTTAGCCAATTTGAAAGCAATGTCCTCATCATTAGTTTGCAATTCAATTCCCTTTGGTGTGCAGTAGATGGTACAATTCAATTGTCACAACAAGTCATGCCCTAGCAAACAGACTGGACTCAAATTACACACCACAAACTGATGATGATCTTGAGAGGTTCCGATTTACACCTGGACCTCTTCCGTCAAAGGGTTTGTCATTCTTTTGTTAGAGACTCCTACAACTTGGATCGATTTTCCAGAGAGGGGCAGGTTTGGGGCTACTACTATATCTCACAGTAGAACAGGTAGCACCAATATCAATCAAGAACATATTGGGAAGACCATCTACGTCTGCTTCCACGTATGGTCCGCTCTGGTCTACCTCTAAGACTGCTCCAAGTGTGCTGTCTTCTTCCCCCCTCAGGCACCATCATAAAGACAGGTCTGGATCAAATCCATCCAGGGCTTTCATTAAGGGCATCTGATGATATGTTCGACTGCCCTGTGAAATATTTGGAGGCTGAGGCCCTTGCATTTATTGGTTCTGATTCCCTCCCACATTAAATGATCTTGGCCTGGTCACTGTCGGTAACTGATTTACACCATCTGCCACCTGCACAAGTTCTCCCCCCTGTTCTTGGTTCTCAGGATTAAGGGGTCACTCATGCTTCCAATGCCTGATCTTTTGACAAAAATGACAAGCAGTGATCTTTTTCAGGGTTGCAACATCTATCCCTGTCTTCGGATCTATAGGAGCACCTCTCCCTCTTCCCTGGCCCGTTGACCCTGATACTGGTTGCACTTGTACACCTCCTGGGACATTTCCCTGACCACGAGTTACAGCTCCCATTATTGCCTGCGCCTGCTCTCTTTTTGGGCATTATGTATTTGGACTAACATCAATTTCTCCTTTATCCTCCTGTGTTTCGAGTTCCCCTCATCACTGCAATATCTGGCATACCGTAAGATTTTGTCTACAGATTTGTTTTGCCAACAGATTAGGTGCTGTTGGATCATGAGGCCGATCTCCTGCCCCATTCCAGTCACAAATTTGGACACAAATTGTCCCATGTCTTTAGGGTCAAGTGTATCTAACCCACTGTACTGTTTGAAGGCCTGTAACAGCCTTTCGTAATAAGCATGTACCGACTCTTTAGGGTCCTCAGTAGTTCGATCTAACTTAACCCAATCGATGTCCTGTGGGGCTATTATAGACTGTAACCATGTGATCACCTGATCGTACTTCTTCATGACCATAGGTGAAGGACCATGAGTTACGGAGTCCCTCTCTGGTTCAGCACTAGGCCACTCAACATCTATCTTACCAGCAGACCATAGATCACTAGGAGCTACAATTTCGAACAAGGTGTTTAAGTCAATCCACAGCACTTTCGAGATCTTAACAATGCGATTGACTTGCTTGTACCACTCAGCAAGTTTCTCTCTTAACCTGGGGAAATCATTTGTGAACGCAGCAAAGCCACCCCGACTCCATGGAACATGCACATACCCTCCAGTAGGCACCTCCCTTAATGGATATGCTTCTACTCCCTGCGTTCCCCCTCCTGGAGGAGGTGTCTCTCCTGTCATTTTCCTAACGCTCTTCTTCTTTGACCACCTCTCCTCCCACTTATCTAGCATACTCTAAGCCCTTATTCCTATTACCAATTCCCGAATGTCTGTCCTCAATCCAGTCACTCCCTTTTCCTCTAACTCTGGGTCACTGTAAGTAAGCCTGTGATTTCCCTGCAATGCCTTCATCCGGGATAAATCTACTCTATACCTCTGAGCCAACTCCGACTACTTCTCATGTGCTTGTCTCGCCCTTCGGGTGACATCCTTAGCCATAAACAGCAAGTTATCTGGCTCATACGTCTCTATTCTGTCTAAAGGTAGACTCCCACTGATGATTTCCTCTAATTCAGCCTTCATCCTCACCACTTCCACTAGTTTCATTGCAGCATTGATGGTACCCTGATTAGACTTACTATTCTGGCTCTCCTTGCTGTTATTATGGTCCCTCAACCATTATTCTAAGTCCGCAACGTCTAGAACGTGCTGATTCTCAGAGGTTCTTTGACTTGCACTTGTTTCTTGAGTCATGCCACTTGGGCCTCTCACAGGAGTTTCCCACATTCACAGATCTGAAGTAGTGCTTACCATATAGGCTGCATGGTACTGGAGCCAATCCATACTCCAGAAGGGTCGCCAGTAGTTGCTAAATTGGTACTGGATTCCATAGTCACTAAAGGATGAGAATTCCCATTTGTGCTCCCAGTTCTTCCCAAGTCGGTCCCTTCGGCTTGTATGGGTTGTCTCTGACCAAGGCTTCCCACTGGACCTGGGTCATGAACAGGAGCAACAGGACCAATGGTAACCGGTACTGTAAGAGCATCCGGCAACTGTGAAGCAGCATTAACACCATTCTGTTCCATACCTCCCGAGACGGACACTCCCGTCCCCTCTACTCCTGCTGATATAATTCCCATGATCCCTGGATCAGGAGCTACTGGGGCTGATACACTTCCCACATTCTCAGTGCCTTCAGCGCTTCGTCCCCCTTCACCCATTTGTGGACTGTAAGGTGGAGGATGCTCAGCCAACAACCCATCCAACAAGCTGTCCTCATTATCACTGCTGTCACTTTCATTTGTCCTTCTGCTCCCATCCTGTGGTCCTCCAACTCCTCTCTGCACTAGGTACAACCTCTCTCCCTCAATGGTATCCACTCTCCAGCCTTTTAAGCCTAGCGTCCCACTGTGCATCCTGATACGCCTTCACAGTTTCCTTCATCCTCCCTTGATATTTCTCTCTTTGCTTAGCTGTGACTAATGCTTCAAACTGAGTGGGTCTAGGCAAGGGTCGCATGGCAAACCTCATTCCCTGATTCAACACCTCTAGCTTGAATGTGCCAAAGCATGGAAATGACAATTCACCCTCCTTTTCAGTGATTTTGTGCCAATTTTGGAGCCAAATTATAGTGTGAAGCCCAACTTTTGTCACCATATAGTGTGCTGGAGTATCCATGGGTGGGCCTCTTCACCCACTTGAGTAACAACTCCTTCATAACCCCTGAAAAGATCCCGTAACACCCTAAAGCATTGTATTATTCCAAAAATGCAAATTTTGTTCAATGGATTATGAATTACCAATCCTTTTCAACCACAGACTTCCCGATGACTACCAACCAATCCCAGCACGGCGTTACACCAGCCAGCCTATCGCAGTGCGGCACAACCCAACGTCACTCTCACTCCTTGCAGCAGCTCACCCTCCTTCACAATTTCTCTATGCGCATTCACTTACACAATCATCTTAAATCAGTAATTGTCTGCCATTCTAAAAGATAGATAGAATTCAACCTCTCAAGAGCATTCACACACAGTAACCCTCGACCAGCAGGATCACCCGAATGAGTATAGTTGACCCCTGTACACAAGGTCCGCTAGACGATTCCCATACGTCCCATTCACACAAAGGTCCCTGTCTTAGGGGGACTAGCTGATTACGTCTCAGGACAACTCCTCAATCCTTTGGTCAGACAATCACAATCTCGGTGTCTTCTACACTATTTAATATCCTGGGATCTTAGACGAGTTCAGGACCTGCAACTCAAAGCTCAATTCTTGGGCCACATCAGATTCGAAACCACATTAACTAGACTCTCATTCCAACTCCGCAAGAAATCACACAATTAAACCATTCCCGCAATCTAACATACTACATACACCCTGTTAATACTCACTCCTCCTTCCGCCGCTGATCTCGCCACACCATCAAACTCTGTCGGTCTCCGCCAGATTCCGTCACCTTCCATCCTCGATCATTGGAAGGGGCTCTGGGGTTCTAAGTTCCACCTATGCCAGACCACTTCTAGATTCTCTCCTTACTTCATGTGCGAACCATCCTCTGCTACCAACTGAAAGGGCAGGGCCCATTAGTTCCAGACCTTTTCTAGGTACACACTCTGATGATTCTTTTTTGAGGCATGAAAGTGTGAAGGGGAGAAAATCACAAAATAATCCACAGACAACTAGATAAGGTTAGTTAGTTTATTATAAAGCCATAAATGACTGGACATAGAGACACCTCAACATGAGGATATAAAAATACAAAGGAATTAGCATGAAGCCAAATCTAAGCATCCAATTTAAACGGTGTAGCATGAACAAGACTATTAATTCATGAAGTAGGATACAGAGAATCAAGAAGCAGGAGTCCGAATTTCCCTGCATCGATGGTTGATGAGTAAAAAGCATTAAATCTATCCCTACTCTAGCACTAAGATGACATCCCTTTCAATGGAAAGGAAAGGTGTTAGTATGTGTTGTCTTCCTGAGAAGCCTCTCCAGCAGCAATGAGTCAAGTAGCATAAAGCCACTATCGCAAAAGAAGGAGCTCGTTCTGAGATGCTCTCTCTCTGAAAGCAAGCAAGAAAAAGGGCACTTTCCCTAATTCCAACAATCAGTTATCCACAGGTAGAATTCCCATAATGCACAATGTAAGCATAATCCACAATGGGTACAGTCATTCGGGTACTTTTCCACGATGTTCTCCATGTACATCCGCCGTAACAATTTTTCCTTGGTTCCCATGCCTTCTACCGTGTGAATCTGTCTCCGTCTTTATCACCTCCAAGCCATGTAGCTGTAACTTCATTTCTTCTTGCCTATCTACTAAATCAAAGACATTACTTTTCCCTAATGAATGCTTTTCCACCTGAAATTCAAATGTGAGAAAGAACAGATTCCATAGTGCACATGAAATTCAACTATTAATTCTAAAGCGAGAGTTGTCAGGGACTTGCATTTCAGGCCTATGACTTTAGCTAACATAAGAACACATCACTTTAAGAACTACAAATTGCATAATTCTATTGCGTTCTAACTAACACATTTACCACATTATAGAAATATTATTGTTAAACAAATTCAGTATACGAATGGTGTCAGTTTCAACAACGCGAGTTCTTCATGTGAACATTTTTTGCTACTTACATTAATTTCCTACCTTACTTCTCCATGCTACTTGTCAGTGACCTAAATGTCACAAAATTGCGTCAATAAATTTCACAATTCTAACACCTCACATTAACATAATTGCAAGATTATATGCGGATACGCGCTACACGTGATTATGATGCACCCCTACAAATTAAATGAGATTTCCGCTCTATCAAGGGTGACTCCCACTTCTAAATGGAAGCAGATGTTCAAATATTGAGCCTTCTATGAATGTCTTTTAGCGAGTGACCCTGGCCATTGGTCAGATTTGCTCATTCATCCTCTATAGCTCAAAGTCCTAAATTCATAGCTATTACGTGGACAAAAATGCTTCCTATCTGTTGACGCATTTCTGCCTCTTCACATTATTGAAAAGTTCTCCTCAGCACTGTCACAATGACCTTGTGTTTGGTATTTAGCACATAAATTTCAGCTTCTGTAACTCTCCGATTTAGACGGTAAACGCTGTCCATGTAGAGAGAGAGAGTGTATGTGAGAGAGCCAGGGTGAGTGTGAGTGTGTAGATGTACGCCTGGTGTCTACATATTCGGGATTATTCTTCCTGTCGCTCCAGTCGGGCTCTGGTCTATCTTATCAAAGTCACGTTTGACGGGAAAGGAGAAATATTTTGTCTCCTATAATTGATGTTGTTTAATTCACTGTGTGGTCTATTTTTTTTTTTTTTTTTAATGAAAAGGTCAGGTAAAAACAAATATAGCTTATACATTCGTCTAGAATAATCCAATTCATACAGCGCTAAATATATACATATATACAATTTACATATTTAGTTTATACCCTTTTACTATTCCGCCATAGTAATAAAGGTTCCCATAATTTCATACCCTTCATCTTTGCTTTACGCCCTTTACATTTATACAGTGATATTTCCTGTGCACTAATACTAATCATTCTATGCAACCAAAGCTGGTACGTAGGTGGCTCTGCATCTTTCCACGCTGTTGCTATTAACAGCCGGGCTATAGCAATTGTCATAAACACAAAATCCCTATGTTCCGAATTCAGGTTTGCCCGGCTATCATATCCCAATACCATTAATGCTGGAGTAATCATTACTTGCTTATCTAGTGTTTGTGCCCAAAATTCTTCTATGCTTTGCCTAAGTTGCAGAAGCTTAGTACAGGAATAAAACATATGAACACTATCAGCAGGACCTATCTGACATCTTGGGCACTTATCATCTCCCCTCTTCCCCCATGCATACAATTTTGCCGGCGTATAATATAAATTGAACAGAGTTTTATATTGCTGGGCTTTTAAATTAGCAGATAAGAAGGTTTTTACCCCTAGTTAAATTACCATATCCAGATCAACATCCCCATCCCCCAGTTTCTCTGCCCATTTTGATTCAGTTTTTTCAATATCATCTGGAAGGGTTTTTAATAATTCCAGATAATATTCCCTAGTTCTACTATCAAAACGTTTACAGATTTCTAGTAATGGGATCTTCTCCAGCTTATTAGAATCCTGAAGAAATTGTTTTAAACACCTTTGTATCTGTAAGTATTTATACTGTGTGTTATTCTTTACCCCGAATTTCTGTACTAAGTCAGTAAACGGCATTAGTTTATTATTCTGACATAGATCTACCACACTGATTATACCAGCATTCTCCCAGTTTCTAGCCATACCATCATAAATGATTTCCGGCAGAACAGTTGAGCGCCACAAGGGGGAATAGCGATTTTGCTTGGGGATCCTCAAAACTTTACTAACTTTTTTCCAAACCTTCCAGGCACCTTGAATACATTTGAACCTTATTTTTTAAAATAACTTGGTTCTACCTGCCTCAAAAAGAGCCCGTCTGCTTCCTTTCCTAAGGACAGTTGATATATTGTGGGTAAACCAGCAGGACTATCTCCTTTTTGGCCAAATAGAATTAAACCACCCATCTGTTGGAGGGCAACAGCCCAATAATAAAATAACATATTTGGCGCCCCCATCCTCCCCGTTCTCTAGGTAGAGTCAAAAAATTAAATGCGCGGCGTGTTTTATGATACCCCCATATAAATTTCGAGAACGTAGCACTAACTTGTTTTATCTTTTCTTCTGCTAAATCTAGCGGGATCGCTCGAAAAAGATATAATAGCTTTGGGAACATTATCATTTTAATAATATTAATTCTACCAACAATTGTAAGGTAGAGTCTGTCAATTCGTTTGAGTTCTCTAGTTATTTTCTCTATCACCGGGTCGATATTAACCGCCCATAACGTGTCTATTTGACTTGTAATATTCACCCCTAGATATGTAGCCACTCCACATCTTCGGGAATCTTGTAATTGACACTGTGATGAGCATATAATTTGAGTTTTCCCCTTATTCAATAAGTAGCCTGTTCTCCTACCAAATCCCTCTGCCATCCTTTCAATTTCTCTAATTGCACTCACTGGTTCACTTGTTATTATTGCCACGTCATCAGCATATGCTAAAATCTTGGTTTCAAAGCCCTTGGTACTTACAGGTTTTATTGCTTGATTCTGTACAATTTGCATTATAAATGGGTCCATATATAAGGCAAATAATATTGGTGAGCAGGGGCAGCCTTGTCGTGTTCCTCTGGCAATCTCGATCTTCCTTGAGGTATTACCCATTATTTGTAACTGAGCATAAGGCTGATAGTACATTGCTTGTAAAGCCCGAACCATCCGCGGACCTATTCCCCTATCTACCAAGGTATCCCATAAATACTGCCATGACACCCGATCAAATGCCTTTTCCGCATCCAGGAGGACCACAGCCACCGCCCTAGATTCTACTTCTGCTATATCTAAAATTGCAATAACCCGTCTAACGTGGTCTGTGGTCCCCCTGCCTGGTACAAAACCATGCTGCCAAGGTGAAATCAAAGTTAGTATAGCCCCTTGAAGTCGCTTAGCCATAATTTTTGAGTACAGTTTAGCGTCTGAATTCATCAGAGATATTGGCCGATATGACGCCGGCATTTCTGCCGGTTTCCCTTTCTTGGGAAAGATCACCACATCAGTTCCCTGCCATGATACAGGGGGATTCCGGTATACTGTACTCCCAAAAATAAATCATACAGCATTGGAGCAATTTCCTGTATCAGAATTTTATATACCTCTAACAGTATCTTGTCCGGGCCTGCTGCTTTCCCTGCTGACAAGACACCAATAGCCTCCTGAACCTCTTCCAGCGTAACTTCTGTTTCCATTACCTGCGCTGTAACTTCATCTATTTTTGTTAAGATTGGCCAGCTGTCTTCCCGCTCTAATATGCTCATTCCTTGCGTATCTACCTGGTATAGTTTAGTATAAAATTCTTCAAAAACCTCCATTATTTTATCTGGGTCATTTACAATTTGTCCATAATTATTCCTAATTTCCTGCATATTATTGCGAGTGCTTTTCTGCCTTGCTCGCAATGCCAATAGCCTACCTACTGTCTCCCCATATTCATACATTTCCCCCGATGGGTTTGGTATGCCTGGGCCACCCTTTCCTGAAAAAGTTATTAAATTCTGCCTTTATTACTACTAATTTCAGCCTATGTTCCCGAATTTGTTCTTCCGGTTTCCCCTCCCTGATCATAATCACATGTTCTGCCTCCAAGCATGCCAATTTACCCATTAGTATATCAACCTCGGACTTTCTCTGCTTACGAACTCGTCCCACATAACTAATTACTTCTCCCCTCAATCCAGCCTTGAAAGAGTCCCATACCACATTTCGAGAGGCACTATACCTGTTAACATCAAAGAATTCCCTGGCCCAATGCTTAATATAGTTACAAAAATCTTCACTAACAAGTAATTTCTTATCAAAAGACCAAACACTCGATTGTCTTCCCTTACTAGTTCCTATTAGCTCTAATATAAGTGGATTATGGTCCGAAAATAACTGCGGGAGCTTCTTAATTTTAACGCTATCTATTAATCTACGCGAAGCTAAAAAGTAATCTAACCGGACATACTTCCTATGGGGATGCGAGTAATATGTATATCCTGGATCCCCTTCTTTTTTTTCCTTCCATATATCAGTTAACCCGTGGCTAGATTGAAAATTAATCAATGCTCTATATACCATTGGTTTCTTTCCTACATATTGCTTAGTCTGATTTTTGGTAGTCTCTAAATGTATATTTAAATCGCCACACACAATCATAGGTTCAGGCCAGGTCGCCAATTCCAATTCCAACTTCTCCCATATTTCTGGATCATCCTGGTTCGCCCCATATATGTTAACCACTGTGATCCCCATAGCTAACCTTACTATTACCCAGCGTCCCCAGTTATCAACTGCAACCCTCTTGGCCTTACCCATGTAATGCTTAGTATAAATTGCTACCCCTCTAATCATCGAGGTTTGGGTGGAACAAGCCACCAAATTATATCCCCTAATCACTAAAACATCTTTATTCTTCCACGGGATATGTGTTTCCTGAAAGCACATTACATCTGGACTAATAGTTCTAAGTATCTCATAAGCTCTTCCACGTTTGTGCTTATCATTCAGCCCTCCAACGTTAATTGTACAAAACTTGAGACTACTCATTTTGAGCTATACACAACAGTTTAGCGCCCTCCTTATTCATTTTTAATTTATATATACCTTTTATACCTGCCTTTCCTTTTTCAGTTTTCTGACCCCCTTGCCCTCACCCACTACCCCTACCCCCCAACCTCCCATCCCCACATCCCCCACCCCCTGTCTGCCCCCCTGTCCCCACTCCCCATGCTCACCCTCCACCGTGGAAGCTTCCAGACCTAAGTCTGAGTGTGTGATGACGCAGTGTAGCAGCATGATCAACAAAACCCCAATACTATTCTAGCTAAAAAATAAACCAAAGAGATAGAAGAGAAGAAAGCATACTGAAATATGGGCTACGTAAGTACCAGATACATTAAACCTCAAACAGCAATGGGTCAAGCTATTACGATCTGAGTACTTCTTATATCCCCTTATTACTAATCCTCCAACATCCCCTATCCATTAATACTCTCACAATCTCTTATTGTACTCTATTCTAATTCCAAAAAAAAACACCTAGCCCCTTATCTCCGCCAAGGCCACCTTAGCTTTAACCTCAGAATTATAATAAGAAGTACGGCCTCCTATGATTATTTTTAATTTAGCAGGGTTTATCAAATAAGCTTGAGCCCCTTTGGCCTGAAAAGGGGCTATCATCTGTCGCAGCCTCCAGCGTCTCTCAACGGTAATACGACAAAAGTCCGGTCTTACAAAAAAGGCCACATCCTCCACCCTCCGTTTAGCTTCTGGTTTGGCTTTCTCCCAAATGTTTTGTCGCAATAGGAAGTTCCCAAAAATACCAGGATAGCCCTAGGTTTAACGTCTGGACCAGTTGGTTTCCTTAGATTGAAGGGGATTCTATGGGCGCGTTGAACTTCCTGCTGCCAATTCCACCCTTCCAGATCTGGAAATGCTTTGCTGAGAAGATCAACCATAAAGAGGCGTGTGTCTGATCCTTCGCGTCCTTCCGGAATATCAAAAAGCGCAGATTATTACGTCGTTGGTAATTTTCCTGTTCTTCTAACTTCCACTGGATATCAGACAATCTAGCTTCATGTGCCTCCGATTGAGTCTGCACCACTGATACATCCTCCTCCAGGACTCTAGTACGTGACTCTAACTCACCCAGTCGTTCACTAATTGAGTTACAAATTTTGACCACTTTGCGTACTGAGCCTTGCATCTTCCGAAGGGCAGATTGCGATCGTCTACTATCTTGCTTAGCCTCTTCCCGGTGTGATGCGATTGCTTGCAATACTATTTCCAAACTTGATGTTGCGCTCTCCTGGTCCTCTGCGGCTGCCTTATCTGTTACAGCGCCACCCAGTTGTGTAGTTGGGAAATAATCCCAATTCAACTCTTCTTGCACTGTAACTTTCTTCCTTGCAGCTTTTTCTGCCCGACTCGACCTCCTTCTTGCTTTACGCCTAGATGCTGCGGAATCTACCTCGCTGATCCAGCTTCCGCTAGATCCTGATAGCGATATAGAGTCATCCACTGAACATGTAGCGTCAGATAATGAATAAAAACAATCTGCAGTTTCAGTATCATTCCCCTTTTTCGCGCTCATGACCTTGTTTAAATCCATTACTGGCTCGGCCTCGATCCCCTCACGCCGATCTCCACTATACTGTGAGGGATGTAGAGGTAGTTGATCCCTTTCTTGTACTCCCTTACCTTTCCCTTCCTCCTCTTCTTCAGGGTCTGCAGCCCTGCTCACCCCAGAGTTATCAATATCAAGGAGTTGAGGAGAGTCAGTTAGCAGGGTTAGTTGCTGGGAGATTGCCAAAGGGGGTGGGGGGTACTATCTATTACTAAATCTGTTAACGTGTCTCCATTGACCACATCATCCCCCTCTTCACTTACAGTTACCCCCTCATGATATGCCTGTTGTGGGGTATCCTTACCGCTAGCCTTCTCCTTCAAATTGTCCTTATTCCTTCGGTCGTTTCCTCCTCCTTTTCCATCCGGGCATTTTTCCACCCCTGCCCCCTGCATAGAGGTACCAGCAAGTTCTCCAACTGAGGTGCCCTTCTTGGCCCCCTTTAATAAGTCCAGCACTGTGCTGCCGGGCTGCCGTTGTTGCCGAGTGTTTGCAGTTTTCCCTTTCGCCTCCAGGGTTACCTCATTCCGGTTCCCTTGACCTCGGCGTCCCTGGTAACGCGCTGTAGTATTTCCGGATTCGGAGCCAGTCAGCGTACTGCAGCCTCCAGGAGCTTCCAGAGCCGGCCCAGCCCCCGCTATCGCCGAGGCTCCGGTAGTCCTGGCCATGACTTTCGGCTTCATTCTACCTGGTGAGTGCAGCCCGGGGATGAAAAGCGTTTTGCCGCAAGAGAGTTTCTGAGTCACAGCAAATACCTCAGGCCGTCCGTATTTAAGCTTTATAGCCCAGGCTGCCACTGTCCCCACAATAGCCTCGAGGATTGTGCGTAATAATGGGATCATTCCTCTACTCTCATTACGGGGTTCTGCTGGAGCATACCGCTACAGACTGCAAGCGGTCACTTCAGCCGACCGCCATCTTGCTTCCACTGTGTGGTGTATTAGGAATAATGCATTAGAACACTGCAACATTTTACACAAAAAACATTATGCATATTTTGTAGAAACCAAACATCGAATGCTGATTTTGCACTAGTGTCAGCATAATTCTGTAACAACATTACCAGATTACATACAATTTTGCACTATTTGTACTCACTGATCTGTGAATGCAAAATAATTGCATCTATTTGCAATAAAGATCGAGGCGTGCCAATCTTGTTGCAATATTACAGGATTGATCCGACAATATCTCTGCAAACTACACTGGCATTGATGCAGCCCTAGGAGTGTTGGCTGTTTGGTTTAGCAAACATTAATAGTTCATCTCAAGTGTCTAGGTATTGTGAATGAGTCATTGTTTAGGAGTTTCCTGATGCGGAGGTATTTGTGTTCTTCGATAATAGCAGTAGTTCATAGCATTCCGGCTCTCTGGGCTTTGAACTCCTAGCCATCTGCCTCGACGTTTTAGTCCCTTGAAGGCTTGTTGGGTGATCCATTACATTGCAACTGATGGGAGATTCCTGGCTGAGATGTAGTGGAAGGCAAGATGTTGCATCCAGTAGGCTTTATATGAATTACGGTGAACTTTAAACTTGATTCACTATTGTACCAACAGCCAATAAAGTGCTTTCAGTGCATGACTTTAAGTGGTAATGCTGGCTGCCTGATTCTATAATAATTGCATTTCTTCACACATTTTATCATAGAAGCCACGTATAATCTACATTACAGTAATCTAGCCATGGCATTACCAGAGATATAATGCATTCCACGTGATCAGTAGAATTGAATAAAGGTTAAATCTTTGGAAGCAATAACAATTGAAAATTCACCATTTAACCATGGTTTTGATTTAAGCTGAACAAAAACATAGTAACTTTGATCAAAGCTCCCTTTTTGCCTCATGATTGTAAAGGTAGTAAAATTGTGTAGTTGGAAGGGTACTGTTTGGCTTAGCGACATGGTATAATACTGATGAAAAAGTCTCCACTAGATTTATCTTTGCCAGGCAATGTCAATTACCAAGGGGCAGCTCCTCCGTAATGGTGGAGGAGCGTCGCTCCACAGCCCACACCAGCAGATGATAAATAAAATGATGAAAACTCAATGTTATTATCATTTTATTTATGCTGTCTGAGCCCCGCAATAGGTATAGGGTGGGGCGGGCCCATGTCAGGGAGGAGGCGTAGTGTGCACTTATAAGTGAGCATGTGTGTTTGACCGGCCAAACACACATGCACATTTATGTTTCTCCAACTCAGCTGTGCTGCACAGCCGGGTTGGAGAAAAGCCACAGGCTCCAATGCACTGTCTGAGCGGCAAACGAGGCCGCTCAGACCATTCCTGGCAGTGCTCTCATGCTATGAGAGCAGCATCTGGATTGGGTGTGGAGCCTGTGTCCTGAGGGCCAATCCCCTTCCGGCCCAACGAGAGGAGCAGCGAGGTGGCCGTCAGCGGGAGCGGAGCGGCAGGTAAGTCTTTTATTTTTTTACTTTTATATTATTCCCCCCCCTAGCCCCCTGCCCTCCCCCGCGGCTGCCCTACCGTCCTACCACTTTAGATAGGTGGCTGCCACCACTGCAGTTACCCTTTCACCTTTAAGCTCTTATTTACTAGGTCAGAAACCATTTTGAATCTACAATGCCTTAAAGTTATTCACAGTTAGGCAAAGGACACAAGGGAACCCTTATAGTCAAAAAGGGACCAAGGGCAGTAGTTATTCTTAAGAGACAACGGTCCCTTATAAGGTAAATCAGTAAAAATTTGCAACAATATTACAATGAAGATTGGGTCTGTTACTGTCTAAATTGAACGTTTCAGAAATGTATTCATAAATGAATCAAAACGAAACACAACATAAATCAGTGAGTGAGCAGGACGTGAAAGGGTATTGGGATATTAGCCGATTTCCTTACTGCAGGCAAGTGACTTAAAAGTGACCCGCCTTCCCCGTGCGGTCCTCCGGGCGCCCTGTGAACCTCACAGCTGGCTTATCCAAGTCAGTCCGGTGCTTTTCGAACCCTCTGGCAACTTCCCAGGCACTTGCTTTATTGCTTAGTCCTGATGATGATCCCATAACCTTGTTGGGGATCGAAACGTCGTCGACACCAGCGCCTTGAGACCCTCACGAGTGAGTAGCGCGCTATATAAACCCCTGATTGATTGATTGATTGATCTTAACTCTAAACTGTAATTCATAATATATATGGAGTACAAGATGTACCTTTGATTGTGACTTTTTGCTAATTTACATTTTTTCACTAGAAGTCACTTTTAAGTCACTTGCCTGCAGTAAGGAAATCGGCTGATTTCCCAATACCCTTTCACGTCCTGCTCACTCACTGATTTATGTTGTGTTTCGTTTTGATTCATTTATGAATAAATTTCTCAAATGTTCAATTTAGACAGTAATAGACCCAATCTTCATTGTAATATTGTGGCTAATTTTTACTGATTTACCTTATAAGGGACCGTTGTCTCTTAAGAATTAAAGTTATTCACAATCAGGTTCCTGACCAGGGAGAGGATTGTAATGAGGCTTCCTGATCTCTGAATGTCCAAGATTGGGACCCTACTCTGGACCATACAGGTAAGACACTGCTGCTTGTGATGCTCTGAGATTGCAGCAACTGCCTCTTTCTCAACATACTTTTGTCAGATGAGCCACTTCCACCAAGCTTCCAGTGGCTCAGTCTCCCAGCAGAAGTGATGGAGCTGAAGGTGCTGCACACAGAGTTTATTATTTCAAGGCTGTTAGACCCGGCATTCTCGGCGTGGTTTTTTCCCAAAACTTTTTGCCTTCAACCCCCCTGTTTTGCTGACTTTAGGACTCTGTGCACTTTACCACTGCTAACCCATGCTAAAGTGCTTGTGCTCTCTCCTTAAAACATGGTAGAATTGGCTTATACCCAATTGGCATATTTAATTTATTTATAAGTCCCTAGTAAATTGGCACTACCTGTGCTCAGGGCCTGTAAATTAAATGCTACTAGTGCGCCTGTAGCACTGATTGTGCCACCCACTTACGAAGCACTTTAAACCTGTCTCAGGTCTACCATTGCAGCCTGTGTGTGCAGTTTTAAACTGCCATTTCGACAAGGCAAATTAAACCTTTAGTCAGGCCCAACCCTTCCTTTTTAACACATATAAGTCACTGGACAGCCCGGGTAGGGGACAGCGTATTTAAAAGTGGGACATGTACTTTTTAGTTTTACATGTCCTGGTAGTGAAAAACTCTTACATTTATTTTCCACTACTGCAAGGCCTACCTCTGCCATTGAAGTTACCTTATTTACATTTAATAAGTGATCATTTCCAAATGGGAGCAGATTACCAGTTCATGTTTGGTGCCTTTGGAATTTTGAGGAAAAATCCTCTCTCATGGTGAAGTCGGATTTTAAATTACAATTTTGAAAATGTCACTTTTATAAAGTTGCCATTTTCCTGCGTTAGCCGTTTAGTGCCTGCAGCCTGTCTCTGGGTCACATGACTAGATGTATTTGACTGTTGGGCTTTGCGTATTCCTCCTAGACAGCCACACACAATAGGGAGTTTAGGTGTGCCTGGATTGGCCATCACTGGCTGGATGAGAGGGTGGAGCTTGACACAGCCCTACTTACACATGAATAGGATGTGTCCTGCCTTCACACAAAGGGCTGCATACACCCTGTAGTTAGTCTGGAGCTAGGACAGAGAAGGCAGGATAGCTGGGGACTTCAAAGTGAAACCTCTAGAACAGTGATACTCAAAGTACGGCCCGGGGGCGCATGTGGCCCTCCTGACCTTTACATGTGGCCCCCTGAGCAGCAGCAGCACTAGGCTGTTGTTTACTTGACTGAGCATGAACATTAAAAAAAATGGTAAATATACAGCAAGCACTTATTTAAAGGTTAATTGCAGTTAAACAAAAGGAAGTAACTAGGCCCTTAACTGTAGGAACACCTTCATTTTTAAAGACAGCAAACATGTAAAAATACGATAGTCTTTTCAAAATTAAAAAAGTGTATTTCATTGACCTGTAAAACCATTTTTCCTTAGTAAATCAAATTATAGCAGTGCATTCAGAAGCATTTTTTTACAGTGATGGCTTTTAGACATGAATTTAGAAACGTTCATGCTCCCCCCCCCACCCTGACAACAATGCCATTAGTGATTACATCCAAGCACAGGAGATGGTTTTGTACAGCACATATGCTGAAGTCATGTCATTTTGAGGTCCTCTTATATGTGATAATGAAGAAAAAGGAGGGAAATTGAAATAAAACAATTGCCCAGGGTCACACAATTTTGTCAAGTGGGGAAGCCGGGATTCCTCCCAGGTTTTCTGGTTTCACATAGCGCAATTGAGTTCAGCCAGTAAATATACATGCTTTGCTTCCCCTACCACCTGCCTCCCCCTCTGGCATCAGTGCGGCCCTCGGTCACACCAAAGACCAAACATTGCGGCCCCCGGGAAAATGTTTGTGAGTACCCATGCTCTAGAACCGTGGTACTCATAGTTCGGCCCGCGGGCCGCCAGCGGCCCGGCAGGCCTTCATTGGCTGCCCGCGGACCTTGCCTTGCCGTTTCTGCATTTCCAGTGAGGCCGGCAGTAAACACAAAAGATGACCGCAGAAGCATACTTAGTGAATATGTATTAAATGCTCCTGCGGCCATCTTCTGTGTTTACTGCCGGCCTCTGTGAGGTCACACACAGCACCGTCGGAAAGCTTCCCAAACGGCCCTTTAAAAGTCAACTGTAAGCACTTTCACAGCTGACTTTTAAAGGGCCTTTTGAGAAGCTTCCTGTTTCGTGTTGCCGACGACGTCCTCTTCTCCCCCAGCCTGAACATTAGACGTAAGCACATTCAGAATTTGGACAGTTGCGCCTGGAGAGACAGAGACAGAGAGACAGAGACAGAGACACAGATAGAGACAGAGACAGAGATACAGAGACACAGATAGAGACAGATAGAGACAGCTAGATAGATAGCGACAGATAGATAGAGACAGATATATAGATAGAGACAGATAGAGACAGAGACACAGAGAGACAGAGACAGAGACACAGATAGAGACAGATAGATAGAGACAGATAGATAGAGGCAGATAGATAGATAGAGACAGATAGATAGAGACAGATAGATAGATAGACAGATAGATAGATAGATAGAGACAGATAGATAGAGACAGATAGCTAGATAGAGGCAGATAGAGACAGATAGATAGAGATAGATAGATAGATAGAGACAGATAGATAGAGACTGATAGATAGACAGATAGATAGAGACAGATAGACAGATAGAGACAGATAGACAGATAGAGACAGCTAGATAGATAGATAGAGACAGACAGACAGATAGATAGAGACAGACAGATAGAGACAGATAGATAGAGACAGATAGATAGATAGATAGATAGATAAAGACAGAGACAGAGATAGATAGAGATAGATAGATAGCGATAGATATAGAGATAGATATATGGATAGAGATATATAGATAGAGATAGATAGAGATATAGAGCTAGAGATAAATAGATAGAGATAGATCGATGGATAGAGATAGATGGATAGAGATAGATAGCTAGAGAAGATAGATATAAATAGATAGAGATAGATAGAGATAAATAGATAGAGAGATAGAGAGAGATAGAGATAGATAGATAGATAGATATAGAAGATAGAGATAGATAGATAGATAGATAGATAGATAGATAGATAGATAGATAGATGTGTGTATACCGGGTCTGGTGGCTCAGTGGACTAATGCGTCCACTGCAGGGGCCTGTGTTTGACCTCATGGTCACAGGTTTTTTTTTTTTTACTCTAGCCTTGCCCCCCACTGACCTCGCCCCCACCGGTGCGGCCCTCGGCCACAAACCACACTGGAAATTTGGCCCACCGAGAGAAAGTTTGCGAGTACCCATGCTCTAGAAGCATCTCCCACTTCAAAGGAAGAATCAGGTGTAAATTTTGGACGTCAGACTCCATCTCTTCATTACACTTCTGGACCTATCGATAAAGGACTTCTGTGCAGCTGAAAGGACTGCCACTCTGCTGGACTGCTGCTCTGAAGGAACTGCTGTGCTGCTGTGCTGACCTGCTACCCTCCTGCCTGGGTGAGAAGGACTGAACCTGCATAAGCTGAAACCCGGGACCCCAAAGTGACTCCAATGGCTAGTTGGCTGGCCTCCTGACTAGAGCCTCATGGACAGAAGGCTCAAACAACCTTGAACCCAGCACCCGGACTTTGCCATCTGTGAGTCCTACCCTGCCAAGTGGTGCCACCCCAGTCCTGGACCCTTGGAAGTGGAGAGTCCTACCCTGCCAAGTGGTGCCACCCCAGTCCTGGACCCTTGGAAGTGGACCTGAAGGTGCTCTGCCAGCCTATCTGTGGATCCAGCAGAACTGATGCATCTCATCTGCTGTGCAGCACAATCTCGAGCAGAACTGATGCATCTCCTCTGCTGCAAGAGTTCTCTGAGCGCAAGGACTCCCCATCGACTATGCAGCCTGCATCAGAATCGTTGCTGTGCGCAAGTTCCTCGACGAAGACCCTTGCATCACAAATATCTCATCAACAGCAGCTTCGATGAGGAAGCAGGTTCTCACAACGCAACCTTGCTGCTCTTCGGACCTGATGCATTGCCTCAGCTGCTCGACTCATCCTCAATGCCAGACTTTGCATCGCAAGCCCTCATCGATGGGATCCTCGCCGACAATGCAGGACCTCGCATCACAGCTCCGCAGTTCCTCGAAACTGATGCTTTGCCTCGGCTGCGCGACACATCCTCAACGCAGGACCTTGCAACGCTGCACAACCAGTACTTAAGGCACTCTTGATCAGCAGGCACTAACTGGATCCTTGTAGCCGGCCCGCACTCCATCGTGGTCAGTCTGAACTTGTGACTTTGTCCTGGTCCGGAACAGCCAGATATCGACAGTTGGTGCTTTGTGCTTTTTGTTGCTACAGTTACTAAACCTTTAAACCAGCATTTCACTAGTTCTACTGATTGGATTTGTGTAATTTTGATCTTGTTTAATTTATTATAAATTAGTATTTTTCTAAATTGGTGTGGGATTTTTTTTGTGTTTGTGTTTTGACTTCATCACTGTTTGAAGTACTGCATAAATAGTTTACACATTGCCTCTAAGTTAAGCCTGACTGCTCTGTGCCAAGCGACCAGAGAGTTAAGACCAGGTTAATTTGGGATTTGCTTGTGCCTCACTCTGACAAGAGTTGTGGTTGCTGCTTGAGTAGGGTCTCATCCCCCACAACCAGTAACCCAATTTCTTACAAAGGCCTGTTTCCTCTTCAAATTGCCAAGCAGCAATGCTTGGATACAGAGAGGTAGCCATCTATGCTGAGTTTCCAACAGAGTAATCAAAAAGGTTGAACTCTTCATTGACTTCTTTCGTGGGTGAGAATGATTACAGTAAAGGTAGGCGTAAGGCTGCGACGTTTGAGAAGTCAGAAGAATAACTTGAAGGAGAGCTTTACCGCCTTCGAGGCAGTATTTCCAGCACTGGCAGCCTTGGGGGGGGCGCAGACATGTGGGCTCCAGCTGGTAATAGTCTGTACACTCTGTAGGAGTAGATACAGTTTGCACTCTTTATATCTGAAATGAGATAGGATACTTCTGCCAGAGTGAGTACAGTAAAAAGATGGCGTGGGTGTCGTGCGTTTGTCTATTTGATAATCTGTCTGCGCCATCTGTTTTTGCAGAGTAACGTCACAAGAAACAACCACGCTGGGCACATACAAGGAACACAATAATGAAACAGAAGAAGCCCAAGTGTTCACCCTGCACTCCAAGCCAAATCAAAGAAGTCTCGCGCCTCCACGTTGAGGAAAAGGCAGCTGTCAGGTGTGATGACCACAATACTTCAACTTCATATTTCATTTACAGAAAATGACTCAATCGACTTAGGCCGTTCTCTGCTAGGTGGCAATGTAAATTACTTGTAAATGGCGCTGAAACATCTCGGCACTAGAGGAATAACTCGTGCATTGCAACAAAGAGGGGTTTCCATGGTGAATCATTTGGAAACGAAAAGAGCGTGTACAATGGTCTCTGGGAATAGGAGAGCAGTGCATTATTCATACTGTCTGTGGGAGACAGGCGCCCTCTATTTCTCCATGTATTTTTATAGTATGCATATTCGAGTAGATTTCGAATGCAAGGTGCATTTGCATGTGAAGTAAAAAAAGCTATGCCTTGATGCTGATGGGTTCAGATAGGCGGAATCCATAAAATGATTACCGGATGGGATGTGTCTTGTAAACGTTGCACAGCACACTGGTTTGATGGCCTATTTTTAAAAGCTAGAACAAAAATGATTTGGATTGTTGCAACGTGCCACGCATTCTGGATCAGGGGGGCCAACATTTGGCAGGTGTGCACGGGTGCAAAGGTTTGTTCTGAGTGTGTCTAGGTGTCATTTTGTAGAGTACAAAACTTCTTTAGAATTTAACTTAATCCCATCGCAGTTGCACCTTCAATAATAATTAAACTTACTGGACATGGGGATACTTGTTCTGCAAGGATACTGCTATCCGTGTGGTAAATCATACACCAGATTCGATGTCCTCCGTCTTTAGATCACTTTGCCAAGCAGCAAAGAAGCCTACGCGAAAGAATTAGATATATTCTTGCATGGGCTGCTGAGCAGTGACATCAGAGTACTACTGGGGCGGCTCTGCCCAAAGCCAGGAGATGATAAATAAAATGATAATAACACAACGTTCTTATCATTTTATCGCTGTCTGACATCGCAATGAGCATTGGATAGAGCAGGGCGGGGCCGGGCCATGGCATAGAGTGGGAGTGGTGGGCACTTATAAGAGCGCATGTCTATTTGACCCGCCGTCCTAGGCTGGCCAAACTGACATGCGCACTTATGTTTCTCCAACCCAGCTGTGTTGCACAGCCGGGTTGGAGAAAAGCCACAGGCTTCAATGCACTGTCTGAGCAGCAAACGAGGCCGCTCAGACCAATCCTGGCGCTGCTCTCATGCTTGATAGCAGCGTTTGGATTGGGTGGGGAGCCTGTGCCTTGAGGGCCCAACCCCTTCTGGACCGATGAGAGGAGCAGCGAGGCAGCCAACGACGTCAGTGGGAGCAGAGCGGCAGGTAAGTATTTTTTATTTTCATTTCTCCAAACCCCCTCACCACCCTAAGCCCTCCCTCGGCTGCCCTACCTCTTTTGATAGGTGGCTGCCGCCACTGACTTCTATAATGAATTGGGGGAAAAGTTGGGAGGTACACCTCTACACTGTGGATTGAAAGCAGCTAAAGTCTGAACGTTTCTAGATATGACTTTTATCTTGCTTTCCTCAATTAAAGTGTTCGTGTGCACATGATGTTGGCCTCTGAAAAGTAGCATCCTGGGATAGTGCAGTACCTTCTGTATGCTTGACTGCCAGGAATTGTGAGGGGGATGGTATTATGGCAAGACAGCTGTCGAAGTGGTACATTGTCTCGAGCAGTAGTCCGAAGGGTAGTAGGAATGATCCGCCGTGCACCCATCTTATTTGTTCTGAGTCATCGACAAAGCAAGACGCCACTGATATTTCTTACGTCTCCTGGAATATAGCGGGGCTGCAGTCCAAGTTAGAGTCTGAGGATTGGCAGGAATTCATAGAGTGCTATGACATTTGTTTGTTTCAGGAGACGTGGTCAACTAAACCCCTACATCGGCTGGGTTATCTTAATTTTTTCAAACCCGCAATTCAAGGACAGAAAGGCAGGCCCGTAGGGGGGTTAACTATTTGGGTCAAACAGAATCTTGGGTACACTATATGTAAAGTCCCCATAGAGAATCAAGATATTATGGCCATACGTATTCAGGCAAACTCTAACAATCAGATCCTTATTGTAAACATTTACGCAAGAGGCCTCACTGGGGGTAGACAATCGAGTACAGTTGACTGTCTTGAGGATTTCTTGAATAATTCGACTAGAGAGTCAAAAATAGTTATAGCGGGGGATTTTAATACCACCTTCGAACCCCTAGGATATGAGGATTATAAACTAACAGAAGAAGAAGATGCGCTATGGGGTGTCCCCATTTTGGAACTGCCCCCAGTTAAGCGATGGTCCGAAGCAGCCCTCCAACTCAAGGCATTGAGTATGGAGAGTGGGTTGAGAGCAGTAAATGGCCGTGTACCCTTTGATAAACTAGGAACCCATACTTACAATAATGATAAGAATTCGAGTAGGATTGATTATATATTCATTAACCTGGAATATTGGTTCCTGCTTAGTGATATGAAGGTCCTGGAAAGAGCTGAAAGTGACCATAATCCCCTCTCATTAAAAATAAAAAGTCTGGGCACAATGCAGCAATCTATGAGACTACCGCTGCATCCAATAAGAGATGTTCAGCTCTGCAGCAGTATGAGGAGGGTAAAATGGGTCCGCATTGAAACAAACGAACATTCTCTGTTAGATATAAGGGTTGCAGTTTCCACAATCTTGGAAGTGTTGCAAACTATTGCAACACAATCTGAGCTAAATAGTCGAATTACGAAGCTGCATGAGGATCTGTTTGGCAAAATCGGCACCTTCTTTTCAAAGTCTGTAAACAATTCTAGTCAGCAGAAAAGGAAAGAGGTTAACTGGTATAACAAGGAATGTAGGGCTGCCTATAAGTCACTGGCTGTAGCTATCAGACAGGGAGATCCTACTGTAGTTAAGCTAGCCCGGCTAAACTATAAAATCATTAAAAAAAAAGCAAAAAGAGAATGGGACGAACAGAGGTGGATAGATCTCTACGAGGCTAGTAAGGAAAGGGACTCCCAGTCTTTTTGGCAGCAGGTAAAATGGGGGAAAAGAGGGCAACCCCCTGCGCCCCACAACCATGTAGCTCCGGAGATGTGGGTATCTCATTTTGCAGCACAATTTGCTTCACAAGAAGGGTGTGAAAGTGAGTTTGTAAGTGCACTCATCTCCTGTTATGGCACTGAACTTCAAAATAGAAGAAGTCAAAACAGCGTTGGGGTCAGTAGCTAAGGGTAGAGCACCGGGTATTGATGGTATTCCGGCCGACCTGTTTCAGAGTGACAGGGGTATTTGGCAAGAGTATATACTCTTGTTAGTGAATGCTATAGCCAATGCAGCGGCCATACCAGATACATGGAAGGGTGCAGAGATTCTGCCAATATTTAAAAAGGGCGATCGCTCTTGCCCAGGTAATTACAGACCCATTAGCCTCATAGATGCCATTCAAAAGATTATGGGCAGAATGGTATTAAATAGGATACTAGAGTGGACCATTGACTAGGATATATTAACCCCTTTACAAGCAGGTTTCCGTACAAATGTGAGCACGATAGACCAGGTTTTTCGGTTTGTTTTGATTTACTGGTGTGTTGTTGTGCTGGCTGGTGGTACCATCTACGCAGCCTTTGTAGACTTGAAATCCGCCTTTGACCTGGTTTGCCGTAGTAAATTGTGGAGGGTGTGTAAGGATTTGGGTATGCCTGCAGAATTGTTATCTGTGGTGGAGCGCCTGCATGCTGGAAACTACGCCCAGGTGCGTTGGGACACCCAGGGTCACAAAACTAACCCATTTCCAGTAACTAGAGGGGTGCGCCAAGGGTGTGTTCTGGCACCAACGCTATTTTCATTGTTTATCAATGGGGTTATAGATTATTTTTCAAATTTCCCGACCGACGCTCCGTCCCTTGCAGGTGTCAAAATCCCCCTACTCATGTTTGCGGATGACACCTTAATTATTTCTAAGACACAAGGTGGACTGCAGAGGGCACTAACGAGATTTGAGGGGTTCTGTTACGATCAAGGGTTGGTGATTAATGCAGACATTGTCTCGTCTGGGCAGTTAGCCTGGCTAGGACAAGATTGTCGCCCTCTCTCATGCATACTACAGCAGTAGCATCCAACAATGTTTACCTCAGTCAAAGGCATGCGCAAACCGTTTTTAAGAGAGGGCAAGGGGTATGCGCCATGCACTCTGGGGGATCTGCCCTCGTGTTTAAGTCTCCAGAACTTTGGTTTTGTGATGGTGTGCTTTTTGTCGGAGCATAAATTCCTGGCCTTCTTCTAATGGGATGAACTTATAGAAATAACTGCGCCCTTGCTCGAATGTATCAAATTGTATTGTATTTATTTCTTAACGCACAAACAGGCCAATAGAACCCAGCTTTTAGGGACTATATGCACAGTGCAGGTGACTTCCAACTTAGAAGTCACACAAACATGGATGCTCGATCAGCGCCTGAAATGTAGCCCAAAAAAAAACAAATGCTCCTGATCTCCCCTCCAAACAGTCTAATTCCATTACAAATGTGTCTAAAGTCTTTATTGATACAAAACTGTATCCCTTCGGTGGTAGCTTCTGCACAATCACTCGGCTTCTCCCTTGATTGAAACCTCAACCTGCAAAAACACATAAAAAGCTTAGCAAAAGGATTGCACCTGCAACAGAGTCCTGCATGAATTGAAGCTTCTCTCAAGGGAAATGGGAAAACATTTACACTAGTCAATCAATTGCTTGTGCTGTTGAGATATACATCTAGCTTTCCTTAAAGCCACTCCCTGCAGCTGCCAGACTTGCCACTTGCACCAGCAAATGTGATCACATTTCTCCAAGTCTTCCTTCTCTAATGTGGCTACCAATCAAAGCAAGCACCACCCTCAAACTTGCCTGCATAACACACAAAGCTGTTTTACAAGGAACTCCTAAATAGCTCCCCAAATAAATACAAGTCTCAGGAGATGAATATCATATTTGAAGCTGTTACAATCATCTCTTGGAAATACAACATTTGAGTGAGTAATAACTTGGAATCAATCTGTTGCAGTCCTTTTTGGGTAGGGGCCAAGGATCTGGAACCTCATTCTACATTTATTAGAACTGTTCCATCCTGCATCAGTTTTCTAAAAGACCTCAAGGCCTACCTCCTTCAACTTCCAATCATTTCCTGGTTAGCTACTCTCATTCCTTTTCTAACCCTAATGCCTTCCTTCCTTGGTAGATATAACTATCTGTTGATGTGCATCCGTACTTCCAGATAGATGTCACTTGTTTGAAACTGCTACTATGTAAAGAGGTCTGTCATCCACTGGATCTTGTTCGTGCTACATAAAAAAACAAATTAAAAAAAATAGAGTCATCAGGATTAGGATGACGGCCTACAGTACTGTTCACTATGCTTTTTTTGTAATGTTTTCTTTTAAAAGAGTGGCAACTGGTCTTTTATTGAAATCATCATTACCAATGCTTACTGAACGAAAATGTGTGAGAATACCATTGGGCAGACAGGAGTATAAGTAAACTCTAAACGTGTCTTATCCCCACAAGATGTGTTGGGAATGCAGGAACAGAGAACGGAAAAACGAGCACATGCAGAACAATTAACAGAAAAGGTCATGGCGACCAGGGAAAGGGAATTGCGTAAACAGTAAAAAGGTCTGGGTAAAAGTAGCTTTAGCTCTCCAAAAGAGCCTTAATAGCAGTTTATACAAAATCAACATTTAGTTGCTAGGACCCTGTTAAAGTTTATGGCAGTGTGGCTGCATCCAAGGAAATGAAACTTGTGGAAGGAGTCACTAGTGAAGAAGGAGTCGGTTGAGTAGTGTCTGAACGGAAATGAGCACAATGTCCTCAAGCACCAGTATCTTTTGTGTGCTCTTGAACCTTTAAGTTATCGCTGGTGGATGGGATTTCCTTGTATCTCTGATATGGCTCTACGAGGTGTTCTCAGTTGGGCCACACAGTTGTTGCACTGGGGCGGGCCCTTCTGCAGCCTGCTCACTCAGCAAGAGATAATAGATGGTGTCCCATATTAGGAATTAAGGCCTCAACCTGCCTTCATTCCGTCTGTTAGAGGCAACAAGACCACTGAAAGACAGGCTGGGCTCTGTGTTCATGCCCTGCCTTCTCCAGGGAGCACACAAGGTACACACATCCTTATCACCTGTAAGCAGTGTTTAACTGAACTCCTCTGCAGTTGCGGCCTCTGGCATTTGTAGATAATTGTCATTGGGTGATTAAATAAAAATGAAAAAATTTAGATTTTAATAAATGTTCAGAAATTAACATGTAAGCAGAAATAAAAAGAAAATTCTTTAAAACAATGAAAATGTACACAGCTGCCACACTTACACTCACTAGGCCTCGAACTGTTCTATTTCAATATTAAAATGTCATTCATTTAGAAATAATACACGAATTTTGTGAGAATATGATTATATACAGTGAGGATATAGCAAAAATGTGTACTCTTGATCCTTGCTAAAAGATGCTATTTTATAACAGGATTAACATTTTAAAGCATTTTCTAACACGATTCACAAATTTTGTAGAAATGTTGCTGTTTTACTAGAAGCTTATTGGTAGGATTGATTAGGACACATCGAAGCCAGTTCTAAATGCAGCAAAGAACTCTTCAAAATCGTCAGAGTTCTCCAACCCCTCAGCCACTGAAAACATCATCACCCCTCCCAGGAACTTTGAAACACCCTGGTGGACTTCTTCCACAAAAAGATCTCCATCTACTAGAACTTCGAACCCCAACCCACCTCCTCTGACCTCTACAGCCTCCTCGCTCCCACAGATGCATACTCCAAACACCTACTCACCTCCTTGGACCAGCTCACCACACAAAACACCACAGCCATCAGGAGCACTCACAGACCCCTGTCTTCACCACATCTTCAACCTCTGGAGCAAGAAGATCAGCAGTGAGCTCACCGTCATTTTCAAAACCTCCATCACCACGTCCACGTTCCACGAAGAATGCAAACACACAGAAGTTGAACCCCTTCTCAAGAAACCATCCGCTGACCCCAGCAAACTCAAGAACTACCGTCCCGTCTCTCTACTCCCCTTTACCGCTAAAGTCCTTGAAAAAGCCATCAATCGCCAACTCACTCAATGCCTGAAGAACAACAATCTTCTGGACACCTCCCAATCTGCATTCCGCAACAACCACAGCACCGAAACTGCCCTGATCGCTGTCACCAATGACATCAGAACCCTTCTGGATTGGGGAGAAACAATCGCGTGATTCTTCTCAACCTCCTAGCAACGTCTAACACTGTATCCTATCACACCCGTATTAAGAGGCTTCATCACATTGGAATCCGCTGCGACGCCCTCAAATGGATTGCCTCCTTCCTCATCAGAAGAACCCAGAGAATCCACCTACCACCATTCACCTTCGAACTGAAGAACATTATCTGTGGCGTCCCTCAAGGCTCATCCCTCTGTCCCACTCTATTCAACACCTACATGACGCCCCTTGGCCAACATCATAAGAACACATGGACTAAGCAACTAATCCTATGCAGACAACACCCAGCTCATCCTCTCTCTCTATCAGAAGACCCTTCCACTTCTAGGGCCAACTTCCGCAGATGCAGGACAAGCGTCGTCGACTCGATAAAAAGCAACTGCCTAAAACTAAACACAGACAAAACTTAATTGCTGATCTTTGGGAACAACACTTCCCCGTGGCGACTCCTGGTGGCTCTCCAAACTAGGACCCTCACCCACTTCGACAGACTAAGCCTGCAACCTCGACATTATCCTGGACAGCAGACTCACCATGACAAGCCAGATCAATGCAGTCTCTTTTGCCTACTTCCTCACTCTTGGCTTGCTCTGGAAAATCTTTAAATGGCTACCCATCAATACCAGACGAACCATCTCTCAAGCCCTAGTCACCAGCCAGCTGGACTACTGCAATGCACTCTATGCCGGAATTACCACTCACCTCCGGAAGAAATTGCAGACCATATAGAATTCAGCGGCTAGACTCATTCTCAACATCCCTAAAAGGACCCATATCACCCCTCACCTCAGGAAACTCCACTGGCTCCCCATTCAGAAGAGGTGCCAATTCAAAATGGTCATCCACATCTTCAAAGCCATACACAACCAGGGACCAGCTTACATTAACCAATGCCTGAACTTCCACCAACCCTCCAGAATTCTGCGCTCCTTCACCCTCGCACCCCCCCCTACGTCTGCCAAAGCAACAGTGGAAAACGCTCCTTCTCCTACCTTGTGGCAAAATCGTGGAACAACTGCCCCCTTTCTCTCCGGACCTCATCCTCCCTCCAAGAATTCCGGAAAGGACTCAAGACATGGCTGTTGAACTTAACACTCTCAAAGCAGCAAGGCCCTCAAGCGCCTGGATACCCTTGCAGGTGATCAGCCACGCTTTATAAATCCTGTTTGATAGGACGTAATCCTTTAAAATGGAAACTGTGCAACCAAATATGAAGAATCAGCAAAAGCGTGAATGCTGACCCTTTCAGCTAACTCGTATTTCCTTTTTAGATTATGTCACTGTAAAATGCTTATATTTTTCCTAAAAGATGTTTCAACTTCTATATAACTTGCTTTAATTTGAAGGATAGACTGGTACAAATATACATGGGAACGCTCAGACCTAGCAGAGCTGAATACTGTTTGAAATTAGTTGCAACAAATTTAGTTAACATATTTCATAGTTCATTTACTTCTCAAATATATGGTGAGGAAGAATCCAGCTCCCAGGAAAACCTTGTACGGTCATTGGATGTAAGAAGACGCAGATGCAACAGTTGCAGATACTAACAAAATGTATTGATTATATAAGTGTGTGTTCCTAAATTAAATTCAGACTTCTCAGACTTCTGCTTTTACTTCCCTACCCAACCTCATGATGGCTCGCTTTCGTAAACTTTGGTCCGCAGAGCTTAGATGAGAATTTATCCCATTTGCCCAAAACCCTGTGCTATGTTGTTCTGACACTCTCCTGAGTTTTTGAACTTCTCTTTATGGGATGTTCTGCCTTGAACTGAATTTATTAAAGCTTTATGTTTGCTCTCACTCTCTTGATATAGTGCTCTTAATGACTTACTGGCTCCTTCTATTAATTCTTAGAATAGGTAATTATTTCTTTATGGAACGCACTTATTAATGATTTATATATTGTATTGATTAACCTGAAAATGAAATATTGATTGATGGATAAATGTGACCAAATCAAGATAAGGTACTACAGATTTGATATGAATAAAACCTTTAAAACGTCTTAAACTCTCTTCATTGACTCACACCAAATATTGACTATTGATAAGTTGGTTAAAGCGATTAGTGACTAGATTTCTCTTCTCGCTTCAACGGCTAAGGTCCGTCAACCTGACCGAGCGAGAGTTAGCCTAGATGATTTTGTAAACCATTAAACTTATTTTAACCTGAGTCTCGGTCCAGCTAAACCTGGTGGCAGAGATATGGTTTACTTTGAGAAGATACAACCTCTCTGTTCACATAGCTGCACACCAGAATAAAAATATATTGGCATCAAATAAGCCAACATAAGTATTTGTACAATTACATTGGATATTATTTTCATCTTTTCTCTTATTTGGATTTTTTTCTTGCCTGAATCTTGGTGTCACAGAGCTTATGACAGTCAAGATGCCTCATGAAGATAAGAAGTTTAAATGATTTGAAAGATTACCGGAGCAACGTGTTGTTTCAATGAGAAATTCTCCTTTGTAAGCACCAATAATTATCACCCAATTGTGAAGTCATAATTCAGTATGGTATACAAAATAGATTCTTTCTCAGTAGTGTAAAGAACCTGGTCTTGCATATCAGCTGTAGTATTAGATGCCGTAATCAAGGTTTTACACTTGGAATTATACCTGATATTCTGCTAGTTTTCTTTGAAGCAGACTATGTGACGGACATGACAGATTAGCTTCTTTACATTGAGTGGGAAGGAATCTCTGAAATAATATTGGCAAGGGTATACTGGTGATCATTATTGGCCTATTGTGGACTTCTATCACATGATGTTGCCCACTGTTATAATACTGGCCCTGGTATTTTTGCAGTAAAACTTGGCATATTGATGTCCACGCTGGTGTAATGCTGGTCCTGGCATAATAGGCATAAAGGGGAAGTTACTGTATGGGAAATTAAAGAAGGTGACATGTAGAAGTAAAGCATCATGGCATGAATGATAGATCATGTGCAATTGCATTTGTGAACTTCTCTTACACCTATACATTTTTAGATGTTTTTGGAGAAACTGCTGAAAAGTTTTGTTATCATTTGTTCAACATTTTCTTGGGGAGGATGGATCCTTGTGAGGGTTAGGCTTTATTAGTACACCATGAAAGCACTGGAAAATTTTACGAATATCTATTCAGAAACTGGGGCTTTATATCAAGTCTACGAGGAAATTGTGCTCTTCACAAGCACCTACCTGGAGGAATTCGGGCATCTTTGCAGGGGCGGCTCTGCCTCAGGAGCGGAGGGGCGTCGCCCTTCCTGCTGCGAGCACAGCAGGCAAACACAAATAAATAAAATGTCATGTCAGTGCCATTTTATTTATTTGCCACCCCACAAGCTCGTGCTGTGTACACTGTGAGGGTGGAGGGGGCAGGGCTGAATCCTGCAAATACAGGATTACAGCACTGGCCTACAGTGCGCATGTTGGATTGGCTGGCCGTCCTGTGACGGCCAGTCCGACATGTTCACTGTAGACCCAGCAATCCAAAGGCTTTGTAACAGCCTGGGGACTGCTGGCACAGGCCCCCAGCCTCAAAATGAGTGCTTGGTGAACCTGCTCCCACCAATCCTGGAGCTGCTTTCACAGCATGAAAGCAGCACCAGGATTAGTTGGAGTTGCGTTCAATGAGCAGGAAGGAAGTCCTTCATTTTCCTGCTTATGGACAGTGCTGCACCGGAGGAGCTCCCGAAGGAATGGTGAGTAGTGTGCCTTCGCACCCCTCCATTTTTTTTAAAAAGCTAGCCGCCACTGCTTCTTTGCTTTGCTCAGTTTGTGAAATTCAGGCTGAGTTTTGAAGCACAACTGCTGTAAAAGATCACCAACCACCATTACACAGTGCCCTGCAGCATGCACATTACCAATCTGTTATTTATGAGACTAGGTTACTCCCACAGGTCTCTGCAATACGTGCATAAGTCACCTTAGCTTACCTGTATTATTGCCTGCAATTTTCTGGATACAAATAAATATTTGTAACAGGTGGCTCAACCTCCTAAGCTATCCTTACATGGGGCCTCATTGACTATTGAATTAATCCAGAACAGTAGTTTTTTTACACAACACCAAGCCTAAATGCAGCCAAGTCAGACACTCTATTTGGTGTGACTTTAACATTTGTATTCGCTGTCTAACCAGTGCTTAATTTGTGCCAGACAGTTGCCAATGGTCAGCACAAGCCCTCATTTATGACAACCAGGACTGTTTATGATGGTGTGTTACAAGTGCCAGTGAGCCAATGACTCCTGAAGATTCCGTATCCAACGTTGGCTTGGAGGAGGAGACAGTGTGGTGACATTGAGTTGTATATTTTGAAATGGCCTACTGTTCCATTAGAAGACACAACAGTCATTATTTGCTAAGGTCTCGTTGGGATGGCAGCCACACTCAAAATGAAGCTTGAAATGTCAGGTGCCTACCTGGATGAGGGATCACCTCTTTCCTTTGACCTCCATATTAGGCCTCACTCGCTGATGCAGGTTGTGAGCAAATGTATGTGAATTAACCAGTCATACCGTCAGACCTGGTCATTTGGGGTGATCTCCCTTGATTCAGGGGACAGCTGAGGTCACATGGGTGTTTGCTGTTCTGGCTCCCTGAGTGCAGTAACACAGCCCCCCTCACCCGTGGCATAGGTTGGTCCAGTACATTTTTGGGACTGGAGGTCCCAGCCAGTCTTCTGAATAACTTTATCCACAGGCACAACAGTGACTGTCCCTATGGCAACTCATATACATGCCTTGGGACACCGTGGTGTCAGGGGTACGATGAGTCCTATTAACGTAGAATGATGACTTGTCCATACCCAGTCTACATTTCCCTTCTGCACCGGCCATTTTAAATCCAACATGAAAAATACATTCCTTTGCTGTACAGCCATATTAGTAAATAATAGACACCACTACTTTTTCTCAAATGCTCCTCTCCTCATGTTGAAATCTTTATATATTTGCAGTGTGCATGCACGCTCGTCATACAAAAGTGCTGCTGCTGTGGTTGAGAGCCACTACTGCAGCCATGACTTTGTGGTAAGTGTTCCGGTCCCCCACCCCATCGGATGTTGTCTCCATCGAGGTTTCACCACTTTCTTTCTGTTGAGGAGACGCTGCGCTTTGCACCAGTCTTTTCCTATCTGTAGCCACCTTGGTTCTATTAGAACCGAGGTGTTCTTTTGCACCACTGCTCAGTCCCTTGATCATTATATTGTAGGCAGTGGCGCCGAGGTCCTACGTGCTCTCATGCGTCCCATCCCTTGCGTCTTCCCATTTTTCCACATCTATACACTTCGCGGATACTAGAGGTACCTGCACCCTGGTTTCCCTTCCCTTTTCTTTTCCTCTCTCCCCTTCCTTTTTCCCCCCCTTTGTCCCAACCCGCCCAGACTGTTGATTGCTCCCCCCACCCTTCTGACTGTTGAGTGCCCTGGATCTAGCGGGCTCTCACTCTTGAGTCTGCCATTTAGCTCATAACTTATTTGTACGCTAATTGCTGCACCAGAAGGGATTTTAATCCTATTTGTTTTTTATCCCTTTCAAGTTTGACACCATCTCTGGCCCCTTTTCAGCAGATCTGCTTACTTGACGGCATGTCATTTCATAGCTCTCCTTGGGATTTTATCTTGTCCCTTGTCTTTAATTTGTAAATAGGTGTATTGTGGACTTATGCCTGGGGTTCTCCAACCTATCGACTAGTCTGTGTTACGCCTTTGCCACCAGTCTAACAATCTAGGGGCTTTACCTGTGACCTATAATGATAGCGAATTTGTATTAATATCTTTTCGCTCATATTTAACTATAGGCCACCTGACAAACCCAGTCGCATTTTCTATCTTTATATCCCTCTCTTGGGACCTTCTTGTTTTTAATACCATATACCTCTTTTGGCAGGTTTTGGTGCATGTATCACATGGCTAATATGCTGGGACAGATGTAGCGAAGTGCGCAACCCATTGTGGTGAGTCACACGTCTTTGTTAATTACACTTTGGTCTAATATGTCCAGTTGTTATTAGATATTATCATTCAGGAGGTTTTGTCACTATGTGTTTTACTCATGCTATATGTGTATACAGGATATGCATATGGTGATAATCTGTCTTGTGTCTCCAATATAGGTTGTATGCAGTATTTACTGAACAGTCAAATATTACTGGTTCAGTATCATATTTTTGATTTATTTACGTGTTTTTAATGTTTTTTCACGTATTGGCACTTAACCCTTGCAGTAGCTGAACCAACTGACCCTGAAAAAGGCCGCGACACTATTTAGGTCTTTCTGGCCGAAACATGTTGGTCTAGTGATCTACACATTTGTCTCATGTTGGCATTTGTGTTATCAGCTCCTCACTGTTTTTAATCCTGACACCGGGTAGCCGAATAAAGCTACAATATAGCTAACCCAGTAGCCAGTTTTAAATTTTCATATCACAGCACTGCACTTTCTCTCTTTTTTACACGCACGCCAAGCTCACATAGGGGTTTAGTACACCCTGCCTAACTCAATAAAAACATCCCTGAGCTCCTCCCTCGTAGAGAGGGGTTGTAGCCCACGCAAAGACTAGGTCTTTTGCGTGAGGAGGCACCCCCATGATGAAGCATGACACCTCTGGTGTGTGAGGGGAACCGTCCTGAAAAGGGAAATCCCCCATTGTGTATGGTAGATTATATTCACACAGTTATTTAACCTCCCTCCAATCCGGACCCGTAGCTTTTTCTTGTGTGACAAGACACCATCACAGACAACAACACGTTTTGGTTATGTCAGTTGGGCAGATGCTTCATAGGTTAACAAAGATGTCTGCAAGGTCTGTTGTTACCAACTTTCTGAAATATACATAGAATGAGCTTTGGCTCCACCCAGTGGAGTAAACCTCTCTCAATTTAGTCTATCGGCAGTTTGGCCTATCACTCCGCCTCCCATGGAGTGCTTGATTGCAAAACATGATGGACTATTTTACTTCTTATCAGTACACAAAATCATCACACATCAAATTTGTTTTCTCATATATGCAATAAACGTAGGAAGCAATCGTTTTTTTGTTGTTTTTCCACGATAGGAGACTTTTTAAATATGTTTTAGTCAAGACTCAAAATGTAAGCCACATATATTGTCTTGTTAATGCTTATTCAAAAAATGTTGCATGGGAGGCATTTCTCTGTGAAAGAACCCCGCACCTTAGCTGAAGAACCACCTTCAATGGATCTGAGAGTCAGACAGGATGAATTAATGCGTAATGCTATAAATTATTATCCAGATTGTCACAAGCTCATATGTAACAATAGGTACTATCAATCATTCAAGGATACACATTCTTGTTCCATTTGTTCCTTTTTTGGCTTTGGCCCTGGACAGTACACGCTTTAAATAGATCTGTAGAAAAAGATCCCTCCTCAGAACTGATAATGATGTCAATACTGTCTACGAAACACAGATTTATGCAAGCAACAGACATTTCTTGAGTATTCAGTTAAATTGAAGTTATGACAGCTATTATTGGTTCCTTACAGTACATTCCTGGTATTTTGCTGTTTTACCTGCGCAAAGGCCTTACTTCTCACACCAGACTGGTTGTACTGGGCATCAGGAGTTTTCCTGGTGGGCTGGCAGGGTAGGAGCTGGTTTTGTTGCTAGGAGCCAGGCCTGCCACGTATCTCGCCTGCAGTGCTTCGCCACTTTACAAATAATGCCAAACGAATGGTTTTAAAACGTGTCAGTCGGACCATGATTGCCTGAAAAGCATTAATATTTGCATTTAAGTGGTCCCTGTCTCCTGCACTATAGCCACGAGCAGCATTGACCTTCAGGGGGAAGAGGGGTGACTGAGGGTCCTCTTCTGCTTGAGTCAGAGAGCTGAGTGCATATATGATAAAGACTCTTCTATTAAAAAAGTGTATTTCTTTATTATTCTTTATGTAGTATGTCTTTATTATGTGACCATTGCAACGCATTTCCATTTATTATGTTCAATTATACCATTGGGTGGAAAGACAATTGTTGAAAGTGATTCTAACCATCAACTTAGAAACATTTGCATCCCTCCGCCACTACTCTGACGACGATGCTATTCATGAAACAAGAGGTAAGTCAATTGTCTTCTGCCCCTATACGTGGCTTAGGGTGTTACTATGGATTGAGTGACATTATATTCTTTTGTTTTTGTGCAGCACACACTCTGAGCTAATGTATTTCAAGGTGCTCTCAGATGATGAAGGTAAAGGAGGCACTGTGAAAAAAGTCATTGCCTAGGATCATACCATGTGGTCAAGTGGAAGCCGGGATTGATGTAACATTTCCTGGTTCATTGTATTGCAATTTGGCCACTACACGTTTATCTCTTTCTTCCTTTTGTTTTAGACCAAAGATTAATGCTTTGTATTGAATTCTCTGAAGTGCTAAAATCAGGGTACTGTGTTAAATACATCCAGGCTATGCACATTTCACAAGTACTGGTGGTGGTACTGTTTGGGGTGGACGATGTTTCAATGTAGAAGATAAAATGAAAAGCAGAGAATCCATACTTAGTCAGTGCATTCAGATCATTTGATCAACATAGCTAAAAGTCTTTATTCATTGTCATCCATTCTTGAATTAATTAATCCACCCACTCTTCATCCATCCAACTATTCATTATTTGGGCCATGCAGCCATGTTTCCTATCTTCATCATCCATCAATTCAATGATTGGACAAGATTTCTTAATCAAAAGTGAGTTGTAAAATACACCATATTTGCACTATAAGAAAAAAAAAAGTTTTTGGGGGGGGGGGTGAATCCCCCCCCTTTCACAATTGCTTTCTTGCTGGCTACATGCAGCATAAGGGCTGGTTTTGGTTCTCAGTCCAGCCTTGCTAATCATGCTCAGAAACAACAGCTTCTAATGCAATCAACTAACAAATACTTCTTCCTGTCTGAATATACTCTGCGGATGAGCGATAAACAAGGTAATTAAAATCAGTCCCCAAATTGTTTTAATCAGGCAGCTTACATTGATTGTCAGAGGACAAAATGTCATTGCCTGAAAGTAGTTTTTGATTTATAGACAACATTTTAGAGCATCCTGAGTGTTCGGCAGACTTTTACAAAATGGAGGCCGGCCGCTTTTCTGATGTGGCTTCCTTCATTATGGGCTTTTCTTCTTGATGACGGCTCAATTAGAGCCCGATTCACTGTGGATATTTGTTACATGCAATCACAAAAACCCATTTGAGTCCGGCCTCTATTTTTGTTTCCTAACACAAAGAACGGAATTTCCCAAAGTAAAACAAGCACTGGCAAACCCAATAGGTCTTGCATATGCGAGATTTATTGGCTTTGGCAATGCTTTTTTAGACATGTTGCGCTGCTGTGCAACATGGCTTGAAGTCAAGAAAAAAGCGCACAGAAAGGAAAGAAAGTGACACTTGGCCTGCGTTGGCCAACTAGGAGTCAGGCGAAGAAGAGTGACAGTGAAGCCAACAAATGTTAAGCAGTGGGCGGACTCCAAGCCCTTTGTTGTAAACAATAGTCATGCAAGTGAGAGTGTATCCAGTGCTCCACCTAGACACTTGACCTATGCCATGAGGTAGTTCAGCCGCAGGCCTCGTGCCACAATCAGAAAGAAGCGCCATAAAGAGGCCTTGGAGAAGGTTAGGGCATCTGTAAAACTTACCATGTCATCATTCTCTGTGGTGACGGCTGAGCCATCTTCCAGATAATGCGTTACAGTGAAGCTGCCAGCGAAGAGTCCCCTGCAAAACAAGCAGACAGTTGTAACAGGATTAGAAGTAAGTCACCAAGGAGTCAGCTGTTTCTCAGTTCCCGCCTCGACAGAATGAAAGAAATCTTTGACGATATTAAAAGGCGAGAGGGATAAACACCATCTGTGTCCACGAGAAATCAAATGGGACTGCGCGCGAGATCTGGAAACAGAGTATGAAATGCAGGCGCAGCCACAGCGTGGAAATTGAGGTAATGTATTCAAAACGAGATCATTTTAACTCACGACTCCTATCCTTTTCCAGATGGCAAATGTGGAAACTTGAACTTAAAAAGAAACTGCAGCTCAACGTGAATGTCTCGCCTGGCTTCTTTCTACTCTTTCCTTCTTAGGGCCTCCGTACAAGTTTCACCGTACGGTATTAACCTGCGGGATTTGCACCCCTACGAGTTAGTGAGGGTGGAATGGAAAATGCCCAAGTACACCTAATCGCACCCCTACCGTCGGAGCACACAAGCACACATACATACAACACACATCTCTTAACTAAAGACTCCTGTTGAAACCCGGCGTATCTCTTATAGACTTAATTAAATCAATGTGAGCTTCATTTCACCCCAAGAGATTCTTTTAAAATAAATTGACGTAGCAAATAAAATGTGCTGTTTGCTTTTTTTCTTAAAGGAAATGGGTTTGTGTTACCAGTGAGATGGCAGAGAAAAGGAACATCTTTAAAAAAAAATGCAAACAGCACATTTTGTGTACCCAGCCGCTGCACAATGGAGGCTGCTTTAAAACTGCGTGTATCTCTCTCAAAAGCAGCCTTTAGCGTGCTGATCACTGTTCCATGTTTTTTGAGCAGCAAACTCAGTGGCAATAAAGACATCAAGCTGAAATGGTTTCCTTGAATTAAATCTTTTTGCTTCTGGTCATCCCTGCCCGCCAGGCAAACGCCAGGGTGGCGCATTATCTAGTTATACTAGATTGTTCAAAAGATGACTAGGAAAAAGTAATATGTTGTTCATAGTGTGGTGAGTTAATCAAGAATTTAGCGCAGGATTAAGATAATATGTGAAAAACATATATAAGTGGATACAATTAATGAGAGAACAACTAGTATTTGACACAAGGACATAGAATCAAGCATGACGCACAAGCATGTGCCAGCAATGACATCAGAGTATCCATAGTTAAAATAAGATTTGTGGCATATTAGTGATACAATCAACAAAAAAAGGAGCAATTCCAGAAAAGGATTACTGCTTTATGTGATAAAAAAAAGGAACCAATTCCTTTTTTAAAAAGAACCCTCACCCACCAAACTAGTTGGTGGCATGCTTCATCATAGGGTTCGCACCCGAGGGGCCGAATGCCTCCCGGGTGTGCTGCGACGCCTGAATTACAGCGGAGCAGGTTTTTTGTGTGCAAAGTGAGTGACAAGTGACAGTGATTTAAGATTGCCTCTATGACACCTTGAAATTTATTGGTGGGGTCATAGGACAAGATTAAATAACAAAGTTGGGGGATGTCTTATATGGCTTAATTGGTCATAGACATCCGTGGTGTACTCGTGATAAGGTCTACATGTTTCAGCCTTTTTAATGCGTTGTGGCAAGGCTTTCTTCAGGACCAGTGAAAACAATACAGTGTGCACTCGCTAAGGTGCACACATACGGTGCAAGGTGAACCGCAAACTTACGGTTCAGTTATCAACGATTAGTTCTGAAAGACAAAATGACACATGAGGTTTAACAATCCTACATTAAGGCAACTCACGCATTCGACAGCAGTAATAACAAGATTAGGCTCATCAGGTCTGATATAAAGACCCACATGCCTGGATCTGCATTCTTATATTCCACCCGTGTCGCCTAATCTGTGTTGTGGGCACTCATGTTTCCAGGTTGCCCTCAATGATTATATGTCAGGCGCATGCTAACACCCACACGTGACAGACGATGTGGGGTCTATTTTGTGGAGAATAAATGCGACATGCCGAAATCCTCCTGTCAAGTGCATGCTTACACCCACACGTGACAATCGATGTGTGGTCAATTTTTGGGAGAATTAGTGTGAAATGCCGAAATCCTCCTGTCAAGGGAGAGAGGCCGAATCGAGGGGGCTCTCCAGCTTGTCGCAATCAGGGAGATAGAGTGATCAGTGAATCAGAAGTAGTGGTTAAAAAGGCTCACACTCTTGTTAAAGTGTTACAATAAAACAAACACGGCAGAGAAAAGGAACTGTCTAAAAAGCTTACGTAAATCACAAGTATGCGATACCCCATGGATCCTGCCGGGGCGTTGCCTATAGTCAAACCCTAGGATTAAGATCAGAGTCATAAGGAAAGCCCAAGTATGCTGGTGGGCTGGCGTGCAGTCGGGCAGAAGCCCTACTTACTTCATCAAGGTCAGTGCCCGCTTCTGGCACCTACTGCAGTCCCGGCCCGGGATCCCGAGGATGGTTTGTCTCCCAGGCTGGGCATCTTAAAAACACCGGTGCCCGAGGCTAACTTATGTGCGCGTCATCACCCATAGCGCAGTGACGTCAGCACGTGTGTCTCGTTGCCGGTAAGGTTGACCTTTACATGCCAGGATTTTCTTGACGTAAAGCTTTATTTAGACAGTGAATTTTTTGTAGACATTTATCTGCATTTAAACCCACATCTATTGCTAAACTCAATGTTCAAACAACGGCGGGTGTATTAGGTTATACTTTGCCACTCATTTACATAAGTTCCGTGGGAAAAACGGACATGGATGTTGTTAAGTCATAATTAGCTCTTAGTCAAAAAATATCACGCCCGCTCGATTCGGCCTCTCTCCCTTGACAGGAGGATTTCGGCATTTCGCACTAATTCTCAAAAAAATTGACCACACATCGACTGTCACATGTGTGGGTGTAAACATACGCTTGACAGGAGGATTTCGGCATGTCGCATTTATTCTCCACAAAATAGACCACACATCGACTGTCACATGTGTGGGTGTAAGCATGCGCCTGACTTATATTCATTGAGAGCCACCTGGAAACATGAGTGCCAGCAACACAGATTAGGCGACACAGGTGGAATATAAGAATGCAGATCCAGGCATGTGGCTCTTTATATCAGACCTGATGAGCCTAATATTGTTATTACTGCTGTCGAATGCATGAGTTGCCTTAATGTAGGATTGTTAAACCTCATGTGTCATTTTGTCTTTCAGAACTAATCATTGATAACTGAACCGTAAGTTTGCCGGTTCACCTTGCACCGTATGTGTGCACCTTAGCGAGTGCACACTGTATTGTTTTCACTGGTCCTGAAGAAAGCCTTGCCACAACGCATTAATAAGGCTGAAACATGTTGACCTTATCACAAGTACCCACACGTCCAAATGGCTAGTTCCTATCTGCCGCGACATGGCCACCTGTAGCCACCAGGAAGCATTTATGATTTTAAAAAGTGACACGTCGCCACAAATAGTATTTGCTGTAAGTAAATTTTTGCAAGCAGTGTGGTTCAAAAGACTAAGGGGCCGATTCCGATTCGGGCCGGAAATCTCTCCGACCGAGCCGGACCCGGAGAGATTTCCGACCGAATCGGACTCGGGCAGTCCGACCGATCGAGTACGATGCGCACGCATGCCATCGGACTTGAGTCGGTCGGACTCCCATTGAAGTCAATGGGAGCCTGTCGTACAACGCGTACGCAGGCTCCCATTGACTCAATGGGTGCGAGGCGGACAAGGGCGCCCCCTACAGCGTGTACGCGGAGAAGCGATTCGCGCCGTACACGCACAGGTAGGGGGACCCATGGGTCCCCCCTGTGTGCGACTCGCGCGCCTACGCGTACAGGGGGTCCGACGCGGACCCCAAAGTCCGGCTCCGACAGCTTTTTCGAGCCGGACGGCGCGAGTCGATCGGACTGCTCGCGGCGCGCATCGTACTTACCCGGCCGGGAAACGTCTCCATAGCGCGGTGCGAGTCGTGTCCATGCGAGTCGGTCGGAGCGTGTTGAAGCCGCGTTCGAGTCGGTCGGAGTTTTCGCGGGTGCCTGCATCGTACTCGCTCAGCCGGACCCGCGTACGATTCGGTCGGGAAACAGGGCTCCGAATCGGATCCGGTAAATCCGAATCCGATTCGGAGCCCTACCGGCCGAGATCGGAATCGGCCCCTAAACGTTTTAAATGCTATAGATCGCTGTGTTCCCTAGATTGATGTCTTTTTTGATGTATTGCTGTTTATCTGCCTATTTGCACAATGCACGGTCACTTTACGTATTTGTTCCACAGCCCCCAATACATATTTGAGGACAACATCTGTAAATATATTGCCTTTTGTCTTCTGCATATTTTAACGTAACACATATTTCAAAATAGCTTGCACCTTAGTACATGCTATATTTTGCACATTCTCTTTCTAAGTTTTATTATATTTTTTGCCTGGGGGAATATTATCAAACCACAAGAAATGTTTTAAATGAATATTTTGAGTGTATTTTTCAAGGGTATTGTGATGACGCTGTATTTTTGTGCACATAGGTCTTTTTTAAAATCAGTTTTATGTACTATTCTCTTTGTATATTGATTGTTGGTGCTCATTTTTACTCGTTTTGAGTATACTTTGATGGTTATTTTAACCGAATAAAGTCACTATTACCTACCTACACCACGGATGTCTATGACCAATTAAGCCACATAATACATCCCCCAACTTTGTTTTTTAATCTTGTCCTATGACCCCACTAATAAATTTCAAGGTGTTATTGAGGCAATCTTAAATCACTGTCACTTGTCACTCACTTTGCACAAAGAAAACCCATTCAGGCGTCGCAGCACACCCGGGAGGCATTCGGCCCCTCGGGTGGGAACCCTATGTTGAAGCATTCCACCAACTAGGTTGGTGGGTGAGGGTTCTTTTTAAAAAAGGAATTGCCTCCTTTTTTCATCACATAAAGCAGTAATCCTTTTCTGGAATTGCTCCTTTTTTTGTTGATTGTGTTAACTCTTAAGGGGACCAAGAGTAGTTCCGTTATACCCTTTCTCTCTTTGTGTTTAGTGATATTGTGGCAGCGCACAGCTGCGAGAGATTAGTTAGTTTTTTGGAGACATGATCTTTTAAGTAACTCGCACTCAAACATGGCGGAGAATCAAGGTCTAACTTTTACAGATGAGGAGGTAAATGAAATCCTTTCTGGACCCTCCCTGTTTGCAGATCCCAACATGGCCCAAACTATTGCCCAGACAACAGATTGGGAGAAATTGACGGAACAGAAGAGGAATAGGATTAGGACGATCCTACATGGCACAAATCTACACTGAGTGCCTACGCAATAACACAGCGCCTCATAGTAACGAATGCACCCCAAATCTTTTTGGAGGATGCCACGTTTAGGAAGGACTGGGCCCAAATTGCGTGGCATTGCACATGGGACTGGATAGTCCTAATCATAAAGACGGCTATGAGACTATCAGAAGCCATGCTCATAGAGATCCAGACAACGGAGAACCACTTTAAGACTACAATAACAGCTTACAAAAAAAAGCTGGATGAATAAGAGATTAATGATTATAAAGACAACACAACTTAACCCAGTCCAAAATACATAAATTCCAGAAAGACCTGAAGCGTTTCTCTTACACCAAAACATATCCGTATGCCGACCCCTAATTTATACCACCCACTAAGAATGACAAGAACTCTGATTTCTTTGATGATGACTCCTCCACGAATAGTGGCTCCCGCGGAGGGAGCTGTAAATCAAGGCAGAGAGGGAAGAACAGATTCTACAATTGGCAGCAACCCTGGCAGAATTACGCCCCCCCAGGGTTGGGAGGGTTCCCAAGCCAATTTAATGCACCTCAACAACATCCGATGTTCGGATGGAACCCGGCCTTTGCACAAACACAACCCCCCTTCTAAACAAACACTTACAGGCCTCCTTTTTTAGGGAGGGGCAGAAGGGGAAGAGGAAGAACAAAGGGGACAAACCAGGTACACTGGGAGGAAGATGGCCCGATAGGGAATTACATCAGGAGCAAAACAAGGGAGCCTCAAGCAGGGACGAGCACCCACAGAGTCTGATAACCAACCTATCATCCCTTACTTTAACAACAACTGAAAAGAGTATACTGAACAGAGGCTTGGGTTTTGTTCCAACTGCCCACCTAGACAAATTCAACTTACACTGTGAACTCTCAGAGTTCTTTAGAAAGCTTAGGCTAAAAGCTTTCTTTGAGAAACAAAGTCCAGAGAGGATTCCAATATCTCAGGCGACACTGGGTTAAGATTAAAATCCACATTCTGTCCCCCTACACACACACCACACCTGTAGAAATCCTAACTTTTGAACAGGCTGTGTTTAATGACATTGAAAACATGGAAGACAAAGGAAGCTTTCAAAACATGAGCAAAGAAGAGAATATAGCTCTCAAACAATTACAGAGCAATGATGCTATTGTGATTAAACAGGCTGATAAGGGCGGAGAAGTGGTCCTACAGGACAAACTAGACTACCAAAGGGAATGCCGCCGATTGTTGGATGACAAGAAAAACTATGAACTATTGAAAACAAGCCCCACCCAGGCTTTAAGAAATAAGATCAAAGTCCTGGTCGACTTTGCAGAGATGAGTGGCCACATCTCCAAACAGGAGACGGATTTCTTGGTAATGGGAGAAGAAAAACATCCCCTATTTCTATGTTACCCAAGATACATAAGAATAGAACCCCTCCTCCGGGGCGACCTATCGTCTCAGGAATAGGCTCTCTCTTGGAGCCTTTATCACGGTTCTGTGATTTTTTCCTGAAACCTCTAGTACAGAGCACCACTACTTACCTGAAAGACACTAAGAGCCTTCTGAACCTCCTAAAAGAAATCAATGTGGACAGTGATTCCACCCTTGTAGTGAGTCTCGACATCGAGAGCCTGTACACGAGCCTCCCACAGGACGACACAATTGAGGTCATCAGCAGAGCTCTAGCTGAGGCTACTTGGGAGTTTCGGACTCCCAAAGCATTTATCATTGAGTGCGCAAAATTAGCCCTCAAAGAAAATTTCTTTGAATTCGAAGGTGACCTATTCCTACAAATTAACGGGACTTCCATGGGCAGCACTTTTGCCCCGAGTGTGGCAGGGCTGAATGTCTATGACTTTGAAAAGAAATTCATCCTTCACGCCAACAACCCCTACGGCAACCACATTACCTTCTGGAGAAGGTACATAGATGGCGTCCTGCTAATTTGGCAAGGACCAAGTGACTTCCTGGAATTGATCAACAGATGTGATAAAAACCTGAAATTCACCCACTCTATCAACAAAAAGGAGATGGTTTTCTTGGATATAACCATCACGAAAGAACAGGGCAGATTGGAGACCAGAACTTATCATAAACCCACTGCCAAAAACAACCTGTTAAAGTTTGACAGTTTCCACCCTTGGGCATTAAGGGAAAATTTGCCCTATGGACAATTCCTCCATCTGAGGAGGAATTGTAGTAAGTTAGGGGATTATCAGACCAAAGCGGCGGACCTTTCTAAGAAACGTAAGACCCGGGGCTACCCAGACAGAACACTTAAAAGATGTCAAAAGCGGGCTAGGAATCAGCGAACAGGACGTCCTTCTTGAAGATAATCCAAGGACCATGAAAGAAGTCCCACTAACATGCGTGACAACCTTCAGTACCATTTCTAACTTAGTTACAAATTCCATAAACAAACACTGGAGAATACTGCAGACAGGCAACAGGAATTGGGAAAAACCATTGTTTTCCTTTAAAAGAGCAAGGAGCCTTAAGGATTACTTAGTCTCCACCCGCCCCTAAAAGGTGGACAATGACCAAACAACAACAGTACTCAACACCTGGGGCCTCCCGAATGTGACTTGACACTACCCTCCTGCGGAAATTGCAGTGTTTGTCACCTGACGGCCCCTAAGAAAAGTCTGGATCTCGAACCCAATAAGACCTGGGTGCTACGATTGCACACTAACTGCAACTCAGCCAACGTTGTATACTTAATAACATGCCCCTGTGGCCTAAGGTACATAGGGATGACAAGCAGAAAGGTGAAACAAAGCATCTGCGAGCACCGCAGCAACATCAGGTGTAAGAGAAACACAACCAAAATGACAGAACAGTTTTTACAGACAGGACACACTACCAATGATCACAAGTGGCCTCAGGGAACACACAGAAATTCCTATTAGAGAAAGAACAGAGATGGATGTATAGGCTTTCTACCCATAAGCAAGGTCTCAATGACAATATCCCCTGGAATACACTGAACCACAGATGAATTACCAGTCATGATATTCCCTAGGATGATCCAACCTCTCATTTATGGGATTTGGGTGTAGAAAAAATATGAGTAGAGAGAATGAGCTTTCGAAGTGTGATATAGCGCCTACCCACACCTGAAAGACTTTACCATATATCCATAATAGTGTAGTGATCCCTAGCTCACACGCATTCACACCACTCCGCAAGAGCCTGGATTTCACAATACCAAGGAATAATCATTACAATGCACAGGAGGACAGATAATATCCGACATTTATGATACCTCAGGAAATTTTGACAAACTAAAATGTCTAGATAAATGCGTGATATTGTTTGACTAAGAGCTAATTATGACTTAACAACATCCATGTCCGTTTTTCCCACGGAACTTATGTAAATGAGTGGCAAAGTATAGCCTAATACACCCGCTGTTATTTGAACACTGAGTTTAGCAATAGACGTGGGTTTAAATGTAGATAAATGTCCACAAAACATTTACTGTCTAAATAAAGCTTTACTTCAAGAAAATCCTGGCAAGTAAGGGTTAATCTTACCGACAAAGAGACACATGTGCTGACGTCACCGCGCTATGCGTGATGACGCGCACATGAGTTAGCCTCGGGCACTGGTGTTTTTAAGATGCCCGGCCGGGAGACAAACCATCCTCGGGATCCCGGGCCAGGGCTGCAGTAGGTGCCAGAAGCGGGCGCTGACCTTGATGAAGTAAGTAGGGCTTCTGCCCGACTGCACACCAGCCCACCAGCATTCTTGGGCTTTCCTCATGACTCGCATCTTACTCCTAGGGTTTAACTATAGGCAACACCCCCCGGCAGGATCCATGGGGTATCGCATACTTGCGATTTACGTAAGCTTTTTAGACAGTTCCTTTTCTCCGCCATGTTTGTTTTATTGTAACACTTTAACAAGAGTGTGAGCCTTTTTAACCACTACTTCTGATTCACTGATCACTCTATCTCCCAGATTGCGACAAGCTGGAGAGCCCGCTCGATTCGGCCTCTCTCCCTTTAAAGCAGTAATCCTTTTCTGGAAGTGCTCCTTTTTTTGTTGATTGTGTTAACTCCTAAGGGGACCAGGAGTAGTTCCGTTATACCCTTTCTCTCTTTGTGTTTAGGCATATTAGTGATATGCATCTATACTCTCCAGGGAGTCTTCAGTTGGATAAAAGCAGCATGTTTTGCCCTGGGGAAGTGATCTATTATCCCAGCATTCTTCAGGACACCGGAAATAGAATTAGAATTTATTTCCTAAACAGAAACCTTTTTTACTGGGCAAGGGGTCAATCTGAAATAAGAGAAATGCATCTTGGGATGGCTGATGGTAAATGTATTTAGATTCAAAGTCACTTTTTATAATTCTTAGAAACCTAACAGCCCACATTTACTTTCATGCACTGCAAAACAGGGCAAACATTTCTGCACTGCTTGTGTACACACAAGCTAATCAGCATGGCACTCTCTTTTCTGCTTGTAAATAGAAAGCAGAACTTAAAGCTGGGGTTGTTGAGCTCTCTTGTGCATCCCAACAGTGCAAAAGGTAATCTAGGACAATGCCACATGTGTGAGATAAAGTACCCATATATGCTTACATGGATATTGCAAGTCATCGAGCAATTATGCGATCAAATAGAGGCAAGAGGTTGAAAATACTAAATCCTTTACAAGGTCACATAACTATGCTGGGACTTGCACAGTCCTGATGCAGTATGGTAGGGGTATTTTATTCCTTATAATACATAGTCACACAATCATCCTTCCTCCAAGTCTCTTTGGAAGATTCGGTCCCAGGTTTATTCTCATGAAACAGACAGAATGGTCACAGATCTAGCAAAGAAATGAGGAGTCTGTATTGTGAAAGTAGACTTTCCAAAATACAACTTGTAAATGGGTGCAAAATATATTTGAGCAGTATAACCTAAGCCACTTTCAAAAGCAACTGAAGCCAGAAAATTTGATGCAGAAAGATTCTTGTTTTTCTGCAATTACCTTTAACAGCGAAATTACTAAATATATTCACATAAATATCTCCTTTTCAGCTAATAAAAATACATTTTCTAGGCAAATCGCTCAGAAGAAGAACTGGAAATCCATGTATTCCCTTGTCCTTTTTTAAACAGCAGTAGTAACTCTGCCCAGTGGCCTGCCTTTTAAATTGTTGGCTCTGGCAGCAAGCATGTTGATGCTACCACTCAACTGCAATAACTTATTACAGAAGACTAGCAGTGGCACGTTCTTAGTACAGTTGAGTGGTGATGTTACAATTAGAGTGTAATAAGAAAATTAGAGATAACATTTTATACTGTTATTACAGTCTTCTATGTATAACAATACATAACTATTTTCCTTCTGATGAAAGATAAGAGGTCACTCTTCCTGGCTCTCTAGGATCCAAGGAAATTAGTGGAAATAAGGCTGCTGCCCATAGAGCCTCCCCCGCTTTGCAAGTCTATAAACCCCAAAGACCTGGAGAGAAGTAGCATCACTACTGCTGTCTTTTCATCCTCAGTGTGTCTGTGAACAAGGAATTGTGTTTGTGCACCCACCAATGCCTCTGCCTGACTGATAGACTCAGTCTGACAGTGATAAGAGCATGGCCCCCTCACCCTACTCTGTGCTCAACCCTGATATGAGGTGGGAGAAGGTGGCAGTGTGAGCACATCAGGTACCATTCTCATGTAGGAGAGCTCTGAGGGCAGGTGCAAGAGCAGGGAAGGACACAGGTATATGTTTAGAGTTGGGGGTGTGGGCTACATGCCGTGACAGTGGTGAGTACAGTGATAGGTCACACAGTCTTTATTTTAATTTGGGGTATAGGGAAGGTGCCATACGGTAAGCAGGTTGGTTGGCAAATGAGCATTGTTTTGATCAATCTCGTGGCCGAGGAGGCAACAGAATTGGGAAGGTAACAGGCCATAGGTATCAATTTAAAGCTTTCAGCAATGCATGACGAAGGTGACCCTAGCACTGCTAGTCTCTGGAGGAGAGCTCAGCGAGGAAGACGATCAATGGCGTAGCTAGACCTTTAGCTGCCCGTGGGGATCCCTCCGTTTGCCACCCCGTGGTGGCCACAGGTAAGAGCGCAGGGGGGGTATTGAGCCAATACACGCCAACTATGAAACGTGTAAACACCCGCTGAAGACTATCCTCATAGCTCCATGCAGGTTAGCTACAGCGTATTTTGCATTATTTAAAGATGCTGTACACTGGTATGGCTGAAGACAAAATGCCTGTTTTATATTCAGGTCCATCACATTATTCCTGCATTTGGTTACTTAGTAGGTTGTGATTTGCATATTCGACTTACAATAAAAAAACAGAGGCTGGACAGTTCACCAGACTCTGTGACTACCTGTATTTTCTTCTATGTGCTGGTGTAAAGGAGAGCACATGCTTCGAGCAATTGAATCAGATGAAGGGAGCTTTGTTTCCTTAAAATGAAGTCATGAATACCATCTATCTATTTTTAGTTTATCCAAATAAACTTAAAACATGTGCAAATCTTCCTTCAAGTAGCACAGTGACAAGCACCGTTTTCTGGAAAGAACTGTCTGTGATCCTGTAGAGATGAAAGATGCAAAAACATATCATGCTGTAATAGTTTATCCTTCTGAGTTTGTTTTAATAAAGCGGTTGTTCTCAGATTTGAAATTTTGCAGAAATGAATTTGAACAGGCACAATCTAAGCATTGTATGAATATTGTAATTAAACCAATACTTCAAGTATCTAAGTATGACTTGGCTCAGATAATCTACACCTTGTTAGCTCTCCGCCTCTACTCACCCATGTTTGTATGCGATTCAATCCATCAAATCAGTTTCCATGAACGAACTTCAAACTCGAGTTTTCATTTCACACGTTGTGTGTGGAAGGTAGAATTCAAAACTGGAAAATTCACTGCCAAGTAAACTACTATTCCTTTCTCACAGAAACAAAATCAACCCACAACAAAAGCACCTTTGTCTAAAGTGTGGTTTAATGACGCAAGAACTGAAAGGAATTGTGGTCTAGACTAAAAGATGAAAATCAGTAGCATGTGGCTCTTGAATCACACGCTTATACTTGACTTTTGTTTTTTAAAACGGTGCCACGTTGTTCCAAGTTTGATAGGCAGCCATGATGGTTTGCCTCACTTGTACATCTTTGAAAAACGAGACATTAGACCACAGTTTATAAATATTTATTGAATGAATTTCCTAGTCTGCCGCCCTCTTATTCTCCTTGTCTCTGGAATCTTTGCTTCCATGGGCTACCACAGTAGCTTGGAGGGAAATCAGATGAGTGTGACTGACCCGGGACTTCAGTGGGAGCAGGGCCGGACTGGGAAACGAAACCGGCCCTGGCAAACAGCTCGGCTGGCCCCCCTGGGGGTGAGAAGGGGGGTGCGGTCGAGCTGTTTGATACGGCCGATTTCGGCCGTTTTTGTTACAGGGGGCCGATATTGCCGGCCGCCGGTAACAAAAACAGCCCCCCAGGGCCTAAAACCGGCCCCCTCCCTGGCGGCCTACCGGGGAAACGCCCGGTGCCCGCAACGGCCAGTCCGGCCCTGAGTGGGAGTTGGGAATACAAGTGGCGGCCCAAGACGGCTTGGGGCGAGCAGAGTACATGTTTATTCAATGCTTTTTTGGCAGCTCCTCTGCATATGTGAGTGTGCATGTGTAAATGCCTCCAGTTAGGGCAGCCTTTTTATTGTTAACTGCCCTTCACTTTGTACAGCTCTGGAGAGCAGTGCTCAACTTTAGACAGAGAGAGAAATGAATTTCACCTTTGACAGATGGAGGTGGTAGGTTACCACTGCCAAATTTCTGCCTTCCGCCACCACAATGCCAATTGCAAGGTATGGGAGGAGGCGTAAACAGATAATAGGATCCTCACTTCCGCCACTACACATAACCTTACAGGTGGCTTGTCAAACATTCATCATGTTAGAAATTTGTGGCGGTACTTGATAGGGAATAAAGGAAAGTGGGGAGGCAGAGAGGCATGCCAGCTCTTGGGTAGTCACAGCCCTCATATTCACATTTCTAAAATTCAGTGAGCACCAAGGAATTTCTCTGTTACTGGTGAAAGGAAATGATTCCTGTTACCACTGCAGCACAAGGGACTATGGTATCCCATAGGATTTTTTTCTCTGGGATGCACAAGCAACCTTTGGCAAAAAAAGAAGTCCTTGAGATTCCTATTTTGTTAGGTTTGCCTGGGCATTCCAGTGAAGGTAATCTTAAGGAATGCCAGGATGTCCTAGAATCCTTCATGATATTGGGCTTTCCAGCAAGCAGGGACCATGTCAGGTGGTCTTGTAAGGCCACCTGTCAGAACAGGGACATGAGTATGTAGTGTTTTCACCACATGTGGATGTCTACCATCACCCAGTCGTTCTCCCGCAACTGCCTAACCACCCATGTTGTCACTGGCAGCCTTGAAGAAAGCCAGGTAGGGTGAAGGCAAGGCTTCCATCCAGGTCCATATAGGACCTTCTTTTCTCTACTGAAGTCTGAATTTACTTTGCAGCATAGTTGAATTGTTATTATCTGTCAAAACCCTATTGATCTCTCTGCTTGGTCTATTAATGCGTAGAAGTTATTTTCTAAGCTTAGCAATGAGTCCTGTAAGAAGGAAACTGGCCCTTTCGCCGTGTCATAGAGAATAGGAGCAAGACAGTTAGCTATGAACATCTACTTTTACCTTACCTCAAAGGTCTGCAAATATGTTGATTTCTGTATTTAAAATCTTACTGAGATTATTATACAACAATATATATTTATTAAAGATAAATATACATGACTGTGTAATTAAACATAACAAGGCAATTTCAGATTTTTATTTTTAGGTTTTATGACATGACCAAAATAGCACTTAACTGTGTTTTTCTAAGTACATTTAATGGGTATGTAGTAAACGTACATCAAGATGTATTGAACAGAACCCATACTTTTCTTTAGCATATTTTCCCTTAATTATATTTTTCATTTAACTGTTTTTAATTATATACTACATCCATCTTCAATTAAAGCAATCAAATGCTGTGTTCAGCATTAATTGTGAGCAGATCACGGCTCTATCAGGCCCTGCACTTGACCCTCTGTAGGTGACCAACCCCAGTTGTGCATGGCGTTTGGCTGTGCACCGCCAGGCTGTGCTCCTAAATCACCTCGTGTGACCAATCACTACTGTGCATGGCTTTGGCTTTGCACAGCAGGGACTACGGTCAGTGCTTGCACCCAACCTGCCATGGGCACACAGTTGCCCCTGCTGACCAAAGGCTTTGCACAGTGGCAGTTTGGTGTAGGACCTGGCTGTACCAAGGCCCTGCACCTGACCTGCCATGGGCAACAAACCACCGCTGTGCACAGACTTTGGCCATGAGCAGTAGAGGTTAGATAGAGGGCCCAGTCTGTGGGAAAAGCCCTAGTAAAATACATAGAAGTAAGGAAATATGGGAGGACCAGTGAACTACTGGGGAGTTGGAGTCAAATGACCCCTTATTCTTCAAAAGTAAAAAAAATTGATGTTTGTCTGCGGATATCTGCATACCCTAGGCCAGGTTCACAGACCTGAGGACCTGTTTGAGAGTCTGTGGCCCTAGTATTGGCCGATGGGTGTGTAAACCTTCCACAGTGTTCACAGATCAGAAAGAACAAGCTAAATAAACACTAACAACTATATGGGCCTGGCTCTGCAGCTGCACAGTGGGTATGGCAAAGGATCTGGTCTCATTCCAGGCCCTACGGCAAACTACCACTGCTTGCAAACGACCACACTAGCAGAGGAATGGCTCAAAGAATTATGTAATACTAGAAGTACAATTTAATACAAAACTTGCTAGTAGGCTGTCATGGCCAGAGGAAATAAAAGTGGACAGAAGGAAAGGTTTTATAAAATAAAAAAGGGCACTTAAGAAATCCTAAATAAATCAATGCAGAATAAATTCGATTAATTTTAGCACCGAACGATGCTTGTAAACACATAATTGAGAGATCTCAGTGGAAGTCCAAGCAAAGAAGTATGCATGATGGCACGGATTATAAACATCTTTGCAACTGAAGTGCATTCAAAATTGGATTCACAAAGAGAAATTGGAAGACCATAGAGTTGCCCAAGCATGCCAATGAAGAACAAATCCAGAGACAATAATAGTAAACTTTCTATTTCATGGAGGGCATAAGAATACAGCAGCTGTCCTAGGGTGTTCTAGTTCACCCTGGCTAAATACTGAGAGAAACATTAATGGGCTCGCAAGGACTCAAAATTACAATGTAACATATGCATGGCTTCATAGATGTCAGATATGCAGCTGGAGATTCGAGTCATGGAGTGTGCTCAAAGTTGACTTTCCTTTTCAAAACATGTGGCATTCACGAATATGCTAGGAGCTAATCTAGTGCTGTTCTGCCCCTAGGGATGTTACTTTGTACTGGCTGTTTTTTGGACTTCTTGAGTTGTTGGAGTTTTACTGCTCACCAACATTGGATAGGTTTAAGGAAGACAGAGAAAGCGTTGGGGAAATAATTTCCATTCATGCATGGAAATGGAGGATGAAGAAAAGTACTGGGATGCTGGCAATTCAGAAGGTGCACAGTGGAGGTGGCGGTGGGAGGGGATTGCTTGGAAATGATGTAGAAAAACAATCAGTGTTTGGCTACAATTCTCAGCAATTTACTCTGATCCCCTACAACTTCTAGGGATATTGAGCAGTGACATTACTGTCCCTTCAACTCCTCCATCATTTGTGTTGGGTGAAGGACTTTAAACTATAGCCCTGTGAATGGAGTCATTCAAGTACAAAATCTTTCACAAAGTCTTTCACAGGATGTTCCTCCGAAACAGCTCTAGTTGTGGCTAAATGTGGAACAATGGAGACGGATAGTTTGAAAAATAAGGTATTAAGGTGAAGGGGAGAGGTCAGTCTGGTCTTTATTAAGGCCATAGAATGTGTACTATTGGAATCAGAGTAAGCCATTATTATAGTGATGTATTCATTCTTTAAAAAGATTAGATTCAAGGGCATTTACCCCTCTCTTAATTTACCTTCTTCTGAAATGCAAGAAAGTAGAACTCCTAACACTGATATCAAACTGAAAGGAGTCAGCGATGGAAGGAAGTGATGGCAGTTCACCAGCTGTGCAAGATGGCTTGAACAATAAAAGTTCTGAGTCAGAAAAAAATCATAACCCCTTGGAATCTTCCCAGCTCCAGGCAAATTGTTATCCCTATACCAGGCATGTTGCATACAGATCACAAAACGCTTTCAAATTCCTTCAAGAAGGGAGGTGGCATGTGACAGGCAGACGAAAAACCTAGATCTACTCTGAACATAAATTTCACACCTAACTGTGTGATTCCTGAAGACTCTGAAGCTATTGTCTCTTCTTTCTGATTTTAGGTTTGATACAAAGCAGAGACAATCCACGGATGACTACGAGGAACTCAATTTGGGCCACAAACTAAGTTAGTTTCATAATAAAGATTTCAACAGATTCTATTAGAGAATCAGTTGCAAACCAGCCTCATAATACAAAAAGTGCCAAATTACATAATCCTAGACCAACATTTTTGGCAAACAGTAAGCTCTGATCTTGGGTTCCAACTAGCTCTGGGGGAATTAGAAGAGAGCCACTGGCAGGCACTATACACAGCACTTTCAATAAGCAATGCATTTGGTGCACTATCCATTTCACAAGCACTAGCTGTCTTCTAAAATCTTGACATGCAGCTTAGTGAAGAAGACCTATCTAGCGATTTTATTAGTCTGTCAGATTATGATCTCCCCAATTTGTCACCCGCCAAGGCCACAATAATGCCATGTGTCATAATTCATAAACTTGTCTTCAGAGTTAAAGGGATGCTTTCAAAAGACACTCTATATGAGCTCTCCTTCAGAGCTGCTTAGCACTTTAAAAAGTATTGTAGGATGATCGAGTGGGCTGGAGCAGCCATAACTCCTCTAAATTACAAGTTGTTGTGCTGGTGTTTTCTCTTAGCCTCCAAGATGTCTCTCAAAGTATGCTCAGCAAATTATTCAGCAGCGGTGACTCCAACACTAAGGGACCGATTCCAATTTCGTTAGGAAACTGTCCTGAATGAATCGGTTCCGGACTATTTTCCAAACGAATCGGGTCCTGTGAGTCCAGACGACTGATTACGATGCCTCCTAGCATCGTTCGGTCGGACTGGCATTGACTTCAATGGGAGCCTTTGTCCCGAAAGCGAACACAGGCTCCCATTGAAACAAGGGGTGGTTGGGGGAAACCTTGCACCCTGTGGCGGGCATCCCATGGTGCCTACCACATTGTGCATAGTTGGGAAGAGGGGTCCCTTGGGTACCCCCATGGGCCACATTCGGATGCCTCTGGGTGAAGGGGAGCCCGCAACAGGCCCCCAAAGACAGATTCCGGCAGCTGTTTCATCTCGGGCAAACCGAATCGAAACAGCTGTCCTAATCGGTCATCGTAATCGCTCGTCCGGAAATCGTGTCCATAGAGCTGTACTAATCGGCTCTGAAAGACTGGGGCTGTCCGGATTCCTTTCAGAACCGATTCGGTCTGCTTGAACGGTTCCCGAGCATCGTAAATGGTCATTGGGAAAACTGTACGATTCGGTAGGAAGCAAGGGTTCCGAATCGGATTCGACAATACTGAATCCCATCCGGAGCCCTTCCTAATGACATCAGAATCGGCCCCTAAGGTGGAGGAGCGTCACCCCACAGGAAAAATAAAATAATAACACCATGTTATTATCATTATATTTTTTACTAGTGGCTCTGTAGGTGCGGGCAGGGATGCCCACAGAGCAGGGGGAGGAGTGGTGGGCACTTTCTAAGAGCGCATGACGGTTTGGCGAGCTGTCTCGGGCAGGCCAAACAGTCATGCAAACTTAGCATGTTCCCCCCTGGCTGTATTGTACAGCCTGGGTGGAGAACATGCACAGCCTCCCAGCCCCTGTCTGAGCGCCGAACCACAACGCTCAGACCAATCACGACGCTGCTGTCATGCTGGTGACAGCAGCGTCGTGATTGGCTAGGGTAGTCTGGGAGCCTGGGTGCTTCCTTTTTCCTGCGTGGGGGCGTGAAGGACGGAGGAGAAGAGGCCACCGGGAATGTAAGTTAAATTTTCTTTTTCCCCCATTATTTCTTTTTTTTCACCCACCCACCTCTACTGCCCCATAGCAGCCGCTACTGATGTTTAGCAGTGGGGGTGTGGAAGGAAAGGGCATGACTCAGGCTGTGCTAACTCTCTGAGGAGGTGATTGGGGCTGCAGAAGGTTTTCATGAGGAGAAACCTACCTTTGGGAATCAAGCTAGGCAGTCTTTTTGCATGGCATCAACCAATTAGCGTAGCACAAATTATTTTAATTATGCCACACGTGAAAGGGCTCAGATTGAGTTTTAAAGGGGACTTATCCATGCCATTGGTATGAGCTTCAAACCTCAGATTTGTTTTACTGTTAAACTGAGGAAATAAGTCAAGGAAGTCAGAAAGAAAACATCTATGTTCAAGGCAACGATTTCATTTCTTTCGATGCGATTTATCACCGGAGGGATCATTTTAATTTAGATTAGGCACAGGGTGGTTTTGCACATACGCAGAACACATGTTGAAATTCAATTTCTGAAGCTGGTATATTGTGTCAGAGTAGGCGTAGCTGCATACTGTTCGAGATGACATAATGGTGACAGGTTTTCTTTCGTAGCAATTTATTGAGCTCCAAAAACACTTTTAATATTACGGAAAAGGAAAGATAGCAGAACATCATAACGGTTCTGGCTGTGTGGCAGAGCGAACACTTCAAGATTAGAACAAGTTCAAACACCTACAAGAATGTAAGTAGAATAAATGAAAAATAACCAGACCTTCTTAATCTACAAATGTTTCCAGCGCAAATAAAAAAGAAATCTCTCATAATAATCATCTGTGAATATTTCACAAAATGATGCGGCTGCTTTGTGGATTGCAACAATAATACCATTACTCCTTTTGGATGCTGCCTTTAAGTGCAGAAAAAAAGGTCGCAAATACATGTGCTTGTCTCTCCTCGAGTCTTAAGGTGGTTTAACCCCTGGGGATGATGTTTCCAGGGATCTGGCCTAGTAAACGTCTCCTAGCATGATGCCAGAATATAAATTAGATTCTTTGCACAAGGCATTGTGCGTCAACAAATATTTCATTTCACTCAGATTTGCATTATATTTTAAGAACACACTTTCATTTTGCCTACATGACAACAAATCAACAATTGTGCCAATCACCCTTATTAATAATCAGACAAATAGATACATATACATATTTAAAGTATGTCTTCTTACACCTAATATATGCACAATCGTCTTCTCGTTTAGGGGAGTTACAGTAATAACCACTGTATGAGAAGCTGAAGGTACAATAGTTTTTTAATACATTCATTGTGTTGGGCATTTCTAAATTAATAGCTTAATTGCTAATGCCATTAATTCCTCTTCCCCTGCAGCTAAATGAAGGGAGCATTGTGTTCAGGTTCACTGGCACATGATCAAATCTCATATTTGCATTGCTCATCTGCAAGCTTCTCCATACTGTTGTCACACATCCGAGGGACACGGTGACAAAGAAATGTAGCGCTCTACTGCTATTCTGATGGTGCTACTTACGGTGAATCGCCGCAGGGTGTTACTCATTATTGTCTCATCAGGACCACTCCATGAGCCATCAAGCGTTAACTCACTTTCTTCACTGTGCTACAACAGACATTACCTCTCAAGTAAATCATAAGACATACGCAGCATAGGTGGTATCACAAGTGACACAATCATGTACAGTAAATGTATACAGACCACAAATGTACAGATTTAATGCAAACCAACGAGAACATGTGGAACAACCTTTCACAATGCGCTCGTATTTCAAGATGTAAGTTCCCAGACTCTTCTATAAAGAAAATATAAAATGCACTAGTTAATCCCGAAGGAGCCCTACTTCCCGAAGCACTGACTGTGGAACGTTTCTAACACTAATGGAGATCAGGTTGAGTAAAAGTGTCTTCCAATGGCTTGTGCGGAGGTAGCAAAAAGCCTTGAGTAGAGTATGATGGATTCAACCCAGAGCTGTGACTGGGGGTGAGTGTCTGAAAAGTTTCAGCGCTCCGTCCATTATCTCCTTGTGCTTGCTTTGAGTAGGGTAGGCAGGAATAAATCTACACAGGACATATGGGATATATGGAAGGCTTAAACTGCCTGAAGGCTGCAGAGCTGAAGATTCTCAACATTATATGTCATCCGTGACAGCTTGTGTGAGATCATTAGCAGTGCACTGATGGTAGTTTTGTTTGCATAGCGCATTATAATTGTTGAATTTTAGGTTATTTTATCACAACCATTTTCTCCCTTCAACTGAAGCCTTTAGGCAAATGTCTACTTAGATTTTTAGAAAAAAAAACATTACTTTCTCATCCTACTAAAGATTCATAATTTCCATTTAACGATTTTTAATTAGGCTTGTTGTATTTTAATTATATATTTTGAGTCTTGGGCAAAGTAAAAGCTACGTGCACACATCTTTTGGTTGTGCTTGTTGGCCCAAAGCTCAGTATTTTCCCATGCCTGGCACCCAGTCACCCACTCCTCACTACCCACTCAACATGGCCTTTGGACATGCTTGTCAATTAATTTTCTTCATGTTCATATCCGAAGGACCTGGTGAACATCTCACACTCTGCAACAGTGTGAACTGTTCATGAAACATTCCCACTAAAGTTCAAGACAACATCCTAAAAGGGCAGCCCCTATACTCTGATCATCATTTTAAGACCGGAGAACCCTCCATCAATGCTTCAATTTTCTCAGTGTGTCTTTTCCAACTCTTTGGGATGTCTTCGTTATCCCATGGGGCTGAGATATGCCCCACTTTCCCCCCACACATAGATCTCTGTATTCTATAACCTATTTTTAAACTGCTTCACATTGCATAATGGCTGCAGCACAAAAAGTGTTATAGTCACGGCAGCCAATCTGAACACGGGTTTCTTGAATGATTCATGAATGGTCCTGCGGCCGCATTACAATAAGTGCCCCAGGGGCGCAACAGGCGTTTGCGACCGCTTTGCGCGCCCCCGGGGCACTTTGGTATTACAGAAGGGGGTGCAAACTCTTGTCCGTCCTCTTCAGTAATACCGATAGCGCTGGTGCACTTAAAGCCCCAGCGCTATCTTCAGGGGGCATTCCCTCATTTGCATAGGGGGTGTCCTATGCAAATGAGGGAATTCCTTTGCCCCTGTGCCATATTACAGACGCAGGCGCAGAGGCAAAGAAGCTCTTAGGGGGCGCACTCACAGTGTGTGCGCCCCCTTAGAGCAGCTCTCTGGAGGGGACAAATAGGTGGTCCTATGGACCTCCTAAACATACCCTTGCAGGTGGGTGCAGTCACTGACTGCACCCACATGCAAAGGGATCTCTAATCCTCTTTAAAAGTGTAGGCGACTTGACGCCTGCACTGTGAAAACATGGAGCAGCTGCCACTCCGTGTTTTCACATGAATGCGCAGCCCTGGCGGAGCGCATACATCGTAATAGGGCGCATTATCATTGTTTACACTAGGCGCACCTTTAAAACAACGACAATGCGCAATACAGCCCCTGATGTTCTGTACCATGAAAGCCATGATAGGAAAATTGCTTGTCATAGCCAAACTGACTCCAACTGTGGTTTATGAATGTATAGTGAAGATTAGCAAAAAAATTAACCCTTTGAAGCTAACCCGCACCTTTGGTATCAAAATTATCTCAAAGACTACTGACCTAGTTTACACCACATGAAATCATTACCTATTCTGAAATGCCCAAATTACCAAAAAATGCTTCACAAAGCTTTGTTGCCGCAGGCTGTCCAGCAGACGGGAAGAGGCCTTAGCCGGACCACACTAAGGATAGACTACCAGCAGCACAGGGATAATCCTTGCAACAAGTCGAGACAATTTGAACAACATACTTAATACGATTTGACAAATGGGCAAGCATGGCTGGAGCAAAAAATCTGAGTCTGCACCTTACAGCATCCAGCGAGTTAATGACATTCATTTATAACTACAATTAATTCTGATTTTAAACTGTAAAGAACTTTCTACCTTGGGTTTTTAACTGCTTTTATCTGAAGATTTTTCTTTTAAAACTACAAAAAAAAAAAAAAAAAAAGGCAGCAAAGGTGGATGAAATCATATTGAATGTCTGTTTAAAAATATTTTAATTTTTTATTTTTTTATTATTCTTTTAAGTGCTAATATTGCAATGGTTTTAGTTAACTATGCAAAAATAAACAAACTTGAACTATTCTGAATACAGTCTTATCCTCATGCTAAATTCAGTGTAATTCCTTCAGCAGTTTTTTCTGTAACGCAAAGGACTAAAAATGGGAAATTCAACCTTTGGGTTGCCTGTAATAACTTTGATCCCTTTTCTCCAATTGGTCTCAAGTTGCCATTGAATTGGCATTTATATGCAGATCCTTCCTAGGAGAAAAGTTGCAAGAGGAGGAGCCAGAAATTGTGTTTCATATTCAACCACCAGTAGGAAAGTTCGTTGTTTATTGCATCAAAAACTGCTGAATGGAATTACACCAAATTCGGCATGAAACTAGGACTGTTCTCAGAATAGGCAAATGTTATAGGTTGGTGTAAATTCGTTCAGCAGTTTTCGAGATATTACAAAAAGGTGTCAGAAGGGCTTCAAAGGGTTAATTTGAGAGGGAATTTTGCAAAAGTTTTCTAAAACTGACATTTTTCATTGCAGAGGCCATCACAGGATGCAGGGAGCAAAGCCCGCATCCAGAAGCAAAAAGGCAGGTGATACAAGGGGCAGAACTAGCATCCAATGACCCCTTGGAGGCAGATATTGCCCCAGATTTGGGTCTGCGGATTTGCTAATTTGCTAATCTGCAGTTGCATCTGTGATTTTTAATTTTTTTATTAAAGTTTTCAGAAAAGTAACAGCAAGAAATCCGCATCTTATGCATACATTGATACAGTACAGTTAGGTGGAGCAACACAGCTTATTTAGACAGTTCATTCAGTTGGCAGTGAAATTACAGATGGTAGTCGAATCCAGATATAGTAACATGGCGTGTATAACATTGTCCAATTTATGAGTTATCATTGCATTGCAGCAAGTAGGCGGTCAGTGGGCCCCAGATATCATGCGGTTTAGAGCTGCTGGGTAATTCTTCCGCATAACATACGAGTTGATCTCTACAGTATATCATGTCTTGCAGCCAACATCTTTTAGTCGGTGCAGGCCTACTTCCCCAATGAATCGATAGTCTGCGCTTCGCCAGCAGCAATGCAATCGCCACCAGCCGCCGGTGTGCAGTCTTGAGGTGTGTAACCTTTCCCAGCAGGCATATTGACATTATACATTCTATTCGCTCCCCCACCATACCTGTAAGGGTCTGGGTAACTTGCCCCCAAAATTCATATACCTTCGGACATGCCCATGCTAGGTGCTGAAAATCTGCCTCAGGTGCACTACAACGGGCACAGCAGTCAGAGTCTCGTAGACCGTATTTATGTAGTTGGGCTGGCGTATAATACATCTGATGCAGGTATTTAAAATGAATAATCCTAAGGTTACCATTAGCAGTCAACTTCCCCGTTAACCCACAACAGGAGTGCCAGTCAGCCATTGTCAGGGGTTCCTCTAGGATAGCATTCCATTTCTCCAGAGGCCCTTCTACCTCCGTAGCTTCGTCTATTTGTGAGGCATGATAGAGACGTGCAACCAGTTTAACTCTAGTCTGAGTAGTGTAGATCAATTGCATGGCGCCTAGCGTCTGTGGCTCCTCTGGGAACCAGAGGTATAGCGCTCTCACAGCCGCCCTCAAACGAACATAAATAAAGGTCATCATCGCAGTGTCGTGCCCATCCTCCCTCAATTTAGAAAGGCCTATGAATTTCCCTTCTGGAAACAGATCACCCATAGTGCAGAGGCCTGCTTCGCATAAGTGCTTAAGCGAACCGGTCTCGGCCATCACTGACAGGGCGGCATGGTGCAGGAGTGGCATGGCCGGGGCGTAAAGCAGGAGTTTCCGCGCCCGTTTCCCCAGTTCTCTCCAGGCATGCACAGTGCATTGCACCGAGTCAATTTCTCCTTTTTCAAAGATTGTACTATTGTTGACTAGCATTGCTTTAAGTGGTAGGGGATGAACTGCACCCGCCTCCACTGCAACCTGATGGGTGTAATCTGGGGCTTGCTGCCAATAATAGGCATAGTGCGCTTGTGCACAGAGATAATACAGCTTAAAGTCTGGGGCTGTGAATCCACCCATATCATATGGCAGCGTCAGTTGTGCCCACTTCACTCTCGCCTTCTTCCCCCCCCCAGGTTAGCGTGATGAGTAATGTGCGAAGTGTGGCAAAGAAGTGCTGTGTTAGCCTAATGGGGATATTTAAAAATAAGTATAAAAACTTCGGCAGCACAATCATTTTAATCAATGCTATTCTATCCGCAAGGGACAGTGGAAGCTTAATCCACCGAGATACCTGACTCTCGAGCTTCGTGATTACTGCACCATAGTTGGACCGTATAACCTCCTGTGGGTCCCTATTGATCCAGACTCCCAGATATTTCACAGAGTCACCTCCCCATTCCAGCGGGTATCCCAGGTCCATGCGTGCCGTGCTGTCAGTGAGTGGAAGTATGATCGACTTGCCCCATTTATACCCAGCCCAGAGTGCCACTCAAAGCGGATGTATTCGCGTATTAGTTTTTCTAGATGTGTGTTGGGGTCACGAACATACAGGACCATGTCGTCGGCGTACATCGATACTGCCAGGGGACACTGGTGAAAGTGTAGTGCCGCTGACGCATATCTTTGACGCAGGATGCAGGCCAGGGGCTCGAGTATCACGGCAAAAAGGAGGGGCGACAGGGGGCAGCCCTGCCTAGTGCCTCGCCGTATCGGGAAGGGGTCAGATATTTGTCCATTTATGCGTATTCTCGCCGTTGGGCTTGTGTACAATAACTTTATCCAATTAGTGTATATAAAAGGCACCCCCATGCGATGCAAGACCGCAAACATATATTTCCATGCAACGGAGTCAAATGCCTTGGCAGCGTCCAGTAGGACTGCCACCGCAGGCAATGTAGGCTCCAAGATGTGTAGTACCGTGAATAGCGTTCTGAGATTCTGTGAAGTGGAGCGCGTTGGCACAAAACCAGACTGATCTGGGAGGACCATCACCGGTAGCAGGAGATTCAGCCGGTTGGCCAGCACTTTAGCTAGAATTTATGTTGATAAGCTAGAGTGGGTGGTATGAGCCGCACTTATCAGGTTCTTTCCCTGGTTTCAGGAGTGTTATGATTAGAGCTTCGCATAATGTGGGTGGAAGCTGTTGCACATCGAAGGCCCCATATATAATTCAAGGAGATACAGAGCCAGTTGGTCAATATACTCTTTATAAAATTCTGCCGGCAGGCCGTCTGTGCCTGCAGCCTTCCCATTTAGTAACTTCTGTATTGCTTCCCTAATTTCTTCCAGTGTTATGGGGTGCATTAGAAAATCCTGCTGTCTACGCGATAGCCAGACCAATGCTATATCTTCCAAATACTGCTCTATTTCCTCCACACTCGCAGACGGTTTACCATTGTATAGTTCTTGGTAGTACTGTACAAAGGTGTGCACTATTCCCTGCGTGTCATAATGGGTGATGCCCTCGTCTGTAATCACCTGGACAATGTGCATTCTAGCCCAAGGCTCAGCTATCCTTTGCGCCAAAGCCTTCCCCGGTCTGCCCCCTTCCCCATAATATCTCGCCTGCCACCTGCGCTACTTGTGCTTCACCTCCTGCTCAGCCGTCTTATTATATTCTGTAACCTTCGACCTAATTGTGGCAAGCATTCCCATATCAGCAGTATTCTCATACTCCCGTTCTAGGGCACTCAGCTCCTGCTCGAGGCGCCTCATTGTGTTTCTTAGGGATTTAAGTACACCAGCCTGGAGCCCTATGCAGACTCCACGAATCGCTACTTTAAACGCTTCCCAGAGCATTCCCATACTGTCGACGGAGCCCACATTATTATTAAAATAGTCTGTGATTGCCTCATTCACTCCTTCTCTAAACACTGGATCGAGTAGCGAGGTCGACTGTAGTCACCATTGAAACTGGGATGGCGTGTATGTAGGCACCCCCATGCAGAGTAAGACTGGTGAGTGGTCAGATAGCGTCTTGGGTAAATGTCGGACTGTAGTTGTCCATGTGTTTATGTCAGGTGTAGCTAACCAGAAGTCGAGCCGTGACCATGATTTGTGAACGTAAGAGTGACATGTACCCTCCCGCCTACCGGGGTGGCGCAGGCACCAGACATCCAACAGCCCCAGATCCCTCATGCCGTCCAGGACAGAAAGAGCAGCTTTTTTACGCGTGGCGTCAGCAGTGGTCATTCTATCCTCTCCTGGCACTAGTACCACGTTAAAATCGCCTCCACAAATTAGCGCAGCCGGGGGCAGCGTGTGCAATTTACTCCATAGTGTGGTGTAGAAAGTAGGGTCGTCTATATTGGGGCCATAGACATTAACGATAGTCATTAAAGTACAGCATAATTTACCTTGTGCGATTACATATCGCCCTTGGTCATCTGCATCCACATGCAAGAGCTCAAAGGCCACGTTTTTCTTAATCAATATCATGACCCCCCTAGCGTAGGATGAATAAGATGATGCTAAGCGTATCCCAGCCCATCTATTAGCGATTGCCTCCGCTGCGTGTGAGGTGAGATGGGTTTCTTGTAAGAGCGCTAACTGTATATTATGACGGTCCAGGTAAGCTAATACTTGCCGCGTCTTTTTTGGGTTGTTTAAACCCCGCACATTCCATGTTACCCATGTGAGGAGATTGTTTATACTACCTGCCATACACTGTGTGTCTGTGAATAGGTGTCGCTGCATTCCAGTCTGTATCGCTCAAACCTTGACATGTTATTAACCACCTCTGTACTGTGCGCGCCAAGTGTTTACAATTAAAAAGTACCCCAACAAATCCCCCCACCCACTTCAGCATCCCAATTATGGTAAGGACCCCAACTAGCAACCCGAGAACCAATGCATGTAACATCATGCTACTTCGCATGGGAACAGAAAAGGCACCCAATGTGGTGCATAGCGAAAAATGTCGGAACAGTGTGGGGTATACCCTTAAGAGGGGGCACCAGTGGCCGATCCACCCCCCAGTGTAGTGAAATCCAGGGGGAGTCGGAGCAGTAACAAAGCCTCCCATCCAGAAGGTTCAACATCATATCTAGCGAAGGGCGGCAGGTGACTTGCTGTAATACATCCTAGTAAAACATTAGAGTAGCAGTAGAAATAGCTTAAAACAGTACAACAGGATCTGTTAATTACATTATTTTTCTGATTCTCTTAACATCTAATAGCATGAAGAACTATCCCTCAGGATCAGCAACCCTTGTGTAGTCCCGTATCCGCCATACAGGCCCATAAGTTTTTAGCTGCCCGGTCTGGGCAATGAAACGCAACAGGCACACAGTCCCCAGCTGAATGAAGGAGAAGAGATTTTTGTTGCTTACCGCTACCAATGTCTCCTGGTCAGTACGTACAGGCCTACCCACTTGGCTCAGTTAGTTAGGAGTAGCCAATCAAATGTGCCTGTCGCGAACCTCGTAACGTATTATTACCTTCCTCAACCCAGGCGCAGCCCCAAGGGAGCAGAGGCTCAGGTAGAGCTACAAGGTTCTTATCCATCACCTGTTCCTGCTGATCTGCAGTTCGCTACCTGGTCGCCACCCAGCATGGACCACACAAGGAGCAAAGAGTGTCAGTCCTCGTTGTCGGCATCTTCACCTGCCGCACGTGAATCCGCCTGCCGCTCAACCTGCCGGACAAACTGCATAGCGTCCTTGGGTGATGAGAAAATCTTAACTTTGCCTTGATGTTGAATCCTCAAGCGCGCTGGGCACAGCATTGCGTACTGTATTTCAGTGCCTGGAGTGTTTTCTTGGCCGGGTGGAACTCTCACCGTGCCTGCTGTACAGTGGCCGTGAAATCCGGAAATAGTGCAACCTGTACTCCCTGGTAGATTGTAGTGCCCTTTTCTCTTGCCAGCCGCAGTGCAGTGTCACGATCACGATAGTTGAGAAGCTTGGCTATGATGGGGCGTGGCGGGGTGCCAGGGACTGGCTTTGGCACCAAAGACCTGTGTGCCCACTCCACGATCAGCACGCTGGAGAAGTGTTCCGCGCCCAGCATGTCCTTCAGCATAGCTTCAATATACAGCTCCAGCTTGCCCGTATTGGTCGTTTCAGGCACTCCCGTGATGCGAAGGTTGCAGCGCCGGGAGCGGGCTTCGAGGTCCTCGTTCTTTGCCTGGATGACTGCGAGGAGCTTTTCCATTTGCGCACAGGATTCCGTTACAGCCCCCACCTGATCTTCTGTAGTGGAGATGCGCTGCTCTGCCTCCGTGATGCGTGAGCCATGCCGATCACGTTTTGCCGCCATGGTGTCCATCCGCAAATTGAGATTGTCTATTTTGCTGTCGATGGCTTGTAGACTATGTTGCATGGCGAGCATCATGCGCTCTAGTTTACTACTGGTACTGGGCGCCAGCTCTGGTTCAGTATCCGAGGCAGTCGTTGCGCGCGTTTCGGCGGGGCGCTTGGTTTCAAACGATAGCTTCGGCTGCTGCCTATCTGTCTTCCCCATTTTCACACTGTCAGTTCAGGCACTCCACCTGCTTGGGCTGCAGATGTAGTGTACTGCGCGCTCTCACTACCGGGCTCTTCGGGCTATACAGCGAGTCAGGGGCGTCAGCTGTGTTAAGTGGTGCACGGCCCACGTTGCCCGCTACAGCTTTCGATAATGGTCCGGCCCCCTATGGAGCTGATTCAGCCTGATGGTCTCTGGCAGCACCACACCCCCAGGCCATGCGGCTCCACTCCGCAGTAGTGTCGAGGCTGCAGCGCTGGTCAACAAACAATGGGAGCTCACCTGCACACCCTGGCAACTACGGCGTGTAATGCCCAACGTCCATGCAGGCGCGTCTCAGGGGGAGCAAAGACAGTCTCAGGCAGTGTATTCGGCACCAGGCCCTGCAGAGGGTGTCTCAGCTATGAACTGCCCCACACTTACAGAGGGGCCGCTTCAGTGTCAGCAGTTGTCTTTCAGGGCAATAATAGTGTAGCGTAGGGCAGTCCGACCTCCGACGCCTCTGTTTAGTTGCTCACCAGTCTCTCAGCACCCCGCCGCGGTTCGCGCTCTGTTTCCGCCGCCTCGGCGCGGCGCACACATCCCCAGGGGTTGCCGTGGTCTAGTATTCTCAGAATGGTTGCCGCGTTATTGCCCTATCGCAACACCGGCAAACCACAGATCTTCAGCCCCAGCAGCGCCGCTCTCTACATGGCACCCCACGCACAGTCTGCTGCCAGCGATCCACTCCGGCGCTGCTCGGGTGTATCCGCGTAGGCAGCAGTGGCTCCGTCAGGCACACCAGCGCAGCCCAGCTGCCGGCCGCCTCACAGTTAGCACGGTACCTGATCGGGCGCGTGTCAGTCAGAGGGCTTTCTCCACTGCTGCCGCTGGCCCCGTTGCAGCGACCATATCCATATGGGGGCACAAGTGTCCACCGCCAGGCCAGATTACGAATTCAGCCGCCTCCGTCTGGTCTCGTCTTGGCCTCAGGGCGGAGAGTCCGCCATGTTGTTACGGCCACGAGTGTTGCAGAAAACAGCGAAAATCGGCACCAAAGGCGACTCTGGTTACATGGATGGAATCACGGTGCACAGGCAAGTCGATTCCACTGCTTGTGTTCTCTGGATGGCGAGGATTATGTTGGATTTTGGGCGGATGAAAGCTCCGACTGGCAGAGCAGCACTAAAGTGCGGCCATCTTGCGTCGGGCTCTCTAGCGCCCCCCTGTGATTTTTTTTTTTTTTAAACAAAATATAATTTTTGGGGGGATGGGGGGTTTTGAAAACAATGGTAAAACAAAAACTATTGTACTAAAACATATGCAGTGCAACTAAGCAAGCCCATGTACAGTGAGCAGTGTAGATCCTGGGTCTGGTGCTGTGTACAGCCGTAGGCATGGCCCAGTGCCCAGATCCAACTTCGATGAGCAAAGTCCATTTGTAGAGGGTACCGTGGAACAGGGAGCAATGAAGGACAGCAGGCCAGGGCCTGCACTCAGAGAACACTGCACGTCACTGAAGGCTGTACGCAGATGGTTTGGCGGCATGGAGGTTGCTTCAGAGCCTGATTAGAGGCCATGTTCTGTGAGGCACAGAGGTTGCTGCAGGGCCTGACCAGAGGCCATATTCTGTGAGGCATAGAGGTTGCTGCAGGGCCTGACCCCAGGCCGTGTTCTGTGCCCAGCTGCTGCACACAGCCAGAAGATCCTCACGGCTGGTGCAATGGCAAATATGCTGACCCCTCTTTATTCTTTAATGTTTTAAATAATGCCTTAATTCCACCATAACTTTAGGCAAGCATGTTATTTTGCAGCTCTGCATGGTGTTTCACATTTTGGCAGTTTGAAAGAACGCATCGCAAGGAGCCCTTGAGTATTACGCTTTATTTCACCCACCCCCAAGAGGGGGTAGGGTTACATTAACCATTGTTCTTTCTTTATTCCTTTTACAGATACTACGGGACTATTATGTACCCATACTACGTGACAATTTTGTACCGTATGTATTATTAACAATTGCCTTATTTTTGCAGCATTTCGCTGTTTTTTCACGTATATCACTGTAGGTCACTTTGGAGTGGTACACACAGGGCGGGACCCTGTGTTGTCCTGAAGAAGAGCTGTGGGAAGCTCGAAACATGTTGACATCTACTAGGGACCCCTAACGCATTCGGTTAGGTTCACTAGAGACTAACCCCAATTTTTAATAGACCGACTAGGAGCCTGAATAAAGTTTTTTCTGCCCACTAGTTAGGTACTTTTTAATTAACTCCACTTCACCACATCACTGCACTACACATAGCTCCTCACGATTAGTGCTCCTACGTCTCATCGCAAGTCGTAGCACGCCTCAGCCCGCAGCGGGTTGAGATGGCCCCTATGATGAAGCATGTCACCATGGGGAAACCCTGGTGAGTGAGGGAACTCAAGAAAGGAAAGCTTTCCTTTCTCAAGTTTTTCGAGCTCACATTTGAGTGGAAAATCTACACCCCAGCTAGGTCCCTATCCGGTCATACCGGTTTTGTAGGTCTACTATTGCATTAGGAGGGTGGACCTAGCTTTCGTCCCTCTTTCTCCCCCTTTTTCTGTTTTGAAATATGCTGATACAATCAGCTCATTGCAGAAACATTTTACTCTGCAACGGAAAAAAGCGATTATAAGACTTAATATGCTCTTGTTTCATGTGTTTGGCAGTGTCTGGAGCACTGGCTGTAGTTTTTGTAAACACCATTCGGGAGGTATTTTGTGGGCTTGGTCTATAAGAAATGTAATCGGTATCAACTCTTACCCCTGGGTCCTCAATTTTATATTCTTACTGTAGAGCATCCCACTCTGTCACCAGTTGATGCCAACTTACCCTTCCCCAAGAACCAATGAGATTTCACGTTTTTGTTCAGAGCATGAAGCCCCACATTGATTCGCAGGCTTGGGATTCGCGAGGCAGAAAATGGCGACTGTACCATGGCAGACTGTTTTGCCACCAGAACCACGGCCTGTGCCCATGGGAAAAATTAAATATAAACTCTTCAAGCTCGGATAGCGGAATCAAACCTAGGTTATTGCTACACTCTTACAGTACAAACCTCTTGGCTATCTGGGGCACAGATATGCCAGCATTTGTCCTCTTCATTTGAAACCTAGCGCAAATCTGACCCAATGGTCGTCGGGTCTGTATGCTTCCCTGAAACGCAGCTACGGCTGATGTGCGAGTAAAATTCGCCTGACTACGGCCTATCATCAGTGACTAAAATATCCCGAGACCCTCTAATAATAAAAATTGGCCCACGCGTGTATAGCGCACTATCATCTAACTGGGGCATAGGCGGGATCACCTACCAAGTCCCATCTGCCTTTGTAAATGTTCCCTCAGAGCGGGCAGGCGCCAGGCTCCCTGCCCATGTTGCGAGACAATGAATTGCCTGGGTGATTTGCACTGCCTGCTGCACGAATGACGCGCCCCCCGAATGACAACTCAGGGCGAGTGTTAACGAGACCCCATACAGCTCACTTGTTCCCCCGCTCCCCCTCAAACGAGGGCCTTGTTTAATTGCGTCTCGCTGTGCTAAGAGAAAACCACCCAGAAGAAATTAGTGCGGCATCGCCTGCCCAATTTAAAAACAGCCCTGGCATTCCAAAGCTGAAGCGGATGCCCCGACTCCCGTTGCGCGGGCCTGTGCCCGCGTAGGCCTCTAGGAGTGCATTTACGGTGTAAGGGGGAAGGGGCTATTAAAGCCCCCACAGTTACTGCAGTAAAAACACCGCCTCTACTATCTTACATTGACCCAATATGGCCGCCCCTGGATCGCCGGACGTGCTTTCCACAGGAAAAGGACCAAGACTTGCCATGTCCACATTGACATGCCTGTCTCTCTACAGCAACTTGCTCGCAAAACAAAACAGAGCATGCGTGGAACCCGACGCGGCCTGGAACGCAACCACATCGCCTCCAACGTGCAGACCCAGCAAACTGTAACAGGCAAATTCCTATCAATGTCAGCATAAAAGTACATGAAAGCCACCCACGCTGGTACACATTTCCCAGTTGCTATCCAAACCTGTCTTGGGCGCGAGTGTGATGCACTCTAGCATTCCACCGCAAATCCTCTGCTAGGGTGATGCAGCTCTAGAAATCCACTGTTCAAAAGGACTCTGCAACAACGAAGACACAGCCACCACCACCACCACTGGGGCCAGAACTCCCGTCCCAGCGGGAGCGGCGAGCCCAGCCCCGATTGCCCGCGAGCCCCGACAACCCCCAGCAAATCGCTGCAGGCGGGGCCACTCGAGCCCACACCTCCGTGACGAGAGCCACCCACCCACGATCGCGGTGAGCGGGAGGGCCGCATGCCATGACCCCTTCCCAAACATCTGGCATCTGTGGGGGTGTCCCCCACCACGGGGAGGCAGGGGTTCCGACTCACCGCAAATAAAGAGGCCGATCAACGACACGAAACAACCAAAACATCACCCACGACAGGGGCTGCACATAGGATGCCATCACCACGCCGCCGACGCCAGACCAAGGTCTCTGGACAGCGTGACCAGGAGGAACCAGACGGCCTGGAACCTCGGCCCGAAAGGATCGCCGGATGGGCAGGGGAGGTAAATATACCTGTCCCCCGCCCACTCTGCGCGCTGGAAATGACGACATGAAGTTCCGCACCCAGGAGGTCCAGTCACTAGCCCTTCGGGTTTGTGCCTAATGTGGCACTAAGGTGGCCGCCCTCCTATGGGGGCCCCCTGCGTGGGCCGCGGGCAGCCTCAGAACCCTTAGAAATCCGTGTGTTCATTGAAACAGCAGCATTAAGTATGCAAGATATTTTTATCATTCTCAAATGAGATTGGATTGTACAACCTCTTACCTCAGCACTGTACGCAGTGAACATGGCGCGGGGCTGTCCCTGCTCCACGTTCTTTGCTTGAAACAGCTGCCTGCAGTGTACAGCTTGTGAATTATATATAAAGTGCGATTTCTATTTAATTGGGTTATGCAGAGGATTCCCACTTTTAAAAAAATACTCCCTTGCCCTCGCTCTTCTGTCGAGAGAAGCCTAAATCACCCTCCCAATTTCTTTCGGTGACAGTATCTAATTTATTGGTAAAAACGTAAAGCAGGTCATCGACCTTGGAGATCCATTCCTCCTTGGTGTTATTACCCTGGAGACGTCTGCCTTCAATATTGGTAAGAGAATGACGGGCTGTCACAGCCTGCTCTAACGGGGGGGGGAAATCCCTCCTCTGCGCAGTTTGTCGGAAAAAAGGAACGCGTTCTCCGGTTGTTATTTTGATTGTATTGTGAGTGAATGGACATTATGCGCACATCAGTAATTCAAAGCAGGGACTCCCTCTGGCTCTGATAAATCGCGCATACTGTAACAAGCGTCGGAGGCAGCGGCCGGGCAGGGGGGTTCCAGAGATCTTTCAAGCTCCCAGCGGTGGAGAGAGTGGTTTTATCCTCCACTGCGGCAGGCGCTCTGAGAGCTGTGCGTGCAGGGTTGGACAAAGGAGGGGCGTGTTTCGGAAACATTTTCACCCTGTTCCTTCAGAAAAAGGGCGGTAAAGTGGGTGACCAAGTGAGAAGTGACGATAAAGAGCGCAGGCCTCAATTTAGAAAGCGGATGTAGTGACTGATATACAGTAACACCACCAGAGTGATCTGACGTTTAGTGCTATCAGTCTGGTGCCAAAATGAGCATTATAATCTGGCAGCTGAACAGCGTTACAGTACGTACGCTTGGACTAATGGAAGTTGCACATTAGTGGGGCAGGCTGCCTGCCCTGCAGATCGACAGCATTGGGTGCGAGATAATATTTACACAGTGTAGTTGCTGCAAAATAAAATGTACGACAATGCGACCAAAGGTGAATAGCAGAGGCATCTCTCAATAATTTGGGCAAAGGCACCACTAAAATTTACACATCATAGTATGTGGAATGCGTCCTCAGAAAACCCTTTCCATGTGATATCCCAGAGCCAGACAAACACAAAATATATTGGATAAAGTACCCCACCCGTACATTATAAGGATAGTTCAAGTCACTGAGGAGGTCCGGGACTGTATAGAGCAGGTATCTCTAACGAGTAGCTACTGAGTTACTGGTAGCTCTTCAGCTACCTGTAAATAGCTCTCCTGTGTGCAGACCACGCTACTAAATTAGAAGCTTTTGCTTGGTTAAATTAATATATGGATCTCAACATTGCAAAGTGTGTTTTCGGGATGGAATTGTGCGTATTTTCAGAACTCATAACCTGATGTTTTGAGGAAAATTGTTGGATTTCCAAAATATAATTAATATTTAAAGCAGTTATTTTAGTGATAGATCACGGAGCATTGGGGGGGGGGGACTTAATACTAACATTAAAACCTTGGTGACCAGGGTCATTGCAGCTATGACAGTCAATGTATTACCCATGCCGAGGCAGTCCAAATTGATAAAGCCTTTTTCACATTTCTGATGGCAACCCTACCTGATGTACTGAAGTGATCGCTGTGGGTAATCTTGCATGGAGTGTGCACTAATGTAATCTTGTCTGACGAGACCACTATTACCACACTAAAAATATTAGTAGCTCACCATGGTTTTCATTGAGTACACAGGTCTTGTTACCGAAAACGTTGGAGAAACCTGGTATAGAGGCATGAAGCTCGAGATGGAGTTCCTTTCTAAGGTGGTGGAATTCCTAGGTGATTTGCAATATTCTTTTAATATGTGACAGAGGACATTTTATTCCTTATAATGAACTGTCACACAAACGTCCTTCCCACAACCCTCTGAAATCCTTGGGGGGGCCACTACCAGGAAAGGGTGGCCTGGAAATGGGAGTATTACTTGCTTTGCCTGTAACATAAGAGGAGGGTGGGGCAGAGACTTAACCTACCTGCACTTGGAGCGCAAGCGTAAAGCAATTTTACTGGCTGAATTTTCTGGCCGGTAAAATCAGGGACAAGGATGCCACTCTATTCAAATTGTAACCCGGGGTCTGAATCTGGAAATGGAGGAAATTATTGTTGCATCTGCACTTTCTATAGCTGCTGCTAAAGGAGTGTTTTTATCCACCACTTCGGATGGAGCTGTGCGCAATGGGGATAGGGTTTTGTGAGGGGAAATGAGCTGTTCCTGAGTTATAGAATCATAATTGTAAGAATATTTTTATTGAGTGAAAGAAAACAATTATTTTGTACTCAGTCAAGGATCCTCAGTTTTGATGGTATTTCTATCTTCATGTACTGTTTAAGAAGATGCATTGAAAAGGGAAACAATATCTGCTATAGGAACAAATACAAGAAATGATGTACGATGCCTAAATATATTTTTTACTTCTGCTAAGATCATAGATATGCAAATGTGCTAGTCAAGATCACAGTTTAACATGAAGCGGTACTTGGACCTGTCGTCGTTACTTGGCTCATGATGCAATCAGCAGTGGTGTCTTTTTTCAAAGGCTGCAGAAGTGATAGAATACACACTTTGACTACCACGTGACATCACAGAAAGTTATATGAAGTGGCTGTTCACCTCTAATGGAAGACCATGCCATGTTTTTTTAACCACCTTTATTGGAAACAATTACAGCTCATAAGCATCGGATTTAAAAGAGTCAATCAATCAATCAAGGCATTTGTTAAGCACGACTACTCACCCATAGGGGTCTCAAGGCGCTGGGGGGGGGGGGGCTAGCAGGTTTCAGTCCATCAAGGGGGGGGTCTGTCGAAGAGCCAGGTTTTGAGGTTTCTTGCGAAGATGGGGAGCAATCTTGTCTGTCTGAGGTGGAGCGGAAGGGCGTTCCCGGCTCTGGCCGCGAGGAAGGAGAAGGAGAGGCCTCCTGATCTGGTCTTTCTGGTGCGGGGGACCACGGCGTAGGAGAGCTGGGCTGATCATAGGGTCCTCTGGGGTGCGTGAAATTTGAGTAGGCTGTTCAGGTATGCTGGTCCGGTGTCGTGGAGGGCCTTGTGAGCGTGGGTGAGCATCTTGAAGGTGACTCTAGCTTCGATGGGGAGCCAGTGGAGTGTGCGCAGGTGCTGAGAGATGTGGCAGTGTCTTGGCAGGTCGAGGACCAGTCTTGCGGCGGCGTTCTGGATGTTCTGTAGCTTGCGGGTGAGGGTTTTGTTTATTCCGGCGTAGAGTGCATTGCCGTAGTCGAGTCTGCTGGTGACCAGGGCGTGAGTGACGGTCTTTCTGTGTTCGAGGGGGATCCATTTGAAGGTCTTACGTAGGAGGCAGAGGGTGTGGAAGCAGGAGGATGAGACAGAGTTGATCTGGCGGTCCATTTTGAGCTCAGAGTCCAGGATGATTCCCAGGTTGCGTGCGTGGTCTGTCGGGGTGGGCGGGCTTCTGAGGGCGGGGGGCCACCAGGTGTCGTTCCAGGCATCGGAATTTGGGCCCATGATGAGTACTTCTGTTTTGTTGGTGTTTAGTTGTATGCAGCTGTTTTTCATCCATTTGGCGACGGCTTCCATGCCTTCTCGAAAGTTGTGTCTGGCGGTATTGGGTTCGTTGGATAGGGAGAGGATGAGTTGGGTGTCGTCTGCGTATGACACAATGTTGAGTCCGTAGGTTCTGACGATGGGGGTGAGCGGAGCCATGTAGACGTTGAAGAGTGTAGGGCTGAGGGAGGACCCCTGGGGGACTCCGCAGATGGTTGGTGTAGGGTCCGAGAGGAAAGGGGGAGTCTGACCCGCTGCGTTCTGCCAGAGAGGAAGGAGCGGATCCAGTCGAGGGCCTTGTCTTGGATCCCTGTGTCGTGGAGTCTGCGTATTAGGGTGCGGTGAGATACTGTGTCGAACGCTGCTGAGAGGTCGAGGAGGATGAGGGCTGCTGTTTCTCCTTTGTCCAGTAGGGTGCGGATGTCGTCTGTTGCGGCGAGGAGGGCGGTTTCCGTACTGTGGTTTTTTCAGAAGCCTTATTGGGAGGAGTCGAGGATGTTGTGCTCTTCGATGAATGTGGCGAGTTGGCTGTTGATGGCTTTCTCGATGACTTTCACTGGGAACGTGAGCAGGGAGATGGGTCTGTAGTTTTTGAGGTCGGTCGGGTCCGCCAAGGATTTCTTCAGGAGGGGGTTGACCTCAGTGTGTTTCCAGTTGTCGGGGAACGAGGCGGTTGCCAGGGAGCGGTTGATGGTGTGGCAGAGCATGGGTGTGATGGTGTCGGCGGCTCTGTTGAAAATGTGGTGGGGGCAGGGGTCCATGGGGGCCCCGGAGTGGATTGACTTCATCGTCTTCAGTGTGTCTTCGGTGGTGAGGGCTATCCAGCTGTCGATCGCTGGCTTCACGGTGTCGGGGGTGGTTGGTGAGGGTTCAGTGTTTGTTGTCTTCGTCGAAGTTGTCGTAGATGCTCTTGATTTTGTGGTGGAAAAAGGTGCTGAGTTTGTCTCAGAGGTCTTGTGAGGGAGGGATGTCGGTGGACTCGCTGGTGGGTTGGGCGAACTCCTTGATGATGTTGAAGAGTTCTTTGCTGTTGTGTGCGTGAGTGGAGATTCTGTCTTCAATCGCTTTTTTCCTCGTTTTTCTGATGAGTTGGTGGTGGGCGTTGGTGGCAGCTCTGAAGTTATTGTGGGCTTCTGTGGATTTAGTGTTCCTCCAGGCCTTTTCGAGGCGGCGGCAAGTGTGTCTGGACTCTCGAAGTTTGGTGGTAAACCATCTGGCTTTCTTGGCGTGGGTGTTGTTTTTCTTGAGGGGGGCTATGGTGTTGGAGCTGTAGAAGTGGAAACATATTGATGCAGCCTGTCGACTTTTAGCTCTGACTTCAGTGGCAACTATGACAACCACCTTGACGAAATGAGAAATATGAAATACTTTCTCACTGCTGTTCTCTGAGCTCTGGCTTAGGTGTTAGTCTATAAAGTGCACGTACAAGCACATCAGCCTTGTGAGATCTGCCCTTCCTTTACATTCTCTGTTCAATGTTAGCTATATATATAAAAACAAAACGTTTGATGGAAAATAATTATCCCTGGTCTCTCTACATATATAGAAGAAATGGTTCAGTTTTCCTTTAAAGCCGTGGTGGTAGTGAAACTTCATTTTAGAACAAAAGACGGTAAATGCTGCAAAGCATGTTTTTAAAAATCACTGAAGCAAGTTAAAATGTTTACTGTCTGCTTTCACTTTTTGATATCGCACCTGCTGCCAACATCTTGCAACTTTTTCTACTCTACACTTGGGTACATGTTAATTTTTAGTGATAGCTTGAAAACAATACATTTTTGCAAATTAAACAGTGCACCGATATTTCAGCTTTTACGCGTGCACTAAAATGTAAGCTTGTGGGGGACAGCTAACCATTCGCACAGAAGGTGCAGTAGTACTGGGGCCCAGGAGTCTGAAGGACCACCTGCAACCCATGTATGTCCATTTTTAAATACACGGCCAAAGTCCTGTGGGCAGTGGCAGCCCTCAACATTCTGAATAGGTGCAGCACCGATGCTTCAAAACCTTTTCAAAGAGTTGGGTAGCCGTGTGGCTACCTAGACCATGCACACTTAGGCTGTGGCTGAGCTATTCCAAAACATGATTAGCTACCACTTAACGACTACTTCTCAACATGTGGCAAACCAGAGAGCAACAGCAGGTCCAGAGTGACAACAGAAAGGCTTTGCAGATGCTGACGTGCCGTATAAGCAAAGCGAGAACGCTGTCACAACTTGCATATTCACTCATTCATCCACCTACACATTCCTCTCTGTGAGTTAAACACCCGTGTCAGACATCTCTCTGTAACCCACATATTACTCTAGCAATTACTGTACATCTTCTGTGAGCAATTAAATATTGTAGTAGTCTGCCCTGTTGGATGTGCTCTGTGTGGAACGGAAGATTACAATTGCTGCTTTCTGTGAGAGAAAGAGATGCTTGCTTTGTTACTGCCATGTTGTACCTGTGCTGTGAGGAAGCAGACCATAATATGCTGCTGCTGTATTTGTACCTGTCCCGTAATGAGGAAAGGTTGTGCCGCCGCTGCCCTAGCTATGCCTGTCATTTGAAAGAGGGAAGCATGCACTATTTCTGCCAAGAAGCATCTGTTCGATGAAAAAGGGGTGTTTCCACTGCTATTGCCACGTTATGAAAAAAAAACAAAGGATATATTGAATGTACTCAAATAACATGCTGTATGACACAGGGATTGTTTCACAATATTTGATGTGAAATACTTACAGTCCTGAGGAAAGCGCCTGATCCGGTAGGGGAAATGTTCATTTGCAGAAACATGGTGACAAAAAATAGAAGCAGTGTTTGTTGTTTGACCCTCCTGTTTTTAATATTGTGGTAGGGAGACCTCAGCAAAACGTTGTTTAGCTCTCCCACACACTTTTTGATAGAAGACTGATGAAGGGAGAACATAAATGTTGACATAATGGACATAACCTCACCCAAACTAGGACACTGTACAGCCAGTTAGCAGTGCTCTTGGATGTTTCCCAGTACTAGATGTGGGCACCCACTGATGAAGCATACCACACCATGGAGGTGAGGGTTCATCATCTTCCGCCAGTGCATTAATGGATGGCAGTTCCGTAAGTTAGTTCATCGTTCTTCCAGGAGTTTTGCATTTCATATAGCCTTATAGCCCGCCGTAGCGGGCTATACCGGCTATTAAAGGCCTGCTCCAGCGTTAAAGGCCCGAGCCGAAGGCGAGGGCCTTTAACAAGGGAGCGGGACTTAAATAGCTGGTATAGCCCAGCTACGAAGGGCTATAAGGCTATTAGAACATTCTGCCACTAGAGGGCAGAATGTTCTAACAAATAAAACAAAGGCCTCTCGGAGTTCGAGGGGGTTTAAATCCCCTCGGGCTCCGAGAGGCCTTTGTGAAAACAACATTGGAATGTTACTTTGCAGGCCTTTACTGGCCCGTAGAAGCACGGAGCACTCCATTGTCTTCAATGGAGTGCTCCACATTCCAATGTTCTAATATACCTTATGTCTTTTGAGAGTGCCCTTAATTCCTCTCTCTCCTTCAGAAGCTACCTGTGTTGTACATGCCCTGTTTGTGTGAGAGAATTGTGTGATGTTCCTTTTGCTACTGCCACCTGTTGTATATGTCTCCTTTATGTTATGGGAGGTTGTGCTGCTGCTGTGCTTGTTGTGCCTATATTGTGTTGTGAAGAGTGGCTTAAAACTTTCCACTACACAAAAGACAAAACGATTTGCACAGCTAGTGCTGGTATTAGCGCATGGTGTCATCCCCTGCTACGAGACTGAAGGCTTGGAAAGTTAGCGGAACTGTTACTCATAATGGTTTCAATGTGTCCTGGTGCAGATGTGGAGAATTTTCAGAATACATTTATTTATATGGGAAGGCGTTCATATGGGAAGGTACTTTAAAATATGATATTATGATATTATGTACTGTTCGGTAACTACAACTATACAAATCATGCGATTTTAGATGAGCCAAGAAATAAACAAATGCAGTAAAAAGTGTAAATAAAGCAGAACTGATGTACTGAAAAAATAGTAATTCTACAGGTTGAGATTTATGGCTACAATTTGCAAAGGTTTACTCTTTTGTGATGTTCACAAAAATTCTAAACACAAAAAATCCACTAAAACTGTTGATTTTTGTGTGTTTCACTAATATTAAACTAATCTCCTAATATCAGTAAAACTACAGTTCATGGGTTGGGCTTTCCTCACTGGCTTAGCCATTGACATCAGCCTGCCATTCTGCTGCCTCAAAGGCCATAATTCCAGGGGCATCTGCAGTATGGCGAAAGAACAGCAAGGTACTGGGGGACATGCTGATGCCCTATTTCTTCCTGGTGGACAAGTAGGCTGCCTGGCAGCACACAATACCATAGCAGACCAATTCAAAAATAATACAAAAGACGATACAACACAACAACACAACTCAGCAAAGCAGTAAAATAACAGAACAGCATATCAAAGAAGTATCAAACTGTAATGTTATGCTATTGTTGTGTGATATGTGGTGTGGTGTAGAACTAGTGGTCTGTAGTACATAAGATTAAAAGTCTAAGCTTGTGGACATGTTTCTGGCCGAGCAGCTGCAAGAAACACTCACTGAAACAATATACTTCAATTTCAAAGAAATACCTAAAACAGAAAGATTTGAGATTTGCAATTCCATAAAAATAGGACAGTTTAAATAGAATGCCTACATTGGAGAGAATGCTCATCCAGAAACACAAAATAGTTATAGATTGAGTGGAAAACACTGGCCATGTGTTTTCCACAATACAGGAAGCAATTTACCAAGGTGACTAGGTAGTGTATGCGAAGCAGCTAAGGTGTGTATTCTGGTGCTTTATGGGCCCACAACAGTGCTTAATTTGTAAAATATTAAGTGCCAGGGCTCTGGCCAGGAGTTTACTGCAGCTTGCACCACCCATCACCCTTGTCATCGCTGCCAAAACAACTACTAACCATCTCTCTCGCATGTAAATGCGACAGTTCAGATTATTACAGGTCCCCAAAGCTAAAGGAATGACTGGGGAGGCAGGTATTAGCACTATTAAAATGTATATTGTAGTCCTAAACAACCCTTGTTCTGCTCATTTCTAAATTAGATGAGCAACTCCACCACGTGGTGGACTGTTCTACATATGGTGTTGACAATTAGGTGCTGGTGCCGAGCACCGGAAACCAATTAAGTGCCGGTGCTGAGCACCGGAAGGCACCGGCTCAAATTAAGCACTGGCCCACAACAGTTATTGTGTCATTTTTATAAACCTAAAGTCTGGACGACAGCAAGGTGTACAAGTTAAACAGCAAGGTGGAAATGCAAGAATGAGCTTAGATCGCTTGACATCCCTCGACTTTTCTCTCAATTTATTTTTAATCTTATGCACTATTACAGACGTTACCATGGTGCTGGTACCAGGAAAAGGCCCATTTCATGACCTCTGATCTGTGTGTCAGGGGAGATGAAGTTGTCCCACTGTTGAGAATAATCAATGAAACAGCACCTTACACCCACTGAAGATATTACCGTTCTGTAGGGTGTGGCAAACCTTTCATTAAAAGGCCATTAACAAGCCAAGTAGCTCAACAAACTGCAGGGCTTTTCTGTTTCACATGCACCCGACCTCCTAATATAACACGCTTGCTATCATGAGTGTGTCCAAGAACATATTAGACATATTTGCCAATCAGGGTTATTTGCTGAATTGGTTAAGGTTATTGGAAGTTCCTTACGATTGTTGTAATTCATTGAATTGATTTGCCATTCCCTTTCTGGCCAATAGCAGCAGAGATTGATATGGGGAAAGTGAACCAATTAAGACGGTTGCCACTTAACCTAAGTGGGCCAATGGATTAAAATGCGGTAGATTGATCTTGGTGCAAGGCTTCCACAGCACTTGCATTCATTACGTTAGGCGGAGTTCAAAACGGTGTCAAAGAACGATTCTCAATATTGGCAAATAGTTATAGTCAATGTTGGGACTGCCTTAACAGACAAGAGAGTGCATGAGCATCATCTGCTTGGGATTTTCAAGATATTTTTGAATGCAAGACACCATTCTTTCCTTTTCTACCACGGGCTCTGTCACTGGCTTTCTCACTACAAATCTGTACTACTATACAATGCATTACGTTTGCATAATTATATCATTGCACAGTGAACAACGTAAATCATTTTTGATGGGTAAATAAAAATGTGGGGTGTTAATATTTAGATACGAGATGCATAGCTGATAAACTACACATTCTGTATTGTTTTTAGAATAAAATGCAAAGATAAAGGTTAAATTATGTTAGTTTGCCTAATGTAGGGGGCTGTACGATTGATACCTAAATACCTCGCAAGATTGATGGTGCTGTAACTGCCGACCAAATGCCAAGGCTTGCCAACCCAAAACAAACTATGCACCATTAGGTGAATGGTAAATGGTAAATGTTTTAGTGGTGGAAACCTAAAGATGCAAGTCCTCTCCCTCGGAAGCTTTCTACTCATAACTCTGTGTCAGGAAGAGAACAGAATTATATCAGAAAAAAACCCAACCCCGTCATTTGATGAAGGATTTTGTGGTCTTTATGACATCTGAAACAAACATTGACCTCATATTAATGGTTTAGATCACTCTCTTGTGGCTGATCACCCTCAACCCAGGATGACAGCCTTCCCCTCCTCTCCAAATGGAACTAATGTGGCCTTTCTGCTGAAAAGATCACTATATAAAATATTAAAGAAAACATCTAATTTGTAAATCCAATTCCTTAATGTATGTATACGTGAATCACACTTCAACACCAATTGTTGCTAATTATGTCTACATAACCTTTATGATTATAACTTCTGCTTTATCTACATGCAATGTATATTAGGTGGTATTATACAGTCAATTCGATGTAAAGGAAACTGCAAAGCTCAGCTCGCCAGATAAAAGTTGAGTTTAATAGGACGTAACAAAAAGTCTATGAGCCGGATAGAGTGAAAATCCCATTTTAAACAAAATAACTACATAGGCACTTCAAACGGACAGTTAAAAGCATTCAAGAACCTTGCCAGAAGTGGCAGAGCATATGGGAATTGTATTGGATGCACATGTAAAACACACAATACACGCTTTAAAAGGAACTATAAAAGCACAGAGATAGGGTTATGGAAATTATGCTAGGAAATGGAAGCGGAATGTTTGAAGATGGAGTATTTTAGCAGGGAAGGGAGGAGCATCATGATCCACGTGAGACTTCACCTCTTGTGAATCATGTCCCCTCTCCATATTCAACAGTGCTAATAAATTGCATATGACACCTTATGCATATACGCCATATACACACATGCATATTACAGAGTTGACAACAGAGACTCTGAATGTATAATTGAGCTGCTTGGACAAAAATAAATATATTTTTTGATTGCTGATAAAGTATAAGGTGGGGATCCAAAATATCAATTTCCCCTTTTAACTCACAACAAAGATACAGCAAACACTTTACTCACAACAGATCTTTTTTTGAAATGTAATTATAATTTCTTTAAAAATTGTTCAGGAATTTAAAATTAAAAAAATGTGTCATACATGCTTCAAAGTGTTAATTTAGAGATACTGTTATGAATAAGTTAACTGTTTTCAAACATTTAGGTTACAAAGTGTACATGAACAAGAAATTCAAAAGGAAAACAGATTTTTTATTTGCCTGAAATAGCTGCTTGACCTTTTACCCACTGCAGTGTTTTGGAATATTGTTGGACACCATCTGGATTGCTCATAGGTCTTCACGTTTGTGGTCACTGTAAGGGATGTTCTACCAGCTGCCTGGAGTTCTAGGCACAAAGAGTGATCCATATGATGTTTTGTGAGGTTCTCAATTCAGAAGTAGAGTATTTTCCTGTGATCTCAGTTCCTGTTTAAAGCATATATCAGGAGGAATGTCCAAGTGATGGATGTGCTTGAATGGTTTTGTACGATTATTTGCTGCACTTTTATTTTCCTCGTTTACGCTATTTTTGTCCAAGAGTTCTGTTTGTAGCAGCTGGAATCCCTACTTCTTCTATTTCTAGATATTATGCTTGGTGCTTTACGTTTCCCAAATATTAAGGGAGTTTGGTATCTTTCTAATCACTTCTTTCTTAATCTTCAATTTAGAGCTACATGATTGCCAGGGAGGTTTTCTACCCTTTGTGTTTTTCTCTCCGAATTAGGATCTTCTGAAGGAGATACGCGACACGTTTCACATATACTACTTGTGCACAGTGGCACCGTGGCTACTGGAAGGGTTCACCTTTTCCTTGGGCACTTTAGAAGGGGTCTCAACAGACCTTCTGAGCATCCAGTCCTTTACTTTCGCAAACTGCCAGCGAACTTGCGTTGCAGAAAAATAAATGCAGGGGTCAGTGTGAGTGGTGGGGCATCCTGACTGATTCAAGACTTCACCTCTCTTTAATCAATGGCTGGATCTCATTCAACAATGATAATACACAGCCTAATACATATGGTGCAGCTGCATAAGTGCTAGCTAGAGCTAAGCGGACACACATGGTTGACTAATTCTACTGTACCAAAAGTATTTTTCATGCTCATATTTCGCTGGAATGAAGCACTCTGCAACCTATGGTGTTTGTCCAAAGGGAGGCTTAGTATCAGTCTAGTCTAAATTCCTTCTATCTGCTAATTGGTTTCTATGCATGACAATTCATTTCATAAAGAAAACATGAAAACACACTGCTTCGCTTTACTATGACACTTTGTCCAATCAGCACTTAGACTGCTAGCCAGCAGTCTAAATGGAAGATAAACAAATCCTAAACTGGGACCATTGTTAGCTTAAGAACCTTTAGTTCTACAAAGCTTGCTTCCTTCCACATTTACACAAAATATTACTAACACCCCACCTTCTGAACAACATAATGGAACACATTTTTAGTCCTTTTAACTATGGACTACCAAATGCATAGTTAAGTATTTACCTTCTTTTAAAAAAAATGTTTTTATAAAAGATTCGAGTGCCCGTGTTTACAGGATAGAAAGGGAGGGTCGTCAGATACACTGTATGGAAACAGTTTGTTTTGCTCAGGGCAGAATGTTTTTCTCTGGAGAAAATAAGACAAGTCAAATGGGCAGTTGTACATTTCCATCAAAATCCGTGAGCGAGCAATTCACTTGTTCAATAATACTTCAAGGAATTTAGAATTTACAACACTTTTAAAATTTCAAACGTACTCCCTGGGATTTATGTGAATCGCATAAAATGTGAAAAGTTTCAATATTTATTTTCCCAAAACAAAGAGGTACGTTAAATAGCAAAAATGATTCAGACAGCTAATTTCACGTTTGCTTGTCTTCAGACACACCGACCATTGAGCCAGCGCAGAGTGGCTGTTCTCTATACAGTATTCTTCAGCTCAATAATTGAAAGGCAGCTTTCATTCCCTGTGGGAAAATACTTTCCAGATTTATCTATTAAATGTGTCTGTCGATATCATGTTCTCTTCTAGTTTTTAGCAGGCATTTCTGAGAAGGCCACTGTGATTCTGGAGCTAATAAGTTTGTCGCCACTGGAGAGAGCCCAAGAGAATCCCTTTCCGACAATGTGTGCAGAGTGTATATAGAATTACCACCAGGAACCTTAGATTCGGAATGTAATTGATGTGCATAATTATGCTGTGATGTCTCAGAGGAATGCACATCTCTCTCTTTCATTCAATCGCGCCTTCAGATGACGTTTGTTTCAAGTCCATGAAGGAATTCATCTCTACATTTGCATTTATGTACGAATAACACATATCATTACCTGCCAAGGTAATTGTTCTTCCTGTTGCTAGATTTTTGATACACAAAAACTGAACCCCAAATACATAAATGTGCATTGACACTTCGGATAGCAGATTGCACTGTTGCCAACGTCATTTTCCACTTATATTTGCACCACCAGACAAGTGCAAAAATGACATCTGCACTGATGGACCAGTGTAAAAATGACCTTTAACTCCAATATGTGGGCCCGAATGGTGGACAATTGAAAGCTACGTAATCTAAAAATGTGTGTGCTAAATTGCTCCACATCCGTTGAATCTATGTTATCTGATCCCTGAAAGGATATCACGTCTTGTACAATGGTTTTCTCATGCAATACATTTTTTTCTGCAAAACATCACAACACCTGTGACTTGGGAAGTTAGGAACAGCACAACGTTTCATCAACATAGTTGGCTTTGAAAGTAGGGGTGAGGAAGAAAATAGTTTGATTGACGACTGAATCGTGTTTATTTTGGTTTTAAAACATTACATTTTTTGCCAGAGTCAATATGTGCCCACAAATGGCATTATGTCCTCATCTGTCTTTCTAGTCCCAGTCCTGACACTCTTTGAGGCGGAATTCCTTGATATTGCCACCCTATCCCGCATATTTGCAATCTGTTTGAAAAAAGACTCAACCCACACATTCGATGGCAGCCTTTCATCTCTCCTTACATTTTTGTTGGCCCCTCACTGTCTGTTAATTTCATGTCTGTAACAGAGACAGGTAACTTTCGAGTTGACAGGTAATGTTGCTGGGATTCCAATGTCATATTTTGTTTTGCTGTAATTTTATCTTGTCTTTTTGTGTTTTTTACCTGACAAAGCCTGTGCAGACCAGTGGCAGCTGGTGAGATTTTAAAGTGGTGAGGCGTAAACCTGGTCATGATTTGCTGGTAATGAGCAAGTAAACCCAAATCTTCCAAAGGGGCAACGACTGGGAGGATTCTCCCTCAATAAATCTTTAAAAAACAAGAGAGCATTTTGCATGTAGACCACCTTTACTAAAGAAATTGTTTCAACAACTATAGGTGTCAAAGCAAGTTTTGTTGGGGTACCAACAAGGCCCTGACACACTTTGAGAATTATTTTCAGCAATTCATCAACTGCCAAGTGTAACAACATCTCAATAAAATGTAACATGCGCCAAGTTCTGATTGCTATTCTTGCCATTTAAACTATATGACTGGTTGCAGGAGAGATCCTGTGGTGCAGCCTAGTTTTTAATTCTATAACTAAGTTAAAAGGACATGTTTATACTCAAACACTCCATTAATGAAGCTTTGAAATTGAAAGTTGTATAACTGATATCAGACTAAATGGACATAACACATTCACTTAGAGACAGAACCCAGCCACCATAGCATTCAGCCAGTGCCTCGTTATTCGAAGGCAAACCCACATTGAATGCCAATCCATAAAAATAAATTGTTGTATTTACCTAGAAATGATTGGTTACTATTTTATTGCATTTTATTCCAACCCTTCTTAACCACGTCTATCACTCTGGGCATTATACAGGCCTAGATAAAAACATGATACAACGCAGCCTGGCACCATGAAATATGGGTACCATTTTGGATAACAAAATATGTATTCTTTAACTAAAACCAGTTTTTAAATCTCCCAGATTGAGGTAAAACTCAAACCACAATTATAGGGAGTTGAAAGCAATGACCTTCAGAATCCAGAGGAAAAATACTGTGTGCAAGAAAAGAGCTATTGACAACAATGCAAGAAATTAAATTAATAAATCCCTTGAATTACTGTGCATTTGTGCACTGTGTGCAAAGAACGTTATTTCTGCAATGTTAACTGATAAATGTTATGCTTCCCAGACCTTCTGGACTGGCAGCTATGCATACATAATTTTGATCATTCTTTAGTACTGCTAATGAAAAGTTCAAAAGAAATAAATTAAATAATGGTTAATAATAATAATTGTACTGAAGGAGGATTGTGTTCTTTTATATGCACCAGCATGACCTTTAACAGTAGAAACTCATGCAGGCATGTGCAGGCATACACTCCATGCCATGGAGTATTTCTGCATGCAACAGCATGTACATCTACTATTAAATGGTGTGTTGACTCATGTACGACAGCCTGCAATCCTGTGTTCAGTTCTAGTGCCTTAATAAATGTCATTAGTCTCTTCATTATTACTACCTGGGCGAGAAAGCTAATGTTGCTCAGCACGCAGTGGTATGGACTAAGAGTCCTTTCATTCTCTCACTTTGTGAGTAATGGGAAGGAGGTGATAAATGCATCCCATTCTGTAGGCAACCTATGTGTGATACCGGGATCCACCTAGGAAACACAGCTTTGTTCCATCTCCACCATCCTGAGTCGTTGACAGCGTTTCCACTGGTGTGACTTTGACATCGGCTCCCCGCCATGCTCTGTTCGCTCATCTTTTTCCTAGTGCTCATTTTGTGCCCTATCCATCCAGCACACCCTTATAGCCTTGATGTTGCTAGATGCCTCCTCACACATGTCCCGGAAACACGTTTCCCTTAGCATAGGGGCCTGGCAGGAAGTAGGCAACTTGCACCAGAAAACAGAGTAATATCTACAGGATCCGTGATGATTTGTGCACAAATTGTCTAAATACATTTATTCTAAGAGACTCCTCCTAAACGGTTCTCTTCATCGAATGCTGCATTTCCAACTGTAAGGATTGTCCACAGTGTTTCATGTTGTACTTCTGGGGTTGTCGGCATTTAAAAAAAAAAAACAGATGTTACATTATCACTATACCTATTGATATTTCATTTGTCTTTCTCAGAAAGATGGAAGGCTGAATTGGCCTTGCCAAAATGTAAACTCCTTAATTGCATATCGTAGCAAACATCAGCAAGAGTGTTTAAGATACTCACATCTCTTACCATCAGAGCACTACTGTTTGAAGTAATCTGTGTGCCTTTATAAATTTAGACATGTTCTGTTTTCACCTTCTGGATGACTTATTCAATGGTTATTTAATGATGTGCATCGCACACAATTGAGCACAGAGCAACATGTAACAATCTTCACAGGATGTAAATACTTCCAAAGCCATTGCCTGATGTGTTAACCCTGAAGCACGAAAACGTAACTTGAAATTGTTAGACATAAGAGTGCAGGTGTTAAGGCATCACAGGATAGCACTTTCACTTTACCTTGTTATGCGTCTTCAAACTGCTATGAGCAGATTACTGCTATGTGAAACAGGGAAACAGTATTGCACTTTGGAAATAAGTGCCAATAAGATACTGGGAAGAGCGTTCTAGAGGGCCGAGTGCTGATCCTAAAGATCCGTTGTTGTCCTGAACACACAGCAGTTTTAAATGTATAAATGGGTGCAAGCACACTCACCTGCGCACGCACAGACACACGTCATGGCCATAATCATGAGAAATCTGCCTTGCACTCGTGGGACATAAAGCAGACACTTCAAATCTCCTTGAAGGTGGAGTTTCAAAGACACATTAACACTCTTCTTATGCTAATTCTGACCTCACACCTCAGTGTAACACAGAAAATTCACATTGGTAAAAAAGATTCCATCCAAGCCCTATTAGTCCCCCATCAACCAGCGTCGTCTTTACTTTTTGTCCGCCTTCATTTTAGCTTTAAAACTCTCTCCTTTAAAAAGAAAATAATAAACGTGCAGTCTTCTTTGTACTTGAACTCCAATAACAACTAGGAAGTGTCTTGTGGGGAGATGGGGGAAGTTGCTGCTCATGTCTGTCGTGTTAGGCCTAGATGGTACCTGTACATCACGATTGTCACTACATATCACTGAAAACACACCAGCACACGGAAATGTTTACAAAATAACGCAGCAATGCATGCACCCACCCACCAATAAAGTAAAAAATATTTTTACTTACCTTATTTTTTATTTATTTTTCAACCAGAAAGTCCTGCACTCCATCTCCACGTGGACGTAAATGCAGGCACCCAACCCTGCATCCAGCAAATTGAAAACCAGAATAAAACAGCAGAGGCGGGACCAAGATGAAAAGTGCCACCCCAAGTCCTCTGCCAGCTTCTAATAGAGCTGGAATTTCTGCCCTATCAGAAGTTGGGACAAGGATGAGAATCCGACCCCTGCTGTTATATCTGTCTTCCAATTGGTTGCCGGGATGCACTGATTTGCGCCCTGACACCCCTCATTTTAACAGGTGTACTGTGAAGATTAAGACATGCACAGTACAGCTGTTAAATTCAATAGATTGTGCCTGTGTGAGTGGATGTCGCTGAATTACGCCCTCACACATGCCCAATCCAAGCATGGATCTCCAGATTGCAATAAACATACATGGCAATCTGAAGATGAATGCTTCAGCCTCACCTACTCCCTTCTTCTCCTGTAATGAACAAGAGAGGCTAAAACACACACTGGCAGAATGTATAAAACATGAACATGTTTAAATGGACGTGTTTCCATGTACAGTGCACGTGAGGTGCAGTTGTCTTCTTTCACTCCGAGTATCTGGAGTAAGTGGGTCCTCGCAGGTGGCAGGGCTCCGCCCATTTGCTCTTGAGGACGAGCCGCCCCTGGTGCTACCTAGGGCTAAGGGGTGCCTTATATGCAATTAAGGGAAGTTTTGGACCTGGCAAGTAGGTGAACTTGCCAGGTCGACATGGCAGCTTAAACTACACACAGGCTCTCCAGTGGCAGGCCTGAGACAGGTTTGAAGGGCTACTCATGTGGGTGGCACAATTAATGATGCAGGCCCACTAGTAGCATTTGATTTACAGGCCCTGGACACATGTAGCGCAGTGTACTAGGGACTTATTATAAATCAAATATGCCAATCATGCAGAAACCGAATGTCATTACATTTTAGACACAGAGCACATGCACTTTAACACTGGTCAGCAGTGAAAAAGTGCCTAGAGTCCTAAAACCTGCAAAAATGAATTTCAACACACAGTCAAAAACAGGAGGTCAGAAGCAAAAAGACAGGGGAAATCATGCCAAAAGTTGCCAGGTCTAACAACGCCCATGAAGTCATGAAACATTGCCAGTTTAGCTGATGGTCTGAAGATGAGGTGTCCAATTGTAGAAAAGATGGTCCATATGGATTGCAAACAATCACTGATATCCAGATATGAGCAGAGAATGTATATCAGCATATCTTCCAACTGTTTACATCTCCAACGAGTCTATAAGTGACTAAGACCTGCTTTAAAAAGGCTTGAGGGAGTCACATGCCAGTTTTGGAGCATTTTAAAACCCCCTGCCGCTGACACCATCAGCCTACTCACACCCATGAGCACAACACCTGCTTAACTGTCAGGACCTTCTCATAACTCAAGAAACAATCTCCATCATGAACTACGGACACTCGGGAGCACCCACGGAGCCATGGCCCCACCACATCTTCAACCTGAGGAGCAAGACGATTGGCGACGAGCTCAAGAAAGTCCTGAATGCCTTCATCTTCACGGCCTCCTTCCCTAAGGACTGGAAACACGCTGAAGTGAGGCCCGTCCTGAAGAAACCATCCACTTACCCAGCAGATCCGAAGAACTACTGACCCATTACACTGCTACCCTTTCTGGCGCAGCGTCTTGAAAAGGCAATCAACCAGCAACTCACCGAACATCTGGAACACTAGAAGCTCCTGGAACCCTCTCAATCTGGATTCCGAGCCAATTACAGCACCATGACAGCCCTGATCGCAGCCACCAACAACATCATGGCCCTCCTGGACTGTGATGAAATAGCAGCCCTCATCCTCCTGGACATGTCAGCCGCCTTTGACACCGTCTCTCACCACATCTTGATCAACGGACTCCATCAAATTGGAATCCAGGGAGAAGCCCTCAAATGGATCACTTCATACCTCACCAGAAGAACCCAGAGAATCCGTCTCCCACCATTCACCTCAGAACCAAAGAAGATCATCTGTGTCACCCCACAAGGATCGTCCCTCAGCCCCACTCTTTTCAACACGTACATGACACTCCTAGCCATCACCGTCAGATCGTATGGACTCAACATCATCTCCTATGCCGACAACACCCAGTTCATCCTCTCTCTGTCAGAAGACCCACCATCGCCAGAGCCGACTACCACAGGTGTATGATGAACATCGCTGACTGGATGAAGGACAACTGCCTCAAGCTCAATCCGGACAAGACGGAAGTCCTCATCTTTGGGAACAATACCTCGCCATGGAATGACTCTTGGTGGCCAACTGAACTTGACCCTTTCCCTGCCCCAACAGACCACGCTCGCAACCTCGGCCTCATCTATGACAGCAAGTTATCTATGCAGAAACAGGTAAACATAGTCTTGTCTGCCTGCTTCCACACCCTACGTATGCTCCGTAAGATTTTCAGGTGGCTCCAAAACAACACCAGAAGGACCATCACTCAGTCCCTCATCACCAGCAGGCTGGACTACTGGAACACCTTCTATGTAGGAATCACTGCACGCCTCCTGAAGAGAACACAAAATACAAAACTCAGCAGCAAGACTTATCCTCGACCTCCCCAGATGGACTCACATCACCCACACCTCAAGCTGCTGCACTGGTTCTAGATCCAGAAGAGATGGCAGTTCAATATGCTGACCCATGCATAAAAAGCCCTGCACAGCGAAGTCCAGCATACATCAACAAACCAATGACCTTCCACCAACCAACCAGACACCTGCAACCCGCCTACCTCTTCCTTGCAGACACCACCCGGAGCTAACAACGGAGGATGATCCTTCTTTCACCTGGCGGCCAAAGCCTGGAACGACCTCCCCTGCACCTTAGGAACACTGCATCACTCTGGGAATTCAGTAAAGGACTCAAGACCTGACTGTTCGAATGAACAGAGCACCGCAAAGCAGCTAGCAACTCCAGCACTTTATAAATCCTGATTGATTCATTGATTGAAGTGCGCAAGTTAGAATATAGCTTTCCCTAGACTTTTAACATGATATTCCATGAGGGTGGCCCATCCATCAACTGAGGGGTAAGGTATTTTGCCAGGCAGAACCCAGGTCACGCTCTAGGTTGTCCGAGAACAATATTTTGATAATAGCCTGATATAAACTAATATGATGGTCATATATTGGCCCCAGGTTCAGATGTACAAAATAATTTGGGAAGTTGTCGGGATCATGGGAGAGGGACCACGGGTGCTTTCAAAGCACTGTTGTAATTACTACATTTACATTCCTGCATTGCTTCAAGAGCAAAATCTGAACAATTCCTGGAACATTTCGACATGACCATCCGTTAAGAGATGGTCAATAGGAGCAATGCCAGGTTAGTGAAGTTACAGCCACCTATTAATATACCAGAATTGTTCCACAGGGTTTGTTCTGGGAAGTAGGGGATGTACTTTCATCTTTCTAAGTACTATGTTCCACTCTGATATCATTGATTGAATGATTGAGTTTGATGTAACACGTATTTTGGCAGGTATGTGATAGAAGAAATCTAGGCTCGTCAGGTTTCAAAGTAGTTAATGTTCAATTGTGAGACAAAAGGGAGGAGTCAGCAGTTCCTGGACAAAGTTAGATAATTGTAATAGGTAATATGACTATAATGCAATGGGAAGACTCTATGAGTAAAGAAAAAGGTGAGTGGGTTTATATTCACACTCGGTGCTTTAGACCATTCTGCTTCACTGTATTATTCTTCAGTGGGTAAGAATAGTGCAAAGTTTCAGTCGTCAAAGCCCAGTAGTACAAAGTATTTTACATTTCACACTCAAGTAATGCATACAAAGGTTTCTTGGAAAAAGGGGTCCGAAATTAGATAATTCCAAAATCCGATAGTTTATGCAATCTAATTGTGAATCAATTGCTAAGCTAGATGGTTGTTGATGATTCAGAAAACACTACTATCCTTCCCCTAAAAAATGTTTTAGTTAAATTTTGGCATACATTTAAAAAAAACAATGACGTCATTTATAAATTGTAGATTCAGAAAAAATGGGGATCAACTTAAAATCCTAAAAGTGCAAATGCATTAGAACTTCATTGTCATATAACATAAAAACAAAGTATAAACTAACTGGAAAGGTTCAGGCCTCCATCAGCTTTGGGCTGCAAATTGTATTTAAAAAATTCAAAGCTTAGTAGCACCAGCATTAAAATTAGCATTTGTCAAATTACATTAATTTCATTCTAGCACAATAACTTGTTTAATTAAGAGATGTGGCTCCAGTTTAAAAAATATACAAAGAACAATAAAGTGCTATAACATAGGTCCCGCTTGGAATCCCAAAGTACGATATTTGCAGAGTATTCGGCATATACCGTACACTGTAGGGAGGCATAGAGAGAAGCAGATTAGACCATAGAAAGATCTACTAAAATCAGCGAGTAACTCTTTTATTAACAACAAATATACAAACTCTGTGCAACCTGTACAAAAAAGTGAGAGATATCCATCAGAGGTTTCCCTACTTCAAGGCGCATAAAAAAGTGTGAGATGTCAAATCACACACCACCCTCATGTAGTACCAAAATACACGAGCTTTTCGCATGGCTTTGATGCACTTACAGTGCCAAATCTAGGCTGACTTAAGGAATCTGGCAATAGAGTAAACCACCAATATACTAGTGTCTGTGCTGAGAATTCTTTAGGCCTCCTTATGTTGACAGGTGTCCAGTTCCCTACAAAGAGGGGCTACCCACTTTGCTCTCTGAAACGGATATCCTGAGCAGAAAAATAAGATGTGCGTTAATGAATACAGGGCCATTCTACTTGCTCTATGTTCAATATGAGATTCATAATATTTTCTTACAGATGCTAACACCAAGCCCTGTTTTGACAACAATGAATATATGCTTCTCAATATATTAAGCTCTCCATACAAGAGTTTGCTAGTATTCTGCCAAAAGAGTGTAGTTATCACTTTTTGAGTTGGTGGGTGTCATATGCAACTATGACAGCCAATCAGCTCATTCACAATTACTAAATACCTCAATCCTTTGTTAAGTAAACAACAATTTTCTTTGAATTTCACAGTATAAGAACCATTTTTTTACAGGTTGCATAAAACAATTATTTGCTTACATGGGAGTGAAGAGTCTAATGGACCTGGATAGTCTTTTGCATTTAAAATACAGATTGTTCTTCAAGCACACAACATATTGATTATGCAATTTCACATAGTCACTTTAAAATTGAGTTCCCTAGCTGTGTGTACCATCCAGCATCTTTCTTAATGAAACATCCTTCTAATTGTAATACATTAATTGGTATTGTAATAAATCCATAAATAAACCATGTAATACACAGAATATAACTTGGACTTGAGCCAATATTTTCTCATAGAATTTGAAACAATAAAGTTAATGAAGGAGTGTAATGCTAGAGGCTCATCAAGCCCAATGGAATATCCATTGCCATTATGAAATTAATGTGGAAAATTGGAGCCACTTGTTGACTCCGGTATTATATTGTGTTATACACGATGGGCAGGTACTACCCTCATGGAAAGGCTCAATATCGTAACCCATATACAAAAGAGGACCAAAAAAATTGCATTACTTGAAACAGATGGGAAACGTTTTGCAAAATATCCATTAACGTTTTTGGCTGAATGCAAATATAATAATGTTCATTCAGACAGGACTTAGACCTAAATGCTCAACAGTCAACATCGTAGCCTTAATAATCTTAGCACAAAATGCATATGCATCTAAGACAAAAAAAACTATTTGTATGTTATATCGACAATTTAACGGTATTTGACAAAGTGAAAAGACATCATCTCAGGGCAAAATTAGCTTCATTCAGTTTAAACACAGGTCTACTACATCTGTTAGCCTAATTACGCAGCAAAACCTGTGACCGGATAAAGCTATCTGATAGGTGGACCACAAAAATTAGAACAAACAACAGCTTTTAGCCTTGCTACTTTTTTCTCTTTATTTAGTTGTTTTACCAGTGTATTACAACAACATGATGGTGATGCACCAAAATAACAATGTCCAGATCCCAGCTTATGCCGAAGATTTAGTTTTTTTTTCTACCACACAGACTAGTCTACAACCACACTTAAATCGACTCTATTGGGATAACACAAAAAATTAATCTACAGATTAACTATAAGAAAACTAAAGTGATGTGTTTCAGATGTACCAGAGCAAAATACGACAGGATGGTAGAAACAACAAGTGTTGACTATGTGCACCATTACGCATATCTTGAAATTGTATCCAATTCAAATCCACATCTAGAATATCTTATCAGTAAAACTTCGAATGCAACTGGAGCCATAAAAGGGTACACAACAATATATAGTGTGTGGGGTAGGGTTATAGGCCCCATTGTAACACAATCAAAAACCAAACTAGTTCCCATTTCTTACAGCACATTAAACTGCAAGCCTTCCACAATGGAAAAACTGGAAATACTCTTTCCTAATTGCATAAAGGTATTAATGAATTAAAGATCATTGAAGGCAACTAGATGCATCAAGGAAACTCTCATTGACTGGTACACTGCAGGAAATCATACAATAAAATTAGTGATCCAAGAAGAACTAGCTAGAAATGATAAAGAATACTTTCTGAACATTATATAAGTAAGATATTGTCAGACTTTAATCTTCCATCTTTGAACTAACTATGAACTATCTCTAGATTAGCACGGAAGCTATTGTTAAAATATGAAAGCAAAACTACATTTTTTATCAGACCTAGATAAATTGCTAAGACATAAAACTAATGCATTTATCACAGCACCCTACATGCTGCAGAGACATCCTTATCTTGATTTTAACAAAAACACGGATACAAAGAAATCCTTCTTACATGTTAGACTTTTGCATCTCCCTTTTGTTCAATTGATGGCTCCTGGAGAGACTCTTTGAAAGATAACAAGTTCTGTTGGCTTTTCAAGGCCTACTATGAGTCTTTTGAACAACATATATATTGTTTATATCCAGGATTGCTTGACATATTGATAATATGTATATTTTTTTCTTTTTTTTACAGGATGCATGAGGTTTATCTATAATGCAATATTATAATGTTTAATGGAAACAAACCTAAAACTGTTAGCCAATTCAAGAAACTTCATGGTATGGCAATCAATATTTATAAGAGCAAAACTACTGATAAAATTGTTTCTTAGACAACATTCAATGATTTATTGTTACAAGGTTGTTTTTTTATTGTATACTTTTTAAATGACACTTAAACAATAAACAATTGACCTGTTACCTGTCACTGGCGAAGGGGTTTGGAGGCAAGATGTCATCAAAATCAAGATGAAAAGTGTGTGAAACATGGACTATCCTAGCTGGCCCTAAATTTCGATGATCTAACTCCTCCTAGTAAACACCATCTTGCAGTAGGGTGGCTACTATTCTTGCCTGAGACACTTTTCCAGTAACTCCATGTACTCCACTTTGATTATTTCACTTTTTAAGTATTGCAACTCAGTTCTCTACTTCTATTACATTCTCTGTACACCATCTTCATAATGAAAACTACCGTTATTAACCATATCATTAGAGAAAACTATGTTAATGCTAGCCAGACATAAGTCCAAGATGGTCTCATATATTCTTTCCTACTATATTTAATTTTCTTCTATTTGTTTTGCAAAGAAGACTTTTCATTATTTTTATTCGCTCGATTTGGAAGACATTCCAACATTAAGTTATTTAAAGGAATAATTTCACATTCTAATAATTCTGTACACAAATCTTGAGAGCTACAGTTGCATCCAAATTTTTCATCTGATTAATTTCGAACTGTAGAGGTGATACTGTTGGAAATATCATGCTATCAACAGTTCTTTCAGTGCTTATCACATGATGACTGGTTCCTCTTAATTTCTCTGAGCGGGAACTCACTGGCCTACTCTACCAGGCATGTTCTTTTCCACCCGGGCAATAACAGCAGTATCGCCATTCTTTTTTCTTTCATTCTCAGGAACAGTACAGGATTTCAGTAGGTTGGACTGAAGGCCGAGGTCAGACTGACCTCTCTCTGCCTTCAGTCCCAATCTCTCTAACACAAATTCACCAACCTTCACTATCCACTGGATACAATGTTGGTGTTGAAGTCTGACTTAGACTATTCGGCGTATGCTGCAAATCCTGCAGCAAGCTAAGACATGATTGATCATGCGGATCCCCCATCATAGAAGGTCTGGGCATGTACATTTTGGCACCAAACAGCGTCTCATACGTCGAGCAGTAATACAGTATTTGTGCTGGCACATTGTTTATTGTGCACCTAACAGGTTTTGAACCAATGACCTGCCATTTTCTAAGACCCGTGCGGTTGAGGCTTGTTTTGGCATACAATTAGCTCTATCTATGACCCTGTGAGAATTTAGCCGAAAGGGGTGTGAGAACTGGAGATTTACTGCCACCTTAATAAGTGCCTCGGCTAATGCCTTAGAGGTAAAGCTGGCCCTTGATCTGAATTAAATGCATGAACTCTTCTCATTGCTACTAGGTCTTATATGACTGCATGAGCTTTATCTTAGCATTGGGGCCATATCCACATAAATTGTGTGCATGAGTCTACTGTTATTAGCATATATTTACACCTGTCTACTGATTGCAATGGACCAATATTATCCAGGTACACAATCTAGAAGGAATGTGCTGCTTTCGCCAATAGAACCACACAAGGATATAACAATCATAGGATCTTTACTATTTTGACAAATTTCACATTGTAATGCATATTGTTTAGTTTGTTTTGGCATCATTGACACCAGTAATGCTCCTGTAGGTTGTGTAACATTGACTACACCCCGGCATATGCAACGCCTATTTGTTCATGGGCGACTTTTATTACATTCAATCTGGTATATTCATTTGGTATATACCGTTCTCATATTTTAGATATGTTTACAGTAGGAAGCACATCTTGTCTCCCAGGAAGTTTGTTGTGCTCCTCAGGAAAGGGGCTCTACTGCCGTATGATGTTTCAACTGCTGAGTACATGTATGGGTTGATGCATGGGTCATTGTCAAACAGTCACTTTACAATCCTGCACATGTACAGCAGATTTCACCTCCTAATCTGTGGCTTAGGTGCCTTGGAAGCTGATGTCTGAGGTCAGCTATCTGAGCCCAACTCTGTTTTGACTTTTATCATTTTTCCAAAGAGGCACTGTAATCCTTGCTCTCTCAATGTTTCAAATAAACATTGTATCCCTGTACACAAACGAATGAGTCTGCTATGATCAAGGTAGGCGAAAAAGAGGACAAGGGGGACCCTACTCACTAGGAACCAGGGTAAGTCATATGTATCCGAAAACAACGGTTCTAGCAAGAATACAATAAATCTATACTGGTAATTAAAAATGCACAATCGCAATCATTTAGGGTTAAGGATGTCAGAAAAAGAGAGCCTCGCAGACTTGGTGTTCATAATAATTCTTTTTTATCCAAATTTTTATAATTCAAAAACAATACATACACCGACCGAGAAGAACCACAATAGTGATTATATGTCCCAAGCAAATGAAACCATCTAATACATTGTGAACAGACATGTGATATATACAGAACTTGGTTTCCACAATTATTGAAAAAGACAACGACCACAACATGAATTGATAATAATTATAGCCTCTGTGTACAATAGTCAGAGCTATTTGAAATGGTTCGCTATCAATCGAGTCGACGACGTTTCGACCCTCTTGCAATGTGGGGTCTCCTCAGGACCAAGGGGTAAGGGACAATCTGATGGTAGTATTACAGCCGCGTGAGAGGCACATAAAGTGTGAGACACCCGTGAAATGAGAAAGAAGAAATTAACACTCACACGGGGACTCGGTCGAGCACCCCGTGTGAGAGACGAAGGGCTGTGAACTGGTATTAATCAATTGTGGCTCAGTCACAATAGTGGGCAGGATCAACACCACTCAATGTAGTGGTACCTGAGCAGGATCCTCCGCTGGATAGATAAAGTCGCGGGACCGGTAGTGCCACGGCAGGAGAATAAGGCTTTTGAAATATGCCACATAGGATGAGAACTGCTCTGGTCGTCTGCCTGGTATGTATTGTTTTTGAATTATAAAAATTTGGATAAAAAAAGAATTATTATGAACACCAAGTCTGCGAGGCTCTCTTTTTCTGACATCCTTAACCCTAAATGATTGCGATTGTGCATTTTTAATTACCAGTATAGATTTATTATGATCAAGGTAGGGGCCAATTTGTGCAGTTTAGTCACCCAGGAGCTTCACATGTATGTTTTTCAATTTTAAATTCAAAATGCTCACGTTTCCCTTGCACTGCTGCACAAGCTGGGAAATACCACTGTTCTGTTCCTGCATCAGGCTGTACTGACATTAGTTTAAAAATCTTCATGACGTACAATCATTTTACAGATGAGGCTTCATAAATTGCCTGTCAGTATCACAAGAACTCATGTTTTTAGCGTAGAGTTATACTCAAATTGTACATGAGTACTGGTCAGACTCATGGCCCATTGCACTCTTAGGATGGGCAATATATGTGAATTTATAATATGTGCTTTAGAGCCAGATTCCAAGGATGATATTGGTGACACTATAATTTCTTTTCTTGAGTTGTGGATATTGATGACTTCAGTCTGAACTGCAGTGATTATTTTATCTATTGGAGTGAATCCTTCTCCGTGCAAGTGTATAAATGTGATTTATACGGGATAGATATGTTTGTCCTTCATTGTACAAAATATATCTGTATTGTCTGGAATTTCCACCTCCTCTAACTCAGCCTCCTCTGATTCTTCAGCCATTGCTCATTTCTAAACTACCTCTTCTAGCACAGTAACTCACAAAGACTTAATCACAGTATTTAGTGATTTAGACGGGATAGATATGATTTGTCATTCATTGTACAATATATATATATATATATATATATATATATATATATATATATATATATATATATATATATTCTCTGGAATTTCTACCCCCTGCAATTCCTAACTCAGCCTCTTCTGATTCTTCAGCTATTGCTCATTTCTAACCTACCTTCGCTAGCACAGTAACTCACAAAGACTCAATCACAGTGCTCACGATTAGGGCTAATCATTTGTACTTAGCAAACTCCAGAAGAAATAGGGTACAACTGTCCTATCTCTGAGGAGGATCATAAAACTCTTCGGGACGTCTCCGGTTGGATTCTGTATGTATGACTTATTCCAGGGTCTCAGGCCCTTAAGAGACTCTAAGCCACAAACTAAGAGGTAGGGTGTGATGTCATGAACTCCTCCCAAGAAAATCAAAGGCCACAACCAGAAAGATTTCCTTTACACCAAGGGGATCTTGCTTATTGTATCCCTTCAGGGAAAAGATAAAACGGGCATGTGTCCCTCACTCTTCTCTATGATGAATTAGGCTCATCAAGATCCAAAGTGTTATCAGCCAGACATCCCTGCCAGAAATATTCTTATCTTCACTGATTAATTATAGATGTGTGGACCCTGACCCTGGTGCCGGACAATAGCAGACACACACAACTAAAGGGGTTTTGAAATAACAGGTTATTTATTATGTACATTCGCCACGCAATCCTTGTGTATCAGAATGATAGAAATTATTATAGTAATCTCAGCAGTCATAACATAGAATAAGATGGACATTAGAAAAATCCAAAGCATTTTATATTGCACAACTCTGTAATGAACTGGCCCAAACTCCACCTAATGCATACATCTATAATATAATCAGTCTCACAATTTTTCTTCGGGCTGAATGACTATTATTTGCACTAACTACCTTAAGCCAAGCCCTATACTATCACTACATACCTTAGAAAGCTTCCAGGCCTGCAGCTGGACATTGGCTTTCTGGCATTTCCCTCAAGCAATGAGTCCTCTTATCTGCCCCTCCCAAATTCTTAGTTCTCTTTATACCTTTCTTCCCAGTTATTTTCTCTGGAGAGGGTAGAGGAAGTTGCTGTGCTTTCTCTCATTTTTGCATCACAGACAAATGCCTCAGTCATAGACATGTCCGAAAGACAAGCAAATGTATTGTAACAGACTTCCTTACTTATTAGCTCTGTGCTTGGCAGTATGAACTTGTAATGTTGCTCACTACATGTAGTTCTCTAGACAGTGGAATGGAACTGTGGTCTTCCCTGCATTTTATATTTTTGGTAGCACAACTAATGCAAATCTTAATCTAAAATAATATGGCGATCTCACACACTCAGCTATTATAACCATTCAAAGCATTAGTTTCCTATGCCCTAAGCCTTGCACATGCACATTCTAAAAAGTTAGTACATTCATATTTGCCATAAATTGGCCATGTTTATTTTTACATACATGTGCCATCACAAAAGCCCTGCCACATACATCAAAGTAGTCTCAACCCTTCCACTCTAATGTTAACATGCAATAGTTACGTCTCCAGATGGGATTTCTGTCAACCCCAGATGAGAGGAGATATTCTTGTCTATTTGAGAAAGTGGTTTACTCAATATAGAAATTGGGAGCATGCCAAACAAATAATTGTAGCAGGGGACAACTGTAATTTTGATAATCTGTACTCCTGCCCCCCAGAGTTGGAGTTGTGACCTTCTTTCAAATCAAGGGTGGTTTGTTTTTAATATCAGTAGTGCCAGGTTGTCTTCCACCAAGATAAGCATGCCTTTATTGACTAGGACATGCAGATACTTTAGTTTTTTTGTACCCATTATCGCCTAGCTCCCTTAGTTGCTGCTCTTGTTGTGGTCTTGGACATGAGCAGTTCTTCACACGTCTTTAGATAATTGAGGTGGAAGAACCGACAGGATGATCCAGATATCATCTACATATAGGAGAGCTTTGGATTCCTCTTGAGGTGTGAATATGTCCTTGATAACAGCATACTGCAGTTCTAGGCCAATAGAAATAGGTGAAGGGATGGGTGCATCCCCACCTAGTACATCTGCCAATGAAAAATACTCATTACATAAACACCCCACAATTACGCCTGGCTAGAGTGAGTGCTTGTCTAGTACCCTGAATATGTAGTCCCATTCCACTAGATCGAAGGCTTCCTCCGGGTTGAGTGATAGGGAAAGTACTTCATCTAACAAATCTTTGGTGAGCCAACACAAATGAAGGATTGTTCTTAGATTGTTTCTAGAGGACCTATCCAGAAAAAACCCATTCTAGGTTTTGTGAGGAGAATTGGGATCACCTTCCGCAGTCTGTTAGCCAAGGTTTTGGCCAGTATTTTGATGTCGACATTGATTAATGATGTTGGTCTGTGTCTTGTGCAATGAAGGGGGTCTTTCTTCGGTTTCAGGATCAAAGACATCAGGTCATCATTACAAGATGTCAGAGTTATGGTGATTCTACCTCTTTGAAGGCTGAATATAACATTTTGTTTTGGAGGGGATGCATTCATTTTGTAGAACTCCAATAGGTATCCATCCTCACCTGGCAATTTGCTGTGATGAAAGCCTTTATGACATTCAAGATTTTTTAAATTGGTTATTTCCCCTTCTAGGAGTTGTCTACCTTTAGCTGAATGTTAAGGTGTTTAGAGTTTAGACATGAATCTCTCATCTGCTTCTAGTCAGTCAGGCTGGTCAGATTTTTTTGGGTTCAGACTTACGTGGAAAGATTTCTACAATGTTGCAAGGAAAAGTACATAATGATCCTTTCATACTGTATTTCACTGGTACGGCCGATTGAGTCTCAGTGTCTGAGCAGCACTGTGAGGTGTGTTCCAGCTTTCTCCCCTTGTTCATAATGATGTCACTTAATCATACTAAGGGTGTACTCAGCTCTTGAGGTAAAGCTGGACTGTTCCCATGAGGCACAGGGTCAGACTGATTTGCATATGGCCATGTCTGAACTGGGGTGGTGGAGTGAGCTAAAGAATGATGATGGATTAAACCCAGATCAGTTGACTGGGGGTGAGTGTTTGATTGGCTCAAACGTTCCGTCCATCATCCCCTTTGTATCGCTTTGGTCGCCCTAAGTTGGCGGGGGTATGCCCAGACGTGGGTCCCTTGCTCACTTTGCCACTGGATTCAGGCAAGCCTGGCTGATGACGGCTGAAATGCCAGAAACCGGTCCTAGGATGCTTGTTTCCGGTCCAGGGAAGACATGGCTTGGCAGTTCGGGCTGGACTGTTCCCATGAGGCACAGGGTCAGACTGATTTGCATATGGCCATGTCTGAACTGGGGTGGTGGAGTGAGCTAAAGAATGATGATGGATTAAACCCAGATCAGTTGACTGGGGGTGAGTGTTTGATTGGCTCAAACGTTCCGTCCATCATCCCCTTTTGTATCGCTTTGGTCGCCCTAAGTTGGCGGGGGTATGCCCAGACGTGGGTCCCTTGCTCACTTTGCCACTGGATTCAGGCAAGCCTGGCTGATGACGGCTGAAATGCCAGAAACCGGTCCTAGGATGCTTGTTTCCGGTCCAGGGAAGACATGGCTTGGCAGTTCGGGCTGGACTGTTCCCATGAGGCACAGGGTCAGACTGATTTGCATATGGCCATGTCTGAACTGGGGTGGTGGAGTGAGCTAAAGAATGATGATGGATTAAACCCAGATCAGTTGACTGGGGGTGAGTGTTTGATTGGCTCAAACGTTCCGTCCATCATCCCCTTTTGTATCGCTTGAGGTAAAGCGAGCATTAAGGGTGTATTTCTCTTTTTCAAATGTTTGTCATAGTTGTGCAGAGTGGTATGCATAATATTCTTTTCAGCTATGCAGCATCCCTTATCACACCCCTCTGGGTGACCTTCCCTGCAGCATAAAGGGGTTGCACGCTCAGACAACGGAGCCCTTATCATGTTGCAGATAATCATCTATGTGAGATTTTAAGGGTTTAATTTCATCAGGAGTCTTGGATCATGTTCACACACCATTATTTAGGCGAAAGTGCCAAGTGTCCTACCATTATTTAGGCGGAAGTGCCAACTGTCCATGTTCAAGGCATAGGAGGACAGGTGAATGATCTGATAATCCTAATTCTAGTCATAGTTAAGCAGGCAGGGAGGTCTGTCATGAGTGATGAGGAGATATGGTATAAATCAGTCCAGAAACTTGTGCATATAATGTAAACATAAATTGTCAGTACCGTTCCTAAGCCTTCACACACCTATGAGGCTATAGTCCTCTGTGCTCTCTTTCAAAAGTGCCCTACCATTCACATGCTGCTTGGCATGGAGGCCCAACTATCCAGAAAGGGATATATGACCAGGTTCCAATCTCCAACGACAGATAGCTTTGTTTTGCCAAACTCCAGGAACAGCTTAGATAAAGAAAAGAAGTGCATAGACAGATCACCCTATTAGTGTCTTCTCTAAAGTGGAAATCTTGGCAAATCTTATCAGGATCCAAATCAGCCCACTTTTACAATAGTTTAGAGTCAGAGGTTTTTCTAATGGGTATAGCCACTCCACATTTCAAGGAAATGTTTGTGGTGGGGGGCTTCTTTTTGTAATTCATGGATTGTGCAGTTGCTAAAGAGCACCTTACCAACACAGACTCTCCTCAGATTCTCTGACTCCGAGGGGGGTCATCTGGGTTTCCTGAATAAGGGTCATGTGTAAGTGTCTGACAGCAGATAGTCCAATATATTTTTCCATTTCATGTAGTGTGATAGACTATTCATGTTTAGGGCAAGAACTGAGTTGTGTATCATGGCCTATGGTCTGTGTCATAATGTAAGACCGGTCAGTGGAACTTTGAATGTGTGGAAAGAGAGGAGGGGAAGAAAAAGGAGAAGGGTATTGTAACACAAATTGGCAGTTGATTATCGGTACACCTGTGGTCAGGGTGCTATGCAGCTTTATGTTAGGTTCTGAATATTATTTCTATATCATTCTGAGCCAGGTGATAGGAGTGTCAGCAAGTGACCTGGGGTCAAGGGTAGTCATACTCAGAAAACAGTGTGGCAAAGGAACCTGGGAATCTGCTGGTCCACCGCCTTCCTAACCCATGTGACTTCAGAAGGTGCAATGAGAGGCACCCGATGTTACACGCTCTACGTAGAGGGTGGTCATATAGGCTGTGTGATTCAGTGAGCAGGTGTTCATTTTAAAAAGGGAGAAGCAGGAAGGTTTGGCATAAATGTGTCTCTAGATAAGTACACTGGATGCAGTTGAGCCCCAACACGTGTGTGTGGATGTGTGTCACTTAAATGTTTGGGCGTTTTGATAACTTGTCACTTATGAGGATCTGGGTTTCTCTCATTCATGGATTTCAATGGCCATCTGGATTTGCCTTTTTCTCTCAAGTAAGTTATTCTATCACTTGATTCAGGCTTTCATGGTCAGTGTGTCAATGATGGGAGTTATAATGCTGTGCTCCCTGAGGACAGTGCTACCTGCAATGTATGTTTGGGTTCTGAGTAGTGTCCTTTGGAAGTGGTAACGTTTCCATGTCCAAGGGGTTCATTGCCTCCAGAAAACACTGTCTTATTCCATGTATTCCTACCATCCGATGTGATGATCATGGTTGCGGTTCTAATACACCATATTGTATGTCATTCCGAAGTGCTAGGAAAGCTCTATGTTTCTGATTCATTTTCATGGAGAAGACAGACAAGAAGTGGATTGAATTAACCTTGTGGATGAAAGGCTTATGTTTCTTTGTCAATTGCAGCATCGTTCTCGCTTGCTGTTGGCATGGAAAACAGGCGATGATGGACCTCAGGCGAAGTGCATCAGTATGATTATGTGGTCTTATTCTATGGGCTCTCTCAAGTGAAGCCTCAACATACTTACTTTACTGCTGAATAAAGTTTTGCTAGCATTTGATAGCTTTCCAAAGATCTCTTTCATTATAGTCTCAAGGCTAATGTCTGTATAGGGCACTGTAGCTGGTTGTTTCCTGCCACTGAGTGCCTCTGAAAATAGTAGTGGTCTGGATGCTTGTGAGGATGATATATTTCCCACCTAGTGCAGTACCGGACGCTGTGTTTCCAAGTGGTTGGCCAGCTAGTTCATGTAGCCAGGCTGTAGATCTGATATTTTCTAGGATGAAGTAATTAACCCAGGTATTTCGTTCTATTTTTGATGATCATTGCTAATTACTATGTTTCTGGTGATTGTAGAAAGAAGAAAGGGAGGAGACACCACATGCATTCAATGCCTATAGTAGTCCGATGATAGTGACAGCGGGGGGCTGTTGTCAAGGCAATCCATGTTATCAGATCCTCAGAGGCTTAACACACAATGAGCTAGGTATCTGAAGCAGTGGGGTCTGCTGGATGGACCATGTCCCCACTCCCCAGAATGTGGCACAGTTATCTGCTCTCTGTTGTCCGCTAATAATTAATCATGCACCCTGAGCACCTGGCCCTAGTTCGCAGCTGGTTCTTCAGGGTTCATGGAAACACTAGCTATGAGCTTTACTGCTCAAATAAAGTTACAGATTAATGGTTGCAATTTAGGTATTTAATGATCCCCAGTCTACTTGGAGGGATTCAATTTTCCAGGGATGGTATGGACTGAATTGCAAACTCTAGCACAATCGTTATCTGCAAGAGAGGCAGGACAGATCTTCTTTAGTCTTGGCATCACCACTGCATGCATCAACTCTCTGACACAAAGACATGTGTCAGCAGCTGTGCACTTCCCCTCAGGGAAGGAAACACTGTGGAGCGGCCTTGCTGCTCTGTAGTGACCTGGAGTGGAGTTGGACCTCAAATAGGGATGCTGGCATCAGGTAATTGTTGAGCCGCAAGTGCTGTTATCACCTCTCTCTTTTTTGTTTTCAATCTGCTTGCCTAGAATCCAGGTATTGGCCAATCACATGCATGGAGTGATGGATGAGGAGTAAGGGGACAATGATTTGGCAGAGAGACTTGGCTCTTCCACACCTAACAGGGCTCTTATTTCAATCCCATCACATGCCCCGGTGTTGCCACTACCTTCCAAGATTTAAAACAACTCAGCCAGGCCCTTCGGTGTAGATGATATTAGGCTGTTATTAGGCTGTTAGTGACTGCTTGCATGGAGATTTACTCACTAATAGAGATCTTGCTTCCAGCCAAGCCTTCCTCTTGGCCACATGGTTATTGACCATAGCTTGCTATTTTTTAAAGGAACGGTCCTCAATCTAATGGGGTATTTTTTCAAACGTTTGCTGCCATAATCCCAATGTTTCTCAGGAAGTGAACTACAACCCCCCTTGTATGGTGTAGCACGTGTGAATCCTTGAGGATTTGTTTTAGAGTGCATACGTTTTCATTGAGCATAAGCTTACATTGAGATTTCCATTCATTTACATTAATTTCATTTCTGTTTAAAAGCTCAGTCCTCCTGATCTGCACCATTTAGGGCATGGTCATCTAAGCAACAGACAGAAAAACTATGAACATCCATCAGTGCTTTAATCCAATGAAATGCCTTTATCCGAGGCAATTGCCTCTCACTTTGAAATCAGGAATGTCTTCATTGAGAATAGCTATGGCTTTCTCTCCCTAATTCTAAATTTCTGATTTAAATCTCTCGTTTTCAAGAAATCACCCTTGGCTAAGTGTCTACAGGATGCTTAGACTTTCAGCTGCAAAGCTTTCATCGGCTTGCCTCCTCACCCCTTCTGCAGGGTGGGGCATTTCGTTTTCAAGGATGACTAGAGTTTTTGCACAAATAATATCTGAAACACAGGTGATGAATGAAATACTTCCTGCAGTCTCACCCACCAGCGATCACTTGGGGCCAGGTGGTTCTGCCTTTACTGTTTCTATTCTAGAGCAGCACAAAGTTTGATTTGTGCAGGTCTGGCCCCAGTGAGGAGTGGCACAATGACTGAAATAAATAAATAAAGAATAGTGATGAACTCGTCCAGAGTATTTACCAGTGGTGTAGATTAACTCAAACTCTACTCATTGACACCCAAGGTCCAACATGTATGTCTAAACGTGGGTGGGTGTTCACTGCCCACAGGAGTTAAGCCACACTTTACTGATGAAGTCCAGCTAAGCTGAATCCGGTCAATCGGGATTGCTAAAGTTTTGTTTTGGTTCAAAATCGTTATGCAATATGAAGCAGTTCAAATCTTGTTAACCCAATTCCTAAAAATGCAAATGGCAAGATCGTGGAATTTTTTTTCCTTCTTTTTGCAACAATGTAAAATGAAGTCAAAGTACAGTGATTGAAAACCATTTCTTAAATTCATGGTTAAATGGTGGCCTTCCTACAAAGTTAAGATTAGTTGCTACAAAGTTAAGGTTAGATGCTACAAAGTTAAGGTTAGTTGTTACAAGCCAAGGGCTGAAGTAAATAAAGTGAGCTTTGGAAGTGGTCTTTTAAGACAATCAGGGACAGGGTTAGGTTGATCAGTAGGACATGAAGATTAGACTGCATTGTGCAGTGTTCGCATCTTTGGTACCGGTAATTGTTTAGTACTGGTGCTGTAATGGAACATATGCTTTGGGCTGGACATGTTCCAGCATTTGTTGAACCTCATGCCATCACACTAAAACAATACAACACAAAAAAATCTAAGACGACAATGAATTTACTGATGGGTGGTGGTTTTGCTGGTGTCTATTATTGGAGTCATGTTGTGTTTATTTTTATTGGAGTAGTGTTTAATTTTGTTGCTTTTTTGCTATTGTGATGTTGTGTTCATTTGTTTGTGTTAACATGTTGTTACATTTTGTTGTGTTGTGGTCTTATGCTGTCCGGTCTTATTTTACTGTGTTTTACTGTAGTGGTATTTTGTGCTTGTACTCTAACTGCACTCTACTTAAATGTGCACTCTCTTATCCATCAATGCTGCTGCCCATACCCATGTTCATGATACAGTGAGAAAAGTGTTTGTATCAATATTGTGCTATTTAGGCTTGACTACGTATAAGCACCATCCAAAAATGGTTCTGGATCTGGACCTAACCTCATGCTTTGTACGACTGCCAGTTCCGCTGTCTTTCACATTGCTACTGGGCTGTCACATTTGCTTGAAGCAGGAGGACACACACACTCTATTAGCAGAATTTGTTTACCCACAAATTCATTTGCAGTTGAGACAGAAATTACAGCTCCCAACCCCACAGTATGCCACAAAACATCTCCTCTTTTGTTAAGAAACGCATGCCATATGAATGGTAAATATTGTTCATCAGGCTGGAAGTTAGTGGTGCGAAATGTCTTTCTCCGGTGACCAAAAACCTCTCCCGAGGATAAGCATAAAAAGAGCACTCTGTACAGACCTTTTTACAGATTCCAAGAAATAGGCATAACATAACTATAATTTACAACATTTTTGGTTGACTGGAGAAGCAGAACTGTGACAAGGTAATGTATCATGGCATTACTACAGTGTATATCTTAAATGTCACATCACTTTTCTATGATGACATTGAGTTTGAGTCTGAGTCACAAAGGTTAAAGTAAAAAGAAATGTCAGAAAGTTGATCAATCAAGTCACTCCTACCATTGGGGCAAATGTAAGACTTAATGGATTCACTGACAATCCAGGTGTTCCAGGAAATGCATGCCATTTCCTGACACACTTAAAAACTTAAAATTTACCTAAGCAGGATTTCCATTAAGTAGAAAGTTCTGCATGCATAAAATGACACAAATGTGCATTAGCAGATATACATTTTATGCTTTGCGGGGAGAGCCTGTTTCTAACGGAAACACCCTTCTCCTGCACCACCATTAAAACACAGTGACTCCTGTGTCATATTTACTTTTATTTCCAAACTGAGAAGCGTCTTACAAGGGTATGAAACTCTTAGGTGTGATCCACGTGCTTTGGCTGATACCCAGCTGACATTGAATCCAGGAGAGGGACTTAAACCCAAATAGTTTGGGGAGTTTGAAGCTAACAGCGGTCATGATCCTCTCTGTATTGAGACTTAAAGAGGTAGATTGATCAGGGTAAGTGATCATTAGCCAGAAGCGATTTTACATAGATGCATTAAATAAATGACACATGCAAATTAATATTGCAGATGGACTTATGTCTCTCGTGGAGATAAAATGATGAGATAGCAAAGACATGAGAGAAAACACTTTAATTACTCTAAAAAGAGAAATAATTTCCCCAAAAAACAGTACAAATCTTTAAGGTATTTGGACATCTATTGATATAAGTGGTGGCTTTTTATGTCTTATTACCACCTTGGGACCATTCGTACCATGCATTGTTCTGGGAAAGTTAAATGTTTTGCATGGTCCTGGTCAATTTTTTGGCTTGATAGTGTGCCATTGTGAGTCTGGGCAGTGGAAGGATTATAAACGTGCTGTGGTGCCTAAAACAAGACTAGTAATTGGCTAACCACAAATGGATATTGTGAGTTTTAGGTAAGGCCACAGCAAATATGTGTAAAACCTTCATGTGTGGCATTACAGTCACATATTGCATGTAGGCTGCAGTATCCTTTGTACCACCCACATAGGACCTCTTTAAAAATGGCGTCAGGGCTGCCACTGCATCCTGAGCTGCTGGAGGCCAAAATATACAGGAAGCACACGGAGGAATATACCCATCTGACATGTTTAAATGCCAGCTTCAAACATTACTTAAAGTCCTTTTTGAAATGGGCCTCATTTCTGGTAAGGTCTAATTGGATCATGAGAAGGAGACAAGTCAAATACAAGGCTGGCCTGCAGAAACCAAATTCAAAAGTGTTCTTTTATTGCAGAATATAAATTAGTCCTTCTCACTTTTATAGGCATGCTTAAAGTGTAAAGCTCAGATTCCGTTAGCTCAGGGTAGATAAAAAAATAGATAATCTACATTTGCGGCAATCAGTTGTTTAATAAAAATATAATTTATTTGTGGACTTCGAATTTTTTATATTATGGATGCCAAATTTGTTATTTCTGGAAATCTGGTTAATTCTACCCGAGTTCAGATCAGTTGCATAACCTAGGTCTCTCAGGCACTATTCTCCTTTTAGTGAAAGTAACTCAATTTTATCAAGTTCAGACCAGAATGGGCATCAATGACTCTCATAATGCCCTATCTGGAGACTAACAGAGCTATGTAGAACAGCTGCTATACTGGACAATCTCTAGCAGGAAGACAGGGGAGGTTAGTCACAGGGTCATCAACCATCACTGATCTACAGAATGGGAGCAGAGGGGAGAGAATAGGACACCAAATAGCTACACAAAGACACAGACAGGAACTCTGGAATTTACTTTATTATGTGAAGAAATAGTGTAGGCTTAGGAGCAATTTGGCCCCTCCGCTCCACAAAAGGAGTACAGATGTTTCGGACAATAAAAACAGTATACTACTCTACCATTTAAGAAAGTGGATTACAAAAATGTTATTCTGATGTAATTGGAGTTAAATCAGCCACTCCGCACCTTTTCTTGTCTGAGCAACTTTAGTTTGATGATGAAACACAGACTGGAGGTCACTGATAATATTATTTGTCCAAATCTTAATTTCATCGTCCTTACTGAGACTTGGTTGAATGAACCCTTTCAAAAAGTTATGGACCTATTGCTGCCTCCTGATTACTCTTTTTTTCATAAGGATTGGGAAGGCAGGACTGGCTGAGTGCTTACAGTTATTTATAAAAATTCCATTCAGTTTAAACATCTACCCATTGATACACACTGTCCCTTACAGCTTTTATCCGGAAAGATAAATCCTGAAATGTACCCTCCATCAGACTGAATATTGTCTACCACCGTTCTAGTGATAACATTTATTGAGCAATGTCTGGAACTCTTTACAGATATTTACTAGTTGTCTCCAACTCTAACGTTTTCCTAGGAGACTTTAATCTTCCCTGCGGTTATTTGTAGAAAAGTTATTTATATATTTTCTAATTGACAATAAGCTCCTATAGCAGTGCTGTAAATCCACTTATTCCAAAGTCTCTACTTTTGATTTAATCATCTCCAAAATTATTTTTTCACTATTGAATATCTAATTCCAGTTGATTGGTCTAATAATTTCCTGCTATGTTTTTCACAAGTCAAAAAGAAGGTATTTTGGTTTCAAGACACCAAACATATTGACATTAACTCTTTTCCACCTAAGGCCATAGAATCTACCCATCTAGTACATTTAAGATGTGAAGGTCATCACTATACAATCTGATAAATACGTGACTGAACTTCTTGATGATATGTTACCTGGAAAAAGAAAACGAAAGAGACCCAAGCCATCTAATTTATGATTCTCTGAATAGCTACGGGATATTAAAACATCTCTAAGAGTAATAGGGAAATATAGATATAGCCACCCTCCTTCTCCAAGCTAGATAATCTTGGGGCAGCATCAATGATTTATAAGAACACATTTAATTTGAAGGCTTTTAACATCACATAGCTAATTGATACTACAAAGAACCATCAGAGACAATGCTTCAAAGTAAATAAATAATTGCCTTAAAGTCAACCTAGTCTCACACTTGCTGAATTGGCAGATACAAAATATCGAAAAAGCGTCTGGCCAGTTTATAGACATCTAATCCCAGGTATGGTAATTAAAAGTGTTGTAAGCTCACAACTCCAAAGATGTGTGATAACCACTTCCTTACTAAATTCCATTCTGACTTCCGACCAAGGTGTAGTACAGAGACCACCTCACTGCAGATTGTTGATGATGGTGAGTTACACACTGTGGACACTGATGGTTCAATTCCTATTTGTTCTACTTGACTTATAGGCTGCCTTCAACACTGTCACCCACTCTACCCTTATCAATATTCCCAAAGATTATGTGCATTGATGCTGTAGTTCTTAATTGACTTGTTTCATATTTGACTAACAAATCTCAGAATATCTCAACTGGAAACTCATTTTCGACATGTGTTAATTTGCAACAAGGAGAGCCCCAGGGTTTCTTTCTGGCTTTCTGCCCTTCTTTAACCTCTACATTGAAGATCTTGATGCTATCCTCAATAACATAGGAATTTTGGATCAGCTGATGACACCTAGGTTTAGCTCAAGATCCCCTCTTCCTGTGACATCTCGCATCTCACTGTACTCAAAAATCATTTAAGATAGAAGGACACTCCTTCTTTAAATACTGGGGTTTTCCAAAGAATTCCAACATCCAATTACAAGCGTGCATTTACTCCTATAAAGGTTTCGATTGCAAGCATATGATTTTTTGCTAAATCCTCAGGGATCATGCTATACGAAAGACATGATCACCAGCCGCATAGCAACATAATAGTTAAGAGTGCTTGCTTACAATTGAGATTATTACCGGCCTCGAGACAATTATCCCAGAGCAATAACTTAGAGTCATGATACAATCTCTTGACTTGACTGTGGTAACTCCACTTTAACCAGTGTACCAAAAGTCCACCTCATTCCATTGAAGGCCGTTCTGCATGCAGTGGCTTACCTTGCCCCGGGAGGCAAATATTTTGATCATATAACCCCTGATTTACACATAACATTTTTTGCCTCCCCATATTCTAACCGGACTCTCTTCATCTCCCTCCCTCTTACCAAAAGTCCTAATACCCAATTGCCCACTACAATCTCCTTTTTATATTCTTATCTGCTGGTCTCCTGGTCCTGACACTATATTTCGTATGCCTGAATACTCTTTGCCACTAGTAAAACATTGGTCATTGCTATTTCATCTCAGTCTAGCACTAATTTCACATTCCTTCTATCACTCATTCCTCTTACGTGACACTTTCACTGGTGTCTGTGCATTGTTTTTATATCTTCCCAGATGCTTTTTCTGATATTTGTAAACATGATACCTTATTTTTAAAGCCAGATGCTTTAAATGCTATATCTGTTATTGTTATTTAATTCTTACTGCTCTCTTATGTACCTTTGGATTGGAAAGCTCTTGAGCCATATTTCTACTATAGAAAACAAGCATTTGCAATGCAATCGGTCTCGCCTTTGGGACCTTATATGTATTTAGCTGTGCAGCACATTAGCCTGGGTGCTGAAACATCTACTGTTCTTTAACATGGAGGGAAAGTAAGCACCAAACTGCGTGACATGCCAGGTATGGGAACACATGGAGAGAAATATTGCCTTTCAGCGGGAAATGGTATAGTCCAAAGATTGTTTTTAATATAAAATCAGGGCCTTCGGTGGTCATATTACTGAAAATACAAGATTTGAAAAAAATATTATTGTCTACGGGTGCTTGTGGAAGACAATTTCTATGGACTGGAATCTAGAGAATGCTGAAGTGATTCTGGTATTTTACTGACCTCAGCTGGTCGTTTTTTATCAAGAAAGTTAAATAGAGTCAGTTGCAAGGAAAATTTAAAAAAGAAAGTCTCTCAGCAGAAAGCAATTCTGGTATTTTACTGACCTCTGTTGGTCGTTTTCTATCAAGAAAGTTAAATAGAGGCAGTTGCCAGAAAAATAAAAAAAAGAAAGTCCCCCAGCAGAAAGCAACTCTGGTATTTTACTGACCTCTGCTGGTCGTTTTCTATCAAGACAGTTAAATAGAGGCAGTTGAACAGAAAAAAAGTCCCTAAGCGGAAGCAGACAAGTCCTAGTGCTGATCTCCAGAGCCCACAAAGTACATACACATATAAGTATATAATAAGTATATACTAAAGTATATACAAGAGGTCTCGAATGCTCGACCTAAAAAGCAGGTGCTGAGACAGGTCCCTACTGGGCTCTCCATTTTTGCCCTCATCCTTGGTGGAAAAAAATATCTGAACTCTGCAACAGTGCCACCCTCCACTGCCTTTGATGTAACTTCAAAGAGACACGCTATAGTTCTTTCACAGTCTCATCATTTCAGAACTTAAGCATTTTCCTTGTCATATACAACAAAGCTATAGTTGTTGCTTATTTGTCTTATGCAACTAACAACCATTGATAAAACCAATAGTCCTGGCTTGTTGGAGGTGTAATATTACTTGTTGTATTATACATCTGGATGCAACGACAGAAGCAGCAAAATACCCGTTGGGCGTCACACTATGCTAAGCACAGCTTTGTAGCTTATGTGTTATTAGGCCACGCCATTAATTACATCAGACACGCCCCTTTCAGACCCCCCAGTTTTTTCATCCCACTTAAAGCCCTGGCAACAGGCCGCATATGAATTCTGTCTGGTCTCCTAAGAGGCGTGGCCCCGGAAGCGCTGCTGCGCGTGGAGGACAGGTATGTATATGCCATCAAGTCAACCGTAGCAGCAACACTGGCGCGCAACACCCATTGGGCTCAAAGGGCTTCAGCCCCCCGCCCCCACCCCCGTCGTGTGTGGCAGCCCGGGCTGAGACAGCTTCCGGGGCACACACACAGACGCACCCGAGTACTTCACAGGTCTTTAAAAGACCATTTACTTGTTAATGAGGCTTTGTTGTTTTTTCACGTCTTCTAGAGCCCCTGCATCTCCACTCTGACTATTGCTGGAAGAATTAGCCCCCCGAAATATTTTCTTAGCCCCCCTGAAATTTGGCTCTAGTTGCGCCTCTGCAGCAACACCACATGAACGGCTGGCAAGGAACGGGTTCCTGGGGGTTCAAACAACGCAAAGAAATGACGCCAAAGATTGCCTGAAATGCGCCAGTAATGAGTCTGTCTGCGGGGATCGGCCCTGCCCCAGGACACGGTTTTCACACAGCAAACAAAAAAGGAAAACATGGTTTTAGCTTCGCAGAGGAAATGGCTGTTACGGTATAATTATTGTGAAGACGGGGTCAGCTGCTTCTCATGCGCACTGAAAGTGCGTTAGAAGGGTATTAAAATTAGTGTGAAGGAAGGAAGAAGTGGCAAACGGCGAGATTCAGAAGCTGTCATAGAGGAGTGCAAGCAGCGTGAATGAGACAGGGCCAGACAGGCAGCATTGAGGGCCAATGACCCAAATTAGGCCGAGGGCAGCACTGCGCACTGCATGCCATTCATCAGTCTGCAGAACTGCGCGCCAATCATGAAAGCACACAGCACGTTAGTCACCAGCCTGCAGAACAGCCTCAGGGGAATGCCTCCACACAGCATGCTTATGCCCAGAAAGGCTCAAGGCAGAGGCACCGCATCAGTGCAATGCCACGATGGCTTATTCATATGCAGGCATGCAAAAGGTCCTAAGAACTATTAAAAAAGAAAAAAACAAAGGCACAGAAAAAGGAGTTACCGTAGACGAGAACTTTTTACAAAAAAGTAAAAAAAATTTTTTTTTAAACGCAGTTACCAGGGGGGCATTCGCCAAAAAATAGTTTGTTCGCCGAAAGGCAGAGTTATTACCGGGCAAATGGTTTGCCCAATTGGTCCCTTTATCCATTCCAGAAAGCAATCCAGATCCGAAAGCCTCAAAAACAAGAGAGGAGCGGGGAAGAGAGGAGCGGGGGCGACCGAGCGCGGCAGCCTGCTGAGCTGACCACACGGTCGTGCACCATGGCCTTTTGCTTGCGGTTACCCGCACGGCCGCCATGTGTTTTCAATTATCGCGCCCGCGTCTGGGCACGATAATTGGAAACAGATGGCAGCCGTGCGGGTAACCGCAAGGAAAAGGCCATGACGCACGAGCGTCTGGTCAGCTTTTTGAAGCCCCTACATAAAGTCTTTGCCAGGGCAGCGCTTGCGCGCTACTCTAGGCTCGACCTAAAAATCAACTGTATAAACAAATGGACGTTGCAGCTATTATCACCATGATGAATAACAGGAAATATTATGACAACACTTTACTTGCCAAACAGTGATATGCCGCTATAGCGCACACCAAACAGCAATTGAAAAATGTTCAACCCCTTGCATATGTTCTCATTAGAAGAACTTAGAAATTCTGAGGTACAACCACCACTTTAAATGCTCTATACTACCAATTACACTTTTACTTTATTCTTGTCATCCTTATTGTAGGCAATGTTTACACTTGCATTAATGAGCCACATGTGGATCTCCTTGTGTATTTCAGCTCCTGTTGCCTTCTCTGTAGTCTTTCCTCTGTTACGATGTTTCATCATATTAAAAAACCCTGACCATTTTTACATGTCAAGTAAGTGATAATATTTAGGATGTATTAGGGCCTACATTTGTTGTACCAGTTTTGAAACTAGAATTGGTGATTTCATGAGGGTCATTTACTCTAATGGAGTCTATTAATGCATGCACTGTTGTAACTATGAATACTTCAATAAATAAATATAAGTCTATAAAATAATTACGCTATAAACATTTTGTCGATTTTTCCAGCTTTTAGGTTTATTAAAAACAAAAAGAACAATCAGAAATGATGTTTGTAAATCAATATTTCAGCCACCTAATGTTAGTTATACATTTTAAGAATAATCATTTCACACTCCTGAGCTCTGACACATTTCCTAAAATCAGATAGCTCAAGCCTGGCCCAATTCAAGAGAGTTATGGAAGCAAAGTCCCCGATTCTTAATCCCGTCCCTTAGGTTACAACATTTATGTATTTTTTAAACTGACAGAAAGACTGGTAAACGTAAATTCATGCAGAGCTTCCATGTCCGTGTTGAAGCTGTATCCCTGTTCGATAGGAATAATATTTCTGGTTATTCATATGTTAGTGTGAGGAAGAGGGAATGCAATTTTCTTCCTAAGTCAACCAAGGTGCTGAGAAGAGTTAAGACAATAATATAGCCTAGATGAAGTGGCACCAGAAATCACCTTGGAGGTCAAAGGTTGGACAAAGGTACAGTGATAACCCTTCCATAAGGAAACAAAGAAAAGGGTTTCTGCATGAAAGTGTTCCCAGTTCTCTTGACCGCTGCTACAAGATGATGAGTAGGAAAAACATCCTAACAGGGAGGGCATTTCAAGACACCGAGGCTTCCTTAAGATCCTGAGCTCAAAGTAAGAGTCTCAAAATGAATGTAAGATTAAACCTCAGCCCTCACGTCACTGAAAGTGAGGCAAGAGGCATAGTGTTATATATGATCAATCGCACCCCAAGGTTCGCTAAATGGCCTGATGTCTGCCAGTTGACACTAGGGTACAAAGCAAAAAGATGACACAAATTATTTTCACAAGAAATCTAGAATGCTTATTGGGTCACAAGGAGAACTTTGGGGGTTGGAGGGAGAAGATCCTTTCCTGCACACATGTTCACAGGTCCGGCTTTTTCCGCTAGCCTTGTGGCTTTCCCAATGCATATTTTGTTTCCTTATGGTTTTTGAAAAATGTTATTGTTGGGGAAGCTGCCAGTCACTCGCCAATCTAGAAAAGAACAGTGCCTAAAAGCAATAACATTTTTGTGTTAAAAAAGCACAAATTTCCATAATAATCCATGACACTGAAGGAAACAACTGCATGTGTGGATGTATTCCTTGTGAAAGGGCAGAATGCTATTATTCACAATGAAGTTAGCTGAAGTGGGCTGACCCATTGGCACGTGATGAACGCTGTAGTGGGCAGCAGAAAAATGTGAATGACACAATAGCAGACCAATGGATCAAGAGCGCTGGCTGAAAGCTGCCACCCTCCCATAATTATATCATACATATCATTTTAGTGAATTAAAATGTCTTGGAAAATGACAGACCTAAAAAAACAGAATGACTGCATTAGGAGTTCAGCATGGAGGATTAGTAGGATGTATTTAGGTCCTAAATTTGTTATACCAGTTTTGAAACTAGAATTGTTCGTTTAATGAGGGTCAAGTGTGGAACCACCTCTGAGCCCTTGTTGCTAAAAGCTGACATTATCACTACAAGAGACCTATGTCCCTGATAAATCTGTAGGAACAGTTCTAGTTCCAGGAGGAACACCCACTTTGGGTTATCTGCTCTCCTTGGATAAAAGTGCCCCTGAGAGTGTGAAGTTTGTTTTTTATCCACACTTATAGGTGGTGAGTCACTTCAATTCTAGCTTCTGAGACTTGTTCCACACGGACAGTTCTTGTACGTCATTGCAATTTGATTGTCTTTCTGGATGATCATAGACAGTCCATTCAGATCTCATAAAAAGTTTGTGTGTCACTGAAAATGGCTATCTGATCTTGGCAGTTGGGTGATTCACTTTTGCTTTCAAGGAGTTCGATAACCCCTGCATGACACTGGCATCTAGTACCACTTTCCATCCACGGCCTGCAAGATGTAGCTTTTGTGTCTCCAGAAGCACATCAAAAGTGCTGTCTTATGTTAGCCACAAGTGCCAATACATGGAAACATGTTGCAGTAAAGTGAGTTCAGGTCCCACAGGGAAGGACGTCCTAACAGTGGCTACAGAGACCATCTAACCCCCGACTTAAAGCCATCAATTACGTTAACATTGATGATGTGGACATAACTGCAAACTTAAGTGCTACTGATACCAATTATGTATAGCACTTATAGTGAACAATGGCAACATTTATTTTTATTCCAAAGGGTATGCCAATTAATTCATTGTTTTACCTTTTTTATTACTAGTTAAAGATTGTTATTGCGTCATCCATCTATAGGATTCCCACTTGATACACTCATCATAAATTACAGAAAAAACTTGGGGCCAGATGAACACACTTTCTGGTTGCAAATACTGGTTACAATTTGTCACCACTATTTTTGTGACCAGGGGCTTCATGTACGAAGAATACATTAGGTAAAAGTGGTTGAAATTGAGCACTGACTTTTACTGAATGCATTCCAATTTTGAGAACCAACCTCAGTATTAATAGGTCAGTTCACAAAATACAGAATCCTATTGTGTCGCAATTCAACCTACCTCATAAATATTAATGAGCTAGTTCGTAAATTGTGACCAACTACGATTGGCTATAATCACAGGCATGGTGGCCTGCTGGGGTCAGCATACCACAGTAAAGGATTGCTTTTAAATAAAGCAATCCTTTTCTTTTAATGCAACCCATTTTCCTATAAGTAAAACTGGATGCATTTAAAAAAGAAAATGAAAATGTTCACAAACTTTTTTAAGGTTAGGCAGTGGCCCCTTGCACAACTGTCTACTCTTTAAAAATGTTTTTTCACCATCCACAAAGGGGATGGGGCCACTTGGGACTCCTTCCCATTTCGGAATGGGCTAATACCTTCTTTAAATTGGGGGTAAAATATTAACGTTTTGCAACTACATTTCAGACGCAAAACATTAATACATACCTTAAAGAATCGGTATATGAAGGAGGTGCACTTAGAACACCCCTTCTAAAAGCAATTCCTTAATGTTTCCTAAACCCATTTTACAATTCAGAAAATGTTTTCTGTATCATTAAATGGGTTTAGTACCTTTAAAAAAGTGTTTTAGTATTTGCAAACCCTCTGATTTACAGAGTCAGAGGGTTTCACATATGCATGAATAAATGGGTTCACAAAAAAAAGGATTCGGAGTTGGTTGATTTTAAAGCAAGCTGATTTCCTTAATTAAATTGGACTGATTTAAAAGATTTTTTAAAAAGATTTTTTTAAGGTTCTTTTAATGTTGGAAGTGGTTCCATGGACCAATGCCTACTCACCCAGAAATCTTTTTCAAAATTCACAAAGGGAAAGGGGTTCCACAGGGACCCCTTTTCCTTTGCGAAGGGCTTAGCACCTGGTTTGAGAAGCAAGTAGCTTTTCAACGGTTTGCAACCGGAATTACAGTCGCAAACCACTTATACATATGGCCCGAATTGCTATTTAGAAGGAACACCAGCAACATGCTCCTTCCAAACCATTTTTAAACTCATTTGCCACATAACATAACATAACATAACGCATGCATTTGTAAACCGCACTTATCACCCATGGGTCTTAAGGCGCTGAATAACAGATGTTTATTGTTACCCAACGCAATGGTACTCATTTTATCGACCTCAGATGGATGAAAGGCTAAGTGGATATGCCGGGATTTGAACCGTGTGACCATGAGGTTGAACAAAGGCCCCTACAGTGGATGCATTGGTCCACTAAGCCACCAGACCCGACATAACTAATACTTCTGTGGAAGGTGCAAGGCCACCAACAGCAGAAACAGGTAAACCTTCACAGCCGGTTTTCTACAAAGCAGATGCATTGCTCCAAAGCTTGGTTCAAATTTGCCATTGCTTTTGATGCACCAATGCCTGAACATATTTCTCACAAGAAAGGATTTTAAAATATTGCTATTCCTATGGAGAGGAGAACAGTTTTATGACCTTGCAAAGTCCTCTGTTGGAAACTCGCAGCACATGTTCATTTTGCTGAAACGTGAATGCCGGGGGCAATATAGGTCTTTCGAAGGCGCAAGCCAGCACCATGATATTGGCGAATTTAAAACAGATCAACCAAGACGGGTGACAAAGTTATTGTCACTCTTGTAACAAATTCCATTTTATGTGCTGACTGTTCTTGCTGTCAAAATGTTTTACTGCCCCTGTAATTTAGCTCGTGAAATACAATTCGCTACGTTGGAATCAGCAGTGTTTCTTGGCCACAAAGATTAGTAGCCATTTCTTTGAAACAAACGTGTCTATTAAGAGCAGCCACACACAAAGGTAACCTTTTTTTAAATGCTAAATTTTAATAAGAGCATTTCTATAACACATTTTGACTAGATATGGTCGGGAGAAGTAAGGAAAACTGAGTGATTTAACACAGCCCTGTAATTCTGATCTGTGATATTCGGAACATCTGTTTTGTCAACTTAAAATGCATGTAAGGTTCTATAGTCCTAATTTCATGTTTTTACCAATATAAAAGGAATTATAGAAACAGTGGTTTTAGAAGTGAAGAACAAAAGCGAATTATAGCAGGCATTTTAAATTATTTTTTCTTACATGCATAGCGTTTCGCTGCCTTTTGGCTACGTTCATGCTATAGAAATACCATATACCAACATACATACACGTCAGCTGAGATTCTCCTTATACGATTACTAAAATAGAAGCACTGTTTTCCAAGGTCTTGTGTCAAAGAAATGACCGGTTTCGACTTTTATTCTGAAAATCCATAGAAATTGTGGCCAAGAGATAGGGATATTTATAAAATATTACATAATACTTCTAGGAAGATTTAGGATTATGAGAACCAGGCTTTGCAAAGGCTTGATTAGTATGTCATGTATATTCTCCACTGGACCTTAAATTATTCATGATAGAAATCCAGAAAACAGCTGGTCATTTTCGTCTACACAGCCCCAGCCTTCAAAATCAAAGCTGATTCCAGCATTAGTCTCCATTTCCTGGAAGAGCTGGGCCCAGTTAATAAATGTAAAATATGATCCAGTTATGAATTACACTCGTGCAAATGCACAAATTCAGCCTAAGCAGAACAGCATGATATTGTGGTCATGTCAGACACACAACATTGGGGATTTATGTTTTAATGAAGACATTATGAAAGCCTAAAAGCCCAGTGTCACAGTGAAAACACTGAGACGGTAGATCTGTGACACAAATATAACCAATGTTAAAGTTAAAACAAAAATGTAAAAACCTGGATCAAATTTCAGAGGCATAGGGTCAAAATATTGAGTGCAAAGAACTGAGTTCACAGATTAAAGGCTCAACAATTAGGGGGCAAAATTAACAGCAAGCAAAATATTCTAAAAACGGTATACTCAATGTTCCCACCAGCTCAGAGCAATAGTTTAAAAATATACATTCAGACGGGATTGACACACTAAGCACACAACAGTGCATATCTTTCAAGCTGCTCACCCGTCAGAGGTGGCTGTATCCATAAACAGGTTCCTGACCTTCCTCAGAAGGCAGGTTAAAATGTGACCTGCTGATGGTTCAACAAAGTTATCCATCTTGAAAAGCAGAATGCTTGTTGAAATGACTTGACAGAGAAAAACATTTATTGAAAACAATTCAACAAAATACTTGGCTATACAGTTTGATTGTCGGCAGTAAAAATAATTGAATGCATGCAGAAAAACCAGGAGTCATAAATTCCACTCGGATTGTTCCAAGACAGTTTTTGCCATGGAAGTTTGGAAACACCCACAAACATGTACAACTCCAATGTATTCCCTTTTGTCAGACAGGATCTACTGGTGGTCATTTGCCACTGGTGCCCTTGGTGGCTTACCACTATGGCTGTGCAAACCTGGTCAGGTATAACACTTTCCACACTTGACTCTCAAGGTAGTGAGGATGAGCAGACAAAAGCTTCTTAGGGAAGTAGTGTAGGGGACAAGAGTTCAGAACTTAACAGTCAAAAAACAGACACAATAATGTATTATCCAGCCCAGTGCATATCTTTAAGCTAAAAGAAGGTACTTTCATGTCACAGCAAAATGTAGTACGACACGTATCAATAGGAACTGCAGTTACAGGATTGTAATCCTGGTTAAGCGCTAGGGTTGGGCGGAATGTGCGGAGTTTGATTCCGCTGAATCACACAGCATTACATAAAAATTCTGCCAGATTATGCAGAATTCCATGACGGGGGGGGGGGGGAGCGGGCATTTGGTGCTATTTTCTTAGTACAAAATGCACAGACCTGCATCCAACAATGGATGCAAGGATGCATTTTGCCTCAGAAAATAGCAGGCCTAAATACCACTTGGCTCCCTTGCTTACTCTGCACTGATTAAAACATTTAATCACTGCTAAGAATGCAAGAGTGCCGTGAGGTATGCAGTGGTTTCTAAACTTAAGAATCCAGTGCATATTTTTTAATTTTAGTTTATCAGTAATTCCATGTTACAAGAGTAACACAGAATTACCAAAATTCCTCCAATTCCGCTGGAAGAATTAAAAATTGCAGTCAAGCCTATTAGGTTCTTCAGTAAGGTGCCCCTCATACTCTTTCTCCATGGTAGACAATTTTTAATGGCTGTAACCACCGGTATGCTATGGACATAGGCATAGGTGCAGATTACTTTATGTTCCTCTGCTAATCAGATCTGCAACTCAGTTCTATATCTCTCAGCCTCTGCATTTACGGCGGCATAAAGACTTAAAACCAAGCAGCAGATTCTTCTGCACTGTCCTGTCTCTTTTTATTTCAAGTCCCACTTTTATCACCCAGATTAGGTTGAAGTTTTCTCATAGCAACAGGTGCAGTTGTGTACCCACCCTCGCAACAGCAGCTTCAAATCTTTTTGAATCTTGTGTTGGAACCCTGACCACTGGATGGAGCCAGTGAGATAGGCCTCCTCAGAAGGCCTGGTCTTCGGCTGTTGTGGCCTCCCCAGCTGGGTGCAGGCAAGTTCTAAGGTATTGGAGTTGTGGCCTGCAGGCCGAGTTATTCACCATGATGTGCCTTTGGCAACTGCAGTCTGTGGACTGATCAGGGATTCCACTTCAGTGGTGACAAGGTTCCTGTGTTTGACAGCAGCAGCAGCACTCGTCTCTCGGCTCATGGTGGATTGCCAGATGAAGCAGTAATGCTTCTTCTCACAAAGGTTTGGTGCAGTTCACAATAGGAACCATGAGGGAGACCAGGGGAACCTTTATCAGAAAGGGTTTCAAATGGTTTTGCTCTATATTGTCAATTTTTCTCTGGGTGTTCCTCATGCTGGAAGCTCACTGGACTTCTCCTGGACAGTCTCTCCTCCTGCAGGGTCAGTAATACGCCTTCCCTCTCTCAGCAGGCAGGCTTCTAGGTACTAGGCAGACCATCAGCATCTGGAAGACAAGACTGGTTGTCAGGCAGACACCAACACTGGCTACGCAGCAGCTCTTTTGTACTCAACACAGAACTCCCTTCCTTGATCAAGAAGAAGTTGGAACTGGAACAAAGTGGTATGGTTTGGATCCCAGTTCTATACACATTTTTGAGACAGGGGCTCAGGATTCACTATCTAAGTCTTCAAAACGAGTTTGGGTTGGTTCACTTTCATATGTCATTTTTGGCTGTTCCTCAGACATAGCCTTGAGCGAGGTCATGGCTCTGAGAGCAGGTAGCAATGGGGCTGGTTCCAAACAGGTGTATTCCAAAACATTGGCACAATGAAGTGCGAGATCCCACAGCTAATACTCAAGCAGACACCTCCTGTATATTATCTACATCTGCGCCCATCCTCCTCCCTCCATCTCTGCCCGTATAACTTCACTCCCTATTCCCTAACTCCTATTGCCCCCGCTGCCAGTTTCCGTAATCAGCGCCCAGTCCTGAGCCATGCCATCGTCTACTAAATTGCATCACCCGACCAGTGGCGGTGCGTCCATTTGGGCGCTGGGGCGTTGCCCCACCTGCCACTATGCCCCCAGGGCCCATTCATCATTCGTTCAATGACGAACGAGATTGAAGTTCAATCTCGTTCATTCTAATCTGATGTGTTGTGTTGAAAGTGAAACTCGAGTGAGCCGCGCCGCGTGGCTGTTCCGGGCCGGCACCTGACCCCGGGGCACGCCCACTTGTGGTGACTGACAGTCAGACAACAAGAAGCAGTTGTTGTCTGTCTGTGAGCGCAGTAATAGTGCGCATGTTCAGTTTTGGGCATGGTAATTTTTACGACCAGCCCGAACATGCGCACTACTACCAGCCGCTGCCTTCCCTTAGGAGAGCGAGGGACCGAGGGTTGCTTGCTTCATTGCAGCAGCCCCGGCCCCCGTCTCCTAATGGGCGGGGGGCATCTCTGCCCTCTAGCCAATCCCTTTCCCAATTCGTCACAGGGGGCGGTTCCTGCCCTATGATGAGTTATGAAGGGGTGGGGTAGAGGCTGCAGGCAGGCGGCGGGAAGCTCAAGTCGATTGTGCGCAGTCGTGTCTCGTATCCCGCTGGCTGGACTTGCCGCAGGACTGTGTGGAGGTGGACCTGGAGGGACGGTGCCGGGTGCCCCTTCACCAACCATACGGTCAGAGCGAAGACAGAAGCCCTGCTGACAGGACAACACCCCTGGAACCTGGCAGGCTAGAACAAGCCCTCAGGAAGGTAAGCGCCATGGGGAAGCTTGGTAGAGTGCGTACAGTATAGTGGGCTCTGAACGCATGTGGACTTGTTTCGCCGTAGTGCTCTGTGTTGTCTTGTTACAAGCATAGAGGTGTAGTGGCAGCATGCTGCGATGTATAGAACTCTGATGAAAATGTAAATTAATACCACTAGGAGGGCATGACACTGCGTGTGGCGCGGGAGCACCCCCGCTGGAGTGTGCAGGGCATTCCATGTGGTGCGGGAGGACCCCACAGAAAAGTGCAGGGCACAGTATCTGGTGCGGGAGGATCCTGCTGTATGATGTACGGTGGCCTTTGGCTGGAGAGTGCAGTGTGCTGCATGTGGTGCAGCAGGACCCCGCTGTAGAGTGCAGGGCACTGTATCAGGTGGGGTAGGACCCCGGCTTGGGAGTGCAGGGCTCTGCATGTGGCGTGGAACTATCACTGCTGGAGCGTGCAGTGCGCCGCATTTGGTGCAGGAGGACGCCGCTGGAGAGTGGAGGCACTGCATGTGGTGCAGGAGGGCGCTGCTGGAGAGTGCAGGCACTGTATGTGGTGCGGGAGGACCACAGCTGGAAAGTGCGGGTCACTGAATAAAGCGGGGCAGACCCCGGCTGTAGAATGCAGCGCACTGCATGTAGGGGGAGCTCCCCTGCAGGCGAGCGTACGGCGAGTGGCAGGCAGTACATACACCCCCACAGGGTGCGAGAGGAATCAGAGTGCAGCGCACTGTAGGGGGCTCCGGGTATGAGGGGGGAGCACTGCATGTGGTGGAGAGCCTGCGTAGGGTAGAGGGTACCCCGGGTGTATTTGAGGAGCACTGCATGTGGTGGAGAGCCTGCGTAGGGTTGAGGGTACCCCGGGTGTACATGAGGAGCGCTGCATGTGGTGCAAAGAGCCTACGTAAGGTGTGAAGGGGCTTCGGGGTGAATGGGTAGAACTGCATGTGGTGGAAAGAGCCTGCGTACGGTGTGAGGGGGCTTCGGGGTGAATGGGTAGCGCTGCCTGACTTGGAGAGACACTTCATGGAGAGTGGGGGCCTGGGGGCGCTCCAGTCGGGGGGAGAGGTTTCCTCGTGAAGAGCTGTGCACCAAGCGTCACTATATGCATGAAAAACATTAGTACGTTGGAGGTAAACATGTGGTGAACAAGTCTGCCAGCCTTCGGCTACACAGATGTTGAAGGCATGTGCTAAGTTCCTGGTTCGTTCCTGCCCTTCAGCTGTGCTGTTTTCACTCTTCTAGCAGTGAAATGTGTCCCCAACCGGTCCCCAGGCCCTCGCTGTACATTGCTCGCTCCTTTAGAAGTGGAGCTGCGGCATTTGCTCCCTTGTGAAATGGATCCAAATATCCGAGTCAGGCCCAAAGCGAGAGATATGTGCTTACTGTGTAACATGTGCTTACAGTGGCCAGTCCTCTGATGTATGGCTTTAAAACTGGCCCTGTGTACATGCCCCTAAGTTAACACTGATGCCAAAAACATGGATTGACTTGCAAACAATGAATGTTAAAAACGTCGAGGGAATGCATTTCAGCGATTTAGTTCCTCTCTTATTTTACATGTTTACTTGATCTTGCATTCCCCACGAGTTAGCTATTTTATAATGTTGTTTATCTGTATTTTTTTCTTTGCATACTTTGAGGCTTGAGCCATGCCAGGTGTTTATGAGGGGCTTTGATTGAGCACGCAGGCGATAAGGCTAAAGTCAAACAAAGTGCCTGTCAGTGGGTTGGCCTCTCTGCAGAGCACACAGAACAATATTTGTGTATTCCATTTGCAACTGAAATTCTGTGGAAATGTATGTGAAGGGGGTACACTGATGTCAAAAGAGGGAGTGCAGTGCATGTTGGGGGCGGTGAAGTGACAGATGTGAGGAAGGGCATTCGGGGAAGAGTGAAAAGATGATGCTGAAGAGGAAAGAGAGGGGGTTGAAGATGTGCAGATGGACAAGATATGCAGAGAAAAAGAGGATACATATCTAACATAAAGCACACATAATTGAAGGCCAAAGCTCCTTCCACAGGCCTCAATGCTATTTAATTCACAGACTCACTATTTCAGAATTTAAACATTTTCGATGTTAATTATTTATAAGAAATCATTGTTGTTACTCATTTATCTTAAACAGCTAACACCCAGTGACAAAGCCAATCATACTGACAGGCTTTAGGCGTATGTCAGTTGCTGTGCAATTTATCTGGATAAAATTATATCTCAGAGAGAAACCAAAATACTGGTCTGATGGCACACTAAGGGAATCACAGAAATGTATTTGGCATGTTCCTTTATAGGGAGCACCCACTTTTTTCATCTCACTTAAAGACCTGTCTGCACATATTTCTATATGACTGGTTACAGCCAGCAGCTGTGGGTGCTTCCTGAAGTCTGGTTAGAGCATATTTTTCCAAAGTTAATGCTGCATGCAGTGCAAGACACTGGGCAAGCATACATTTTAAAGGGCTAAAGTTGTCATGCAGAACAATTTACATATTACAGTAACTGTTGAACAAATTAATGCAAGAAGATACGGGGCAGTTTTTAATGTGTTTAATATTTCAAGACTATACGTTCCCACTGCTTAATAAGCCTTGCTTTATCGCTGCATTCATTTGCTTTAAAATGCACCATTTGCCAATCTTTTTAAATTTCTTTCTCAGGAGAGGGACTCTCCCTAGACCCCAGATTTGTCCATTGAACTTGTTCACATCGCTAACTAGTGTTTTCTATTGGAAAGGGTAGAGCCAAAGCAGTCTTGCTTAGTACCCTAGCCCTCTTCAGAAGTCAGACTTGCTTGGCAACCCAGAAATTATCTGAAATAATGTATGAGTTTTCTTTTATGAATGCCTAGAAGAACTGAATTTTTAGTCCATTTATCACAGAAATAGTGCTGAAAATCGCACCAAAAAGATGCCAATTTTTAAAATATTTCTTCACGGGGGAGAACCCCCCCGAACCCACCTTATTACTGTCGGGCTCGCTCGCTGCGCTCGCATACGTTGATTCGTTCTGCTTACGCCCCACCAGTTTCAAATTCCACCAGCCACCACTGATCACCCCCATACCCTAAATGACTTACGCAGCAGAGATCTGCTCATAGCCAATACCTTGGCACCATTACCGCCACCCTCCCCGGGTATATTGTCTTCCCCCCAGTTATTCACACTGACACAGCGAAAATAAAAGTATTCAACTCATTAGCAACACATTAGGCCCGATACACAGACACAATGTCTTATATACTGGTCTTTCAACACTGTTTATTGATTGGGTTCTGCCTAAACAATGATGCCCACTGTATTGCTCTGCATTGAACTTATTTTAACTTTAACGCTGTGTTTACTTTAAAAAAACAAAAAAGATGTTTAAAAAAAAAAGAAGTGTGAGATACCAGCACCTGGCTGTCATCAACCTTCATGAAGCAACATGCATAATCCTAGTGGCCTTGACAATGGTAAAATACTGCAGGGTGCTTTGGCTGCTATCATTATGATGATAAAACCACTGCCCCACATGGAACCATCACAGGGAACCATGATATATTTTCCATATTTCAAAATTCTGTGTGAAGTATGGGTATTTAATTTATACCCTTCCATTTTGGTGCTGTAAAAACACCCACAAATATATAAAAGCAAAATCTCAATATTATAATTACAATCAGAAACCATTGACAGCTCACTTGTGCAGTAAGGGAGAAGACCCTATCCTTATCCTTTGTGCCAACCTCCACATGCCTCTAGTATTCTGTTTTCATACCTGATCTTTTAAACTTCATAATTAAGGAGGAAAATCTCACCTTTAGCTATTCCTCTTAACCCCATGCATGCACTGTCTACAGACATACACACCCAGTTCGTAATTGCACATTACATTTATTGTGCTGAAAACCGTGGGCCTGAGAAAGTAAGATCTTGGTCACACTCGCTACCATGACAGGGTCTGACCTCGGTGACTATTAGAATAGTGCGAGATGTGTGCTCCTCGTCCAAAATAAACAAGGAAAAGGTTGGATGGAGTAGGAAACACCCGGTGCCACTACTCTCACACACTGTAGAAACTTCTGCTATTAATCTACACAGCAAGACCTTTCTGTCAGCTACCTATTTTTCAATTCTATTTCAATTAAATCATAAATAATAAGTGAAACTTAATGTGCTTCATATGCTCATGCATTTAACATTGTCAGATTTTATACAAGAGCTAATTATTCTACATCAGCATAATGGCTGTTTCTTTCCTGTTTAATTAACTTGAGTTACTTGAAATACTTTCGGACATTTTTCCATGAATTGTTTCGGTCTTACTGCAGCAGTTCTGCTCTACAAAGCAAGCAGTAGCCATTAAGGAACACTTAATTCATAATTGAAGATACTGGAAAACTGATATTTACAGAGAGAAATCAGCACAACTCATATACGAAGGCACTTCTTTTCATGACCTTGGAAAGGACCATTAGCAAGACTGGTAGAACTGAAATTGAGTAAAATTGAAAATCCTTTATTAACACTATTTAAATTAATTCGGGCCCTTGAAAAAGAAGCAATTATTCATTTGCATTAATGACTGTGGCACTGTCTTTGTATAGCATTTTACATCCTTGGTAATCCGTCAGAATATTCAGCACACATATGCACACATTTTTATAAACCAATTACTTCTAGATCTAATATGATCGGCATTAAAAGGATGAAAGTCTGATGGACCTTGCTGGGAACTGAACCTGTGACCTAAGGCAACAAGCATACACTTCAAAGATAATAAACCAAGCACAATCGCTCTACATACCAGACTAAAGAACAAGTATTACATAATGTTTCTCACACTTCCAGCAAATGTATAAATAATCCATCTGAATGTGCAGGTTGCACTGCAGTTAGAATGAAGGTAAAAATTACAATGGGGTTATTGATAGATCACAATGCATGGATCTGCCTCGGAGCTGCCACGTGTTGTCACGGAGAAGAATTTCTTCAATTATTATGATTTATTTATTTACACCATTTTGGAGTGTAACTAGGGCAAGGTGGCCAGCTGGACGCCTTGTTAGTGACCAGTAGGAGCTCCCCGCCTACCCAGCTTGGTCTTGCTTAATCCTGTGTGGTAGACCCCAAGAGGTGCAGTCACTTGTAATTGTTTGTTTGTAATTGTATTTATATTGCGCTTAAAACCCCTGACGAGGCATTGGAGAGCTTTAATCCAGTTAGTGGTTAATCCACTGCTTAAATGTTGATTATTGTGATTAGCCATGTGCTCTCAGGATAAAAAATGGCATGCATTTATTCCAGTTAATTTGTGATAGATTATATTAATACCAGTTAGGTGTGATAATTAGTGGGGGCTATGTGGTGTCAGGTGAATGGTTGGTGATAAAGATTGGCTGGTGGAGACTAGGTAATGTTAGGTTGTAGGGATAGGGTTTTAACCCCTTCCCTGCTCATGACGAGCTGAGCTCGTCATGCTGCGCAGGCGGGCTGTGCGCATGACGAGCTGAGCTCGTCACGACCACGCCCGCGATTGGAATGTCCAGCACCTGGCTGGAATTCCGCTCACAGCGAAGGCGTTAAAGAGAGGTTGTGATCTATGGAATGAGTTATCAGCCAAATGCAGAATTACATTAGAGAAATTAAGGCAGGCAGGCATTGGACTGAGAGGAGGCTGTACTCAGAAATAGAAAGTATGTTGAGGATGGAGAGAAACAAGAAGGTCACTCTGAAGACAGAAAGGAGAGGAATCGAGCTGAAAGGAATCAAGCGGAAGTAAGTCAAGTTCAGTTTTTCATGCAGGGTTTTTGGACTATAGTAGGAGTTGGTTTTCTGAGGTAGCAAGCAATCTAAGTATGTAAGCTGTACAAAGCAATTTGAGGATGTAAACTGTAAAAATAAAAAACATTATACTAGTGCTCTCTTCTCTGAGCAGACAGCTTAAAACATTTGTGAATTTGAGTGTACACATCACTTAAACATTAAGGGCCTCATTACGATGTCAGTCGGAAAGGCTCTTATGGCATTCGGTTTGTCCAAATCCATGTCGGAACCCGCATTTTCGACCGACTCTGAAACATTTCCGACCAACCGATTACGATGGTGGGTAACTGTTCGGTCCTTCCGCCTTGGTTCCGACTGGCATTCGGAGGAACAGAGTCGGTCGGGGCCGACTCGTACGGCTCTATGGACTGCGTTTCCGACCGACAGATTACGATGTTGGATTCAGACAGACTTTCCGACTCGGTTTGTCCGACACGGATCGGCTGCCAGAAACTGACTTTGGGGTCAAGTAGCAGGCTCCCCTTCACCCAGAGGCCTCCGGTTGGGGCCCGTGGGGGTACCCATGGGACCCCTTTTTTCAACCATGCACAGTGTGGCAGGCACCATGGGGTGCCCGCCACAGGGTGCATGGTTTTCTACAACCACCCCTTTCTTCAATGGGAGCCTGTGTTGTCAGTCGGAACACAGGCTCGTATTGAAGTCAATGGGAGTCCGACCGAACGGTATTCGGAAACATCGTAATCGGTCGGTCGGACTCCCCGAACCCGAGTCGGTCGGAAACCATTCCGACACCGAGTCGGTCGGAATGCTTTCCGACCGACATCGTAATGAGGCCCTTAGAGTGTAACATGCCATGTGCCAACCATAGGACAGCCCTTGTAAACCTAGTTTGGAGTATGCCAACCTTGGTACAGGCTCTGCACGCTGCACAAGAGGAGTTGGCGCAGAAAAAAGAAAAGGTCTCATTTAATGATCTTCCCTCACTATTCCGCATTAAAGTTTTTATTTTTTGTACTCTTTCAGTAAAATGAGTTATTTGACATTGCTGAGAGTGTCTCGTCTATGAGCAAACAGATATTACACTTGTTATGTTACCTACTCCAATTCTAGGTTGTTTCTACAGCACAGCAGAGTAACCGCTGATATGAAAGGTGCTTCCAGCTAATATCCCAAGTGTATGTTGTGCATTTGTGCGTATGTGATGGCCAATGTAGTATATACCTTGGGTGTATAAGGGAAGCGAGTAAAGGAGGCCTGTGGGTTCCATTTTGAAAGCCCTTGGCTTGTTCCTGTGCACAAGATGGAGGTGATTTTGTAGGCCTGAGTGTGAAGGCTGACATGTGCCAGATACAAGGGAGGGGAGCCTGGCCCCGCTGGTGGAGCAGTGAGGTTGCAGACTGTTTGGGCCCCCTCCCAGTCTGCTTATTATGGGACTGGTGGGAGTGGAATGGTCGCTATCGGAGGAGGGAAAGTGAGTGGGTTGCAGGTGGGGTCCTGGAGCTGTAGGCTGTGGCCCTCATGGGCCATGGTAGTGGAATCTGCATGAAAGGAATGATGGAGCTCGACCTGGCAGTGCCTGCAAGGGCGAGGAGACCTGTGGCAACTTAAACATGGTGAGAGGCCAGACAGAAGGGCAGCAGTGAGTATTGGGGCTCCTGTCTGTTTCTGTGAGGGAACAAAGTGACAGCCTTGTGGGTCCTCACCTGAAGGAAATGGATTGGAGAAGTCCTGGTCTGAGGCCCTCAGCTGGATTTGGAAGGCCACACACAGTGATTACCTAGGTACTGGAACAGACGCTAAGGTGAGACAGGCAGATCTTGGCCCTGAGTGGCAGTTCTGAGGGGTGAATGCTGTGGTACTGGGTCCCTGATTGTCAGTGGATATATGCCAAAGAAGTATATCATTGAGTCTCATCCATCTAAAGCCGACAGGGCTCACCTAGGGTCTTGAGGTGTGTGGGCTGGAGGCTCGGGCACTAGCGTGCAACACTGCATTAATACTGAATGAAGGAGGCCTGTAGTCAAAAGAAATGGTGGACACTTGATTATTCTGGGTGTGAGGAGCCTGCTCGTAACCATGAGACGTGGGTAAAGATAAAGCACCTAAACCATCACAGGGCAACACTATGATGCAGTATACAACCACTCAGGCTTCCCCTTGCAGTGGGCGACTAGGCAAACAGGTTTGCAGAAAATGTTCGAGCGGTAGATGGGGGTGGAGGAGTCTGCAAAAGTGGATATTATAGTGACCTTTCAGGCTGGCGAACAATTTTGGAAGGGAAAATTTATACTGTATCGTTTGAGGATGATCTGTTTCATAAGATGTGGATTACTTTTCAGATTGTTGTACAATATGATCTATGCTAATTATGGCTGGGTGGGCAGGGGGTGTGGGAACAAGGATAGACACTATTTTGTGAAGTGGGTGGTAGACATGCTGGTGGATTTGCTGGGGAGCTATCTTGGACAGTGATGAGTGTTTGGCTGACAGAACGCTTCCTGCAATATGCAAAATATCATCCGGAGCAATATAGTTCTTTTTTTGGGATAGGGTGGGAGTCTGTGTCAGTCCCATCAATAGTATGAAGAGGCTCAGGCCACACTGAGGCGAATGTGGAGTTGGGAGGATGGTGATTGGCTTCAGGGAGGTGAGGGTTGTTGGGAGGTTAGATATTTTCTTTTGCAAAGATGGGCCAGCTGTGGAAGTCCCTTTATAACAGGAGGGGAAACTAAAATACACAAGTAGGCAGATGCTGGTTGGCACAATACACTGCTTTGACCCTTTCAGAGGATGGCAGCTATAATTTAGAAATTCACATCCTGGAATGTGTGAGAACTCAACGCATTTCCCAAAAGATACATGGTCTACTCTTTCATGAAAAGCCATAGTTTTCAAGTAGCCATGCTCCAGGAAACTCATTTGCTGAGGGCAGAGGTGTCCCACCTTGGTAAGAAATGGCGATGTCATGTCTATGCCATGAGTTATTCTAACTTTGCAGGGGGGCCCTACTTGGGTCATGCCAAGGGTCCCATTTAGATTGTAAGAGGAGGTGAGGGACCCACATGGGAGATACGTGGTTATCTTTGAAATTATTGATGGTGTGGAGACGTATTCGATGTACATGTATGCCCCAAACGTTGATGATGCACTGTTCTTTGCCTCTGCAATGCAAATTGCCTCCTGCTACATAGGTGTCAGAGTCATTTGGGTGTGGCATCACAATTTATGTAGGCATGTGGAGGCTAGACAAGCATCCTCCTAGACCGGGGCTCAAACAAGGAATCTAGTTGTCATTGTCAAAAATCATAACAGAATTAGATCTTTTAGACGTGTCGAGTTACCAGCATTCCACAGATTGGGTATACCTGTTTGAATCTGCAGTACACAATACATATAGCAGGACATATTTTATGCTGGGTAGATGGGAGGATATGGGACTGTTTGAATCTGCAACATATGTAAATAAATTTTTATTGGACCATTCCCTAATGGTTTGCACCATAAAAATAAGATTACACAGACCTAAAATACCTATGTGGAGATTGCGAATGGAGGTTCTGACTAATACCGCCTTTCTTGCTCACTTTGGCGACATTACTGGGTGCTACATTTTGGATAACCAGGCTCCAGAAATAGCAAGGCTTCAGAGTGGAAGGCCTATATAAGGTGACCCTCAGAGGAAAGTGTATGCCACAAATATATGGAGAGAGAGGGCACTGGGAGAGGACCTTGGTGTACAAGGAAAGGGCGCTGGCTAGCTTAGAGGCAAGTGCAGTGGCAGACCCAGATTGTAAACAGCAGCTGTTAGAAACAAAAAGACAGACAGAAGATACCTGGGCCCAGCTTGATAGAAAAACATATACACAACAAAGAAAATTACAGATTATGTAGGGAGAGTGATAAAATGGGCCATCTTTTGACATGGCTGTTGAAATTTGAGAAACCTCATTCACATATATTATCATTATAACTAAGTGATGGGATAATGGTAATTGTGATGAAGCAGCTACAAAATATTTGTTAGGAGTTCCTGGAAAGGGGAGGCAAGCTCTTCTTTGGAAGGTAAACAAGAGGTAAAGGCATTTATGGGCGGGGTGAGGCTTGCAGTGACTTACAGTGCCACAGCAAGAGGTATTGGAGGCTACGATTGGAGTGACTGGATTGAAAGAAGGTCTCAGGGCATGACCAGTGGTAAAAACGTGGGGTTGGATGGTATCCCAGGAGACCTATATCAAGAAATGTCAAGGTTCCTCCTAGCTAAAATGTTAGGGGTTTTCGAAAAAGCCAAAGAGGTGGGTTGCTTACCGCCGACAATGCAAAAAGTGGTGATAGTCCTGGTGCTGAAAAGGGCAAAGATCATACTCAAGTATTGTACTACCCTTCGATATTGCTGATAAATATCAAAACCAAGGTTTGGAGTAAGACATTAACCAGTAGGTTATTTTGCATCATTAGGTCCCTTATGCATGTAGATCAAACAGGGTTTATCCCAGGTAGAAGTACTATGCTTAATATTAGATGACTAATGCTAAAAAGAACAATTGATGGACAGAATGCTGAACAATGTCACACATTCACCCCAGTACAGAGATCGGCGCCTAAATCCATCGTTGTTTTGCTCCCCATGCCCTTCCAGTTTAAACCCAGCCATATGCAAATCAGCCTTGACCCTGTTCCCCATGGGAACAGTCCTTCCCAAACCGCCAGGCCAGGTCTTCCCTAGGCTGAAACAAGCATCCTGGGACCAGTTTCGGGGTTTCACCCCTCATCAGCCAGGCTAGCTTGACTCCAGTGGCATGGAAAGAACGGGACCCACGTCTGGGCATACCCGTCCCACTTGGGGTGACAAATGCAAAAGGAACATTACAGAGATCTGGGTCTAAATCCATTATTTTTTTGCTCCACATGCCATTCTAGTTTAAGCCCAGGAATATACAAATCAGTCTTGACCCTGTTCCCCATGGGAGCAGTCCAGCCCGAACGATCAGGCAGGTTAGATGACTAGCACATATTATGTAAGCCCTAGCGGACTCTGAGCAAGTCTATATGCTCATTGCCCTGGAGCATGCGTTTGATTCTGAGAGCTTGATATATTTATAGGTAGTGCTAGAATGCATCAGGTTTGGGCCTAATTTCATTGCCAATTGCTCTACATAGACTCAATTGCTAGGTTGCGGATGGGAGATGTGATCTTGGATGCCCTGGGCATTAGGCAGGGGTACTAGACAGGGGTGCCCGCTCTCCTCTCTGCTCTTCTTGCTTGCTGTGGAGCCACTTGCATCACAGAGTTGAGAAAATTAGGGGATGTGGGGAGCACAGGAACATTTAAGCCTAAAGTAGGAACCAGGGGGATTCATATACTTGGGGATCTGGGTCTCATGGGACCCAGGAGAACAATAAGATCAAAACACTGGACCCTTCCGTTGTCCTTTATGGGTCTATGGTGTTTTTACCATGTTGCTTATAAACCATGTGCCTGACATCCATGGCGACATTTGTTAGGCTAGATTTTTTTTATAATTATTACCATTGGAGCATTGTTCTAGTTTTGGCCTTTATTACCCTAGTTCCATTGGAATACAGGGTGCCACCTGTTTCATTCTGATCAATGCTGACACTTGGCAGCACAGATCAGTACTGCCATGCTGGGAAGAATACTGTGCTTTCTTAAAACCAGTCTACACCATCAGGTGAGGTTCTCAACAGAAAGGATATACAATCGGCATGTGACAGCCAATAAATGCACTTACCCCTTTCTAAGAAGGAAGAATTTCAGTCTTGCCTCTGGACACCATAATTCCTTCAACTGTCACTTCATACACATATTTGACTTTCAGTTAACAAAGTCACCATATATTGGCAGGACAACTCGGCTGTGCCAAATAGTAACAACCTATGATTTAATGGCTACTTCTCAATATGAACAGAAAGTTACTACTAGTAACCGTACAGACTAAATATAGGCATAAATCTGCCAAACACGGTTTTACATAGCATAGGCGTAGAATGTGAATTGAAAAGAACAGGGAAATCGTCATTTCCAGAGTAAAATAGGGCACACCTGCAATCATCACAAGTGGAAGCTTATAAACACATTGCAAACCATGTGCTCTGCTCACTCATCTTGGGCTGCAAGACATCATGGAACCAGACATCAGCTACCGCTGTGTTGTATGTCATTGTGTGTGTGCTTGTGTGTGTTTGCTTGGGATGTGCAAAGTGTTATGATGTTTCTTTGAGTGTGTGCATTTAAAGGAGTGTTATTATAGGGCCGGATTTGAGTTTTTACATAGTTTATTGTCACTTTACATATTTGTAATTTAAGTATATGAATTGGTTATGTTCACATTTCTAAAATTTCGATTTTCGTGGGTACCTGAAATGTCTTAAGTTATATGACCATTTAATAAAATTATTTGTATTTCCTTTCTTAACATTTCCTAGAATTTTTACCATGTCATTTATAGGTGTTTCTGCAATGTATAAAGGGTTTTGAATTTTTTTTTACAATAACTGTATTTCTTCTTAACATTTTTACAATTTGGTTTCCATGTGTGTCTTCAATGTATAAAGATATTTGCCCATTTTTTTCTTCTAACTTGTGCTTTGTGCTGGCAATGTATTTCTCTGTAAGTACCTGCCGGTGGCCATGTGTGGTGTGTGACTGACTTCAAGTCTTGGTTGAACTCGATTTGAGCCTTTTTGGCATATAGTGCTGCTGGGTGTAACAATGTGAAATGCCACCGTTGTACCCTTTTGTAGCCGTGTTTTTGTATTTGCATGTCCCTTCCTGCACCCCTCCTATTATCCCCTTTTCTTCTCTTGCCTTGTAGTAAATATTACCCATTTTCTAGCCACTTTCCCCTGCCACTCTCATTTTAATGTAAAACATAGGTGTACCTGTGGGTTGTTCTTTGCACTCTGGGTAAAGAACTGCACACCAAACAGATAGGACAGGAATATCTGTAGATCGCTGTTGATAAGCATGTAACTTGCATTTAAACCTCCATTTAGACAATACCAGGTGTGAGGTTTCCAACACTTTTTCAATGTATTTAGCAGCAATCCAACTAACCCAACGGGTCATAGCCCCTACCCAAACTTGGTCACCTACTGGATCCCATATTTTCTAATATGGCAGAATTAAGTTTAGGGGATCCCTATGCGATCACTTGGTCAGACCATAAAATAATTCCATTTCAAATAAGCTTCTCTAATACTCATAGCATTACATTTATTTATAACAATCCAAAATGGAATTGGTCTAAAATGTATATAAGTACATAAAAGATGCTATCGCTGATATGTCTGATGACATAGACAATAGATATAACAGATTTCAGAAATGGATTCAGAATGCTTCAGATAAACTAGCCACTTTCAAACAACATACTGGTCCTAGGAGGGGATTGAAAGCACCATGGTTCTCATCAGAACTTCTAGTACTAAAAAAGCAAGCAAAAAACCAAGAAAGAATATGGAGGAAAAACTATGATGCTACCGAAAAGGTGAATTATAAAATAGTAATAGATAAATACCATCATGCTATTAGGAATGCTAGAGTGGACTTCTTCGCTCTTAAGATAAATAATGCAGCTGATTCCTCTAAGGAATTATTTAATGTGGTAAATATCCTGATGAAACCAGCTACCAAGAGAACAGGACCCCCTGCATCAGAAACAAAATGCAATATGCTGGCCACCTTTTTGGGAGAAAAAGTAAATAAAATTCTTCTCATGTTAGGTAAAGATAATAATTTTAACAGGGAAAATTTTACTCGTTCCCAGAAATTACTTATGAAGATACTGAAAAAATCCTGAAATCTCTTCAATCAGGATCTCCTTTCGATCCGGCACCCCTTGATATATTGCTAAAAGGAGGGAAAGCAGTGATCTCCGCACTGACGGATATGTTTAATTGTTCACTCAATTCAGAAACCGTGCCAGAAAAATGGAAACACGCAATTGTAAGGCCTCTGTAAAAAAAGCAATTGGATGATCCTGAAAAATCTGTTAGCTATTGGCCAATATCTCTCCTGCCGGGACCTAGTAAAGTCATGGAGAAATATGTTAATAAAAACCTTTCTTTATACCTTGATTCCAACAACATTCTGCATCAGTCACAGACCGGTTTCCGGGCAGGCAGCGGCACTGAAACGGCCGTTCTGCAGCCACAGAAGGGATAAATGTCATCCTAGATCAGGGTGGGACCGCTGCCTTGATCCTGTTGGATCTCAGTGCAGCATTTGATACCGCCTCACACCAGGTATTAATCACAAGGCTAAAAGAAATCGGAATCTCTGGATCTGCACTTAGATGGCTAATTTCGTTTCTGTCCAATGGGACCTTTCAAGTCTGTGAGGAGACTATTATGTCTCACACCTATTCGCTCAACTGTGGGGTCCCTCAAGGGTCCTCACTTAGTCCAATGCTGTTCAATCTATATGTCATTGAACTGGCAGAAATCATAACCAACTATGGTTTCACCACTACATCGTATGCAGATGACACTCAGATTGCCATTGCTCTCTCCCACCAAACAACAAATGCCTCGACCCCTCTTAATGCCTGCCTAAAACATGTTGTGGAATGGATGGCAGGAAATACCCTTAAACTTAACAGGGAAAAAAACGAAGTGCTGGTGGTGGGAAATAACCCCTGGAGAAGGATGGAAATGAACTGGCCTGATCCCCTTGGTAACCATCCTACTCCAAAACCAATAGTAAAAGTCTTGGCTTTTGTACTGATGAAAAATGACAATGGCGAATTCAAGCCAAAAAATTGACATCTACCTGCTTTTGTATAGTAAGAGCACTCAGAAAATTGCTTAGATGGCTACCAGACACTTCACGTAGATTAGTAATACAAGGTTTAGTCATCTCCAGACTTGACTATGGGAATTCCTTGCATCTGGGTAGCCCGAAGTCGGTTATAAAAAGAATTCAAGTTATTCAAAATGCTGCAGCACGGATTCTTTTGAAAATTCCCGAGCACCACTCTGGCACCACTGCCCTGGCAAGCCTTCATTGACTGCCCAGACTTAAGAGAATACATTTTAAGATAGTGTGTATGGCTCATATAGCAATACACTACAGAGATCCTAAATTAATGCAAAATCTACTTACCCATATAATCCTGCAAGAATGCTGCGTTCTAGAATTTAACACCTTCTCGGAGTACCTTGGATAATGAGGACCAGGAGTGGCGGTAGATCTTTTGTCTTCCTAGTACCTAAACTCTGAAATGGACTTCCTTTGAATCTAAGACAAACTAAATCTGAACCAGCTTTCAGGAAAATGTTAAAAACCTTAGGGGCACATGCATCAAAGGTTTTTGCGATCGCAAACGGTGCGAATCGCAAAAATCGGCCGTTTGCGATCGCAAATTGGCCTTTGGAGATGCATGAAAGTAGCTTCTATGCGCATTTAAGAATTCGCAATTAATTGCGAATTCTAATTATGACAGATTTAAGGAATCGCAATTTGCGATTCCTTAAATGCAATGCTAGAAGCACTTTCAAATAGCGATTTCGCTATTTGGGACCGCAAATTACAGACAAATCAAACTTGTCTGTAATTTGCAAAACCTTCGTAAAATGCTCTAAAATGCATTTTTTAAGTTTTAGGTTACACACACACATGCCCTTGGGGCATGTGTGTGCGCAACATGGGTGCACATCACAATTTCAGGGTGCAACAGGGTGTCATTTTGACACCCTGGCACCCTTGAAATTGCATTCTCAATTTGCGATTCTCTAATTGCGAATCGCTAATTGAGAATGTCTTCCCATTCATTCCTATGGGCCTCTAGGCCCATAGGAATTAATGGGGAGGTATTCCTTAATTGCGACTCGCAATTAGCGAGTCGCAATTAAGGAATGTTTAGGAATCGCTATTTTTATAGCGATTCCTACATGCATAGGCTTTTGCGATTCCTTAATTGCGATTCCTTAATAATCGCAATTAAGGAATCGCAAAAGCCTACCTTGATGCATGTGCCCCTTACTGTTTTAATCGCCAACTCAGCTGTAGATTACCTGGTTGTTCTAGTGTGGAGAAGCCTTCACGGGTAGCCGTGCGCTTTAGAAATCTTTATGAATAGAATAGAATTTAGGCGTGTGAAACAGTCATATAGGAGTGCAACAATGCATACTTATATATGCCTTTATGAATTGCCCCAGAATGTATTATCAGCATGGCTTGTATTAAAAAGGCCTGTCTTTCATTCTCATTCTGCACAAAATAATGCACTCCTTTTCTGTCTACCTTCAAACAAAATCACTTCTTTTTTATCAGCAATAATGGCTTCTCTCACAATTCCAATCACTGTTTCATGTCTTGATACCATATTTTTACATTAAAGAAGATTTCGCCTGTCAGTCTTAGAAATCGCCCACTTTCCTCAAATGATTTCCGATATTAGAATGATTGCGGAAGGCTTTCAGAGGTGTATTAAATAGGAAATATGTCATAGGTTTCCAAATGATAAATCCTACACCTTTTGGTGTTGGGATTGCATGGATGTACTTGAGATTGCAAAATGGAGCCTGTCAGTAAGTGTTTGCATCTTTTATCCTCTCTGAAAAGGCGAAGGTATTTTGGTAGTAAAAAGACGTATTTTATGCATTGTCACTGACAGAACATTTTTCATGTGATCTGCTTCAAATGTGATATGAAATATATTCATTAAAAATCCATCCCCTTTAAAAAGATTTAGGACTTTGGGCATTGGGCACATAACCACCATATCACTTTTGCAAAATATTGGAATCCGGGAATGTTCTATCCTAATAAAGTGAAACCACTGAACAAACTACAATCTGATGGAATGCTTAACTTTTATTAAATGAAAAGACATCCAGATATAAGCATAAGATAGAAAACTAGTTATAACATGGAAAATGTATAATGCATTCACTCAAACCAGATTATGAAACTTTGACGATAAAGTGGACTGTAAAAAACGAATGGCACTCAAAACTGAGCTATAAGGTTATAGTAGGCCTACAGTCATGCATTTGTAATTCCTCGTGCTTTTAAAATCCTTGTTCTGTATTTCCCCTGCATATTTGATTCACAGTGAGAGCGGAGATTTTTACGGCTGGGCGAGGAAAATTATAGACGCGCTTTTCCTCCAAACTGGTGTTCTGGAACAGGCAGGAACAGCATGTTTTGCACATATTTCGCTCACAGTTTATTCCTCAAGCACTGCTGTTTTTATGTTTTGCTTACATCGCCTGGCCAAGTACACTGGAATGAATCTCTGCGTGGTAAAAAGTCAAAGCAACAGGTCGCTCCACTCCTAAGGCTTGCCCCCTTCTTGTGAAAAGAAAAAAATGAACTTCCTGAGACTTCAAAGTGTTATTTTAAATATTCGGAGGCTTGTGAAATTCGGCACACCTCTTAATAGAAGAAAGCAATAACAGCGCATTCACCTATAGAATAATAAAATCTCATGTGCCAGCCACAGCAAAAAATGAAATCAACAGACGATGAATATTTGTCATGAACCATGAGAGGGCATCTTACATAAATAAGGAAGGAACGTCACTCTCTCTGGATGATTGTAAAGTACTTCTTCTGGATGAGAAGTCGGTACCTGCAGACTCACCAAGCACGCATTTGTTTACAAGGTGGACTCAATGCTCCATTGAAGTACTGCAAGCTATGCTGTGTGATGGCAACATTTGAGAACGTCTACTGCGCAGCCTCCACAGCTGCCGGCAGACACCCTGCCGGCAGACACGCTGCCGGGGTGCGCATCAAAAGAGCAATGGCTGTCCGCGCAGTATGGTATAATACATTTGTTATGTATGTCGCTCAAAGAGAGATTCTATTTCAGTTTCCAAATGTCATAAACTCACTGCTGTGACATAGCAACAGTTGATAACAAAACTGGTTACCCACTGTTCCTACGTCATCAGGGCCGGCTTTAGCACTGGTGGCGCCCAGTGCGACAATGTTTTTTGGCGCCCCCCAATGACCACCTCCACCACGGATTCCCTCCCCACCACCCTTTAACAGTCTACATAATCACTATCTCTCAGAAGCATTTAATTAATTTTAAAGCGTCACTCATAAAAGTGAAGGGTGTCAGAGCACTTTACATAACACACACATTACACAGAGACTATCAATCATATGTGTGTAAATCAATGTATAGGAAATGTTCCATAAGACAGAGGACAACAAGGGGTCGATTCACATAATAGCCATACAGGTAGGCAGTATAGTTGAAGAGTACTTGGTCTGGAGAAGCACAAACTCTGAATTTAAAATGTAACACAATGGATTGGGGCTCTCTTTAATGACAAGCACTGATGTGTACCCAAATGAACCCTTTTTGCAAGTTAGAATAATGAAAGTCTGGGGGAAAAATACATACGCTGTAACTATACCTTGAAGTCTGCACGCAGTTCTTTGACAGTTATTAGGTCACTATAAACTGCGACTAACAAAAGGAAGTCTGACAAAAGCAGTAACCCAATGACCTGTTTACATTACATTCACTTTGTGATCTGCATGGTACATGTTCTTTGCAGCAGGCATATTTAACCCTCTGCGCTACCTTACCATGAATCAAAACTTCCTCAAGTCAAAACTTCTACTTGACAAAACTCTGATCTTGCCTGGAAGAACATTAATCACCGGAGTTTTCTTGACATATTAATGGTTGTCTGAAAATTGCTGAAGGCCAGGAACGCGGCAGCAGGTGCTTTTAAGCACAATATAAACTAGCAAAGAGGCGCCCCCATGCGAAGTCAGCACCCGGTGCAGTGGCACCGGTCGCACCGCCCTAGAGCCGGCCCTGTACGTCATAACAGCCTTTCAGGCCAGGTGAGAGGACTCTCTGAGAGCCTGTCAGCACAGCTGTGCTTGTCTGCTTTGAATGAAAGCAGAAAGCACAGATGCAGCAGAGGGAAGGGAGGGAGGGAAGGTGGTGGGGATTGGTCAAGGATGGCAGGAGAGTTTTTATTTCTTTTTACCTTTTGGACAGAGACACATAACAGAGGCCATGTTATATATGTCTCACCCATAACTTCTCTGCCCCTGCATAGCAGTTGAATGCAGGGGTAGATGATTTCAAGGACCATACATAACATAAAATAATAGATGGGTAAAAGTGAATTACGGGGATGTTTATCACCTCAGGGTTCTGAGGGACATCATAGGCATCTCAAGCTTTGCTCTTGTTGTCTATTTAATGCCAGTCAGAACCCCTCCGTGAAAAACCCTGTAATTCACTGTTACCCATTCTATATATTCTCAGGTTTATATGCGGAAGATGAAGCAAGTGGCTAAGAGAAGAAGCACAGAGATGTTGAATCTGAAAATGTTTTTGGTCTTACTCTTGGTTCTCATTCAGTTGACTGAGAAAACCACGGAGCGCATCACTAAATGAATTCTTAATTCAGTTGCAAAATAACAATTCTTCAAGTTATGGTAAATTGAATTAAAAGTATTGAACCCCCACTGAGAAGTGCTGGTACTCTCCCTCTCATATTAAAGAAGTGCAGGTACTCTGTACCTGTGAAAACCTGCGCATTTTTAAACCACTAGTTGTTGAACTAGGGCCCGACATTCTTCTAATAAGTTGGATTCATTACAATATTTCACTTATATATTAGGTATTTACCTGTGGGTGTATTTTCCCTTATTGTATGAGGTGAGAGTGAAAATAGATGAGTGATGAAGCGGCAATCGGTCTTGCCAGACCCTTTTTGGAAAATTGCCAGATTCTTCAGAAAGCATCCACATAACAACAACGAGGTCCTAGTGGTTGAAGCATCAGACAGAATGATTAAGTGTCCTCACACAGTGATACTGGGGGGTCACCTTTAGAGACAGTTTTGGCCTGATTTTATCATAAGGGTTACAATGTGTCAAGACGCCTATTTTCAGTAGTATCCCACAAATCCATATTAACTGAGGAGTGAAAAATGACATATATTACAGAAAAGCAACGTGCTAGTAACACAAGTGCTACCATTAACCCCCATTTGAGCTCTATACCAGTAGTACAACTAATGCCGAAATGTATTTTGTTCCTGGAGCTAATTTCTGGATAAAATGTGTTAAAAATGCTGGAATGACAAGGCAGAAACAGGACTAGAGATTCACAAGGGTAAGTACCACCAAGATCTGGTAGGTACATTACGTCAATGTTTGAAATTGTTCACTTAGGAGCACATGCATCAAGCTTTTTACCGGTCGCAAACGAGCCGATTCGCAGAATCGGCCCGTTTGCGACCAGTAAAAAGCCATTTCCGATGCATCAAACCTAAATGCATTCGCAAAATAGGTAATATCAAATTTTGCGATTACCTATTTTGCGAATGCATTTAGGGAATCGCAATTTGCGATTCCCTAAATGCAATGCATGAAGCATTTTAAAAATGCGACTTTGCATTGAGGATTCACAAATTACCATCATCTTCAAGTTGTTATTCTAATAATTGTTGATTTAAATATTTTTACAAATAAGCCATGGATTTAGGCTCATTAAATCCTAAATTGGTGTCTGTGTCACTAGTGGCTGTAACTTGGATACTATCCGGAGTTACAGCCACTCAGTGACACAGACACCAACTTAGGATTTAATGAGCCTGAATCCATGGCTTATTTGTAAAAAATATTTTAATCCACAATTATTAGAATGGCAATATATTTTTTTAATATGAACTTAATGGACCTAATGATATTTGTATCAGGTGCTTACTTTGCCCTTGATGTACATATTATGACTGTTTAGTATGAATGATGACATGGATGTGGTGTGTTTGTGTATTGTTTTAGATTTTTTTTGTATCTATATTCATTGTTAAATTCTCAATAAAGAATTAATTTTGTATTTTCCAATATACACATTTTTGTCCTCGTCCCTCCATACAACAGAAATGTTATAATTTAGTGTTGTATTAAGCTTGAATTGCCCTAGGAATTTACACTGTGGATTCCCAACTAGTACATCATTTTATATCCATATTACATTAGGCAAGTGATTATCCAAACATTAAAACCTTTAAATATATGTTCATATTAAGTAATATATAATACTACGCATGCAGTTCATCTATAGATTTAACTCAACCAGGTATCTCTACAATATGTAGGGCAGCCACTATGCCTTACTCAGTTAACGTATAATCTAATGTATACTGCACCTTAGTCATCCACGGTGCATTATCCAGTGGCATGCTTTACATATAAGAAGGAAGCCGCAGGGCATTATTTAAAACTTACTACATTTATACAAATTAAACATTCCGATGGTATGCATCAATATCAAGCTTCGGTTTTTGAATGCGCCTTATACTGGCCTAATAACAGTGCTTAATTTGAGCTGGTGGTTTCCGGTGCTTGGCAGCTGCACTTAATTGTCAACACCAGCACTTATAACAGCTGCCACATAGTGGTGCTGTTTGTGCAATTTAAAGATGAGCGGAACAATTGATTATTATTTCAATATGCATTTAAAATGATTAATACCTGCCGCCAAGCCATTCCTATTGCTTTGAGGGCCTTGAACAGACTGAATTGTCACAGATGTAGCAGTGTTTTGGTTAGTTGTGTTGGGACTGTCATTGGCAGCGCTGACAAGGGCAATGGGTGGTGCAAGCTGCGGTGGCCTTCTGAGGAGGGCACTGGCCCTTATTACTTTACAAATTAAGAACTGCCTGATAACGTCTATCTAACATACATAAACATGTAAATGAAAAAAAGTCTGCTTTCAAAGGCAGACCAACAAATATAAAATACGCTTACTGATTGGATACATGTAGTGATCTCGAAATAGTGGGATCTGTCCTGCCCACAGAAAACCAGGACTTTCTGGTGTGCACCGGGATCAGAAATGCTACTTATCAGAAATAAATAGCTTTCTTTGCTGTGTTCTACTAGCTTGCTTAACAACATTTATGTTTTTTCATTTTGACAAATGTATATCTGAACCCGTTTCTATATTTCAACTTCATCATATCTTATATAAATGCCTATGGATAATTACAAATATGCTTCATGTTGATTGCATTGTTGTCTTATCGAAAAGCAATTAGTGTGAGATTCTATTTTGCAGAAAATACAGATTAAAATAATAAACAATAGCTTGACACACCACTGCTATGCCATTCAATTCTGCCTTGAGTCGTTAGTGATTGATCATAAAAGCAGTTTGAAGCAACACAATCTATCTCCAGCTCCTCTGAAGCGATTCAGATTTCTCTGCATCAGGTACCTGATGATTTGTAGAATGAAAATGTAGTACTGGGATGCAAATGGAGGTCATAAATTTCCCAGAAAGAGGCAACCAATAAATTAGCAGTCTGAATTGGAAAAACGACATAGTTAAGAACCATACAATACACTTTCTTTTACACAATGTAGTATAGTGCGTGCTTGACACATTGGACTTGAAAGAAATAACTTCATTTTTGTTTAAGATGAACTTTATGAAGAGCTTTTTGTTAATTTCAAAACTTTGGTAGAGCCCATGGCTCTGCAATTGGAACCATCTGAACAAAGGGAGAATGGCAAACCTTAACCTTATACTTGTCATTTTGAACTGTGGACGGTGGAGTTATTTTCTATGGTCCTACAAATTAAATCCTAGTAATATGCGCAGACAATGTCCTTGTTAATAACATGCATTAGTTAAACAAATGGAAAAAAACCTGCAGGAATTGCATTTATACACATATGCCACTAAGCAGGTGTTCGGGGGTGACAAACAACAAATCATGCCCCTCAGGTGTTTGCCGCGTTATAGTTGTCATTTATGTTTTACCTAATGGATCTTTTGCCCAGAAGACTTTTAAATGATTTCTGTCTGCACGAGTGGAAGAGAGTGGGGTTTATGTACTGACAAGGTTACATCATGTTGCAGACATTAAGCATTTATATGACAGAGAGGCTATCTTGAACAAGATACTGACCACCAGAGGCAGCCATTGCCGCGTCCTACAGGCAGCAGAAACATGGTCCGGTTTTCTTAGCACTGACTGCTGCATGTTCTGTTCTTTAAAAAAAATCCTTGGAGAAGGAGAAACTGGACCACCACAGCGTTACCTCAACTACCAAAGCTTGATTACTTGAGCAGTTGCCAATAGGGATGGTTAGGGCAAGCATTGTCACTTCCAGTGGTGGTAACAGTGTTTAGTTTAGCAATGTGTCAGCTTCAAAAGCTGCAGCTTTACATTATTTATTCATTTATTAGTTTTTTTGTGGTGTTCCTGCACCAAAAGGGTTTAGTGTGTTTCAGGGGAAACTTAAATGACAACACAGAGATAAAGAGTAAATAAAGGTGAACAAAGTTTGAACAGTATTCAAATACCTTGTAGGCACCATGTGGAAGATAAATTAAATCATTCAAAATATTATTCTAGTTGTGAGAAAGTAGATTATTAATTGGAGTGGAGGGTAGTCCGCCACAAGTAATAAGGTAACTAAGTGGTTGGGTGGAGTTAAAGGTTTCAGTTATTTCAATCTGAGCTCAACCCCTGATAGCCACAGCACAGAGAGGACAGTGTTTTTGGTGAAGAAAGCTCAGAACGAAAGAAGTAAAAATGTTGCACCCAGGTAAGTCTTCTCAGCAGCTAGATAGTTTTGGTGCTGCTGTCCGGTCTAGAATGCCACCTTTTTACTTAGAGCCTGATTAGGATGTTGGTCAGACCGCCACCATAAGACCAACAGACAGCCCTTCGGTCTGACCGCCGCATTATGATGATGGCGGTCAGACCCTTATGGTCAAAGTCCACACCCCTGCCTCCGCCAGGATCTCAGATTCCAACAGGGCGGCAATCGGAATCGTGGCCCTTAATGGCGGCAGTGCCGAGCCAGGCACCTCCGTCGGGGTTTGGATATCCCTTTCCAAAAGCGTGTTCATGGCAGGAACACTGCCATGTACAGGCTATAGGTAAGAGATATTGGGGGCCCCAAACAGGGCCCCTGTTCCTCGTGGGCCACTGCAAAATGCCCCTGGGGCAAATGTAGTGCCCCCAATCACCTCCATGCACCGAGTGCCATCCACACATGGTGCATGACACACTGTCCATGGACGTACAAGAAGTGCTCTGTTTCATGGCAGCTTGTGCTGGGCCCTTTTCCTGGGCCGCAGCACAAGCCGCCGTGAAATGGAGCACTTTGCGACCGCCAGGACTGCGGTCGCATCGTGATACAGCAGTCGGATCACCACCTGCTTGTCGGGGGGTCTCCTGACTGCTGTAATAGCAGGCAGCGGTCTGAGCACCCAACATCGTAATCGGCCCTCAGTCTCTTTCTCCGAGCTCGGAATCCTTAATTGGGGCAAGGCTGCGGGCTGTACTCAAAGAGGGCTCCACAATGTTGGGTACCTCCTCAGCGAGGTTCCACTGAATCAGACTTGCTGAATCGGACTTGCTATTGCGGAGAATCTCCGAGCAGGGAAAACCTGTTTTTTCAGCCCAGTCACAATGTACCTTGGGCGGCTTGGCTTGGCATGTTTCACCAGGTCCTCCAGAGCTCTTAAAGTCCAAAATGTTTCTAAAGTCACAAGTTTTCGGAGACGTCCAGTTGGACACAGCCAAGAGCCACAGGACCTCAGGAAGAGCACTTTGGGGTCAAGACTCACACCAGCAGAAGCCCACAGGAAGATATAGGTCAGATCAAGTTGATACTGGCCAGCTGCGTACTTCAGGAAAAGCCCTTGCAGCTTATTGTGGGCAGATAGCTTGCACAGGAGGCCAGCCAACTGGCCCTTGAAGTCCACTTCTTTGCCCTGGGTACAAACAAGAGCAGGTCCAGCCTGTCAGGTCTCCTCACAGGTCTCAAACAGGTGCAGTCCTTCTGTACTTCCACAGGTCTAGCAGTGTTCAGTGGGGCAGGGGAATGTCACATTTATGCCTGCTACTAGCTTGTGGGTGGAGGTGACTCCTGGCTCCTCCCTAATCAATAGGGTAAAAGTTCCCATGCGTAATCCTACCCACTCTTGCAGCAGTTCCTTCTCCCCTTGTGCAGATCCTGTGCCCACCCAGAGGTGTAGCCAGGGTAATGAGCAGTCCCCTCCTCCTTGGTCACTCCAAGCCAGTTCTGGTGGCAGCTTTACCCAGATTGGTTTTGATGCCTGCCTGACTCAAAGGACAAAAGAAGTGTCTGTGAAGGGGCCATCAGACATCTGCATGTGGCAAAGGAGGCCCTCTTTGAAGTACATTAAGTTCCTTGTCAATGCATAATTAGTCTTCCTGCTAGAGAAGCAAAACACCTCCCCACACCCAGGCCATTGCCTCTGCTCTGGGAGCAGTTTTCAGACTTCATCAGGACCATTCACCAGCAGGGTATCAGTTGGATGCTAATGAAAATTAGCATCTAGGATCACAAGGCAGGGAAAAGGTAACTTTCTCAAAGTTAATCTTCCTTCATAGTTAATAAAAATCTAACTTTACCATGGAGTTGGACTTTTAATAAATATCAAATACAAGTCTTTGAATTATTTTTCTAACTGGTCCCTAGCCTAAAATAGCAGAATTAGTATTTAATATTATTTCCCAGTGTTTCCCTATGGGCCAGCTAGCTTTCCTTCAATGAAAATAGCGTTTGCAGGCTAGTCACTGTAAGGACATGTTAACTTTAAATGTCTACATGTTCTACTATTAAATACCATGCACCCTGCATTGTGGGTTACAAGGCCTACATAGGAGTGAGTTATTAATATTTAAAATAGAGGTTTTCTTCTGTCAAAAGAGTTTTTTTTGACAGGTCGGATGGCAGTTTTTAAACTGCAGCAGCCAGGCTACAGTGGTAGGCATGGAGTCATGTTTATTTTGTTACACTAGTCGAGAACACATGAGTGCTGTAGTCTATAGGTGACATTTAACTTTCAATGCCATAGGTGTGCTTTAGGCACCATATACTAAGGCCTTATAGAAAAGTTAATTTGGCAATAAGGATTTTAATGATTTTCGGCATGTTTAGGGGTCAGAACACATGCACTTGGTCTTGGCTAGCAGTGTCCCAGTGCACATAGTGGCAAAAAAACGAAAGCATCAATATAAACAAAATGGGGGTGATCACGCCAAAAGAGGCACTTTCTTCTCGCACCATTCAAATATTATTGCTGTATTTAATGTATGCAAATACTTTTAATGTGCCATAACAACGAAGCCCCCTATCTTCTTTTATCAGTTTTGATAAATCTGTGAATAAATCCCAAGAGAACCTGAATATTCCAAAAGATTCTCCCACAAAGGACATCAGTATCTTTACTATCCAGGTAACTTTCTTAAAAGTAGCGGAGAGACCATGTTGCAATAAGTTATGAAGCAATTAAAGAGTATAATAGAACTCAAGATTCATGAAGTCCATTATCTGTTCTCCACAGCCCTTCAAAGAATCTGAACCTTCTATATAAAAAAACAGACTCAGTTTGCAGAGGCACCACCTCAGAAAACTTACATATGAGTGCCAAAGGTAACAATTTATATAATACTAAGCAAAACTTTTGAAATACAGAGGGTGCTCTCCTTACTTGAAATATGATGAGAACAAATTCCCCCACCCCCTTTTTTTCTTTTTCTTTTTCTAATTTAGAACTTACCCATCCCTGGTCCTTAGGAGAACCCAAAATAGTTAGGGTTCGAAACGTGTAGACTACTGTTCATTGGGGTCTCCATGTCCAATCTACACCAATATGGAGGATGACTAAGGACTTCCTTTGAAAAGCATTCTTTCTTTCTTTCCCATATTTGATATCTTTGGAACCCTTAGCATACACCAAGAGTGTTAAGAAACGTAGCTCTGGTTTATAATTTAGGACTGGTTGAATACTGATTGTTTTGCATCATTTGTTTCTTTGTGTATGTTATTAATATTTAATTTGTGATGGTTATATATTGTACAAAGTTTTTTTAGGTTTTGTATTTTCACTGGTGTCACTCTTAGTACCAAAATGCTAATTAATGTATGAAAAGTGATGTAGTTATATGTCCTAATTGATTCTAAGGTCATGTTTATTAAATAGAATGATCTTGATAAGAAAGAAAATTTATCAATAAAACGCAGCCACCAATTGTTTTGTTTTTTGAATGTGTGTGCTTTAGGCACCATTTACTAAGGACTTATAGAAAAGTTAGTTTGGCAATTAGGATTTTAATGATTTTCAGCATGTTTAGGGGTCAGAACACATGCACTTGGTCTTGGCTATCAGTGTCCCAGTGCACATAGTGCCAAAAAAACTAAAGCATCAATATAAACAAAATGGGGGTGATCACGCCAAAAGAGGCACTTTCTCGCACCATTCAAATATTATTGCTGTATTTAATGTATGTTTTCAAAGACCAATATCTACTAAACTTCAATATTGTTTCAATTGCCTTCACATTCACATCAATTCACTTTCACAATAAAATAACTATTCTGCATTTGAAGAATGAATTCCCACCCAAATGTAGTTTTTCTTTTCAGGCAATGCAAAGTAATTGCAAAATACTATCAAAGACCATCCGCAAATATATTTTGGATTTTCTGAAAGCCATGCTCAATAAGATTCACAGTATTTCAATTTTTGGTAGCATCCATAATGTTAAAATTGATTTCTTTCACATTTTGAGGACTATACATTTTACCAAAGTTACAATGCTATAAATCCTAACAAAAAGTGGGTAAAAGCTTTTTCCCTACTTTTAGTTAGGACCCCTGGCAACAGTTCAATCACTACTGCTCTTGTTGGCTTTCTTCGAGGAAGATGCAGCAATTTTTGTTAATTGGAGTTTTCACAGGTTTCTTCCTAGAAAACAAGTACCACAACAGGCAGACTTCTCCCAGTAAGAAGCCTGCTTTCATGACAAAAAAGTCTGTATGGGCCATAGATTCAAGGTGAAGCAGGAGTCCAACTCCTCAATCCTTCAGCAAGCATATAGGAATCCTTCCAAACACTTTGTTTCATCTAAGTCCCTCTATGCTTTGAAAGAGGTTTTAGCCTATTCATTAGGTTCACACCACCGTTATTACCAATATTCTCTAAGTTAGTCAACTGAAAATCCTTTCTACTACAGCATCATGGCCCAGTTCCTCTTTTACCTATAACTTTACATACAATCTCACCATTCCTTGAATTACAATATTTAACAACCATTGGTAAATGCATTAGACTTTGTATATGTGAATAATAATAATCAGTTTTTTGTTATAAGTTGTAGCTTGGTGAGCAGTTGTGCAATACAATTTACTGAAACTCCATTAACGTCTAATGACTTGTTTATTGAAAAAGGCAATATATTGTGCTGGACACAATGTGTCTGGAATGGCCAACATTTTGGCAGGGGCAGCTACCAGTATGCTATGTCTGGACACATTTATGCTATCCTTATGCCAGAGGTGGACACCTCAATTCCAGCCAGAACCGGCCATAAATAGGCCAAGGATGTCCACAGTAAGTCACAAATTTGCATTATTATGCCATGGATGGATCTCTTAGTGCCAAGAATGCACAATAAAATGGCAAGCATGGCTATTGTTATGCCAAAGATGCAACTTTGACGGGTTAAGTGTAGAGTGTGATGATCATGTTACAGAACCCCGCAGGCCAGTATAGGTGGGAGTGTTAGTGAAGCTCTGCTTTCTGATTGGCAGGCTGCCACTCCAAGTGTCTGGAGATGAGCAGCAATGCCTCGTGCAATATCCCAGAATGCTGCACGTCATGTTGTGGTCTAGTGTTTATATCTTCAAGCTACTTCCAGGGTGCTGGCACACTACCAGTAGATCCAAAGCATCTTGTTGAATACTCCTGCCTTAGATCAGTCCTAATCATAATCCTGTATTTCACCTTTTTTGTGTCTGTGATGTAGGGGTATTCCATTAAAAAACTTTAGACACTGCCTTGAATCTTATTGGTTTTTCTTGTTCTCAACAGCAACATGTGGCTCTTGAATGGACCAGTGGTACCCACATCAAGGCGTTCCATGGTGTGACGAATTGGCATAGCACATAGCAATGACCAGGGCTGCCAATTTGTCTACATATCAGAGGAATCAACCGTTCCAGCAGTTGCCATGCTTAGAGATAAGGGCAGCAGTGGACGGCAGTGTCGAGATTATGTGAAGGAAGAGACATAGAGCTCAAAGATAAGGAAAGCAGTGGAAAGTGTAGAGATTAAGTAAGAGCAGAGACAAGGACAGCACTGGGAGAGCTTCTAGGGGCGCCCTGGCCCCCCAAAACCTAAAAGCAGCTTAAATATAGAAGGAATGACTAAAAACATAATAAAAAAGGGAAAAGAATGGAATTAAGGCATTGGCAAAGTAAAGTCGTGTCCCTCCAGCCCACACACGGAAGTGCACTTCTTTTTAGGCAGATGGGAACAAGCGATCAGGCAAAATGCTGTCACTTACAGTGCAAGAGAGCAAATGGCTGAAGTGGTCTGACCCATGCTCTATGCTGCAGTGGTAGGAAGCAAGATGCAAATGACAACCGAATAGACCAATGGATGAAGAAAGATGACCGAAAGCCCCTCTACGTGTATATGTATACTTTTTTATTTAATAATTTGTTTGATTAAATGAGACAAGTGAAAAAGCTTAGGCAGCCTTCAGACCAGACCTAAAAACACATGTTTGCTGATAAACTATATACTGATGTAGAACTGAATTTAGCTTTAAATGGAATGAACACTTCTTTCAGATTCATCAGCAGAGAGACTGAGGGGTGACCGGCATTAGGCTTGCTACTCACGTGCTGGAGCTATGTATACAAAAAGCTTGCAACTCTGGAGCTTTCATTGCTGAAATGGAAGACGGACTAAGCACGCTCTAAAACCAGCTTGCATTGAAGATGCAGAAAAATGACGAGGGCCATACTTGCTGGACGAGTCGCAAACAAGACGGACATTTTGGAAGATTTGTTTAACAAGCACCGCGTGAGCTCTGTGTGAAGCAGTGATTGAGGCATTCAAGGCAGCTAGAGCAAGCATTGTCTGTTGGCATGCGGAACTGTGTGAAAGGCACTCACACAGGAAGAGCCAACGCACGGCTCAGAGTTGCCTAAATTCTACAACACTGCATACGAGCATAAAAAAAGTTCCATAAAACTGCAGTATGCTGATTATCGCGGCCAGAGTAGCGTAGTGCAAGTGCTGTGCAGGCAAACAAAACAAAAATAGTTCCACAAGCGGATGAAAACAGTACTTGGGCCTCGGGACACTGATAAGAGAAGCACATGAGGGACAACAGGCTACAGTCATTAGAAACAGAGGAAAAGTAAGTGGCAATCAGGCAAACCAATGAACAAAAAGGGCGGGATGTGAGCTCCTTTTAAGATATATATTGAATACAATAGATTTCACAAGCACAGTGCAAGCGTTGTGCAGGCAAAACCTAAAATTGACATAGGTGAGCCCTCTCTCTTAACCCCTTCCAAAACCAACCAAACCTATGCAAGATCAAAGCAATATCCCACCCTCTTTATGCATATTTGCATTTCCACAGGTGAAGGGTGGCTCCCTAGGGTCTGTGAGTCCCTATTTCCATCAAAGCAGGCTAGGGGACAGGAGGGAGAAAGGATTCATGGACAGTTGTGATTAAAATCAGTTATCCTCCTCTTCTGTGAAAGAAATGTGTTTTGATGGATTTAACTTACCCCGAGCCCCAGGGCTCCAAGATGTAGGAAAGGAAATTAAGAACACTAGAATAGGCTGGTTTCTTAAAAGACAACAAAAATACAATGGTGTAACACCACCATTCCCACACGTAAACTAAAATCCATTACGAGTAATGATTTTTATTTTAGGTTATTAGTCAATTTCTTTCATCACCTATGTGGGGTTTTAGAAAAACTGCACAGTTTTAAGAATGTGTAGGCTCGCTGCAGTCACTTACCTCATGTTGACCTTTTTAAATGTGGATACCTTGGTGTACGTTTTAAACTGAAGCTCTGTGCTGCTGGGCCTATTTATGAAGCCCAATGACAGCTGTCAGAGTGTTAATTCAGCATGCCAATTAAAAAATAGGTGAAGTATTCATTTTAAATTTCCATACGTTGTCCGAAATATGTCACAGGAGTTCCACAGCTCATGCTCCTGGATTTGCTCTGCATTTGAGTAGCAAGTGCTTTCCTGCAACCTTACTTTTGGAAACTTGACTTTTAACCTACCTGCAATATTTGAGCACATATTACAGATGGCTCATAAAAATGGCAAGTTCGCCCAGGAAACAGCTAATACGGGTTTCATGCTTTAGGGAAAGCTACATTGAATTAAGATTCAGTTTGGCAGACAAAATGGCCATGTACTTAAAAACACAAGCTATATAGGTAGATGGAAAAAAAATCTTGTGTAAATATGTTACCGATGGGTGTACTTGTACTGCATGTTTTACTTCTAACAAAGGCCCTTGAATTTCTGCATCAGCAGGGGAATACATTCCAATGCACTGCTACCTGATTCCATCTCTTTTAATATGCGAATTCTCAAGCATTTTTCAAAGTGTTTTCAAATGTGCATTTATAGACAAAGGCAACACAAGTAAGTTGCATAAATGAACCATCTGGATAGTAGAGGAGAGCTACGAACCAGGGCATGTTTACGGTCTGCTGATTGTCCCTCAGATGACCCCTGGTGGTGTTTCCTCAGCACATGTACCTCATACCCTCAACCCCACACCAATATGAAGGAAGTAAAGGCAGGATACAGAAGACAGAGAGTGAAGGTACCCTCTGCCAGAGGTGGCTAGTCAACAGCATCAGCTTGATGGCATAAAGAGCAAGTTTCATTCGAGATCTATCACCCATATAGGCCAGCAGTCCAGAGAGTGAGTGACTGCAGATAGATTCTGTTCTAGGGCTACTGGTTTTCTCTGGATGATGGTAAAGTGCTGAGGCTTGTGACTGACTTAGTGCTGTCTGTGCAGGGGTGCCAAATGTCTGCATGGAAAGGTGAGGCAAAGAGATGAGGGGTGTTTGTTTTTTCCACAGAGGCATCATCATGCGTGCCTGTATACATCGGTGTAATATAACATCAGCGACACTAGAAGGCGGCTGGGTCTGGTAATCGTGCTGATTTACAAAATCACACTCCAGCAATTTTCAAACAATACACTATTTTTGTAATTTGTGTAAATATCGCTTACTACCCCTGACGAGGCGTCGAGGCGCTTTTCGGCGAGTTATTGCCCTTACGTTTCTCTCCTGTGTGTTACTCTGTATGTTTAGTGCACACCAATATCTTGACCATGCAGAGTAATACAAATTTGGCGCCTGCATTGCACTACACTGCCATGTAAGGGTGACTTACACGCATCTTTCAAATACCCAACTAATTTTAAGCAGGCAAATTTCCTGGTTTTTTCCAGATTTGATAAATATCATCTCTGTGTGTTTTATAGTGAAGCGATTATCCTCGCCACATTCCATTCTTTCCATCATTCTTCTCTGTTATAAGCCACTGTGTTTTTTAAAGCATTTCCCTAAAAATGACACTTGATGGTTGCATGAGTTAAATAAACAGATACATAGGTACATACATAAAGAATTGACACTGACCCTTACTTCCCTTTTCATCTTGGCCTATTTAGAAACCTAACATGTACAGAGATAACTGCGAAGGTGTGGGGAATTGGGTTGTTGGTTGAGAGGAGGTGTGAGCCCTTCTCAAGAAACAGTCACAATCCTTGTCAGGGTAAACCATGAACAGTCACTAAATTTACCAGTGCTTAACCCTCCAGTAGCTTGACACAAACGTAGTCAGGCTTAACTTAGCGGCAAGGTGTAAAGTATTTATGCAAAATACAAACCGTAATGAAGTGAGAACACCACATAAGAAAAATTCGAGACCAACTTAGAAACAGAGTAGAATTTAATAAATTATTTGACACCAAAACTACAAAAAATCCAATCAGTGGAACTGGAGATATGCAATTTCAAAGTTTTAAGGTAAGTATTGTGCCTAAAAGCACAAAGCGCCAACTGTGGTTATCTGGTCATGCTGGACCTGGACAAAGTCTCATGTTCAGGCCAACCACCGTGGAGCGTGGGCCAGATACAGGGACCAGGTTAGTCCCACTAAGTATTGTACCTTATGTCTTTGATGTCGGCGTCGAGTTGGTTCGGATGAGGAGCTGCGGAAGCACTATAACTGCTGCATGGCCGCTCGTAGCATTTATTATACTGTGGGTAACTGTAGTAACACTTTAGTAGGGATGTATAAGTAAACTAAATGTGCCAATTGGGTGTAAGACACTTTTACCATGCTTAAAGGAGACAGCACAAGCACTTTAGCACAGGTTAGAAGTGGTAAAGTGACAAGAGTCTTAAAAGTCAACAAAAATGGGTTCAGAACACAGGAGGAGGAAGGCAAAATATTTGGGAGTGACCCTAACGAGAGGGCCATGTCCAACAGAAGGCCACATTTTTAAGGGTGTACGATTTCTATGTCTTAGTACAGACATCCAAAGAATAGCATGGTACAGAATTATATAGGTACAGTACCTCTTGATGAAGACTGGACTTAGTTGAGAAGCAGTGATGTAATGAACAACATGGATATTTATAATTTTTGGGAATGTAACACTAGTTCTTTTAATCCAAATAGGGATTAATCTTGTCAACAATTAACACTCTACCATCGAGAGCAGCTGAATGCAATTTCCCTGAGTAATATACTGACTCGCTATTAGGAAGGGACGCCCCTTCCTAATAGCGGAGTCGCAAATTCTATTTTGAGAGTCAGTGACTCTCAAAATAGCATTTGTACATGCCATTACCCTTTTTTGCGGTCGCAAATGGGAGGATCTCCCGTTTGCGGCCGCAAAAAAGGGTCGTACATCTGGCCCTTAGTTCCCACAGCTGTTTGTCAGTTGTGAACACTTGATTGTCTAACTGTAGTTTCACACCAGCATTCTAACAAAGAATTAGAATGCTAACATTCTTCATTAATGACTAATAAGAAGCACACATGGACGCCATGTTGCTAGAAAAAGAGCTGCAAAATTCAAAGTGTTTCATATGGACCAGGCTGTAGGAAATTAGCAAAATATGGTTTCATTTAAAGCACTGTATTGGGAAGTCCATATTGTTATTTATTTATTGAATAAAGTATTTTAAAAGGGCTGGGAGACTTTTCCATCAACACCAAAAGGTCACTCTCGACAATTGTCTTCTTGGGCTAGCTATTCCCCCCTGTTGCTTCACATCATAGGGCATTTAAAATCTGAAACTATAAATATTTTATAAGCCAAAGAAGGGCCTTTTCAGTCTTTCAATGTATTATTGGATTACAGTTTATATTTAAAAGAGAAAGGGAGCTGCTTGTTGCTAGACCCATTCTTACATTTGTGTGTCAAAATAAATGATATTTTACTTTAGAGCTACCCTTTTAGATTCTTTCTTCGCACCTTTCCCATTGAAAGCGCTCGGGCTTCAACGTATTTTCTGTTATGAGTACTATCAAAGGGAATCTATATTAGAACATTTATGCTTTCAGTGAATTAAACTTATAAATGTTTCTTTGCGTGTGCATCATAATTGATAACAGAATGACTTGATCATGCAGCAAAATATCTGGCTGCATTGTTGGATCAGAGAAAAAAAGGTATAACACTGGGCAGACAAAATGAAGCGTCAAGGTTCTTATCCTAAATAATTCACCTATTTTGAAACCAGATTAACTGGATTCTAAATCCTTTCTTTCTCTTCCTACTACTGTACCATCCTGTAACTTTTGCAGTGTTTTTTCATAAGCATATTGCATTTAAGTAGCTGCAGTAGTACCCAACTAAACATTGCTTAAACAGTAATGGCTTCATGCAAGTACAAAATCATCAACGTGCATTTTTGGCTGGTACACACTAACGTAATTTCCGGTAAGAAAACATTGCAAAAACATGATTTGCATCCAACCTACTACCACTTTATCAATCTGTAAAACGTTGAGAGAAATATTACCTAAAAAAATGAACAAAAAATACCAATTTCTTAAAAGTACAATATTTGTACATATATACTTATTTGAGCAAAGAGGCATATTTTAAAGAAACCCTCTAAAGATTGCACACAATAAAACCATTTTCCCAGACTGAAAACTGCACAAATAAAAAAAATGTTCATGTAAATATTCAAACTGCTGCTTAAGTGTTGTAAACCCAGTTTATCTCCCAGTTTATCAGTTTATCTCCAGTGTGGAAATGTACTGTGTGCTAGTTGTCAGTCTTGTTCTTCAACTCTGGTTTCTTCTGCATGTTAAAAAACACATTGCAATGGGAAGTGCCTGAGTACATCTGGTGAGGAGAGATCACCCCTCCCGGTGCTTCACCTCTGCACATCTAGATGCTTCAACCACATCCTGCAACAAGCCCAACTTGCACCAGCTAGGATGAAATTCAACTAGGCCCTGCAGTTGACCTTTGACAAGGTACTGGTGTACCTGGTAACCCTTTTTATCATAACATATTAACCTATGTTTAAAAAAAAAAACTCGGAAATTCCCTGATTAAACACTGCTAAAATGAAGATATCTTTCGGAAACAAAACCAAAATATCAAATCGGCCAGATATGGTTAGATACAAAAACCATAGCATTTGCTCCCCACTTTGCACTGCTCATGATTTCATACATGACATCACTAACGACATCTTAAATGACCAATGATGGCATCTCTTATGACATAACATAAGCTATCACCAATGACATATTGAGGACTTATTTATCAACTTTATTAAACATATGTATATAGCACAAACCTAGCCAAATGGGCTGTAGAGAGCTTTACAGGTAACATGGGAAAGAAAGAGACACTGCCTAGATTACAATTAACCACATTAAAGAGCCAACAGTGACCAGAGGAGCAGTAATCGGCAGGAAAGAATGGAAGATGACGACAGGGGAATAAATTTCCTCATTTAGTTAAGTCTTATGGATAAGATTTGAAGAGAAAAGTCTTAATGTTTCTCCTGAAGGAGAGCGGGGATTCATTTGATCTAATATTATCAAAAAGGCTTTTGCTATAGTCTTAAAGACAATCAAGAGAAGGCTTGTCCCCCGACATGTAGGATTCCCAATATTAGTCAAGATTTGTTTCTGGTGCGTCTTGCTCCTCGAGTGAGTATGAATTTATTTTTTAGGTTGTTGGGACCGCTTAAGTGAAGAGCTGTGTGCCGTAGGCATGCTACCTTAAATTGTATTCTGGCTTCCAGACGGCTTCGGAAGAGATCCCTCAGTATGGGTATGAGATGGTCCACTTTCTTTAACCTTTTGACCAGCCATGCAGCGGAGTATTTGATGATTCTGACTGGTGCTAACAATTTTTGGGTAGAACAGTGGGTAAGGTGTTACCCCAGTCTAGATAAGAGAGAACCAGTGATTGTACCATGGTCATGAAATTTTCAGGAGCCATGGAGAGTTTTAGTTTCCTCTGGAGAAGGAATTGTAATTGAGCAGTTTTTGCCAACATAATGTGCTCCGATAAGGTGAGTTTTTGTGGAGTCATAAAACCCTGGAACTTTGCTGAAGTGACCAATGTTAAAGTGAAGTCCAGGTAGTTTGGGCTTATAAGTCAGTCTTGTACAGGAGGAGGTGTGAGTGAGTGCAATTGGAGAAACTCTGTGTTATTTGGATTACTTTTGAGAGAAGGTATTCATTCAGTTCAAGAGGATTCTAAGACTATTTTTGGGGTTGCAATGCTGTCGGGTTGCAAAATGTGACAAAGAGTTGGGCATTATCGGCAAACGTGTGGATTCTTGTCCCGTGTATATTTAGCATCAGACCCACAGACTCCACATATATATTAAATACAAGGGGAACAGAATTGACCCTTGAGGTATGTTACAGTGTAGTTGGAGACTTTTAGATATAAGATGGTTTTCTTCCACAAATTTAGATGGAGAGTGGAGAGTGCCTCTAGTAGAAAAATGGTATTGAATGCTGCTGATCAATCAAGCTGTACCAAAGAAGCATCCATCTCCACTATCTAGCAATTGCAACATGTCCTCCAGGATTAGCAGGGCACCTCTCTATACTGAGCTTAGGGCTCAGTCTGATTGGAATTTGTCGTGAAGGTTCTTTACAAAGGATGTAGGTCAGAAGTTGTATGCAGACGGCTTTTTCTATCATTTTTTTTTTTAAACTGTCGTAAGGTGGGATCAGCTTTAGCGTTTGGCTTTTTCATCAGTGATGTGATCTGGATAGCTTTGAGGGAGGAAGGAAATATTCTTTCTTCAAGTGAGGTCTTGATGTTGAGGAGCGAGGTGCAATGCATTTGACACAAGCTGGGATGAATTTGCCCATGCAAGAGGATGGTTTTATTGCTACAATCATCTTCAGCAGGGTACACATGGCAAGTAGTTTAAATGTTGACTAGCTGGATACATTTCTTCTGGGGATGATGGGCAAGGATGGGGTTTGACTGTTTTATTTAATCTTTTTGTGTATTTTATTTGAGAAACAACTTAGAGTTTTTGTTGCAGTCAAAGTGTTTATGCAACGTTTGACTGTTTTGAAAATATTTCTGTCAGTTTAGGGCTTCTTTTAGATTTTTTATTAAAAATACGGCTCAAGTATAAAACACCCGGCCTTTGTTTGATTTTCTTTAAGGTTTCAGTGCCCTAAGAGAATGTGACATAAGAGATGGCATCACTGTTGTGAACACTCATGATTTCACAAAATAGTTCCACCATGACATCTATACATACATGAGACACAGATTTTTGAAGGAACAGTCTAATATTTTTCATTCTCACACACAACCCTCTAGTATACCCATATCTGCAACTCATGTTGTTGACATACACAAAATATGGTCTACATAAATGGTGTACATTGTTTTTACTTTCACCCACACCCAACCTTCAAAATATGTGATTAATTTAGATATTATGTATTTATTTTATTTACTTATACATCCTTATAAATTGAACTCAAACCAGTGTGTGGTACATGAAGCCGAGTGAAGATATACTTCATAATACATATGCCACTGTAATGTCAGGCTTCATAAACCATGTAATATTGAGGCAGAATTTAACTACAAGAATGATTAAGGAATACCAAACAAAATGGGTGTGTTAAGCCAGGAGAGGTAGGGAAGGAAAAACCTTCACAAACTTCTTCAAATGATTTGAAGGCTCTGAACAGCATGTAGGCAGAACAAGAGCCAGACTGGGAAACAAAAGCAGCCCTGGCAAAAATGTTCAAAGCAACACCCGCTAAAATTTTCAAACAGACCCATTCTCGTCCGGTCTTTTTCTTTCTGGTCTCTTTCTTTCCAATCTCTCTCATTTCTATCTACCTTTTGCCTGCTGTGCTGATGCCATAAACCCCTCCAGAAAGAAAAATTATCAATATGGCCCTAGGGTATAATCTTCAGCCACAATTGAGTTGTCATGCTGTCTATGTCACACTACATGCAGACTTAGTACTCAGATGATATTATACGCAATGTCACTTTTTGTGAAAGCTTATGATTAGTTTTCCTCTACCATGAAACACTCAACAAGTAAAACACAGAAGACAACTTTAAGCGATTAGGCCATATATACCATCTTTATGTCCATTATTTTTGGAAAGCACTTAAACTATGCCTCTACTCAGTGCATAACACATGTGAAGTTTAAACACATAGTAGGTGTTTTGGCCATCTTCCTCAATCTTGTGCCCCACAATACGTAAGGTTTAAGGAGAAATGCGATGGAGTGTGAGTCAGTTACAAGGGCTGGGTTGATCTCAAAGAGTTACCTTAATACTTAGAACATTGTTAAGAAGGCAGAGTCCTCAGAGGGGCAAAGCTGCAGGCTGGATCTGAAGATGGGCTCATCAACAACGGCTTGACGAAGGACCAGGTCTTGGTGAAGCCATCAGCGAAGGTGAGAAAAGCTCCAAGCAGGAAAAGCTTGAAGTTCACATCCACAGAGTTGTCAACATCGATTGGATGCTGCTTGGCATTGGGCCCAATGAAGATTTTTACCTTCGGGCTTAGACTCTTTTGTGGAAGTCTGATTCCTTCAGTAGGTTAATGCTGCAGGTTTAGCCAAAGAAGGTTTGACTTTCTCAGATGCAAGCCGGCATTGGGCCCGATGAATCAGATTTGCTGCCGCGGACAAGAATCTAGCAGGAACTATGGCAAAGTCACGCTCAACAGTAATGCACCCTCAAAGGAATGTCATGGCAGGCTGGTCCCAGTTTTCTGTTAGTTCTCCAGGCAAAAAGTCTTGAAAAGGTTTCCAAGTCCCAGACCTTAGTTTAGGCAGGAGGAGTACACTCTGAAACAAGCTTAGGGTTCCAGGACCTCAGGAATAACACTTGGGGGTCTGGACTCACTCCAACAGAAGCCACCAGCAGGGTCCAGGGCAGGTCCAGTTCATACTGGTCAGATGGGTTCTTTCAGGAAAGTGGGATTATCTGTAGCTTAACTGGAGGTCGGCCAACTAACCCAAGGAGTTCACTGCTTTATCCTGGGAAAAGTGATGGGAGCAGAACAAGCCCTTTGGGTTTTTCTCAAGGTCTCAATAGCAAGTGCAGTCCTTCTTCTGTCTTCTTTAGAACCAGTAGTGTTCTGAAGATGGTGCCCAGGGGTGCCATATTTATACCTGGAACTGGGGGTGACTCTTGACCTTTTCCTAACACATAGGGAAAAGGCTCCCAGGCGTAGCCCTACCTACTGTTGCAGCAGTTCCTGTGGGTCTGTTCGTAACCATCACTAGTTTTCAAAGTTCTTTAATGGTGTTTTAAAACAAAGAAACACAGCTCGCCATTGCAGGCCGCTCCTCCTGTTCCGCCCGCAGTCAATGTGAAAACAGCGGCGGCCCCGCTTTGGATCTTGCGGTGGTGTTTCTCTCGACCTGGGCGGGCGTAAGGAACTACCAGCCCCATCATGCTTTGTGCAGGCAAGGAGATTTGCCGGCCCACTTGGGGCGTGACTTGTATAAATGGAGGGAAAATGCTGGCAGAAATGTTTGGCCGTCCTGGTTTGCAGTTGGCTTTGATGAAGGGCGCAAGCCCGAAACGCGTCGCATTAAACTGCTGGACAGTGTGTTTTTAAACAAATCAGCTCCCCTGGCTGCAGCAAATACTCATATATTGTGATGGAGGGAGGCCTCTCAGTACATTCCATATTTAGCTCAAAAACCCAGGGTCGTCCACGTTCGGGCCATAGGTAATAACTAGCGTGATTAGTGTACCTGAGAGCACCCTCTGCAGGATCGCATATTGGCCCTGATCATCTGTGAAGGTTTGTGTGGCTGTAAATGGCACCCCCCTCCTTACCAGGGTTAGTACTCCTCTGGAGTATGTTGAGTATGAGGAGGATAAACGCGTACCGGTCCACCTGGACCCTACTGTGCATTTGAGTGCTTTGTAAGATGCGTTTCTTGAAGCATCGCAACTTGTATGTTGTGTATGTCCATGTAAGCCAGTACCTGTCTAGTTTTTCGGGGGTTAAGCCTGCGGACATTCCATGTTATGAATGATGTGGTGTTTAGTCCTCTAGGTCTCTCCCACCTGTCCTGTAAGCTTTTACGGATCCTGCGTGTCAGCGGTGTAGTGATAATCACTTCTCTGTTTATGTGATGTGAACAACTGAGACAACAACAGTCTGAAACAGTACCCCACCCCCTCTCACTTCAGCAACCCAACTCTGCTAAAGAAGACCCCACAGAAAGTTAAACATTCAAATACAAACATCCGCCTTTGTTGGCGTTTCGGTAGTACCATCATTTTGTTAACTATATAACTATTTTGGGGTGCACCCACTCGGGGTCCGCCAGTGTCCCGATTGCCCTCCCATACTTAGAGGGCAGCCGTATATTTTATATCCTCTGGTGTACTTTGATAGGATCAGTCCGAGGCCCCAGAGCCCAATATCAGCCAGTCCCTGATGCGTTGACTCTTCTAACATTTTAACCCCTACTCAATTGGCCTCCCCGCCCCCTGCCCCCTCCACATTATAGTCATACCTGCGAAGCAAAACATTCAGGTCTTTCTGGGGATGCAGGAGCAAGCGCCAAGCCCACCAGGGACCCCATCCCATTATATCGCTGGCCCTGTGTGGGAATTGATGTGCCTTCCATCTTGCTTCATGCGGTGTTAGAGTCAGTGTTCGACCTCAGTGTCATTGTGAACGCGGTGATCCCTCTTCTGGGTGGAGTGCTTGGTAACATATTCAAGTGCCGACTGTGGTGTTGTGAAGATTCTTACTTTACCACAATGCTCGATGCGCAGCCTGGCCGGAGAGAGCATTGCATATGGAATTTCTGCAGCTTGCAGCTTCTTCTTGATCGGTATGTATTCTTGCCTGGCAGCTTGTAAATTTGCAATGAAGTCCGGGTAGAAGGACACTGCATTGCCTTGGTAGGTGATATTTTGGCGTTCCCGTGCCAGCCTAAAAACCGTATCTCTGTCTCTATAGGTCATTAGCTTGGCTATAATACACCGCGGGTGGCGCCCGAAACCGGCGTGGCCATCAGAGATCGGTGGGCTCTCTCTACCACAAACAGTTGTGAAAGGTTATCCTGTCCAAACACTTCTCTCAGTAGCTGCTCCACGTATTCCTCTGCTTTGCCCATATTTGTTGTTTCCGGGATTCCGGTGATGCGCAGGTTGCTCCTCCGAGACCGAGCTTCCAGGTCTTCATTCTTAGCTTGTATTACATCAAGTACTTTTTCCATGTTAAGGCATTTGTTTTTCACCAAGTTGACAGTGTCTTCTGTGCTTGACAGTCTTTGCTCCACCTCTATTAGTCGCACCGCGTGATTATCTAGCTTGGTAGTTAGGTGGTCCAGTCGGAGGTTGATTCGGTCTATTTTGCCATCGATTGATTGCAGACTTTGCTGCATGGCAAGTAGAGTGTTTTCTAGTGTTGATGTATTCGGGCTTGTTTCTTCTCCCGTGCCTCCATTTGTCATGTCAGGGGCTCCTCTCGTGCTTTTCCTGCTCTGAAATGACAGCTTGGGTTGCGCTTTGTCTGTTTTGCCCATGGGCGCCAATGCGTAAGCGATCTGCGAGCACCAGGGCTATCTGCCTAATGCGGGTGATTAGCTGCACCCAATAACTCCGTGTCCCACATCATCTGGTTTAGCCAACAGCTACTTTACATTGACACCTATTTTCTTCATTAGGCAGCAAAGGATCCCCACGTGAGACGCGTGCACTGCAGAGGTCAAGGAAGTAGACGATTCCCTCCCTGCATAGGCAGCCTTTGTGCAGTTCTGGCCGTTACTCAGGCCCGTCCGTGAGGCCTCCACACTTGGCCTGTGTCTTCCAGCTCCTGATTTGTGCCCCCGCGCTCACACTGCTGGTTGTCCCAGACGCGGGTTCGGGCGCTCACCTTGCACGTACCGCACCTCCTGAGTGACTCGCGCTGGTTGCCCTCAGTGATAGGCCTCACCCCACCTGGAGTTTCCACCTCACCACATCAGAGCCAGCCGGCCCCGCCTCTGCGCAGCACCCCGGCCAGCCAGCCCATCACAGCCAGCGCAGGACACCCACTGGCAGGGGGGCCCATCCCGCACCACCCCGCACCACCCCGGTGTGTCTTCTCAATGCAGGCTTACCCCACAGTTTTCTGCCACCGGAGCTCCTTTACTTCTACTTTTTCTTCCGGGGCAGCCCGCTGCACATATCGTCAGGCACCTCACTGCAGGTGACAACGCACCCCACCTGGGCGACAAGCTATTATTTTACTTTTCAGTGTCCCCGCTGGCCACTCCGTGGTGTCTGGAGCTCCAGCCTCAGCTCGGACCACCACTGTTATTAGGCAGGCGCCATCCTGCTGACCACAGCTCAGTCGTGCCGCAGAGCGCTGCTGAGGAATCCACCACTCACCGGGGCGTTAGCTCGCCGCAACCGGGCTCTGTCCGCTCCCGGACCGATCACCTCACCGCATCTAGTCTCTGCGTACCATGGTTCTCACCAGATGTCCGGATTTTTCTAGGATTAATGATACGGCCCGCGGAGCTGCACCAGGGTGCAGCCATGTTGTGTTGGGCTCTCTAGCGCCCCCCCCACGAAGATTGTCAGCTTAAACCAATGTTTATGGCTGAAAATGGCTCCTTTACTGCTTGTCAAGTATACACAAAAGGATACTTCGTGGGCATAACTGCAGTTACTCTAGAGTCATTGTATGCCACATCCACAAACAATTACACAGTAGTAAAACCCACACAAAGGGTTTTAAAGTGTGGTTTGTCTTGAGAGTTGGGGAATACCTACAAACTCATAAATTATAGACATACACAAACTCTTCTCAGACCTTTTCTATCCTGGAAATGTTTGGAGGTTTTCCCATCAAAGGGCTGATGCACATCTTCTTCTTGGAGGGTAATGGGAACTTCAAACTACCAAAATTCATGGGGGTTGTAGGAAAGGGTATTTCGTCATGGAGAGACAATTTTCCTGTGGAGGAAAAGCAAAAAGAAAAACTGTGCAGTTGCATAGCAAGGCTGCCTTTTGGCCATGAGTCATTGTACTGCATGTACTATTACACCTTGGGGAAACAACAGCTTGAACAAAAGTCAGTAGTAAACGTTATTGTTTCCAGAGCAAATACATTTCCAATGTGTCCTCTGTAGAGATGTGAACATTATCAACATTCACAAGGTCCGTAGCCTTAAAAGCTTATAAAATAATGTCAATGGATTTCAAATAATGTCTCATTGCTTGATAGTTTACTCCAACTAACCATTGCTCAAAGAACTTGCAAGTGCACTGTGCTCCTTGTTCTATCTATATTGTCCTATTACTGCTTTTTTCTAATATATGTATTTGTCTTCTGTCTCAATAGCCTCATCTAGCCACAATATTTTCCTTTTTGCATTTCAATTATACCAAGAAGTGGGGAACAGCAGATCTCATTGCAAGACATGAGTCAGCAAATACTATTTTTACCAAAATGTAAATGAAGTTTGGAAACTCTGCTGTCAGTGGAGGTCGAAAAGGTTAATACCGCACTGTGGTGCTGAGGACAACATTATCATCACCCAGATTCTCTGCAGCCAGAGGATTGCCCAATAAGGATTGGGACTAACATCTACAGGAAATCAGTCCCATTTGATGACCAACAATAGTTGTCAGATGGGAGGTACTACCATAGCTCAAGCTAGGCAAATGAAAAAATGTGATACTGCAAGACTCTCAGCTGTACAGCTTTGCACTATCCTAGTTAAAAGAGATCAACCATTTCTATGTTTTGACTTCTGTATTAGATGTTTCATGTTGTGGGCATCAAAATGACAGTGGCGTAGCAATAGGAGGGTTGGGGGGGGGGTCCGCCTCAGGTGGCATGAGTTTTGGGTGCGCCCCTCCGCACTTGTATGTGTGGCCATCGCGGGGCAGCGGCTGCAGGAATTGTCAGCACCCCGCTCTTTGATTAGGCCTAGCTACGCCACGGCAAAATGATCAATAAAGTATACTGCAGTAATGTCGCTGGGATCACCTAAATGTAAATGAAATCATCAAGATCATTTGGCCTGTTACTTGAAATAATAAATTCAATTACACATTCCAGTAAGGAAGAAATAAAGGCAGAATTAGGTTTAATGTAGACACTATATAATATAGGGGGCATTATAGGTACTCAAGGAGAGCTGCACATTTAGTTTGTCTTACTTAATATAATAGGAGTGACAGTGAACTCTTCAATAGATCACCAGAGCCCTGTACCCCTGTTTTTCTGAGGAGTGATAGTGATGAATTAAAATGTAGTCAATGGTTTACGATAAATAGCAGATCAGGTTTTTGTGTATCATATCATAAGTCATGTGTTTTTAATCATAATAACTTCTTTGATGGGGGCTCATTTTTCTAAGACCACTGAACATTCCTGGGGAAAAACAATGTGGGATCACCAGATGCCACGTATATTTCAAGTTGAACTAGCAAATCATTTGTACAGAAATGAGTTAAGATGTAAACGATTGTTTATAAGTCCAACTCCCCAACCCATAGCTGCTGATTGAAAAGGATCACAGCTGTCACCAACTGAAGAATCTCCACCCCCCCCCCCCCCAGTCTCAACGGACCACAGGCGAGCTTGCACAGATGCTGTACATGCTGCGAGGATCCATTGCACCCCTGCGCTAGGACATGGAAAGGCACTGAGACAGACTCAGAAACATTCTACACCACTTTATTACATAATATTCAATGTCAGAAAAGGCTGAAAGACAAATTGCAGTTTATTCATATAAGACTCCATTGCAGGGTGGATGGTATTTCCGAGAAGCAGTCGTGCTCTAAAGTAGATTAGGAGAAAGGGCTGCCCCAAGAATCCATTAAAAGAGCTCACAGGGCAGCATAATCTGATCAATGACAGATTGTGTTTCAGCGCCCGAGACACTACATGGCACTTGTAGCGAAGAGGCTAGGATAGAAAACTATGGTTTACTTCTAGATGCCACATTGTATTTTTGATATCCTCACATTGTATGTTGTAAATTGAATCTATGTAGTGCTTACTACCCCTGACCAGGCTCTGAAGCACTTTGTAGCGAGTAGCAAGCTACTCTGAAACTCACTGTTAGAGTTAAATAGTAGATTAGTAATATCAGTTTCCTTTTTGCTTTGTGGATCAGTTGTCGTACGTTTGTGCTCTATAGTTTTCATGTGTTTAGTAGTGTTTTGAGGAGGGATAGAATAATGGGGAGAGGAGCCTTACAGCTAGAGCGGTCGACGTCGGTGCTGGGGAACCGTGTTCGAGTCTCGGCAGCGACGCCCAACATCCTGTGATTCTGGGCAAATCACTTAATCTTCCCGTGCCTAACAAAAAAAAATGAATGTGTCCTTGTGTAACGAAACTGGTGCTATGTAAAGCGCTCTGATACCGATATCTTCGGGTCTAGTTCGCTATAAAACTCTATAAAAAAAAATGGAAGTGGATTAGAAAGGGGACATGTACGCCAGTTAGTTGGGTGAATTGTCTAAAAAGGAGGGGGAAGTTAGAAAAGTGTGTTTGGGAGTTCATAGTAGACAGAAAGGTTTAGGATGAGTCCAAGAGAAAAGGAATGGGACAAAGACTGAAGATTTTTTTTAAAACTTTTTGGGAGAAATTGGGTTCTTTGAGGGGAATGAAACCCTACTCAAGCAACAGCCACAATCCTTGTCAGGGTGAACCACTAAAAGTCACTAAAATTAACCTGTGTTAACCCTCTGGTAGACTGGACACAAAAGCATTCAGGCTTAACTCAGAGGCAAAGTGTTTATGCAGCCTTAAAAGTAATAAAGAGAAAACACAACACAAGAAAACTCCCACACCAATTTAGAAAAATAGAGTAAAATTTAATGAATTATTTGCCACCAAAACGGCAAGAATCCAAAAAGCAGAAATGGAAATATGAAATTTTAACAGTTTAGGTAAAAATAGTGCATAAAAACACAAAGTGCCAACTGTGGTTAACTGATCAGGCCGGTCTGGGACAAAGTCACAAGTTCAGGCCGACCACAATGGAGCGTGGGCCAGATACAGGGATCAAACTAGTCCCGCTGAGAAATGTACCTTAAATCCTGTTTACTGAGTGTTGCACCATGCAGTGGCGGTCCAGAGAAGCGATGTTACATTCGCGTTGACAATCCATCAGGCAGCAGCGTTTCAAATGAGCTGCGAGGGCTGCAATGAGAAGCTGGGGGGTCCGCGCCAAGGATACACAGCACAGTGGGGGTTTCGATGAGCTGTGCAGGCTCGATGCAGGCTTGCATCAAGGCTGCGTAGGTTCTGATGAGGTGCTGCAAAAAGCTGCATCATGTTTGTTCATGCTGGTTGGTTCTGATGATACAACAGCTAGGCTTGCAGAGCACCTTTTAGCCCCACTTCCGAGGGGCCAGGAATGGAGAGGCACCACTGAGGGGGTTGGGGATCACAGCATCCAGAATCCAGGTGTAGGGTTGAAAATGGTTGGAGCCTTTTCAGTCCCTGAAGCTCTGATCAGGTGGCCAGCCTACTAGCCCTTGGAGTCACTCTGGTGGTCCTGGGTTCAAGGTGCAGGTCCAGTCTTTCTCACTAGGGGTCAGGGGAACTCGCAGAGTTTCACTCTGTGGAATTCCACTGAGTTAGATAAAAATTCAGCGAGATTCTACGGAGTTCGGCCAACATGCAGAAAACATGCGCGTCGCACTGCAATTTAGTACCAGTAGCACGAGCAGTCCTGAAAAATCAGGGCGAATGGTACCATGTGCTGTTCAAGAGTGCGCAGCCATTTGAGTTGATTTTGCTGTTGCACAAGTATAAAATCTATTCGAGCAGCAGCAAATCCATTTGAGAAGCAGCCCTCCCATGTTGGACAATCGCGCTACGGGACGCCATATCTCGCTCACATTCTCCGACGATGTGGGAAACAATTCTGCCACATGGCGATAAGCAGATTTTGGCCAGAACTTCATATTACAAGAGTATTGCGGAGTCACCAAATTCCACCAATTCCTGACGTCAGGGCCTGTCACCAAACCCCGAACAGGCTGCCAACCTCACACCATGCACAGCCTTCGGCCCGTGCAATGTAGGATTGGCCTTCGGGCCCAGGGAACCCCAGCCCCTGGGGCTAATGCATATATATTCAAGGGGAAGGGTGCATGCAGCTCTCTCCTGACCTTTAATTGGCCCTAGAGATCCCATCTCTCAGGGCTAAATATAATAAAAAAGGGGAGGGGGCTCATGGCCCCCTCTCCAAGCACTCATAATCCCTGGGGACGCCATCCCTCAGGGCTAATTTTTGCTTTAAAAGGGAGGGTGGCAGCATTGCCCTCCTCCCTAAGCATTTTCAGGCTCCAGGAACCCCATCCCTGTGGCCAAGGCCAGTTAAAAAGGGAAGTGGGCATGCGGTCCCCTACCTGAGCTTTTTTGAGCTCCCAGGGCCAAATTTAATGAAATAGGGGAGGGGACGTGCGCCTCCTTCCTCTTGCCTTCTAAGGCCCAAGGAACCCCATCACCTGGGGCAGGGTAATTAATAAAGGGAGGGGGGTGCGCTCACCCCTCCCAAGCCTTTATAGGCCCCAGGTACCCCATCCCCAGAGGCCAGGCCTTATTTAAAAGGGGAGTGGACCATGTGGACCCCTTCTCCAATCCTCATTAGACCCCAGGGACCCCATCCCTTGGTGCCTCCCTTTTAGATAGGTGGGTGTCTCAAACGCACACACTTGGGGATGCGGTGGAGCCCCAGTGACCTGTGCCACCACCTAGCTCCCCGCACGGTGCAGGAGTCAGCATTGATCTTACAGCCATTAATGCTCCTCCCTCCATGAAGGAGCAATATGTTATTCTGTTTCACAGATCAGAAGTCTGCTCCCTGCCAGTGGGATCACTTTTAAAGATCCTGCCGGCTGCTCCCTGCCAGTGGGAGCACTTTTAAAGATCCTGCCGGCTGGGAGTAGACTAAGGGCCTGATTACGACTTTTGGCGGTGCGGGCGGCACGCCACCACTGCGCCCTGCACCGCCAAGAGTAGCTGCCGCCTGCCCACCAGATTACAAGTAATTTTGTGGTTTTGTGGGCAGGCTGCGTGGCGGTCCATGCGGCGGGCTGTTTAAAGGCTCATTTTGAGCCTTAAACAGCACCATCGCGGGACGGCCAGTGCACGTTCCTGCATGGGAAGGAATGCACCATGTCATGCATTCCTTCCCAAGCAGGAACTGGGAGTGCAAAACTACAGGGGGGCACAACATGTGCTCCCCTTCATGCAGCCCTGTGCACAGGGGCAAGAGGGGGCCTTGTAGGGCCCCCTTTCTTTACTCACTGCCAGCAGTTACATGGAGGAAGAACCTCCATGACAACGCTGGCAGTGAGGAAAGTTGTAATATTCTTGACGGTGCCTCAGGGCACCACCAAGCCTATTGCGGCCCTCAGACTCCCGCGGGACAGCCAGGGAACGGGGTTCCCTGGTGGTTGCGGTGGTGCAATGATTGTCCGACTGCCAAAGTCCTAATAGAGTGGTCGGACCGCTGGTGCGGTGGTGACTGATCTGCCACTGCTGTGCCCCCACAAGTCTGGCGGTCCAAGGACCGCCAGACTTGTAATCAGGCCCTTAGTGTTTGCTCCCAATTGGTGGGAGATTTGAATGTTCTCCTGCCAAATGGGAACAAACACGGTTCCCTGTCCAGGACCAAAAACTGCTTGGGAATGATGGCAGGCTGCCCCCTCCCCTTAATTTATACATTGGGCCCCAGGGGATGGGGTCTCCATGACTGAAAATGGCTGAGGAGCGTGGCAGCACATCTCCTCTCATTCATTTATACAATGGGCCACGGGGATGGGGTCCGCAGGGCCAAAAACGGCTCAGGGAGGGGCACATGTGCCCCCTCCCCTTACATAATATACCCTGACAATGGGGATGGGTTCTCCAGGGCTCAAAATGGGTGAGGGAAGGGGGGCCCTACACATGCCTCATGAAAAAAACAAAGGTTAAAGTAACATTATAGAAAGGTGAATTTCTCAGTGACAACGTTTTGAACTGAAAAAACACAGAAATTCATCAGTTCTAGTCAGCAGTGCTAACTATAACTTGCCCCCCTGCCATGCACGGCTTATGACCTCACTCATGACATGTTCTATGACATCTTTTATGACATCACTGATGGCATCTCAAATGACATCATAAATGGCATCACTGATAATATCACTGATGACATCACTGATGACATCATCCAATGAGTGTGCTAGTTTGTTTTATAGTTTACATAGCCACAGGTAAGTACCATATTACTTGTCTACCTAGAGAGTCTTGCGAGATCATAATAAAAAATAAAAACAATTAACATTCTACTCACCTAGAGAGTCTTGCGAGATCATAATTTTAAAAAAACAATTAACATTCTACTTATCACAGTACTTATGTCTTACACACTCCATCTCAATAACAAGGGCCACAATATGCATTTCTACTACTAGAATGTATTGAGAACTTACCTATTCCTTTTTACTATTCACGACCCTGCTAGATCGTAAATGTATTTTTTAACAATATACATTGACTTTCATCACAGCAGTTATGCCTTAGAGGCCTCCTCTCCAAATCTAGGGAGACAGGATGCATTTCTGCTGGCCTCTTATACATCTTTTTTATTTAATTTCCACAACACCTGCAAATTTGCACAGTAAACAGTAATGGTGGCCATTTAATTTCTAAAACTAACAGCCAGCGAGTCAGAGCACCCAAGAGAGCATGAAGGCTCACAGGGAAAACGGGCCTCTGCCCTATCACAGGGTTCCATTTTTGAATTCGTAATCTCGCGGGACCTTTGCGAGACTCTCGCGAACCCAACCATCCCAATATCTATATTTTTTTTAACCCCGGGCAGAGACCTCCGCTCCGCCCGCGGAGTGTGCGGAGATTTGCCTACTCCGCGTTCCGCGGAGAACGCGGAGTGGGCAAATCTCCACACACTCCGCGGCGGAACAGAGTTGGCCAACCCCGCCTCCACCCCCCCTATTAACAATTGATTAAAACTTAAATAAAAAGACTTTAAAGTAAAGAAAAACTACTACGTGCATGCGCAGTTATCCCAGAGATGGCGCTGAAGAGGAGGAGGGCTGCCCGGAGACGCCGCAGCCAAGGTAAGTCGTTTTTCTTTACTTTAAAGTCTTTTTATTTAAGTTTTAATTAATTGTTAATAGGGGGGGTGGGAGGCGGGTGGCGTAGCGGAGCTCCATGGAGTTTGTTCTCAACTCCGTGGCCCTCCGCGTAGGCCCGCTACGTCCACTACGCCCTGGGTTAATTTTTTTACCCTTAATGTCTAAAGAACTACTGAATGGATTTGCACCACATCACAAAAAGCATAATCTGTGGACAGAGATCTAGCTTCCTGCCGAATTTGGTGTAATTCCATTTAGCAGTTTTTGCTGTAGTCTTGTCTAAACAAGTCTATGGAAAACGGATGAGGATTTTGTGCTTTGGGATGCCCCTTAAAGTTTTGTGAAGATTCATCAAACGGGGCCAAAGTTATTAGCAAACTAAAAAATGCTCCATCTATGGAAAAGCAGACCTAACTATAACTATCTAGGTAATTAATATATATGTATTTTTTTTAACTCTGCACATGATGACTACAAATGAATTTCCCAAATAGTGCTTCTGTATGTGTGACAGTGGAATTTAAGCAATAAAGCAATGCCTTATAACTTCAAGAGTTTGGGAGCAGTTTCCTTGACTAGTGCGGAGTTCGAATATGTATTGGAGTTAGGGGTGGGCTATAAACTCTGCTCCACCAGCAGAGTTCGCAAAGTTTTTGCCCAGTACGCATGGTGGAGTTTTTCTAGTGCACGGCTCGCCCATGTTTAAGTTGGAGAAAATCAAGCACTAGAACGCCTTCTGCTGAAATTTCTCAACGCGGGCGGTTGTGGAAGGTCACTACCGCTTGAGTTGAGAAAGCTGCAGCTTGAGTAGAAAGTCTGCTTGAGCAGCAGAAAGAAGCAGTGACCTCTGGCACGCCATGTAGTGCAGTTCACGCTGATTTTACAACACTGAACAAGCTCCCGATGCTAAAAATCAACCCAGCAGTATGACGTGCCAATTTCCGCCGCTTGCGGAACTCCGTGGAATCTCACTCTGGAGCACTGTGACAAGCAGCTACTGTCATACACACATCCAAAGACAAGTCTAGTAAAGCGATCACTCAGAGTTTGCACTGACACCAGTGGATGGTTTATTTCAGTTACGCGTTTCACTTGCAAGGCAAATATATATAGTTACAGTTAGGACCTAGTTTCCATAGGAAGAGCGTTTTTTCATTTGCTAATAACTTTGGCGTCGTTTGACGAATCCTCGCAAAATTATCAAAACAAATACACCAGTCACTTCATCTGCTGTCTTGAAAGTTTCGGGGTGATCCGAGCGGGGGCCGAGGAAAAAGGGGGGGTCCCAAAACTCTTTTTCTCAATGTTAATTTTCATAGGAAACTTTAGACACGGCTACAGCCCGAACTGCTGAACGGAATTACACCAAATTTGGCAGAAAGGTAGCTCTTGGTCAAGAAAGCACTCTTTCTGTTAAATTATGTAAATACGTTCAGTAGTTTCTGAGAAATTTAAAGATTTCTCAGATATACAACTGTGGCTGCGGTGGATCCCGCGACCCCTCCCAATCTCGTGTCTGAGATCTGATTGGCTGCCAGCACTTCAAACCAGGAAGTGTTGGCAGCCATCTTGTGACAAGGTTATACCGAGTCACAAGAAAAAACATTTTTTTTAAAAAGAAAAGGGGGCAGGGTAGAAACACCATGACCCCCTAGGCCTGTTCACTGGGTCCCACAGGTAACCCCAGGGCCAAAAAAAGCATTTTTTGAAAAGTTTTTGGCGGGAGCCACAGTGGATCCGCAAATCTGGCTGAAACCTTTTTACAAAACGAAGCGCGGGCTCCCGTGCTTCATTTAATTTAGGCCCCCGGGTGGGCCAGGTCTCGGGGGCAAGAAAAAATAATGAGGGGCCCCCCGCAGCCCCTGGGACTGCCACCTCCCGGGGCTGATTCACTGAAATGTGGGGGGCCACGCGCCCCCCTGCAGCCCCAAAGACCACCACTTCCCCGGTGCTATATTAAATTATAGTGAATGTGAGGGCTTCAGCCCTCCCACGCAGCCCGGGGACCGCCACCTCCCCGTGGCTAATATAGTAAAATGCGGGGCATGCACCAACCCGCTGCCCCGGGGATTGCCACCTCCCTGTGGCTAATATAGTAAAATGTGGGGGGCACGCACCGTCCCGCTGCCCTGGGACTGCCACCTCCCCGGGGCTATATTACATTAAAATGCATGGGGGGTTCCGGCCCCCCACACAGCCCCGGGGACCACCACCTCCCCGGGGCTTAATATTTGTTGGAGGGGGCCATGCGGCTCCCACATGGAGCCCTAGATGGCCCTGGGGACCGCCTACCCCCAGGGCCGGCTCCAGCAATATCCCAGGGTGCCCACCCCTGGGTCATTGCAGTTTGCTATGGCTTGGCGGGAGCAGTGCTCCAGCCAAGCCACAGCAAAGTCTGGTCCACTTCATGGGAGCGAGAGCATGGCAAATGCTCTCGCTTCCATGAAGCGGAGCAGAATTGCTTTTGGAGAGAGGGAGCTACATGTTCGCAGCTCCCTCTGTCCAAAAGCACTGCCGGCTCCCGCAGGAGGCGGGGAGCCGGCAGTGACCGCAGTGGGCCTTGATGCTCCCCCTGCGGGCCCCACAAGCTCGCCATGCCCCGGGGATGGGGTCCCCAGGGCAATATTGGCCAAGGGAGGGGGCAGCGCAGGCCCCCTCTCCATTTAAAAAAAGCAAAACATGAAGGCCTGGCCCCGGGGATGGGGTTCCCGGGGCTGAAATCGGCCTGGAAAAGAGGGCTGCGGTGGGCTCCCACCCCATTAAAAAAAATATATCTATATGATGGCCTGGTCCCCCTTCCTAAAAAAATAGGGAATAAAAGCCGGCAAATCGCTAAGGCCCCGCCCACTTTCTCCAACACTCTGCAAACACGCCTTCTGGGGCGCTCCTGGGTGGGGGAAGAAGTCCCCTTGGCTGCTGAGGGTCCTTAGGGGCCAACAAGACCTCTTGTTACCTCCAGTAAGCCCCACACAGTGGGATTGCTGAGAGGTGGTCTGAGGCCACACACCCTTTTTGAACCACTCTGCAAATTTGCCTCTCCGTGCACTGCTGGTGGGGAGATGAGGTCCCCTTGCCTCCTGAGCGCCTCAGGACTATAGTGGACTTCATCCCCCAAGCAGCAGTGCACCGAGAGGCGCATTTGCAGAGTGATGGATAAAGGGGTCGTGGCCTCTGACCACCTCTCAGCAATCCAGCTGTGTGGGCCTTACTGAAGGTAACAGGAGGGCTAGTTGGCCCCCAAGGACCCTTAAGAGCCAAGGGGACTTCACCCCCCCTAGAAGTAGTCCGCCCGGAGGCGCATTTGCAGACTGGTGGAGAAAGGGGGCGTGGCCTCCTACAATGTCTCAGCAATCCCACTGTGTGGGACTTACTGGAGGTAACAACAGGGGCAGTTGGGCTCCTAGGACGTCCTTGGGGGGCAAATACCCCTCCTGTTACCTTCAGTAAGTCCCACACAGCGGGATTGCTAAGAGGTGTTCGGAGGTCATGCCCCCTTTCTCCACCACTCTGCAGCTGCAGCTCGTGGTGCACTACTTATTGGGGAATGAAGTCCACTTTACTCCTGAGGTACCTTGGGGGACAAGAAGCCCGCCTGGTAACTCTTGTAAGTCCTACACAGCGATTCCTCTTTCGCTACCACTCTGCAAATGCGACTACTAGTTAAAAAACCATGGAAATTCACTGAAAAAACCAAAGGTTACAGGGACGTTACAGTTAGGAATTAGCATTAAAAACCCTTAGAAATTCACTGAAAAACCGAAGGTTACAGGGACGTTATAGTTAGGGTCAGATTTCACTCATTCAAAACCAGCAAATTCAACAGTTATAGTTAGCTGAGCTAACTATAACTCGCTCCCTCGCAATGCACTGCCTATGACCTCACATATTACATAACTCATGACATGGTCAGTGGCAGCACTGATGACATCACTGATCACATCTCAAATACATCATACTTATTAATATTGATGTTCAATGAATGAATTCCTATCTGTCTTTATACAGTCCATATGTACATGCATGTAATGATGTAATATTAGTTTCATGTTCAGACATACCCATGTATGTTGTGTGTATACATAGACTGCATACACATAAAATGTATTATATATTTATTTTTAATGCATTTATTTGAATAAAATATGTTTGTATACACTTCTATTGTAGTTATTTTCCCTCTAATCATATTTACATACTCTGCTCTGATGTATATGCACTATCCTAGAAAGGAGTAGAAACCTATAATCAGACACTAATCTATATATATGTTTTCTCGTCATATATACACCCATCTACATATATATTTTCTCTATACAATGAGATACTGAAATATGAAGACAGATGTCTTGTCATATATGGAGTAGTTGATGTTTTTTATAAATAAGTGTAGACATAGAAAACATTCATACATATACATTTGCATAATCCAGTTTTGATAGGACAAGAGAGATTGTTGCTTGTACCTTGTGGGTGAATCTAGGTGCAGGAAGATGTGTTACAGTGTTTTCATTGTAAGAAATGTTGATTTGGCTAACTTTTCCACTTGGGCATTCATTGACAGCTGTGCATTCATGGTAATTCCAATATTTCTTACGTCCTTAGATATTTTTGGCGGTGGCTCTAGAACGTCTGGCCAGGTGCAGAAAGGGTCATATATTGAGTGTTTCAGTTTTAGACTCAATTTGAGATGGCTCCATGTTATCCATTGGTCAATGGCCCAGAGCAAAGTGAAGATTTGGGGTTTTCCAATGTCCTTGGGACTTTCTAATATCAGTCATATTGGAGTGTTTCTGCGTAGTTGTGGCAGGTGAATTAAAAACCATTGATTAGCTAAGGTAATGATTTCATGTAGATGTTGACATATATGGATTACATGATTGAGCCTTGAGGGATTCCTCCTTTAATGCTGTAGGGTTTTGAAAAGAATGCAGGATAATATTTGTTCTATTGTGTAGGTACGATGTGATCCAAGCGAGAGCTATGCCTTTTATTCCGGCTTCCTCGAGTCTTTGGAATAGTGTGTCATGTTGTACTTTCTTGCCTTATAGCTGACCTTAGAGGTACTTCTCATCTATACAAACAGGACCTCTAAAGTTATGTGGTAATGGAGGACCAAATTATGTAGCTAAGTTGATTAAATTATGCAGTAAGTAAAGACAGGCAAATTGTGTGACGCAATGCAGCACATTCTGTGGCAGTATTATTTAACTGTATGGTTAATTTAACACATTAATACTGTATGGGCAAAAGTTTCACCTCATTAACTACAGTTTAGACCTTAATGCAACAATCTGCAACTAAATCATGACTAGATAACCTTACAGTGTGACAGCACGTAAGTTGCTCTTTTTTTAGTGACTTTTGATTTTTTGTTGAATTCTGCCAATTGTTCCAGTGTCCCTGATAATAGCTACGTCCTAATACACCAAACCTGGTGCATGTCTGAGATACCATATTGCTTTCATGACAGACTCTTGTTAGTAAGGTAACTTATGCACTAAACTGTGAATTTTCTTAGCCCAAGTGTTAGCTATTAAGCGTGGAGACTTCAATCAGTAGTGATATCATACTTTTTAACCTTTAAATTTTATGTCCTCCCTTCTTTTCCTCCAAGAGGGTACCTGTAAGCTTACAGCACTCCTGTACATGAATATCTCTTTTTTTGTTTTTTTACCAGCACGTAAGCCACAGTTTACTTCACCACTCTATAAAAAAAACGTTTTGAGATACAATAACTTCTTTTTCTTTCATTCTTTATTTGCTGGTCGAACCATCTATCTTTTTCCTCTACCTTTTCTGTTCTTTCTTCACAGTATTGCGTCCTTTCGCATTAAATAGTTATTGTTTTTGCTTGTAACTGTGCAACTTTACATGATCAAGCATGTGATGTTTCTATTAAACAGGGAATGTTACTCCCGTATGGTACCAAATGACAGAATCCTGTGCTGCTGGTTTTCCTCTCACTAAGGTGCATCTTCCCTCACACGATTGCGATCAGTGACTGAAACTGAATTCCATTTTTATTGTAGGGTAAAGGACTTTTGAATATGTACCAGACACCTGACATGCGAATTAACTGATGCCACTACCTTACAACCTGTAGTCTTGAGCAAGTCCCAAGAGGGAGAACAAAACTCATGTCGACTGTAGGCTGTGAACAGCTTTTTGTCCCATCACTAGTGTAGATAGTGCACCATGAAAACTTTGTGTCTCGAGACTGTACAAGTGGAAATGGAAATATGAGAATAAGCTGTTTTGACAAACTGACGGACATAGATTCTAGGAGTAGTATGGCTTAATATGAATATGCAGAAATCTAAAATACTTTCATTCCTTACACAGATTACTGTATTGCGTGCTGCCCCATTATAAATTACAATTATTTGCACATTTCTAACCCCGCCATTTTGAGGGGATTAAAACGTGCCAAGGACATCCTGGAGTGCCTGGATGCTTTGACTTAAGTACCACTTGTGCTCAAACTCTTATTTCTAACTGAAGGATTATATTCCGGATTTACGTCAGATGATGTCACAGTTCATCAAATTCCTGCAAGTCTGAATACATGTGTAGTATTCCCACTCAGAAGGATCGCAGCAGGTAATATGGACTTGTAATGAGCTTCAAGTGAGCCAGACATTTGCCATAAAAAGATGCTCTGATCTACCTTCACTGGCTTTTACTGTGTTTACCGAGCAATGAGAAAATATACCTATCACATTGAATCGTCGCTCGTAGTGAAACCCAGTAAAGCATCTTACACTAGCCTATTATCAGGGATCTGGCATGGTTCAGGTAAACAGCAAATTAGATCACATTATTACTGTCTACATTTTCAGAAAAAATGAATTAGTATTAACACGGAAGTGTTATATAAAATCTAGCTGAGCAAGAAGTCATTCAAAGTTTTAGAATTTGAAACCTGGAAGCCAGTTGCATTAGGCTTCCGACACAATGTCTGCAGAAAATTACCATATCCAACAGTGGAAAAGAGAATATTATGTAATTGTTGTCTTCTTTGACTATAAAGAATACATGTATTTATTACAAGGACGCTTTAATATTTAAATGATAAACATACAGTCATATGTAAAACATATCACACTGAATGTTTTTCTACGATCACTGGACCCAGACGCTTTGCATTGCCTGTAAAGAAGGCCCCCCCCCCCCCCCACACCTCACCAATCTTCTCACATGTCTTTACTCCGGACGTGCAACTAGTAGAGATTGGCCTTCTTACCAACAGGTCTTAAGACCAGGCCAGATGGCAGTACCTTCAGTACTTTAGCAAAATAATTTAAACTATCTTATTGTATACAGGATGATTTAAGGGTAACCCTATTTAAGAGCGTTACCTTGTCAGTTAATGTGCCTTCCCAAAATGCCAGCTTTACCTAAAATAACATCTTTTAAGGGAGAACAGTTTACTCCGTTTCTCATTAAATGGTTTAATAATTCGTATATGTTCATTGCAAAAAGAAAAGGGCGTTGAATCTTGATTCCAAGTATGGGACGCTAAGCGACATTGCCTGGAGAAACTACACACGCCTAAGGCGTGAATATTTGGATTTAGTCGTTCAGATCTGTGTGCACTCAAGTCAAGTCGACTTCTGTGCAGGTGGTCTTCAGAAGTGTTCCCTCTTATCTCTTACTCAAAGAAATGCTATACATGAAAACTCTGACTTCTTACCATTTCAGCTAGAGGCTTTTCCATAACATAAACGCATTCCCAGCTCAAATACCCTGCAGGCGTTTTCCAACAAAAATGTAATGACCAGATAATGGTTTCTAAGGACCCTTGAATAAGTGCACCCTGAGGCAAACACCTAACAGTCTGAATATAAAAAGCGTATTTGTGTTCATTCGTTGACTTTCAAAGACGGAACTGCAGTCCTAGCCTACAGTGGAATAGGAAGGCAGTTTTAGAATATTTTGACATGATTTTTCCAAAAGTGCAGCTGGTGAATGTTAGTGTTTAAGCCTATACATTGTTTGATGTTTAAAATAAAAATCTTGGCTGATTCAGGGAATAGTATACTAATTACCATATATACCTGCTCCACATTATCTCATTCACCCACATAATCGTCTGTCACATACCCCTTTTTCGGTTATCCTATCGGTTCCATAAACTCAATATATTGGTGGTCTAACATTCTAACTCCTTTATGCCGAGGTTTCTTTCGTTCCACATCACTTGTTGTCACAAATGTTCTCCCTCTTCTGGAATGTACTCCAGCACCGAAGAGAAAAATAGAAACTGCAAACTACAGAATACAGCTAGTGAGTTGACGTGTCTTGGAGAACCCCATTACATAAAATATTATTTCGCAAGGGCGGACAGAAGGGAATGGATTCATACCACTGATGGAAGTAAATTGGGGAGGTGCTCTGCCTACTGCTTTCCTCGCCTACCTGTTTTGGGGTGCCTGGGGTAAAAGCCTGTGATTACTGTTAGCCTGAAACCCAGGGAGAATCAAAGACACCAGAGACAGCAGCGGCTGCTCCTTAAACCTCAAGCATTTTTACCATCACACTTGTATCTGACAGTTCACAGGAGGAATGGTGAAGTTTGTCTATGGATTCTTGTGCGATTTATGGGGATCCAAGTCCACAAATTGTGAATCTCTAAAGACTGTTGTTGGCGAGCTGGAAAAGGTTACAGCAGTCTTGAGGGCAGGTGACAGACCTATATTTTATTGATAAAAAAGCTTGAGTAGCAGTGTGCCTGTGGAACTGTGGGGCTCTACATTGGCATGCTTGTTTGATATTGTTGTATAACCTGTCTTCCTTTGTGTTTATTATCCATACTGATTCAAAGGTCTGATCTGCGAACTTGTGAAAGTCCATTTAGACCCCCTGGGAGGGATAATATGAAAAATTGCCGTTATCTGCTTTGTTGCTTTATACTCTTCTAGATGAACGTGGGGCAGAGTGTGTGGAAGACCCACTCAGTCTTTGTATTGCAGCATTTATGTACTGCTTAATACACCATGTGGAAAAAGAACAATGATGGATGGAATGCTAAGCAATGTCAAACACTCACCCCAAGTACAAAGATCTGGGCTTAAATACAGCATTTTTGCTCACTTCGCCACCATAGTTTGGACCCAGCCATATGCAAATCAGTCTTGGCCCTGCTCCCCATGGGAACAGCCCAGCCTGAACTGCCAGGCCAGGTCCTCACTAGACAGGAAAACAAGCCTCCTGGAACTGGTTTCGGGTATCACCCCTCATCAGCCAGGTTTGCTTGAATCCAGTGGCATAGCAAGTATGGGACCCACGTCTGGGCAAACCCTTCCCATAGACTGTCCCCTTGGGGAGCAGGGTCAAGACTGATTTGCATATGGCTGGGTCCAAACTGGGGTGGAATGGTGAGCAAAAAGCGATGGATTTAAACCCAGATCTGTGACTGGAGGGTGAATATTTGACAATGTTCTGCATTCCGTCTATCATCTTTTGTGTTGCTATAATGCCCCCTGTGGGACGCTGAAGCTCTTGCCTAAATGAGTAACTCGCTACACTGTGTTGGGTGTGTGGGTGAAAGTATGTTGGTTTTTTTTTTTACTCTATTTAGGAAGTGATGTTTCTTATTGATATGCTCATATCCAGAACCATGGAAGAACACAGTGAAAACGCTTGATAACTGACAGCCAAAGTCTCAGGCTGCAAACACTTTTGTTTCTATACTCCTGATTCAAGTGGATACATTGCAACATATTCGTTTAGGTTCGCAATAGCACCACCAGTAGGATTTGTTTTACTGGAAATGTCCATCAGGGCTTTTAATGAAGAAAGCTTCAATGCATGGGAAATGCTGACGGTAATAAAGGAGATTACTTTACAATTGCATCCAGTATAAATGTCCCACGCTGAACCGCAAAGATCAGCCAGGAAAAATATTGATTCAAAGTCAGACCACATACATGCCATTTGGCAAAAGTTGACATAAATATGACCAGTGTTTCTCAGTGGCGTCGACAGGAATTATTTTCAGTGAGGGGGGGATGAAAAGTGTCACAGATGAAAGTGGTGGGCCAACTACAACAGGCAATCATGATGTTTGTATGCACGTGTGTAAAATATAAGTATATATGTATATATGCACACATATATATAAATATACACACAAACACACATATACACATATATATATGTATACACACACACACACATACAAACTCATTTAAACTTTTTAGGCAGACTATGAATTAAACATCACTAAGGTCTGTGGAAGGGGAAATGGTCTTCAGAGTGCCTTGACCACTTCAGTTCTTCTGGAGACACTGTAGCCTACATTTAGTAATATTTGACGAAAAGCAGTGCAGCAAACAAAGCTGATGTGCTGCCTTGTGTTAAAGGGAGAAAAATAAATGTGTCACACCTACTAAGATATGGCACATATTTTTTCTCTCATAGCTGACACACTTTGGGCTGCATTACGCCAACACACAACACCCCTTACCTCACAGTACAAGAGTGTGTGCATGCTCAAATTTATAGGTTTGTGGGTTAGTACTGGAATTGGACCCTTCCTGTATAAAAACTATCCTTTAAGACTTTTTACACTGTGTGTGAGTGCGATAAAATGCAACACACATGCAAACTTAGAAAAATAAGGAGATATGTATACATTTCTCCTTGTTATGTGTGCCTCGAAGAAGCATAAGGTTTTTGGTGCACATTTCTGCCTACGAATGTTAGTAGATGGGGATTTGCATCTAGACCCGCAGGTGGTTGCATGGGAATGCCCACATATTACCCATGGAAGAGTGCCAAAGAGTAATTATGGCAGAATGGTCACTTGAGGACCCAGTAAACTGGTCCCCTTCTTTGAAAAACCCTGAGATGAGGTACATTATTGCTTCATTTCATATTCCTTATTGACTGCTGTGTAACATATGTTATTATTCGGTTTTGATTCACAAAAGTATACTGGACTTGCATGATTTGGCTTAAGTTAAAACTTTGTGGGTTTCTTCTTTTTCTTCACGAAGGAGTTTTAATGGCTAAAACTCTAAAATACCATGTCCCTTACCCTAATGCAGACTTGGGCCCTCATTACCAGTGGCAGGATTAGCTTTAAGTTAAGAACGATACTGCTCCAGTCCATTACAGCACAACCTCAACATCATCTCCTACGCCGACGACACCCAGCTGATCCTCTCCCTCACCAAAGACCCTCACACCGCCAAAGCCCACCTCCACGAAGGAATGAAGGCCATCGCCGAATGGATGAGGACCAGCCGCCTGAAGCTGAACTCGGACAAGACGGAGGTCCTCATCCTTGGTTCCAACCCTTCAGCCTGGGACGACTCCTGGTGGCCAACATCACTGGGAACAGCCCCGCCACCCACCGACCACGTACGCAACCTAGGGGTCATCCTCGACCCCACCCTCTCCATGACTAAGCAGGTCAACGCCGTTTCCTCATCCTGCTTCAACATCCTCCGAATGCTCCGCAGGATCTTCAAGTGGATCCCCACCGAAACAAGAAAAACAGTCACCCAGGCCCTCGTCACCAGCAGGCTGGACTACGGAAACGCCCTCTACGCAGGAACGACGGCTAAGCTCCTGGAGACGGCTGCAACGCATCCAGAACGCCTCTGCACGTCTTATCCTCGACATCCCCCGACGCAGCCACATCACACCCCACCTGAGAGACCTGCACTGGCTCCCTGTCAACAAGAGGATAACCTTCCAGCTCCTCACCCACGCACACAAAGCACTCCACAACTCCGGACCAGCCTACCTCAACAGACGACTCAGCTTCTACACCCCCACCCGCCAGCTCCGCTCGACCAGCCTCGCCCTCGCCACAGTCCCCCGCATCCGGAAAACGACCGCCGGCGGCAGATCCTTCTCCCACCTCGCCGCCAAGACCTGGAACACCCTCCCCACCAACCTCCGACAGACCCAAGACCTACTGGCCTTCAGAAGACTCCTCAAGACCTGGCTCTTCGATCAGTAGCAGCACCACCCCCCTCTTCCCCCAGCGCCTTGAGACCCTCGCGGGTATGTAGTGCGCTTTATAAGTGACATGATTGATTGATTGATTGATTGATTACAGGGATGTTGGGGTTTCGGTTTCAATAAGTCAGGGTCTTAAGTCACCAGGTTCTGCACCAAGTAAAATGGCTGCATATACGGGGGTTGCATGCATGACTTTAGCTTGGCCTTCTCCTGACTCAAGCAGCACAACTGGGGTGATCAGAAAACAGACTCCTTGGTCTTATTCAAGCCTGGTATGACTCGCTACCACCACCAGCTCTGTTGTTGACATAATTGGCCTGCTTTGGGCAGCTGGAAAATGTCAGTAGATTTGATCGCAGAAGCGGGAAACACACAGACTTGGACCTGGTATTCTTGGGTCCAGTTGATTATTTCCCATTCCGGAGACAAAACTTGAAACTGGCAGATTTTGGTGCTGGCATAGTAGCTACAATCAGATTCCAGCATCCAACTATTCCTCAACTAAAGTTCAGCAAACTCGTAATAAGCGATTCCGATGCGGTTAGGAATGGCTCCGACCCTCGGTCGGAGCCATCCTAACCGCATCAGATCTGCTCCATTCGGATTCCTTTCCGACCGAGCCATTCCGATGGGCTCGGTCGAAAGGAATCCGACTCCGTCCTCGGATGGCTTCCGACAGGCTCAGAGAGCCCGTTCGCCGTCCGGAAAGCCTTCAGTACCCCCCGGCCGGCTCTTTCCGGCTGAGGGAGTACGTTGGCACTTTCCCGCTGCCTTTTGTGCCAGTCTTTCTGGCACAAAAGGCAGTGGAAACTGTATTTGGGGGCCCCAGCAGGGCCCCCATGGGTGCGTGGCTGCCGAATGGCGGCTTAGGGGGCACCTATGGTGCCCCCCTGTTGATCCCTGCACCCGGTGGCAGGCATCTTGGGGTGCCTGCCTCGGGGTGCAGGGATGAACTGCACCTCTGCACATAACGATGCGAGCATGCATTCCATTCGGAATGCATGCTCCCATTGTTAAGTATAGGATTGCAACCAAACAGGTTTCGGTCACATCCTACTTGCAGGTCTGTAACCGACGACAGGAGGTCGGTCGGTTACAATTCTGACCGATGTCGGACGGACTCCAGTCCGTCCGACATCGGAATCGGGTCCTTAGTCGTGTACCAAAGGCCACCCATTTGGTAGATTTTTATATAAGAGTGGTTGAATTTCCATTTGTTAATGTTCAAAATTCTGATTTTGGTAATCAAGATTGCAAATTTATGATTATAAGTTTAACTTCAAGTGCACCTGACTAACACCAAGGTATACCACTGTTTTTGTAAATGAGACTGTTCTTCTGTCTCCATGGGTAATAGCGAAGTGCTCACATTACGCTCACCTTGAGGCATGATACAGCTCAAAAGCATTCCCTGAAGCGTGAAGATGGGTGCATGTAGAGAGATTTGCTATTATGAAATGCCAATAAAAATCAAACAAAAGTTCAAACTGCATCTTAAATTTCATTTTTTGCCTTAAAAGGCCAACAAAAACTTGAAACTAGAAACTATTATCTAATAGTAAAAGGTTATAGTGATTTAAAGGATACATGATCACAATAGAAGTATGCCGGCTATACAGGCTTTTTGCTAGTGTACTAAGGCCACTGTTGGACCAGGCCCTCTCTGCAGGGTCTCCCACGATTTTTGCCTTCCTTTACCGAACCAGTTTTAGTTGGCTTTTAGGACTCTGTGCTTTTTATTCTTGCTAATCAGTAGTAAAGTGCTTGTGATCTCCCTTGAAATATGGTAAAATTGGCAAACACCTGATTGTTATGTTTAATTTACATCTAAGTCCCAAGAATATGGTATTACATGTACCCAGTGCCTGTAACTTAAATGCTACTAGTGATTGCCCCGCAATAAAGTAGCACTGTAAAACATGTCTTGGACCTGCCACTGCAGCTTGTAGTGAAGTTTTAAACTGCTATTTTGACATGGCAAAATAAACCTTTTGCCAGGTCTAAAAACCTTTCTTTTTATATGTACGAGTCACCCCTAAGGTGGGTCATAAAGGTTCAGAGGCAGGATGCCTGGTAGGACATGTGTTTTAGTTTTACATGTCCTAAAATTGTAAAAGTTGTTTTTTGATTTAGTAAAGTTATATCTCCCATTGCCTAACACCAGTTTACCTTATTACATACAATACGTCATGACTCCAGTTTGGGAGCAGATAGAGAAATGCTTCTTCCTCTGATTTGAACTGCAATTTAAAATCTCTTTAATAGTAAATTCAAATTTTTATTTACTATTCTGAAAATGGCACTTTTAGAAAGTTGCATTTTTCTGACAAAACCAAATGTGCCTTTCTGCCAGTGTCCACAGACACATGGCTGTGAATGGCTCTCCTGTGCTGTGCCTTCCTTCCAGACATGAGGATAAAAGTGCCTTGGTTGTGGGGGCAGGCTGTTCTTCTCTTGAGCAGGATGTCCTGAGGATTGCTCTCAGCCTTCCTGAACTTCAAATGGTAGCCTGAGGGCTACAACCATCATCTTTCTGACTTTTGAGGCTGCTGACCCTGCCACTGATAAATAGCCCTCACACCTAGGCCTGCCTGCCCTTTGCATCCCTAGACAGTTTGGAGCCAAACCCAGGAAAATAGGAAGGTTAGTTAAAGGGGGCATCCCCGCCCACAGGCTGGCCCTGGGAATATGAATAGCACCTTTGAAGCCTCTCATCAGAACACTCCTGGTGCTGTGGAACATTCAAAGAAGGACTGCCCTGCTATCTGAAGAAGGTAGACAGGGCCTGCTTGCCTTGAACCCAGGATCCCCAGAAGTGACTCGAAGGGTCAGTTGACTGACCTCCTGTTTAAGCTAAAGGGACACTGCACGCTTCCAGAGGACTCTCTGCAACTGCCCAGCTGACCAGCACCAACTGAAGCTGCAGTAGCCCTGCTGCTGGCCTCTGCTGTAGTGAGTCCTGATCCCCAACAGGTGCCCACCAGGCCCTGGGTCTTGGCTGGCATCAGACTGCACTCCTCCTGAACTTCAGGTGAAAATCCAGATGCTTTGGGCTCTTCATAACCGTAAACAGACTTCTAATGGTGAACATCAGTCCGTGATGCTTGCCGATGAGAATCTCCAGTGAAGCCTGCTCTTCCCGTCAGCCATGACAGTCCACATCAACCGCCAACATGAAGCTCCATCGATCACAACTCTTTGTGTCACAACAGAAACCTTCCACAGTGCCCAACTTTCTCCTCATGCCGACAACCACCACCTCGCGGTTCCCACCAATGCAGAACTCCCCCTGCAGTTCCCTGCATAAACTAGGACTTGAGAAGGTAAAACTCTTTAGCAGGGTGAACCGGGTCCCTGTATCTGATGTGCTCTCCATCGTGGTTGGCCTGAACTTGTAACTTTGACCTGGTCCAGCGCAACCAGATATCTGTGAGTAGTGTTTTGTACCTTTTGGAGATATTTTCACCTTGAACATAAATACTTTACACATTGCCTAAGTTAAGCCTGACTTCTTTTGTGCCAAGCTACCAGAGGGTTAAGCACAGGTTTATTTTGTGACTTTTCTGGTTCATCCTGACAAGGATTGTGTTTATTGTTTGAGGAGGCTTCCACATCTCTCAACTAATAACCCAATTCTTTTACAGGCACTCTCTATATAACTAGTTCCCAGCATCAAATCTCGAATTCCATATGACCTGAGGTAAACTCATACCTGGGCATACCCTAGATGCTCTCATCATTATTGTTTCTCAATCCTGACTTCAAGACTAAATGAGGTCCTTGTTGCATATTATATTGACAGAAATGTACATTTTATATGGAGGATGGGCTCTGTTTCCATACAAATGTAACACTATAGCCTGCATTCTGTCAGTCAGTCCTCACCATTGCATTCTGCCTTACACATGTATGCACTTTATTAAATATTTCAGCATTACTCGACTGGGTTCACAAAGCATAACTAACATGACCTCCTTCTTTCTGAAAAAAGTAGACCCTGACCTCCCCCTCATATTATGGACACAAGACCCCTTACCCTCCTTATCATTTCTTTCTCCACTCTTCCCAGGCTTTAAGCCATCTACTAGGGACTTCTGACAGTAATTACACAAGGATCATCCTGATTGGGTACATTATATTACTTTACTTTTTACCAAACCTTAGAAAATAATCAACATTTGTTCTATGTCACCTTGTCTTTCTTGTGTTGTCCTCTGACTGTTATCATGTGATACACGTATGTTATCATGAACACATGTACATGTGTGTCAACAAGGGCAGGAAGAGTGAGGACGGTTATTCGAATGAGTCTGTCATCTGCAAGTAATCTGCTCTCATCCCTTTATTGTCATGGAGTCATCGTGTAGTAATCTGCTATCATCTCTTTGTTGTCATGGAGTAATCTGCAAGTAATCTGCTCTCATCCCTTTATTGTCATGGAGTCATTGTGTAGTAATCTGCTATCATCTCTTTGTTGTCGGGGAGTCATCATGTAGTAATCTGCTCTCATCCCTTTGTTGTCATGGCGTCATCGTGTAGTAATCTGCTCTCATCCCTTTGTTGTCATGGAGTCATCGTGTAGTAAACTGCTCTCATCTCTTTGATGTCATGGAGTCATCGTGCAGTAATCTGCTCTCATCCCTTTGTTGTCATGAAGTCATCGTGGAGTAGTTAAAGATAATCACATGTTTTCCAAGGAAGTAATCAGAACGTCATCCTGGTGTAGTTATTGCGATGAGTCTGGAGTCATCTCATTTAAATATTTCGCCCTATAGGCATACTTCAGGATGGTTTCAGATGACTTCAACAGATAATTACAGGAATAGCCCAGCCAGAGTCATCGGATGACTTCAGAAGGACTCCAGGATGATCTCACTTTTTGACTTGGACTTGTGGCAGATGGGACTCTGAAAACAATAGTTATGGCCTTCTAACTCTGTAGAATTCAATTGGAAATCCAAAAAGAGATGTTCCTGTTCTTTTAAGTATAAAATTGGTTGAGTTTAAACTGATCGCACTTTAGTTAAACGTTTTCTGAGAGACTGGCCTTTTGATAGAAATGGAACAGGGTGGGGTGAAATCTCCATGGGGTAATAAGCTGCGTCTCCCTCAGACAAGCACTGGCAAGATGCAGAATTCCAAAAAATAGAGACTCAGGAGGAGGTCTCTGATTCGGAGAGTCGAGGTTTGGTGGATTTCAAGAGACATGTTAAAGCAGAAACAAAACATTTTATGTGCGAAACAGTCTCTTCTTAGCATCTTATCACATTCTTTATTCGAGGTGCACACTTGCTTTTAAAAAAAAAAAAAAATCAGACCTGCAATAGTGTCCATAGCTGCCAAGGCTATGTGTGACGTTTTCACAAATTCAGTGTAATTATGAGTGACATTCAACGACTATGAGTGACACTTTCTCACGAGCAAAAATCAAGCAATCAAGATGAGGGAAACATTCAAATATCAGAAATTACACCTATTTGAGCAACCAGAAACTCTAAGACCGTAAACTGCTGCACCAGTGCTGCTGCGAAATTCCATGTGTAACTGGCTCCGTTTGAGACCGTGATTTCACAGAAGCAGCGCACCTACCTGCCCCCACCCACTCCTCTAGAGGTCTCAGAAGGACAGAATATAAAAAAATTGGTAGTGATCAGAAAATACAGACAATTACAGCTTGTATGATAGCAGATATATCTAATGGAGCTCTGTAATGCTCTGCAGACCAATGGTTTGTCAAATGTCCAGGATTTCTTAAATGGACTGAAAAGTGGCCAGATGCATTTTAGCTTGCAGCACAGCGCTATAAAAAGTTGGCAAATAAAATAAATACAGTCAACAAAAGTGTATCAAACTTTTTGGGAATTATTGGTTCCAAATAAAACATTAATGTGAGCCAGGGCAATACAAGAAGTGCAAAGTTCAGGCAAACAGCAACTGGTGGTGCTGTGGTTTGTGTTTTTGCGGCTTACGCCCACACCTCTTTCCCAGTGACAACCCCTTAAAAAGAACGGAATATGCCCACAGCACCTTGAAGAAGTGAAGGATTTAAAACTAATAATATTAGCACAGAAACAGACAGACCATTAGTAACACTCAAAAATGGGATACAGTGCTGTCAGGAAACTGCACGGAATATACATGCCTTGCATGGGCACCCTCCCGCTTCAACTTCAGTCAGTGCTCCCAGGCAATACACAGCTCTAGAGTGCTCATTAGGCGGTTATGCCTATTTTGGTGCATTTGCAACCAGCACTTCGTGATTTCCCCACAGCCCCACAGGCCTATATAATGCCCCATCGTGTTTCTGAGGTTGCAGGCACGGGGTGCATTGCAGGCAGGAAGCTGGCAACCAGGCTCTGGTGGTGTTAGTGTTAGGGGTACGCACCCCAGGAGAGCGGCCGCGCCCCAGCCCCAGATGCGTTTCAGGCAGTTGTGTTCTCCGGTCGGCACCCGCTAGCAGCTTCAGCTAATGTGGGGCCTAGGGCAGTGAGGGAATAGTGTGGCCCGCCAGCCGCCTCAGGTCACGTCCTCCGGGGGTGTTGGAGGACTCACCTCCCAATGCAGTATGGCCGTGCACCTGCCCCTTCCTCATCTTTGATTGCGGGTGCTGCTTCTATCGGCTCTCTCTGCTCCCGCGATTATTCACCAGGCTTCCCAGAGCCTCCTCTTAGTGCGGCCCTCTCGGGGCCACCCAATGGTATGCCCAGTCGCTCACTGTTGTTGCTGGTAACTCACCGGAGTGCTGCTGTCGTCTCCGGGTTGAAATCTAATGGGCCAAATCAGAACGTTTAACTTGTTGCTTCCCGGGGTGCACGTTTCAGTTCTGAAATCCCCGCGCTGGTAGGCTGCCAGTTAACACAGCACTAAGAGAAACGCCACAGCCTGCTGCATTAGTCCCCGGAGGGGCGTGGAGATTCGCATGTACCAGCCTCTAGGGATGACAGGAGGGAGGCAGTAGAAATGCACTCATGGGCAATAAGTCCACTTCCATTAGCAAGACTTTGCCTTCTGGGACTCGGTGCGCTGGAATGCCAGCTAGTTTCAGTTAGCATAGAAGTGCTATGGCTTTAAAGCCGAGGCAGGCGCTATGCCTATTATGCGTGACTTTCTATTTCAGTGCGGTGATGCGGATCACCACACTGAAATGCGTTAGTCTAACGCGTGATGCGTGGCACTTGGCAGGGCTGAGTGCCATGTAAAATATCTGAAAATTTAGCAAATATCGTATTGTGCAAAATTTGGGAATTTCACCAGCGTAAAAGGTAAAAAGTGCAAACGTTTCCCACACAAATCTGCCCCATTCATTTTATGCGCAAAAACAACAAACATCTTAGCTCTAATTAACGCTAACAAAAATGTTTTTGTAGTCTGGCCCATTTGTCGCATCTCCACACCAGAGCACTGTGGCTCCTGGAATCAAAAGCACTGACTGTAATTGTGTGCTGCTTCCTGAGGGAACTTAAGAAACCATTTAGCTGAGAACTAGCGATGCTACTGGCACACAAAAACAGAAACAGCTCCTACCTAAATCGATAGGTTCAGTCAACATGCAATTTCTGGGAAAATCTGTCTTTGTCGATGCCCGTTTTGAGATCAAGTGACTGTCCCACGATATCCTTCGTGCATAATACGGCCACAAGAAGTGCCCGGTGATAATTCAGCCTGCCGAGCTAAGATACTGAAGGGCAAATTTTAATGTTTTTTAGGCACAGGGAGATTAAGTGATATCCCCAGAATCACAGGATGTTGAGCCGACGCCAGGGCAGGAAGCTGCTTCCACAGTTCAGAGGCAGGTAGCTCAGCAGGGGCGTATTGCAAGCCCATGTAGCCCCTGCGGTGCGTAGGGTTGGGCAAAGGGGGCAACCTTTCAGGTGCTCCCCATTAATCCCAAGCCCAATAAATATATGTGTAGGGTGACCAGAATTTTAAAGCCAAAAACCGGGACATTTCACAAAAATAGAAGGACTACAATTTTACTTCAAGTCAGTGCACAAAATAACAGCGCTCCTCAGCAGAGAATTACTGAACAGCCAGTAAGAACATACATAAAATGCATTTTTTAAACCCAGTAGCTTGCCTGTTAATTAAATTGCTTTCTTGAAACAACTGCTAGCTATCTCTGCTAAATAAAACATAAAAAAACACCTCCCGCCGTTTTCAGTCCACCCTCTCTAAAAACCGGGACCTGAGCTAAATTTCCTGAAATCTGCCGGGACAGCTGGTGAAAACCTGGGACCGTCCGGGCAAATCCGGGACGTCTGGTCACCCTATATATGTGAGGTGCAGGACAGAGACCAACGGAACCCCGACTCACATTCTGCAGGGAGGCCCATCATTTTGCGTTACGCCCCTGCAGCTCATGGGAGGGGCAGCTGGGTGACACAACGGACGGCTCACAAACTCCCGTGAAGCGTTTTCCTCCTTAGTCGCTGCAGCAAGCTCGAGACATAGCTGTACTTGCTAACTCTCGCCATACAAAGCGCAGATTTATTTGCCAATCTCACAAACAACTGCTAAACTGCTTTTTTTTTATTATTGCTTCTGCCACAGAACATATTCACATTCCACGACAGATGTGCCAAACAGCTTTGCCATCTCAACACCATCTGTCCAAATGACATCCTTGAAACAACATGCTTCCATGCTGGCTTCCCCAAACCATTAATCTCGTATCTCAATCACGGCTGTGGCACCAGAAGGCCCCATATTTGGCCAAAACCGACACATTGTGAGAATTCCAGCGTTTGTTTTTAGGCCTGTGGCTACAGTGGTGCTGCGACAAATCACAAATTCAACAAATGCAATACAAATTATAGGTTTTGCCTTTAAATAGCTTCAAAGCAAGCTTCTAAAATGTATTTCTTGTACTCCCAGCCTACTTTCCTTTGGCATCTCAAACGCGCCCTATGTGCCGGACTATTAAGAGTCATATTTTTAACACTGCGCCACAAAATCTGAAACCTTTCAGTCAACAGAGCTGAATTTGGGTTTGAAGAGTTATAATTTAGCAGAACACTTTTAAAGGCACGGGAAAACTACAACACACCTTATTGATTCATTATCTCGCCAAATTTGAAATCCTGTCCTTGAAAAACCGGCAGAATTTACGGTAAGAAGCACTTGCCATTGAAATGTGGCGTGGTTTTTGGATTATGAGCGCGCACGCAAAAAGGTCTACTAATCCTTCATCATTCTAAGGTCACTAACTTAAATAATATTACACAGGGTAACAGAAACGCCTGTTATTTATAGAGCTTAAAATTGGCAAAACTTCTGTACAAAGTGATATAGAAAACACATTAGTGATGCTCACATTATGGATGATCATGGTTAAAGCGTATTCACGCTAAGTTAGCCATATTTGATGTGGGTCTCTGTTAAATAATTCCTGCTTATATCATAATTGTGCTTTTGGCTGCTGTGTGTTCTCACTGTTTCCTCTCATTTCAGGAACTAAGTTAAACTATAATAGTTTGGATTAATGAATAGGCGCAGTTGTTTATGGGGCACATGCATCAAACCATTTTGCGATCGCAAACAGTGCGAATCGCAAATATCAGCCGTTTGCGATCGCAAAATGGCCTTTTCTGATGCATGTACCTTTTTTGGCAATTCGCAATTAAGGGAATTGCATTTTTTTGCAATTCCCTTAATTGCGAATGCAGTTCAGGAATCGCAAATTGCCATTCCCTAAATGCAATGCATTATGTATTCGCAAATTGCGTTTTCGCAAATTGCGTTTTTGCAATTTAAAATCCCAAATTACCATCAACTTCAAGTTGATGGTAATTTGTAAGTCCTTTGAAAAATGCAAAAAATGCATTTTTCAAAGTGCATTGTAGTGCATACACATGCCCTTAGGGCATGTGTGTGCACAACATGTGCATACTTACCTGTTTTTGGGGGTGCATCAGGGTGGCCTTTTGGCCCCCTTGCACCTTTAAAATTGCATGCGCCATTTGCGAGTACCTATTTGGTACTCGCAAATTGCGAATGCAATCCCATTCATTCCTATGGGCCTCTAGGCCCATAGGAATGAATGGGAAGCCATTCCTTAATAGCGAATCGCAATTTGCGATTCGCTATTAAGGAACATGTAGGAATCGCAATTTTTATTGCAAAACCTACATGCATAGGTAATTGTGAATCCTTAATAGCGATTCCTTAATAATCGCTATTAAGGACTCGCAATTCCTAAGTTTGATGCATGTGCCCCTTTGTTTCCATGAAAAATTATTAATGTTAGTTTCACTGTAACTACATTGATTTCTTGCATCCAAGTAACAGTTCGTCCAAATACACCTGTCTACACCAATGTAGCAAGTGATCAACTGTTTCCAGCGATTTCTACAAATCCTGATGCAATTCCAACAATTGACAGAACTGCTTCTGGCTATTTCATTAACTTTGATACGTTCTCAGAAGATCCGAGTGAACCTGAAACGACGCCAGCATCATTCAAACTCAAGCAGCAAGTACAAGACTTTCTTCACTTTCTGAAAAAGACTTATTTGGTTTCTCCATGGATTGAACTCTGGATTACATCTGGACTATTTGTTTTCCTGCTCTGGCTAGCTTTGGTTACAACTGTGAGCGTGCTTATAAGAGGCAGATACATCCATGTGAATACTGAAGGAAAAGACGTGAACGTACTTTTGAAACCTCATACATCTTCCCATCGTGAAGCAAGAGACTTGTCAACAGTGAACATCACAGCTGTTCCTATACAGGATGGTATAGTGTGGGACAAAACAGATTTTGATATCTTCGGCCCGACGGAACAATTGAACATTCCACATTTGTTTAAAATTTCACTAAGTGATCTAATTTTGTAAAGTACCTATTCTGATGATTGGGACTTTGAGACTGTTAATGACATAATGTTTGACCTAGAAAAATCTGCTGCATTTTCTAAAAAAGAATATTTAGAGGGTTCATCAGACTATGAACAACTGTATTGTTATAACCACTATGGTCATCATTATTTGCATAAATCTGCATACCCAAGAAATGTGTTTATGTTTAACCAATGGGAGCATTGTCCTACACCACCACAAGGTAGTTCAAAAACATTTGCTAACAAGTTTCCATATTTTTCAGGGTATAATACATCTGATCCAGAAACATTTTACTATAAAAATGTAAACAAAACAGGACTGAAAATTATGTTAACTAATACGAAACAGATTTACTCTGCAACATTTATTGCCCAACTGTCTAGACAGGGTTTCGACTTATGGAAAGACACAATAGACACAAAAACTGTCTGGGGTACTAAAGATTGGCAAGTGCAGGGGATAGAAGCTTTATTTAGAGCCTGTGTCATCCCTGAACAAATAATGTTTTTGAATGAAACTGTCCAACAAACATCTTGTCTTGGACTAGCCAAGATCAAAGAGATGAAGGCACCTTCTGTACCAACACCTGCCAGTGATAATAATACACAGGCAGCGGTGACAGTTGACCAAATACTACAACTCAACAGATCTAATCCTGATTGGAGAAAATGGTTGATCTGGCCCATAGACACGAACAACTGTCAGGAAAGATTCCTGAATAAAACTCAGGGCTTTACTATTCATAGGCCAGACCCAAGATACGTCCAAAGACAGCATCCGGGGGTAGTAACAACATACAGTGTAGGAAAATTATGCCTCGATTGGCTTCAGAAATCTACACTACAGGATGTGAAACAACACTTATCCTTACTTAAAGAAGACACAGACCTTAGGGAATTCTTGCTTGGACCAAGAAAACCGCGTCAAAAACGTTTCATATATGCCGGCATTTACGCTGCTTATAATGAAGCATGGAAAGTGTCACAGATAGAGGCCGCAGAACGAATACGTGAACTTGATCATATTAATTTAGAGAAAACACTCACTGTGGTTGACAATGGGTTAACAACTTTGTCCTCCAGAATATATTCATTGGACAACATTGTATCCTCTGCTATCGACATACTAGAACAAGATTTGGCGATGTTACAACAAGGCCAATCTCAATTACGTTCTATTGTGTTATTAAGCTGGACGCTGCAATCTTTGCGTACGGGCTATGTGCCTTGGCGTTTTATCAACACATCAGCTCTGTTTGCAGAATACAATCTAACTGATAAATAGATCGAACTGGCACAAAGAGGAGCAAGACATACGGTGTTGAGCATTGAAAAACTGGAAAAATTACCATTCACAGTGGCAGAAAAACCAGCTACAGAATGGCTCATTCATGGCAAAATTACATTACCTGTGACTACTTTTCAGTTTCAGTATTGCCTCAGACAAATGCAAGCAGGCAAATATGAAAGGTTGGGTAAGGAATACATTAAGACATCTTGGGATTTACCGTATACATATAGATGTTGGAGTGGGGATCGTGAAGTGTTTTTGAGCGGTACACACTGTAAAAGTGCACTGAGCGGTTCACTTATATGTCAGGACATTTCTTTACACGGGGCTTGCAATGGTTCTGTGGCAAATTTGTCTTGCCACCAGCAGGGTACACCAGCTGCTGTGATTAATCCAACGTTTGGACAACTTTCGAATGGGAGTTACCTCATGTTGAATGATCAGAGTTGCTGCGGCATGTTGCCAGGCATCCCATATCTAGTAACGGTCAACTCCAGGGTCACTTGCTGTATGCAAGTATTGTTTGCCCCAATAGACACAGTCAGGGAGTCGCCTTTGTGGCCTTCGCTGAACGTCTCTTTTATAAGATTTGATACTTTGAGCAGAATGAAAGCCATGCTTTTACAGCAAACAGTGCCTTTGACCTCGGCCAAAGAAACCTATGATCTACAAGTAGCAAGGACTTCGGCTGAGATACAGACTTTAATACGTACAAACTGCCCTATACATTTCGTGGAAATGATAGGACGTATCTTTAACATGTCAGATACAAGCGGAATTGTACATGTATTTAAGAGCATCTGCTCCGGTCTGTTAGCACCTTTCCAGGCAATACTCGGAATCATCCCGAACTTTGCACATTCGGTGTTTGGTGGCATACCATTAATTCTAGCACTTGTTGCCGGAATTCTATTTCTCTTCCTGCTATTACGCTATGGCCAGCCTATTCGCAGACATCACTCCGAGCGAAATGGAGAAAGCTCTCCTTGAACGAAAGTGCCGTGAGCGAATAGTACAGCTTTGGGCATGACTCGTCTACGGGACCTGAATACCACGTGGTTCCTGTCATTCAGACCAATCTGGCAAGATTGCATCTTACCTGTCCTACGATGCCTGCTATGCGGTGAAGAATGCGTGTTAGACACCTGTCTAACATTTCCATCAGCAACGCCAACGGATGTCGATACTCTGCTGGTCCCGATAACAGCCCATGCTCTGTGTTGTCCCCAGAGGCTACCAATCCTGATGACAGCGTTCATTGAGATCTCACAGACGCTTCCGGCTGCTGCTGAGGTACGAGAAAGATCTACAGGCACACAGGTAATAACGGACGCGACCATTGCTGCGGCATCCTATGCTGAAAGCGATGCTTCACATCTCTGTGCAATTAATCTACTACACGAGGTGTGACAACTGACACCAACTTCAGTGGACGATATTTTGTCTACAGAAATAGATGATCTCATGTTTACACCAGACCCGTAAACTGACTATGATTCAGCCCACAGTGTTCCAGAGATGCAGTAACAATTTGGCCTTCATACTTCAAAAACTTGGAACTCTTCCCAAATTGAACTTTTTCCCATTTTTCGAACTAAAATGGAAATTCAATCTGCTTGAAGTAGAACTAGCCTTATAGTACAGACTTCGCGGTACTTTCACAGACACTTAGTCATCTTGTTTGTCTAAAAAGTTCATTAATTTCCATGACATGAAATGACTTTGATTTTGGAAAAACTTATCGATCATTTTTTTTTTGTCACATGTAAATATTACTGCTTATTTCATTCAAATTGCATTTTATTTTAAAATATATGCCTGAAATGAAAAGCAATGCTTAAAATGTACAGTACCTTTTGCATTCTAATAGGTTTTTTAAATGCCTTTTAAATGGTTTTAAGAAAGATTTTAGCAATATGCGGTACTCCATTTAATGTTTAGCATTTTTAAATATTTAGCATTTTAGTATTATCGTACACACGAAAGTGGAGTGGGTGTTGTATTCCTCTTAGGGTGTCCGTTTATAGGTTTTCCAGTATCATGTCCTTATATAGGCACAATTCACCCTGCCCTTATATAGGCATAAAATCCAAGTCCTTATTTAGGCATTAAACCGTGCACTCCAAATACAGGCAAGGTCTCCGACATCCGTCCACCCTAACGTCACAACGAGTTCTTGAAGAACAGACCCTTAGGCTTCGGGAGTTTCCTAGCACAGGACTATTGATTTCTTCAAGGACTCATCTATTATGCATGAACCGTTATACCTTAGGGGTTCATTCATGACGTCTTCCGCTGTCCGATTCACGTCAATGCTAACATTCTGAGGTACCTCTCAGGTATAAATATACCTTCCCTAGCCCTTGTAAACTAGAGGAGACCTCGACTTCAGAGGAGCCCGTTTCCCGGCCTGACGCACTGAGAAGACGCTGTCATCCCTGCACGCAGAGAATCCAGCTTCCAGTGATCTGACTTCCCTCGCGGGGTGTTGGAGTTCGAGTCTGGCAAGAGATTCCTACCTCTCTCATTCTTAAGGTATGGGGCTGACTAGAACCTAGAGGGACTCTTGGCATACTAGGCATACTAGGCTTAACATACTCTTAGTATACCATAGTAAGGAATACTTCACCTACTTCATACCTCTCCCTACACCTAGGTTAGGTTAGGAACATTGGGGTAGAACTAGCTTAGAAACGCATCGTATGTGTACTCGCATTTTTAGTCTGTGTTATTTATGTAAATGAATATCTACTAAAGATCATGCTAGCGCAGTATTATTTATTTCTACTGCTTACGCTGTACATTATTTATCTTGCATACTGTCTTGTGATCGTAACAGCACATATTACTTACACAAGAAATAAGACTGTTCAATAAACCTTTTATTGAAACGCCCGTCTATTCTTTCTGTGTAACTTTGAGGAAAACTAAGTATGCACGAGTGAGCTGAGTGAAATAGTTATCTATTGTTTCCACGACTCTGGGACACGTTCTGATTCTAAAGGGAAACAAAGTGGTCATGTTTTGCGGCTGCCAGAAACTACTCCCTTCTTGTTTGTCAAGGAGTTTCTAGTGGCCTCTGAGCTAGCTGGCACAAGTAATTAAGTTTAATATACTCGATAGGGACATACTGACCTTAGTCCTATGTCAAACCTATAGGGGATATTATTCCAATGCGCAGAGCCTATTAGGGAAATAGGAGCTACACTACAGGAGGAGGGCAGCGCAGGCCCCCTCTCCATTTAAAAAAAGCAAAACTTGAAGGCCTGGCCCCGGGGATGGGGTTCCCAGGGCTGAAATCGGCCTCGGAAAAAGGGCTGCGGTGGCCCCCCAACCCATTTAAAAAAATATATCTATATGATGGCCTGGTCCCCCTTCCTAAAAAAATAGGGAATAAAAGCCGTCAAATCGCTGAGGCCCCGCCCACTTTCTCCAACACTCTGCAAACACGCCTTCTGGGGCGCTCCTGGGTGGGGGAAGAAGTCCCCTTGGCTGTGGGATTGCTGAGAGGTGGTCTGAGGCCACACCCCCTTTTTGAACCACTCTGCAAATTCGCATCTCTGCGCACTGCTGGTGGGGAGATGAGGTCCCCTTGCCTCCTGAGCGCCTCAGGACTATAGTGGACTTCATCCCCCAAGCAGCAGTGCACCGAGAGGCGCATTTGCAGAGTGATGGATAAAGGGGTCGTGGCCTCTGACCACCTCTCAGCAATCCAGCTGTGTGGGCCTTACTGAAGGTAACAGGAGGGCTAGTTGGCCCCCAAGGACCCTTAAGAGCTGAGGGGACTTCCCCCCCCTAGAAGTAGTCCGCCCGGAGGCGCATTTGTAGACTGGTGGAGAAAGGGGGCGTGGCCTCCTATAATGTCTCAGCAATCCCACTGTGTGGGACTTACTGGAGGTAACAACAGGGGCAGTTGGGCTCCTAGGACGTCCTTGGGGGGGCAACTACCCCTCCTGTTACCTCCAGTAAGTCCCACACATCGGGATTGCTAAGAGGTGTTTGGAGGTCACGCCCCCTTTCTCCACCACTCTGCAGCTGCAGCTCGTGGTGCACTACTTATTGGGGAATGAAGTCCACTTTACTCCTGAGGTACCTTGGGGGACAAGAAGCCCGCCTGGTAACTCTTGTAAGTCCTACACAGCGATTCCTCTTTCACTACCACTCTGCAAATGCGACTACTAGTTAAAAGACCATAGAAATTCACTGAAAAAACCAAAGGTTACAGGGACGTTATAGTTAGGAATTAGCATTTAAAAACCCTTAGAAATTCACTGAAAAAACCGAAGGTTACAGGGACGTTATAGTTAGGGTCAGATTTCACTCATTCAAAACCAGCAAAATTCAACAGTTATAGTTAGCTGAGCTAACTATAACTCGCTCCTCGCAATGCATTGCTTATGACCTCACATATTACATAACTCATGACATGGTCAGTGGCAGCACTGATGACATCACTGATCACATCTCAAATACAACATACTTATTAATATTGATGTTCAATGAATGAATTCCTATCTATCTTTATACAGTCCATATGTACATGCATGTAATGATGTAATATTAGTTTCATGTTCAGACATACCCATGTATGCTGTGTGTATACATAGACTGCATACACATAAAATGTATTATATAATTTTTAATGCATTTATTTGAATAAAATATGTTTGTATACACTTCTATTGTAGTTATTTTCCCTCTAATCATATTTACATACTCTGCTCTGATGTATATGCACTATCCTAGAAGGGAGTAGAAACCTATAATCAGACACTCATCTATATATATGTTTTCTCGTCATATATACACCCATCTACATATATATTTTCTCTATACAATGAGATACTGAAATATGAAGACAGATGTCTTGTCATATATGGAGTAGTTGATGTTTTTATAAATAAGTGTAGACATAGAAAACATTCATACATATACATTTGCATAATCCAGTTTTGATAGGACAAGAGACATTGTCGCTTGTACCTTGTGGGTGAATCTTAGGTGCAGGAAGATGTGTTACAGTGTTTTCATTGTAAGAAATGTTGATTTCACTACCTTTTCCACTTGGGCGTTAATTGACAGCTGTGCATTCATGGTAATTCCAATATTTCTTATGTCCTTAGATAATTTTGGCGGTGGTTCTAGAACGTCTGGCCAGGTGCAGAAAGGGTCATATATTGAGTATTTCAGTTTTAGACTCAATTTGAGATGGCTCCATGTTATCCATTGGTCAATGGCCCAGAGCGAAGTGAAGATTTGGGGTTTTCCAATGTCCTTGGGACTTTCTAATATCAGTCATATTGGAGTGTTTCTGCGTAGTTGTGGCAGGTGAATTAAAAACCATTGATTAGCTAAGGTAATGATTTCATGTAGATATTGACATATATGGATGACATGATTGAGCCTTGAGGGATTCCTCCTTTAATGCTGTAGGTTTTTGAAAAGAATGCAGGATAATATTTGTTCTATTGTGTAGGTACGATGTGATCCAAGCGAGAGCTATGCCTTTTATTCCGGCTTCCTCGAGTCTTTGGAATAGTGTGTCATGTTGTACTTTCTTGCCTTATAGCTGATCTTAGAGGTACTTCTCATCTATACAAACAGGACCTCTAAAGTTATGTGGTAATGGAGGACCAAATTATGTAGCTAAGTTGATTAAATTATGCAGTAAGTAAAGACAGGCAAATTGTGTGACGCAATGCAGCACATTCTGTGGCAGTATTATTTAACTGTATGGTTAATTTAACACATTAATACTGTATGGGCAAAAGTTTCACCTCATTAATTACAGTTTAGACCTTAATGCAACAATCTGCAACTAAATCATGACCAGATAACCTTACAGTGTGACAGCACATAAGTTGCTCTTTTTTTTAGTGACTTTTGATTTTTTGTTGAATTCTGCCAATTGTTCCAGTGTCCCTGATAATAGCCACGTCCTAATACACCAAACCTGGTGCATGTCTGAGATACCATATTGCTTTCATGACAGACTCTTGTTAGTAAGGTAACTTATGCACTAAACTGTGAATTTTCTTAGCCCAAGTGTTAGCTATTAAGCGTGGAGACTTCCATCAGTAGTGATATCATACTTTTTAACCTTTAAATTTTATGTACTCCCTTCTTTTCCTCCAAGAGGGTACCTGTAAGCTTACAGCACTCCCGTACATGAATATCTCTTTTTAGGTCTCGCCTGAGCCAGCGCGCATGCGCTGCTCTGGCGAGACTTTTAGTAAGCGGGTTTTGGAAGTGCAAACAGTGGCTTTTGCTGCGGACTAGCCTGCGTTCACGCGAGCGTGCATGCGCGATCAGGCGCCATATGGCTTCCCTCGCCATCTGGACGCTCGCGTGAACGCAAGCTGGTCGCCAGCAAAAGCCACTGTTTGCACTTCCACCCGCTTCCTCACGAATGCTTGTTTTCCTTCAGCACGCGCGCGCGCTTGTTTGATCTTGTTTGTTTTGTTGTTTATTAGCACATGCTGGCCTAATCTGCTGCAATATCTAAAGTCCCATATTTATATTCCTATTTACTTCACTTGCGTTAGGAAAGTTCCAATTCGAAAACGCTGGGGATTAGCGTTAAAGAATTATGATGTGCTTGTAAAAAGATGACACTTTTTTATTGAGAAACAATGATTACCACACCAGAAGGCTCCAAGAGATGATGGGCCTACAACATAACCGGAAGTGAGTTGCTTCATGGCGGCCTATAATTGCAGCTGCGTTGTGCAGTGGAACAGCGAAGATTTGTAATAACGAAGTACTCACACGAGTGAGCTTGTAATTAAACCTTTCAGAACACGAAAACATTATTCACGACACCTACAGATCGCAATTAGAAACAATCCGCATTGTGCACTTCCTTCTTCGTCACCCTTTAATTAGGACTGACATCATTGAGCCTTTTGTTTCTCTGCCCACCTCAGCAAACCAACTGCATCAAGGGTGACGCTGAAGCTGCCCCATTACCACTCTCCATCTGCGCAGGCCTCACCTACGCCCGCAGCTCATCTAGCATGTCAAGCAATGACGCCCGCCTCCAGAGAATCTTTATTCGGATTCTTTATCACTGCGCGTCACTCGCATTCCAATGATACAGTGTCTGGTCAGTAGTGTTACCAGTTCCTTTGACAACTTTAAATTCTCATCAAAATATTCAAGTAAATTACACTCATGGCTCTTTTGATAATGTTTCTCCTTTTACGTATACCAATCTCGAAGTTACAATTTGGTCAGGAGCAAATATTTTGTTAACTTATTTCTAATAGCAAAGTCCATGAAACAAAAAACTTTTACAGCACAGAGTCAGTGAGGGGAACGGTGCCTTCGGCAAACAGCGTTGCTGATGCTTGGCTACTTTTTAGGTCTCGGCCTGCACCAGCGCTTGCGCTGGTCTGGCCGAGAATTTTAGTAAGCGGGTTTTGGAAGTGCAAACACTGGCTTTCGGCTGGCGACCAGCTTGAGTTCACGATGGCGCAGCTGCCATCTGTTGTTTCCTATCTCTTCCTCATTTCCTCGTCATGGCTCATTAACTCTCTGGACTCTGATGTTTCAATCGCAGCAACAGCTCACATTACCAACTTAGGGCCCTGGACTACAGTCACATGAAAAACAACAGCGATTAGCATTGAAATGCAAGCTTTTTTTGTCTAGTTAGAAATATTGCTTCGGTGGGTTGATTTCACCTTATATCGCTATTTGTTTTATATTGGGAGTCACAGCCTAATTACCAGTATTTTTGTCTCTCACTGTTTTTTTAAATATTTATTCGCGCAAAGCACAAAGCTATATTTAAGGTTACTTTTTCCGCGTCACTTCTTCACTCTATTTAAACTCCACACCCCCACTCTTATTGTCTCTCTCCTTCTCTCTCTCTCCCCTCTCTAATTCTCTCTCTACTTAATTAACTCTCCCCTCTCTATCTTTTTAGCCTTTCATTCTCTCTCACCCCTTTATCTGTTTCTCTTTCAAACTCCTTCATTCACTCTCTCTCCCCTTCTTTCTCTCTCTCTATCCCGCTCCACTCTTTATTCTATTTACACCCTTTCTCTCTCTTTCTCTCTCACCACCCTCTCTAATTGGGCATTATATCTTCACTCTATCTCTCACTCGGCAACACCACAGCATCACTCAGCGCAACAACAGCATCAATCAGAGTCAGCACAGCATCAATCAGAGCCAGCACAGCATCACTCAGCACCAACACAACATCTCTCAACGCCATCACAGCATCACTCAACGCCATCACAGCATCACTCAGTGCAACCACAGCATCACTCAGCGAAACCACAGCATCACTCAGCACAACCACAGCATTACTCAGCACAACCACAGCATCACTTAGCGCCACAACAGCATCACTTAGCGCCACCACAACATCACTCCGCGCCACCACAACATCACTCAGCACCTCCATAGCTTTACTCAGCGACACCACATCATCACTCAGGGCCAACACTGCATCACTCAGCACCACCACAGGATGACTCAGCATCACCACAGGATGACTCAGCACCACCACAGCATCGCTCAGCGCCACCACAGCATCGCTCAGCGCCACCACAGCATCCCTCAGCGCCACAACATCATCACTCAGCGCAACCACAGCATCAATCAGAGCCAGCACAGCATCAATCAGAGCCAGCACAGCATCACTTAGCACCAACACAACATCTCTCAACGCCATCACAGCATCACTCAACCCCATCACAGCATCACTCAGTGCAACCACAGCATCACTCAGTGCAACAACAGCATCACTCAGCACAACCACAGCATTACTCAGCACAACCACAGCATCACTTAGCGCCACAACAGCATCACTTAGCGCCACAACAGCATCACTTAGCGCCACAACAGCATCACTCAGCGCCACCACAACATCACTCCACGCCACCACAACATCACTCAGCACCACCATAGCTTTACTCAGCGACACCACATCATCACTCAGGGCCAACATTGCATCACTCAGCACAACCACAGCATCACTCAGCGCCACCACAGCATCACTCAGCGCCACCACAGCATCACTCAGCGCCACCACAGCATCACTCAGCGCCGCCACAGCATCACTCAGCGCCACCACAGCATCACTCAGCGCCACCACAGCATCGCTCAGCACCGCCACAGCATCGCTCAGCACCGCCACTGCATCGCTCAGCACCGCCACAGCATCGCTCACCGCCACCACAGCATCGCTCAGCGCCACAACAGCATCACTCAGGGCCGCCACAGCATCGCTCAGCACCGCCACAGCATCGCTCAGCACCGCCACTGCATCGCTCAGCACCGCCACAGCATCGCTCACCGCCACCACAGCATCGCTCAGCGCCACAACAGCATCACTCAGCACCACCACAGCATCACTCAGCACCACAGTAGTAGCACTCAGCAACACCTGAGTATCATTCAGCATCACCTCAGCATCGTCTCCGCAACAGTCACCACCACCACCACTACCACCTCAGCATCACTCAGCACCACCTCAGCCTGCTCTCGGAATCTGGCATCTGTTGATTCTCCCTTAGCGTCTGGCCGCTGCTAGTGTTATAATACAGGTACTAGTTCCCAACCTTCACCCTCCGATTGTTTATGCCCCCTCAAAAAAAAGCTTTAACAAACAACCATTGCAATAGGCAGAAACAAGTTGCCAGCATTGCAAGAACAAAAGAAAACTGAGGATTTTTTTTATTGTAAATACTTTTTTTAATATGGCCGTTCAGTTTTACATAATGCCTTCTTGGTCATATATAAAGTAACAAAAATGCTTCTGACACTTTTTTATTATAACTTTTCTGCATGCCGCACAGCAGCCACACTTCTCTACAGCACAGCTTGAAGACATTGGCAAAGTCAATAGCTCTGGCTAAACACTTATAAGGCCCCAAAGGTGAGACCTTTTGGCTATGCCAATGCTTGTTTTGTTTTTTTACCAGCTCGTAAGCCACAGTTTACTTCACCACTCTATAAAAAAAACGTTTTGAGATACAATAACTTCTTTTTCTTTCATTCTTTATTTGCTGGTCGAACCATCTATCTTTTTCCTCCACCTTTTCTGTTCTTTCTTCACACTATTGCGTCCTTTCGCATTAAATAGTTATTGTTTTTGCTTGTAACTGTGCAACTTTACATGATCAAGCATGTGATGTTTCTATTAAACAGGGAATGTTACTCCCGTATGGTACCAAATGACAGAATCCTGTGCTGCTGGTTTTCCCTCTCACTAAGGTGCATCTTCCCTCACACGATTGCGATCAGTGACTGAAACTGAATTCCATTTTTATTGTAGGGTAAAGGACTTTTGAATATGTACCAGACACCTGACATGCGAATTAACTGATGCCACTACCTTACAACCTGTAGTCTTGAGCAAGTCCCAAGAGGGAGAACAAAACTCATGTCGACTGTAGGCTGTGAACAGCTTTTTGTCCCATCACTAGTGTAGATAGTGCACCATGAAAACGTTGTGTCTCGAGACTGTACAAGTGGAAATGGAAATATGAGAATAAGCGTTTTGACAAACTGACGGACATAGATTCTAGGAGTAGTATGGCTTAATATGAATATGCAGAAATCTAAAATACTTTCATTCCTTACACAGATTACTGTATTGCGTGCTGCCCCATTATAAATTACAATTATTTGCACATTTCTAACCCCGCCATTTTGAGGGGATTAAAACGTGCCAAGGACAGCCTGGAGTACCTGGATGCTTTGACTTAAGTACCACTTGTGCTCAAACTCTTATTTCTAACTGAAGGATTATATTCCGGATTTACGTCAGATGATGTCACAGTTCATCGCTATTAATTCCTGCAAGTCTGAATACATGTGTAGTATTCCCACTCAGAAGGATCGCAGCAGGTAATATGGACTTGTAATGAGCTTCAAGTGAGCCAGACATTTGCCATAAAAAGATGCTCTGATCTACCTTCACTGGCTTTTACTGTGTTTACCGAGCAATGAGAAAATATACCTATCACATTGAATCGTCGCTCGTAGTGAAACCCAGTAAAGCATCTTACACTAGCCTATTATCAGGGATCTGGCATGGTTCAGGTAAACAGCAAATTAGATCACATTATTACTGTCTACATTTTCAGAAAAAAATAAATTAGTATTAACACGGAAGTGTTATATAAAATCTAGCTGAGCAAGAAGTCATTCAAAGTTTTAGAATTTGAAACCTGGAAGCCTGTTGCATTAGGCTTCCGACACAATGTCTGCAGAAAATTACCATATCCAACAGTGGAAAAGAGAATATTATGTAATTGTTGTCTTCTTTGACTATAAAGAATACATGTATTTATTACAAGGACGCTTTAATATTTAAATGATAAACATACAGTCATATGTAAAACATATCACACTGAATGTTTTTCTACGATCACTGGACCCAGACGCTTTGCATTGCCTGTAAAGAAGGCCCCCCCCTCTCCCCCCCCCCCCCACACCTCACCAATCTTCTCACATGTCTTTACTCCGGACGTGCAACTAATAGAGATTGGCCTTCTTACCAACAGGTCTTAAGACCAGGCCAGATGGCAGTACCTTCAGTACTTTAGCAAAATAATTTAAACTATCTTAGTGTATACAGGATGATTTAAGGGTAACCCTATTTAAGAGCGTTACCTTGTCAGTTAATGTGCCTTCCCAAAATGCCAGCTTTACCTAAAATAACATCTTTTAAGGGAGAACAGTTTACTCCGTTTCTCATTAAATGGTTTAATAATTCGTATATGTTCATTGCAAAAAGAAAAGGGCGTTGAATCTTGATTCCAAGTATGGGACGCTAAGCGACATTGCCTGGAGAAACTACACACGCCTAAGGCGTGAATATTTGGATTTAGTCGTTCAGATCTGTGTGCACTCAAGTCAAGTCGACTTCTGTGCAGGTGGTCTTCAGAAGTGTTCCCTCTTATCTCTTACTCAAAGAAATGCTATACATGAAAACTCTGACTTCTTACCATTTCAGCTAGAGGCTTTTCCATAACATAAACGCATTCCCAGCTCAAATACCCTGCAGGCGTTTTCCAACAAAAATGTAATGACCAGATAATGGTTTCTAAGGACCCTTGAATAAGTGCACCCTGAGGCAAACACCTAACAGTCTGAATATAAAAAGCGTATTTGTGTTCATTCGTTGACTTTCAAAGACGGAACTGCAGTCCTAGCCTACAGTGGAATAGGAAGGCAGTTTTAGAATATTTAGACATGATTTTTCCAAAAGTGCAGCTGGTGAATGTTAGTGTTTAAGCCTATACATTGTTTGATGTTTAAAATAAAATCTTGGCTGATTCAGGGAATAGTATACTAATTACCATATATACCTGCTCCACATTATCTCATTCACCCACATAATCGTCTGTCACATACCCCTTTTTCGGTTATCCTATCGGTTCCATAAACTCAATATATTGGTGGTCTAACATTCTAACTCCTTTATGCCGAGGTTTCTTTCGTTCCACATCACTTGTTGTCACAAATGTTCTCCCTCTTCTGGAATGTACTCCAGCACCGAAGAGAAAAATAGAAACTGCAAACTACAGAATACAGCTAGTGAGTTGACGTGTCTTGGAGAACCCCATTACATAAAATATTATTTCGCAAGGGCGGACAGAAGGGAATGGATTCATACCACTGATGGAAGTAAATTGGGGAGGTGCTCTGCCTACTGCTTTCCTCGCCTACCTGTTTTGGGGTGCCTGGGGTAAAAGCCTGTGATTACTGTTAGCCTGAAACCCAGGGAGAATCAAAGACACCAGAGACAGCAGCGGCTGCTCCTTAAACCTCAAGCATTTTTACCATCACACTTGTATCTGACAGTTCACAGGAGGAATGGTGAAGTTTGTCTATGGATTCTTGTGCGATTTATGGGGATCCAAGTCCACAAATTGTGAATCTCTAAAGACTGTTGTTGGCGAGCTGGAAAAGGTTACAGCAGTCTTGAGGGCAGGTGACAGACCTATATTTTATTGATAAAAAAAAGCTTGAGTAGCAGTGTGCCTGTGGAACTGTGGGGCTCTACATTGGCATGCTTGTTTGATATTGTTGTATAACCTGTCTTCCTTTGTGTTTATTATCCATACTGATTCAAAGGTCTGATCTGCGAACTTGTGAAAGTCCATTTAGACCCCCTGGGAGGGATAATATGAAAAATTGCCGTTATCTGCTTTGTTGCTTTATACTCTTCTAGATGAACGTGGGGCAGAGTGTGTGGAAGACCCACTCAGTCTTTGTATTGCAGCATTTATGTACTGCTTAATACACCATGTGGAAAAAGAACAATGATGGATGGAATGCTAAGCAATGTCAAACACTCACCCCAAGTACAAAGATCTGGGCTTAAATACAGCATTTTTTGCTCACTTCGCCACCATAGTTTGGACCCAGCCATATGCAAATCAGTCTTGGCCCTGCTCCCCATGGGAACAGCCCAGCCTGAACTGCCAGGCCAGGTCCTCACTAGACAGGAAAACAAGCCTCCTGGAACTGGTTTCGGGTATCACCCCTCATCAGCCAGGTTTGCTTGAATCCAGTGGCATAGCAAGTATGGGACCAACGTCTGGGCAAACCCTTCCCATAGACTGTCCCCTTGGGGAGCAGGGTCAAGACTGATTTGCATATGGCTGGGTCCAAACTGGGGTGGAATGGTGAGCAAAAAGCGATGGATTTAAACCCAGATCTGTGACTGGAGGGTGAATATTTGACAATGTTCTGCATTCCGTCTATCATCTTTGTGTTGCTATAATGCCCCCTGTGGGACGCTGGAAGCTCTTGCCTAAATGAGTAACTCGCTACACTGTGTTGGGTGTGTGGGTGAAAGTATGTTGGTTTTTTTTACTCTATTTAGGAAGTGATGTTTCTTATTGATATGCTCATATCCAGAACCATGGAAGAACACAGTGAAAACGCTTGATAACTGACAGCCAAAGTCTCAGGCTGCAAACACTTTTGTTTCTATACTCCTGATTCAAGTGGATACATTGCAACATATTCGTTTAGGTTCGCAATAGCACCACCAGTAGGATTTGTTTTACTGTAAATGTCCATCAGGGCTTTTAATGAAGAAAGCTCCAATGCACGGGAAATGCTGACGGTAATAAAGGAGATTACTTTACAATTGCATCCAGTATAAATGTCCCACGCTGAACCGCAAAGATCAGCCAGGAAAAATATTGATTCAAAGTCAGACCACATACATGCCATTTGGCAAAAGTTGACATAAATATGACCAGTGTTTCTCAGTGGCGTCGACAGGAATTATTTTCAGTGAGGGGGGATGAAAAGTGTCACAGATGAAAGTGGTGGGCCAACTACAACAGGCACGTTTGTAAAATCATGATGTTTGTATGCACGTGTGTAAAATATAAGTATATATGTATATATGCACACATATATATAAATATACACACAAACACACATATACACATATATATATGTATACACACACACACACATACAAACTCATTTAAACTTTTTAGGCAGACTATGAATTAAACATCACTAAGGTCTGTGGAAGGGGATACATTTCTCCTTGTTATGTGTGCCTCGAAGAAGCATAAGGTTTTTGGTGCACATTTCTGCCTACGAATGTTAGTAGATGGGGATTTGCATCTAGACCCGCAGGTGGTTGCATGGGAATGCCCACATATTACCCATGGAAGAGTGCCAAAGAGTAATTATGGCAGAATGGTCACTTGAGGACCCAGTAAACTGGTCCCCTTCTTTGAAAAACCCTGAGATGAGGTACATTATTGCTTCATTTCATATTCCTTAGTGACTGCTGTGTAACATATGTTATTATTCGGTTTTGATTCACAAAAGTATACTGGACTTGCATGATTTGGCTTAAGTTAAAACTTTGTGGGTTTCTTCTTTTTCTTCACGAAGGAGTTTTAATGGCTAAAACTCTAAAATACCATGTCCCTTACCCTAATGCAGACTTGGGCCCTCATTACCAGTGGCAGGATTAGCTTTAAGTTAAGAACGATACTGCTCCAGTCCATTACAGCACAACCTCAACATCATCTCCTACGCCGACGACACCCAGCTGATCCTCTCCCTCACCAAAGACCCTCACACCGCCAAAGCCCACCTCCACGAAGGAATGAAGGCCATCGCCGAATGGATGAGGACCAGCCGCCTGAAGCTGAACTCGGACAAGACGGAGGTCCTCATCCTTGGTTCCAACCCTTCAGCCTGGGACGACTCCTGGTGGCCAACATCACTGGGAACAGCCCCGCCACCCACCGACCACGTACGCAACCTAGGGGTCATCCTCGACCCCACCCTCTCCATGACTAAGCAGGTCAACGCCGTTTCCTCATCCTGCTTCAACATCCTCCGAATGCTCCGCAGGATCTTCAAGTGGATCCCCACCGAAACAAGAAAAACAGTCACCCAGGCCCTCGTCACCAGCAGGCTGGACTACGGAAACGCCCTCTACGCAGGAACGACGGCTAAGCTCCTGAGACGGCTGCAACGCATCCAGAACGCCTCTGCACGTCTTATCCTCGACATCCCCCGACGCAGCCACATCACACCCCACCTGAGAGACCTGCACTGGCTCCCTGTCAACAAGAGGATAACCTTCCAGCTCCTCACCCACGCACACAAAGCACTCCACAACTCCGGACCAGCCTACCTCAACAGACGACTCAGCTTCTACACCCCCACCCGCCAGCTCCGCTCGACCAGCCTCGCCCTCGCCACAGTCCCCCGCATCCGGAAAACGACCGCCGGCGGCAGATCCTTCTCCCACCTCGCCGCCAAGACCTGGAACACCCTCCCCACCAACCTCCGACAGACCCAAGACCTACTGGCCTTCAGAAGACTCCTCAAGACCTGGCTCTTCGATCAGTAGCAGCACCACCCCCCTCTTCCCCCAGCGCCTTGAGACCCTCGCGGGTATGTAGTGCGCTTTATAAGTGACATGATTGATTGATTGATTGATTGATTACAGGGATGTTGGGGTTTCGGTTTCAATAAGTCAGGGTCTTAAGTCACCAGGTTCTGCACCAAGTAAAATGGCTGCATATACGGGGGTTGCATGCATGACTTTAGCTTGGCCTTCTCCTGACTCAAGCAGCACAACTGGGGTGATCAGAAAACAGACTCCTTGGTCTTATTCAAGCCTGGTATGACTCGCTACCACCACCAGCTCTGTTGTTGACATAATTGGCCTGCTTTGGGCAGCTGGAAAATGTCAGTAGATTTGATCGCAGAAGCGGGAAACACACAGACTTGGACCTGGTATTCTTGGGTCCAGTTGATTATTTCCCATTCCGGAGACAAAACTTGAAACTGGCAGATTTTGGTGCTGGCATAGTAGCTACAATCAGATTCCAGCATCCAACTATTCCTCAACTAAAGTTCAGCAAACTCGTAATAAGCGATTCTGATGCGGTTAGGAATGGCTCCGACCCTCGGTCGGAGCCATCCTAACCGCATCGGACCTGCCCATTCGGATTCCTTTCCGACCGAGCCATTCCGATGGGCTCGGTCGAAAAGGAATCCGACTCCGTTTTCCCGATGGCTTCCGACAGGCTCAGAGAGCCCGTTCGCCGTCCGGAAAGCCTTCAGTACCCCCCGGCCGGCTCTTTCCGGCTGAGGGAGTACGTTGGCACTTTCCCGCTGCCTTTTTGTGCCAGTCTTTCTGGCACAAAAAGGCAGTGGGAAACTGTATTTGGGGGCCCCCAGCAGGGCCCCCATGGGTGCGTGGCTGCCGAATGGCGGCCTAGGGGGCACCTATGGTGCCCCCCTGTTGATCCCTGCACCCGGTGGCAGGCATCTTGGGGTGCCTGCCTCGGGGTGCAGGGATGAACTGCACCTCTGCACATAACGATGCGAGCATGCATTCCATTCGGAATGCATGCTCCCATTGTTAAGTATAGGATTGCAACCAAACAGGTTTCGGTCACATCCTACTTGCAGGTCTGTAACCGACGACAGGAGGTCGGTCGGTTACAATTCCTGACCGATGTCGGACGGACTCCAGTCCGTCCGACATCGGAATCGGGTCCTTAGTCGTGTACCAAAGGCCACCCATTTGGTAGATTTTTATATAAGAGTGGTTGAATTTCCATTTGTTAATGTTCAAAATTCTGATTTTGGTAATCAAGATTGCAAATTTATGATTATAAGTTTAACTTCAAGTGCACCTGACTAACACCAAGGTATACCACTGTTTTTGTAAATGAGACTGTTCTTCTGCCTCCATGGGTAATAGCGAAGTGCTCACATTACGCTCACCTTGAGGCATGATACAGCTCAAAAGCATTCCCTGAAGCGTGAAGATGGGTGCATGTAGAGAGATTTGCTATTATGAAATGCCAATAAAAATCAAACAAAAGTTCAAACTGCATCTTAAATTTCATTTTTTGCCTTAAAAGGCCAACAAAAACTTGAAACTAGAAACTATTATCTAATAGTAAAAGGTTATAGTGATTTAAAGGATACATGATCACAATAGAAGTATGCCGGCTATACAGGCTTTTTGCTAGTGTACTAAGGCCACTGTTGGACCAGGCCCTCTCTGCAGGGTCTCCCACGATTTTTGCCTTCCTTTACCGAACCAGTTTTAGTTGGCTTTTAGGACTCTGTGCTTTTTATTCTTGCTAATCAGTAGTAAAGTGCTTGTGATCTCCCTTGAAATATGGTAAAATTGGCAAACACCTGATTGTTATGTTTAATTTACATCTAAGTCCCAAGTATATGGTATTACATGTACCCAGTGCCTGTAACTTAAATGCTACTAGTGATTGCCCCGCAATAAAGTAGCACTGTAAAACATGTCTTGGACCTGCCACTGCAGCTTGTAGTGAAGTTTTAAACTGCTATTTTGACATGGCAAAATAAACCTTTTGCCAGGTCTAAAAACCTTTCTTTTTATATGTACGAGTCACCCCTAAGGTGGGTCATAAAGGTTCAGAGGCAGGATGCCTGGTAGGACATGTGTTTTAGTTTTACATGTCCTAAAATTGTAAAAGTTGTTTTTTGATTTAGTAAAGTTATATCTCCCATTGCCTAACACCAGTTTACCTTATTACATACAATACGTCATGACTCCAGTTTGGGAGCAGATAGAGAAATGCTTCTTCCTCTGATTTGAACTGCAATTTAAAATCTCTTTAATAGTAAATTCAAATTTTTATTTACTATTCTGAAAATGGCACTTTTAGAAAGTTGCATTTTTCTGACAAAACCAAATGTGCCTTTCTGCCAGTGTCCACAGACACATGGCTGTGAATGGCTCTCCTGTGCTGTGCCTTCCTTCCAGACATGAGGATAAAAGTGCCTTGGTTGTGGGGGCAGGCTGTTCTTCTCTTGAGCAGGATGTCCTGAGGATTGCTCTCAGCCTTCCTGAACTTCAAATGGTAGCCTGAGGGCTACAACCATCATCTTTCTGACTTTTGAGGCTGCTGACCCTGCCACTGATAAATAGCCCTCACACCTAGGCCTGCCTGCCCTTTGCATCCCTAGACAGTTTGGAGCCAAACCCAGGAAAATAGGAAGGTTAGTTAAAGGGGGCATCCCCGCCCACAGGCTGGCCCTGGGAATATGAATAGCACCTTTGAAGCCTCTCATCAGAACACTCCTGGTGCTGTGGAACATTCAAAAGAAGGACTGCCCTGCTATCTGAAGAAGGTAGACAGGGCCTGCTTGCCTTGAACCCAGGATCCCCAGAAGTGACTCGAAGGGTCAGTTGACTGACCTCCTGTTTAAGCTAAAGGGACACTGCACGCTTCCAGAGGACTCTCTGCAACTGCCCAGCTGACCAGCACCAACTGAAGCTGCAGTAGCCCTGCTGCTGGCCTCTGCTGTAGTGAGTCCTGATCCCCAACAGGTGCCCACCAGGCCCTGGGTCTTGGCTGGCATCAGACTGCACTCCTCCTGAACTTCAGGTGAAAATCCAGATGCTTTGGGCTCTTCATAACCGTAAACAGACTTCTAATGGTGAACATCAGTCCGTGATGCTTGCCGATGAGAATCTCCAGTGAAGCCTGCTCTTCCCGTCAGCCATGACAGTCCACATCAACCGCCAACATGAAGCTCCATCGATCACAACTCTTTGTGTCACAACAGAAACCTTCCACAGTGCCCGACTTTCTCCTCATGCCGACAACCACCACCTCGCGGTTCCCACCAATGCAGAACTCCCCCTGCAGTTCCCTGCATAAACTAGGACTTGAGAAGGTAAAACTCTTTAGCAGGGTGAACCGGGTCCCTGTATCTGATGTGCTCTCCATCGTGGTCGGCCTGAACTTGTAACTTTGACCTGGTCCAGCGCAACCAGATATCTGTGAGTAGTGTTTTGTACCTTTTGGAGATATTTTCACCTTGAACATAAATACTTTACACACTGCCTAAGTTAAGCCTGACTTCTTTTGTGCCAAGCTACCAGAGGGTTAAGCACAGGTTTATTTTGTGACTTTTCTGGTTCATCCTGACAAGGATTGTGTTTATTGTTTGAGGAGGCTTCCACATCTCTCAACTAATAACCCAATTCTTTTTACAGGCACTCTCTATATAACTAGTTCCCAGCATCAAATCTCGAATTCCATATGACCTGAGGTAAACTCATACCTGGGCATACCCTAGATGCTCTCATCATTATTGTTTCTCAATCCTGACTTCAAGATTAAATGAGGTCCTTGTTGCATATTATATTGACAGAAATGTACATTTTATATGGAGGATGGGCTCTGTTTCCATACAAATGTAACACTATAGCCTGCATTCTGTCAGTCAGTCCTCACCATTGCATTCTGCCTTACACATGTACGCACTTTATTAAATATTTCAGCATTACTCGACTGGGTTCACAAAGCATAACTAACATGACCTCCTTCTTTCTGAAAAAAGTAGACCCTGACCTCCCCCCTCATATTATGGACACAAGACCCCTTACCCTCCTTATCATTTCTTTCTCCACTCTTCCCAGGCTTTAAGCCATCTACTAGGGACTTCTGACAGTAATTACACAAGGATCATCCTGATTGGGTACATTATATTACTTTACTTTTTACCAAACCTTAGAAAATAATCAATATTTGTTCTATGTCACCTTGTCTTCCTTGTGTTGTCCTCTGACTGTTATCATGTGATACACGTATGTTATCATGAACACATGTACACGTGTGTCAACAAGGGCAGGAAGAGTGAGGACGGTTATTCGAATGAGTCTGTCATCTGCAAGTCATCTGCTCTCATCCCTTTATTGTCATGGAGTCATCGTGTAGTAATCTGCTCTCATCCCTTTGTTGTCAGGGAGTCATCATGTAGTAATCTGCTCTCATCCCTTTGTTGTCATGGAGTCATCGTGTAGTAATCTGCTCTCATCCCTTTGTTGTCATGGAGTCATCGTGTAGTAAACTGCTCTCATCTCTTTGATGTCATGGAGTCATCGTGCAGTAATCTGCTCTCATCCCTTTGTTGTCATGAAGTCATCGTGGAGTAGTTAAAGATAATCATGTTTTCCAAGGAAGTAATCAGAACGTCATCCTGGTGTAGTTATTGCGATGAGTCTGGAGTCATCTCATTTAAATATTTCGCCCTATAGGCATACTTCAGGATGGTTTCAGATGACTTCAACAGATAATTACAGGAATAGCCCAGCCAGAGTCATCGGATGACTTCAGAAGGACTCCAGGATGATCTCACTTTTTGACTTGGACTTGTGGCAGATGGGACTCTGAAAACAATAGTTATGGCCTTCTAACTCTGTAGAATTCAATTGGAAATCCAAAAAGAGATGTTCCTGTTCTTTTAAGTATAAAATTGGTTGAGTTTAAACTGATCGCACTTTAGTTAAACGTTTTCTGAGAGACTGGCCTTTTGATAGGAATGGAACAGGGTGGGGTGAAATCTCAATGGGGTAATAAGCTGCGTCTCCCTCAGACAAGCACTGTCAAGATGCAGAATTCCAAAAAATAGAGACTCAGGAGGAGGTCTCTGATTCGGAGAGTCGAGGTTTGGTGGATTTCAAGAGACATGTTAAAGCAGAAACAAAACATTTTATGTGCGAAACAGTCTCTTCTTAGCATCTTATCACATTCTTTATTCGAGGTGCACACTTGCTTTTTAAAAAAAAAAAAAAGCAGACTTGCAATAGTGTCCATAGCTGCCAAGGCTATGTGTGACGTTTTCACAAATTCAGTGTAATTATGAGTGACATTCAACGACTATGAGTAACACTTTCTCACGAGCAAAAATCAAGCAATCAAGATGAGGGAAACATTCAAATATTAGAAATTACACCTATTTGAGCAACCAGAAACTCTAAGACCATAAACCGCTGCACCAGTGCTGCTGCGAAATTCCATGTGTAACTGGCTCCGCGTGAGACCGTGATTTCACAGAAGCAGCGAACCTACCTGCCCCCACCCACTCCTCTAGAGGTCTCAGAAGGACAGAATATAAAAAAATTGGTAGTGATCAGAAAATACAGACAATTACAGCTTGTATGATAGCAGATATATCTAATGGAGCTCTGTAATGCTCTGCAGACCAATGGTTTGTCAAATGTCCAGGATTTCTTAAATGGACTGAAAAGTGGCCAGATGCATTTTAGCTTGCAGCACAGCGCTATAAAAAGTTGGCAAATAAAATAAATACAGTCAACAAAAGTGTATCAAACTTTTTGGGAATTATTGGTTCCAAATAAAACATTAATGTGAGCCAGGGCAATACAAGAAGTGCAAAGTTCAGGCAAACAGCAACTGGTGGTGCTGTGGTTTGTGTTTTTGCGGCTTACGCCCACACCTCTTTCCCAGTGACAACCCCTTAAAAAGAACGGAATATGCCCACAGCACCTTGAAGAAGTGAAGGATTTAAAACTAATAATATTAGCACAGAAACAGACAGACCATTAGTAACACACAAAAATGGGATACAGTGCTGTCAGGAAACTGCACGGAATATACATGCCTTGCATGGGCACCCTCCCGCTTCAACTTCAGTCAGTGCTCCCAGGCAATACGCAGCTCTAGAGTGCTCATTAGGCGGTTATGCCTATTTTGGTGCATTTGCAACCAGCACTTCGTGATTTCCCCACAGCCCCACAGGCCTCTATAATGCCCCATCGTGTTTCTGAGGTTGCAGGCACGGGGTGCATTGCAGGCAGGAAGCTGGCAACCAGGCTCTGGTGGTGTTAGTGTTAGGGGTACGCACCCCAGGAGAGCGGCCGCGCCCCAGCCCCAGAAGCGTTTCAGGCAGTTGTGTTCTCCGGTCGGCACCCGCTAGCAGCTTCAGCTAATGTGGGGCCTAGGGCAGTGAGGGAATAGTGTGGCCCACCAGCCGCCTCAGGTCACGTCCTCCGGGGGTGTTGGAGGACTCACCTCCCAATGCAGTATGGCCGTGCACCTGCCCCTTCCTCACCTTTGATTGCGGGTGCTGCTTCTATCGGCTCTCTCTGCTCCCGCGATTATTCACCAGGCTTCCCAGAGCCTCCTCTTAGTGCGGCCCTCTCGGGCCACCCAATGGTATGCCCAGTCGCTCACTGTTGTTGCTGGTAACTCACCGGAGTGCTGCTGTCGTCTCCGGGTTGAAATCTAATGGGCCAAATCAGAATGTTTAACTTGTTGCTTCCCGGGGTGCACGTTTCAGTTCTGAAATCGCCACGCTGGTAGGCTGCCAGTTAACACAGCACTAAGAGAAACGCCACAGCCTGCTGCATTAGTCCCCGGAGGGGCGTGGAGATTCGCATGTGCCAGCCTCTAGGGATGACAGGAGGGAGGCAGTAGAAATGCACTCATGGGCAATAAGTTCACTTCCATTAGCAAGACTTTGCCTTCTGGGACTCGGTGCGCTGGAATGCCAGCTAGTTTCAGTTAGCATAGAAGTGCTACGGCTTTACAGCCGAGGCAGGCGCTATGCCTATTATGCGTGACTTTCTATTTCAGTGCGGTGATGCGGATCACCACACTGAAATGCGTTAGTCTAACGCGTGATGCGTGGCACTTGGCAGGGCTGAGTGCCATGTAAAATATCTGAAAATTTAGCAAATATCATATTGTGCAAAATTCGGGAATTTCACCAGCGTAAAAGGTAAAAAGTGCAAACGTTTCCCACACAAATCTGCCCCATTCATTTTATGCGCAAAAACAACAAACATCTTAGCTCTAATTAACGCTAACAAAAATGTTTTTGTAGTCTGGCCCATTTGTCGCATCTCCACACCAGAGCACTGTGGCTCCTGGAATCAAAAGCACTGACTGTAATTGTGTGCTGCTTCCTGAGGGAACTTAAGAAAACATTTAGCTGAGAACACACAAAAACAGAAACAGCTCCTACCTGAATCGATAGGTTCAGTCAACATGCAATTTCTGGGAAAATCTGTCTTTGTCGATGCACGTTTTGAGATCAAGTGACTGTCCCACGATAGCCTTCGTGCATAATACGGCCACAAGAAGTGCCCGGTGATAATTCAGCCTGCCGAGCTAAGATACTGAAGGGAAATTTTTTATGTTTTTTAGGCAAAGGGAGATTAAGTGATATCCCCAGAATCACAGGATGTTGAGCCGACGCCAGGGCAGGAAGCTGCTTCCACAGTTCAGAGGCAGGTATCTCAGCAGGGGCGTATTGCAAGCCCATGTAGCCCCTGCGGTGCGTAGGGTTGGGCAAAGGGGGCAACCTTTCAGGTGCTCCCCATTAATCCCAAGCCCAATAAATATATGTGTAGGGTGACCAGAATTTTAAAGCCAAAAACCGGGACATTTCACAAAAATAGAAGGACTACAATGTTACTTCAAGTCAGTGCACAAAATAACAGCGCTCCTCAGCAGAGAATTACTGAACAGCCAGTAAGAACATACATAAAATGCATTTTTTAAACCCAGTAGCTTGCCTGTTAATTAAATTGCTTTCTTGAAACAACTGCTAGCTATCTCTGCTAAATAAAACATAAAAAAACACCTCCCGCCGTTTTCAGTCCACCCTCTCTAAAAACCGGGACCTGAGCTAAATTTCCTGAAATCTGCCGGGACAGCTGGTGAAAACCTGGGACCGTCCGGGCATATCCGGGACGTCTGGTCACCCTATATGTGAGGTGCAGGACAGAGACCAACGGAACCCCGACTCACATTCTGCAGGGAGGCCCATCGTTTTGCGTTACGCCCCTGCAGCTCATGGGAGGGGCAGCTGGGTGACACAACGGACGGCTCACAAACTCCCGTGAAGCGTTTTCCTCCTTAGTCGCTGCAGCAAGCTCGAGACATAGCTGTACTTGCTAACTCTCGCCATACAAAGCGCAGATTTATTTGACAATCACACAAACAACTGCTAAACTGCTTTTTTTTTATTATTGCTTCTGCCACAGAACATATTCACATTCCACGACAGATGTGCCAAACAGCTTTGCCATCTCAACAGCATCTGTCCAAATGACAACCTTGAAACAACATGCTTCCATGCTGGCTTCCCCAAACCATTAATCTCGTACCTCAATCACGGCTGTGGCACCAGAAGGCCCCATATTTGGCCAAAACCGACGCATTGTGAGAGTTCCAGCGTTTGTTTTTAGGCCTGTGGCTACAGTGGTGCTGCGACAAATCACAAATTCAACAAATGCAATACAAATTATAGGTTTTGCCTTTAAATAGCTTCAAAGCAAGCTTCTAAAATGTATTTCTTGTACTCCCAGCCTACTTTCCTTTGGCATCTCAAACGCGCCCCTATGTGCCGGACTATTAAGAGTCATATTTTTAACACTGCGCCACAAAATCTGAAACCTTTCAGTCAACAGAGCTGAATTTGGGTTTGAAGAGTTATAATTTAGCAGAACACTTTTAAAGGCACGGGAAAACTACAACACACCTTATTGATTCATTATCTCGCCAAATTTGAAATCCTGTCCTTGAAAAACCGGCAGATTTTACGGTAAGAAGCACTTGCCATTGAAATGTGGCGTGGTTTTTGGATTATGAGCGCGCACGCAAAAAGGTCTACTAATCCTTCATCATTCTAAGGTCACTAACTTAAATAATATTACACAGGGTAACAGAAACGCCTGTTATTTACAGAGCTTAAAATTGGCAAAACTTCTGTACAAAGTGATATAGAAAACACATTAGTGATTCTCACATTATGGATGATCATGGTTAAAGCGTATTCACGCTAAGATAGCCATATTTGATGTGGGTCTCCGTTAAATAATTCCTGCTTATATCATAATTGTGCTTTTGGCTGCTGTGTGTTCTCACTGTTTCCTCTCATTTCAGGAACTAAGTTAAACTATAATAGTTTGGATTAATGAATAGGCCCAGTTGTTTATGGGGCACATGCATCAAACCATTTTGCGATCGCAAACAGTGCGAATCGCAAATATCAGCCGTTTGCGATCGCAAAATGGCCTTTTCTGATGCATGTACCTTTTTTGGCAATTCGCAATTAAGGGAATTGCATTTTTTTGCAATTCCCTTAATTGCGAATGCAGTTCAGGAATCGCAAATTGCCATTCCCTAAATGCAATGCATTATGTATTCGCAAATTGCGTTTTCGCAAATTGCGTTTTTGCAATTTGGAATCCCAAATTACCATCAACTTCAAGTTGATGGTAATTTGCAAGTCCTTTGAAAAATGCAAAAAAGATGCATTTTTCAAAGTGCATTGTAGTGCATACACATGCCCTTAGGGCATGTGTGTGCACAACATGTGCATACTTACCTGTTTTTGGGGGTGCAGCAGGGTGGCCTTTTGGCCCCCTTGCACCTTTAAAATTGCATGCGCCATTTGCGAGTACCTATTTGGTACTCGCAAATTGCGAATGCAATCCCATTCATTCCTATGGGCCTCTAGGCCCATAGGAATGAATGGGAAGCCATTCCTTAATGGCGAATCGCAATTTGCGATTCGCTATTAAGGAACATGTAGGAATCGCAATTTTTATTGCAAAACCTACATGCATAGGTAATTGTGAATCCTTAATAGCGATTCCTTAATAATCGCTATTAAGGACTCGCAATTCCTAAGTTTGATGCATGTGCCCCTTTGTTTCCATGAAAAATTATTAATGTTAGTTTCACTGTAACTACATTGATTTCTTGCATCCATGCCTGAGATGGACTGACCGAGATGCATCATCCTGTATGTGATATCTTCTAAAGGCCGTGCAGCTGCAAGCCTCCTTTGTGCGAGGTCTGAGAAGACTAGCGAAGACATGCTATCGGGAAATGCTGGATTTTGGTTGGTCCCCCACCTCTTGGGAGCATAGGGAGTTGTTTTTCATTTTAGAAATATATGATTTAATTGTGCATTGCTGAGCTAGTTACTCAGCCTACTCTTTCAAGAGCAGATGGCCCTTTCCACTGTCTTGAGACACCATGCTTATTTGTATCCTTGCTCATAGAGTTAGACTCTAAAGCAAATCTATTTTCTTTTTCCTGATTGAACCATCATTTTGCTCCGCCTTACCTTACTTGCTGACACCTGCTGCTTAAATTTCCACGGCCTCTCTTGAAACTTCAGCTTAGTGTTAGGAAAATTCCCTTTCGAGGGAACTTAATCTTAGTCAATTTGCATATAACTCTCTTCAAGTAACTTGCCTTTGACTTTGCTGATTTGATCTGATTTGGACTATATCAAACCATGCAGTAATAAGGTAATTATTGATTTATGACTAATCCAAATGATTTGAGTTTCTAACTTTACTAATAAACCTTCATGGTTTGCAAATCTACTACACTCTGTCATCCTTGTGGGGCAAAGTGTGCTTCACTCTTTATTAATTGTTGAACTGTGGATGTTAAGCCTCAGTTCAAGACACAGGCCCATCCACCCAAGTGCAGCTTGTGCTTGAACTTGCATGGTGCAAACCCCATCCCACGCTGCTTCATGCCCTTACATAGTTGATGATGTCGGTTTCTGAGACCAATACATTAAAATCAATGAAGGAAGTAACAATTTAATTGACAGGTAGCAAGTCTCACGGGCTGGACGGAATTTCTTTTCTCAACAGAGCTCTGTGTGCATTTTACTAAAACAAATCCACTATTTCTGATATTGACATTTACCTGTGTACATCCTGTGTAGACCTGTGGTGTCTACTGAAGCCCCTGCAAACAGTGCTTGCTCTGGGTACACTGAAAATTCAGCACATGTGATATTACTTCAGATCCATTTTGAACCCCTCTGCAGGGTTGTGCACCAGATTCTGTCAGTGCTAAGCCTCTCTTTGGCAAAAACATGCTCTTCTTGGTCAGTCGTATAGGTAGGCAAAATGATTGTATAATATTTTCCTAGTACGCATAACATTCACAAAAATTGCATGTATTGTTCAGAATACTCAGCATTGGTTGTGCATCAAAAATGTTGTCGAAGGCATGCCTTGCTTATAAACATCACAAGAGATACAGGTCGGAGACTGATTTGTCTAGAAAATGTCTTGTGGTTGAGCTCAAACCAGTATCCCACAGGTGAAAAAGGGTAAACGAGAGAAATAAAATGCATAAAATATGTGCAATCTTCAGGAATTATGCAAGATTTAATTAGTGGTAAAACAAAAATTTGAAAAAAAATTCCGTTGACTTCTTAGAACTCCAGTTTTATGCTCACAGCTCCATAATTTAAATGATGTGGCTTGCTTCACCTCCATCATAAGTGTTAGGTGTGTTGATAGACCGGTTTGTGTTGTGGTTTGAGTGTTAAAAATATATTGCTACAAAGAGGAGCAAATTACGTGATAAGTTGTGAGGGGGCCTTTCTCATCTGTGCATCGGCGTGTTTGACTCCGGGTTCATCACCTGGTGGAATAGGTTCTCCTGGCCGTAACTGAATGGCAGGGAGCACATTCATGTGGCTGCCCACTTCCTTTGTCTGTCCCACTTCTTCTTTACCCAAAGGCTCCAAGCTGTTGCCTCCATGCATGCAGAGACACTGTATGAGCCTGAGTCTGAGAGACAGTTGTTATGGGGGCTCCAAGGAAAGATTGAGTGCTGGATGTCATGGAGAAGAAAGAAGGTGGATGAAGATCTCTTTGCACCATGTACCCATCAAGCTGCAGGAATGCAGCACAGCAGAGGAGAGCCATTGTCTGGCAGAAGACGCCAAGTGGTTGCGATTTACTTTTATTTTCTTATATTGTACATCAGCTGCGGTTTCTGAGCAAGGATGCTGGGGCTCCACCCACTTTACTTTCACCCCCAGGGTAGGGTGACCAGACGTCCCGGTTTTCCCCGGACGGTCCCCGTTTTTGGAGAAGTGTCCCGACACTTTTCTCCAAGTGAATGAAATGTCCCGGTTTTTGAACAGTGTCCGGGTTAAACATACAAATGTCCCGGTTTTTTATTAGTGTTCCGGTTGAGCATGCGCGTGCATGCTCTCTTTGCCCTGCTCAAGGCGTGTGACCTCACTTAGGTGAGCGTTGTAGCAGGAAGGGAAATCCTTTGTGCTGTTTTCTCTGATGTGATCTTTGTAATTAAGATTCATATGTCTCTGTGGTTCTTTATACTGCTGGTGTTCCTGTGTTGAACAGATGTGTGTGGAATGTTCTGTCTTCTGTGTTTTAGGGTTTGGTCTCTTATTGGCCAATCAAGTTGGTAGCAATGTGAAAGCAAAAACCAATAATGTACGGGTTGTGTTGGCTTTTTAAGAAATATTTTGTCTTCCATGTTCTATGGCTTCAAGGAAGCGAGAACATGAATGTTAGATTGTTTGCTAATGGGGCACACTTTGGTAGTGTTGTTGGGTGTAACTTTGACGCCACCAATGACATATAGTTCTGTGTTGCGGGTAAGTGATTTTTTCTGCTTCATCTATTAAATTGAGGGTTTGTTTGTGGTGTGGTCTGATTAAAAGCAGCCCTTTAAATCGCAATCCTTTTCTAACACCTCTTTCCACATGGATGCCGACCATAAGAGGTGCAATGCTTGTCTCTCCCAGTAGTTACTGAGTGCTGCAAAGTTTTCACCCCCTGTTAACTTTTGTCAGGTCAAACTTTATGAAAGTGAACAAGGCAGAAAGACCTGGTATTTAGTGCAATGTGGATTTTATGTCCTATAGGCACCAAAATCCACGTTATTGTCCAAAAGGTCAAAATAGTTCATAATAATCACACCCGATGAATTCAGGACATCGCGATGTCCGATGTTATTGGCTGCAATAATTGTCATATCCCACACTGGGATATGACTCAGTGGCAAACGATGGTGTGCAGCGCGTGCAGCTTGTTCTTGGAAAGGATTATATTGAGTCCAATATATATATATATTATTTTTTATTTTACAGAGTTTTATATAGCGTGAACTTGACCCGTATTGGGTATCAGAGCGCTTTACATAACACCAGTTGCGTTACATGAGGACACATTTATTTTTTTAGGCACAGGGAGATTAAGTGATTTGCCCAGAATCACAGAATGTTCAGTGTCATTGCCAAGACTCAAACCCAGTTCCCCAGATTCGAGGTCGACCGCCCTAGCCGTTAGGCCAACTCCTCTATATCACGGAGGCGTCTGTACATAAAAACCCTCAGAGCTCTGATCCTGAACTCGAAGTATGATTTTCAAAGACCATGATGAGAGTGTATTGTCCCTCACTCTGAGAGGCAGCATGCTCAGAAAAGGTGTTTTCATTATCACATTTAAGGATGAGCATCTTGCACATTTAACAAAGTTGCAAATTGAGTTTTCCTTTAATTGGAACCTTTGCTCCTCCATTTTGTGAGAGAAACTTGCACTATTTCTTCCTGCTTTATACTGGTTTTGTGCAAGGATGCATTGTCTAGCTGCTGTGCCTGTTGCTCTTGTTGGGTGAGGGAGCCTTGCTCTGCTGTGTCCTATGCTCTACCAGTTGTGGTGAGGGATCAGAGTTGTTAACAGTGATAGTATATTTTGTGAGGGAGGCTTTTACTGCTAACTCCTCTTATGTATGGTTTTGCGAGCTAGTCTTGTACAGCCACTTCCCAGGCTGTGATTGAGGCTTGCTCAACTGCTGGCCTACCAGTACCTGTTTTATGAGAGGAAGCTTGCACAACTGCCGGCCAACCAGTACCTGTTTTATAAGAGCAAGCTTGCACAACTGCTGGCCAACCAGTGCCTGTTTTATGAGAGGAAGCTTGCACAACTGCTGCCCATCCAGTGCCTGTTTTATGAGAGGAAGCTTGCCCAACTGCTGGCCAACCAGTGCCTGTTTTATGAGAGGAAGCTTGCACAACTGCTGGCCAACCAGTACCTGTTTTATGAGAGGAAGCGTGCACTACAGCTTCCCATGCTAGGGTCGGTTTGTGTGAGGGAGTCTTGTATTGCTGCTGCTGCCGCCTCTGTTTTGTGTAGGAGATGTGCCCTCTTGCCTCCTGTGCTATGCTTGTGTTTTGTGAGAGAAGCTGGTATGGGTATATATATATATCAAACTCGATAGCGATGAACTCGTTCACTTCCTCGCGGCAAAAACAAGAGAGCACGAACTCCTCTTCAATTGTGCTATTTTCTTTATTGTTCACAGTTAACAGTCATAATATATATATATATATATATATATATATATATATATATATATACTTATTTAATAAGAAAACATACTTGGAATTTCAAGGCAAGGGTGGTCACCAATTATAGCAAATGTTGAGGCAAAGTCTGTTTAAATGGAATTAATGGTTACTGCCAATAAAAGACCTCTGATTTGTCGTCTGTAATGCTTCATCTCGGTCTGTGGAGGGAGAGTCATTGTAGTCCTTTTTCTATGTCTGACAGCTGTCAAATAGTCCTACTTTTATGTCGATGGTTACTGCAAACCGAAGTCCTACTTCTATGTCTATGACCTGTCCCCGTTTTTTGTTTTGAGAATCTGGTCACCCTACCCCAGGGTCATTCATTGGCAAGTTTTAAACAGACCCTTTCAAATCTGCTTAAAATTTTTTTTACAGACATCTTTTTTGGGGCAGGGGCTGTGATTATTCTCATGTTAACACACTGCCACGCCGATGCATTCACTAAAGCTGCTGCCTGTGGGTGGCTCCACAGGCTACAGTATTTACCGGGCTGACCAGCTTACAGCCCTGAGGCTTGTGAGGTCATCAGCTCGGCAAAGACATAGCCTTAATGACCAATCTCCACCCACTGATGACGTGGGGATGAAATTTGCCCTGGGCGTTTTAGCCTGAAGCCTTGATTCACAGGGCATTCACGTCAGACACGTAGTGGAGAGAATGGTCACCCCACCTTTTCCCAACTCGTCACAGGGGGGTGGGTCCCGTCCTGTGAGGAGTTGGGAAAGGGTGGGGTAGAGGCTGCAGACAGGCGGCAAGCTGAGAAATCTAGTCTGCGCAGTTTGCCATTACACACTGCACAGACCGAGGTGTCTTCTTCCCACGCTGCAGTTAATTCCAGGACAGTGTGAATGGCATTCTTTTAAGCTCCAGCTCTGGTGTTTGCAGGGGCGTGTCGGCGTCACCTAGAAGCTTTACTGAGCAGTGACAGTCCCGAAAGATCCAAGCCAGCAAGAGAAATAAGTAAGCGCTAAAAACGCCTAGCAGGTATTGCTGCAGGCACTTGCACGGTGAATTCACTGTAATTCAGTAAAAAGAATCACGGGAACAAACCATATTGCTCTGACAGCCTTTGTTAAACCAGAGTCCGTCCTGAGTTGCTTGCTATAAACGAAGTAGTGAAAGGAGATGAGCTGAGCTCACGGGCTGCGAAGTGCAAACCCCTCTGCCCTCTCAGGAAAAGATGAGGCAGTGGATCCTGGGGGTCGGGAGGAGGGAAGGTGGGCAGAGGGGAATATGGCTCATTACATTGCTATGTATTACATCACGTGCTTTTACAACGCGGTCGTTACAACGACCGCGTTGTTAGTACGCGATGCATTTACATCGCAAGTCATTACAATGACTTGCACTAAGGGCGCGCTGGACTTAGGAATAGTATTAATTACTATTCCTACTCCATATTGGGCAACAGTAGAGAAGGTGTTGGAATTCATTTCCAATACCTCAGCGCCCCCTAGTGCAACCTTATGTGGTCATTGGTCGCAGTAACACCATGATCACGGTATGGTAAGATGGATATGCCATCACTCGAAATGTGCTGTACTTCAATACTTTTCAGGGAGGTGAATATGAAGATTTAATGACTGATGGTGTACAGGAAAAGGGCACCGATGCACATGGGGGTGGGTTCTGGATGTGAAAGTCCTCACAGTGACTCAAGAATGGATCAGAACCAGCATAAGTGCAAACCGTGGGCACTTCTTCATGCTCACAAAGCAGGTCTCATTTTATCTCACCAGCACCCATTCCTCCTCCTCCATCCAACCCCCATCACCACATCGCATGCCATTTTATCCACTCCTTAATATTCAAGACCTCGAATGATCATCCGCCCTACAAAGCACCTCATCACAGTGAGATGGACTAATGTGGACTGTACATGTATATTTTGGGGGTGATGTAGGACTTTAGCCCTGGGCATGCCTTTCTCTATCCCAGTGCAGTGATGCATTTCCTGGCACCACGTGGGGAGAGGAGCTCAGTCCTAGGAAGGGCAGTTGGAGCGTGGCTGTCAATCAGAGAAGATCGGTCAGACTGTGTCAGTCTTTAGGGCCATACTTCACCTCCCCTGCAGGCCCTCAATAAGAAAGAAGGCTTTATACTTACAAGCACGGACCAATGCCAGTTTTCATGTACTATAATTCTTTCCAATGGCCAGATCTGTCAACTGTGAATAAAAGATGCTGAGTGATTTAAGCCTCCGGCCTACCTGACTCTGTGTTTGACGGCAGCTGATCTCTATCGCACGCAGGTCACCAAACAGATTTTAACATTTGCGTGTTTCAATAGTAAAAAAAAAAAACGTTTTGTGCAGTTTTTGCATCTAGAACAGCTGCTACTCAACATGTGCGATACTGTATGCCAGTCAACTCGGCCTTCGACTCCCTGTGGAGATTGAAGACTGTCCCAGTATTTTTGCAACGGTTTACAGTGTCACTGCATTTCAATGAACAGATTACCATTTTACAGAATTGTAAGGCTTCCTGAAGTACTGTATTAAATCACACAGACACAGTAGTCAAAATATGGCGTCAATCATTCTAAAACAGAGAAGTGTGACTATTTTCCCTCTGAAGCGGAGCTTGAGACTCGGCCGCCTTTTCATTCCACGTCATCTTTTTATCCTCACATTATGCAAACAACAAAAAGCTCAGTAATGGTGCATTGTTCGAGAGGCACTCTACAGGTCATCATACATGTACTCTGTCACTCATCTTTACACTCATACATCAAATCATCCAACCAATAAAACCCACATAAATTCAACAAAATATGGATTGATATATATTCCTCATGCTGCCTTCTTCCCATCAGTGCTGCTGCCAGAGAAAGACAAACACCATAACTTATCTAGTCATCTAAGACACTTCAACAGCGTTACAATTCAACGTGTATGCTCCTGAAATTTCAAGCACAGGCAGCTGGATAAACAAAATGAACAAAGCTGAGTGGAGGGCATGCACTTTTTTTTTGTGGAAGCACAAGAGTTTTTCGCAATCAAAACTTGTACTTATGGATCCCAGCATGTGGGCGGAGTCAAAGCCCCTCTCTAGTGATGCCCACATAATTGTCAGGGCCACCCGTGTCAAGCTAGACTGTTACCAAGGGCAATGTGTATCTTTCAATGAAGCAGCAATCGCAAAGAAAAATAAAGAAAGGGAACAGAAACAAAGGAAAGGCTCAAAGAAAGCGGGAGACGACTAACTGAGAAATTCTTTAATTTCTGTCCTTGCTATACTCATGCTCAATTAGCTGCAATAGGGTCGAGAGCCTACTGTTTCCGGAAGAAGCAGAGGTTGGAAGGCTCTCTGCAGCACCCACGCAGAGGACGCACGTCCAGCCAATACACTTCATGACAGCGAGAGGCATGGGCGTCCGCAGGGGGGGGGCAAGGAGGGGCGCTTGCCCCCCCCCTGGAGCACCCCTCCTTGCCCCCCCTGCGGACGCCCATGCTTAGTGTCTGTCAGTCACTGCCTTAGTTTGCTGCTCATCTTTTTATTCACTCTCAGGTGTGCATTGATGGGAGATTTATATATTTATGGGGGCATATTAGCAAGGGCCTTATCGCCGCTTTAGCGGCACTTTTTGCCGCTAAAGCGGCGATATTTCTATCGCCTTATTAGCAAGCTGTTGCTAACAGCTGTTAGCGACAGCTTTATGGCGAAAGCGACCGTTTTGGTGCCGCTTTGCATGTCAGCGATATATATCGCTAATGACATGCAAAGTAGGCGTTCCCAACTAAAAGCGACTGAAAACAGTCACAAACACAACTTCCCCCTATTAGCAATGCCCGCGAAGCGATAAAAAAACTCGCGCTAACCGCGATTATCGCTAGAATCTTACTCCTGCTAAAAACCTGACTTAACCATTCTAGTCAATGGGAGGTGGATTGTAAGGTTAAGTCCTCACCTGCCTATTAGCAAGCTTTTCATTAGCGCGTTGAATTTATCGCTCGATTTCTCGCGCTATTGCTGGGTTTCGCCGCTATCGCTCGATTTTTTATCGCCTTGGAGATAAGCGTTATCTCCGCGATGAAATCCAGCGATAGCCGGCGATAAAAAACCCAGCGCTAAGCGCGCTTTGCTAAAATTATCGCAATTCCTTGGTAATATCCCCCATAGTGTTGTGGCGTGTGGTGCTTGCATCAGGAATTGCCTTTTGTTAAAGGTGTAAGTTGTACTTCCAGGTTTCGGCGGCAGTCGTCTGTCTCTGTCCTTTTTTGTTTTCATGACACCGCTGGTTTCTCAGGTGGCTGCTGTTTGTTCGCGATGGGTCTGGTTCTTGGCTTTAGTGAAAGGCGCCCTTCGGCTGCTTTGTTGTGCTAAGTGTGCGTTTCTTCATTTTACAACACCAGGCTCCCCGCGGAGCGTCTGCCTCTTGCTCTGGTGTTGTTTTTGTCCTCAGGCTGCTCCCCGCCCCTTCTCACCTCTCTGAGAGCCAGTGCCCCCTTTGACCCTCTACCTGCCGCCCACCCCCTCCTCCGCCTCTTCTCCCGGTTCACACCTTGGTGTTTTCACACTTAACGTCACCTCCAGCTCGCATTTTCAGAGAGGGCCCCGGGCTCCCTATCACCGACATGAGGAGGAGGAAGAGACAGGGGGGACAGAGGAAGACTTGGTGGGGTCGGGGAGACGGATACGGTGGGGGGTGAGAGTGAAGGAAGAGGGGGGGGGGAGAAAGAGAGAGAGAAGCAGTGGGGAAAGAGAGACCGAGAAGTAGGGAGGAAGGAAGATGAGAGAGCAAGTGGGGGGGGGACCAGGGTGAGGGAGAGCAGCTTCAGAGAAGTGAGACCTGTGTCCTAACTCCGCCAGTGAAGACAGCGGGTCCAAAGGAGAAAGAACCAGGCCAGACAGAATAGGTCCAGTCAGTGTGCACGGAGGCAGGCTCGGTGGGTCCGGAAGAGGGAGAGGGCAGGCAGAACAGCTCCAGAGAAGGGCGAGCAGAACCGGACCAGGGCGAGCAGATCCGGACCAGCAGATCCTCCTGAGCAGGGAGATGGCGCAATACACAATCAGAATGTAGTGTTCAGCTTTTGGGGTGCCAGGGGGTAACTTTAGGGTTCAGGGTGGGTGTGGGTTTTAGGGTGCCAGGGAGTAATTTTAAGGTTCAGGGTGGGTTAGGAATTGGGGTGCCAGGGGGATAATTTTAGGGTTCAGGGTGGGTATGGGTTTTGGGGCACCAGGGGGGTAATTTTAGGGTTCAGGGCAAGTAGGGGTTTTGGGGTGCAAAGGGGGGAAATTTTAGGGTTCAGGGCGGGAATGGGTTTTGGGGTGCCAGGGGGACAATTTTAGGGGTCAGGGCGGGTATGGGTTTTGGGGTGCCAGGGGGGTAATTTTAGGGTTCAGGATGGGTATGGGTTTTGGGGTGCCAGGGGGACAATTTTAGGGGTCAGGGCGGGTATGGGTTATGGGTGCCAGGGGGGTAATTTTAGGGTTTAGGGCGGGTATGAGTTTTGGGGGGGCAGGGGTAATTTTAGGGTTCAGGGTGGGTATGGGTTTCGGGTGCTAGGGGGTCATTTTAGGGTTCAGGGTGAGTATGGGTTTTGGGGTGCAAAGGGGGGAAATTTTAGGGTTCAGGGCGGGTATGGGTATTGGGGTGCCAGGGGGACAATTTTAGGGGTCACCAGGGGGGTAATTTTAGGGTTCAGGGCAAGTAGGGGTTTTGGGGTGCAAAGGGGGGAAATTTTAGGGTTCAGGGCGGGAATGGGTTTTGGGGTGCCAGGGGGACAATTTTAGGGGTCAGGGCGGGTATGGGTTTTGGGCTGCCAGGGGGGTAATTTTAGGGTTCAGGGTGGGTATGGGTTTTGGGGTGCCAGGGGGACAATTTTAGGGGTCAGGGTGGGTATGGGTTATGGGTGCCAGGGGGGTAATTTTAGGGTTCAGGGCGGGTATGAGTTTTGGGGGGGCAGGGGTAATTTTAGGGTTCAGGGTGGGTATGGGTTTTGGGGTGATAGGGGGTAATTTTAGGGTTCAGGGCGGGTATGAGTTTTGGGGGGGCAGGGGTAATTTTAGGGTTCAGGGTGGGTATGGGTTTTGGGGTGCTAGGGGGTAATTTTAGGGACCAGGGCGGGTATGGATTTTGGGGTGCCACAAAAGAAAGACATGGCTGTGGCACAACAACCCTATGGTGTATGAGAACATATGCGGCCTGCTTCCTGCCCCCCATGGCTCCTCCTGCGCCCCAGTGTTTCTTGTGCCCCACCTGGCACACATCATGTCGGAGGATGGTGATGACGTTAACATTTTGCCCCCCCTGGAAAAATTTCTGCGGACGCCCATGGCGAGAGGAATCACAGCCACATTACGGAACGGCCGAGTGCAAGACATCAAGCCGAGCCTGCACGACTGGAAGGAAACTACTGCCCTGCTTGTAACACCAATATACAATTTCCCACCTGCCACCACTGCAAGGGGTCTAAATACACAATAAATATCCCGGAGACACACTATAACAAATGCTATTCAATCTTATAATGGAGAGAAGGCCAACGATTTACAGCGGGAACATATACCCAGCAGGCACTGCGCGAGCACTGGAGAGCATGTTTAGAATGATTCATAGACTCTGCACCTGCTCGTTTTAATGGTGTGTATTGCTGGTTTGCTGAGATGGGACTTAACAGCTTTTCCATGTATATAATTTAGTAACACCTAATATCATAACCGGTGTGAAATGAGGAAACCTTATGCATTTGGGCCTTTTAGCTCTGGCTTGTCCAGGTAAAGCAGGCCTAGCAATGGCAGCAACATGGAAGCAGGCGTAAAATAGCAACATAATGCTCTTATGAAAGGGGAGTGACTGAGGACTGTTCAGCGTGCAAATGAGTTACTGCAAAATAGGAGGTATAGAAAGAACATTTTGCAGGTACAAAAAGAACATTTTGTAGTCTGCTAATGGTAAGCGAACACCACGCTCTTACATGCAGTTGGATGTCAGCGCCCACTTCTAAACGCAATTTACCTATCGCTCAAACAGACACCATGTCCCACACAAACAAACACTTGAAAAGCCCATAGGCACTTAGTTAAATGTCATCCACTCTGCGAAATCAACTCAGCCCACGTTTATGTAAAAAACACTCAGTACAGCAATGAAATGTATTCTACGATGCACAAGATAAAGAAGAACTCAACTGCTTCACGAAAATCTATCTATTCGACACTAGCAATTCTCCTGTCACTGTTGAGAAGCATGAGCAAATTGTAAACTAATCACTGAAAAGAAAAAGTACTGGGAATCCCAAACAAAAGGAACTCTTGATGCAACATCATCCAACCACATGTATAATGAATGATAACGGAATAAGCACAAATTAGAGAAGCTTGAAAATTACCCTGGCATGCACAGAACTGGGTAAAACTAATCTCTCTGGAAAACCATAAAGTTTTTACATCACCTACTGCTATTGTTGGCACTGTAATTGCTGAAAGCATCAAATGCAGAGAAGATGCTTGTATGAAATTAGATTAATATTTGGGGTGGGCAAGTGCCCACTTCAAGAAATAGTCACAACCCTTGTTAGGGTGAACCCTCCAAGTAACTAAATTAACCTGAGCTCATAACCCTGGTAGCTGAGTTATACAGAAGACAGGCTTAATGTAGGGCAATGTATAAAGTATTTATGCAGTACCAAAACAACTGTAAAGTTAAAATGCAAAACAATAAAAATCCCAGTGTAAAGTAGATAAAGTAAAATGTAATAAACAAAAGGACACCAAAATGATAAAATCCAATTGGAAACAAGAGATATACTTTTTAAGTAGAATTAGTGTCAATAATAGCCAATGGTCGTGGTAGATTGGAACCGAAGTGCAATTTCAGGCTGACCACAATGAAGCCTGAGTTGGAAACACCTAGTGGATTTGTCACAGGGAAAGTCTGGAAGTCAGAAAGGTCAAAAAACTTTCTGAGTCCACTGTCTAGAGGAATCAATCAATCAATCATGGGTTTGTTAAGCGTGACTACTCACCCATAAGGGTCTCAAGGCGCTGGGGGAGGTTGGGGGGGGGGGGTGGGAGGCACAGGGTCCTGTCCATCAAGAAGGAGGTCTATCGAAGAGCCATGTTTTGAGGTCCGTCGTGAAGTTGGGGAGTGATGTCGTCTGTCTGAGGTGGAGCTTGAGGGCGTTCCAGGCTCTGGCCGCGAGGAAGGAGAAAGAGCGGCCTCCCGATTTGGACTTCCTGGTGCGAGGGACCACAGCGTAGGAGAGCTGGGCTGATCGTAGGGTCCTTTGGGGTGCGTGCAATGTGAGTCGGCTTTTCAGGTATGCTTGTCCGGTGTTGTGGAGGGCTTTGTGTGTGTGGGTGAGAATCTTGAAGGTGATTCTTGCCTCGATGGGGAGCCAGTGGAGTGTGCGCAGGTGCTGGCTGATGTGGCAGTGTTGTGGCAGGTTGAGGACTAGTCTGGCGGCGGCGTTCTGGATGTTTTGAAGCTTGCGGTGAGGTTTTTGTTGATTCAAGCGTAAAGTGCGTTGCCGTAGTCAAGTCTGCTGGTGACGAGGGCATGTGTGACGGTCTTTCTGTGTTCGAGGGGATCCATTTGAAGGTCTTGCGTAGGAGGCGGAGGGTGTGGAAGCAGGAGGATGCGACGGAGTTGATCTGACGGTCCATTTTGAGTTCAGAGTCCAGGATGATTCCGAGGTTGCGTGCGTGGTCCGTGGGGGTGGGCGGGCTTCCGAGGGCGGGGGGCCACCAGGTGTCGTTCCAGGCATCGGGGTGTGGGCCCATGATGAGTACTTCTGTTTTGTCTGTGTTGAGTTGTAGACAGCTGCTCTTCATCCATTTGGCGACTGCTTCCATGCCATCTTGAAAGTTGTGTTTGGCTGCGTTGGGTTCGTTAGATAGGGAGAGGATGAGTTGGGTGTCGTCTGCGTATGAAACAATGTTGAGTCCGTGGGTTCTGACGATGGGGGCGAGCGGAGCCATGTAGATGTTGAATAACGTGGGGCCGAGGGAGGATCCTTGGGGGACTCCGCAGGTGCTCGGTGTGGGGTCCGAGAGGAAGGGAGGGAGTCTGACCCGCTGCGTTCTGCTGGAGAGGAATGAGCGGGTCCAGTCGAGGGCCTTGTCCCGGATCCCTGCGTCATGAAGTCTGCGTGTTAGGATGCGGTGAGAGACTGTGTCGAAGGCCACTGAAAGGTTTTCAAAAGTTTTCAAAAGTTCCCAAACTGTCTTCTGATGCCCATACTACCTCAGGAATACACTTCTAAAGTTCTCCAGGACCTCAGGAGAGACACTTAGAAACTCACAGTGTGTCAGACAGAAGCCAACAGCAGGATCCATCGGTGGTCCAGTTGCTACTGGTCAGATGGGTACTTTCAGGAAAATGCCCCCTTGAAGCTTGTTGTCTCTCTGGAGTCATAAAGGAGGTCAGTTAACTGACCCTTGAAGTCCTGGGTACAAGAGGGTGCAGAGCCAGTCCTTCAGGTGTCTTCTCAGGTCACAGACAGCAAGTCCACTCCTCTTATGATCTTCCACAGGTCTAGAAAATGTTATGAAGTGAGTGCCTGCAGGTGCCACATTTATGCCTGGCACCAGGTAGTGGGTGATTCCTTGGCACTCCCTAACCAAAGGGTAAAAGGTCCCGTGGCCAAGCTTACCGACTTTTTCAGTAGTTTGTTTGCCTTGCTGCAAACTGGTCCAAAATGTCATGTGTCAGGGCATTTTCATGATGGCGAAAGTCTGTAGGCCACACTAAACTTGGGATCTGAGTGCTGTGTGTGTGTGTATGGGAGTGTCATAGGAAAAGCACCAGATCCTTCTCACATCTAACACTAAATCCAGTTTGAAGCAAGCACTATACCCACAATGAACCCAGAGACAGAAGTCTGGTAGGACAAAAACAGGACCCTTCAGCAACCAGGCAGGATATACTTAAGTACTGTATTGGGATCCTTATCTCTCCCTTTAAAGTGCACACCAAGTGTTACATATGGCTCAACAGACCTGTCAAGAAGGATTAGACAGTGTATTGTCACATGATGCCCACAGCACCCACTCAGAATATTCTGTGGCGTTAAGAGGAGCCAACTCTGCCCATTCAAGTCAGCCAATTGTTTGCTCCTGGTAGATATTTCACACCTATTCCCTGGCTAAGTCCAGGATGAGAGTTGCTTCAGATTTAAGTTTAGATTTCTTTTATTGGTTTCATTCAGGTAAAGAACAAGCACAATACAAGCCAATGTTGTACATTCGGAGTATGGTCCTCCTGCAGGACTACACTTAAAAGGATAAACAATGAACAAATAAACCCCCTCCCGCTCCCTCCCCTCCTCCCTCTGTCGGAGCCAGTTTCTGGTACAAGGTCTGGCAAGGCGCCACCCGGATGAGGCACTCTTGTAGATTGGGTTTACTGTTGCGCACGCTCCCCCGCGTCCTCCCTTTGGGGTGGGTCTGTTAAACGCAGTGCTCTCAGATACTTGGGGCAGGTGAGTTCTGTAAACTCTGATGTCAACAATTTTAGGAAAGGCTCCCACAGGTCATGGAATGAGGTGGTGGGAATCGTAAGGGATAACGAAATCTTCTCCATTCCAAGAATGTCCCAGAGCCTATGAAGCCATCCCAGCCGGGTTGGAACTGTTGCGGTTCCCCAGTGGGACAGAACATTTTGCAGTGCTGCCCCCAATGCAAGGGCCATCTGCCTGCCTCTGCGCGCCCTGAGCGGGAAGGTAATCGGGTGTGGGAGACCTAAAAGGATGTAGGCTGGAAAGCGGGGAATTTGGGTGTAGAAGTGGGAGTCTATTTCATCTAATATCAGTGTCCAATAACCCTCCAGGGAAGGGCATTCCCATAACAGGTGCGTCAGGGTACCCAACGAACCACAGCCTCTCCAACACTGGGGACTCCGTGTTGGGTTGCCCCTATGAAGTCGGGGAGGGGTGAGGTACCAATAGGTGGCAATTTTCGTGGCCGTTTCAATACCTGCCATGTTTTGCGTTGTGTGTCGGGCTCTATAATATATGTCTGTCCATTCTTTCTGTGTCAGTGATCTATTTAGTTCAACTTCCCATCGTAGCTGACCAGGTGATTTCCCACTGTCAGGGGGTCGATTTATGAATCTGTATAGGTCAGATGTCAGGCGGGCATCTGTATGTCTTGTGAGCTGCCACTTCTCGAAAGGTGTAAGATGTCGTTCAGCCCCCACCTGCACCCCAGGGTGCATTACCCAGTGACGGATCTGTGTGCAGTGGAACCGCTCCGTTTTGGGGAGGCCATACTCCCTACGAAGGTCGGAGAAAGCTATGGGGCCTGCAGAATCGAAGAGGTGTCCGATAGAGCGCTGGCCCTCCTTGGTCCAGTGTGCAAACTCCGATATGTCAAGCCCTGGTGTAAAGTCTGGGTTGTTCACTATAGGTGTGATGGGGGACGGAAGGCTCGAGAGGCCCCTGGAATCAGCTACTCTGTCCCACGCCAAGAGGGTGGGGTGGGTCACCTTAGAAAGATAGAGGTTCCGTGGCCTGGCAGTTTTCGTGAGGAAGAGGATGCCCCATAGGGGCTGTCGGGTGAGAGATCGGTCCATGCACAGCCAGTGCTTCTCTTACTCTGGGCGCGACCACTCCACCAGTGGCCGCATCTGTACAGCCCACCAGTAGTGTTGCAGGTTAGGGACTCCCAGACCTCCCTCTACAGGGTTCCTATAGGTTAACTCCCTACGCATCTGCGGTCTCTGGTCCCGCCAAATGAAGCACTCTAGATCCCTTTGCAGCGAGCGTATTGTGCCCGGAGGGCGGAGCAGCGGGAGTGTCTGAAAAATGTATATTATCTTAGGAAGTATGGTAATTTCTACTGCCACTATCCTCCCCAGCCAGGACAGCGAGTGAGGCCTCCATTTGCGAAGGCAGTCTCTCACTTGCCGCGCCAAGGTCGTATAGTTTAGCGCAGAAGTGTCCTGAGTGTTGGCCGAGAGCCGAAGGCCTAGGTAAGGTACCGCCTCCTTGGCCCAGTGAATGCCATAAGACCGCTGTAATAGGCCCAGAGTGTTGGAACTGAGGGATAAGTTAAGGGCTTGTGACTTATGCACATTGATCTTGAAACCCGATACCTGAGCAAAAAGATCCAGTTCCGCCAGAAAGGCAGGGAGGGACTCTCTAGGTTTCTCCAATGTGGCCACCACATCATCCGCATACAGGCTAAGTTTGTGTCTCTCCCCCCCAAATTGCACCTCTACGATTGAGGGATCATCCCTTATCCGCTGTGCCATAGGCTCCATGTATAGAGCGAACAGGAGTGGTGATAGTGGGCACCCTTGTCGCGTCCCTTGTTGAATCCGGAAGGTGTCAGAGATAAGCCCATTCACTCTCACAGAGGCGGTGTGGGTAGAGTAGCTACTAAGAATCCAGTCGATAAAGCGCTGCGGAAGGCCAAAGTGAGCTAGGGTCGCCTTAAGATACGGCCAGTGAACCCTGTCGAACGCTTTCTCAGCGTCAACAGCGCTCGGACCTGTCTACCAAATGTAAGAGGCGCTTCGTGTTGTCTGAGCATTGGCATCCGGGGATAAACCCCGACTGATCAGGGTCTATTAGCCCGGGCAAATGGGGAGAGAGTCTTTGTGCCAAAATCCCAGTGAAGAGTTTAAGGTCTACATTAAGAAGGGAGATCGGGCGGAAGAAAGCGCAATGGCGTGTATCCTTGCCTGCCTTAGGAATCACTGTGACTAATGCTTCCAACATTGATGGTGGGAAGGGGTTGTCCGCCCCAATTGAGTTGTAAACTCTCACCAACAGCGGAGCTAATGTCGTGCAAAAGGTTTTATAGAAGGTAGAGGAGAAGCCCTCAGGGCCCGGGGACTTATGCAGTTTCAATTTAGATATAGCAGAGATAACCTCTTCCAGTTTGATCGGGGACTCGAGGTCCTCTGCGTGGCTCGGGACCAGTTTAGCGGTAGCCGCCCCCTGTAAATAATGTGCTGTGCCATCTGTCGACAACGTCTGGGCCCCATATAAGGATGCGTAAAACTGACGGAAGGTTTCGGCAATGCCCTGGTCAGTGGTTTGTTCCTGCCCTTGTTGATCAATGACCATTGGGATGTGGGACAACTGTTGTTGTGCCCGTACTCTGTTGGCCAAGAGCCTCCCGCATCTGTCTCCCCCTATATAAAAGGCGTATTGAGGCGTAGGGCAGCATTCTCAGCCCTATCCAAATCCAGGGACGCCAACTGCACCCTGGCCGCTTTGAGTTGTCTCCAAACCCTAGGGGCACCCGTTCTTTGGTGGATACCCTCGAGTTCGGCCACCTCGCCCGAGAGTTGCTCCCTTTTCTCCCTCCTGATCCTATTGTCAGCTGCGGAAATCGCTAAAAGTTCACCCCTGACCACAGCCTTCAGGGCTTCCCATACTACTACCGGCGACATATCTGTAGTGTCATTGATGGCCAGATAGTCAGTTATGGTTTTGGTAACCTGTTTAACCATGGAAGGACGCTGCAACATCGTTTCCCTAAGACGCCAGAGGCGGTGGGGGGACCTGCCAGACTGCAGAGACAGGGATATACACACAGCAGAATGATCGGATAGTGGGCATGGGAGGATCTCCGTTCCCTGCGTCTGGTGTGTCAAGGTATCCGACGTCAAAATATAATCTATGCGGGCATAAGTTTTGTGGGAGTGCGAGTAAAATGTGTATTCTCTAGAGGTCGGGTGATGCAGTCGCCACACGTCAGTGAACCCTGCTTCAGTCAAGAGATGCCTCCCTCTCCCAGAAAGGGCCCCCGTCTGTCCCGTACGTTGACAAGATCGATCCAGCTCATTGTCAAAGGCCAGGTTAAAGTCCCCCCCTAATAGTAACGCTCTGTCCGGGGAACCTGATAGCTCTTGAATCGTCTCGTGGAGGAACCTCTCCTGCCCCTCGTTGGGACCGTACATGGTGGCTATTGTGAATGTATGTTGTCCCAGCGTGCAGGTGTATGCCAGCAGTCTGCCTTTGATCTCCACCTGCTTGGTGACAATTGCGCCCCGGAACTTAGCAGAGACAAGGATAGCCACCCCTGCCGTTTTGGAGGAGTGTGATGAAAACAACTGGTGGGGAAATGCCCTGGACCTCAATCTATGGGTATCCTTCGCCAGGAGATGCGTCTCCTGGAGGAGACAGATATGGGCTCTGGAATTTTCTAAGAAGGACAGGATCGAACGCCGCTTAATTGGGCTGTTAAGGCCTTTTACATTAAGCGATACAAGATCCGGTACCATGTTAATGGATGACAAGAAGCAAATAAACAACCTGTGCCTCCGGGAACGTCCTCTCGTGGAGGCCCGCCGTAACCGTACCCACCCGGGTTGCCCAGTGAGCTCCCTGATGTCTGCGCCTGCGAGTGCTTCCAGATGTAGGAGAGGGAGGAAAAAACCCTAATGCCCCAGCAACAGAACCAACCAAACTAAACAACAACTTATGAAGTTCACAAATGTCCTGGGCGTTCAACCCCATGGTGAGGCGCGAGATGTTCAGCAGGAACCCCTACACCGCCCCCGTCCCACCCGAGCCCCAAAGCCTGTGTCCCGGCAAAAGTAATTCACCAAGAAATAGAAAGCACGTCCCTCGGTGTCCAGGCAGTATGTTCTTCAATCTCAAGCAGCCGAGTTTTCCTCCAGCGTTGCGATGACAGCTTTCCTTTCTTTGGTCATCGTCTCAGGGTCAGGGCGAAGACCAAGTGGGCACCGTCCAACTCGATGCCATTTGTCGGGCCGACCTTCTGCCCCCCCGTGGTCTCCTGCGTTGAGGCTCCTTCATCGTTGTCAGGCCCGTGGAGGAGTGATTGAGCTTCCTTCAGAGAGCGAATCTGGCGGAGTCTGCCATTCCATTTGAAAATTATTCTAAATGGGTGACCCCAAGAGTAGGAGATATCTTTAGAGCGCAGAAAGGTGGTGACCGGCCTGAACTCTTTACGCTTCTGGAGGGTGGAGGCTGCGAGGTCTCCCTCCGTAAGGACCAGTAGGCAACCCCTCCTACAGCTGTGTGGTAGCTATCAGGCCTCAGTCCCTCCAGATCACTCCTTTAAGGCCCCAGAGCCACTCACATGGACCTCACTCTCACCACGTGTCCCAAGACTGCAGGTCTAAGTGAGGAGGAGAGAAGCCCAGGGCAGTGCGCTCCACCAAGTCTCGTTTCCTGCTACCTCCACAGGCCTTCAGCTCGCATGCACTGCCGCGCTCCGTTGCGGTCGTCTCGGAGCCCGCTGCACCACTCCGGCCGCGTCCGCACTGCTGCGCTTCCAGACTCACCAGGAGGGCCGGTGCTGACGAACTCCCAGAGGCCGGACTCCAAGCTTCGTTGTTGGGCCCTCGTCGCCCCACTGCGGCACCCTCACCAGCTCCTCTGCTTCAGGGCGTGAGGCCCCCGGAGGCACCCAGCGGGTAGGGGTAGCTCCGTAGCTTTCTGCCTCCGCTGTGAGGCCCACAGCCGACAGCCACTACCATCCGATGGGGGGGGAGGGGGGCCGGGCCGACGCCCGGAGCCAAGGTCCCACGACCCGCCCTCCTCGCTGCTCACTTGTAACCGGCCTCCTCATTCCGAGGATCGGAGGGGGCCGCCTCCACACACGTCGCAGGATCTTCAGCTCCGGCGGACCCGGCCCCCACAGCAGGCACCGGCTCAGCGAGAACCCCGCCAGCGGCAGAAGGACGCAGTCTCCCAGCTTCAGGGCCCCTCGCGCCGCGCAACCAGGTCTCCACCGGCCACTCTTCCTTGAAGGCGCACCAGGGGCGCCAGCGGCTTCAGGTCCTCCACGCACGCTCGCCCCCGACAGGTCCCGCTCCCGGTATACTCGCTACCTCCAAGCTCAGGCTACAGCAAGATCGGACCCGGGGTCGAAAAGCAGCACTTCCATGCCTTCCTGGCTCTGCTGTTCGAAGCGGTAAGGCTGGGGCCCGGGTGAAGGACAGGAGCAGCGAGCAGGCACGTCCTACTCGTCCGCCATCTTGGCCACTCCCCCGTTGCTTCAGATTTAATGCAAATTAGCCCAGGAATTTCAGACAGGGAAAAGGTAACTTTCTAAAAGTTACTTTTCCTTAATATGTATTAAAATCCAACTTAATGGGGGGGTGGGGGCGTGGCCTGACCAGCCATGGAGTCCGACATGTGCCGCTGAGCTCCTGCCAGTGACGGGTCCATGGAGGCAAGAATCCTGGGAATTGAAGGTCTGTTCCATGGGGGGCATGGGACACTGACCTCGGGGAGGGAGAGGTGATAGAGAAGCCTTTTTGCCCAGGACAAGCACCTTGGGACCCAGAGTGAGGCAAAGAGGGAAACGCGATGCACGACCAAGATGCTGGCAGGCGGGCCTTGAAGACGCTCTGAATGTTGGTGAGAGTGGGCGACGGCCTGAAGCCGCTGCAGAGATCTGGCTGCAAAGCGGGCTTGCCTCTCATAGATTGGGGATGCCAAGGCTGCGTGGGTTCGGACCTAGCACTACACATGGGAGGGAAAACGAGGCCCTGGTGCAGCTGAAGAGTGCGGTACAAAAGAGGCAGCCAGAGGGACAGAGGCAGCGGCCACCAGGGCCCGACCACAAGAGGCCGGAAAAGAATGATACAGCTGGGTGGCAAGACGAGGCGCAGTCCTGATGGGTGAGAGGCCCGCACTCCATTGTGAACCGTGCCTGCTAAGGCTGCCTTGCCCGGCTTAGGCCTTCCAGAGCGCTGAGTTTAGCGGCAATAAGGATGTACCTGTGGGGGATGATCCCCTCCCCCCTCTTCTGCCCACCCTTGGAGCAGACAGGGCCGCAGATCCAGTGACAGAATGGCCCCAGGAGGCACAAACAACTAATGGCGGGGGCGCTGTTGGCATAGTCATACTGTGGGGGACGAGGACTGAGGAGCGGACTGGTCAAACAGAAATAGTCCTGCTTGGATGAGGAAGAGGCCTGGACATGCATTGGTGTAGAGTACCAACAACTGGTCGCAAACTGACACCGGAGGAGGAGGTGAGTCTAAAGTGGCCTCAGGTGAGAAGGACCCCTCACAGAGAGCGGCAGTGAGGTGTGAGACTGTGGTGTGGAGGATGCAGACGGCAAGGGGTATGGAGTGCGATGACAGATAAGGGCATGAAAGGATCGCTGGTGATGGAAGGGGTGGTGGCCTCCCTGGTTTCCCAGTGGCAATACTGGCAGCCATTAAAGACACTAAACGGACCCTGGAGGCCAAGATTACCACAGTGGTGAATGAGGTGGGTCTGCTGCGCGATGATCACAAAAAGCTGGCAACACGATTGAAGGAGACAGATACACAGATAGGCACAGTCTAACTGACTGTTAAGGGCCTCATGCCTAAATGCTCTACCATGGAGAAGGTCCTGTCCTGCTGCCTGGAGGATGCAGAAGATAGATCCCAATGACACTGGAAAGGGCTGAGGGCCCTAATGTCAAACTCTTTGTGGAGAATTTGGCTCGTGGAGACTGTACTGCAGGGTCACCCTCGTGATTCTTCTCTGTTGGGATGGTCCACAGGTTATCGGCGCTGACTCTGGCACCATGAGTGAATGCACGACTGACCATAGTTAGATTGATGAACTATAGAGACCAGGACAATATCCTGCAAACATCTCACATACATGGCCAATGGAGCATAGGCGGGCTCCAGAATACACTAATTTGGTCTAAAGAAATAGAGGGGCGTTTGTGCCGGTGAAAAAAGCACTGCGCCAGCTGGGTTTGAAATACGTGCTTATTTTTCCGGGAAAGCTGCAGGTCATCTACAAGGAGAAAGCCCCTTTCTGTTGTCGGTGCAGGATGCATGGAGCTGGCTAGAACACCAGGGACTGTGGTTGGGCCCAATGGCCTGCCCGTGAAGGGACTCCGAATGGCAGACAAAGTCATCCAGGGGCAGGAACGAAAACAAAGACAAGGCTTCGCCAACAAAAGTGCAAATGAGTGCGGAGCAAGTCAAAACAGTAATGGAGGTTAAACAATGCAGCAATGTCCTTGACAATAACAAATGGCGAGCATTGGCCACTGAAGAGGAGAGCAGTGGAACCGAGTGCACAGGGTCGGAAACCATACACTGAGGAGGAGAAACTGCTGATGATCACCTCGATGACTGCAGAGAACATTATCTAGGACACTGTCCGCCAGTGGTGAGTTACTATCATCCAGAGATGCATGCGCAGGGGGTTTACCGGGAGCCTCCCCGCGGGCTAACTGGACAGGACTGAACTGGCAGTATGCTCTGGGGCACCGGACGAGAGCACAGGAGGTGAAGTGGGCACAGAGCTGTGAGACTGAGGCAAGAGGGACTCAGATACGCTAACTGTTGCACTTATAGTGCCCGGAGTCTGTGCCCCTGCGTGAGAAGCACATACATTTGTAATGTTGCAACAGTTTGAGGACCACACACAACTTGAATTGTGAGATGGTCAGTTCTAGGATCACTGCATGGTAAGGTAGGGTGGGGGTAGTTCACGGGGAAGTTCAAGATACACACAGACACCAAGTCATGGGAGCAGCGACTGGTTACATCCTCAATGGCACGGGGAGGGCACAAGGGAGGGAAGAACAACAGATTTCCTGGCATAGAGGCAGAATCTGACACTGTTGACGTGGCGTGTTAACAGACTGGGAGATACAGTAAAGATAGGCCTGGTTTCCAAAGCGTTCACCAGATATAAAATAAAGCAAATATAATATTTCTCCAACAAACTCACCGGATTGATAGTCAACATAACTGCCTGGGAAGAGGCAGATTCAGAGTAGCTTGTCACGCACATTACAATTTAGGTTCCAGAGGCATGGTAATCCTGATTAAGAAATTGCTGGTGCTTCATGTATCTCGTACATGGTTGAACAACACTGGATGCTATACTGCGCTAGTGGGTGAATGGGGGGGGGAGAGGCCGACTATCTTGTTGATTAATGTATATGCTCCACCGGGGCTCCAGACCACAACACTCCAGAATCTGGGTTGTTTGTTAACAGAAGTACACTAGGCACTACCCACACTCCGGGGCGGATTGGCACTGCGGGCACTCGGGCAATGGCCGAAGGGCCGGTGTCTCAGTGCCCTCTGTGGGCCGTTTTTTTTTCTCCCCTTTCCCAGTCCACAGAGAGTGCTCTCTGTGGACTGGGAAAGGGGAGGAAAAAAACCGGCCCACAGAGGGCACTGAGACAGAGACAGAGAAAGGAAAGCAGCTTCGCTGGGCGGCCGTACAGCGATTATCAGTTGTGGCCTCTCCTTCACCCCCTGCCCTGCAAAGCAATCATGCTGAGGGTGGGCTGGGGAGGGGTGATTGTGTGCAAGAATCGGCCTCCCTGGCCTTTGAGCCATTTTCACCTCGGCCCCCCTGGGGCCCACGCAGCCCAGAAACAGTGTTTGTCTTAACACCTCGCCCACAGCCTTTCACATTCAGGGCATAGTGGGCGAGGAAGAATGGGTCTCGCTGTGGGGGCCAGGTGATGTTTGGAACTCCCACCATCTTCACCTCAGCCTCCCCCTGGCTACCATGGATGACCCAGCAGCTGTGTTTTGTGCTCCCCTGCCAGGACATTGCCCTGAGGCCGTGGAGGGCTGGGGAGGGCTGATTAATTTACTAATAGCAGGGGCCTCACTGCTGTTCATGTGCTCCTGCGCTGGAGGGTTGGGGAGGGCAGAGTAGGTTAGTAATAGCAGTAATAGCAGTAATAGTAATAGCAGGGGCCTCGCTGCTTTTCAGGTGCTCCTGCGCTGGAGGGCTCGAATAATTTTGTAACAGAAAGGGGCCTTGCTGTTTTTTTAGTTGCTCAGCTTGTAGGCCATTGTCACCCTGGCCCTGTGTCCTTCGCAAGAACAGTATCCTCCCACTTTAATTCCTTGTGTGTGCATAGGCATATGTGGCCTGACGCCAGATTTGCAGAGATGGGGAATCAAGTTTGAGTCCCAGCGTCTGCTCAACACCCTGTGATTCTGGGCAGATCACTTAATCGCCCAGGCCCTTAAATAAAAAATCGGATCTTGTGTACTGTAATTGGTGCTCATGAATAGAACTCAAATAGCCTTTGTCTTGGACTGAATTCACACTATATAAAACTGTCAAATGGAAAAACAACTATAAAAAAATAACCATTTGTTCATGCTTTATGATTCTAACGACATTGTGCAGGGCGTTAAGACTGCAAGTAAGTATTCAGTTTTCAGAACTGCAGTGCTCCTAGTCTTTACCAATGTTACTGGCTCTGTAAGCTTTAAAAGGCTTAATTTACTAAATATTTCTCTACAAATTAGACCTTAAAGAGTAACCAAATGGTGTTTAATGAAAGGGCACGCCCCTTGAATGTGGGCCACGCCCCTTGAATGTGGGCCACTTTTTTCATCAGTGCCCGGGCCAAATTGTGATCCCAATCCGACCCTGCCCACACTAGGTGGAAACTTTAACCTAGTGCTAAATACACATTTAGACAGGATGAGCTCTATGCTGGAAGGAGAGGCAACAGCATGGAAACTGGAGGGTTTCATACAGGCACTCGGAATGGGAGACATTTGGAGAGCCCTCCATGGACGGGAGAGGGGATACTTATTCTACTCAAATGCACATGACATGCTGTCTAGACATGACTACTTTTTCACTCCACAGGAAACATTATTTAGATTTTCTGAGGCCAGGTATCTGATGCGAGGCATCACAGACCACTTCCTCCTGCACATTACACTGACTACCAGTAGGCAGCAGGATCCCTGCAAATGGAGGACGGCGACCTGGCACCTCACGAACAAAACTGAGGTACAGCGACTTGATAAAGCCATGAAACATTATTTCCAGGAAAATAAGGGGACAGTGAAGAGTGTGGTTACACCGTGGGAAGCCTACAAGGCCCCGATCAGGGGCATAATCATCTCAGGCGAGGTAGGAGAGAAGAGAGAAGGGCTCCGAAACCTGACCAACCTAGAGGAGGAGCTGGTGCAGCCTGTGGGAGAATACAGTACATCTCCTACACCCCAGCTGAAGCGCAGAATCAATCTGAAACTGGAGGAGTATTGCATGGTAGCATAGCACAAGGTAAAAAATACCTACCTCCCCAAGCAGAAATTAACCTATGAGGCCAGGGATGAAGTAGAGAAGCTGCTGGTGTGGATAGGTAGCAGAAAGAGAGAAGGGATGCACATCACAGAGCTCATGCTAGAGATGGGGTTGACAGTGCAAGGGAGCAGGCAGATAGCTGAGGCTTTCATGGACTACATGACTTATTTTTATACACTGAGGTCTACCGTCTCTGATGAGGAAGTAAGACACTTTGTACATGACTGCCCTACAAGACAACTGAGCCCAGACCAGAGACGGGCACTAGAAGCCAATCTATCGGTGGCAGAGGTGACATTGACCCTCGTGCAAATGCAGAGTAGGAAGGCTCCACGCCCAAATGGGCTCCTGTTAAACTTCTTGCAAAAAATAACCGGAAGGATGGTGGGCCAGTTGCACGCAATGTATGCAGAGGAGTTCTGAGCCAAGGAGCTGCCAGCAGACATGCAAACGGCAACTGTAGTTCTTATTTCCAAGGCTGGCAATCCCCGAGATCAATGCAGTCTCCCTGCTTAATGCAGATACTAAAGTTCTGGCAAAGGTATTAGCAAATAGGCTGCGTTTGGTGGTGACTGACTTGGCACACCTGGACCAATTTGGGTTTATGCTGTATCGCTGGACTAGACTGAACCTGAGACGGCTCCAAAACAACCTAGCCAAGGCAGGGTTGGGGCAGAGACTGAACCATGGGTCATTTTGTCCTTAGATGCCAACATGGCTCTTAATTTGGTGGTGTGGCCCTTCTTATTCAAGATATTGGCACAGATTGGGTTGGGCCTCGGTACATCAGGTGGATAAAACTGTTGTATAGAAGGCCATAAGCTAGAGTGAAAATCAATGTCTGTATCTCCTGGGAGTTTTGCATTAAGAGGGCAACAAGGCAGGGATGCCCCCTGTCACCGATGCTGTTTGCGCTGGCAGTGGCAGAGTGGGTGCGAGTAGATGCTCAGATCTGGGGTGGGCATGGGACACAGGCTACGAGAAGAGAATATCACTTTATGCAGATGACATCCTGCTGTATCTGACCAGAACGGATCAATCACTTGTCCAACTGCAGGGTATCTTCTGGATATATTGTAGGTACGCAGGCTTCGCAATAAATTGGGAAAAGTCCCTGCTGTTCCCTATGGGCGTGTGGGTGCAAGATGGAGACTTGCCGTTGCCATTTAGAATAGAACCCTACAAGTTCAAATACTTGGGCATATGGATCACCAGGGAACCCTTGTCATTGCAGTGTCATGGTAATTTTAATTTTCTACCTGTCCCACTTTTAAATACCAGACTTAAATAGGGGTGACTTATTCATATTTAAAAGGGAGGTATCATCTCACAAAGGCTTGCTTTTACAGGTTGCACTGCAGCAGTCAGGCTGCACTGGGTAGACCTGAAGCCATGTTTTGTTAGGCACAAATGTTAAATGTTAAATGTTAGGCATACTTATAAAGCGCACTATCACCCCACGGGCATCCTGGAGCCGGTGTACATTAACTCGAACCATGCACATATAATACAGTGAAGGTCATACCCAAAAAGGCCCAAAAAAGCTCCATTAGGATAGAGCCAGGTCTACAATAGGTGCTGCAGTCCACTAGTGGTCCACTTAACGTCCTAGCCCTGGGTACACTTTGTGCATTATATGCTAGGGGCTTGCAGGCAAGTTAAACATATCAATTAGGAACAGGACAGTTCTACCATGTATAAGAGGAAGCACATACATTTTACTACTAGTTAGTAGTGGTAAGGTGCACAGAGTTCCAAAGCCAGCAAAAATATATGGTCCAGCAAAAGGCAAAAAATCGGAAGTCACCTCACAGAGAAGGCCGATTTACTATAGTCCCTTTCCAGAGTTAGTATTTTAATTTTAAGGTAGGACAGGTAGGCCTGCCACAGTGAAAATAGCTTTTGGGTTCTAGTCACTGTACGAATATGGTAATATTAATTTTCTATGTGTCCCACTTTTAAATGCCATGCACTCTACTCTACAAGGCCTACACATGGGTGACCTATTCATATTTAAAACGGAAGTTTTTACATGTGAAAAGGGTTAATCTAACAAGTCTCACTGCAGTTTGTACACTGCAGCAGCCAGGCTACAAAAGTAGGCCTGAAGCCCTGTTTTCTGTTGCCACATTAGTGGATGTCACAACAAGTGCTGCAGTTGACATTTATTTCCAATTGGTCTTTATTATTTTCATAAAGCCTATTAAACATAGCAAAAGAAAATACCAGAGATCTTTAACAGCTGGTATGTGTAGACATGCCTGATGTTAATTGGGCAACACAAGTTATTGTAAGGTATAACCATAGTCGTAATAGTAGATCAAAAACAGATCAACTGTGGAACATCCCCAGAAACATCCACTTCCTCGCTGGCCCCCCCGAAATATTACCCGTCTGAAGAAAAACAAAAAGAGGACATAAAATGGCTGCGAGGTCCATGGAGGCACATGGCGAAGTTGAACAGACATAAAAAGGCCAGAGTATTGTTCACGCACATGTCTCTGCTATCCAGTCTGCCAAGTAGGTTAGTGCAAGCTGTGCTCTAGGGTGGCTTACAGTGGCGGCTCGCATAGGGTGTGCTGCGGGGCGGTGGGGTGGGGTGGGGGAAGGGCAGGGTGGGGAGGTAGTAAACTCGGACATACAACGGAACGGAGGAAAGTAATTATTACGTTCCTCCGTTCTGTCGTATGTCCGAGTTTACTACCCCTCCACCCTGCCCCTCCCCCGCCCCTCCGCCCCGCAGCACGCCCTATGCGAGCCACCACTGGTGGCTTATCATCTGATTTTGGATTGATGGCCAGTAGAAGCGGTTCCCAATCTAGTAAGATGGTAGGCCTAGATGTGGTGCCATTTAGGTAGGAGTTTGCATCCAACTCAGCCTTAACAGGTTTGTAGAGGTCTGTTCTCCATTTCCATATTTCATGGGCATAGGAAGATCTCCTGTTCTTGGCTATATGGCATTTGGCGAGGGCCTTAGCCAGATCTATGAACTTTGTGGTGGATTTATTTGCTTTAGTTCTGGTAATGAGCCCCAACAGACCAAGTTTTCGACAAATGTGGATATTTTTCCTTTGCACATCTGACAGTTGGCTTGTGATCTCCTCCCGCCAGTACCTTATAACCCTGCAGGACCAGACCATGTGTCCAAATGTGGTCCCTTTGTGGCCACATCTAAGGCATACCAATGGCATCTGAGGGTATATGACCTGCAGGCATGAAGGTGTTATGTACGTTCTGTGGGTAAAGTTGACAGCTGCCAGTTAACTTTTCATTCCATGGTTGCATTTCCACACTATGTACTATGGCCTTATAGAAAAGTTAAATACTCCAATTATGAATTAGCCAACTTCTCCATGTTTTATGAGTCAGAGCACATATACTGGGCCCTGGATACTGGTGCTTCCAGAGTGCTGAGTCTAAAAACCAGAAATAATATAGGGTCCAGCAAAACACAAAAAAAATCAGAGGTGACCTCACAGAAAAAGTGGATTTCCTACAATGCTACATTTTGGCATTTTGAAGCTGACGTGTTTTAGTGGCAAAGCACGGCTCAGAAAAAGCCCTGGGTGAAACAGTTCTTGGAACATGCCAAAGTACCATATTTTTTTAGACATTTAGTGTTAAGAGATTAATCATGTTAGTGTAATGTTTTGCAGCTGCTTCAACAGAAAATACTCTAGCAAATGTCATTGAAAGTGATGCCCTAGAGCCAACCGTGTGACAATTTGTCAATGACATGAGCCTGCAAATGTATATAGCGATAGGATGACTGCCAGTTGGGTTCTTTTGCTACCAGCCCAGATTACTCTGACGAAGTGTTGTAACCCTTTTACAAAGACCCCCTACTTCCAAATCTTAAAGGACTATGGAGCAGTCTTGTTGGTTGTGGAAATATAAGTTGATGATATCTTGACAGGCATTTGAGGCAGTACATCTCTTTAAGGTTGATTTCGCAAGAACAACAGTTTGTATGTGTGTTATGCAGTGCTTAGTTTGTGAAAAAGTAAGTGCCAGTGCCCTCATCTGGAGACCACTACAGCCTACACCACCCATTGCCCCTGCCAGCGCTGCCAATGACAGTACCAAACCAGCTACTAACCATCACATTCCTACAAGTGTAACAATTCAGACTATTCCAGGCCCCCAAACCTATAAGATTAGCATTGGGGGGGGGGCAAGTAATAGTCATTTTTAACATATATTGAATTAGTAAACAACTGTTGTGCTCACTCTAAATCAGACAAACAGCACACCATGTGGCAGACTGTTATAAGTGCCGGTGCTGCCAATTTAGTGCCGGTGCCGAGCACTGGAAACCACCGGCTCAAATTAGGCACTGGTGTTATGAGAGGATGGTAATCTGTGAAAATCTGAATTTATACCATGCTTTTTATCGCAAGTTTCCCATTTTGTCTATCTTTGTGTTTTTGGATAAAATGACCTCACATAGCTTTCTCTCGTGACTGTCCACCGTCTAGTGGGCATGAAGCAAATGTACACGAGGTGTTTACTTGTATACAAAAGGCTCTTGCGGTACCGGCGCCATGGTATGTGAATCCAATTTCTGCGAAGCGTGCTGTGAACAATGCTAATACAAAGCATGCGGCTTCAGTACGCATCTTGTTTCAGTGCTCCTCCAAGACATTTCTGTTTGAATCAAATATTGTGGAGGAGAAAGCTATGTGGTCAGTATAGGCATAAGGAAAACAGGAAGTTACGGCAAGTCCAATAATCAGGATCTGTGCAAGATTATGTTTGCATAATAAAAAAATATGCACAAGCCTAATTGAAACCACATTGCAGTCATAAACACATTAATTGGTTACAAAATTGTGTGAATGTAAGACTTCCACAGCAATATTATGGATACAGCGCACTGGCCCAATCTGCGCTTTTGTGCAATAGTGAAATACAGATTGGCAGTTTAAAGCTGCTGGTTCGCCTTTTACTACTGGTGGCCACACAGCCTTCATGTGATAGTGGGCAAGATATCCTCCTGCAGGCGGGTGCAGGGAGTGACTGCACTAGCCTGTCTGAGGGCGGGAAAGGAGATCCATCGGATCCCCTTTGCCCCATTTCTAGGGGTGCCATCAGGGGTGCACTTACTGTGTGCCACCTGTTTGTTGCTCACTGCGAGTGCACAGCCTCACAGCTTCTTTGCCTCTCCCCCTATGTGTGTAATATGGAGTGTATGCAAAAGTGTTACCTCGTTTGCATGGGGCTATGCCCTCATGCACATGAGATATCTCCCGTTTGAGATAACACCGATGCGTGAGTAGCACCAGTGTCATCTGTATTACAGAAGGGGCTGCACTAACATCTGTGACCGCTTGTGTAATTCTAAAGTGCCCCAGAACGCAGGGGCACACCCCTGTTGTGCAGCCGCGGCCCGTGCATGTAAGAGCGGTGGGGCCAAGTGGGGGAGATTTCAACAGACGACAACGAGAGAAAATTAATTATTTATTCAATTTTCCTTCGTGGTCGTCTGTCGAAATCCCCCCCACCCGGCCCCACCAATCTTACCTGCACGGGGCGCGGCTGCTGTTGTGCCTCAGGGGCACCAAATGCAATACAGCCCCAATGGGCATTCTGCCGTGGTTCCACAAAGTCTTAGTTGAGGTTAAAAAGGAGGTGCTACAAGTTTAGAAGATCAAAGGTGAGCCCAAACAAAAGAACTGGGTGACAGACATGGTCACGTTGTCTAAATATGAGGTTACTTTGTTGTAGAGGAAGAGCTCTGTCGGACTTTTGTTGACATATATAGTTGATTGTAGTGGAATTGTGCTCTGTAGAGGAGGCACTTGTATTTGGGTGTTGCATTATTTTTTTAATTTCCTGTTTCTCTTTGTTTTTCACTGTGTGCTATTTGTATGAGCTAAGGGTAATGTCTCCGTAAACAGTGTTGTGTTGAACGTGGCTGTATTGGGTCCTTGCTGGGCTGTGATGTATAAAGGTGCAAATTGCCTTCTATTTTGTAAGGTGAGGTGCAGTGCTACTTATGAGTGTAACACATGAATTTTACCTCATTCAAATTAACACAAAATGATTAGCAAATCGGTTGAAATATCTCTTGATTTAGTTTGAAAGGCCATTCAAAAAAATGCAAAAGGTTTATCCTAGTGGGGCTGATTCCCATGTGTGGGCTCGAGGTTTGCTGCTTGCTTCGAAGGGCTGAGCCTGGGGACTGGGATGAGAGACTTGTGATTTTATGGCTGTCCATAAACAAGACCTCTCATTATAACTATCACTATATTATTATTAACCACTTCTAAACCGCACCTCACACAGCCTATTTACTCTTAGTATGTTAAATACTAGCTATCACTCAAATTGACAGTACTCGTTCTATCCGCCATGGAGACATTCATAAATATCTACAAAGAGAATGTTGAGCAGAAGATGCTTCATAATCACTGCAAGAAAGAATATATCTACCTAACTTCACTTCAAAGAGTCAATAGACTCTTCGGAAAATATTTAGGTTTTTAGATTTTTCAGAATGATAGATTATTTTGAATAATAACAAATTAATGACAGAAAACATCTGAAGATGTCTTTTCCCCATTCCACTCCCAAAGGAAAGCCAGAATTTGATCCTAAATGCAAAAGGGCTTATAATTGGAATTTCAGGGGGTCTATCACAGGAAATGTACCAAGCACAAGTCTTCCCTTAGAGGGTCGGTCATCTCATTTGGATTCAGTGAAGCACACCCAGGTGGGGCGATACATGAGAAGGACTTTGGATTCCTGAAAGGAGAAGGGTATTGCATTATCAAACCTATAGGACGATTTAACAGGTACTTAGCCAAATGTGGATATGAACCATTTCATGATTTAGGTAGAGACACCATAATGGCTGCAATTGTCAAGATATGATCCTTGGCGACTGGTATGCAAAGATGTCTTTAAAAATTAAAAGATGGTAAAACAAGAGACCGTCACTGTTTGTCTTGTAAGCCAATGGTATAGCAGCATTCATTTTAAACGTTTTTTTTCCCACCGCTAGGCTACTAGTACTGAAAGCCCACAAAAACTGACACAAGGTCGAATCAGGATTCGCGCCTTGACTGTGATTTGCCAACTAACTGGAGCCCATCAAGTTTCCAATGACCATCACACACTGGTGGAATGGATGTGCCCACAAACTCAGATCCCTAAGCAGGATCTGTGTGTGACTGGTAAACATGAAGGTGTGAAAGCCATGGCATCAAATGATCTTAACAAGCAATTTGAATAACGTGGGAAAAAGTAATGAAACGTGGAGCGACCTCATAAAACATTGCCCTAGACCAGCGATTCTTAACTTTTGATTTCTCTGGACCCCCACTGAATAACTACTGGAAGTCGGGGATTCTAGCCTAACCAATGTCTACGATTTGGACCTGAAAACAATACACAAAAATACAGAAACAGGGATAGATCAAACAAATACACAAATTGTGAAATATTTTATTGATTTAAAAACAAAAAAATGCAAAAATATTTTCTTATTTTAATGGAAAGGTTGGTGCTTTTCAAAATGTGGTTTAATTTCTAAAAGAAGAAGCAATATGTATGACTCTAGCACATGACTGTCTTTTTGCACTTAATGAATGCTCTCTTTTTCTCCATGCATACCAATACTTCAATAGAGGCCACCACTTGTCCATAATAGATGCTGTTTACTTACTACTCCCACAAATTATGCTAAGGATACCATACTCCAATTTCAAACGCTTTCATATTTACAGAGCATTTTAATATTTTTAATTTTACATTTCGCTTTTTTGTGAATGTATACTTTGTTAATTTTCTATTATCAAATTTTGTAAGGGGTTTTTGACCCCAGGAGTAGGCATTGCAGACCCCAGGGTTCACAAATCACAGGTTCAGAAACACTGTTAAGACTCTGAAGTGACAAGTGATACCGTAATACAGAAAACAGAACCCCTAAAGCAGCCTACGAAGTCTAAAGAGCCCATGGTGTCAAAAGTCTCAGAGTTCTGGACATACTCTTCCCACCTAGCCTAAAACCTAATGAAACAAACACTAGCCTGAGGAATTAGTCATAGGTAAGTAGTGCAGACGTAAGGGTTTCCTTGGGTCAAGTTTTCAGATAGTCTTTCTAGGTGAGGTGATAATGCTCAGAGATGGTTGAGCTGGTTGTTGTTAGGGATTCAAGGTGGGATTGCTCATGATTCTGCATAGAGGGTATATACTCTAGCTGTTAGAATCGAATCTCTGAGACGTTGTAAGGTATGGGCAAATTGGGCTCTGGCCCAGGGGCCCAGCCTTTCAGGGTACCCTGATAGATCTAGCTCTGTTCTCTACACAGTCCTGCCCTGAAATCCTTTAATAATTTTTAAACATAGATTGTTTTAAATACCATTTTCCTTTCATTAATTTTTAATATGGGTAATGTTACAGACATTTTGCCGAGAAATGTTGTTTTTATGTTTTTCAACACCAGCAACTTCCATATAAAGTTCCTTTAGACAGTGCTTAACTAGCGAAAGAAAGAGTGCAGGTGCCCGAAGATCTGCTCAGAAGCCGGCAGACAGTGCAATAAACATCAGTGTGCCAAATGCCAAGCCCAGTAGTCTTTAATCCACTACCAGACACCCCTTTCCCCTTTTTCTCACACTTGCCGGTTCCTGCTTTCTGTTTGTGATGGGTTTTGCTGTGTTTTCATCCTCCGTCTTTCCGATCTGTAGGTTTTTCCCTCTCTTGCACTTGGTAAATATCGTATACAGGAAAAATAAGTGCCGGTCCCGAAAAATAAGTGCAGTGCCCCCCACCACCAACCACAAGCTCAAATTAAGCACTGCTTTTAGATCAAAACAGGACCTCACATATGAGAAATGGCAGTGGGTAGCAGAGATTATTTGCAATAATATTAGTGAGCTGCTGCTATATTACAATATTGAAAACAAACATCATTATTCCTGATTATTAGGTGGACACACATTTAGACCAGTCTGCCTGTGCAGTGTCAGTGACCTGGCCAAAGAGGGCATGAATACGCTAAAATTGGATAATAAATTGAAAGCTGTTGGTGAGACACATTTACTTCCGTATTTTCATCCATTACATGTTTATTGTCTCAGTGCCTCTAAAGGGCCACTGAGGCTCTTTACAAGTGACTGACTCTGCCCAAACCTTGCTGTTTTGTAGGAACTGCACGCTCTGAATTTCTCAAAAATTGCCAAATGACAGCCATATCTGACATCTCTACAAGAATGCGCTGCTTAACATAAAAAGTATAAATTATGCACAAACTAGGATTCATTAGAAACCCACAGTTGGGTGTGATTCTCTTCTCGGCTGGAATAACACCGAAGCAGACAGTGTTTCCTATTGAGACCTGCACATGGTAATTCAAAGAAATCCAAGGCAAATGCCCCTTTCCATTCAATGTTAAGTGCAAATAAACACAAGGCAGACGCATTTCAAGTGAGCAGAGTAAATAAATAAGCGTCTTTGCCAGCCACTTGCTGGCTATCGAAATATTAAACAAGCGAAGCATGATGCTCAGAAGAAAGGTTTTATAGTTTTAATGAAAACATTTGACATCTGAAGAGTAAATGGAATGACAGCTTTATGTGTTGTGCATTACTGTTTACGCAAATAACACCCTCTTCGAAAAGATAACAGAATTGACACACTTTTATTGTTATTATTCAATTTAAACAGGTATTCATTTTCTGTGCTCCAGAAAGCAGCAGCCTCCGAAATTGTCAACTTCAGGTGTTTCATCCCTTGCCCCAGGACACCATAAAATGTAGTAGGCCATGAGCCGATGACGCTGAAAACCTTTAAAAGGAGCCCATTCTCCCCGAGGTGGGTCACCGGAGCAGACTTTGCAGAGCTGCAGTTTTCAAAGAGGAGCCGGCTTGGAATCTATAATGAGTTCCTGCCTCTGGGCCCTCCAGGCCCCTGGATCCGCTGCCAGTGATTACTGGATAAATGTCTTGTCAGGCCGTGAGTCGCATGGAGCTGTATGCTTGGGCTCAGCTATCATCAGACGCATAGCCAATGGCTTCCTCTCGGATTATGGAAATGGACTATTAATAAAGTGTGTAGCTCATTAACTCTCATTAAAAAGCATCATCACATCTGTCCCTGTACTTGTGAAATGCCTGAAATAGACATTGCTGGTAGGCCAGCGGGGTTGGTGGTGTGTACCTCTGAGGATGTGGGTGTTGTGTACCTCTGATGATGTGGGTGTTGTGTCCCTCTGATGATGTAGGTGTTGTGTACCTCTCATGATGTTGGTGTTGTGTACCTCTGATGGTGTTGTGTACCTCTGATGGTGTTGTGTACCTCTGATGGTTGCAGCATCTGGAATCTGTACTGCACAATGAGAAGGGTAAAAACTCTGCTAATTGAGTTATATCTCATACAGCTAATCTGAGGCACACCACAATGGGGAAACTCAAGTAGATCCCTTGCCAGACATCTTTGAACCTCAAGCACTTCACTTGACACCTTCTCCTTAGACAAGACAAACTACATCCAGTGGTTGAATTGGAATTGTAGAAATGTAGGTGTCGTGTTCTTCATGCCAGGAACCACGCAGGAGTCAGGTAATGGTCTTTGTATTTCTTTATTCTTACAATCGTTATCGCTGCTGCTCTGCCCACATGTGCTCTCGTCCCCTTGCCCTCATAGTCTGCCTTCCTCCCCACTCCCCTGACCGGAAGTGGTGTCCGGTTCCTGTCCCCTCCCCACCAGTCGGGTACAGGGTCCTAGCGCCCCTTTGCCCAGGTCACGACATCTCCCCTTTTGTTGCAAGGAAATGATAAAGGAAATTGGTGAGAGATATAGAGGGAGAGATATAGAGGGAGAGAGAGAGAGAGACGTTTCGTTGTCTCCATCATTACATTTCTTCGATCAGTCTTTTTGGTATTTTGCTTTCTCTTCTTGGAAAATGTTCTTCCCTGTCTTTCTGCCATTCCTCGTCTTGTCTCTCATCTGTGTCTGTGTTTGCTGCTGCTGTGTCCTCTCCATCTTCATCCATGATCTTTACTCCCTTGAAGTGAGAGCTGTTCCTTGTTATTCGGTAGGGGCCTGCTGTCGCCGTTATCATAGGCCCTTTGACATGTGTCACCGTTAACGGTTCCTTTGAGAACGGATTGTCTGATTTTCTCAGTTGCCGCTGGCGCACCACCACCGAGTCCCCTTGCTTGAGGTGCGATGGAGTGGCATGCCGCCTGGCGTCGGCATATGCCTTCATTTTCTCTTTGGCCTTGTGGTCTCTGACAGCAATGCTGCTGTGCTCTGGTGGCGCCGTTGCTTCTAGCTGTGGTAGCCTCGTCCTGCTTGTTCTGCCCAGCACCAACTCAGCGGGGCATCGTCCCGTGGAGCTGTGAGGGGTGTTTCGATAATCTCTGAGTACTTGACAGAGTGCTTGTCCTATTGATATCTGCGCCAGCTTTGCTCTTTGGACAGCCTTCTTTATGTTCCCCATGAACCTTTCCACCATGCCATTCGCTTGTGGCCACAGAGGTGTTATCTTCCTGTGATGAATGCCTAGGTAGTCCATGAATTTTCGAAACTCCTCCCCTGAGAATGGCGGATTATTGTTTGTTTTTAGTGTTTGTGGGGAGCCCCAGGCTGCGAATATGTCGTCCAGTATTGGTAGTGTTGCACTTGCTGATGGCGATGAGACTTGTCGCACGATAGGAAATCTTGAAAATTCGTCAATGATCACGAGCAAATAGTTGCCCGTGTCTAGAGGTCCATAAAAGTCTGCTGCCAGTGCTGTCCACACTGCCCATGGGAGTTCCGACATTTGTAGTGGTTCAGGCTTTGCTGGCTGCCCTGTTGTTTGGCAGATGTGGCAATTTGTGATAGTATTCTCCACCATATTGTCTAAGCCAGGGAACCATACTTTGTCCCGTAGCAATTTCTTTGTCGCAACCATGCCTCTGTGTGATTCGTGTGCCAACTTTACAGTTTGTCTGCGCAGTGCACTTGGCATAACTATTCGTGTTCCTCTCATTACTATTCCGTTCACAGTCTCTGCTAGTTCTTCATGAATCTTTTTGAATGCTAGCATCTCCTCCTTGTTAACTCCTTCTTTCATGATGCTGTTGTTGTTGACGTGTCTCCATCTCTGCTGTCTTGTCACTACTTTCACCTCTTGCATCGTGGCATCCCTCCCTGTTTCTTGCTCAAGTTCCGCTATTGTTATTGATGCTGGAGTGTTCTGTTTTAGCACGAAGTTTAGATATTCCTCTGCTATTGATGTGTTCTCAGGTGTCTGCGGTAATGGATGCCGTGACATGTAATCCGCCGGGTTATGTTCTTTTCCCGGTTTGTGCACGATCTTGAAGTCATAGTCCATCAGTCTTATGCCCCATCGCTCGATGCGACGCGGTATCTTTGCATTTGGATTGCCATATATCGTCACTAGGGCCTGATGGTCTGTTACGATGGTGAATGGTTTCCCGTAAATGAACATGTGGTAGTGTTCACACGCCCATACTACTGCTAGGCTTTCTTTTTCTGGCTGAGAGTATGCCCTCTCAATGTTGGACAGACTTTTGCTTGCATATGCTACAATCTTCCGTGGAGAGTCCCTGCCCAGCATGTGTTGTGCTAAAATTGCTCCTAATCCTACCGGGCTGGCGTCCACTGTCAGTTCCGTGCATAGCAGTGGATCAAAATAGGCAAGATGGTCCACCGCTATTACAGCATGTCTGATGGCCTCAAACGCCTTACTGCATTCTTGTGTCCAGATGAATTTCTAACCCTGCTTCGTTAGTTCTCGAAGCAGTGTTGTAGGAGAGTAGGATCTGCCTCTTATGTTGCCCCCACTTTTTTTCTGATGTTTACACTGGTTTCTGGCTATAGTCTGGCTGGGACCCTGCCAATCAGGGCCCCAGCCTCTCTGTTCTCTCTAAATGATTTGGAGTGCACTCTAGGTGCACTAGTGATTGGATACTGTGGTACCTTATGAGTCCCTAGTATATGGTACCTTAGGTACCAAGGGCATAGGTACTTCACAGGCCTACCAGGGGCTGAAGCATGTATTATGCCACCCCTGGGAAGCAGACTAAATCTGACACCACAGGCCTGCTACTGCAGCCTGGGTGAGGAGGTGCTAGCACCCCTCACTGAGATATAGGTCCCCTATATCTCTCCTGCACACACATTGAGACTTATCAGTCACCCCTAAGGCAGGCCCTATCAATCCTGAGGGCAGGGTGCTTAGTTTCCATGTGAGGGGGTGCCTCTGCCTGAGCAGGACCCCTCTGCAGCTCTCAGAGTCCATTCTCTGGGGCTGTTTGTGAATGCAGCCAAACCATATACTGTTAAGTGCATTATATCCTCGCGGTAAATGCTAACTATGGAATGGCTGCATCAAAACATGTCGTGTTTGGTGTCAAACACTTTGGAATCATACCCCCACACCAGTAACTGGTGTGGGAGTATGATCCCACCCTTCTAGAGGGATAGACATGTAACTACTGTGGAAACGCAGTAGAATCCTGAAGAGCCCTGGCATCACAAAGTGGATGCCACCAGTCACAGACACTGGGCTGCCCTCCTGCTGATGACCAACACTCGCAGTGGAGGAAGCCCAACAATAGATTTCCTGTCCCAAGGGGGTGTGACCACCTCCCAGACAGGGTTTAGTGTATTGGGGCTGGGTGGGTGCACTCCTAGAGTGCTTTGAAATCCTGCACTGGGGGAGCAGAAGGCTCCTCTGTGCATATGCCAGTTCAAACCGGCTCAGGGGCTACCTGCCCCTGCTCTGGCGCGAAACTGGACAAAGGGAAGTGGGTGTAGCCACCCACTCCCCTGACCCTCCCATAGGTGGGGTCATAGAGCTAGTCCCTCCCTTCTCTTTAGTATAAGAGGGGGAACCTGTGCATTGCACCCCAGATACCCCTGGACGACGCTCTACAGAAGAATCCTGGACCTTCGACGTTCCACTACCTTTGGAAGACAGAAGAATCTCCCTTGGAGTCAAGGAGTGACTCCCCTGCTTGGCAGGCACCAAAAACTACGACGACGGTCGCAAACTATGCCACTCCCGCCGGAGCCCGAAGTCCCTGCAGCCCAGGAAGAGTATTTCCTGACTTCTCCAAGGCCATCGTGAGTCCCCAGCGAAGCTGAGGCAAGTGGACCCCATGAGCGACGAGGAACCGCAGACCCTGGGTACCGTGCACTATTGTCAAGTGCAACCCCTTCACGACATTCTACGAACTTGTGCTTTGGACCACGTGTGGTCCCAGCCTCTAACAGAGATCCCTCCCAAAGTCAGAGGCCTACACCGTCCTGAGTGACCGTGGGCCCCTGTTGAGTGCATCCGCCCGAGGCGTCTTCGCGATCCCTTGCCAGCCAGCTTGTGGGTCCCCAGAAGACTTTCTAAAGAAACCAAAGGGCTCCCCTGGTTGCTCCAGGCCTGCCCTGACGTACCCTTGCTGGGTAAGTTCCTCAGACCTTGTTGGTCTGCAGCATTGACTTTTTCTTTCCACCACAAGACTTGCTGCTACCAAGGCTTGTTGGATCCAATCGGGTCACCGACACTGCAGTCAGCTGCAAACTTCGTGGGACACGCTGAATCCAGCTCCTGGCCATCCTCGACGCCTCTTGGACCTCGTGGTCGAAGAGTCAAGACACCAGTGAATGACCTGAATCTGTCGACGACGGTGGGCATTCATCTTCCTTGCCCCGGGTCACTGCCAAGTGCCCTTGAACACTGTCCCCTCTGCTTTCAGGTCTTCCTCCTTCTGAATCCAGGCTTGGATTCCAACGGACACTTCTTCAGTCGCCGCAAGCAGCAAGTCTTCACTGGCTCCCATTGAAAACGACGCCGCGACCCGACACCAAAGGACACCTATGCACCCGGCTCCCCTGGGTGAGGTAACTTTAGCATTACGGTGCTCCTGTGGGTGTGGGCCCTAGAACTACTTACCCTGTAAGTGGCTTGCTTGTAGCTACCCTAGAAGTGCCCTAAAACTCTTATTTTCTAAGTGCGACAATTGCGCTGACTCGTACAGGGTTCGCGTCTGTGTTAGACACATCGCGTCCATCTCCCTTGTAACTCTATCTGTAACCGTGTCCTTCGACTCGTACTGAGTCCGATCGGTGGGTTCACCTCGAACACACAAGGGGCCTGTAACATTGAACTCTCAATTGCGCTGACTCGTACAAGGTTCGCGTCTGTGTTAGACACAGCGCGTCCATCCCCCTTGCAACTCTATCTGTAACCGCGTCCTTCGACTCGTACAAGGACCGATCAGTGTGTTCGCCTCGAACACGCAAGAGACCTTTAACATTGAAATCTCAATTGCGTCTGTTCGCATAGACTCGTACAGGACTCGCACCGGTGCCTGAACACCGCGTCCGTCCCCTGTGGGTCTCCTACAACTACCTGGGGTGGTTCTTGGGGGTCCCTCGATTCGAGATGACCTAGGTCTAGCCAAACTAAGATGGTGATATTTAATTGTGCTAACTTATTTTGATAACATTTGATTTGTACATATGTTCCTGACTTCTAATCTCATAAAGAGATTAGTAGAGAGTTGTTTATTAATAAATACATATATATTTGATATATATACCTGTGTGGTGTCTTTTCATTTGGTGATTCAAGAGATTGGGTGGTAAAACAAGCTGCTTTACATTCCTCCAAGACTTAGCCTGAAGGCTGCTCTCCACAGCTACCACTAGGATAGCTTTCTATAAAGGTTGTCTTAAACCTACCAACCATAAGAGTCGAATTGTTCTGGTGCAAGGTGTCCACTTTAATCAGTGAACAGCATATACCAGGCCAACTTCTCACATTGGTGGCAGCGTGTGAGATTCCAGCTTGCTATTGTTTTACCAGAAAATCTCTATTTGAATTACTAACTGAAAACCACTATAGGTACACAAGGTACATATAAAATCAAGCTTAGTATCAATAAGTTCTACTGAACTTAGAGCTGTGTGAAAAAGGGATAGCACACCCTTTCTACAGCTCAAGCTAGTATCAGTAGGCCACAAACTAGTGTAGGTAGTACAACACTGCACAACACTAGAATGTCCTCAAGGGATGGACCCAGTGGATCCACCCAGCTTCAGTATAAGGACATGACTTTCTGTGACTTGAAGGCCATGTGTGCTGAGAGGCACCTGAAGATAGGACAGAGTCCCTCCACACTACACTTGATAGATCTGCTAACAGCAGATGACCTTAGATTAGCTCTAGGAGCTAAGGGGTCTGGATCAGTGGGTGGGTCAGTTATAGTGTCTGGGTCAGATGATGAACATCAGGATGACCTGGACTCTGTGATTGTAGGGCCAGGCCCAAAGGGGTCTGAACAAGACAGAGGAATTCTCCCTAAGAGAACTGACATAGTGGAAGACAGGCACAGGTCCCTTTCCAGGGAATCTGAGCACTCCTTTCACTCTGGCAGAGAAACTGTCTACCAGAGGAACTCCTTCTTCCCAAGAAGAGAGACCTCCTCTGAAAGGATGTACAAACTGCTGCAGTATGAGGAAGCAAGATTTGCCCTCAAAACCAAGCAGTTGGCATTAGACAAAGAAGCCTTTGAGTTCCAGAGAGCTTCTAGAAGAGAGGGGTTAGAACCCCCTGGTGGCAGCAACAGTGTCCCTAGAGGCAGAGAAAATATTCCAGACCATAGGAACCTGAGCAAGGTTGTTCCTCCCTACCAGAGTGGGGATGACATCCACAAGTGGATAACTGCTATGGAGAGGGCCTGTAGAGTACAACAGGTCCCCCAAAAGCAGTGGGCAGCAATCTTGTGGCTCTCCTTTTCAGATAAAGGTAGAGACAAGCTCCTCACTGTTAGAGAAGAGGATGCTGATGACTATGAAGTCCTGAAGAGTGCACTGATAGATGGGTTTGGCTTAACCACTGAGCAGTACAGGTTGAAGTTCAGAGACACCCAGAAGGCACAGACTCAGGACTGGACTGACTTTGTAGATTGTGCAACCAAGGCTCTGGAGGGTTGGCTGGTTGGCAGTAGGGTTACTGATTTCAAGGGATTGTATAATCTAATGATGAGAGAACAGATCCTTAATAATTGCCAGAACCAGTTGTTGCATCAATACCTGGTAGACTCAGATCTGACCTCTCCCCAAGAATTGGGAAAGAAGGCAGACAAGTGGGTCAGAACCAGGGTGAGGCAGAAAACCCAGAACCAAGGGGGTGACACAAAGAAGCAGGATCAGAAGGGCTCTGAGAAAAGTGGGGATAAGTCAACAGACCAGAAGTCTTCACAAGGGCCCCAAAAATCTGCATCTGGTGGGGAGTCACAATCCAACAAGGGAAAAGGCCAAAAGAAGCCCTGGTGCAAATTCTGTAAACAGAAAGGGCACTGGACTTCTGATTGTAACAAGTCCAAAGACCAAACCACCACCACTCCTGCCCCTAAGGCAACTGTTCCCCCTAGTTCAGCTACTGGTGGAGGTGGTACTCAGAAAAAGGGTGTAGTAGGGTTGACCCTGGGTTCTGAAGTGGACTCTGGCCTAGTCAGAGAACCCACTCAGGCAATGCTGATTTGTGATGGAGACATTGACATGTCCTTCCTAGTGAGCCCCAGTAATCTGGGCAAATACAAACAGCAGCCTGTAATCAATGGCAAACAGGCTTTGGCATTTAGGGACACAGGTGCTAGTGTCACCATGGTGGCAGAGGATCTTGTGGACCCTGGACAGATCATCCTGGGTGAAATGTACCAGGTGACCAATGCAAGCAATGCCAAGACCAACCATAGTCTGGCAGTTGTGAATTTCTCCTGGGGAGGGGTAACTGGCCTCAAGAAGGTTGTAGTCAGTGCAGACCTCCCTGTAGAATGTCTATTGGGCAATGATCTAGAGACTTCAGCCTGGTCTGAAGTAGAGTTATGGACTCATGCTGAGATGTTGGGCATCCCTGCAGAGGTATTTGCTGTGACCAGGTCACAAGCCAAAATGCATGACACTGAACCAGCTCTGGATCCTGAAACTAAGGACCAGATGCTTCCCAAGAAGAGGAGCAGTAGGGTTAAGGCAGTGCCTTCCCCTCTGTCTCAGATCACAGATTCCCCTCTTGAGGGAGGAGGAGCAGATCCTGAAGAAGGAACTGCCCCAGAGGAACTTGAACCTGATCAGGTTGAGTTCTTGGGGGCAGGGGGCCCTTCTAGGGAAGATCTGAGTAAGGAGCAACAGTGCTGCCCCTCTCTTGAACCCCTCAGACAGCAGGCTGCTGCTGAGGCTGCTGGGAGTGCTAGTGGGTCCCATAAAGTTTATTGGGATGAGGGACTCCTATATTCTGAAGGTAGAGATCCAGCCCCTGGAGCCACCAGGAGGTTGGTAATACCTCAGAAGTTTAGGGGTTCCTCTTGACCCTAGCACATGACATCCCTTTGGCAGGTCACTTGGGCCAAAACAAGACCTGGGACAGGCTTGTTCCACATTTTCATTGGCCACATATGTCAGAGGACACAAAGGAGTTTTGTCGCTCCTGTGTCACCTGCCAAGCCAGTGGCAAGGCAGGTGGCACAACAAAGGCCCCCTGATACCACTACCTGTGGTGGGGGTACCCTTTGAAAGGGTAGGGATTGACATTGTTGGTCCCCTTGACCCTCAAACTGCATCTGGGCACAGATTTATCCTGGTGGTAGTGGATCATGCCACCAGGTACCCAGAGGCAATTCCCCTGAGGACCACCACAGCCCCTGTGGTGGCAAGAGCCCTCATTGGAGTCTTCTCCAGAGTGGGTTTCCCAAAGGAGGTCATTTCTGACAGAGGTACCAACTTCATGTCAGGATACTTGAAGGCAATGTGGAAGGAGTGTGGGGTAACTTATAAGTTCACCACCCCTATCACCCACAATGCAATGGTTTAGTTGAACGCTTCAACAAAACCCTGAAGGGAATGATTAAAGGACTCCCAGAGAAGCTTAGGCGGAAATGGGACCTTCTTCTTCCCTGCCTGTTGTTTGCATACAGAGAGGTTCCACAGAAGGGGGTTGGTTACAGCCCATTTGAGCTTCTGTTTGGGCATCCTGTCAGAGGTCCACTGTGTTTGGTAAAAGAGGGCTGGGAGTTACCTCTCAAGCCCCCAAACAAGATGTGATGGACTATGTACTTGGTCTCCGCTCCAGGATGGCTGAGTACATGAAAAAGGCAACCAAAAACCTGGAGGCCAGCCAAGAATTACAAAAAGCTTGGCATGACCAAAGGCTGTACTGACTGTATACCAGCCAGGACAGAAAGTGTGGGTGTTGGAGCCTGTGGCCCCAGCAGCCCTCCAAGACAAATGGAGTGGCCCCCATACAATAGTTGAACAGAAGGGAGAGGTCACCTATCTGGTGAACCTTGGAACTCCCAGGAGCCCCCTGAGGGTGCTCCATGTCAACAGATTGAAACCATATGTTGACAGGGCTGACATGGGCTTGCTCATGGCAACTGATGAGGAACAGGAGGAGGAGAGTGACCCTCTCCCTGACCTGCTCTCGCAGAACCCTGATGATGGGTCAGTAGATGGTGTTGCTTTGGCAAGCAGCCTCACTGACCATCAGCAAACTGAGTGCAGACAAGTTCTGCAACAGTACAGACATATGTTTAGCCTGACCCCTAGTCAGACTTCCTGGTGCACCCATGAGGTGGACACTGGAGACAGTCTGCCTGTCAAGAGTAAAATCTACAGGCAACCTGACCATGTCAGGGACTGTATCAGGACTGAAGTCCAGAAGATGTTGGAGTTAGGTGTGATTGAGCCTTCAGATAGCCCATGGGCTAGCCCAGTAGTCCTGGTACCCAAGCCTCATACCCAGGGTGGTAAGAAAGAAATGAGGTTTTGTGTAGACTACAGAGGCCTCAATGCAGTCACTAGGACTGATGCCTATCCCATACCAAGGGCAGATGAGCTGATTGATACTTTGGCCTCAGCCAAGTATCTAAGTACATTTGACCTAACAGCTGGCTACTGGCAGATCAGGTTAGCTGATGATGCAAAAGCCAAAACAGCATTTTCGACCCCTGGTGGGCACTACCACTTTGTGGTGATGCCCTTTGGATTGAAAAATGCACCTGCCACTTTTCAGAGGTTGGTGAATAAAGTTCTGGCAGGGATGGAAACTTATTGCTCAGCTTATCTAGATGATATTGCTGTCTTTAGTTCCTCCTGGCAGGATCACCTGGTCCACCTCAGAAATGTTTTAGAGGCTCTGCAGAAAGCAGGCCTCACTATCAAGGCCACTAAGTGCCAGATAGGGCAGAGTCAGGTTGTGTACCTGGGCCACCTTGTGGGTGGAGGCCAGGTTCAGCCTTTACAGAGCAAGATCCAAACCATAATGGAATGGGTTGCTCCAATCACCCAGACACAGGTGAGAGCCTTCTTAGGCCTGACTGGGTACTATAGGAGGTTTGTGAAGGGATATGGATCTATAGTGACCCCCTTGAATGATCTGACCTCAAAGAAAATGCCAAAAAAGGTTCAGTGGACAGCTAGCTGTCAGAAGGCATTTGAAGACCTAAAGCAGGCCATGTGCACTGCCCCCATCTTACAGAGTCCAGACTACACCAAAAAGTTCATTGTCCAAACAGATGCTTCTGAGCTGGGTGTGGGAGCTGTACTGTCTCAACTGAATGATGAAGGTCAAGACCAGCCAGTAGCTTTCATTAGCAGAAGGCTGACCCCTAGAGAGAAACGTTGGTCAGCTATAGAGAGGGAGGCCTTTGCTGTGGTGTGGGCCCTGAAGAAGCTGAGGCCATACTTGTTTGGCACTCACTTCATAGTTCAGACTGACCACAAGCCCCTCCTATGGCTTAAACAAATGAAAGGAGAAAACCCAAAACTTTTGAGGTGGTCCATTTCCCTACAGGGGATGGACTATACAGTGGAACATAGACCTGGGACCCAACATGCCAATGCAGATGGACTCTCAAGGTATTTCCACTTTGAACACGAAGACTCAACTGGTCAAGGTTAGTTTAGTGTCCCTGCGTTTGGGGGGGTTGTGTAGGAGAGTAGGATCTGCCTCTTATGTTGCCCCCACTTTTTTTCTGATGTTTACACTGGTTTCTGGCTATAGTCTGGCTGGGACCCTGCCAATCAGGGCCCCAGCCTCTCTGTTCTCTCTAAACGATTTGGAGTGCACTCTAGGTGCACTAGTGATTGGATACTGTGGTACCTTATGAGTCCCTAGTATATGGTACCTTAGGTACCAAGGGCATAGGTACTTCACAGGCCTACCAGGGGCTGAAGCATGTATTATGCCACCCCTGGGAAGCAGACTAAATCTGACACCACAGGCCTGCTACTGCAGCCTGGGTGAGGAGGTGCTAGCACCCCTCACTGAGATATAGGTCCCCTATATCTCTCCTGCACACACATTGAGACTTATCAGTCACCCCTAAAGCAGGCCCTATCAATCCTGAGGGCAGGGTGCTTAGTTTCCATGTGAGGGGTGCCTCTGCCTGAGCAGGGCCCCTCTGCAGCTCTCAGAGTCCATTCTCTGGGGCTGTTTGTGAATGCAGTCAAACCATATACTCTTAAGTGCATTATATCCTCGCGGTAAATGCTAACTATGGAATGGCTGCATCAAAACATGTCGTGTTTGGTGTCAAACACTTTGGAATCATACCCCCACACCAGTAACTGGTGTGGGAGTATGATCCCACCCTTCTAGAGGGATAGACATGTAACTACTGTGGAAACGCGGTAGAATCCTGAAGAGCCCTGGCATCACAAAATGGATGCCACCAGTCACAGACACTGGGCTGCCCTCCTGCTGATGACCAACACTCGCAGTGGAGGAAGCCCAACAATAGATATCCTGTCCCAAGGGGGTGTGACCACCTCCCAGACAGGGTTTAGTGTATTGGGGCTGGGTGGGTGCACTCCTAGAGTGCTTTGAAATCCTGCACTGGGGGAGCAGAAGGCTCCTCTGTGCATATGCCAGTTCAAACCGGCTCAGGGGCTACCTGCCCCTGCTCTGGCGTGAAACTGGACAAAGGGAAGTGGGTGTAGCCACCCACTCCCCTGACCCTCCCATAGGTGGGGTCATAGAGCTAGTCCCTCCCTTCCTTTTAGTATAAGAGGGGGAACCTGTGCATTGCACCCTAGATACCCCTGGACGACGCTCTACAAGAAGAATCCTGGACCTTCGACGTTCCACTACCTTTGGAAGACTGAAGAATCTCCCTTGGAGTCAAGGAGTGACTCCCCTGCTTGGCAGGCACCAAAAACGACAATGACGGTCGCAAACTATGCCGCTCCCGCCGGAGCCCGAAGTCCCTGCAGCCCAGGAAGAGGATTTCCTGACTTCACCAAGGCCATCGTGAGTCCCCAGCAAAGCTGAGGCAAGTGGACCCCACGAGCAACGAGGAACCGCAGACCCTGGGTACCGTGCACTATTGTCAAGTGCAACCCCTTCACGACGTTCTACGAACTTGTGCTTTGGACCACGTGTGGTCCCAGCCTCTAACAGAGATCCCTCCCAAAATCAGAGGCCTACACCGTCCCGAGTGACCGTGGGCCCCTGTTGAGTGCATCCGCCCGAGGCGTCTTTGCGATCCCTTGCCAGCCGGCTTGTGGGTCCCCAGAAGACTTTCCAAAGAAACCAAAGGGCTCCCCTGGTTGCTCCAGGCCTGCCCTGACCTACCCTCGCTGGGTAAGTTCCTCAGACCTTGCTGGTCTGCACCATTGACTTTTTCTTTCCACCACAAGACTTGCTGCTACCAAGGCTTGTTGGCTCCAATCGGGTCGCCGACACCGCAGTCAGCTGCAGACTTTGTGGGACACACTGAATCCAGCTCCTGGCCATCCTCGACGCCTCCTGGACCTCGTGGTCGAAGAGTCAAGACACCAGTGAACGACCTGAATCTGTCGACGACGGTGGGCATTCATCTTCCTTGCCCCGGGTCACTGCCAAGTGCCCCTGAACACTGTCCCCTCTGCTTTCAGGTCTTCCTCCTTCTGAATCCAGGCTTGGATTCCAACGGACACTTCTTCAGTCGCCGCAAGCAGCAAGTCTTCACTGGCTCCCATTGAAAACGACGCCGCGACCCGACACCAAAGGACACCTATGCACCCGGCTCCCCTGGGTGAGGTAACTTTAGCATTACGGTGCTCCTGTGGGTGTGGGCCCTAGAACTACTTACCCTGTAAGTGGCTTGCTTGTAGCTACCCTAGAAGTGCCCTAAAACTCTTATTTTCTAAGTGCGACAATTGCGCTGACTCGTACAGGGTTCGCGTCTGTGTTAGACACATCGCGTCCATCTCCCTTGTAACTCTATCTGTAACCGTGTCCTTCGACTCGTACTGAGTCCGATCGGTGGGTTCACCTCGAACACACAAGGGGCCTGTAACATTGAACTCTCAATTGCGCTGACTCGTACAAGGTTCGCGTCTGTGTTAGACACAGCGCGTCCATCCCCCTTGCAACTCTATCTGTAACCGCGTCCTTCGACTCGTACAAGGACCGATCGGTGTGTTCGCCTCGAACACGCAAGGGACCTTTAACATTGAAATCTCAATCGCGTCTGTTCGCATAGACTCAGTACAGGACTCGCACCGGTGCCTGAACACCGCGTCCGTCCCCTGTGGGTCTCCTACAACTACCTGGGGTGGTTCTTGGGGGTCCCTCGATTCTAGATGCCCTAGACCTAGGTCTAGCCAAACTAAGATTGTGATATTTGATTGTGCTAACTTATTTTGATAACATTTGATTTGTACATATGTTCCTGACTTCTAATCTCATAAAGAGATTAGTAGAGAGTTGTTTATTAATAAATACATATATATTTGATATATATACCTGTGTGGTGTCTTTTCATTTGGTGATTCAAGAGATTGTGTGGTAAAACAAGCTGCTTTACATTCCTCCAAGACTTAGCCTGAAGGCTGCTCTCCACAGCTACCACTAGGATAGCTTTCTATAAAGGTTGTCTTAAACCTACCAACCATAAGAGTCGAATTGTTCTGGTGCAAGGTGTCCACTTTAATCAGTGAACAGCATATACCAGGCCAACTTCTCACATTGGTGGCAGCGTGTGGGATTCCAGCTTGCTATTGTTTTACCAGAAAATCTCTATTTGAATTACTAACTGAAAACCACTATAGGTACTCAAGGTACATATAAAATCAAGCTTAGTATCAATAAGTTCTACTGAACTTAGAGCTGTGTGAAAAAGGGATAGCACACCCTTTCTACAGCTCAAGCTAGTATCAGTAGGCCACAAACTAGTGTAGGTAGTACAACACTGCACAACACTAGAATGTCCTCAAGGGATGGACCCAGTGGATCCACCCAGCTTCAGTATAAGGACATGACTTTCTGTGACTTGAAAGCCATGTGTGCTGAGAGGCACCTGAAGATAGGACAGAGTCCCTCCACACTACACTTGATAGATCTGCTAACAGCAGATGACCTTAGATTAGCTCTAGGAGCTAAGGGGTCTGGATCAGTGGGTGGGTCAGTTATAGTGTCTGGGTCAGATGATGAACATCAGGATGACCTGGACTCTGTGATTGTAGGGCCAGGCCCAAAGGGGTCTGAACAAGACAGAGGAATTCTCCCTAAGAGAACTGACATAGTGGAAGACAGGCACAGGTCCCTTTCCAGGGAATCTGAGCACTCCTTTCACTCTGGCAGAGAAACTGTCTACCAGAGGAACTCCTTCTTCCCAAGAAGAGAGACCTCCTCTGAAAGGATGTACAAACTGCTGCAGTATGAGGAAGCAAGATTTGCCCTCAAAACCAAGCAGTTGGCATTAGACAAAGAAGCCTTTGAGTTCCAGAGAGCTTCTAGAAGAGAGGGGTTAGAACCCCCTGGTGGCAGCAACAGTGTCCCTAGAGGCAGAGAAAATATTCCAGACCATAGGAACCTGAGCAAGGTTGTTCCTCCCTACCAGAGTGGGGATGACATCCACAAGTGGATAACTGCTATGGAGAGGGCCTGTAGAGTACAACAGGTCCCCCAAAAGCAGTGGGCAGCAATCTTGTGGCTCTCCTTTTCAGATAAAGGTAGAAGAAGCTCCTTACTGTTAGAGAAGAGGATGCTGATGACTATGAAGTCCTGAAGAGTGCACTGATAGATGGGTTTGGCTTAACCACTGAGCAGTACAGGTTGAAGTTCAGAGACACCCAGAAGGCACAGACTCAGGACTGGACTGACTTTGTAGATTGTGCAACCAAGGCTCTGGAGGGTTGGCTGGTTGGCAGTAGGGTTACTGATTTCAAGGGATTGTATAATCTAATGATGAGAGAACAGATCCTTAATAATTGCCAGAACCAGTTGTTGCATCAATACCTGGTAGACTCAGATCTGACCTCTCCCCAAGAATTGGGAAAGAAGGCAGACAAGTGGGTCAGAACCAGGGTGAGGCAGAAAACCCAGAACCAAGGGGGTGACACAAAGAAGCAGGATCAGAAGGGCTCTGAGAAAAGTGGGGATAAGTCAACAGACCAGAAGTCTTCACAAGGGCCCCAAAAATCTGCATCTGGTGGGGAGTCACAATCCAACAAGGGAAAAGGCCAAAAGAAGCCCTGGTGCAAATTCTGTAAACAGAAAGGGCACTGGACTTCTGATTGTAACAAGTCCAAAGACCAAACCACCACCACTCCTGCCCCTAAGGCAACTGTTCCCCCTAGTTCAGCTACTGGTGGAGGTGGTACTCAGAAAAAGGGTGTAGTAGGGTTGACCCTGGGTTCTGAAGTGGACTCTGGCCTAGTCAGAGAACCCACTCAGGCAATGCTGATTTGTGATGGAGACATTGACATGTCCTTCCTAGTGAGCCCCAGTAATCTGGGCAAATACAAACAGCAGCCTGTAATCAATGGCAAACAGGCTTTGGCATTTAGGGACACAGGTGCTAGTGTCACCATGGTGGCAGAGGACTTTGTGGACCCTGGACAGATCATCCTGGGTGAAATGTACCAGGTGACCAATGCAAGCAATGCCAAGACCAACCATAGTCTGGCAGTTGTGAATTTCTCCTGGGGAGGGGTAACTGGCCTCAAGAAGGTTGTAGTCAGTGCAGACCTCCCTGTAGAATGTCTATTGGGCAATGATCTAGAGACTTCAGCCTGGTCTGAAGTAGAGTTATGGACTCATGCTGAGATGTTGGGCATCCCTGCAGAGGTATTTGCTGTGACCAGGTCACAAGCCAAAATGCATGACACTGAACCAGCTCTGGATCCTGAAACTAAGGACCAGATGCTTCCCAAGAAGAGGAGCAGTAGGGTTAAGGCAGTGCCTTCCCCTCTGTCTCAGATCACAGATTCCCCTCTTGAGGGAGGAGGAGCAGATCCTGAAGAAGGAACTGCCCCAGAGGGACTTGAACCTGATCAGGTTGAGTTCTTGGGGGCAGGGGGCCCTTCTAGGGAAGATCTGAGTAAGGAGCAACAGTGCTGCCCCTCTCTTGAACCCCTCAGACAGCAGGCTGCTGCTGAGGCTGCTGGGAGTGCTAGTGGGTCCCATAAAGTTTATTGGGATGAGGGACTCCTATATTCTGAAGGTAGAGATCCAGCCCCTGGAGCCACCAGGAGGTTGGTAATACCTCAGAAGTTTAGGGGGTTCCTCTTGACCCTAGCACATGACATCCCTTTGGCAGGTCACTTGGGCCAAAACAAGACCTGGGACAGGCTTGTTCCACATTTTCATTGGCCACATATGTCAGAGGACACAAAGGAGTTTTGTCGCTCCTGTGTCACCTGCCAAGCCAGTGGCAAGGCAGGTGGCACAACAAAGGCCCCCTGATACCACTACCTGTGGTGGGGGTACCCTTTGAAAGGGTAGGGATTGACATTGTTGGTCCCCTTGACCCTCAAACTGCATCTGGGCACAGATTTATCCTGGTGGTAGTGGATCATGCCACCAGGTACCCAGAGGCAATTCCTCTGAGGACCACCACAGCCCCTGTGGTGGCAAGAGCCCTCATTGGAGTCTTCTCCAGAGTGGGTTTCCCAAAGGAGGTCATTTCTGACAGAGGTACCAACTTCATGTCAGGATACTTGAAGGCAATGTGGAAGGAGTGTGGGGTAACTTATAAGTTCACCACCCCTATCACCCACAATGCAATGGTTTAGTTGAACGCTTCAACAAAACCCTGAAGGGAATGATTAAAGGACTCCCAGAGAAGCTTAGGCGGAAATGGGACCTTCTTCTTCCCTGCCTGTTGTTTGCATACAGAGAGGTTCCACAGAAGGGGGTTGGTTACAGCCCATTTGAGCTTCTGTTTGGGCATCCTGTCAGAGGTCCACTGTGTTTGGTAAAAGAGGGCTGGGAGTTACCTCTCAATCCCCCAAACAAGATGTGATGGACTATGTACTTGGTCTCCGCTCCAGGATGGCTGAGTACATGAAAAAGGCAACCAAAAACCTGGAGGCCAGCCAAGAATTACAAAAAGCTTGGCATGACCAAAAGGCTGTACTGACTGTATACCAGCCAGGACAGAAAGTGTGGGTGTTGGAGCCTGTGGCCCCAGCAGCCCTCCAAGACAAATGGAGTGGCCCCCATACAATAGTTGAACAGAAGGGAGAGGTCACCTATCTGGTGAACCTTGGAACTCCCAGGAGCCCCCTGAGGGTGCTCCATGTCAACAGATTGAAACCATATGTTGACAGGGCTGACATGGGCTTGCTCATGGCAACTGATGAGGAACAGGAGGAGGAGAGTGACCCTCTCCCTGACCTGCTCTCGCAGAACCCTGATGATGGGTCAGTAGATGGTGTTGCTTTGGCAAGCAGCCTCACTGACCATCAGCAAACTGAGTGCAGACAAGTTCTGCAACAGTACAGACATATGTTTAGCCTGACCCCTAGTCAGACTTCCTGGTGCACCCATGAGGTGGACACTGGAGACAGTCTGCCTGTCAAGAGTAAAATCTACAGGCAACCTGACCATGTCAGGGACTGTATCAGGACTGAAGTCCAGAAGATGTTGGAGTTAGGTGTGATTGAGCCTTCAGATAGCCCATGGGCTAGCCCAGTAGTCCTGGTACCCAAGCCTCATACCCAGGGTGGTAAGAAAGAAATGAGGTTTTGTGTAGACTACAGAGGCCTCAATGCAGTCACTAGGACTGATGCCTATCCCATACCAAGGGCAGATGAGCTGATTGATACTTTGGCCTCAGCCAAGTATCTAAGTACATTTGACCTAACAGCTGGCTACTGGCAGATCAGGTTAGCTGATGATGCAAAAGCCAAAACAGCATTTTCGACCCCTGGTGGGCACTACCACTTTGTGGTGATGCCCTTTGGATTGAAAAATGCACCTGCCACTTTTCAGAGGTTGGTGAATAAAGTTCTGGCAGGGATGGAAACTTATTGCTCAGCTTATCTAGATGATATTGCTGTCTTTAGTTCCTCCTGGCAGGATCACCTGGTCCACCTCAGAAATGTTTTAGAGGCTCTGCAGAAAGCAGGCCTCACTATCAAGGCCACTAAGTGCCAGATAGGGCAGAGTCAGGTTGTGTACCTGGGCCACCTTGTGGGTGGAGGCCAGGTTCAGCCTTTACAGAGCAAGATCCAAACCATAATGGAATGGGTTGCTCCAATCACCCAGACACAGGTGAGAGCCTTCTTAGGCCTGACTGGGTACTATAGGAGGTTTGTGAAGGGATATGGATCTATAGTGACCCCCTTGAATGATCTGACCTCAAAGAAAATGCCAAAAAAGGTTCAGTGGACAGCTAGCTGTCAGAAGGCATTTGAAGACCTAAAGCAGGCCATGTGCACTGCCCCCATCTTACAGAGTCCAGACTACACCAAAAAGTTCATTGTCCAAACAGATGCTTCTGAGCTGGGTGTGGGAGCTGTACTGTCTCAACTGAATGATGAAGGTCAAGACCAGCCAGTAGCTTTCATTAGCAGAAGGCTGACCCCTAGAGAGAAACGTTGGTCAGCTATAGAGAGGGAGGCCTTTGCTGTGGTGTGGGCCCTGAAGAAGCTGAGGCCATACTTGTTTGGCACTCACTTCATAGTTCAGACTGACCACAAGCCCCTCCTATGGCTTAAACAAATGAAAGGAGAAAACCCAAAACTTTTGAGGTGGTCCATTTCCCTACAGGGGATGGACTATACAGTGGAACATAGACCTGGGACCCAACATGCCAATGCAGATGGACTCTCAAGGTATTTCCACTTTGAACACGAAGACTCAACTGGTCAAGGTTAGTTTAGTGTCCCTGCGTTTGGGGGGGTTGTGTAGGAGAGTAGGATCTGCCTCTTATGTTGCCCCCACTTTTTTTCTGATGTTTACACTGGTTTCTGGCTATAGTCTGGCTGGGACCCTGCCAATCAGGGCCCCAGCCTCTCTGTTCTCTCTAAACGATTTGGAGTGCACTCTAGGTGCACTAGTGATTGGATACTGTGGTACCTTATGAGTCCCTAGTATATGGTACCTTAGGTACCAAGGGCATAGGTACTTCACAGGCCTACCAGGGGCTGAAGCATGTATTATGCCACCCCTGGGAAGCAGACTAAATCTGACACCACAGGCCTGCTACTGCAGCCTGGGTGAGGAGGTGCTAGCACCCCTCACTGAGATATAGGTCCCCTATATCTCTCCTGCACACACATTGAGACTTATCAGTCACCCCTAAAGCAGGCCCTATCAATCCTGAGGGCAGGGTGCTTAGTTTCCATGTGAGGGGGTGCCTCTGCCTGAGCAGGACCCCTCTGCAGCTCTCAGAGTCTATTCTCTGGGGCTGTTTGTGAATGCAGCCAAACCATATACTCTTAAGTGCATTATATCCTCGCGGTAAATGCTAACTATGGAATGGCTGCATCAAAACATGTCGTGTTTGGTGTCAAACACTTTGGAATCATACCCCCACACCAGTAACTGGTGTGGGAGTATGATCCCACCCTTCTAGAGGGATAGACATGTAACTACTGTGGAAACGCGGTAGAATCCTGAAGAGCCCTGGCATCACAAAATGGATGCCACCAGTCACAGACACTGGGCTGCCCTCCTGCTGATGACCAACACTCGCAGTGGAGGAAGCCCAACAATAGATATCCTGTCCCAAGGGGGTGTGACCACCTCCCAGACAGGGTTTAGTGTATTGGGGCTGGGTGGGTGCACTCCTAGAGTGCTTTGAAATCCTGCACTGGGGGAGCAGAAGGCTCCTCTGTGCATATGCCAGTTCAAACCGGCTCAGGGGCTACCTGCCCCTGCTCTGGCGCGAAACTGGACAAAGGGAAGTGGGTGTAGCCACCCACTCCCCTGACCCTCCCATAGGTGGGGTCATAGAGCTAGTCCCTCCCTTCTCTTTAGTATAAGAGGGGGAACCTGTGCATTGCACCCCAGATACCCCTGGACGACGCTCTACAAGAAGAATCCCGGACCTTCGACGTTCCACTACCTTTGGAAGACTGAAGAATCTCCCTTGGAGTCAAGGAGTGACTCCCCTGCTTGGCAGGCACCAAAAACGACAATGACGGTCGCAAACTATGCCGCTCCCGCCGGAGCCCAAAGTTCCTGCAGCCCAGGAAGAGTATTTCCTGACTTCTCCAAGGCCATCGTGAGTCCCCAGCGAAGCTGAGGCAAGTGGACCCCACGAGCAATGAGGAACCGCAGACCCTGGGTACCGTGCACTATTGTCAAGTGCAACCCCTTCACGACATTCTACGAACTTGTGCTTTGGACCACGTGTGGTCCCAGCCTCTAACAGAGATCCCTCCCAAAATCAGAGGCCTACACTGTCCCGAGTGACCGTGGGCCCCTGTTGAGTGCATCCGCCCGAGGCATCTTTGCGATCCCTTGCCAGCCGGCTTGTGGGTCCCCAGAAGACTTTCCAAAGAAACCAAAGGGCTCCCCTGGTTGCTCCAGGCCTGCCCTGACCTACCCTCGCTGGGTAAGTTCCTCAGACCTTGCTGGTCTGCACCATTGACTTTTTCTTTCCACCATGAGACTTGCTGCTACCAAGGCTTGTTGGCTCCAATCGGGTCGCCGACACCGCAGTCAGCTGCAGACTTTGTGGGACACGCTGAATCCAGCTCCTGGCTGTCCTCGACGCCTCCTGGACCTCGTGGTTGAAGAGTCAAGACACCAGTGAATGACCTGAATCTGTCGACGACGGTGGGCATTCATCTTCCTTGCCCCGGGTCACTGCCAAGTGCCCTTGAACACTGTCCCCTCTGCTTTCAGGTCTTCCTCCTTCTGAATCCAGGCTTGGATTCCAACGGACACTTCTTCAGTCGCCGCAAGCAGCAAGTCTTCACTGGCTCCCATTGAAAACGACGCCGCGACCCGACACCAAAGGACACCTATGCACCCGGCTCCCCTGGGTGAGGTAACTTTAGCATTACGGTGCTCCTGTGGGTGTGGGCCCTAGAACTACTTACCCTGTAAGTGGCTTGCTTGTAGCTACCCTAGAAGTGCCCTAAAACTCTTATTTTCTAAGTGCGACAATTGCGCTGACTCGTACAGGGTTCGCGTCTGTGTTAGACACATCGCGTCCATCTCCCTTGTAACTCTATCTGTAACCGTGTCCTTCGACTCGTACTGAGTCCGATCGGTGGGTTCACCTCGAACACACAAGGGGCCTGTAACATTGAACTCTCAATTGCGCTGACTCGTACAAGGTTCGCGTCTGTGTTAGACACAGCGCGTCCATCCCCCTTGCAACCCTATCTGTAACCGCGTCCTTCGACTCGTACAAGGACCGATCGGTGTGTTCGCCTCGAACACGCAAGGGACCTTTAACATTGAAATCTCAATCGCGTCTGTTCGCATAGACTCGTACAGGACTCGCACCGGTGCCTGAACACCGCGTCCGTCCCCTGTGGGTCTCCTACAACTACCTGGGGTGGTTCTTGGGGGTCCCTCGATTCTAGATGCCCTAGACCTAGGTCTAGCCAAACTAAGATTGTGATATTTGATTGTGCTAACTTATTTTGATAACATTTGATTTGTACATATGTTCCTGACTTCTAATCTCATAAAGAGATTAGTAGAGAGTTGTTTATTAATAAATACATATATATTTGATATATATACCTGTGTGGTGTCTTTTCATTTGGTGATTCAAGAGATTGGGTGGTAAAACAAGCTGCTTTACATTCCTCCAAGACTTAGCCTGAAGGCTGCTCTCCACAGCTACCACTAGGATAGCTTTATATAAAGGTTGTCTTAAACCTACCAACCATAAGAGTCGAATTGTTCTGGTGCAAGGTGTCCACTTTAATCAGTGAACAGCATATACCAGGCCAACTTCTCACAGGTGTGCTCACCGTGGCAAAGTCTTTTATGTATCGAGCACAGTAACTGGCAAGTCCAAGAAATGACCTCACTTCTGCCACGTCTGCTGGAGGACTCGCTTTTTCCAGCGTCTCTACCTTGCTGTGGTCTGGTCTCATTCCTTTCTTGGAGAAGATGTGTCCGAAGAACACCAGTTCATTTCTCCCTATTTCGCACTTGTCTTCATTCAGTGTTAGGCCTGCTTTCTCCAGATGCAAACATATTTCCCGCAAAGCCCTGTCATGCTCTTCATCTGATCGACCAAACACCAAAATGTCGTCACTGTAATTTAAGCTGTTCTTTACTGGCCTTACGACTTGTCTTATGGTCTCTTGAAATATCTCTGCTGCCGATGAGATGCCAAAACTCAGTTGTTTGTAGCAAAACAGACCCATGTGTGTGGAGAATGTGGTAATGTACCTTGATTGTAGGTCAAGCTCCAGTTGATGGTACCCTTTGCACAGGTCCAGCTTTGAAAACCGGCATGCGCCAGTGAGGCAGCTGATCATGTCATTTAGGTGTGGTCCAGGGTGTCTTTCCCTTTCAATTGCTGTATTTGGTATCCTCATGTCTACACATATGCGAATCTTGGATGTGTTCTTCTTTGGAACTGCCACTATTGGCGACACCCATGGGGTCGGCCCGTCTGCAGGTTCTATGATGTCTTGGCTCAATAGGCTTTGTATTTCCTCCTCTACCTGTGGCTGCAGGTGTATCGGTACTCGTCGGTGATGCTGAGCCACAGGTTTTATTGCTTTATTGATGTGCAGTGTTATTTGCCGTCCTTTTAGTTTTCCTAGGCCTTGTATTATTGCTGGATAGTCTCGCAGGATGTTCTGTTTCTCTGACATGTGGTACGTCATTGCGAGGAGACCCATCACCTGCGCCGTGACGTTGCTTAGCAGACATGGCGCTGGAATGCTAGCACATGTATTTCTTCTTTGCTTGATCGGTCTTTGTACATCAGTGTCTCTGCAAATTTCCCCATGTTGACCACTGGTTTCTTCGAGCCCCAGGTAAATACATCAACAGTGGATGGTGATAGTGGCGGTTTTATTTCCATCTTTTCGTATTCTGATACACACATTATGTTGCATGTGGCCCCGCTATCTAGCACGAATCGTGTGCTGTGTCTTCCTACATCAATGTCTACAGTCGCTGTTTTCTTTACCTGATGCTTCTCTATTAGATGAATGTGCTCTCGCTCTCTGTCTTCCGCAGGGGCATCGGACATCAGGTCTAGTCGTTCCACGTTCTCTTGTACTGCTTCTCCGTCCGACTCAGCTGAAGAACTGCGATTTGCCGTTTCCATGTGCCTGGCATATCTGTTCGTTGCCGTCCGTGGTCTTCCTAGTCTTCCTCGCTCAATTTTAAATTGTGCACCCATGCAGGTGCTTGCAAAATGATTATCTCTGTTGCATTTTCTGCATTTCTGACCCATTGCCGGGCATGTGCCGACGTGTGGAAATTCGAGGCCGCATCTATAACATGTTCTCTCATGCGGTTTTCTTGGCAGTGGCTCAGTGTTTCCTTTCCTCCTGTTGCTTCCGGTCTTGCGGTTAGCTTGTTCTATTCTTCTTTCTTTTCCCAGTTCCATCTGCTTTGCGTGTGTTGTTGCTCTCGCTTCCGCCCGGGCCATGGTCAGAATTTTCTCCAGCGAGGTCGGTTCTTTCAGAATTTGTGTGCGGAATTCCATGGACTGACAGCCTTCAATGATGCGCAGTCGAATTGCCTGTTCGTTGTCAAATTTATCGAATTCGCAGTGTGTGACCAATTTGCGCAGTCTTGTTGCAAAGTCGTCGAGGGACTCCTCTGCTCGTTGGCACGCGATGGTGAAGGTGTATCTTTCTAAATCAATGTTTCTTTGTGGGTCAAACTTGTCTGTGAGGCACTTTATCAGTCCCTTGTATGTTGCTGTTTGATCTTGCGGGAATGTTACTAACAAATCTTCCACTTCATCCCCTACGAGGTTCAAAAATAGATCTATGCGCTTCGCTTCTATGATGTCTGTGGCGCGCATGTATCTTTCGAACTTGCGAATCCATCGTTCCCATCTGATAGCTATCTGTGGTTCAGATAGGCTGAATGGAAGTGGCCTGCGGAATATTGCCTGTGTACCGTTCTTGTCACTTGTTGGTTCAACCATTGTTTGATGTGTAGCTCTGGCGCAAGTCTCGTTTGAGCGTACTTCTTTTTTTTTTTTTTTTTTGTTACCACTGTGATGGTGTACTTTCCTTCTCTATTTGTCTCTTTATTTCTGCTTTTTCTTCTTTCCTTTTGTTATATTTTCTTTTCCTGTTGTTTTTTCTTCAAATTCCCCTTTTGTAAGCTTTTTCTTCTGTTTTCTTGATTTTGCCTGACTTTAAAATGGCCGCCGGGCCTCCCTCGCTGCTTGTCTTAATTTACCTGACCTTAAGATGGCCGCCCAAAGCTCGCGAGATCGCGGGTCTTCCGGGGTCTTCGCCTGACTTTAAAATGGCCGCCGGGCCTTTCAGGGTGCTGATTCGCTGCTCCCGCCTGGCCCCAAAATGGCCTCTGTCCTCACGCGAGATTTCTTTTAATTTTCGCGCGCGATGCTGCAGTGTTTGATGCGGCGGGCAGCTGGGACGCCGATACCAGGTGCACCTCTTTAACTTGCGCGCGCGACGCTCACGCGCGCAGATGTGTGCCCCGCTTAATGTCAGGCGGTCGGGGGCCTCTTACCGCTCTTTCACTGCGTCCGGGGTGGGCTCCCGTGTTGTTTCTTTCTTCCTCCGCACTCGGACCAGGGTGGGCTCCTGGCTCCGCTTCTTCGTCACGAAGGATGTCGGGTGTCTTGCGGTGATTCTTTTCCTTTCTTTCGCCGGCGGACCAGGGTGAGCTCCTGGCTCCGTCACTCGATCACGAGGGACCAGGGCACACGCGTCGTCCTTGAAATCCCGCACTCGTCGCCAGTTGTCGTGTTCTTCGTGCCAGGAACCACGCAGGAGTCAGGTAATGGTCTTTGTATTTCTTTATTCTTACAATCGTTATCGCTGCTGCTCTGACCACATGTGCTCTCGTCCCCTTGCCCTCATAGTCTGCCTTCCTCCCCACTCCCCTGACTGGAAGTGGTGTCCGGTTCCTGTCCCCTCCCCACCAGTCGGGTACAGGGTCCTAGCGCCCCTTTGTCCAGGTCACGACAGTAGGTACTCACTGTTCCAGAGTACTTGTGTGCTATTGAGAAGTGGCGGTACTCTCCCATTAAAAGTATTGAACCCCCACTGAGAAGTGCAGCAATTCTCCCTTTCAAATGAAAGAAATGCAGGGACCTGCCCATTTAAAACACTTATTTAATTTGTTTATTTATTTGCAGTATTTGTAGAGCATAAACACTCATCCCCAGAGGGATATCACGGCACTGAAACTGCCACACAGCCTATCTATTAATGTACTGGGAGAAATGGGTAATTTAATAGCTCTGGGAAGAGCCATGTTTTAACTTTTTTTCTGAATCTAACAGTCACTAGTGAGGCGGAGGTCCAGAAGTAAAAGGTTCCACTGGACTGCTGCAAGATGAGCGACCTCCGGCTTTTTTTGACACAATTAATTTTGGCTAAGGCTAGATTTACCGATCTCAAATTTCTAGTAGGTTTGTAAAACTCCACCTTAGATCAAAGGATCACAGGGCCAGAATCATGAAGAGCCATATGAGTATGACAGAGAAGTAAAAATGTTGCTCTCTTTCTGATGGGCAGCCAGTGGAGGATTTTTAGGCAGGCCAAAGCTGAGCTGTATCTATCTTTATTGCAGATGAGTTTCGCGGCCTCGCTGTGTATCACCTGCAAGCGGGTAAAAAGATAGTCAGCCATCCCCATGTATAGGGCATTTCCGTTGTCCAACCTACTGGCATTTAGGGCTTGGACTACGGTTCTGCGCCAATCAACTGGAGTCGAGCAGAAAAGTGTCCTAAGGAGTTTGAGCAAGCCAGAGAATTTACCACAAGTGGCATTGACTTGCTCCTGCATGGATAAAGATTCATCATTGAGGACTCATAGGTTTTTTGCCGCTTTTTTTGGCTCAGGTACGTATCCCAGGAATACAGGGAACCATGATGAATCCCAAAACTGATGAGCACCTCCGAACAGTAAAATCTGTTTTTCAGTGTTTAGTTTTAAACAATGAGCCATCATCAACTGCCTACCTCAGAGAGTCAGCCAGAAAGGTTTTTTCTGATTTCCCCCTATTGAGATGATCAGATGGGTATCATCTGCGTAGAAGCATATCTCGAATCCCCAATTTCTGACCATCTTGGCAAGAGACGCACACGTTAAAAAAGTGTCTGACTCAAGGATGAGCCTTGTGGTACACGCATATGGAGCTATGGGGGGGGAGGATCTAACGGTATTCAGCTGAACGGACTGGGTCCTATTGCTGAGGAACGATCCAAACCATCGTAGTGCTGCAGAATGGAGCCCGAACTCATGAAGCTTTTCATCATTTGGCTGTGCGAGATGGTATCAAATGCCGAGGAAAGATAAAGTAGTATCAGGGCAACGGCCTGGTCCTGATCCACTTCTAATCTAATGTTATCCAGAACAGCAAGAAGGGTGGATTCTGCACTGTTTTTGCCTCTAAATCAAGTCTGGGAAGGGTCCAGTAGATTGTTATCCTCCAGAAACGTAGTTAGCTGACTGTTGAAAAGTCTTTCCAGGACTTTGGACATATACAGAAGCAGGGAAACAGGGCGATAGTTAGATAGAAATGAAACGTCTAGTCTGACTTTTTTGGCCAAGGGGAAAATTAGTGCTTGCTTCCAGGTGTCCTGCTACTCAGCATTCAGCAAAAAAGAGTTAAAAGCTTGGGTCAGATGATGACTTAAAATGGTAGCTAGGTGAGAAAAAATAAAATGGGGGCAGGGGTCAAGCGGGGAGCCTGACAACTTCTGATATCAGTTTCTCAGCCTTTTCACTTGACACGTTAGCAAAACTTCCCAAATGAACTTTTGCTTCTGGGTGTGGCCCTAACTGGCCCCACGGGAGCTCTATTAGAGAGGATTGAGTGTTGAAAGTGGAGTATATTTTATCAATCTTATCTGTGAAGTAATCAGCTATTGCTTCACACAGTGGGAGGGGTGATGACTTGTGATAAGCTGGTGGGCTGGGAGAGTTATTTTGCAATTTTAAAAAGTTCTCTAGAGGAACTGCTGTTTTCCTCTAATCTTCTGATGAAGTAATTTTTCTCAGCTCTCTTAAGCAATCTATGATAATCATTCAATTGACGTTTATAAGCTTGACGATCAGATGGGAACAAACTACATCCCAAATGCTTCCAATCACACACTCCAAAAGAGAGACAGGAATCAAAATATAGCCAGAGCACTTTTTAGCCTTGTCAAGGCCGTGGTCTGGAGCACTAAGCGAATGCTACGATACAATCAAATGTGATACTTTTAAAAATACCCAGAACTGTTGACTTTACCAGCGCTTGTTTATTTTGTAATTGGACTGCCTTGGCCTTCCCTGTTGTGTACACAGGATAAACATCATCTTACTTGCTACAACAGTGTTTCGTATTGTCCTCAGACATATTCCTGCCCCGCCACTCTTACTTCTAGTGGATAGTGCCAGACTTGTTTCATGTCAAATTAAATTCAGGATAAGTAATGTCTTCCAACATAGCTTCTGTGTTTTTTAAGTGTGTCTGTGAAATGCGGTCCCTGACCTTAATAGCATAAATCTTAATGTCAGATGTAATCCCTGAGAGTGTTAAATCAATTTAAATATATTTTTATTATTGCTTGACGAAGTGAAAATGAATTAAGTCCACAATTACCGATGGTAATTGAATGTGTATGTTATTGCTGTAATTAGTAATTATGTAAACCGAATCAATTGTCATGTGATCAATTTATATTTAATTGCTAGTCTGCAGAGGATGCCTGCACTATTGTGAACAGGGCCCTCGCATGATGCCACAGTTATGAGGCTGTAAATGAGTTTTTTTTTTTTTGCATATTTATATAGCGCGAACTCGACCCGAAGGTATTGGAGCGCTTTACATGAGCACCGTATTTACATTACACATTCAGGCCCGGGGAGATTAAGTGATTTGCCCAGAATCACAGGATGTGGACGCGACCCCGAGGCTCGAACCCTGGTTTCCAGCACCAAAGTCGGCAGTCTAGCCGACGGACCACATCCTCTACTACTTACTACTTGCAGAAAGCAGTCAAGATTTTCTGAGTGTGGGGGTTTTACAGCACACAGCCCTGTGTTTCTTACAGGGAAGTGTGTATCTGCTACAAGCCTTAGTGATTGAACTGTGGTATCTCTGGTGTTTATTGTCTGGATGTCTTGAAACAATCCTTTACTTATATGTTTTTTTTAGTACGGTTGTTAGTGTCAAGACAGAGCTCTGGAATTCCAGGGGAACCCTATCTGTAGAGAGAGAGAGAGTGCGAGTGTGTGTGTGTATTCACACTGACATTTTGGTCTAGTATTCAAGACACACTGAAAAACAGTAACTACATCTCAGTTGATAAGCAGGCAACCCTAACTTAGCTTCTCTCTCTTCCACTGTGAAATATTCATTTTTTTAATTTGCATTTCACCTACTTGTAAGACTGAGTGGTGAGGAAGGTTTGGGTATAGCGATCACCATGGGCCAACGAATATCTTGATTTTTATCAGTCTGTTTCCCAAAGTTTATCATTAGGCGTATGCAAAAATGGACTTGCATGTACATTGCCCTGGGCATGTGCTAGGCATAGTGGATGGCTGAAGGCAATACCCTGTAACAACACCAGTGTACTGGTACCCCTACACAAAGCATAGTGTCAGTATCCACTGGTACCACCAGCTGCTTACACCAGAAAATACTGAGCAAGGGATGAGTCTAGAGGTGTTGCTATGTACCCATTCCAGTTTACCAGTATGTACTGGCCAGAGGGCATGGTTTTAGTCTATGCATTGAGAGCAATACATAGAGGGCAGGGCCACGAGCCATGCCCTACTCTATGTGTACTTTGTGCAAGACATTTCCTGCTGCAGTTTCAATCATAATATAGATTTCCAGTTTGGCAAACATAGTCCTAAAAGGCCTACAGCTTAGATTATGTTTCTTCTACTAACCCATTGATTCAGTGAGTTTATGGCCTTTACCAAGGGATCACTTTCTAGTTAAATTCATTGAGAAGGTTGCTGCTCCCAAGCTTATGCATCATCAAGAGCCCAAATGAGTCACTGGGGGGACCTCCAGGCAAGTTTTAGCTCTGGCATGGCACAGAAACCGCTGTCCTGGATAGAAGGGAGAGGGTTCACGTGCAGCGGATTAGAGTAGAGCTGCCTTTCGCTGCATCTGGACCTGTTTGCCTTTGACACCGTATTTATGTGACCAGTCCCTGGGCCAGTGAAGCTGCCATCTTGAACTTGTGGCAATTTAAGTGTATAATGAGGGCCATGGCACACAAGACAGAGGTCTGCACTGTGTTTGGTTGTCTATAACATGCCCATGAGAACACGTGACCTGCTACAAGGTAAAGGCAAAGGTTTCAGCATCCCAGCAAAAGATCTCCGGCTCCTCCTTCTCCTTACCAAGAACGTTGTGAAGGACACACAAGGACTGAACAATCGCTTAGATGATGTTTGGCATCAGATACTTGTACAGTTTGTTAGCATGGAATCCTGGTACCATGGAGTGAGTGTTGATAAGATCTTTTCCCACATTCACGAAGCAGGGGGGATTATGAGTAGGTGTTTTCTGGGGGATGCACATTAATCGGTCTTTGGGAGTTAGATCCTCAAGCTTCATCTTTAACAACTCTCAATGAAAGGAGGCTCACTAGAAGCTGTGGATTTTATTTCCGGGTTTTGGTAAGATGTTCCTGGGGGGACGAGAAAGTCTCTGATAGTGCTTGCTACCAGAGTGTACCATGTAGTCTGTTATAAGGCCTTGCTAATTGACATGTCCAAAAGGCCTTGTGCTGTCACCTGTGTATTCAAAGTCATGAGGCAGTGGTGGTGGCAGATGTTGGCCATCGTGACGGTATCTGTCCAACTATGCAGAAAATGTATTTGTATCATATTGTAAACAGAGTGACATTTAGAGCACTAACCTATCTACAAAGCAATCTGACAGGAGCTAGCAGCACACTATATGCTTGAATCCAGAGGGAAAACTTTGGATGGCACGCTGACATCTTCGTAAGAGGGTATTCTCATGCCCCCACTCAGCGGCATGCTACTCCCAGTGATAGGTACTAGGTTGTGGAATGGGGTCACCTTAGAGAAAAAAAAGACAAATGAATTGAATAGCTGAAGAGAAGGTTGAAAAACGTTCTCTGTCCAGCTGCTCGTGGTTGCCATCTTGCGCTTGAGTACCAGCTTCATTTGGCGCTGTAAAAGTATTATGGATTAGACTGGATTAGACTAGACTGAATTGGATTTTACTATGCAAAGTATGTACTGGGTGTAGGCATGGCCCAAGACCAGGTACCAGTATGCACGGTGAGTAGCATCTGTATGTTCCACCATCAGTACGTACTGGTGCCAGCATGTACCATGCACAGGGTATGGCCAAATGTCTATCCCTATCCCCCAGTACAAGTTTGAGCTGGTAACAATATGTACTTCAGGCATAACCAGCATATACTTGCACCAGTATACACTGGCACCACCTTGTACTGTGCACAATCTATGACCAAATAGCCAAAGGTCAAGCCCATTCACATTGCCAGTATGGGCTGATACCATTATGTAATCTGTGCAGTAATAGGAGCAGCATGGACTGGTGCTGTTGCGTACTGTGCATAGACCATAGCCAGAGCACAGCTTTCCAGCAGTGCCAATAAGTACTGATGCCAATATTCCCTCATCATTCAGAGCATGGCTTGAGTGGACTTATGGATTATATGTACAATGATCAGTGTATACTTTTCTCAGTGCATGTCCACAGTCGATGGCTCGTGAGTCTTACCTGTATGCATGTCACTAGTATGTACTCCATGTATTGTGCCAGGTTACACTGATACCAGTAACTGCTACCTTCATGGCATGGCCCAGTGTTATGCTCACTGCTAAGGAGTATGTGCCACATACACAGCACGATCAAAAGCCATGTATGCAGTACATGCAGTGCATTTGAGGCCCGGTAGGTACTGCATGCAGGACATGGCAAAGATGTTGCCTTGTATGTGGTACACGCAGGGCATGATAGAGAAGTGTACTGTATTTATGGAGTACATGTGTTTTTAATGCTAAGTGTGTACCATTGATTGAGCATGGCTTATGGCCATGCACTGTGGAACCTGTGTGCAGGCCACAGCACATTACACAATGGCATGGACGCAGGTCAATCAATCAATCAATCAGGGAATTGTAAGCGTGCTACTCACCCGTGAGGGTCTCAAGGCGCTGAGGGGGGGGTCCGCAGATCTGTTTAGCCGAAGAGCCAGGTCTTGAGGGTCTTCCTGAAGGTGTTCAGGAGGGGGCGCGTCTGATGTCTGCCGGTAGCCTCGTTCCAGGTCTTGGCTGCAATGTGAGAGAAGGATCTTCCGCCTGCTCTGGCTCTGTGGATGCGCGGGGTTTCGGCCAGTGCGAGGTTGGAAGATCGGAGGTTTCTTTTGGGTATGTGGAAGTTGATTCTGTTGTTGAAGTATTTGGGTCCGTTGTTGTGTAGGCATTTGTAGGCGTGAGTGAGGATTTTGAAAGTGACTCTTTTCTCCACGGGGAGCCAGTGGAGACTTCGTAGGTGTTGGCTGATGTGTTTGTGTCGGGGGATGCTGAGGACGAGTCTGGCGGCGGTGTTCTGTACTGTCTGGGGTTTGCGGAGTAGGGACTTGTTGATGCCGGCGTAGAGTGCGTTTCCATAGTCCAGTCTGCTGGTGATGAGTGCGTGGGTGACTGCCTTCCTTGACTCAGGGGGGATCCACTTGAAGGTCTTGCGGAGGATGCGGAGGCTGTTGAAACAGCTGGAGGTGACGGCGTTGACCTGTCGGTTCATGGACATTGATGAGTCGAGTACGATGCCGAGGTTCTTGGCGAGGTCTGAGGGGGTAGGTGGGCTTCCGAGGGCGGTCGGCCACCAGGTGCTGTCCCATGCAGAAGGGGTGGTACCGAGGACGAGGACTTCTGTCTTCTCGGCATTGAGCTTCAGGCAGCTGTTGGTCATCCAGACTGCGACGTCTTGCATTCCTTTCTGGAAGTTGAGTTTGGCAGTGGTGGGGTCTTTGGTGAGGGAGAGGATGAGCTGGGTGTCGTCGGCGTAGGATACGATGTTGAGGCCGTGTTGTCGGACGATGGCTGCGAGGGGGCCATGTAAATTTTGAAGAGGGTGGGGCTCAGTGATGAACCCTGTGGGACTCCGCAGGTGATTTTCGTGGGGTCGGAGAGGAAGGGTGGGAGTCTGATCCTTTGGCTTCTTCCGGTGAGGAATGATCGGATCCAGTCCAGGGCTGTTCCTTGTATGCCTGCGTCGTGTAGTCTGACGACTAGTGTGCGATGGGAGACGGTGTCGAAGGCCGCTGATAGGTCGAGTAGGATGAGGGCTGCGGAGTGGCCTTGGTCCAGGAGGGTGCGGATGTCGTCTGTGGCGGCGAGTAGGGCGGTCTCTGTGCTGTGGTTGCTTTGGAATCCGGATTGGGACGGGTCGAGGACGGCGTTTTCTTCAATGAATCGTGTCAGTTTCCTGTTGACTGTTTTCTCTGCAACTTTGGCTGCGAAGGGGAGGAGCGAGATGGGCCGATAGTTCTTGAGGTCGGTGGGGTCAGCTGTGGGCTTCTTGAGCAGGGGTCTGACTTCTGCGCGCTTCCAGTCGTCTGGGAAGGTGCCTGTTTTGAAGGTGGTGTTGATGGTGCGTTGTAGTTTGGGTGCGATGGCGGCCACGGCTCTGTGGTAGATGTGAGGGGGGCAGGGGTCGGTGGGGGCCCCCGAGTGGATGCTTTTCATGGTCGAGGCGGTGTCTTCGGCCGTGATCGGTGTCCAGGTCATGCACTGCAAGTTATGGACATTGATCTTGGATGCAGACTATGGCATTTGCATAGTAAATACATGTCAATCAATCAATCAATCATAGGGTTTGTAAAGGGCACTACTTACCCGCGAGGGTCTCAAGGCGCTGGGGGAAGATGGGGGGGGTGCTGCTGTTACTGGTCGAATAACCAGGTCTTGAGTCGTCTCCTGAAGGTTAGCAGGTCTTCGGTCTGTCGTAGGTTGAGGGGGAGGGTGTTCCAGGTCTTGGCGGCGCGATGGGAGAAGGATCTGCCTCCGGTGGTGGTTCTCTGGATGCGTGGAACGGTTGCCAGGGAGAGGTCTGCGGAGCGGAGCCTCCTGTTGGGAACGTAGAAGGAGAGTCGACTGTTGAGGTAGGCTGGGCCGGTTTTGTGCAGTGCCTTGTGTGCGTGGATCAGGAGCTTGAAGGAGATTCTCTTGTCGACGGGGAGCCAGTGTAGGTTTCTCAGGTGGGGGGTGATGTGGTTGTGGCGTGGGACGTCGAGGATCAGGCGTGCAGAGGCGTTCTGGATTCTTTGCAGTCTGTTGATGAGCTTGGTCGGGGCTCCAGCGTAGAGGGCGTTTCCGTAGTCAAGTCTGCTGCTAACGAGTGCCTGGGTGACAGTTTTCCTCGTGTCTGTCGGGATCCATCTGTTGATCTTGCGTAGCATGCGGAGGGTGTTGAAGCAGGTGGAGGAGACTGCGTTGACTTGTTTGGTCATGGAGAGTTTCGAGTCGAGGATGACTCCCAGGTTGCGTGCGTGGTCGGTTGGAGTCGGGGGGTCCCCAGCGATGAGGGCCACCATGAGTCGTCCCAAGCTGATGGGTTGGGGCCGAGGATGAGGATCTCCGTCTTGTCTGTGTTCAGCTTGAGTCGGCTGTTCTCCATCCAGACTGCGACGGCCTTCATTCCTTGGTGGAGGTTGGGCTTGGCGGTGATGGGGTCCTTGGTGAGGGAGAGGATCAGCTGCCTGTCTTCGGCGTAGGAGATGATGTTGAGGTCGTGCTGTCGGGCGATGCGTGCGAGTGGGGCCATGTAGATGTTGAACAGCGTCAGGCTGAGGGAGGATCCCTGGGGTACGCCGCAGATCATCTTGGAGGCTTCGGATCGAAACGGAGGTAGACGGACTCTCTGGGTTCTGTCGGAGAGGAAGGAGGTGGTCCAGTCCAGGGCCTTGTCTCGGATCCCTGCGTCAAGGAGGCGGGTGCGTAGTGTGCGGTGGCAGACGGTGTCGAAAGCGGCGGAGAGGTCCAGGAGGATGAGGGCCGCCGTCTCGCCGTTGTCCAGCAGGATCCTGATGTCGTCGGTGGCGGCGATGAGGGCGGTCTCGGTGCTGTGGTTGCTGCGGAATCCTGACTGGGAGGGGTCCAGGATGCTGTTGTCTTCGAGGTAGCGGGTGAGCTGGGAGTTGACGATCTTCTCGATGACCTTTGCTGGGAATGGAAGCAGGGAGATGGGCCGGAAGTTCTTGAGGTCGCTCGGGTCCGCCTTGGGTTTCTTAAGTAGGGCGTTGATCTCGGCGTGTTTCCAGCTCTCAGGGAAGGTCGCGGTCTCGAAAGAGAGGTTGATTACGTTGCGCAGTTGGGGTGCGATGGAGCTGTCGGCTTTGTTGAAGATGTGGTGCGGGAAAGGGTCTGACGGGGAGCCGGAGTGGATTGTGCCCACGGTCTTGATTGTGTCCTCGATGCTCACGTTGGCCCAGGATGTCAGGGGGTCGTGGTCGATGGGGTGCGGTGGGTCCGGCGTGTCGGGGCCTGTTTGGGTCGTCCGGGAGTCGAAGCTGTCGTGGATGTCGGTGATCTTGCGGTGGAAGAAAATGGCGAGGGAATCACACAGGGCTTGCGACGGCGGGATGTCGTTGGCGCTGGGGTTGGAGAGTTCCTTCACGATGTTGAAGAGCTCCTTGCTGTTGTGTGCGTTGTTGTCGAGGCGGTCTTTGAAGGAAGTCCTCTTGGCGGTCCTGATGAGGTGATGGTGGTTGCGGATGGCGTCTTTGTGGGCTGCATGGCTGTCCGGCGTCTTCTCGCTGAGCCATTTGTTCTCCAGTTTCCGGCAGGTGCGTTTAGATGCTAGGAGTTCCGGGGTGAACCAGCTGGCTCTCTTGCTGGTGTCTTTGTGGGTTGGTTTTTTCAGCGGGGCTAAGGTGTTGGCGCAGTCGTCCATCCAGCGTCTGAGGTTGCGTGCTGCATCGTCGGGGTTGGTGGGGTCTGTCGGTGGGTTGAGAGCGAGGTTTGTCTGGAGCTGATTTTGCTCCAGCAGCGGCGGGGGATCTGTAGGGTGCGGTGGTGTGCTGCGGGTTTCCGGAAGGTGAAATGGATGCAGTGGTGGTCGGTCCAGGTGAGTTCGGAGGCGTGGCTGAAGGCGACGTGGGGGCTTGAGGAGAAGATGGCGTCGAGCGTGTGTCCGGCAATGTGGGTCGGCGTCGTGACGAGCTGTTTCAGTCCGAGGTTGGCGAGGTTGTCGATCAGGGCGGAGGAGTTGCTGTCGTTGTTGTTCTCCAGGTGGTAGTTCAGGTCTCCGAGGAGGATGTAGTCGGTGGAGGTCAACGCGTGCGTGCTGATGAGGTCGGTGATGGAGTTGCAGAATTGTGGTCGGGGTCCGGGTGGTCTGTAGATGAGGGTGCCTCTTACGGTGGTCTTGGGGTCCGTGTGGATCTGGAAGTGCATGTGTTCGGCGGTGCTGAGGGTGTCATTGGCGCTGGTCGAGACCCTGATGGTGTTCTTGTGGACGATCGCGATTCCTCCTCCGACTCCGTTGGTGCGGTCTCTGCGGGTGATCTTGTAGCCGTCGGGGATGGCTATGGCGATGTCGGGTGAGGAGGACTCGTTCATCCAGGTCTCGGTCAGGAAGGCGACGTCCGGTGATGTGGTGTCGAGTAGGTCCCAGAGCTCGATGGCGTGCTTGCGTGCGGAGCGGGTGTTGAGCAGGATGCATCGGAGCTGGTTGGGTTCCTGCCTGGCGGGTGTCTTGGCGTCTTCGAGGCAGGAGAAGCTGCAGTTCCGGCAGGTGAAGGGACCGTGGGTGCGCTTTGGGGCGGCCTTGCAGCAGGTGGGGGTCCGTCTTGGGTTGAGAGCAATGAGGGTGCTGGCATCGTATCGGAGGCGGTCTTCGTGGCTGGTGCGGGGGCCAGGGGTTCTGGCGCTGGGCGCGGTCCAGGCGCGGATGGGTGCAGATGGGATTGCCTTAGGCGCGCCTTTGGCGCGCCAGCGGCCGCCATATATGGGGAGGTGGGAGGGAGGAGCAGCTGGGAGGCGGGTGGCAGGGGCAGAGAATGGGCACTGAGGGGGCGGGGCCGCAGGGGATGCAGTGGCGGGAGCGGCGAGGGAGGGCGAGCGGGCACAGCAGGGGGCACGGGGTACAGAAGAAAAAATGGGCACAAGCACAAGGTCAACAACAGGGCTGGAGGCACAAAAGGGGTACAGAAGGAAAAACGGGCAGTGGGGGCACAAAGCACAGAGCGCAAAAGACAACAACAGGGGCTGGAGGCACAAAAGGGGTACAGAAGGAAAAACGGGCAGTGGGGGCACAGACACAAAAGACGCAGGAGATGATCACACTGGCAGAATGGGCACAAAGCAGCGCAAGAGGTCACAGCAGGGGCTGGAACGCAGGTGGTGCTGCAGCGGGGGGGGGGAGCAACCTACCTGGCAAGGTGTCATGACTGTAATCTATGTGCAATGCACACAGGGCTGGGCAGGAATCCCCACTCTCTGAAAACTGCACAAGTGGGGCTATCTGAGTGTGTCTTTACAAAACCCAACAATTAAAACACATTTGCAAAGAGACGGTTTGATTTTCCAATAAGTACACTTACTAGCCCAGTTGATAGTCATGTCGCCATTTATGGTACTTTGTAATATGTCAGTTTGCAACTGCAAAACATATCCAGAATAGTATAAGCAAGAATATTACCCACAAAATGTGCAGCATTGAGGTTCCTGCAGTGGAACTTACAACCTTCCTTTTGGAGAAGAATAATGAACAAAGAATAGGTTCCAGACAGACTGGAGCACTGGGGAATGGAACCAAAGAAATCCAGGTGAATCCAGAGTGTAAGCCACTGTTAATCGCTATAGTCATATCAGCAAACCCCATAAATAAACTCATTAGCAATATATGCTTTGTAGGAAATCTCAGATTGGTTATGGAAACATGTCCAGACTGACAGGAACTTACTACATTTTCTTACTTTTCTTATACTAGTCTTCTCTTTAGCGCTCTACTATTTAATCTCAACTGGACCATTAAAATGAACCTCTCCACCACTATCTAGATGCATGTTCTAGACGGGAAACAGCCATTACAATGTGGTCATAACCACGTATGCCCATTACCACCCATTGTTTTGGCCGGTTCTCGCCGCTCCTTGTGGTATATCACAAGCGGGTGTTCTCTTGGGCCCAGAAGGCACAGCACAGGTCCTCCAGCAGGCGGAGGAGAACACCACTCAGCCTCACCATCTGCCTTCAAGGGTCAGAGGCACATTCTGTTTGGGGTTGGAGCCCCACGACAGTCTCGGGGGCCTGGCACAAAGTTGGATTCCGGCCGCTGGGCCCTGTCGTGGTCAGGCTGACGGCACGGCTGCCATCCTGGGTGACCACTGGGCAGCAGAACGACAAGTGGTTCTACTGCCCCCGTGTGTTCAGGCTGTCTGAACACCTCTTGGCCATCTTCTCCTTAGGTTCATCTTGCTCCCAGTAATAACAAGCAAGACAATGGATGGGAGGAGGGTGGAAGGGATGGAGCAGACCAGAGACGATGGCAGAAGGAGAAATTGGAGGCATGGAGAGTCAATGACCAATGAAAAGAAAAGAAATGAGTGATGTTGAAGCACAATGGTAAGTAACAGCATCGTGGTTGTGTGTGTTCAGCTGTGAGTGATTGTGTGTGCTTGTGTAAAGTTTTACTACGCATATGTCTTTACCCATAATGCCTTTACAACAACATTTTCGTGGTAAAGTCATGCATGTAAAGAAATATGCGTGGTAAAAAAAATTGTTGTAAATGCATGCATGGTAATGACGCATGCGTTGTACAGACGGCGAAGTAAAGGCATGCATGGTAGTTGCACACGTTGTCCTGTCATACAACCATTCTAGACACTGTGTTTTTTATTTCCTATATATACACATCATTGGCTTATACCAAATAGCTTGGTCACATACAAAGAATAGAGCACTTTCTCGGGTTGACAGAAAATAGCTATCTACAAGTCATATGTTGTGAATGTAGACTAAATATTTTACTACATTGCAGTGATTAATCATTCTTTGCCTGCAGAGACTGTCTCATATACATGTCCTGCTCGTTTTAACTTATTCTTTATACACCCTAATTGGAGCGTCTTTTTCACCAGCATATTCTTTTTACTCGTACTATGCCCTTTGTGACATTATAGGATGGCCACACTAGTCTTTTAAACTCTGTTAAAATTACTGTCTACCTTCTATGTCCATTCGGGAATCTACTCCTAGCGCGATGAGTTATTCAATTTGGTCTCGTACTTTGGTGCATGGATATTTATTCATTATATATTTCGCCACATAGTCTATCTTGCACACACATTTTGGTCGTTCTGATTTAGAGGTCTAAAATACTATAGTTTCAATCACTGCTTTGTAAATAATTCCTGGTTACTTGGTATTTGCTCTGTGGGACATTATAAGATGGCCACACTAGTTCTATTAAATTCTTGTTAGTAGGGAAGTGCGCTGTCTGTTACTATTGGGGAGCGTACTTCTAGTGCGACTAGCAGCTCAGTCCGGCTCCGCATTGTGGACCTGGCGTGCACTGATGGCATTCATGCGATTGAAAGGTGGGACTTTTTCAGAGCAACTGCTTATATTCTAATCTACACAATGTTGGCCGGGCATTGGGGGACTCCTACTTTCGTGTTTTCTATACAAATTGTTGTATTTTTTTGTTGCCAGAGCTTATCAATTCTCCTACATGAGAGGTATGACCTGTACATTTGCCATTACTCAATATTAACTTTTAATATGTACGGTGCCTAGCGGTATGGCATGGCAGTGAGAAGGTTCTATCTTATGTTCAAATTTGGAGGTTACCGTGGGACCCTCTTTTCTTTGTACATGCTCTCCTTTTGTGGTTGTAAGGGTTTATGGGGTCTCCCATGGAGACCTACGACCGGTTTATTGACTCTTGTTTACATTTAATCGATGTTGCTCTTATTGCATGGTTATTCTTGCGGTCCAAATGTGTGACTGCTATTAAATGATTGGGAATCCTTACAAGGTTCGCAGCTAACTTAATAACACCTTGCGTGATTCAATTCTTTTTTGATCTTTAAAGTTATATATATCATTTCTTAGGAGCTTATCAGGTCTCCCATACACATTTGGTTTTGGTAGACTGATAGAGCACGGATGTTATCGTACATCTGATCTCTATGAACCTGGAAAAATGATTTATGACAATAATTTACGTATATTACAAATGTGTGACGAGTATCATGCTTAAAGAACATGTACGAAACAAAGATCGATTTAGATACTGCATCGTAAAAGCATGCAGAATGTTAGACGTCAATTTGTGATGACATCTAACCAAAGATAAACTAAAGAGAAGTCTAATAAGCTATTATGTTTGTTTTATATATACTGCATAAATGAGCATTAACAGGCAAAGGATAACATAAAAAAGTTTAATGTGTGAATAAAGTCATTTTTAGTATAAAGAAATGGACGCTAATACTAGAATGTGTAACGTGAGCACTGATATGGATGTGAAAAATAAATGTTATAATGATGTATGGTGTGCAAAGGTTAAAGTTTAGTGATGCCTCTAAGTACTGAATGGTATAATAGGCCTGTAACATGAATTGAGCATTGAAGAACTAATATGTAAATTTACTACAAAGTGTTATAAAAAAATTTTTTATAGGTATTCCATACTTACATAATGTAGATGTGATTATTAATTGACCTAAATGAAGAAATTAAGGGATTGTATTAAAATAATGTGAAATTCATATTTTAGCACAACCATAGAGTGCGCAGGATGCGTTTTCTTGAAGGCTGAAAACTTTTCCCTCCTAGCATAAACTAATGAACTGAATAGTCTGAAGCTTATGAGAACTTTTCGTAAAGTTACTACTTGTGCTCTAACACTCAATAATTCCTTTCACGCTTGTAGCCTAATTGACCGGACTTGCAACACATTTGTTACTTTCTAGAGTACATGCTTGGGAACGGACAGACAAAGGATGAGAGCATGGACTCGCCTACTTCCTAGATGTCATAACCAATCGGATGAATAAAAATCAGTGGTTTTGTGGAAAATGCAAAGTAATGGATTACTTAATCTTCCAGATTTTGTACACTTTACCTACAACATCATCTCATCCTATCGAAACTGACCAATGGGACGGAATGGTCCGATTAAATTGGTGATGTAAAGGGGTGTCAACCAGAAATCGATGGAATATAATTGCCCAAAGTGTGGAACAGATTCGCGGTCACTGTCCGCGTTGCAGCATCAAATGCCACAGCTATTGTCGTAAACCTTCCAGCCGGAGAGGTTCCCCTTACGCAAGCAAATCAGCCGGCAGCAAATGCTGTATGTGTCCCAGTTCGTGTTAGTTTCTGGAAGTCCAAATCATCAGTCTCTGTACCACAAGGTGGGTCGAGAAGGTGTGCAAGATAGGAACCATGCTTTAATAATGGATGCACATTATATTAACGTCACCTTCCCCTTTCATCTAATTTTTTATCCTTTTTCTCCATACTTTGTCTCTGTTACACTAGGGTGTTGAATCATATAACCCACGGATTTGGGTTTACTGGTATTTTCTTTTTCTTGTCTTTCTCATTTCTTTTGTTCAGTTTTTGGTGACACAGTCGAGTGACATTTTCTTATGTACCTTTTCAAACGGGAATCTGGACACTGCACAGGTTTCGAACAGTCAATGTACAACTAAGCAAGATAGTTTTTGTTCCAGTCTCAATCATCTGTACTACATTGGAAATATGTCTGATTTTACTTTGTTACTTTTTGCAGCCTTCAAGAAGTCACTTGTGTGACAAAACAAGTGTTGGCTGCGCATCATAACGCTATTTATTTCATGTTGAGCTGAAGACTTTATTGGTGTAGAATAAACCAAATTGGATTGAATTTTTCAAAATGGTTACTAAATTTGATGAATATAATGTTCATCGGACTGCTGAACAAGTGCTTTCATATCTTTTGTGTAATATCCAGACCGACCTAGTATATTACCAAATGTTGACAAAATACAATGTTGAGAAGGCATTGGACCAGATCTAGTGTAGCATCCAACCTTTCTAAACGGTTGGACAAAGGAATAGGAATGGAATGTGTCAATCACATTGAGTATCTCTCAAAATAATTGGTGAAATAAGTTAAAGGAAAAATAAGCAGTTACACGTAGTTACAGCATTGTGACAGTAATAAGTTGTTTATCATTAAATTGAAGTGTGATTGATTTTGAAATCCACATATAAATTTTGATCTGATTGAGGCAAGTTTCAACCACATTGAAGCTGAACTACCCTTTTAGCTGGGTTCAGATCAGAGGGCCTGAAGATCACCAAAGTGTGATTATTTATTTTTAAGTATGTAATAGACACCTTGAAATCTGTGCTGAGAGATGTCTTTTCTGCAGGGTCTTATTACTGGTGTCTAACTTAGGGCCCGATTCCGATCTTGCTAGGAAAGCCCTCCGTACGACTCGGACTCGGAGGGCTTTCCTAGCGAATCGTGCTGTGAGAGTCCGACCGAACGAGTACGATGCACCCGTATGGTGACTGATTAGATTTGCTCGGACTAACATTAAACTCTATGGAAGCCTGTATTCCAAACGCGTACACAGGCTCCCATAGCAAAAACGGGTGGGTGGGGAAAAGCGTACACCCTGTGGTGGGCACCCCATGGTGCCCGCCACACTGTGCATGCTTGGATCAGGGGGACCCATGGGTACCCCCCGTGACCGATTCAAAGGACCCGGGTGAAGGGGGGCCAGCTACGGCCCTCCGAAGTCCGATTCCCAAAGCTGTTTCTTCCCGCTGAGACCGAGTCGATACGGCTGTCCAAATCGTGCATCGTACTCGCTCATTCGGAATCAGGCTCCATTACGTGGCACGATTCATCTGCGAATGAGTCGGACGGACAGGATCAGGTTTTGAAAACGATTCAGTCGACACAGACTAGCTCTTCGCATTGTACTTGGTTGTTTGGAACGGGGGACGATTCGGTCGGAAACATAGGCTCCGAATCATCTGGAGGCCTTCCTAACGACATCAGAATCGAACCCCTAGTGTGAATGTATGTGAATCCATGCAACACACCTAGCTAGATTATTTACAACTAGGCATTATCTTAAAATTATGTTATGGGAGCATTAGGTGATGACTAAGTACATTAATGCCCCTTCACAGACCTCCTTGGAGGGATCTGAATAAAAACATTAAAAGCCAGACTATTAATATTAGTTTTAAGTTCTCCTATACGCCTAACACTAAGGAACTATTTGCTTGGAGGTACAGAAACAAATGTTTAAATAGAAACTTTTGAACATACCTTCTGTGTTAGATCATAAGAAACAATTTCTTTGCTTTGAAAAATAGACATAAGTATACCAATATCAATGTGAGAATATTGCATGCTCATAAAATCTACATACATGGATTATCCACTTCAATGAAATTCTTACTGATCATTTGCCAATTTTATGTGATCAATGTCCAGTACCAAACGTGCCCGCTCCACATACATTAAAAACAGAATAAGAAGCTGCAACACAGAAGTGCTGTGGTCCCAAGTTAGAATTCTCTCACATGGGGGTTCTTAACGATTTTTGCGGTTTTAGAAGTGTTTTTGATGTACTACATATGTTATCACATTCCTGGCATAAGTGTTTTTTTAGTTTGGCTGGTTTAAAAGGAATATTTCTGAGGCCAACAGTAAATTATTACTCTGTTCAAAGAGGATCCTTAAACAGTAGAAACCGTACTTATGTGGTCTTTCATTCATCTCCTCCCCATGAAAACTACACAATCTGCCTTTTTTGGCAGAATATGTACAGGTCTCCCCATGACCATTCCACACCTCCTTGGGGTCACCTTGATTTAGGCAGCAATTCAGCATCGAGGGGGCCGGACGTACATGAACTGCGCTCACTCATCTCGCCGTTTCTCAATGAGATCTGCTCAGTCTACCATAGCACACCATCAGCGGGACGGTTGGCCCCAATAGTAAAGAATTCTTTGGGGGTGGCAAAGGCTTCTCGTTCTTCAGAGCTCCTGCGGGAGACCGAAATGTGTATCACCTCTGCATGAGATAACTTTCCTTACCAATACTGAGCCACCTTGCCAGATAGGTTGGTAGCAGTGCAGTGCTAAAATATAATGTGGCCAGGATATTTTAGGGGAACGCCCATTCATCATTCTAAACAGAGTTTAGAACAGCCTTAAATGCTCATTTCATACGACATTTTAAAATGTGCACTTTGCTTAAGCTTTCCAAGACGCCACTAATCTTCTTTATAGCTTAACAAGCTAGTAGAAACCACCTTGCAAGAAAACGTCTTTCTATTGCTATCATGAGTGTGTACACATTACAGAGACTCAGAAAGATCTAAAATGGGTGCTCCAGAAATGTTTTCTGATTTTGTTATGGGTAGGGTGGTTTGAAAATGCTAGGAGACCCTCAAACATGGACTTGTAGACCATTGTTGACAGTAGTGTGGGCATGTAAGTGCATTACAAGACAAGCCACAAGCAGAATTCTCACGTTTTTAGATTTTAATGTGGACATGCAGCCAAAATGACCTGGCCGTAATGGTATTATCTCAAATTTGATACTATGAAAGTGCTACAGAACATATTCATAGAATTGGCGGATGAATGTTTTAAAGCGTTACAGTGTGCAGACACCGATTCTGAGGGTGCAAACATGTTTACTAGATCCACAGGGTGTTAGAAATATAATCGTGATTGTGCATTCTTAAAATGACCATGTCAATCGCCATCTAGCCCTACATACAAACATTATGGCAAAACCATAACCCTGCTGCCACAAAGGGTGCAATCATTGTTTCATGAGGTGAGGTCTTAATATCAAATATTAATGAGTACTCCTCTACCGCATACCTGATGATGGATGCATTTAACAAGCCCCCAGAGGGATTACAATGCACATATCATGAGTGGCAAACAAACTATACTCCTTTCACCCAATTCCGTCTCTTATTTTTAGGTCTTGCCTACATAGTGCATGTGCTGTGCTACGAGATGTATTGTTTTAAACTCAGTGGGCTTACAAGCTGCCCACAGGATACCATTAGCTGTTTTCCTTGACACTGTCATTTGCAATCCTATAATTGGTTAGCTCCTGTTGGCTTCCCTTCCTCCCTTTGTGGTAGCCCCTGCCTTGAGGATGCACCAAGTACAGGTGCCCTTCCTCATCTTTGTTCTTCCTCATCTTTTTGCATCACACAATTTTTAAAATTTTATAAGCATTTCAGTATCATTTCCGGATGTGCAAACTGCTTTCCCACTTTTAAGACAGGCATATGGCTTCTTATTTATTTTCCTTTCACCCTAACTGCCGTCTCTATTGATGCTTTAGTTATTTACACCAAAGTGTACTGCTCTACACCGCTCCACTCTACGCCATTCCAATCCACTTTACACCCCTCTATGCCACTACACTCTACTCCATGCCACTCAACTCCATTCCACCCCACTTTAAGCCACTCTACTCTAAGCCACTCCACGCTACTCTACGCCACTCGACTATACTCTACACCACTCCATTCTACTCCTCCCCACTCTATTTCACCTCATGCAATGACACTCTACTGTACGCCACTCTACTCTATGCTACTATACTCTATGCCGCTCCACTCTACTCAAGGCCACTCTACTCCACCTTATGCCACTCTACACCACTCTACGCCACTCTACTCTATGCCACTCCACTCTATAACAATCTAATCTACACCAATCCACTGTAAGCCACTCTATGGAGCTCAATGCCACTCAACTCACTCTACTCTATGCCACTCCATTCCACTCTACGTCACTGTACACCACTCAACACCATACCACTCCACGCCACTGTACTGAATGCCCTCTACTGTACGCCCCCCACTCTACACCATGTCACTCTACACCACTCTACCCTATACCACTCATCCCACTCCACTGTACTCCACTCCACACACCACTAACATTTAGCCATGCTGAACAACAGCCACTCTTCTGTACAGCACGGCTGTAAGACATTGGCAAAGCCAAAAGTTCTCACATAGATGAACCTATTAGATTTGTCAATGCCTGTTCCACCCATGCCTTTGTAGAGATTTTACTGACCATGTTTTGCACATTTAATATTCTGAAAATAAACTGCTCAAGGACAAGCAATTATACAGTGTGAGAAGTTGGCCTGGTATATGCTGTCCACTAATTAAAGTGGGCACCTTGCACCAGTCCAAATGACCCTTATGATGTATGAGGTCAAAGATAACCTTTAGAAAGCTATCCTAGTGGTAGCTGTGGAGAGCAGCCTTCAGGCTTAATCTTGAAGGAATGTAAATCAGCTTGTTTTACCAGAACATCACCTCCTATATTGACTAAATGAAAGGAGAACCACACAGTAGTTGTATAAAAATATGTATTTACTAATATAACACTCTCTACTATCCTCTACATGAGGATAGAACACAAAGCACACAATACAAGATCAATAGAACAGTTGTAAGTAGCACAATACACAGTGGGCTCCAGGGGGAGACCAAACCGTATACTAAAATAGTGGTATAACAGTCACGACTGAGATCAAGACAAGGTCTGGAGCACGTAGAATCGTTGGGACCCCAAGGAACTGCCCTAGGTGAGTTGATACGGACCCCACGGAGGACGGGTGCAGTGTGTGAACACGACCTCGGGCTCCGTACATTCCTATTCGGAAGTCGCAGTTACACTTTTAAAGTTTAAGGACCCTTCTAGGAGGACTTCGAGCCAATCCTTTGGAACTTAGGAGTTTGAAGAGCCACTCCACCCATTGGATACCGTAGTACCCGAGTTACCTATCCCAGGGGAGCCGGGTGCATAGGTCTGGAGTGGCGTCAGAAACTGCCGTCGTTCTCAATGGAGGGCTGTGAAGAAGTACTGCTGTCGTGAAGGAGAGAAGGGTCCGGTGGAATCCAAGCCTGGATTCAGGAAGGAACCTGAAAGCAGAGGTGACAGAGTCTGGGTCACTTCAGAGTGAACAGGGGCTTGGTAGACGAATGCCCACCGATGTCAGGTGCTTCAGATGCAAAGAAGGGATGCTTGACTCTGCAGCCACGGGGACCAGGAGATGTCGAGGATGACCAGGAGCCGGAGGTGAGCTGTCCCCTGAAGGATGTCGAGTGCTGAGGGGTCGGTGTCCGGCTGGAGCACCAACAAGCCTTGGCAAAAGCAACCCACAAAGGAAGGTCAGGCAGGTTATGGTGTAGACCAGCAAGGTCCAGGGGACTCACCAAGCAAGGGAGAGTCAGGGCACGTCTGGAGCCACCAGGGAAGCCCAACAGAAATCAAGATGACCCTCAGAGAGACCCACAGGCTGAAGGACCAGGAGTCGCGAGGGGACCTCGGGCAAGATTGCAAAGTACCAGCCCACGGAGCACTCGGTGTGAGGAGGCCGGAGTTCTTTAGTGCAAATACTGCTCAGGGTCAGGACTACACTGAGTCCAATGCACAAGCTCGGGAATCGCCAACAAGCATATGCAATTGCAAATGGACGTGGTGCACAGAGGTTCGGGTTATGCAGTCCCACGAGGGATACTGGCCTCAAACTTGCTGAGAGGGCAGATCAACCTCAGGAACCTTCGAAAACCCACCTCCTGTGTTACTGAAATCTTCGGAGTCCACAGGAGCTCAGGAGCAGCAGACTGGTCAGTTGCGTTTCGGTGCCTGCAACAGCAGGGGAGTGACTCCTTCACTAAAAGGGAGATTCTTGTTATGTTATGTTATTATGACTTGTATAGCGCACATATACCCTTAGGTGTCTTGGCGCTTCCGGTTCTCCATACTATGTTTCAGACCACTGATCCTAAAAGAGCCATGTCTTTAGTTGCTTTCTGAACTCAAGGAGGGAGGGAATTTTTCTAAGATATAGTGGGAGGGAGTTCCATTCCTTTGTGGTATTGTAGCTAAATCTCCTCCCACCCCAGTTCGTTTTTTGATTCTGACAGTAGGCATCAGATTCGAATTTTCCGATCGTAGAGGTCTATTGGGGGAATACCATCTGAAAAGGTCCCATAAAATTGCGGACCTTCTTTGTGGAGAGCCTTGTGAGCCATACAAAGCGCCTTAAATTTTACCCGCTGACCGACTGGCAGCCAATGCAGGTCCTGAATCCCTTTTCTAACTGACTGATACTTGGGGATGTCCAGTATGAGTCTTGCAGCGGATTCTTCAGTTGTCCTTAGTGCCCCACAGGTCCTGAACGGAGCCTGTATGGAGCTTGGGCACAGACAAAGCTTTGGACGGAGAGGGAGATGAAGTCGGGCCCATTCGAAGTCCAGCGAAGTCCAGAGTGTCCAGACGGTCGAAGGTCAGGGGTTTCTTCTTGTAGAATCTTGTCCACGTAAAATCTAAAGTCTTACAGCCAGGTAAGCCCTTATGTACCCACGGGAGAGGGTTGGACAGATTTGGGGGACCCTCCTAGGGGAGGGTCAGGACAGAGGGGTGGTTACACTCATGTCCTTTGTCCAGTTTCGCGCCAGAGCAGGAACCAATGGCTCCCAGAACTGGTTTGAGCTGGACTATTCACAGGGACACCAAATGTGCCCCGGGTGAAGACTTTCAGGCACTCTCAGAGTGCTCCCACCCAGCCCCAATACACTAAATCCTGTCTGGGAGGTGGTCACACCTCCCTGTGACAGGATGCCTATTGTGCTGCCTTCCCTTGCTTGAGCTTGGCTCAGCAGCAGGAGGGCAGAAGTGTGTCTCTGGTCGGCAGCATCCATTTTGTGCTGACCTGGTCGGCAGCATCCATTTTGTGCTGACCGGGTCAAGAAGGCTGAAAGCGGATAGATCAGTGACCCCACGAAGCTCGCTTCAGAAGGGTGGAATCATACCTCCCACACGGGTTACTGGGGTGGAGGTATGATTCCAAGGTGTTTGATACGAAACATGATATGTTTCTATGCAGCCGTTTGAGATAGCATTTACCGCGAGGTTATAATTAGGGCTCCCTGTCTTCTGTTTTTACTGATTTTTACAGATAAATACAGACAGAAAACACTGTTTCTTCTGTCTGTATTTATTTTTAAAAGCGGAAAAATACAGATAATTTAGCTTTGTTTGAGTGATTCCCCATGCTGAGATTAATGACTTTCAGGCCAGTAGCTGTACATAATGACAGCATGCGGAGCTCCAAAGCTTAGTGAGATGTACTTAAATTACTGCATATCTCAACATGTATATGTGTTATTACACAATTTTTTTTTATGTGGGTTTATTATTTTCGTATTTTTGGCTGTGTAATGTGCTAAAACCTGACCGGCATCTAAGTATGAGTCCACATTTATCCGTTACATAAATGCAGAAATATACTAGTTATCACCTCATCTGTTTATAAAACACAAAATAAATATGGATAAATACCGATAAGATGGCCAAAAAATAAATATGGATAAATACAGACGGAAATGTTCAAAAAATAAATACCATAAAACCGGGAGCCCTAGTTATAATGCACCTCTACCTATATGTCCGGCTGAGTCACAGACAACCCGGGAGAATGGTCTCCGAAGGCTGCAGAGAGGCTCTGCTCATGCAGGGGCACCCTCTCACTAAAAACCCAGCACCCTGCCTTCAGGATTGATAAGGCCTGCTATAGGGGTGACTTATAAGTTTTAAGTGTAGTGACCTATAAATATAGTGAACCTATATCTAAAGTAAGTGGTGCAAGCACCAACTTACACAGGCTGCCGTAGCAGACCTGGAGTTCCATTTTGCATGGCCTCTCATGGGTGGCATAATACATGCTTCAGCTCATGGGAGGCCTCTGGGGTACCTATGCCCTGGGTACATGGGTACCATATACTAGGGACTTATAAGGGTACCCCAGTATCCAATCTGTAGTGTACCAAAGTACATGTGTGACAATTTAGAGGAGAAAGCAGATAGATTGGGGTCCTGTTTAGCAGGATCCCAGTCAGACTAGTCAAAAACAGTGCAACATCAAGCAAAAAGTGGGGGTAACCATAAGAAGCGGATAATACTTTCCTACATATAGCACCAAGGATTCAGATATTCAAAACATACCAAACTTTGCTGGAGTGCTTGCTCTCTTTTATTTAGCACCTGGTGTGAAGGTGTTCAAGGTTCACCTTTATGCTATAGACCTAATTTACAGAATTGAACATTAGGATCCAGTTAGAGACAACAGTGGAGTGACGTGTGGGCTGGACTGTTCCCATGAGGCACAAGGTCAAGACTGATTTGCATATAGCTGGGTCTGAACTAAGGTGGCGAAGTGAGCTAAAGAATGATGATGGATTCAACCCAGATCAGTGACTGGGGGTGAGTGTCTGAAAAGTTTCAGCGCTCCGTCCGTCATCTCCTTGTGTTTGCTTTGTTCGCCCTAAGTTGGCAGGGTATGCCCAGACGTGAGTCCCTTGCTCCCTTTGCCAGTGGATTCAAGCTAGCCTGGCTGATGAAGGGTGTTACCCAGAAACCGGTCCCAGGATGCTTGTTTCCGGTTCAGTGAAGCCCTGGCTTGGCAGTTCGGGCTGGACTGTTCCCATGAGGCACAGGGTCAAGACTGATTTGCATATAGCTGGGTCTGAATTGAGGTGGCAAAGTGAGCTAAAGAATGATGATGGATTCAACCCAGATCTGTGACTGGGGGTGAGTGTCTTAAAAGTTTCAGCGCCTCATCCATCATCTCCTTGTGTTTGCTTTGTTCGCCCTAAGTTGGCAGGGTATGCCCAGAAGTGGGTCCCTTGTTCACTTTGCCACTGGATTCAAGCTAGCTTGGCTGATGAAGGGTGTTACCCAGAAACCGGTCCCAGGATGCTTGTTTCCGGTTCAGTGAAGACCTGGCTTGGCAGTTCGGGCTATACTGTTCCCATGAGGCACAGGGTCAAGACTGATTTGCATATGGCTGGGTCTGAACTGAGGTGGTGAAGTGAGCTAAAGAATGATGATGGATTCAACCCAGATCTGGGGGTGAGTGTCTGAAAAGTTTCAGCGATCCGTCCATCATCTCCTTAGGTTTGCTGAATTTCACTTCTGCATTAAGAGCTCTCACTTGGCTGTTACGGAGATTTCAGCTCTTTCGAAAGTCCTACATCGATACCAGTGTGTACTTCCTCATTTCTGTCACTTAGCTCCCCGCCTCCATGATCTGTATAGGAGCCCGATGAATTTTCAAGTTCAGTTAGCGCTGATCAGCTTGGCATATGGAGCCCTGCTGGCCACTGGTGTAAGTACTTGCAGGCTCTATTTATGCCTCGCTCTAATGAGCATCATGCATTGTCATTGCAATCAAGGACTAGCTTCACTCATGATAAAAAAAAAAATACAACAGAAAGCAAGCAGTGAGTGGGGAAATGGGTTTGCCAAAGTAAAATCAGACAGGGTTAGGATTATGGTTGAGATACAGGTTAGCAGTAGGCTAAGAATTAAGCTTATGATAAGGGTGAGAGTTGGGACATGGGATATTGTTTAGCGTATGGTTAGGGTTAGACTGCTAGTTTGGGTAAGAATCAGAGATAGAGCTGGGATTGAGCTTTGGGCAAAATGCAAGGTGAGGGTAAAGGTGAGGGTGAGGCTGAGGGTTGGTGTAAGAGATAGGGTTACCAAGTAAGTGGAGCTGAGAGTTGGACTTAGAATAAGGGATAAATATGTAAAACACTGAAACAAATGTGCACTTTTGGAGCATATAGATTTGAACCCATGTATGATTTGAGCCATTCAAACGGATGTATTTAGAGTTGTGTTTTATCCTTCATGGTAGAATCTACTCAGTCTCCAGTGTATGTTCCATCTCGCGCATGCAGCACGTTTACGCGCAGCAGTCCCCATAGGTTGATACTCCCTCTGTCCAGGGCTTCGTGTTTCTATTTTTCATTTCCTGTTTTTTACCATCTCGTCTTGTACACTAAGGACACCTTTATTATGCTCATATTTGCAGGCTACAGAGTGTAGCTATACTTTTAAATGCTGTTGATTGATGGGCTGATGGTTCCACTGGGTATCTGACTGCATACAGCATCACGCCTCCCGCCCAGCCCCCCAAGGGTTCTATTGCAGACAGTGCAGCATGTTCATTCTGCAAACTGAGAAATAGTTCCAAGCTTGAAAGCAGTCATTAATCACCGGACTGCATGAGTGAAAAGGGGGCCTTGCCAAGAACATTTTATTGCATTGATCAGTGTAAAGTACAGACAGAGGCGGGCCCGGTGGAGATGCTTCAGGGGTTAATGTTTCAGGTAATGAAGGAGTGCTGCAGAAGGGATGTGCATAAATACGTCTGAGCCCTAAGTAGGGGAAAACTGCTAAATCCAGTAGAAGTAAAAATGTCAGACAAGGCTGTGTCCTTGTAGCACCCTTGCTTAATTTGTAGCCTAAAGATCTCCAACAGCTTTGCCAAATGCTGATGCACAAAAAGCAAAGCAGAAAAAAATGTATCTTGTTTGCTGAGGATACAGACGCTGGATCATTAATCCAGAATGACCTGCAGCAAAGTTTAAAGAAATTAGAGGAGCATTGTGATGAGAGCAATTTAGAGAATATTCCAAAGTAGAGCCATGGGCTTCATTTAGGGGTCACCAGCGGTCGCCGCAGTGACCCCCGGCTTGTCCCCTGTGACCCCTGGCACTGCCTTTGCGACCCGTGCCCTCAGAGGAGGCAAAATCAGTGCCAGGAATCCAAGGGCAGCTCCTCCTTGTGGACGTCATTTGGGCTCCACTTTCATTGTTTTCTGTAAAAAAAAAGTATTACACTAATAATGAACAATAGTTTATTATTCACTGTAAGTGTAATAAAGAATGGATTACAGTTAAATGCTTTTAAATGTATGTTGCATATGTGCGTGCGGGTTAGAGTGTGTTTTGTGAGAGTGAATGTGTGTGTATGTGTAAGCATGTGTGTGAGAGTGAAAGTAAAGTTTAAATGGAGTGTGATGTCACTTCCGCTACTCCTGGCATTCGGGGGAATTGACGTTCATGCGTAGAGCCAGGCGCGGCTCCTGGAGGGAGTGCTGCGGGGCGGTGGGGCGGGGCGGGGGAGGGGCAGGGTGGGGGATAGTAAACTCCAGCATACGGCCGAACGGAGTTAAGTACATAAATAAAACAAATTACAATGCGCGCGCTGCAACGCCAAATGGCGATGCGGCGTGCGCAATGTAATTTGTTTTATTTATTTATTTATGTACTTAAATCCGTTCGGCCGTATGACGGAGTTTACTACCCCCCACCCTGCCCCTCCCCCGCCCCACCGCCCCGCAGCACTCCCTCCAGGAGCCGCGACTGCGTAGAGCACGCCTTTTTCTGTAGTGCACTGGCTGCCCGTGGTATGGGCAAATGCACCCACCCTAAGCCAATAGGAGCAAGATGAACCAGTGCGGCCTGCACTCTTCACACTTCTTGTGATGTATCCTTCCTCCTACTAACTTCTTCCATGTATTGTTTATTTTTACTTGTAAAAGGGGTGACGGTTTTCCTTTTCCATGTTGTTACACCCTTCTAATACACTTTCAGGGTCTGAAGCAAACTAATGAAACAAAATACAGCAATGTGCACACAACTTATAGTTATAGGTCACATTTTTAATAGATCAAACAGGACCGCGCAGCTTTAAGACAACAATACAAGAGACTGAAAGAAACGGCAGCTTCTTGTTTCTTGGTTAACCGAGCACCGCTGACGCGTGCATTGCCTACACGCCACAGGGTCAAATATCGGGAGGGCTGACTCCACCTGCCATATTTCTGAGGCCGAAAACGTCAATTTGGATAAGAGATAAGCTAGTTTTGACAATATAAAGTAATCAGACAATACGAAACCATGTGCTGACTGTCTCTCCTCAAAACAAGAATAGAACGAGGCGCGCGGCAGCGGCGATGTACGATGGCCGCCACTTGAAGAGCTCCGCTACTCCGAGCTCCGCTCGCTGACGAAGGAACTGTTTTTAAGCAGCGCCTGTCCACCGCAATCGTGGTTTCCTGCACAGGAGTGGCCCAAGACCATGACGGCAAGTTTTTAGACCCTGAGAAGGTCTATTTTTCTCATTATCGGCCCAGTTTGTTTCCGCCTGACAGCGGCTGCCATTTTGTGCTTCGCTTCATGCAGCACTCCACCCGACCATGAGGAGAATGTTCTCTGGGTAATTTTTTTTTTGCAGCACTCTTCCTCTCCTTTAATGCTGACCTTGTTGTGCCTTGCATCAGAAGGGACAGACCAGCATTTATACTGATCCTTCTGTCCTTCTCATTATCGGCCCCGTTTGTTTCCGCCTGACAGCGGCCGCCATTTTGTGCTTCTCTTCACGCAGCACTCCACCCGACCGTGAGGAGAATGTTCTCCGGGCTGACCATGTTGTGCCTTACATCAAAAAAGACAGACCAGCATTTATACTGATCCTTTTGTTGCTGTGTGGAGCAGATGGTGTTCAGTTGGATATATGCCCCTCCCTTACTACAGCGGACGTCACCAGCTATTGTGTACAATTCTGGCGGTATCTAGTGAAGTAACAATTTTTGTGTGCAGACCGCTTTCATTTGTGGACATTTCGCTGGTCATTTCTTCTTTGGCTCTTCCTCAGTATACCAACAACGCCATCTCCTGCTGTTTTACTTTCCAATCCACGACTGCTGATGCTTCCTCTCCTTTGCTGTTATGGATTCTCATCATCCACACAAACCTCAGGGGGCTACTGCGGGTGGACGAAAAGATGCTGCGACTGGTCCTGGTAAACGTACAAAGAAGGACCCACCCTCTCCGTCAAAATCACCGCTCCCTCTCACATTAGAAGATATAATGGAGGAATTACGCCTCATTCGTCCTTTCATGTCTGACAGAGCTGCTACCCTGCAAAGGTTAGATGACAAATGGACTGGACTAGACCTGAGGCTTTCGGATGTGGAACAAAAAGTCAGTGATGCTCAAGATGTTATTGCCAAAGTTGATTGCCTTACTAAAGAAGTCAGTTTGCTCAAGAAATCTACAGAGGACTTAGAAAATCGTAATAGGCGTAACAACCTACGCATTTACGGTATTCCGGAAGGTTCCGAAGGATCAGATATGATTACATTTTTGAAATCTCAAGTCCTCCAGATTGCTGGTTGCACAAAATCCATGGACTTTAACATCCAAAGAGCTCATCGATTGGGACCACAGAGTGCATCCTCCTTGTCTAAACCCAGAGGTATAATTGCTTATTTTCTTCTCTACTCTGATCTCATGGAGATTCTCAACGCAGCTAAGCAACACAAGCAGATGTTCTGGTCTGGCCACAGAGTTTTCTTCAGTCAAGATGTTTCCAAGCCAACTGCTAATCGGCGCAAGGAATTCCTCGACCTTAGGCCTGCCTTGAGATCTATGAATGCCAGATACGGGTTAATACATCCTTGCTTCTTCAAAGTTACCTACAAAGACAGAACTTTCAGTTTTGAAGATCCTGCCGACCTCCGGAAGTTCATTCACGCCCATAAAGGAGAATCCATGGAACTGAGCAAGCCTTAATTACCTTATGTTAGTTCTTTGCTCTGTTTTGGTGTGCTTCAGTATGTAGTTTGTAACCTTTAATTATGTCCTTGTCTGTTATTTCTCTCATTTCCCAGGCCTACCCACCACGGAATTGCTGTAGCTGTTCTTCACCCTTGTTACCCCCCTGTCTGTAATGTGCGACTTATGTTGCTGCACTCTCTTCCCACTGTTTGGTAAGTTCCCTTCCTTCTGTTCCGTAAGTTTGCCTTTTTGTTTTTATACTTGCCTCCTTACCTATTTTTAGAAGGCAATCTTGTTCTTCTCTCGGAGTCTCTTTGGCTGTGTGGTTGTCTTGTCTCTCGCCACCCCCCCTCACTCGTCAATGTTCTTCTTCATTTTGTTCTTTATGACTAAACCTTTCGGTTTTTTGTCATCTTCTCTTTGCTATCTTTCCTTGGGAGACTATGTTCTCCACCCTTGCTTTCTCTATTCCCCTCTTTTCCCTCCTCGCTTGCCATTTCTTTCTTTCCCTCTCTTAACTGGCGAATATGCTTTTTTTCCCTACTTTCACTCCCTTCTCTTTCTCCACTTTTTCTTCTCCTTCCTCCTGGATCTTTTTTGTACGGAGTTTTTCGTTCTTTTTTACTCTTTTATAACGATGTTTTTATACTTACCTTTTCGCTCATTTCCTTTGTCATACCAAACGATGTTATATACTCTTCTTCCTTTTTGCTACTCTCTTTTGCCCATTCTCTTTCTTTTTCTATACTTGTATCCTCTTTTGTCTCTTACACTTTCTTTTTAATGAATCTCCATATTTTACTTATTAACTTTTCCGCACTTGTTATGTTTAGAGGTTGTTTATCCTCCTATGAACCTTACCTATGAAAAGTCTCCGCATCATTTCATGGAATGTAAAAGGTATGCGTAATCCTGTTAAGAAGCAGAGAGTATTGTCCCACTTGGCTAAATTGAAATGTCATATTGCTCTGTTACAAGAATCACACCTCAGATTACAAGACTTGCCTTCATTACGTAAACATTGGGTGGGCGAAATCTTTTGCTCCCCAGCTGACAATAATAAGAATGGGGTTGTTATTTTGTTTCATAAGTCATTGTCTGTTCACCTACAAACCGAATCTAAAGATACCAACGGTAGATGGCTTCTTCTAGACGTTACAGTTAACAACACTCCACACTCTTTTTGCAATATATATGGCACTGACTCATCCTTTTGGTCTGATTTTTCCACTCTTCTCTCCTCACATTCTGCTGACAATTTGATTGTGGGTGGAGACTGCAACCAACTCATGGATCCCTTTCTTGACCGAAAATCTCAAACCAAATACATTCCCAACAAGATGCAAAAAACTTTCTATAAGGCGATTACTGCAAGAGGATTAGTTGATGCTTGGAGAACCTCACACCCGGATGCTCTTGAATTTTCCTTTTTCTCTCCTGCACACAGATCTCATTCCCGTATAGATTACATTTTCCTCACTCAACATACCCCACAATTCATGAATGACATTGAGATTGGCTCCATTCTTATATCCGATCATGCCCCCATCATTTTAGATTTAGAATATCCCTCCCCCACACCCTCATCTCGGCGCTGGCGCTTTAATAATTCTCTTCTTTTGGACTCTCAATTTGTGGAACAATTTTCGCTCTTTGCTCAAGAATTCTTTCTTCATAATCTCTCTTCCGTCTCTCAATTTCATTTAATATGGGATGCCTTTAAGGCCTCTGCCAGAGGTTTTATAATAGACTTTGTATCCCGGAAAAGAAGAAAACTCTCTCCGAATCTACATCTCTCCTCAAACAAATCAAAACGTTGGAACACCAGTATTTTTCTGCCAATTGCCCTGACACATTATCCAATCTGATTAAAGCGAAAATGCAATATAACAAACAGTCTTGGGATTCGGCTTGTAATAACCTCCTTAAATTCAATGCAAAAATGTATGGTGGACGGAACAAAGCCAGCAAAGCTCTAGCCAATTACCTTAAAATTAAAAAACAAAAATCTAAAATAGCTGCTATTAAGGACCTTTCCGGAGTCTTACATCTCTCAGATGCCAAGATTCTTGATTGTTTTACTGACTACTATACCTCTCTGTACACCCCAGAATCTTCCCCTTCTATTGATCTTATCGATTCCTTTTTCAACGCATTCCTAAAACTCCTGAAAATCAGGTCGACCTTTCTTCTTTGAATATTCCCATCTCCGAACAAGAAATTATTGCTGCTATTTCCTTTTACCTAAAGATAAGACACCGGGCCCTGATGGTTTTACTGTTCGATTCTTTCTCCAATTTAAATCACTTTTGATTCCTCACCTCCTTTCTTTAATTACTCACTTTCTTACTACTGGTGCAGCACAAGGCACTTTTTCCCAGGCTATGCTCTGCCTGATACCTAAAAAAGATAAAGATCTGTCCTTATGTAAAAACTATAGGCCCATCTCTTTGATTAACACAGATTGTAAAATCTTTGCAAAATGACTCGCCATACGAATTAATAAAATTATCCCTGACCTTGTCAATATATACCAATCCGGATTTGTCAAAGGTCGTTCTATTACAGATATCTCACGCACCTTTCTTAATATCATCCATTTGGCCTCTAAATTAGACTCTCCGTTAGCCGCCATAACATTAGATGCTGAAAAGGCGTTTGACAGGGTTGAATGGGAGTTTATTTTCAGTGCCCTCAAATGGCACGGTTTTGGCCCTCCTATCCTTCAATATATTCAACTACTTTATTCAGTCCCGACCACTTCTGTCTGGGTAAATGGTTGCCAGTCTCGTTATTTCCCCTTCTCAGAGGGACTAGACAAGGTTGCCCTCTTTCTCCCCTTCTCTTTATCCTTGCGTTGGAACCCTTCCTAGAAACAATCAGACGCTCTCCTCACTATACAGGTCTTCAACTCAAATCACTTGATCTTAAATTTACTGCTTATGCTGATGATATTCTTTTATACATTTCTAACCCATCCACTTCTCTGCCAGCTTTTTTTTCACTTCTGCAGGAATACTCAAAAGTATCTGGCTATAAACTAAACGTTGATAAGTCTGAAATCTTACCTCTTAACAAATTCTGTCTTCCTTCCATGTTTGCAAATACAGGTTTTGAGTGGACCTCTAAACATATCAAATGCCTTGGTATCCTTTATGCTAACACCATCAAGGAAACTATCAAAATCAACCTGGCGGACATCCGAAAGAAAATTTCCGCTCTGATTCAGGGTTGGTCACCGCTATTTCTTTCATGGTGGGGCAGATTAGCTACCATCAAAATGATGCTTCTTCCTATCATAAATTTTTATTTATCCATGCTTCCCATTTCTCTTCCAAACCCCTTTTTCGTGTTATTAATAGTTCTCTCTCCAAGTTCCTTTGGAACAACCGTAAACCTAGGAATTCATTGGACCGCCTTCAGTCTTCCAAGGATTTAGGTGGTGTCAATTTTCCTAATATTCGCCACTACCATTCTGCTTTCACTCTAAAGCAAGTATGGACTTCTTTATCTGAGACCTCAGACCCGCCTCTAACTGCATGGAGCTTGTTGGAGCAAGCTCAGTATTCTCCTTTCTCTTTTACCTCTGCTGTCTTCTTGTCCCAACCTCTGAAACGTTTCTCTTCTCCTATTTTTATTCACTCCAATGTAATATCTACCTCTCTGATTCACTCCCACTTACCGTCTGCTGACCCCTTTTTTCGCACCCCAATTTGGTACCATAAATCCATTAAGATTAACAAACGTACCTTATTTTGGAAGGAATGGATTGACAAGGGAATTATTACACCACAACACTTAATAAGAGATGGTTCTTTTATGGATTTTTCAGATCTTCAAACCTCCTATAACGTTTCCTCTTCTCATGCCCTTCACTATCCCCTACTTAAGGAATCTCTCACATCTCTCTTCCTTCAGGATCCTCGCACCACTATTTCTAACCATGCACTCCCTACCTCCATTGATTTCTCTACTCAATTTAGTGCTTCTACGATATATAAAATACTATCATACTCTGTGAAAATCAGAACCAAATCCAAATTAGAGCTCACATGGGAAAAGGATCTTGCCCTAGTAATCCCTTTACGCACATGGGACTCCTTATGGAAAAAAATTCATACCTCCTCACGTTCTGCCAGCACTACACAGACTTCATACTATTTTTATAACAGACTTTTTCTCACCCCTTCCGATATGTACAAATTTAAGTTATTAGACTCCCCGAAGTGTTGGTCTTGCCCTAATAACAATAGTGATTTCATGCATATGTTTTTTCATTGCCCTCTGGTTAAATCTTTTTGGGCTCAGGTTTGGTTAAAATTGAATGATATTTTAATGTCTAATGTTCCTTTTGAGATTTCACATGTTTTTCTGGGAAGTTGCTCTCATGTTTGGGATGTTCATGGTCATGTGGGTAAATTTATTGATCTATTTTTTGCTATCACTCTCCAAATTATAACTACCAACTGGAAGGACACCTCAAAATTTCACTCCAAGCTTGGTGGAATTTACTATGTCATCACCATAGACTTGATCGTGCCTTTGCTAATTCCACTGCTCTGTTGATCAAAAAAGATCTGTTATGGTTACCTTTAACCTCTTTTCTTTCCAGGTCGAAAAATTAAGCGTGTACAGGTTTCATTTTTTATTGTATTTTATTACATATTTTGTTTTTCTTCTTATATTAATATTTCTTCTGCTCCTCTCTCCTCTTTTCCTCTTCCCCCTTTCCTTTCTTCTCGTCTCTTCTCTTCTTCTCCTTTTCTTTTTATAATTTTAAAAAATGCACTTGACTTTGTACAGATCTTACAACTGAGGTGTGATTCATTTGCTATTTTAATGTTAACGTTTATTCTTCATTGTCACTCCTCATCATACAATCTGTATTGATGTTTTACTTTGTTTATCACCTCAATAAAGCTTTCAAAACTTTTTAAAAAAAAACAAGAATAGAACAACAAATTCAATAGGATGCTCTCACAGACAGTCTGACTGTATGTAATTAATTACTTATAGGGTGCCCGCCACCAGAGGTGGCTTCTTCGTGGACATGTGGTACAGGGCACCAAAAAGAATCGTACACATGGTAGAGTGTTACAGACACATAACAGTGGACAAGGAGGCGAGAAGACTAACAGAAGCAGACTGCATAGAAAGAAGACAACAGAGCTAAAAGCCATTGTATCTAGGTCAAGAGACTATTTTAAACTGCATTTTAGAAGAAAACTGGCCACGTTTAGTTCTCAAGCTCCAAAGAACTTTGAAGGGAACTTCCAGCCAAAGAGAACAAATGATTAACGAGTCAATCAAAACCCAAGGTTGGAAGTGCTTGTAGTCTTGCAGACATGCCCGCTTCATAGGCAATAGAGGCAGCTTAGCAGCTTATGAGATGGCGGCGGTGCACCATGGCATCTCCTCCATACCCCTGGATTGACCCAGAGTGGGAAGAAAAAGAAGGACAGTCGAGGAGTGCATATTAACGAAGTCATTAGTCACCTACAAAAAAAGGATAAACATGTGATGGCATTTGCAACAAGCATTGGCAAAGCCAATAGGTGTCGCTTATGACAGAGCTATAGTATTTGTCAATTATGCTTTTCCATGTTGTACAGCAGTGTAGCTGCTGTGCAGCATAGGTAAAAGTACAAATAAAATTTTAAAAAAGCACTATGATGCTGCCAGCAGGATCAGAGGCGGGAGGTAATACGGTAGGAGGGAGAGGGGCAGGAGGCAACATGGTGGGAGGGAGCAGCGGGAGAAAATCAGACAATGGAGGGTGGGAGAGAGGGGCTGGGAGCAAGCTGACAGAGGGTTGGTAGGTGGGAGCGGCTGGAGGAAAGCTGATGACAATGGCACTGGGGGGGGCAAGCTGACGGCAAGGGAGAGTGGGAGGGCCAGGCTGGCGGGAAGCTGATGACAATGGAGGGTGGGAGGAGCTGGGGGCAAGCAGGCGAACAACAACTGGAGGAAGAAGGTGAGGCCAGGCAGACTGACAGCAGAGGGTGGGTGGGAAGAAGGAACACAGGAGGGACAAGAACATGGAGGAGACCCCTCAAAACGACGCACTTTCGTAGACTGTTTAAACTCAAATAACATAGCACCTAAAAAATGAGCAGTGAAAAGACACAAGTAATGCATTCATGATCCAGGGGAGGGACAAACACATGAAGAGGAAGGAAGTCTACACCAGCGGACTAAGAAGAAGCACGGAAATGAGTGGCAATGAAGCCAAACAATTGTTAGTAATGGGTGGCTCCCAAGCCCACTGTTAGAAAATAAAAGGTCTTGAAGAGACAGCACATGCTCCTTCTAGGCGAGACCTAAACATAAGTTTGTGTGAGAGAGCTTTGGGGGATTTGCTAATCATGGCTAACAGTAGAATTTAAAATAATTCTAGCAACTTATGGTCTTCAGCGCAAAGGGGTATTTGATGAAAATCAGCACTGTTGTATCTTCATATTGCTGGTCTTGCCCTAGTGATACTTTAGCCCAAGCTCAGGAATGAGCTGGGGCACTACCCATAGCCCTACTAAATTCAACTTGTTTCCGAATGACGAAGATGAATTTCTGACCAGTTTAAAACAGACAGTCACAACAATTAACAAAGGTTTAAAATGCATTTTTACACACAATGTTTGCAAAAATATCCATGACTCACATCCTCAAAGGGATATCATAGTTTTTTTATAGTCAAAGTACTCTCTTCTAGCAAGCTGAAAAACAGATTTATGCTTCAGGAAAATTAACGTCTTATGAACTTGAGCGGTCTGCCAGTTTTACAAATCCCTCCTGTCACTAACTCAATTGGAAAATACCAGGTGGAGATTTTATTCTGGTCACCAATCCCTTGATTTGCTAAGTGAAACATAGCAGGTAGAGGTGGTGGCAAAAGAAACGGATGTGGAAACCTGAGGGCCAACTAATGCAAAATAACTACTCTTGACTGAAGATGAAGCATTGTGAAGCAAATAGTAACTTAGGTCAGTGACACCAATGTGCTACTTATGGCTTGAAATATACAGCAGTACAGCCACTGATTGGAAACCTCTGCTTGGCCACGTTTTGGATGAATGAGCACAGAGCCTTTTCCCTGATTCACTCAAGGAGTTCCTTGATTTTTGAAGACCCCAGCATGAATCCATGGAAAATCCATGTCAAATGCCTGCCCTGGGTAGCTACCTATTGATTTAGACAACCCAATTTCTTTAACTGAAGGATCAGTGTGTGCACTTAAAGAAAGGTAAACATGGCTCGCCTCCTGTTGTACGGTGTCCACTGTGTCCCCTGGCACTAGAAAAGGAGTTCACGTGCAATGAAGTCATAAAACTGTGTACACATACCAAGCTGGAGTACACTCAATGCACAGAGGCCTCTTTCGTCTCTGTAGGTTGGAAGCTTGAGAGAAAGACATCACTTGCGCTTTGGCTCTTCAGTTCCAAGCCCTATTGAGGTTCTTGGCTTTGATTGTGAATTATACCATTGCACAGACACTAGAAAATTGCTGAAGAATCAAGGCATCCAGGCCGAGATATTTTTAAATTCCGTAACATCTTAAATGTGCTGCTAAAGCATTTTTAACTAATATGTACAGAGATAGGTGGAAAACGTTAAAGGTACTAGGGTCAGTCATTGCCATGGAATCAACTCTAGAACTTTGTTCTGTTCCTCCTTTCACTATCTTCAAAAGTAATAAAAAAAATTAATTGTATGAATTTATATTTTATGAGTTTGGATACTGTTGATTGGATCGTATTTTAGGAAATATTCAACCAGTCTTTGAATTTTACTACAATGTTTTCTGATTTGTATATGCTTTTGTGTGTGGGCACTTTATAGCTCGATTTTATTGGACATTGTTGAGCTTTATAAATAATTTTAAAAAAAATACAACACAGTACCCCGTTTCCAGTCTCAGCTCTTTTATGATGTGTTTAGCTGTCCAGTTTTTGTAAAAATCTGTAGCGAACTTCAGTAATACTTTTTGAAGACTGATTCGCAATCAGAAATCAGCACTTCCCGCTCACTGAGCACAGTAAATAGAGTGTGGATCCAAATTCCAAAGATCTAAATCATTATGGAAGCTTTCAGAATTCTTGCATGGGCCCCTGCGCCTGTGAGAAGCACAGTCACCATTGCAAAATGTATAACTGCACAGTACCCCATTGAGCGGACACATAATGTGAAAGAGACAAAATAAGCAATGTCTGGTGTGAGCCAATAGCTGAAGCCCTCTCTTTAAGTATATGTGTGTTAATGACATGACCACTAGCATATATCTAGCTGGCAGTAGCCAGGTCTAAAAAGGAAGTATTCACCAGCTACTGATTTAGAGAAGGAAACAATAAATACATCCTGTGCAGAAAGGTTGCTGGGTGAAGACAAGCCAACAGACTCCCATAATGGCACCACCAATTCCTTATTTTCCATTACAGTCTAGTGATCTAATTTCCCTTTTTTGGGCGTCTTCTAAAAATGAGATGTTAATGCCATCCAATGTTAATGATATGAATACCTCAAAGTTTTCCAGGAAATTGACCACATTCCCTCTATTCAGTATTTTGCGTCTTTCTTCCGACAGATATAAATATATATATATTTCTACACGTGGGGATCAAATCAATCACACCTTCCATGTATGCATCACAGAATCAAAGTGCTATATGTAACCACTGATCAAAATGCAGATTGAGATCAAGACTTTTTCCAGGATAGCTATTGATCCAAGTGTTTCATAAAAAGTGATGCATCTTGTGACAGTCACAAGGCAAATCTTTAAAAGTATGTTCCTTAATCCAGAGGTCCATTCAAGGCCTTCAGTCATCGGGAGGCTTCATGAGCCTGCATTGCTAAGCACAAAGAGAGAAAAGACATCTTGATGCAAAATTATATTTTCTCTCCAAGTCCAGTACAGTGCATCACCTTGGTCTTGCACTTACGTACACAGAAAGGTTTGGGACTGGATATTTGAAACTGCGTTGCCACGTGCAGACCAGCAGAAATGGGCTAACATGAGGCTAATCCTTTCACTGTGTTTTTGGGCAGTGATAAAAGAGGGATTCACATAAACAGAACGACAATGGGCTGGGACTAAAATGCAGGCCTCAGTCATCGGTAGCAGTTATAGCAGAGTTCAGGAAAAGCAACAGGGAGATGTGTTTCCTCAACCTGGTAATCCCAACCCAGGTCTGTGACAGACATTTTAGGAGGGCTTGAAATTAAGAGAGCGCCTAGGTAGAAGAAGGGTCAGAGCTGGAACTTCAGGGCCACAGTCAAAGGTCTGTGGGATGCACTCCAGAGGTCACTATGGGGATCATCCCCACCTTCGAGACAATAAAATGTACATTCTGTTATCACCATTGCACGTGCTGGCAAGAGCTTCCTTTGTTTCAGCTCTCCATATCGCCTTTGCCATCCACACACACAGCAACCTGATATGTTGTGTATAAAGAGAGTATGGCTATGCTACCTTTATTTAACATTAAGTGCTTCATTTGGGTGGGTTAGACTTGCTGTCCAGACCCCAAAATTTTGAAAAATAATCAAAACAGCCACTTCCAGCCACTGTCACTACCCCTGTAACTGTCACCTGTCCAGTGAAGTAAGCTACAAAGAAAATCACAAAAAAGGAGAGACTAGGGAACGAGCCTTTTCTAACTCCCCATCCACAACTGTATACTCACTATAAAGAAAAGGACAAAAAAACTAAAAAAGAGTGGGGAGCTGTTGTACCCCAATCTAAACAAAGGGGAGGGGGAAGGGGCGTGGGAAAGAAATCTACTTTCTTCATACTGCCCTCACACACCTTACTGTGTCATGCTTCATCATTGGGCCGCATCTGACGCCCAGGTGCAGACCAACACACTGGGCGGAGCGCAATTGTTTTATATAGAAAAGTGGTGAGGAAAGAAAATATATATACAGGTGAAGGAGAAGAGTAGTTCCTTCAAGAAGGGATCAGAAAGTGCAAAACAAAAATAATGATAAAACTATCTGAGGGGAACCTAGGTTTCCTTTATTTTTGGTCACCCTCGATAGGGTTAAAAATATATAGGATACACCGGGGGAATCAGTACCCCTATATCCTCTTTGCAGGAACCAACATGTTTCGGCCTTTAATGTATGCCCCTAGGGGTCACAGCGGCCTTCGTCAGGGTATTGATCCCTTAAAAACGTTCTTGGTCTAGACCCACATTCAGGTCTTAGTCACAGGATAATCTCCATATCTCACTCTTATGCAATCGCCCAGAGGAACAGAATAACCGAGTTTCACAGCTATTGGCTGAACCCGGGACTGTCGTGGGACCGTGATCCAATCGTCACACTTACTCCAGGATCTTCTTCCTCGCTGCGTCACGCTTCCAGCTCCCAGCGACACGCAGTCTCCAGAGGGCCTAAAACAACAGCAGGCACCTCACTGCAGGTAGAATTCCCAGCAAGGAAATTCAGGGGGAGCTGGTGGTGAAGTCTTTGGGTCCCTGAGACTTCAGAACAGGAGGCAAGCTCAACTTCAAGCCCTTGGAGATTTTCCGCAAGATAGTAAAAGTACACACAAAGTTCCTTTTCTCCTTTCCTTGGCAATGAGTAACCGCTGCAGGCCAACCCCAAACAGCACAGGGACAGTCTTCTCCTTCAGCTTCCTTGGTTTCTCTCCTTGGCAAAGGGTTTGTCTTGATTCCCAGAAGTGATCTAAAGTTCTGTGCCTGGGCCCCAATATTTATATTGCAAAATCCTTTGTTCTCTGAAGGCAGAGAGTGTCTGTACCCAGCCCAAACCAGTTCTGTCCCCCCTGGTGTAGCTTCCTGGCAGGAGGTGGAGACAGCATTGTTGAAAGCAGACCTGGCCCAGGTAGCTGAAAAGAAATCTCCTCCCCTACTCTCTATTTTATGTAGGCTCAGGCATGTGAAAGGAAATCTCCTCCCCCTACTCTCTATTCAACCCAGGTCCTATTCAGCCCAGCCCTGACTCATCAGACTGCTGGAGCCAAAGCCCCCTCCAGCCCCCTGTCACTCACAAACCAGACATGGAATACACAAACCTTGCAGAGGCACACTGGATGGTTAGGCAAGAAAATACCTACTTTCTAAAAGTGATATTTTCAAACACAGAGTGTAAAAATCACCCACACTAAAAGATGTATTTTAATATTCTGAGTTCAGGCATACTAAACTTTATTTTCCTATCTTGTTCCTTGGGTCTGTTATGCTTATAAGATGTTATAAACTAACTGCCCATTCTGGCCTCTGGGAACAGATAGCCCTGCAATAGTGAAAAACTAAATTGGCTGTAATTCACTATCAGGACATGCCACACACACCAGGGCATGTCCTACCTTTTACATACAATGCACCCTGCCCATTGGGTTACCTTGGGCCTAACTTAGGGGTGGCTAACATGTAGAAAGGGGAAGGTTTAGGGACTGGCATGTGGGTGCATTTGCCAAGTCGACATGGCAGTCCCAGACTGCACACAGGCTCTGCAATGGCAGGCCTGAGCCATATTTTACAAACTGCTTCTATGGGTGGCACAATCAGTGCTGCAAGCCCACCAGCAGCATTTGATTAAAAGGCCCTGGGCACTCATGGTGCACTGTACTAGGGTCTGACAAGTAAATCAAATAAGCCAATCATGGAATCACTAATCCATACAACAATTTACAGGGAGAGCATATGCACTTTAGCACTGATTAGCAGTGGTGAAGTGCCCAGAGTCATAAAACCGACAAACACAGGTACGAAAAAATACAGGAGGAAGGCAAAAAGTTCAGGGATGACCCTGCAAAAAGGGCCAAGTCCAACACAAACCCCTTCCAGCCTAAACGCAGGGTAGACCAATCACTACCTTGATGGGCTTCCCTGCTTTGGGCGATAGAACATGGAACCTGGCCCGCAACTGCAGGGGCATACTTCAGTTCTAAGCCAATCTGAACCCATTTGGATCCCTCTGTCCATACTCTCAGGGCCCACTAAGCTAACCCATGGGGAACACTTCTCCTCACCTGTGGACACCATCTGTGCAGCACCTAACCTTAGCTTGCTCACAGGTGTGTCCCAACAGACAGACAGTACCTGGGTGGCTTCCCAACCCAGGGACTAACCCCTGTGGTTGAACACTTGCCCGGCGCACCAGGACTTCCTTGGGAGCACACATGCCCCCCCGAGGGTAACACATAACTCATGTGTCGTGTGACAGTCTGCCTGGCGCAGATCTCCCGACCCCTGTCCATCTGACAGAGCGTGAAGATCCCCCAGGACAGAAGTGGTGTCACCATGGTCACTCCTAGGAGACTCAGACCTTCTGGCTGGCCCCTGACCCACTGGTTCTTCCACTGGGGACTCTCTCCCCCTCTCACCCCTCAATCTGGACCTCTGCACCCTCCACTTAGGAGTGGCCCTGCCAGACACCAGAACTGATGGAGGTCTGCTTACAGACACTCCACGGTCTCCGGACACTAGGAGATCCCCCTCAAATGGACCACTAGTACAGCTTAGGCTCCCTACCTGGTGTTCCCTTAAGGAACCATCCAGGCCCTGAGACTGAGGTTGGGCACTTTCGGGACACATCCCAGTCTCACTCCTTCTCCTAGGAGACAGGACGTGAGGCACTACAACCTTCCCACTACAACAGGACCTAGCTGGGCTACTCTGAACCTCTCCCACCACTCTGGGCTGGAAGATACCTGAGCCACTCCTCTTAGGGTGACTCCCCAATGCCTCTTCAGACCCTTTGGAATCCATCAAAAGGCCTGCCTCCAGTGTGAGCTCCCTGGGGTCAGAGAACTCACATTCCAACAGGCGTTGGCATAGCTCTGGAAAACGGGGACTTAAAATATGCTCTCCACGAATTGAGTCATACAACCCCACACAGGTGTTAACCAAGCTATCCTTCACCTCACCATCCAGTGCCTTGCACACGTACCCCACACCACTCTCCTGAGATTGGCAAGACAGTGTCTGACTGTCTCTGTCACTCAACCCACACTCTTCTGGGCGGTCTTCACACTCACCCACCAGGACCTCAACCATGGGGGAACCCCTCTCCCTGCACCTCTCATCTACAGTCAGTAGAGTGTCCCTCCCACCACTAGGACTATGAACCCCTGTGCCAGTTCCCCAATCCACCTCAGGGACACTGCACACCACTGGAGCTACCTCAGATCCTTGAACCCACTGGTGTATGTTAACCCCCTCCTTCAAGTCATGCGCCACATCTCTGGGTGTGTGTCCTGCTCCCTCAGCACTCAATAATACAATTTTGCTGCCACCATCTGAGCTGGACTCCACCTCCAACTCAGCCAAGCTCCTTTCCTGAGCTACACACATTTCTTCTTCTTGGGCTAAGGCCCTCTTGGTCTCAGCCCTCTCGAGCGCCTCATCAAGCTCTCTCAGCCTCTGCTCACAAGCCAGAAGCCATCCATCTTTTTCTGTTTCTCCCTCACTTTCAGGGAAGTCCTCCTCCTCCTCAGACTCTACTGGTAGTGTTGGCCCCCGGCGGGGTAACTCATAATTAAATAGGGATGCCTCTAGATCCTCCCTGGACCTCCTCTTCACAGGCAGCCCTCTTTCCTTGCAAAACACACGTAGCTCCTTCATTGTGTAGATGAACATGTTCCAGAAGTCAAGTTCCATTTTGCAACAACTAACCAGAGTCTTAGTATAAAAAAATACTTCCAGGAGGACACCAGAATACAGAAAAACAGTATGTGGTTGCGGTATGGTCTGCACTCACTGGTAGTGTACACCAATCACTGTACATGAGTCACAAATGCAAGTCCAACATCCCACCGCTGCCACCAATGTTAGAAATGGGGGTCTCTAGTTGGCAGAGGTAGGTACCTTTGTCCAAATAGGGGCCCTTGCTTCTAGTCAGGGTAAGGGGGATACTCTCCTAAAATAACCCCTGCTCACCCCCTTGGTAGCTTGGCACGAGCAGGCAGGGTTATCTCAGAGGCAGTGTGTAAAGCATTTGTGAACACATACAGTAATACAGTGACAACACTACAAATGGACACCACACCAGTTTAGAAAAATAAGTAATCTTTATCTAGACTTAACACAAGACCAAACGACAAAAATCCACAATACAGTAATACAAATATGACTTTCAGATGGTAGAAATAGCTTAGTTCAATGTAGATGGTAAATGCGACACTTTACTCTCAAAGTACCTTGGATGCATCACGCAAAACAAACAAAAGGGTCGCAGGGAAGGCGATGCGTCAGTTCCTTGCTTCGGGGGAGGCGGCGCACCTGTTCCTTACTGCAGCGCAGGGGAGGCGATGCGTCTGTTCCTTACCGGAGAGGAGGCGAAGCGTCTGTTTCTTACTGTGATCCGGTGCGATGCGACCAAATGGTGCCTCGATGCGATGCGACGATCCGGTGCGATGCAACAAAATTGTGTCTTTGATGTGATGCAACAACGTGGATGCGATGCGTGCACGCCCGATGGCCGTGCGGCAAAATCGATTAACTTTGGAGCCGCGACAGGCCCTGCGACACGCTTCTCCTGTGATGCGACGGCAACCTCTGCGGCGGCGGCACGCTTCTCCAGTGATGCGACACGCTTCCTCGGCGATGCGACAGCGAACAGCTGCGGCGGCGACACGCTTCTTCGGCGATGCGACGGCAACTGCTGCGGCGGCGTCACGCTTCTTCCTCGTTGCGTCGCGCTTCCAGCTCCCAGCGACACTCAGTCTCCAGAGGGCCCAAAACAACAGCAGGCACCTCACTGCAGGTAGAATTCCCAGCAAGGAAATTCAGGGGGAGCTGGTGGTGAAGTCTTTGGGTCCCTGAGACTTCAGAACAGGAGGCAAGCTCAACTTCAAGCCCTTGGAGATCTTCCTCAAGATAGTAAAAGTACACACAAAGTTCCTTTTCTCCTTTCCTTGGCAATGAGTAACCACTGCAGGCCAACCCCAAACAGCAAACAACACAAGGACAGTCTCCTCCGTCAGCTTCCTTGGTTTCTCTCCTTGGCAAAGGGTTCGTCTTGATTCCCAGAAGTGATCTAAAGTTCTGGGGTCTGGGCCCCAATATTTATACTGCAAAATCCTTTGTTCTCTGAAGGCAGAGAGTGTCTGTACCCAGCCCAAACCAGTTCTGTCCTCCCTGGTGCAGCTTCCTGGCAGGAGGTGGAGACAGCATTGTTGAAAGCAGACCTGGCCCAGGTAGCTGAAAAGAAATCTCCTCCCCCTACTCTCTATTCTATGTAGGCTCAGGCATGTGAAAGGAAATCTCCTCCCCCTACTCTCTATTCAACCCAGGTCCTATTCAGCCCAGCCCTGACTCATCAGACTGCTGGAGTCAAAGCCCCCTCCAGCCCCCTGTCACTCACAAACCAGACATGGAATACACAAACCTAGCAGAGGCATACTGAATGGTTAGGCAAGAAAAGACCTACTTTCTAAAAGTGGTATTTTCAAACACAGAATATAAAAATCACCCACACTAAAAGATGTATTTTAACATTCTGAGTTCAGGCATACTAAACTTTATTTTCCTATCTTGTTCCTTGGGTCAGTTATGCTTATAAGATGTTATAAACTAACTGCCCATTCTGGCCTATGGGAACAGATAGCCTTGCAATAGTGAAAAACTAAATTGGCAGTAATTCACTATCAGGACATGCCACACACACCAGGGCATGTCCTACCTTTCACATACAATGCACCCTGCCCATAGGGTTACCTTGGGCCTACCTTAGGGGTGACTAACATGTAGAAAAGGGAAGGTTTAGGGACTGGCAAGTGGGTGCACTTGCCAAGTCGACATGGCAGTCCCAGACTGCACACAGGCTCTGCAATGGCAGGCCTGAGCCATATTTTACAAGCTGCTGCTGTGGGTGGCACAATCAGTGCTGCAAGCCCACCAGCAGCATTTGATTTACAGGCCCTGGGCACTCATGGTGCACTGTACTAGGGTCTGACAAGTAAATTAAATAAGCCAATCATGGAATCACTAATCCATACAACAATTTACAGGGAGAGCATATGCACTTTAGCACTGATCAGCAGTGGTGAAGTGCCCAGAGTCATAAAACCGACAAAAACAGGTAAGAAAAAATACAGGAGGAAGGCAAAAAGTTCAGGGATGACCCTGCAAAAAGGGCCAAGTCCAACACAAACCCCTTCCAGCCTAAACGCAGGGTAGACCAATCACTACCTTGATGGGCTTCCCTGCTTTGGGCGATAGAACATGGACCCTGGCCCGCAACTGCAGGGGCATACTTCAGTTCTATGCCAATCTGAACCCATTTGGATCCCTCTGTCCCTACTCTCAGGGCCCACTAAGCTAACCCATGGGGATCCCTTCTCCTCACCTGTGGACACCATCTGTGCAGCACCTAACCTTAGCTTGCTCACAGGTGTGTCCCAACAGACAGACAGTACCCACATGGCCAACACAGAGGTGTGGCCCAGTCCACCCCCGGGGTGTGACTCCTGTCCCCCTCCCAGGGGCAATTCTGTCCACCAGGACAGCAAGCCACAGTGGCCACTGACAGCTGTCAGTGATGAGAACCAGGCCCCAGGCCTTTCATGGTTCTCCAACCTCTGTGGTGTCAGAGAGCGGGGGGCAGTAGCCCCAGGTGCCTGGCACCCTTAGTCCACTCTCCCTCCTGTCAGGTCAGGTATGGCATCCTGACACTGACCCACCAGCCCCGGGCCTGTACCCGGTGGCTGGACAGGAAACTGGGGTGTGCTTTCCCACACCCGGTCCTCCTCCTTGGGGCTCTGCACCCTCCCACCTGGAGCGGTATCCCCTTCCAAAATTGTCAGGGCACCTGTGGCAGGTGTCCTGCACAATTCGCCCACCAGTTCAGGGGTTCTATCCTGCAACTGGGATCCCAGCTTAGGGTCTGTAACCTTAGACTAGGCAGAGGTCAGGGGTGAGGCTGCCCTCTCCCTGCCCCCCCTACTGGGGCCCTGCACCCCTCCACCTGGAGGGGTCCCCCCAGAAGACAAACCGGTAGGGGCACTGTTAGCAGTTGCCCTTCCCTCCAGGTCAGGCAACACCTGAACCTGGCTTCCCAACCCAGGGACTAACCCCTGTGGTTGAACACTTGCCCGGCGCACCAGGACTTCCTTGGGAGCACACATGCCCCCCGAGGGTAACACATAACTCATGTGTCGTGTGACAGTCTGCCTGGCGCAGATCTCCCGACCCCTGTCCATCTGACAGAGCGTGAAGATCCCCCAGGACAGAAGTGGTGTCACCATGGTCACTCCTAGGAGACTCAGACCTTCTGGCTGGCCCCTGACCCACTGGTTCTTCCACTGGGGACTCTCTCCCCTCTCACCCCTCAATCTGGACCTCTGCACCCTCCACTTAGGAGTGGCCCTGCCAGACACCAGAACTGATGGAGGTCTGCTTACAGACACTCCACGGTCTCCGGACACTAGGAGATCCCCCTCAAATGGACCACTAGTACAGCTTAGGCTCCTTACCTGGTGTTCCCTTAAGGAACCATCCAGGCCCTGAGACTGAGGTTGGGCACTTTCGGGACACATCCCAGTCTCACTCCTTCTCCTAGGAGACAGGACGTGAGGCACTACAACCTTCCCACTACAACAGGACCTAGCTGGGCTACTCTGAACCTCTCCCACCACTCTGGGCTGGAAGATACCTGAGCCACTCCTCTTAGGGTCACTCCCCAATGCCTCTTCAGACCCTTTGGAATCCATCAAAAGGTCTGCCTCCAGTGTGAGCTCCCTGGGGTCAGAGAATTCACATTCCAACAGGCGTTGGCATAGCTCTGGAAAACGGGGACTTAAAATATGCTCTCCACGAATTGAGTCATACAACCCCACACAGGTGTTAACCAAGCTATCCTTCACCTCACCATCCAGTGCCTTGCACACGTACCCCACACCACTCTCCTGAGATTGGCAAGACAGTGTCTGACTGTCTCTGTCACTCAACCCACACTCTTCTGGGCGGTCTTCACACTCACCCACCAGGACTTCAACCATGGGGGAACCCCTCTCCCTGCACCTCTCATCTACAGTCAGTAGAGTGTCCCTCCCACCACTAGGACTATGAACCCCTGTGCCAGTTCCCCAATACACCTCAGGGACACTGCACACCACTGGAGCTACCTCAGATCCTTGAACCCACTGGTGTATGTTAACCCCCTCCTTCAAGTCATGCGCCACATCTCTGGGTGTGTGTACTGCTCCCTCAGCACTCAATAATACAATTTTGCTGCCACCATCTGAGCTGGACTCCACCTCCAACTCAGCCAAGCTCCTTTCCTGAGCTACACACATTTCTTCTTCTTGGGCTAAGGCCCTCTTGGTCTCAGCCCTCTCGAGCGCCTCATCAAGCTCTCTCAGCCTCTGCTCACAAGCCAGAAGCCATCCATCTTTTTCTGTTTCTCCCTCACTTTCAGGGAAGTCCTCCTCCTCCTCAGACTCTACTGGTAGTGTTGGCCCCCGGCGGGGTAACTCATAATTAAATAGGGATGCCTCTAGATCCTCCCTGGACCTCCTCTTCACAGGCAGCCCTCTTTCCTTGCAAAACACACGTAGCTCCTTCATTGTGTAGATGAACATGTGCCAGAAGTCAAGTTCCATTTTGCAACAACTAACCAGAGTCTTAGTATAAAAAAATACTTCCAGGAGGACACCAGAATACAGAAAAACAGTATGTGGTTGCGTTATGGTCTGCACTCACTAGTAGTGTACACCAATCACTGTATATGAGTCACAAATGCAAGTCCAACATCCCACCGCTGCCACCAATGTTAGAAATGGGGGTCTCTAGTTGGCAGAGGTAGGTACCTTTGTCCAAATAGGGGCCCTTGCTTCTAGTCAGGGTAAGGGGGATACTCTCCTAAAATAACCCCTCCTCACCCCCTTGGTAGCTTGGCACGAGCAGGCAGGCTTATCTCAGAGGCAGTGTGTAAAGCATTTGTGAACACATACAGTAATACAGTGACAACACTACAAATGGACACCACACCAGTTTAGAAAAATAAGTAATCTTTATCTAGACTTAACACAAGACCAAACGACAAAAATCCACAATACAGTAATACAAATATGACTTTCAGATGGTAGAAATAGCTTAGTTCAATGTAGATGGTAAATGCGACACTTTACTCTCAAAGTACCTTGGATGCGTCACGCAAAACAAACAAAAGGGTCGCAGGGAAGGCAAATGCGTCAGTTCCTTGCTTCGGGGGAGGCGGCGCACCTGTTCCTTACTGCAGCGCAGGGGAGGCGATGCGTCTGTTCCTTACCGGAGAGGAGGCGAAGCGTCTGTTTCTTACTGTGATCCGGTGCGATGCGACCAAATGGTGCCTCGATGCGATGCGACGATCCGGTGCGATGCGACAAAATTGTGTCTTTGATGTGATGCGACAACGTGGATGCGATGCGTGCACGCCCGATGGCCGTGCGGCAAAATCGATTAACTTTGGAGCCGCGACAGGCCCTGCGACACGCTTCTCCTGTGATGCGACGGCAACCTCTGCGGCAGCGGCACGCTTCTCCGGTGATGCGAGACGCTTCCTTGGCGATGCGACAGCGAACAGCTGCGGCGGCGACACGCTTCTTCGGCGATGCGTCGCGCTTCCAGCTCCCAGCGACACTCAGTCTCCAGAGGGCCCAAAACAACAGCAGGCACCTCACTGCAGGTAGAATTCCCAGCAAGGAAATTCAGGGGGAGCTGGTGGTGAAGTCTTTGGGTCCCTGAGACTTCAGAACAGGAGGCAAGCTCAACTTCAAGCCCTTGGAGATCTTCCTCAAGATAGTAAAAGTACACACAAAGTTCCTTTTCTCCTTTCCTTGGCAATGAGTAACCACTGCAGGCCAACCCCAAACAGCAAACAGCACAAGGACAGTCTCCTCCTTCAGCTTCCTTGGTTTCTCTCCTTGGCAAAGGGTTCGTCTTGATTCCCAGAAGTGATCTAAAGTTCTGGGGTCTGGGCCCCAATATTTATACTGCAAAATCCTTTGTTCTCTGAAGGCAGAGAGTGTCTGTACCCAGCCCAAACCAGTTCTGTCCTCCCTGGTGCAGCTTCCTGGCAGGAGGTGGAGACAGCATTGTTGAAAGCAGACCTGGCCCAGGTAGCTGAAAAGAAATCTCCTCCCCCTACCCTCTATTCTATGTAGGCTCAGGCATGTGAAAGGAAATCTCCTCCCCCTACTCTCTATTCAACCCAGGTCCTATTCAGCCCAGCCCTGACTCATCAGACTGCTGGAGTCAAAGCCCCCTCCAGCCCCCTGTCACTCACAAACCAGACATGGAATACACAAACCTAACAGAGGCATACTGAATGGTTAGGCAAGAAAAGACCCACTTTCTAAAAGAGGTATTTTCAAACACAGAATGTAAAAATCACCCACACTAAAAGATGTATTTTAACATTCTGAGTTCAGGCATACTAAACTTTATTTTCCTATCTTGTTCCTTGGGTCAGTTATGCTTATAAGATGTTATAAACTAACTGCCCATTCTGGCCTATGGGAACAGATAGCCTTGCAATAGTGAAAAACTAAATTGGCAGTAATTCACTATCAGGACATGCCACACACACCAGGGCATGTCCTACCTTTCACATACAATGCACCCTGCCCATAGGGTTACCTTGGGCCTACCTTAGGGGTGACTAACATGTAGAAAAGGGAAGGTTTAGGGACTGGCAAGTGGGTGCACTTGCCAAGTCGACATGGCAGTCCCAGACTGCACACAGGCTCTGCAATGGCAGGCCTGAGCCATATTTTACAAGCTGCTTCTGTGGGTGGCACAATCAGTGCTGCAAGCCCACCAGCAGCAGTTGATTTACAGGCCCTGGGCACTCATGGTGCACTGTACTAGGGTCTGACAAGTAAATTAAATAAGCCAATCATGGAATCACTAATCCATACAACAATTTACAGGGAGAGCATATGCACTTTAGCACTGATCAGCAGTGGTGAAGTGCCCAGAGTCATAAAGCCGACAAAACCAGGTCAGAAAAAATACAGGAGGAAGGCAAAAAGTTCAGGGATGACCCTGCAAAAAGGGCCAAGACCAACATTCACATTTAAAAGTAGACATTGCACATATTTTATTAACTTTGGATGTATGCAGTACTGTGACAGTCAGCCTCACAAAAGCTTAGCAACAGTTGCATAGACCTACTGAACTGCTTTCCTGGCTGTCACAGTGCAATTATGTGACAGCACCACGCTTCCAAGTTATGCCCACACATTCTATAATGACCCTATTTCCACCACCATCTAAACCCCAGTCAACTCACCTCCACAATACTGCATATAGCTTTAGTCAATCTAACCATGCAGAAATACGACTATCAGACACTTCCTGCTATCACTGTGACTGCTCATATGTCACCTGGTTACATTGCTACATGTGTACACTTTCATACTATACAGCAGAAGCATCCAAATATGCACTATGAAAAAATGAAAAATAGAGATAGTTTTGTGGTCTAGTTAGAGCCTTTCATGTTGAAAATAGTGGCACAAATCTATTATGGAAGCTTGCACACTCTCTATTACTCCTGTGCTCTAGCATTTACTGGGCCCTTACGGAACTTTCACTCATCTTACGCTACTCATATATACAATTGGTTCTCCGATGGATCTTGCTCTGTGCGGAAAGGGGTTGGATATTCAGGGAATGGACAGTTACCCAATGAGGAATAGGATAACTGTATCTAAATCCAATTTCAACAACTCATAGATTGATTTTTCCCAATACGTAGATAACCCAATTAATGTTCATTTTCATGGAATGATGAGACAGAACAGCAAAATCAGTTTAAAATTAAAGTTTTAGTTATTCAATCTAAAGGTTAAAGAACATTTGCATTCAATAAAAATGGCATGCAACTCTATGATCAATTTGTAATGGATTTAATGAATACCAAGCCTCTGAGATTCAGGGAGAATAAGATGGGAAAATCTTCCTGAGCCGAGGCAGATTCTGATCACATACAGCGTATGTATCGATAGGGATAGGTAGCCAGGAAGAGCCTGAGTAAAGACTCTCAGGAGAGTTCAGCAAGGTTCCAAGTAGCCAGTCCAGTTCGTCAAGACCGTGATCTGTCTCAGTTCGTGGCTGTAAGAGCAAGAGTCACAGCGACATGTCCTGAACCCTTTATACGAAATGGTTCAATCTGCAATCAGGACACCATCAGCCGTAACGAGTCCAAGTTACCAAAATCTCAGAAACCAGTAGTGCAATAGCTGCAAGAAGCTCTCAGAAGCTCCAAAAAAAAAGCTCAAGCTCCATAGCACCGAAGGCGCAAAAAGCTCTCTTGTTCTTCCAAAAATGAGCAGTTATAATGGAATAGTTCCTGGGTCACACTCCTTGACATCACCTCAATCTGTCAGACCATTCAGTTCATTGGCTAATCTGCAATAGGGTGATGGTGATGTGGCAAAAAGAAGACACAAATCCGGAAGAATTAGGTGAATCAATTACGCAGTTACTTAGGTCATGTAAGCATAAGACACATTGAACAATAGGGTATTAAAACGAAAGCATATGGGTTCAACAGGTCTCATTCCCAAGCAGCTGTTTCAAAGTGTAACAAAAATTGTTGCAAGTGCACTATTCAGTCTGGGAGATGTCAAAAGCAACAGTTTATCATTTCAATACAACTTGTAATATTGAAAACAATTCTCATACGCTTGGAAATGCTCAGTCCATGACTTCACTGGAAAGGGAAATGAGGCCTACATGAAATGTGGGCTAATATACCACAAGATCATGTTAATTTGTGAATTATACATTAATAGGGAACTAGTATGTGAATTCAAAATATGACAGAAATACATTAGTAAACATTTCATTCTGATCATAATTAACACGTCAGTATAAAGTACTCATAAAAATGTGTTTGTTGTCGACATTAATCATATAAGAAAATGTAAATAAGTCTTTGTCGTTGATGTGTTATTTGACTAATACATGTGTGAAATACATGCTAAACAAGTTTCATGAGAACACATCTAAATATAGTTGTGTAGCACCTACTTTTCTTTTGTCATTTTCGGTGCACACATTATTGTGTGTATAACAAAATGACATTATAGTTAATTTTCACATGAAACCAAACTAAATCATATTACATTTCTTTCAGTCTTATTAATTTTATATTCAGTCCATAAAAATCAAATCAATTAGCAATAAAATCCAAAACATGAGATTTTTCTCCTACATTATCCTAACACGTATAAATGAGAAAAAATTGTATTTCAAGATTATCAGTCACATCTATATTAGTTATATGAATAAAAAGCCTAAAATCTATCTTTTCTTCTGCATGCTTTTACGATGCAGTAACTAAAATTCATATTAATATCAATTTTTCAGAACATGAAACTGTGCACACGTTCTCTGTGGTTTACACAGAAGTTGTCACTTTCATTTTTTATTATCAATAAAATCATTTGATGTCATCTCTGCTCTATCATCTGTGTGTATGAAGATTCGTTTGTTTATTGGTGTGCTTCTTGATGGCCTCTCATGAGTTTGTGCCCAATGACTGTCAGGTGTGTTTAAGCTGCCATTGTCAGTGTGAATTGCTTATAGTTTCGTCGACATCGGGTGCAACCAGCATATGTGTTGTTTAGTTGTGCACATCAATTATTACGCACCACAAGTATTCAGAACACACAGAAAACGGTAAGTAGCGCTTCAAGAGGGCAATCACAGATTGTATACCCGAAATCAGCGGGACTGTATGTAAGCAGTGACAGCAATGACAGCAGTTTAACCACCCATGACAGTCTTTGGGTACAACCTCACGAGAGGTTGCATATGTTAAATGAGCAGGACGTCCTATTGTTTCAGATACATCACCTATGTTATTAAGGGGGGGAGGGGGTACACATATACATATCCTCCCAACCAAGAGATTGAGGTCAACTAATTGTAACCAGTAGCAATGTCTTGCTCTGTTTTATCGAACTCGACGAACTTAGGTTTAATAAATGTAACATGAGTAAATTGAGAACATTTTATCAGTATTGTATAACGTCAGGCATGATATGATGAATGACAACTGAATAGAGACATTGCTTTGATTTGATTCACAGGACACCACCTGATGAATGTCCAATTGGGCCAAATGGAAAATGGGACACAGAAAAATGAATTAAATTTGACACAGAAATAAAAGAAGCATGTACATAACCAATTGTGAGGAATGAAAATGTATTAGACACCAACGCTATTAAGCTTGATAAAAACTGTGATCAAACAAGAGGCCTGTACAGATACCCCACAATTAGTATTCCACGGAGGACACAGTTCCGATCCAGACATGCAGACATGAGCGTTGAACATAGTGGCACAAACAGCCAGCATTAGCAGTTTTTAATGAATGAATAAATAAATAAAATGTGCAAAATACAAGATAAACATGATGAGCTGCGGTAGAAACCTGCCTTCTCTTGTGACTTTTTTCAACTAAAGGATGGATCAGTTCGTTGCACATCTGTAGTGCTTTACCTGCTGCGGAGGTGCTGCAGATGGAGGCTGGGATAGAGCGAAACGTTGCCGGGAGAGTCACTGTTGCGGTAGCACCTCTGTTGGGTGGCTAGGAGTCTGCTGCAGGGCCCCCACTCCCTCGAGGGTATGCTTAGTTTCTAGCACTCGAGCAATGTCTTCGGGAGCGGCAGGAATTTCTAGGTGTACCAGCTCCGGAGCATGTCACTGAAGTACAAAATGACAGTTGGTAGAGACTAGTGCGGGAGGAGGGGCTGGGGCAGGGAGACGCCGAAGAGTTTGTTGATTATGTAGACACTGAGGGCTTGGGCCCCACTAGAGGAGCAAGAAGAATCAGAGGGTTGGGTTGCCAGGGACACTGATGGAGTGTGCTGTTTTTGACCTTGAGGGCTCTGGGCACACTGCAAGGGGGGTAACGGAGGGAACTCTGAGGGCTTAGGGCACAATGGAGGGCAGGGAGGCTAGAGAGCGCAGTGTGCAGTATAGGATGTATATGATATGACCTCATGTTTCATTGGTGTCATCATACGTAATGTGATGTTTGGAACCTCTAGGACAGTTGGATGAGATCTTAGATCTGCTTGTTGCTCTAGGGAGATTTGGAATAAACCTAAATTAATTGTCATTATCTTGAGGTGGAGGGCAGCTTCTTGATGAAACAGAGATTCCTACGAAGATGTTGGGGACACTGAAGGCTGGGTGATTCTGGAGAGTAAGTATGTAAGTTTATTTGTAAAGTGCGTAGTTAATTAAGACCACTAGACTGATAGTAAAATCAGAAAAATGAGCAATAAGATACATTTCCCAAACAATATTGTCATTGCATAACTGTTTCTCATTTGTTTCCATTAAAGAGGCCTTAAAGTAGAAGTAAAATATTAAAGTGCTCATCAAGAGATAAGATTCACTGTGCAGTTGTGCAAAGTGCACTCTTGTGCATGATGACAAGGCGACATCAGGTAAGTAAATATCGATTATGCAAGTTAATAAAAGCCATAACATACTTCAAAATAATGTTACATGTAAAGCTACCTCAATGGGTTTGCATGAAGTCGTTAAAACAAGAAAGGAGTATACATACATATGATATTGCTGCACCATTTAGGAAGGTTCGCAGTCCTTCCGCTTTTGTGCTGCTTGAATTAAACAATTTGGAAAATGGCAATTCAAGATTGTGTCTGCTGGTTTAAAACATGCAATAACTGCCTGTCTGCAGGAACGAATGCCTCGTTGGTTCCATAGCGCTCTCAGCAAGTTCCTCCTTTCCCTCATGAGGCCCGGACAGATACAGATTACATGGACGACAGGGCTTTAAGTGGGCCGGGTCTCACCGGGTCTGAGCACCGGCAGTTTTTTAAAGGGGGCCTCGAAACGGGTCTCTATCGGGCTCTGTTTTGTGCCCTGGCACAGGCGGTCCGTTTTTTTCGAGCGTTATAGGGGAAGGGAAATCCTTTAAAGAGAGTCATTTTCTCTCTGGATTTCCCTTCTCTTTTTGAAACTCAGGAGCAGCAACATTGTCGTGGGGTCACCAGGGCTTTAAGTGGAAGCTTTTTCAATATTATATACAAGCCAACGTTGCTGCTTATTTATCTTATGCAACTAACAACCATTGACAAAGCCAATAGTCCTGACTTGTTTTAGGTATGATGTTACTTGTTGTATCATATATCTGGATGCAATGACAAACAGCAAAATACCAGTCGGGCGGCACACTATGCTAAGAACAGATTTTTAACTTACCAGTTTTTAAGCCACTCCCTTAATTACATTGGCCACGCCCCTTTGAGAGACCCCCCAGTTTTTTCAGCCCACTTAAAGCCCTGATGGACGACATTCTCCTCAGCTGTATGGCACAGTCTGCATATGGATAGTTCTTTACAGCATATCCAGGGCACGTGGGTGTGACCAGGGAGAAGCCAAAAAGGTGCCCTATGAATGACTCCTTTAACTGCATAGACCATCCAGCGTCCAAGTTTGGCTGAGATTTAAGGATTTCGTATTCATTTTTAACTGTCTAGGCCTGTGATCTGTTAGATAGAGACTCTTTATCAATGACAGATATTTTTTTTGTTATGTCGTTTATACATTTTTTGAAGGCCCCCTATGAGAGTGTTAAGTCCCATGTAGTTCGAGTTCCGAAGTCATCAATGGCTGTATTTAGACAGTGACCAGATGGAACACTTAGATTATTTTTTATTTCATGACAGAGGAGAGGCAGTGAGCTGGTGGAAGCAATCAGGGCACACGGTGGACAAGCGTAAAGCAAGGGTGGGTTCAGGCGCATTCTGCTAGGCACACGGAAGGCTTAATACACATGGAAAAAGATATAAGCAGGGGATGGAAGATGTGGGGGACACCGGAGGCTTGCTTTTCTGTTGTGCTTTATCCTGCCGCGCCTAGAGAGATCAGCTGTTGTAGTAGTGTTAAACAATCTGTCACTGGGATCCTATCACCAGAGTAGGCATAGCATCAGTAGCACAGGGCAGAGCACCTTAATTGCAACTGCCAGTCTGTGTACCACACTCCAAGATCAGGCAGTGGGTGGGGTGGAAGTGGTTACTGAGGCAAAGTCCGTTCAGGGACCCATCAAAGGCTGATGCACAGAGAGTGAAGCTACAGAGCCTAGATTTTGAAGCCAGCCCAACTTTGCCTATAGTAACATAGGCTGAATGACAAAAGCAGTTTTGATAGTTACTCTTGCGTTGGTATCAATCCAGCACTTAGTACAGTACCCCACCACCACACCAAACTCTTAACACCCAGGAAACCCCATCTACCACCCCTCAACCCCAGCCATTGAGGGATGTTTGCAGCTGGCAAGGCCCAAACTGGCTGAGAGATGTATAGACAGAAGAAAACGTTGATAAGGTACCAAAGATCAGGGTTACCAGCCCATAACTCGATGTCCTATATCAGTCTCAGTTTGTGGAACAGCTCCCAAAAATCCTGCACTGCTGCATGAATAAGAGGCAGAAACAAATCTCTGCCACTCTGTCTATATTTGAATTAACCGAGGTCTCTATCCCCCCTGACCCCACCTACAGCTTCCAGCAGTTGCGGCTGGTAGGAAACGGTGGCGGGAGGTGGGGGAGTGTGGGGGACTGCGGGGTCGGTAAAGAAAAAAAAAACTTACCTGGGTCACCGGCGCCAGCCGCCGTCCCTCCTTCAAGCATGAACCAGAAGGACCATAGCCTTCCAGAATCCCTTGACCAATCACAACGCTGCCTTACAGCAGCATTGTGATCGGTCTGAGCGCAATGGTTCGGCGCTCAGATAGGAGCTTGGAGATTGTGCATGTTCTCCAGCCAGGCTGTATAATACAGCCTGTGGAGAACAAGCACAGTGCGCATGACGGTTTGGCCAGCCCGAGACGGCTGGCAAAACCGTCATGTGCACTTAAGGTGGAGCCACCACTCCTCCGGCATCGAGGTCATGGGAGACCAGCCCCGCCCCACCCTAACAACCTGGCTGACTGCAGTGCAACTGCAATTCTAAAAATAAAATGATAGTAACGCTTCGTTGTTATCATTTTAGTTTTCTTTTGCACTGCCTTAAAATAGTGGGGGGACGCTCCTCCGCCTTAGCGGAGGAGCCGCCCCTGGTTTCCACTATTCCTCTGGTTTGGCCACAGCCTCAGGATGAACAGATTCTAATTGGATTCACATGGAACACAAACATAATGCGCACTCTAGTTGATGTGCAAATCATGATGCATCTGCTGGCCATCTTTTGTTCGTTTGGCCAGTTCTGCGACTCTGAGCTCATTTAACAAGTTGAAAAGAGCACTCTTTTAGAGCGTGCACCTTGAATGTCGATGTAACACATTATGGAGGACAAAGTATTAAAAAAAAAAAAAAAAAGACAGGTAAGTAAGTCTAGGTTTTCTATACCGAACTACAAATCAAAGGACCTATGTGGTACTTCTATCTTTAAGGTACATAAATGTGGAGTTAGGAATAGTAAATCTATATTACACCAGATGCATTTACTTTCAATATTTTGTTCCTCAATAATCTGCCTGCAATACTCTTGTAGCACGGTATTCTGCTGGTTGATATTCAGTAGTACAATCCTCTTTTAGCGAACTGCATTAAAGTATGATGGAGAATTTCCTCTTGCTTGTAGCAGCTTCATTATATTGTAGCTTGGTGGCCATTTCAGATGAGGGGGAATGCCTTCAGGAGCCAATGGGAGTGTGTTGGACTTGGCCCTTTTTGCAGGGTCATCCCAGAACTTTTTGCCTTCCTCCTGTATTTTTTCTGACCAGTTGTTGGTGGTTTTAGGACTCTAGGCACTTTATCACTGCTGTTCAGTGCTAAAGTGCATGTGGTCTCTATGGTAAACTTGGTAAGATTGGTCTACACCTGTTTGGCATATTTAATTTACCTGTCAGTCCCTTGTACAGTGGTATCTCATATACCCAGGGCCAGTAAATTAAATGCTACTGGTGGGCTTGCAGCGCTGCTTGCGCCACCCACCAAAGTAGCCTTTCAAACCTGTCTCAAGCCTTTGCCACTGCAGGGCCTGCGCGCACAGTTACTGTCGCTGTGACGTGGCACATAAAGTGGTTGCCACGTCTGTGACTCCCCTTTTACTACATATCAGTCACCCCTAAGGTAGGCCCTAGCTAGCTCTATGGGCAGGGTGCGGTGTAGGTAAAAGGTAGAACATATGCCTTAACTGTGTGGAATGTCCTGGTAGTGACAAACAGCCTATTTGGTTTCTCACTGCTGTGAGGCTGCCCTCTCATAGGGATGCATTGGGGATTCCCTGCTATGTGCTTCAGTGGTAATTCCTGACATGAGAGGGGTAGCGTAATCAAGTTTGGTATGTTTGGAACAGTGGTGATAAATGCTGCATATTAGTGTTCGCTGATTTATTATTACTATTTTAGAAGTTGCCACTTTTAGAAGTAGGCATTTCTGTGGGCTATATGTCTTTGGTCCTCTGCTAGGATGTGTATTGACTGTCTGGCTTTGGAGTGACAGGGGCTGGGGAGGTGAAGTGGCTCCAGAGAGTCTGGGTGAGTCAGCCCTAGGCTGAATAGACCTGGTCTGCATATGGAGTGGTGGGAGGAGTAGCAACTGCACCTGAATAAGGGCTGTGCCTGCCTTCCACAATGATGGCTCCGCCACCCTGTGGTGTGTCTGTGGCCAGGGCTTACACTTGCAATGGGGAGTGTTGTGCACTTGCAAAGTGATCCCCAGAACTGGTTTGGACTGGGCTCAGAGCCCTGGGCCAGGGGAGGACAAAGACACTTACTGGTATAAGTACTGGGGCTGGGACCCCATGTCTGCTGAACTTCTGGAACAGGACTGAAAAAGAAGAAAATGCATGGGACCAGGGGAGTGCTGTGTTGGCAGGGAACCGCCACTGTGACTTTGCCTGGGGAGCTGATAGGCTGAAGGGACTGTATCCCTGCCCCAGGGCCTTGTGTGCTGGCCTGCTGCCGGATTCCCTGGTTTCAGTCTTCATGGTGAGGACAGGTGAATCGCTTTACCTTCAATTTCATTGCCCTGCCTGATTGAGCACAGCGTGTGGTGGGCGCTGTGCTCTTCGCCTGGTTCATGTCAGCAGCCCTGTGGAACTGGGCCTGCCCTGGAGAGCGCTTTTTCTTGGTGATGCCCTCAGCGCTGTGGAGACCGGGGGCTTAGGGGGCCTTGCCCTGTTACTGGCCATCAGAGTGAGCCCGCGCTTGGAGGTCCCCCCGGGGCACAGGCAAGCATCCACTTCGGTGCCTCCTGCTTGTACAGAAGTCCCGTGTGGAGAGGGGGTTTCCCAGAGGCTGCCGGGGAGCGAAGAGCCGAGCGAGCTCCCTGCGATGGGAGAAACAAAGAGAATAGAGTGCCTGGTGGGTGTGGGTCACGGAGGACCTGTAGCGCATTCTTCAATGACCAGAAGGTATCGGGTGGGGCTGGGAGCAGCAATATCTCTCATGCCAGACCCCCGTGAGGCGTGAGGCGGAGGGTCGGAACGAGCCCAGAGCGCTGTCGGAGGCCGCCTCCCACTGATGGCTGCCGCCTAACACGCTCAGTCCCCAGTGATTAGGGAGGGGGGCTGAGCTTCACCCGACTGAGCCGCGCTCCCGTAGAGCGCCAGCCTTTGGCGAGGGGAGGTCTCCCGCCATCTTGGGCAGTGCAGGTGCCTTCCCTCCAGGTCGCATCTACCTAGGGGCATTGTGGTGTCTTGGGAAGCCAGGGGTGAAACATCCACGGAGGCCCCTGGCTAGGGTTACCACATTCCCAGGAGTAGGTGGGCATGTGGCCCAGACGCCTACGGGAAGACCCCCAGTACCCGCATAAGAGTGCAGGTGACTGTTGTTCCCAGATGGGTGGTGGACAGCTGGCAATGTGAATATGTTGCATCCTATGTACTGTGCAGTAATGGTGGTGATATGCCTACTGTTGGCCTGAGGGTTCCAATATGCGCACAGTAATGATGTGACTATGATGTATGCATAATACCTGGTACATGTGCCATACTGTGATGTGTTATGCCCTGATGTGATTATGTTTACATTGCCAGGGTTGCATCACCTGTACAGTGAGGGGTTGTGTTGATAATATGTACACGCTGCAAGTGTTTACTATGGTGCACTGCTAATTATGTTCTGCCTATGCTAAGTGTACTCCTACCAGTAGCTACTGGTCCCTAACTGTACTGTTTATGACAGTGGCTCGATTGGCCTAAGTGATTTATGTAATCCCTGTGAAGTCATGACAAGTGCCTAGTGACACAGTGTATTATTATATGTGATTGCGTTCTAATGTGTTTTTATGGATAACACAAAGGGTATTTTTATATAACCTTCTGTGGAGTTTCTTTTGTAGTGTGCCTAGTGTGTCGCTGCTGTGTGAGTGTGTTCCGCAAACGCTTCACACATTGCCTCTGGTATAAGCCTGACTGCTCTGCCAAGCTACCACGGGGTGAGCAGGGGTTATCTTCAGCGTGTAACTCCCTTGCCCTGACTAGAGTGGGAGTTTCTGTCTGGCTTAGGCGCACGCCCTAGCCAACCAGAAATACCATTTCTAACACAGTGCAATACACGCACCTTTTCTGCAGAAGCACACAACACTGACCAATATACCAACATATGGTCATACCCAAATTCCCTCTTCCAGGAGTGCATTTTACCGCTTTTTGTCTGGCGATCACATAAGGTAACTAGAAAAATGCACTGTCATGCCAGACCTAAAAACGTGGAGAGGAGGTTGTTGCAGGGATGTGCGGGAGTGATTTATATTAAAATAAAATAAATTAAGAGTGCAATTGTTAATGCAGGCAATAAAGCTATGCATTTCTAGAAACTATAGTGCCATAGACACGGATTTAGACAGATGGTAAAGAGAGACCTTTATTATCACCAAATTCAGTTAACATGTGAAATATTTATGCTTACTTCATTAGATGACTGTTATTTGACAGTAACAAACTGCTGCTTGTGGAAGGTCCGATGCTTTGTGTAATACATATTAAGCAGGGCCATGCTTCGCAGATTCTATCTGCATGCAAAGCAGAATTGGCGAGCGCCCAACTCACGAGCTGTTCACTATCTGTATGCACCAAACACTCCGAACTATCGCTTTTTATAGCTCCATACGCACAAAAACCAACCAACAATGCTGTGTGCGACTACACGGAACATTTTATCCCTGGATGTATAGAGTGCCAGTTCACAGAAACTTAATTTAGATCTGTGATGCACAAATTATTTACTGCGTTTTGTAAATTACTCCCATCTGGCAAATTTTCTAATAAGCAAATCACTTGCTTATTAACCAAATACGATTTTCCATAGTTGTTCTATCCGCGATTTGCATATTTGACAATAGCATCAGCTTGTACCAAAATGCAGTCCAAATTTAAAATCGTCAACATGACAGAAAAGGTGCAAACTTTTCACGAATTTACTTTGCATCTCCTCCTTCCTGCTGTTTGTTGACAGTAACAATTTTGTAACTAGGGCCACTGAGCTGACCATTCTGTGGTAATGAGCGTGCACCATCCAGTGTTTGTGCAGAGGCCCCACCCACTCAAGTCATAACACATGACACCGCTCTACAGGCCTGGCAACTCTGCGGAGATGTGTTCTACTTGTTGTAAGAATCCATTTCTGGTTTGCAAAGCTTTGGGTCATGGGAAGTAAAAATAACCTCTCAGAGATGCCACAACCATCACATGGTGGAATATGTCACTGTTGATCAAATCTGAACAGCTGGATGTGACAACATCTAAATTGCTTTTTTACTCTTCTTAACACTGTTGATTGTTTTAATACGGTTGGCAGATACTTGCATCCATCTGTTATGTCCAGTTTTTGCAGAAAAATGGTGTTTATGATCATTTGCTGTAGTTTTTCTACTCAGCTCCGCACACATTGACTGTTTTTCATTGGCACACTTACATTTCCATTGCTCGTTATTCTCCTTTGACATTCTTCATTTATTTACCTTTTTGTTTTAAGTGCTTCGGGCTAAAGCCACGTCTACCAATTATTGAGGTAGCAAAGTGTGGGTGGGGGGGGTCGGTACGCCCCGGGCTGCATGAGTTCTGGGGGCGCGGGACAGCCATCGCAGGAATCGCCAGGGTTGGATTGGGATTAAAAATCGGGCCGGTCACGCAAAATAAAGTGGCCCTCATTTGCATATTGCCTTTCCGCAAAACACTGCTTCAGCAAAGTTTTATAAAAGGAAGGGGGGGTCACTGACAGAGGCATGTTTTATTAACTTTACTTAGATTAAAAAAATGCACAGATTAGTTCACACTGGTGAAACACACCTGAAAACAAGTGAGGCCGCTTTTGCTCAGGCCCCCTGCCCCCACTCAATATGCATACATTAATGGGCCGGCCCAGCGAGAGAAAGGGAGTGACACCTCTGCCGTTGATAAAAGGGAGGCAATGGACGCCCATCTGCCTCCAAAAAGGCCACTCAGGCACCCACTGGGCCGCTGGCAGCATCCGAACAACACAGAGATCGCCCAAATCGGCCCCAGGCTGCCCAAAAAAGCAGCCCACAGCTGGAACAAGGATACCGGCCATTCGGCCATTGCCCGAGTGCCGGCCTTACCAATCCGACCCTGGGAATCGCCAACACCCCCCCCTTACATTCGGCCGCCGCGGGCGGCACGAGGTCTAGCTACGCCACTTCTACCGATGAAGATACTTTCAATGATAGCATAAACGTTGTGTACTTTTCAATTCTTCTGTCAAATCTTCTAGTTCGACAGAATACCCTTCTCATGAAAATGTTTTGTTTTGTCGTTGATTTATGTTTGTTCCATCCAGGGGCATGAAGACTGTATGATGTACCAATGCCATTCATTCTTTTACTCTTTAAACAGTTACATTATTGGCAATAAACTTGAACACCTTAAAAAATAACATAGGCATAATATTGTGAGCCCATCCATGGTCTTAATTTTATGTGTCATGTGTCTATAATATGCGCTTGAGAAAGGAGAAAACAATACTGAAGAGTTATCAGTAGGGCCACTGAAACTGCATAATTCTTCGGCTGTGCCTTTTGTGCGTAATTATGGATTTACAACACTTGCAACATAATCCACAATTTTTTGCATAATTTGAAGATTTCAACAAAATACTTTTTATCTCAATTGGATCAAATGTTGCTAAAATTACTGCAAGTGGAATGCACAACACACCTTAATTTAAAAACCAAATTTGTCACTTTTCAACTGATGATTCTGTATTTAATAAATAAACAAGTGTGGTGGTTTCCCACTTGGTGCTAATAATAATGCACTATGGAAATAGAGCCTGTTTGCAACTGGAAAATATAAATTACGTAGGATGAACATATTTATTCTTTCTTTCTCATTAAGATATCTTGTTTGACTAGTCATCCAAGTGAATATTCATTCAACATATACAGTATTGTCACAGCAGCAGGCAGTTATTTCAGTCAGTCAGTCAGAAACTTTATTCGGTCATTACGACCATTAAAGTGCAAAAGAGTACAGTACAATAAGTTCATTAACACATACATTGCCATAATTCGTTGTACAAACAAAGTTAGCTGACGGATCAAGAAATATTAACTTAATAAAAACAGTTAAAATTGTGATTTAAAAAATGGTGGGTAAGCTGGAGAAAGAGCTCTCGCATGTTGAAACCCATAAAGGATTAAGTAAAAGTGCAAGTGCGTGTAGTGCAAAAGTACAATATTGCATATATGGTGTTATTACAGTATGAGTACAACGTCGTCCATTTTCCAGTCAAATAGCTCCACCAATTAAGGCAACAAACCTGACAAGTGAAAGCAGCAGTTTGTAAAAACAATGCGTTAATAAAAACCATGGTACAGGTGGAATGAAACCTAGACAGAGAATGTACTGGAGAGGAAGTTCTCACAGGTTGGAACCCTTGGGGAAATGCATGAAAGTGCAAGTGCGTTTAGTGCAAAAATACAATATTGCATACATATTAGAAGATACATTGTGGGCACAGCTTCCATTATTGATCAAATAGCTCCATCAGAATGAAGCGGCTACTCCAACGAATAAAACAAGAATTTATAAAAAGAACAGTGGATTAATAGTACCATGGTACAAAGGGAACCCAAAGGATGTTGTGCAAATGACCCATATACATGTTCATGGTGGCATGAACGCGATTCCGGATGTTATTGATACGTGGGGCATAAAATAAGGCTATAAGCTATCTAAAATAAAAGTCAATATAAAGTCTGAAAATGTGGTTTAACCATTCTGCAGTGCATGCCTCCTGATAAACCACATTTCCCCCAAGAATTTGGCTACTGCACAAACTACTAGTGGTCTTGTGTCTGTTTTTAGGATACGTAGTGCTTCTTGGTGGCATTGGGTACCCATCTGCCTGCAAACAGGGGCTAACCATTTAAGTCTCGGGGATTTATACAGTGGACATGCAAAAAAATGTGGTTAATCGTCTCATAGATCCCTGGGCAACATGGGCAGCAGCGTGATGCAGCCGAGGATCCCCGCTGCCACGCCGCTGTGAATGATTTCAGAGGGAGGGTGCCAAATCTAAATTGAATATATAACTTTCTATCATGCAGAATGGTGATGACCTCCATGTACTGCTCGTACACACCTAGTAACTTAAACTCCAGAAATTCTAATGTAAGACGGCCTCCTATTGTGTGAGTGACATTTCTCTGTTACACCCAATTCCAATAGTGGGTCTTAATGTATTCTCTGCTAAGCAGTAAACTGGTGTCGGACTCATACCACAGATTCCCCAGGCCTATGGTGGAAAGCAATGACTGGATGTTGCTAAACCACCCAATATTTTTAATACAATCAAGCTTGAGGACTTCTTCAAGGGCAGCTGCATAGTGGATAAGCTCGGGTGTTTGTTTTAAACGCAGCCAGAAACGAACGGGGCGTAGCCTCGCTTTGTCCACTATGGTGGTTCTGCCCATGTCTAACCTTAGCGGGAGAAGTGGGGTACTCTGGGGGAGAGAGCAAAGCGATCTCAAAAATTTATTTTCTGTACGGAGAAAGCCCTCTAGATTGTCAAACCCCCAGATTTCAGTCCCATATAGAGCTGAACCTACCACCTTCTGATCATATATCTGAAGTGGGGCTGCCATCGGTCTAGTTTGAGAAGCCCTGTGCTCTGTAATCAGCACCCCGTGGTTTTCCTCTGCTGAAGGATTCGCTTCGAGATATGCTGTTTCCAGGACATTTTCTCCATGAGGGTTACATCCAAATAATCAAAAGTGTCCACTCTCTCCAGAGGAGTCCTCCCCCAACAGCAGTTTGCCTCTGAACGATTTGTGGGGTTTCATCAGCATGAGCTTTGTTTTTGAGGTGTTAACCTCCAGTCCTCTCATTCCACAAAAGGCCAAGAAGTGATCAAGTAGCAGTTGAAGGACACTGGGGGTCTTGGAAACCAGTAGAGTGTTGTCCGCTAACAATAAGGTTGTTATTTTTACTCTCCCCATTGAGGGGGTATCTGCGTGGACTTCTGCTTGGTGTTTCACCACTCCGTTTATGAAGAGCAAGAATAGGGTGGGGGGCCAGGACCCAGCCCTGCCGTACCCCTCTAAGGACTTTGATTGAGTCTCATAGCTGCCCTTGATCCTCCCAACGAACCCTTGCATCGTTATCTTCATGCAAGTGGACTAAAAGTGCCAAGATGTCAGTTGGAAGCCCCAGATCGTGTAGGACATGCCAAAGTGTAGGTCTGGGGATAAGGTCGAAGGCCGACTTTAGGTCAATAAAGGCAGTGTAAAGACTGCCCTGTTCTAATGTCACTGTCTTCCAGGCCAACAAGGTGAAACGAAAGACCTGATCAATGGTGCTGATTTTCCTCCTGAACCCCGCTTGGAAGTGGGATAGTATGTTGTTCTCCTCCATCCAATCAGTGATTTTAATGAGAAGAGCACGGGAGAAGACCTTCTGTACACCATCAATCAGGCTAATCGGCCTATAATTGGAGGGCAGCGAGCGATCCCCCTTCTTGAAAACCGGGATAACCTCAGCTCCCTTCCACGACGGAGGTATCGGGCCCCAGCAGCTATTCCATTCGCTAGTGTACGGATGTAGTTGGACCAATTGGGAATGTCGATGAGAAAGACATCTCCAGGTACACCATCAGGACCCGAGGCTTTGTTTTTAACTATAGAATTGATGCTTTGTGTTATATCAGCTGAGGAGAATAAATCGCTATTGAACTGGGTGCTTGTATATTCCTTGAAGGAGCCTTCAGTGTCCGTCACTCCTGATCCCGAATATACTGCAGAAAAGTGATTAAACCAGGCAGCCTCTGCAATGTTGTTAGTTGGTGGTCTAGGTCTTTCAGCGTCACCCCTAGTGACTAGCAACCAGAACTGCTGAGAATCTTTCCTTTGGCAGGCATCACGAATCTGTAGCCAACGGTTCTCAGCCCACTCCTTTTTTGCTTCTGCATGCGCTATCTTGTAGGATCTCCTAGCCAGTCTCATGTCTGCTACTTTATTTGCTTTGATCGCAGCTGCCAAATCTAGCTGTAGTTTCTTACATTTTTGATTGAACCAGGAAAATAGAGAATTGACAGATGGCTTCTTGCAGTGAGATCTCCGCAGGCTGAAGTGGGAAGCTAGCTGAGTAAAAAAAAGACGTGTGAATGGCTGTGACCATTGCAAGCTCATCCCGCTGCTCTAGTCTATTATGGAATTTACTAATACTATCCAGAACTGTTTGCTTTATGACTTTGAGTTTGTTGGTGTCAGTAGCTACACGCGCCCATTTAAGGCGCTTGTTGTCATTCGTAGGGCATATCTCCTTGGACGAAAGGTTTGTGCCAGAGCTGCTGCTGTTCTTAGTCCAAAAAGTGGTCATGGCAAGCTCAAGAGGGTTATGGTCGCTGTCTATAGTCGACCCGACTACCATGTCCAACACTTCGGTCCACAGTCTCACATCTATCAATACATAGTCGATTCGGCTCATGTTAGCAGTTCTGTTGAAGGTATTGGCCCCCATCTTCTTGGATATAGTGCGACCGTTGGCTGCCCTAAGCCCATACTCAAGGGTTACGGCTTGGAGCTGCAAGGCAGTTTGTGTCCATTTTTTGATTGGTTGTAAATCAAGGGGAGGGACTTGCCACAACTCATCTACCTGGTCACTGTCTGTTACGTCATCTGAGCCCAATGGTTCAAAGGTGGTATTGAAATCTCCTGCTATTAGTAGGGAGATGAGGACTCTCTTTCCTCAAGACAGTCTTCCAATGCTTGAATAGTTGGTGAGTTGGAGCCCATCTTGACACCACGAGCATAGACATTATATATGTCCACCGCCCTACCATTCCTACCCCTAAGGTTGATCACAAGAATGTTTGGGCTATTGGTCTTGATCTCTCTGGTGGTACATTGCAATTCAATCTTAATCCAGGTCATCAGCCCCGCTGCCGGTCGGCCTGGTCTAGTGGTGACTGCCGGGCAGCTTATCGTGACATATCCAGGGATAAAAACAGGTACAGGTGCCCACGTTTCCTGTAGGATACAGATATCAAATTGTTCTATATACTGAATCCAATGAGGGAGTGCCACCCTGGGCCTTAGCCCTGCCACGTTCCACGTCAATATGCAAAGTTTGGAAATCGGTTCTTCTAAGCCAGTGCAAACTGAATGATAGTCCTCTGTTGCGCAGCTCATCTGAAGGTGTAAAGAGCTTGCTTGCAGAGCTAGGCTTGCCCTTGATGGAATACCGGTAGTGGACTGCATTGGGTCTAGAGTCTCAAGACTAGGGGGCTGTGACTTGAATGGCGAAAGTACAGAGGATCCCCAGCCTTGTGAGCCTCAGAGGCTGGAGGTTCGGCCTTGTCTGGATGGCATGGGATCATGCATGTTGCATAGTCTTGGCACACCAGTCAATTGTTCATCAGGTCTGCTGAGCAAAATACTGTGTATGTTTTATCATCAAGATTTTACACTCGATCAGAGAAAGGGCAGCACTATTAAAATAGTTCCATTGGTTTTCATGCAAGGCAAACTCATTAGATGTTGGTAAATAATGTGTAGATTAGAATCTACTAAATGTGTATAGTTCTACAGCATAATTAAAATGCAATAAAAAATGTGCTGCACAATTTACCTTTCATTACAGTATAATTTGCCCTGCAGCAAAAATCTGGTCATCGATTGCTGCTTAATTTCAGTGCCCATGGTGTGTGTAGCGGTACCACAACTTCCTCCTACTTGATTGTAATACTTTATTTCGGCCATAGGCCATAAAAAGTTTCACAGTAAGACAATATAAAAAAATTCCACATCCAACTGTACATCGTTCATGATGAGTTTATATTCAGTACATATATGGCTTCCCCATATACATTTCAGACCAAGGTATTCAGGCAAACGAGGACACAGCCCCAGGCAAGGACCTCCCATGGTCTGCCGTGCCTGAAGGAAAAGTAAGTGTTTGTCCTTGAGTCTATCTTTTGATCTTGTGTTGAAGAGGGCCATACTTTACGGAGTGCTTAATAACTTTTGTTTTAGTTAAAACCAATAAAATACATTAGTATATAAAAGTCGATTGAAATTAATACAATAGATAATATACAGTATTTACATTAAAACTGCTATCATTCCCAATACAGTGCTTCAAGAGAGATGTATATTATTTACTGCAAACCCTGACATCACAATTTCACAATTTCAGCCCCATCTTGCTCCGTGCAAATACTACTGCTAATAAGTATTTAGATATAGCAAATATTGTGTATGGTGTTGCATTGTATTTCGGCATTCTTAGGGATTCTTAATGTTTCCTGAACACTAGTCTATTGCACAATGGGCAAATCCATTTCTTCCTTGCCCTAGCATATGCTGGGTAAAAGAAGAGGATAGGCGCAATGTTTTCAGTTTAGCCTAGAGTGCAGGTTAGCTCTCACTGGATTTCCCAGCTTGTGGTATAGCTCTTGATCTGAAGAATTTCATACCGAAATTTCAGGTACAAGATTCTTGCCAGGTATGGGTGGATAGTGTCAAGGAACTCTTCGTAGCATGGGCTAGGTTTAACATTAAGAAATTGCACTGTTGGTCTGCCCAAATTGGGTTCCCGATGGAGTGCATTTAAGACATATCCCCAATATACTTGCTTCAGTCTACTCTTGGAGCCTTGCACCAACTGCTCTGGCTCCGTCCAATAGGAAAGAAGATTGAGTTCTGCAAGCAATTTCTTGACATATCTAAGCCAAGGGAAGGTTAAACATCTGCAAGGACTAGGAGTTCTTTGATGCCCTCTCTATAGACCACCAGCTCTGGCGTTGTCCATAGCCTAATCTAATAGAGTAACGGGCGATAAGCTGCGATTTGTCCTATTGGTTTTATATTTAAGTCGCGGAACATTGGGATTAATAGTGTTGCCAATGGTAGCCCCAGGATCCTTCTCACGAACGTATTCTCCCCAGATATTAGTTACTTGATATCACCATTTCCCCACAGTTCTGATCCATATAGGGCAGCTTCATGTGCTTTGTGTTTTTAGATCTCTAACACTGGTGTAATTGTTTTTTTTTAGTATAGGTTATACTTTTCCAGAATTGCCCCAGATCCCTGTGCGAGGGCCATTATAGAATGGTTTATCTGTGTTTTCCAAGACAGCTTTGAGTCAAGGATTATGCCTAAGAAGGTAAAATTTGACACATGTTGTAGTTTCTGGTCGCTCACCCTGATGTTCCTTCTAAAATCTTTATGGGGGTTTATGGCCTTGTATTTGGTTTTCCCAATATTTATTTCTAGGCCTTTTTCCTTGCAATACATACTAAAATCATCTAGTAGGATTGGAGACCCTTCGGCGTCTGAGAGATCAAGATGGTATCATCGGCGAATAGTTGCGCTGGGACCAGATTCCCACTAAGCATAGGGGGGGTGGGTCATTTTTTGAATTTTTGAGATAATCGACCACATCATTAATGTAGAGTGAGAACAGGGTGGGTGCAAGCACACATCCCTGTCTCACTCCTCTATCTATGGGAATTGGTTCAGTAAGCTCTCCATTCACACCCCAGTGAACTCTCGCATAATTGTCATGGTGCAGCCTAACCATCTGGTCTAGGATATCTGCGGGTACTCTTTGTTTTTCCAGCGAGGCCCACAGTAATCCTCTAGGTACAAGATAAAATGCAGCCCTTAAATCTACAAATGCTATGTAGATATGCCCCCCTTTATTCTAGAGTATTTCCAAAGGATACACAGGAGTCTAAAAACTTGGTCGATCATGCTTGTGCGGGCTCTAAATCCAGCCTGGTATGGGGACAGTATGTTATTATTGTCTCCTCCTACTTGTATTCTAATGTTTTGCACTTCTTGATTATCACACAATCACAATGTACACAATTACATCTGGCATGGCCAAATCTTTTCATTTTAAAATATGCACAGTGAGTGGGCTTTGGGCCAGCCCTTTCCATCTATTAGCTTGTTTGGTCATGCACCTTCAGCCATTGATTTGAACCATAGTCAGTCACTTCTTTGACCAGCCCATAGGGATATTTCTGTCTCACCATCATGCTACTGCCTACTACAGGCAACAACTATCTTTTGAATGCATAAACCATTTTGGAACTAATCTAAGACTACCCGTAGTAATGGTCTAAAAAGTATGTAAATGCACATTAGTATTTGTTAGGTTTCCTTTTCAACAAAATTATTTTTGTGTGCAAAAGGATGATATATAAAAATAAAATAATTGATTAAGAATAGAGCTTGACAAGTTTTCTAATGTGGTTACATACATATTTATGATATATTTTAAGCAACCATTTGTTTATTGTGTTACTATGGCGCCTTTCAGGAATGGCTTTACTGATTCTCTTTTTTGTGTCTCCCTCGCAGCAGCATAGGCCGCTCACTTTAAAATGTAGCAGTCCCAGCTGAGCTTGTCAATTTTTGTTTCTTACTGTTTTGTTAATTTCCCCTTTAGCAATATTGAAATATCTTCAACCAGCTACAAAAGTAGTACGCATGCCCCCACAAGACAGAGGAAGGCTTTGAGCATCATGTGGCCATCTTTCATCAGAACATTTCTTGATTTATGTAGCTGTAACACTGATTAAGCATGATTTATAGAATTTAAGAAGTATGTTCACGGGAATTAGACATAATGAAATCACAAAGATTAGATATATCACAAAAACCTATTCATAACATTTAATATTAAGCTATCTTGATCTGTATTTTAATGCCACTCATTTTTAAAATGTTCAAAATACACATTTTATGTTATATTCACACATTTGTATTCAAGCATGTATGTCTTGCTATGATAATGAAGGTTAATATCACACTATCTAAACAAATGAATGCTATTAGTAATTACTGTTGGAAGACAGGGGAGGCTCACTATTGCGTATGTAAATAAGATATAAATGTAATATCGGAATTGAAATACTTGCAGTCTAGAATTACTGCTATTGTAGCACCATTAAAATAAAAAGTCATAGCTTCACAAATATGTTCTATAAAATATGTATTAATGGACTTTTTACATACCAAAGCCAGATCTGCCAACTAAAACACATTTTTCACCTTTTGAAGGGGGCTTGGAGGTGTGAGGCCTCATGCTGAGAAATACCTAAGAGGCACTTTTGCCCCCTCCCTCTCCCCTCCCCACCCCCAAACCCCTTCTTCCAGAAAACTAATCCTGCTGAGGCTGGTGCCGATGTCCTGGTGTGTTTTCATACCCCTTAATGGACAACAGCAGTTTAAAATCTCCAAAAAAAGCTGAATAATAATCTGAAACTCCACTGTTTGTTGTGTTTTTCAGCTCTTTTTACTGCCACCCTATGATATCTGTTCCTCACTGTGTAACTGTGTGAAGGGAGCCAATATCGTGTGTCACACAGTGGCACTGTGTGAGTTGCCAGGTCTGCAAAGCCCTAGTTTAGAGTGGCACAGAGTAATCCCTTTTATTTCCTTTCCCCGATAATTATTGTTGTAGTCGGCCCAGGTAAATCTATGGCCTGGAAAGTAGTAAAGATTACAATTTTGGGGGGGGTAGCATGTGGGAATTGGTATTTCCATGCCAGTTGTTGTATGTTCTCCCCTGAGTTTCACGTGGAGAACTCAGCTGCTTTCAGCAGGGAATATTCTCTGGTAGAACAACTTATAGTTACTGTGGGCCTGGTACCTCTGTTCTATGTAAATAACCACAAAGGATTCATTGCCAATGTGCAGACACACTATATCTCAAGCTTATCCCAAATCTTATTAGTTCCAAGGGTATATACTCCAGAGGGCCAATAATTTTTTTCCAGATAGGGCCATCAATGGTATCTATTGGGAGTTTATGCATGGCCAAACATGAGCATTGCTGTTAATTGTGTTTAATATAATTCAATCAGAGGTCGGAGGATGAGGATGCCTCACTGATGATTAAAGTGGCACAAAATATTAGATGCTACTTGTGTTGAATAATTTACAGTTCTTCATGACACTCTCCAATTCAGTGGATTTGCACAGAATAAAACAAGACACTTTCTTTTTTTTTAATTAGTTGGCACCAATGGGATTCCATTAATGAACCCACTCACTTTGAATATGCCTTTCCCAAATATTATCACTTGGCTTTTTACTTGATTAACCTTGGAGAAGTTACTTTGAGTATAGTTTGCCAATACATCAGGTGTAACCCCCAAATTGTCTGATAACGTAACACATATTTTCCTTAGTTCTATGTTCCCATATGAGGCTACCCAGATCTGGGGGAGGCCTGAGAACCTAAGAGACTGGAATACAGGACACTCAGGAAGATGTTGCAGAGGGGATAAATCAAAACAGTTTTACTTTCCATTATCACATCCTCTCTTTCATTCCACGTTAAGTTTGCTGGAAAGGCTGCTTGCCCTATGATGCTAGAGGGTACACACATGTATTGCTTGACATGCTGCACACGGGCGTCGATTCACCAAAACGCTAGGGGTAGCGGAAGTGACATCACATGCCATTTGACCTTTACTTTGACTCACACATGGTTACACATACACACATTCTCTCACATAAACACTCTCTCACCTGCAAGCAGCATACAACATAGTGTCATATTCCAGCTAATTGTACTCAATGTTTAGTATATTAATAGTGAATAATATTATTCACAATTAGTGTAATATAAAATTGACAGAAAATCAGGAAAGTAGAGCCCCAACCAACGTCCATTAGGATGAGCTGCCCCTGTATCCAGGCACTCATTTTGGTAGCTTTGAGGCCATAGGTCACACAAGCAGTGCCAGGGGTTGCAAGGGCTAGGCAGAGGTCTCAACTGCTACCCGTGGTGACCCCTAAATGACATCCAGGATCCTGCACTTTATTAGAGGTGTTTTTTGGATTACATTGCGTGCAAGATTCTCTCTGTCTCAAGGCAACGTATGTGGTACAGGAACGCGGAGGCACATAAAAAGGCATATATAAAAACACATGCTACTGAGCGACGGAGATGATCCTGGTATTTATATCCATGCGCTCCGTCTATGAAGGACGTTTAATTTATAAAGGAAGATCAGATGCTAAGTATTGCTTCAAGGACATGATGAGATGAAAGCTTAATCATACATAAGATCCTCCCTGTAAGATGAATGCTGCCCATTCCTTCTCAGTGCAATACAGTACAGTCAGTGACTCTGAAAGGGGTTGTGGACCCTAATGCAAGCAAGAACAAGCATTTGCAATGCAATAGGTCTCGCATTTACGTGAGTTTGAGCTATTGGCATTGTAAATGACAATGCGTTTTATTTATGTTTTGGTTTTTAAAACATAAATAAAGGCATTGTCATTTACAATGCCAAAAGCTCAAACTCGCGTAAATGCGAGACCTATTGCATTGCAATTGCTTGTTTTATTTTTGGCAGATTTTATATAGCGCCAACTCGACCCGAAGGTATTGGAGCGCTTTACATGAGCACCAGTTACTTTACACAAGGACACATTCATTTTTGGTAGGCACAGGGAGATTAAGTGATTTGCACAGAATCACAGGATGTTGAGCTGACGCCCTCAAAAGTCGGCAGCTCTAGCCGTGAGGCTACATCCTCCCCGTTCTTCTCACCCTCCTCTTGCATACAGGCGCACACTGCACCGGGGCGCTCTAGCCCGCCACACAATATTTCACAGGAAATCTAGACACCCTGCTCCTCTGACCGGAGCCTGAGCTTCCCCCAGCGGGGCAGCCTTGCACCTCCTGCGCCGTGCATGCATCCGAAATGTCTTGGGGGCTAAACACGCATGTGAGTGGGTCACCGCCCTCCCTGCAGAAAGCGTCGAGGAGCCATCCAAACACAGTCAGAACTCTCATGGAAGCAGCTCCTGGTCGCAAGCGTTGGTCTCTGGAGTGGGGGTGATTCAAACATTTCAGGTGACTATAAATGAGTGCAGCTCGGGTTTTGCAGGGTTAGTGAGTCACAAATTAGTGGAAATGAATGCCACGCATAAACGTTACTGCCCTCTCTGGTGAAGGTGCTAATCGTCCCTTCATTATGCCTTTGGGCATTAACAGTGGCTAGTTGACCTTTCTCTTTAGTGTGCTTGGGAGGCATCTACACTTGTTAAGTTACCACCTACCCACTCCCCGTGTTAATTTGTCTTCAGTAGGAGCTCATAATTGCATGGTCATTAACAGTAGCTGTCAGTTATTAACAGACCGGCCCCATATCATATCTTCGTCACTCGTTGAAGACACCCGTCCTCGAGCAAGCCTGGCCCTTGCCCCTACTCTGCACTTCCAGTGAACTTAGAAGACAGGCATACAACAGGGGATCACGACACTCCGAGCCATCTGATGGGCTCAGCCAGTCTAGGCGCTTGAAGGAGGGTGGGACTGGGAATGACCAACAGAGAAACACAAATCTCTCTTAGTTCTAACAAACGTGACTGTTTATCTAACCACAGGCCTCACAGATTTTCAGTAATTGTGAAACGGTGCCTACAAAGACGCGCACACATATGTGTATAGGATATATACTTCACTGGTACACGCAGCAATCCCTAAAACGTATTATCGTCTCACCCCCCAAATGAAATATACCACGCTCCCTTTATTTAGTCTGGGTGAGAGTGGGGGTGTAGAGGCTGTAAGCATTGCCCAGTGACCCCGCACCAACGGGTAGCAAAACATGGCCACTTACTGGTGAAACATGGTCAGCAAAGCAGAGGAACACACACTATTAGATTGCGCGTCCAGGCGCTATAGATAGTGGAAGCCTTTCCTCTGCAGCGCCTAACTCCGAGTATGGCTGCCCCAGGGTCACACGATGCGGCAGGGACTGGGCTGCTTACCTGCTCGGATCTCTTTGAGGTGAGAGGTGGCGAGTGCATGTTCACAGCTACATTACAGCTTGTCGAAGAGTTTAAATCTAACTCACCGGGACAGTACCAGAGACGAGGAAAAATCTCACAAGTTAAAACTCTGCAAACGACGACGGTGCCCTCCCCGCGCCCAAACAACCAAATGGTGGTTCAGTTTAATGAGGCACAGTCAGGAGGGTAAAGTGAGCGTCGCCGCTTCTTGCTTCCGAGTCGCCGGGTTGTGAGAGTCCACGGGGCCGCCGAGGTTGAGGTCCGCTCCAGGGCAGTGGGCACTCGTGCCTGCCTGGATCCTTCTAGGCGAGCACCGGCAGTCTCTCAGCCGGAAGCACTCACGGTATGAATGCACCACCGAGACAAGGACTGCTGAGATTACACTGAGAGAGAGATGGAATGGAAAAGGGAGAGAGCGCGAGAGAAGGAAAAAGAAAGACACGGAGATGAGAGACGGAGGAGAGAGCTGGAGAAAGAGAAATAAATAAATAGAGGTAGAGCAGAAAGAAAGCGAGAGAGAAAAGCAAATGAATACGGAAGAGAGAGAGAGATGGAGAGAGAGCGGGAGAGAGATGACGACAGGAGAAGAAGGCGGGAGAGAGCGCAGTAGACAGAGTGAGGTGAATACGGAAAGAAGGAAGACAGAAGAGTCGGGGTGAGAAACAGAACGGCAGGAAGGCAGGAGCGAGAGGCGTGTGGGGAGAGACAGAGAGCGAGGGGGAGAGACAGAGCGTTCAGAGTCGAAACAGGGAGTCAGCGAAGATGGAGGAAGAGAGACTGAAATTGAAAGACAGTCCGATGGATGGAGTTTGAGAGAAGGACATTGAGGAGTGGAGGAGTGGAGGAGAAGAGGGTGGACAGAAAGAGTGAGAGCTTCGTAGGGCAGATTTAGAGAGAGGGCCCGAGAGGTGATGGGGTCAGAAATTGAGAGGGGAAGTGAAACTATGGAAAGAGAAAGAAAGATTTGCTTGAGGCGAGAGAACGTGGAGACAGGGATTGGGGGATGGGACTGGCGCATTAATGGAGAGGGGCGAGAAAAATAGATAACAAGAGAGGAGCGGGGGCGAGCGAGCGCGGCAGCCTGGGCTTTCGAAAGCTGACCAGACGCTCGTGCGTCATGGCCTTTTCCCCCGCACGGCCGGCATGTGTTTCCAATTATCGCGCCCGCGTCTGGGCACAATAATTGGAAACACATGTCTGCCGCGCGCGTAACCGCAGGGAAAAGGCCATGACGCACGAGCGTCTGGTCAGCTTTTCAAACTCCCTAACTATAAGTCTCGCAAAACAGCGCTTGCGCGCTACTCGAGGCTCGACCTAAAAAGGCCTCCACCCTTTAGCAGGGTAGTTAAACAACAACTATATTTGGGGTGAAAACTTTGGATTCATTGCTATTGCTAATTGTCACTTAATGGCAGGGCCACTGGGATTATGTGAATGAGTCTCTGCGGCATTTTTCACATAGCTATGGATTTGCCGCATTTACAACATAATCCATCACCTGCTGCATAATCTGCAGATTTTAACCAAATTTTTTTTAATGTCTAGCTCAAACGGTTGAAAAGTTACTAAAAGTACAGTGACACATGTTGCTGCACAGTGAAAAGCCCTTTGCAAAAGTTGACTGGTCATCTTCCTGTTGCCTAGTGCTGTATTTGGATATTACATGCAACCAATTCCCATCCAGTGATTAACAAATGAAAAAAGACAAAATAATGAAGTAATACTATTAAGAAATGTGCCGCATTACGCCACATAAATTGCTTCTTCTTGCCTCATAATTTACTCAACCCTGCTGAATAATTTGGCCCTCCCCTGACGCATAACTCCAATGGCTCTGTTTTAAGGTGCAGCTATTGAAATATTTTCGTCCTGGAAAGGTTTGCACAAAATTAGATGTGCACGTAAATTCGGTATGAGAGATATTAACCAATATATAAAAGGATAGGTAATATCAAAAGTATCCCTGTGCGAGGCTATACTATTCTGTTGCAAAAAAAAAAAACACTACAGCAATCTTTGGTTTCCCTTTTTCATCTTCACTTCTTTTTTTTTTTACTTGTTTTTTTTCCTCCATACTCTGTTGGTTTACTTACAAGTGTTTTATACCATTTACTATTTTTTCATAAACTGTTTTTTTTTTACAGACTCTTGTAGTGTTTTTAAATTATATGGGAATAACATTGGGCATAAAATTGGCCAAATGAAGCATCCGATTTTTGATTTCGAAATAAATCTCTCAGGTTTTCTTGGCTAACGCAGAAGCTGCCTTAATAATATCCTCGATGTTTCCAGCAACAACATCTATTTTACTCACATGTCCCACATCCACCGCGGCCTTCATTATGTAGGCTGTGTCCCTGAAGGTTGCCAAGCGCATGTTGGCACTGACATCTAACAGATGCTACCGAGGTGGAAGCCTGCGATTTACCTTCATATTGTTCTCAATCTATTGTTGCAACATAGGAAATAGTTCCAATTAAAATGCAATGATGCAAAAGCTCAGCGCCAGGCTGGTCACGCTGGATGTGCAGTTGTGATTAAATGTCGTTATTTAACATCTGTTCATCAGGGTTTTACGGTCGTGGGTTACAAATGGCGGAGGGGTGGGGGCGGGGCATTGCTCCCTGCCTGACAGTTCTGCCTGGGAATGGAAGTGATGCTTGTGAGGCGCACCGGGCCCTCGCAGAGACAATTAGGATTTAAACAATTATAAGCCCATGTTTTGAGCCACAAATACGGACTGGCGTTAAGAACTCCAGGGACAGCTCCCACAATCAGTAATATTATCAACAAACGCTTTGGAGAGAGTGCGGATTTTAGCAGGATGTTAATGAGGGGACGTGGAAGTGTCTGGGCACTTGGTAATGGACTGTCAGATTCGAAATGCACAGGCTTCAATACCAATTGAGGAAGGCCAGCTGGACATGGCTGCCCCAGGGCTAGTTTCACTCCAGCCCTGCAAGGGCCGCAGCGAGTGGCCAAATCATCCCTGCGCCGCTCTCCATGAAACCATTGCAAGAGGTGCCACTGGTATCTGAATGAGTAAACAAGAATTTCGTATTTTTCTCAAAATGTTTTCTTTTTATTCAAGCTATCAAGAAACATCGGCTTGTGACTGACTTTTAGATTCTGCCTAAGCGAGTTTAAACTGTTGAAGTTCCACTAGCTTTGCCCAGTATGTTATTTCCCAATCAAGAGCAATAGTTTGTACAAATTGTGACGAATATCAAATTCTAATGACACCGTTAGATGTTTTTAAAAATTGCTTGTTTGAGTGCGTAGTTGGAGAAACCCTTCAGCACGGAGTGCACGACAACAGGTGATATTTTGGCACTGTGTAACTGCAGTCTCAGCTTAGCATTCGATACAAAAACATAGGTGTCAATACCTACCACTACCTAGACTTTAACTTTAGTAAAAATTGGAGCACCACACGTGCCATAGAACAAGCATTGGCCTAGCCAAAAGGTCTCGCCTTTGGGACCTTATAAGTGTTTAGCCAGAAGTGTTTTTTTAAGAAATGAAAAAATACAGTAGTAATACTTATAAAACGAAATGAAATACAGTTGTATGTTTTATTAATCAAATTAAAAAAACAGTTGTATAGTTAATTAGAATGTTGACGAAGCCATTTAACAAAAAAGGCGCATTTTGAAAAAAAACACAAATATCAACAAAGGACAAGGTGGTGTGGCATTTTTCACCTCAGATGTGCTACTGAGGCCAGACATGATCCATGCTCCATGGGTAATTCGCCAGCCCGAGCACAACAGACCTATAGGGGCAGATGTTCACTCTGACATAAACAAATTAGCCGGAACCAGTAGTCGAAGTGGGGAAAAAAAGTAGGGGAGCTGTGGGTAGAGAATCAGAGGGCGGGAATAAACTGAGGATTGGGTCAGTGCGCAGAGTCAGAGGTGTGGCCAGAAAGAGGAAAATATCCCAATTTTTTGTATTTGTTTGGCATTTCACTGACTAGTTACAGTTTATTACATTATTTAATTCAAACAATGGATACACATATTTATTCAAGGTTTAATATGAGTTATTGACATTAAAATACATTCACAAAGTGGGATATGTTTCTAATCACAGAGTGTCCCAAATACGCTTAAAAGTGGAATCACGAAGTCATTTGTCTCCTAGCCATGCAGTTTCTGTCATCAGCACTTCTTCCTTTTTCCACAAGACCATTTTAAACATGAACTTCAAAATATCCTAGTTTGCAAATGTTTTGCATATAATTATCGCTCTGCCATATTAGCCACATAACACATAATCTGCGGCATAATCTGACGATTTTAACAAAAAAATTGTTTGTAGCTCAAACGGATCAAAACGTACTAAAAAATGTGACTTATGTTACTGCGAAGTAGAGGGCCCTTTGCAAAGGTTGACTGGTCACTTTTCTCACTGCTGCATTTACATATTACACTGGTACTAATGAGGCAAAATCTTTGCAGAGACTGTTACTATGTGTAAAGATGTCAAAATAATAAAGTATCAGAAAATGTACTGCATTACGTCGCAGTCTTTTTTTTGCTGCATAATTTAGTCAACACTGCGACCTAATTTTGTCCTCCATTGCTGCATAATTCCAGTGGCCAATAGCAGACCGCACGTTAAAAGTGCTTGTGCATGAAGCAGAGAGACTGGGAAGTTTGCGAGCTTAGTTTGACATGGGTGTAAATTCTACATTGCCGATCCCTGGTGAGTTGCACTGCTACTGATGAAACAAGGTCAATGGAGGTATGAAAGGGTGAGGTGGACTGGCCTCAAGGGTCCGGTGACCTCAGTGACAGAGTCACTGTCGCTATAGGGTGAGCTTCTTCGTAGGTCTGCCCGTAAGACTGGAGGTGAACTTCAGTATGGCTTGTGGTGGACATTCCTTAAGGTTAACCCACACTTGCCACCGCTAGGGATCACCTGCTGGTGCTAAGACACCAGGGCTTCCAAGGTGTAGCGGGGCCTTCTAAGGTCTAGCATGGGAATGTGCTCCCTCACGAGAGTGGTCTTGTGGACTGGTCATGAATGCTGAACCTGGTTCCCCAGTTCCAATTTCAGCAGCTCTGGCCATAGTGCCACATTCTCTCCCCCACTGAACACCATACTGCCCCACTGAGAGAAACTTGCACTGCCATCAGCTACAACCCAATTGTGCCTCGCTATGAACACCTGGATCCAATTCATTTCAAATTATGCACTAGACAAGAGTAATATGCTGCCTGAAAACAAAAAGTAATAACATCCTGGAAATAGCAAACACTTATAGGGAATGCGAGATTGAGTAAAGCATGTGAAGTGTATGCAGGAACAACATGGTTACCTTAATGCTTTTACACTCATTATTCAGAAATCAATGAGTGGTTTTGCCTGAAAAGTCAAGGACATGACTACAGGGCCCAGAAGGGACTCGTTTCAATGTCCATTGCTTATATCCTTACAAAATGTAAGCAGTATGGTGTAAAAAGACCACATCCCTGAACACAGAGCAGAGGTACACATTTTATGAACTAAGATAAGGAAAACAGCTGATAGGGATCTTCTTAAGTGTTTTCCACTCCACGCATGACAGAAAGACGAGAAAACGAAAGTAGTGCTTCATTGATAAACTCTGAAAAGTGGTGCTCATGTGTTTGGGTGTGAATAAACCAATCTGGCCACTTTGCGTCCACTCTGTCTTGCTTTATTTCATTATTTTTTGTATTTTGAACCTTTTTTTGCCTCCGTCCCTAGGCAGCGCTTTGGAATTGAAAAATGTGAGGAAATTAGACATTTCCAGCAAAAGTATTTCTTTGTCTTTTGGATCCATTTCACAGGGGAACAAATTATGGAAAGGAGAGGAAAGAGACGGTCAGAGACGTTTCTTGAAGTCAGGCTTTCATTCAGCAAGTGAGGAGGAGCGCGACAGACAGACAGAGAGGGAATAAGAGGAAGAGGAAGGAAGAGAGAGGGGGTCAGCTGACAGTTGCAGAGCAGGAGAAGTGGACACTGTCCTTGTCAGAGCAGAAGGCGGAAGTGCCACTTTCTGGCCAGACATGCCCAAGCACGGCCTGCGTGCCGACCAGTGCGTGAGTCTGACCTCACATGGTATAAAAAATCGTCAACAATGAGAAATGTTTTCAGCACATGATCAGCATTGCTTTGCATTATGAAACCCACTCTGACTTTTTAGAATATAGGAAATGCTATCTGTAGGAGAGTAGGATCTGCCTCTTATGGTTACCCCCACTTTTTTGCTGGTGTATCACTGTTTTTGACTTTAGTCTGGCTGGGGCCCTGCTATTCAGGACCCCAGCCTAGCTGCTTCCTCTCTAAATTGATTCCATGTACTTTAGGGTACATCCCAGATTGGATTCTGGGGTGCCCTGATAAGACCCTAGTATATGGTATACTATGTACCAAGGGCATAGACACCCCAGAGGCCTACCAGGGGGCTGAAGCATGTATTGTGCCACCCCTGGAAGGCCCTCCAAAATGACACCACAGGACTGCTACTGCAGCCTGGGTAAGGTGGTGCATGCACCCCTTGCAGAGATATAGGTTCACTATATCTCACCTAACACTGCACATAGAAACCTATCAGTCACCCCTATGGCAGGCCTTATCAATCCTGAAGGCAGGGTGCTTGGTTCATATGTGAGAGGGTGCCCATGCATGAGCAGAGCCCCTCTGCAGCCCTCGGAATCTCCTATCCGGGGTTGTCTGTGGTGCAGACTGACCATATACTCTTAAGTGCATTATATCTAAACAGTAAATGCTAATTTTGGGATGGCTGCACGGAAACATGTCGTGTTTGGTGTCAAACACCTTGGAATCATACCCCCACACCAGTTCCTGGGGTGGGAGTATGATCCCACCCTTCTAGAGGGAGAGACATGGCAGCACTGGTATACCCGGTACCAACTAAACAGAACCTGGCATCACAAAATGGATGCTACAGCCACAGACATGAGTCTGGCCTCCTGCTGCTGCTGACCAAAACTCCGGCAGGGGAGGCCTGGACAATAGGTTTCCTGTTGCAGGGAGGTGTGACCACCTCCCAGACAGGCCTTAGTGGATTGGGGCTGGGTGGTGCACTCTCTGAGTGCTTTGAAGGCCTGCACTGGGGGCACATTTGGTGTCCTCGTGCTTACCCCAGTTCAAACCGGTTGCAGGGGCTGCCAGCCCCTGCTCTGGTGCGAAACTGGACAAAGGAAATGGGTGTAGCCACCCCTCTTTCCAAACCCTCCCATAGGTGGGTCCCCAGAGTTAGTCCAACCCCCTTTCTTAGTATAAGTAGGGGAACCCTGGCAACAGGACTTTACATATCCCTGGACGAAACTCTGAAGCTGAATCCTGGACCTTCGACGCTCTACATCAAGATTAGAGGACTGAAGAATCTCCCTTGGGGTCAAGGAGTGACTCCCCTGCTTGGCAGGCACCAATAAAGCATCTGTCTGGTCTGCATCGCTGAAGCTCCCGCTGGACGCCGAAGTTTTTGCATCACCAGAGGTAGATTTCCAGACTTCCCCGAGGTTGCCCTGAGTCCCTAGCAAAGCTGAGGCCCGTAGCTGTCGTGGGTAACGTGGAACCGTGACCCCTGGCCACCAAGCTCATTTGCAAGTGCATCAACTTCCTGACATTTCTTGAAGCTGTGCTTTCGGTTCCGAGTAGCCCTAGCCCTAAGCACCAAATGCAGTAAAGATCACTGGCCTACACTCCACGAGTGTCCCATGGGCCAGCTCCAAGTGTGACTGCTTGAGGCTCCTTTGCGATCTCTAGTCTGTTAGCTAGTGGATCCCCACAAAGGCAACTCTTCAACTGCTTGGACTTTTCTGATTGCTCCAGACTTGCCCTGACTTACCCTTGCAGGGTGAGTCCCTCAGACCTTGCTGGTCTGCACCGCAGCCTTTTTTTCACTCCCCAATGACTTGCCGTTGCCAAGGCTTGTTGGGACCAATCCGGTCGCCAACACTGCAGCACTCGACAAACTTTATGGGACAGCTAGAATCCAGCTCCTGGTTGTCGTTGACACCTCCTGGACCTCGTGGCTGAAGAGTCAAGGCACCCATCAACTCACCTGAAGCACCCGACATCTGAGGGCATTCGACTAGCATGCCCCTGGTCACTGGCTAGTGACCCAGACTCTGTCCCCTCTGCTTTCAGGTCTTCCTTTTCCTCGAACCAGGCTTGGATCGCTCCGGACACTCTTCTTCTCCACGGCAGCAGCACTTTTCCAGCGGTCGCCATTGAAAACGACGACGATTCTCGACACCTTTTAACACGTATGCACCCGGCTTCCCTGGGTGAGGTAACTCGAGTATTTCGGTACTCACGTGGGTGTGGGCCCTAGAAACTCTTAAGTTTTAAGGGGTTAACTGGAAGTCCTCTCCGAAGTGTCCCTTTTCTTAAAAAATCCAACCGCGACTTTCCCCATAGAAGTCAACGGTGGCTCGCGGCTGTGTTCTCACACTGCACGCGTCCCCCGTGGGTCCCCTGTGTCACTACCTTGGGTGGTTCCTTGGGGTCCAAGCACTTCTACAGGCTCTAGGCCTTGTGTCTAGTTTAGTCGTGGTTCTTATACCACTATTTTAGTATGTGGTTTGGTACGCCCCTAGGGCTCAAACGTGTATTGTGCTAAATACTGCTGATATTTGACTTGTAACTTATGTACTACGAACTCTAGCCTCATAAAGAGACTAGAGGGGTGTGTTTAAGACTAAATACATATATTTTATATATATACCTGGTGTGGTCCTCTTTCATTTGGTCACTCAAGAGATTATAGACTGGTAAAACAAGCTGCTTTACATTCCTTCAAGACTTAGCCTGAAGGCTGCTCTCCATAGCTACCACTAGGATAGCTTTCAATAAAGGTTGTCTTTAACCTATCTCCATAAGGGGTTGTTTGGACTGGTGCAAGGTGCCCACTAGAACTAGTGGACAGCATATGCCAGGCCAACTTCTCACATTGGTGGCAGCGGTGGGATTCCAGCTTGCTATTGTTTTACCAGATAATCTCAATTGAATTGATCAACTGAAAACCACTAAAGGTACCTAAGGTACATATAAATTCAAGCTTAGAAATACAGTAAGTTCTACTGAACTTAGAGTTGTGTGTCAAGGGCTTAGCACACCCTTTCTACAACTCAAGAGAGTTTAGTAGGCCACACTAGAGTAGGTAGTGCATACACCACATCTCACTAGTAATGTCTTCACTGCCAGGAACCAGTGGGCTCCTGCCATCCAAATATGACAACCTCCCATTCTTGGAATTGAGAGAGTTGTGCAAGATTAGAAAGCTGAAGACAGGCAAAAGTGCCAACACCCAACGTCTCATGGAGATGCTTCTGCTAGATGATCTCAGAAGACCTATAGGGGCTGCAAGGGTAGGCAGAGAGGGTGGGGCAGAAGATGAGGAAGGGACCAGGGGTGAAAATACCCAGGACCTGACCTATGAAACTGGCCAGGAAGGTGACAATGACCTTGCCCTGGAAAATGCAGCTCCTCCTGCAGATGAGGAGGAGGATCAGAATGACCTCCCCTTTGTCCCAGCAGGAAGAGTTGTGAGTGTGCCTAGGAGGTCCAGATCTCCTTCTCAGGAGTCTAACCATTCTGACACCTCAGTAGGGACCTCTGTTTCTTCTCATAGGAGGGAAACCTCTCATGAAAGGAAAGACAGACTGCTCAAGTATGAGGAAGCTCAGTTGAGAATCAGAAAACAGCAGTTGGCTATAGATAGGGAGTCCCTAGAGCTTCATAGACAAAGAAGAAAGTTGGGACTAGAGTCCCGTGGTGGCAGCAACTTCCCTAGTGGTAGGGAAAGGTCTTATGACCATAGAAACCTGAGCAAGATTGTCCCTCCCTACCAGAGTGGGGATGACATCCACAAATGGATAACTGCCCTGGAAAGGGCTGTAAAGTTCAGAGGGTCCCCCAGGAGCAGTGGGCAGCAATCTTGTGGCTCTCCTTTGCAGACAAAGGTAGAGACAAGCTCCTCACTGTAAGAGAAGAGGATGCTGATGATTACCAAGTCCTGAAGAGTGCCCTAATAGATGGGTTTGGCCTAACCACTGAGCAATACAGGTTAAAGTTCAGAGATACCCAAAAGGCACAGACACAGGACTGGGTGGACTTTGTAGATTGCGCTACCAAGGCTCTGGAAGGCTGGTTACTGGGCAGTAAGGTGTGTGACTTCAAAGGTTTTTATAATTTAATCATGAGGGAGCAGATTCTTAATAACTGTCAAAATCAGTTGCTACATCAGTACCTGGTTGACTCTGATCTGACCTCTCCCCAAGAATTGGGAAAGAAGGCAGACAAATGGGTCAGAACCAGGGTGAAGCAGAAAGTACAGAAGCAAGGTGGTGACCAGAAGAAGCAGGATTCCAAAAACTCTGATAAGGGTGGGGAGAAGGGTAAAGATCAGAAGTCTTCACAAGGCCCCTAAAAATCTTCTTCAGGTGCGGATTCCCAATCTAATAAAGGAAAAGGCCAAAAGAAACCATGGTGCAAAGTCTGTAAGCAAAAGACTCACTGGACCAGTGAATGCACCAAGTCCAAAGACTCCACTCCAGCCACCATTGCCCCAATCAATCAATCAATCAATCATGTCACTTATAAAGCGCACTACATACCCGCGAGGGTCTCAAGGCGCTGGGGGAAGAGGGGGGTGGTGCTGCTACTGATCGAAGAGCCAGGTCTTGAGGAGCAACTGTTCCCCCTAGTCCAGCTACAAGTGGTGGTGGAAACACTCAGAATAAGGGTTTAGTAGGGTTGACCCTGGGTACTGAGATGGACTCTGGCCTAGTCAGAGTGCCAACTCAGGCTGTCCTAGTCTGTGATGGGGGCATGGATATGTCCCCCATTGTGAGTCCCACTAATTTGGGCAAATACAGACAGCAGCCTTTAATTAATGGAAGGGAGGCTTTGGTATTCAGGGACACAAGATCTTGTGGATCCTGGGCAAATTATACTTGGTGAAATGTACCAAGTGACCAATGCTAGCAATGTCAGAACAGACCATTCTCTGGCAGTTGTTAACTTCTCCTGGGGATGGGGTAACTGGCCTTAAGAAGGTTGTGGTGAGTGCAGACCTACCAGTTGAATGCTTGCTTGGCAATGATCTTGAAACCTCAGCTTGGGCAGAGGTGGAGCTCAGGAAACATGCAGAAATGCTAGGGATCCCTGCACATGTCTTCGCTGTGACTAGGTCACAGGCAAAAATGTCAAAAGCTGAACAGGCCCTGGATTCTGGAATAATGGACCAGGTGCCTCCCAAGAGAAGGAGCAGTAGGGTTAAGGCAGTGCCTTCCCCCTTGGCTCAGGAGGAAGATCAGACTTTTGAGGAAGCTGATCTCAGGCCTGAAGAAGGAACTGTCCCAGAGGAGCTTGAACCTGATCAGGTTGAGTTCTTGGGGACAGGGGCCCTTCCAGGGCAGATCTGGAGCCAGGAGCAGCTGAACTGCCCCTCTCTTGAACCCCTCAGACAGCAGGCTGCTGCTGAGGCTGCTGGGAATGCTAGTGGCACCCATAAGATATATTGGGATGATGGACTCCTGTACTCAGAGAGTAGAGACCCCAAGCCTGGAACAGCCAGGAGGTTGGTAATACCTCTGAAGTTCAGGGGCTTCCTATTGACACTAGCCCATGACATTCCCTTAGCAGGTCACCTGGGCCAGAACAAGACTTGGGACAGAATTGTCCCTCACTTTCACTGGCCCCACATGTCTGAAGACACCAAGGAGTTTTGTCGCTCCTGTGTAACCTGCCAAGCCAGTGGGAAGGCAGGTGGCACCATAAATGCCCCCCTGATACCACTACCTGTGGTGGGGGTTCCCTTTGAGAGGGTGGGGATTGACATAGTTGGTCCCATGGATCCCCAAACAGCATCTGGGCACAGGTTTATCCTGGTGGTGGTGGACCATGCCACCAGGTACCCAGAGGCCATTCCCCTTAGGACCACTACAGCTCCTGTGGTGGCAAGGGCCCTCCTGGGAATTTTCTCAAGAGTGGGCTTTCCTAAGGAGGTAGTATCTGACAGAGTTACAAACTTTATGTCCAGTTACTTGACTGCAATGTGGAAGGAGTGTGGAGTGACTTATAAGTTCACCACACCCTATCACTCCACAATGCAATGGTTTAGTTGAGAGATTCAACAAAACCTTGAAGGGCATGATTAAAGGGCTCCCAGAAAAGCTTAGGCTAAGATGGGACATACTCTTGCCCTGCCTTTTATTTGCATACAGGAGGTGCCTCAGAAGGGGTTGGCTACAGCCCTTTTGAACTTTTGTTTGGCCATCCTGTTAGGGGTCCATTGTGTCTGGTGAAGGAAGGTTGGGAGTTACCTCTCAAACCCCTAAACAGGACATAGTGGACTATGTACTGGTCTCCGCTCCCGGATGGCTGAGTATATGAGAAAGGCAACCAAAAACCTTGAGGCTAGCCAGGAATTACAGAAAGCCTGGCATGACCAAAGGCTGTGCTGACTGTTTACCAGCCAGGACAGAAGGTGTGGGTGCTGGAGCCAGTGGCCCCAGCAGCCCTCCAAGACAAGTGGAGTGGCCCCATACAATTGTTGAACAGAAGGGAGAGGTTACCTATCTGGTAGACCTGGGAACTCCCAGGAGTCCCCACAGGGTGCTCCATGTCAACAGGCTGAAGCCATATGTGGACAGGGCTGACATGGGCTTGCTCATGGCAACTGATGAGGGCCAGGAGGAGGAGAGTGGCCCTCTCCCTGACCTGCTCTCTCAGAACCCTGATGATGGGTCAGTGGATGGTGTAGCCTTGGCAGGCAGCCTCACTGCCTAGCAGCAAACTGATTGTAGACAGGTGCTCAATCAGTTCAGACACATGTTCTCTCTGACTCCAAGTCAGACCACCTGGTGCACTCATGAAGTGGACACTGGGGACAGTCTGCCTGTTAAAAGTAAGATTTACAGGCAACTTGACCAGGTCAGGGACTGTATCAGGACAGAAGTCCAGAAAATGTTGGAACTGGGTGTCATTGAACCTTCAGATAGCCCTTGGGCTAGTCCAGTGGTCCTGGTGCCAAAACCTCACACCAAAGATGGTAAGAGAGAGATGAGGTTTTGTGTGGACTACAGAGGCCTCAATGCAGTCACTAGGACTGATGCCCATCCAATCCCCAGGGCAGACGAGCTAATAGACACTTTGGCCTCAGCCACGTATCTAAGCACATTTGACCTAACAGCTGGCTACTGGCAGATCAGACTAGCTGATGATGCAAAGCCAAAAACTTCATTTTCTACCCCTGGTGGGCTTTACCAATTTGTGGTGATGCCCTTTGGTTTGAAAAATGCACCTGCCACTTTTCAGAGGTTGGTGAACACAGTCCTTACAGGTCTGGAAGCCTATAGTGCAGCATATCTAGATGATATTGCTGTCTTTAGCTCCACCTGGGAGGATCACCTGGTCCACCTCAGAAATGTTTTGGAGGCTCTGCAGAAGGCAGGCCTAACTATCAAGGCCATTAAGTGCCAGATAGGGCAGAGTCAGGTTGTGAACCTGGGCCACCTTGTGGGTGGAGGCCAGGTTCAACCATTGCAGAGCAAGATCCAGACCATCATAGACTGGGCTGCTCCAACTACCCAGACTCAGGTGAGAGCCTTTTTAGGCCTGACTGGGTACTACAGAAGATTTGTCAAGGGGTATGGATCAATAGTGACACCCCTGAATGACTTAACCTCTAAGAAAATGCCCAAAAAGGTTCAGTGGACAGTTAGCTGTCAAAAGGCATTTGATGACCTGAAGCAGGCCATGTGCACAGCTCCCATTATGCAAAGTCCTGACTAGTCCAAAAAGTTCACTGTGCAAACAGATGCATCTGAGTTGGGGGTAGGGGCTGTACTGTCACAGTTGAATGATGAAGGTCAGGATCAGCCAGTAGCTTTTATTAGCAGAAGGCTGACCCCCAGAGAGAAATGTTGGTCAGCCATAGAGAGGGAGGCCTTTGCTATGGTTTGGGCTCTGAAGAAGCTGAGGCTATACTTGTTTGGCACTCACTTCCTTGTTCAGACCACAAGCACCTCCTATGGCTAAAACAGATGAAGGGTGAAAACCCCAAACTTTTGAGGTGGTCCATTTCCCTACAGGGGATGGACTATACAGTGGAACATAGACCTGGGAGTAACCATGCCAATGCAGATGGACTCTCCAGATATTTCCACTTAGAACATGAAGACTTAACTGGTCAAGGTTAGTTTAATGTCCCTGCGTTTGGGGGGTTGTGTAGGAGAGTAGGATCTGCCTCTTATGGTTACCCCCACTTTTTGCTGGTGTATCACTGTTTTTCGACTTTAGTCTGGCTGGGGCCCTGCTATTCAGGACCCCAGCCTAGCTGCTTCCTCTCTAAATTGATTCCATGTACTTTAGGTACATCCCAGATTGGATTCTGGGGTGCCCTGATAAGACCCTAGTATATGGTATACTATGTACCAAGGGCATAGACACCCCAGAGGCCTACCAGGGGCTGAAGCATGTATTGTGCCACCCCTGGAAGGCCCTCCAAAATGACACCACATGACTGCTACTGCAGCCTGGGTAAGGTGGTGCATGCACCCCTCGCAGAGATATAGGTTTACTATATCTCACCTAACACTGCACATAGAAACCTATCAGTCACCCCTATGGCAGGCCTTATCAATCCTGAAAGCAGGGTGCTTGGTTATATGTGAGAGGGTGCCCTTGCATGAGCAGAGCCCCTCTGCAGCCCTCGGAATCTGTGGTGCAGCCTGACCATCTTAAGTGCATTATATCTAAACAGTAAATGCTAACTTTGGGATGGCTGCACGGAAACATGTCGTGTTTGGTGTCAAACACCTTGGAATCATACCCCCACACCAGTTCCTGGGATGGGAGTATGATCCCACCCTTCTAGAGGGAGAGACATGGCAGCACCGGTATACCCGGTACCAACTAAACAGAGCCTGTCATCACAAAATGGATGCTACAGCCACAGACACAAGTCTGGCCTCCTGCTGCTGACCGAAACTCCGGCAGGGGAGGCCTGGACAATAGGTTTCCTGTTGCAGGGAGGTGTGACCACCTCCCAGACAGGCCTTAGTGGATTGGGGCTGGGTGGTGCACTCTCTGAGTGCTTTGAAGGCCTGCACTGGGGGCACATTTGGTGTCCTCGTGCTTACCCCAGTTCAAACCGATTGCAGGGGCTGCCAGCCCCTGCTCTGGTGTGAAACTGGACAAAGGAAATGGGTGTAGCCACCCCTCTTTCCAAACCCTCCCGTAGGTGGGTCCCCAGAGTTAGTCCAACCCCCTTTCTTAGTATAAGTAGTGGAACCCTGGCAACAGGACTTTACATATCCCTGGACGAAACTCTGAAGCTGAATCCTGGACCTTCGACGCTCTACATCAAGATTAGAGGACTGAAGAATCTCCCTTGGGGTCAAGGAGTGACTCCCCTGCTTGGCAGGCACCAATAAAGCATCTGTCCGGTCTGCATCGCTGAAGCTCCCGCTGGACGCCGAAGTTTTTGCATCACCAGAGGTAGATTTCCAGACTTCCCCGAGGCTATCCTGAGTCCCCAGCAAAGCTGAGGCCCGTAGCTGTCGTGGGTAACGTGGAACCGTGACCCCTGGTCTCCAAGCTCATTTGCAAGTGCATCAACTTACTGACATTTCTTGAATTTGTGCTTTTGGTTCCGAGTAGCCCTAGCCCTAAGCACCAAATGCAGTGAAGATCACTGGCCTACACTCCACGAGTGTCCCGTGGGCCAGCTCCAAGTGTGACTGCTTGAGGCTCCTTTGCGATCTCTAGTCCGTTAGCTAGTGGATCCCCACAAAGGCAACTCTTCAACTGCTTGGACTTTTCTGATTGCTCCAGACTTGCCCTGACTTACCCTTGCAGGGTGAGTCCCTCAGACCTTGCTGGTGGTCTGCACCGCAGCCTTTTCTTCACTCTCCAATGACTTGCCGTTGCCAAGGCTTGTTGGGTCCAATCCGGTCGCCAACACTGCAGCACTCGACAAACTTTGTGGGACAGCTAGAATCCAGCTCCTGGTTGTCGTTGACACCTCCTGGACCTCGTGGCTGAAGAGTCAAGGCGCCCATCAACTCACCTGAAGCACCCGACATCTGAGGGCATTCGACTAGCATGCCCCTGGTCACTGGCTAGTGACCCAGACTCTGTCCCCTCTGCTTTCAGGTCTTCCTTTTCCTCGATCCAGGCTTGGATCGCTCCGGACACTCTTCTTCTCCACGGCAGCAGCACTTTTCCAGCGGTCGCCATTGAAAAGCGACGACGATTCTCGACACCTTTTAACACGTATGCACCCGGCTTCCTGGGTGAGGTAACTCGAGTATTTCGGTACTCACGTGGGTGTGGGCCCTAGAAACTCTTAAGTTTTAAGGGGTTAACTGGAAGTCCTCTCCGAAGTGTCCCTTTTCTTAAAAAATCCAACCGCGACTTTCCCCATAGAAGTCAACGGTGGCTAGCGGCTGTGTTCTCACACTGCACGCGTCCCCCGTAGGTCCCCTGTGTCACTACCTTGGGTGGTTCCTTGGGGTCCAAGCACTTCTACAGGCTCTAGGCCTTGTGTCTAGTTCAGTCGTGGTTCTTATACCAATATTTTAGTATATGGTTTGGTACGCCCCTAGGGCTCAAACGTGTATTGTGCTAAATACTGCTGATATTTGACTTGTAACTTATGTACTTGAACTCTAGCCTCATAAAGAGACTAGAGGGGTGTGTTTAAGACTAAATACATATATTTTATATATATACCTGGTGTGGTCCTCTTTAATTTGGTCACTCAAGAGAATTATAGACTGGTAAAACAAGCTGCTTTACATTCCTTCAAGACTTAGCCTGAGAGGCTGCTCTCCATAGCTACCACTAGGATAGCTTTCAATAAAGGTTGTCTTTAACCTATCTCCATAAGGGGTTGTTTGGACTGGTGCAAGGTGCCCACTAGAACTAGTGGACAGCATATGCCAGGCCAACTTCTCACACTATCAATAAAAATAAATACACATACATGCCAACTTCAAAGAATACCTACAAAGGAGGAGATTAAGTGAACTGCAAGCAGAGCGCCGTGTGCCAGCGAGCGACAAGGAGAGGGCGGAAAGAAAAAGTAGTACAGTTAAACAAAACATATGGCCCATACTGAAAGGATCCATGTAGCAGGGGCAGTCGGCAGGGCGGGAACAAAACAGCCGCAAGGTGGGACAAATGTGCACTGTTAACCAACGAAGACTATGGAATTAGTAAAGGTAGACCAAACAACCAATGAAAAGTGGTGGGCGTGTGGTGGGTGTGTTCAAAGCCCACAGACGGAATAGAACATGTCTCGCAGAGCAGCGCATGAGCACTGCCTCTAGGCTTGACCTATAAAATGGCACAGAGTGATAGTGTCAAGTAGAGGTGTCTTGAATGTTCAGTCTTGCCCCTTAACTACACAGCTGATGAGGCTCTGCCTGATTTAGGCTTTGGCTACTGCCCACCAGGGGGGCTGAGGTCATGACCTCTACCACCCTTGAGGAGGGCCACCAGCCCAGGGCATAAGTCCTAAAAAAAGAAGTGGGGGAACTAACCAAATTAGGCAGTATCCAAGTGACATCATAGTGTGTGACATCATGTAGCATGGCATCGCACGTGGCATCACAGGAAGTGGCATCACAACCCATGACCTCACAGGATGTGACATCACAAGAAGTGACATCAGATCTGAAGATCTCACACATATGCTCAGCGGGTTTATCATGAGTAAATTTGAGTGCATTTCAATATTTAACAAATTATATTTTGCCTCAACTTATACATGTATTTTTTAAAACTCTGCCACAAAGAAATTGGCGACAAGGAGAAATGTGGCAGTAAATCTGTTCTGCTTAATTGGTTGAAAAGTCTGCATTTTAAAATATCTTCAATTTTAAAAGTATCCTATGGGTTTAAGGCACATGCTGCATAAATCTCAGGGAATAAAAATAATAGTAAGATAACTCTGGAGGTTAATGCGCTTGCTGGAGAGATCTGTGTTTTGTCTCATCCCAGTTTTGAATCAAAGTAGCATCGAGGGTTAATATGTCTCCTGCAAAGCACATGATGTGACATTAAGATGATAGATTTTTATTTTACGTAGATGGGTAAGTGGGTTACTGCTTTCAACACAGAGATCTTTTTGTTACTTGCAGTTCATAAATTGTAAAGCTTCTAATATAGCACAAAGAGCTAGGAAGGACATGTGACTCCTACACCTTGTAACCCTCAAAGTCTTATGTAACAAATCCTGGACATTGATTTTCACATATATGATTTATTGCCAATGTATAATGTGTGATGTAAAATGCTATGACACCCTGGATTGGGATGATTAGGGCTATACAAGAAATAAAACTAAATTGTGGTATTTAACTTCTTATTTGTGTAAATACTGGGACAGACCAGGTGTGAGGCTTGCAATTGCTCCCTGCCAGGATACTGTAATAAAAGGAGGTCTATTGGCCTGCTAACTTTGGGCTTTTTTTCTGCCCATCTGGAATTTATAAAAACAAAAGCCCCCTCGCCTGCACGCTGCTGCTTGGAATGGAAGCAGACAACGTGCAGGCCTGCTGAATGTGTCCCGGTGTTGAAAAAATTACACCGGGGCAAGTTCAGAATCGATGGGACTCGACTTCTTGGCAGGGTGGACGGGGTCCACCCTGTGAAACGAGTGGGTAGACACCCTCTACCAGTGTATACCCTCGACTTGTGCCTTGCATCAGCCATATTCAGAGATTCCTTCCTACCTGTAGCAACTCCCTTCACAGCAGGGAGGCTTGCTAAGCAATCCTCAAGTTTAAAACCCCACTGGACATTTTGTTTCCACATAAACCAATATCCCACGATGGTAGCTTCTGTATTCCAAACAAAAGTAAATGACACTGACATGCAGGGAACTATTTCCCTGCACCTGGGAGCCATTTAACATTTCCATGCATTTTTTCACCATGCTTGGTGGATGGCATGGCATGGTGGAGAAAGGCAGGGAAAATGATTGACAGTAGTCCTGCACTCAAGTGTTAACCCATGCAGCAAGAACTCTACACATGGAGATAATGTTATGATGTTATGGTGATAAAATAGGGCCTGTATTTACGCAAATCTCTCCACTGAGTGCACTAACACAGTAATCTAAAGGTCACACATTGCAGGGATTGTGTAAACTGCAGATTAGACACATCTTTACACTCGCAGTAATCTAAAGGTCACACATTGCAGGGATTGTGTAAACTGCAGATTAGACACATCTTTACACCCAAGGCGATCTTACTCGGAATCAGAACCCACAACTTGGATGCTAGACACAGACCTTTGCAACACACTCGCAGCCAACAGTTATTGTACTCAAGGTAGAAGATTTTTTGCATTTTACACATTGGTCCCAGATGTCTCCTGCATTGAACCACTGAGCTATTTACTTATTTTTAATAGCTCTCACTAGAGGCGGGCAAGCCACCAAATTAACAGACTTGAGTCAGAACCAAGCCAGGTTTCCAGCTTGGCTCCAAGAGCCCGTACATGAGCTGAGTGTTGAAAATAGTTGGCATGTAAATCATGCAACAAACAGCATGTAAAAATATGGAAAAATCTCTTAAAAATAAAAAAAAAATGTATTTTTTTAACAGGCAGAACAGTTTCACTTAGTATAGCAGATGATATCACTGCATTTGAGAGGTAATTATTAAAAGTAATTGTTTTTAAACATGAACTTAGATTCCTGCCTCCCCTCCGCCCTGACGTCAATGCCCTTAGTGATCTAAGAGACAAGTCAGTTGTCATCTTTACCCCATATGGGGCCTAGATTTTCATTGTACAGTAAACAATATTTTATTAAATCAAACACAAGAGGTTTTTGTACATTGCATGTCCTCTGCTCACGTATTTGAAGGTGTTCGCACATGTGAAAATGCAAAAAAAGGAGGCTCAGTGAAATAACATTTGCCAAGGATCACACATTTTAGTCAAGTGGGGAAGCCAGGATTGATTCCAGGTTTTCTGGTTTCACATTATAGAATTCAGCCACTATATGGCTATCTTTAGTTCTCATTTTTAATATGAACGATTTATAGCTTCTTTTTAATTAAAAAAACATGAGGTAAGAGCGTGCTGGCAGACAGAAGCCGCATGAAAGCTTGGCTCATTTTTACAGAGAGCCTACAGATGAGTCAGAGCCAGGTCTCTGGCTCGAGCTTCTAGTGGCTTGTTAACTCTAGCCCTCATAGCCACTTCTATAGCTTCTCTCTGTCTCAGCTGTTTTCCTCCCAAGTCTAAACCCATCTCGCTGCCACATGAGTTTAATATAGCATTAAAAATGTTTTTGCTGAAACAGGGGGGAGTCGACAATTTGGGCTAATATACTTGTAGCTCATAGTGAAGTTTGATAGATAATGATTTGCTAAAATTTTTTTCACTCATGGAGCTCACCAATTACCTTTACCAAAGATTTTAGCAGTTGTTCGCCCTTTTCAACTGTAGAAGATATTAAAATGTGATGCTGTATTCTGTGTAAAAGTGCTTGCAAAACGGTCTGGTGAATGTCCTGTGTTCTCGATCAGCATAGGATGTTCTTTGGAGTCATTTCACACAGGATGGATTTAAGTTCTAAACAGTTCTAAAGCTAAATTTGAGACAGCTTTCAGCAGTGATTAATTTGTACTGGTGAGTGCTGGTGGCTTCACTAGTACTTATCTAGGGCACAGCGGCTATTCGATACCTTCTGCGAGAGCACTCCTGAATTACTGATTGCAGACTGTTCTTTCTCTTCATGTTAGGCAAATCCTACAGTGATTGCCTCTTTCCCTGAGTGGGTTAAAAATGTCAGTGCCTGCTCAGCTTGGGCATGCTGCATGCGCAGTACAGTTTTAAAACCTCTGGGGGAATTAGTAAGTGCCCCGCACAGTTATCTTTTGTTGGACTTGGCCCTTTTTGCAGGGTCATCCCTGAACTTTTTGTCTTCCTCCTAGTCTTTTTTATGACCTGGTGTTGGTGGTTTTAGGACTCTGGGCACTTTAGCACTGCTGTCCAGTGTAAAGTGCGTGTGCTCTCTGTGGTAAACATGGTAAGATTGGTCTACACCTGTTTGGCGTATTTAATTTACCTATCAGTCCCCAGTAAAGTGGTATCTCATATACCCGGGGCCAGTAAACTAAATGCTACTGGTGGGCTAGCCTTTCAAACCTGTCCCAGGCCTCTGCCCAGTTTACTGTCCCAGTTTACTGCCGCTGTGACGTGGCACGCAAAGTGGTTGCCACGTATTTGACCCCCCTTTTACTGCATGTCAGTCACCCCTAAGGTAGGCCCTTGCTAGCCCTGTGGGCAGGGTGCATTGTAGGTAAAAGGTAGGACATGTACCTTAAGTGTGTGACATGTCCTGGTAGTGACAAACAGCCATTTTGGTTTCTCACTGCTGTGAGGCTGCCCTCTCATAGGAATGCATTGGGGATTCCCTGATAAGTGTTTCAGTGGTAATTCCTGATATGAGAGGAGCAGCGTGGTCAAGTTTGATATGTTTGGAATAGTGATAATAAATGCTGCGTAATGGTGTGCGCAGATTTATTATCACTATTTTAGAAATGTCACTTTTAGAAGTTGGCATTTCTGTGTGCTATGTGTCTGTGCCTGCCTGATGTGTATTGCATGTCTGGCTCTGGAGTGACAGGGGCTGGTGAGGTGTGTGGCTCCAGAGGGGCTGGGTGAGTCAGCGCTAGGCTGAATGGGCAGACCTGCATTTGGAGTAGTGGGAGGAGTAGTCCCTGACCCTGAGTAGGTCTGTGCCTGCCTTGTTCAATGCTGGCTCTGCCCCCCTGTGGTGTGTCTGGGGCCAGGACCTACTCTAACAAGAAGGGTGTTTGAGAACTGTATAGAAATGTTGGAGTGTCCCCCAGTACTGGTTTGGACCGTGTCTAGGCCTGTGCCAGGGGGAGAGAACAAAGACAAGTGTGATATAAATATAGGGGCTGTGACCCCATGTGTGGTGTACCTGCTTGGAGCTGTGAAGAGAGGACTGCTGGGCGCCAGGACAAACCGCCACAAAGGACTGCCCTCCTGCTGGAGTGCCCTGTGAGCTGGCCTGCCTGGGCCCAGCTCTGCCCTGTGTGGCCTAAAATCCAGCGCCTGGTGAGCGCTTGATTCATTTCCCTGCTTCCGTTTCTGGCCTCTGGACTGGAGAAGAGATCTCGCAAGGGGAGCGCTGTGCTTCTGCCTCCCCTCACTAATAGTGGCACGCTTTGGCTGGACCCAGGAACCAAGGGCAAGGAGGGGGGGCTGCTATTTGCCGTAAGGAGCACCTTCTCCTTACTGTGCCCCCCCAGCGCCGTGCCCGCACACCAGGAGCGCGTGGTGGGCACGTTGCAATTATATTTCAAGAGCCCGAGGAAGGGGCTCCACCTCCGTTCCTAGCGAGCGCCGTGGCTGGACCGGAAGTCAGGCAGGAACGAAGCCTGACTGTGGGCGGGACCCTGATCCAGGAAGAGGAGAAACGTGGCCTCTGCCCGGCTGGGCCAAGGAGCTGTCGGAGCAGCAAGGGAAACCCCAGGAGGAGTGGTGCGGATGGTTCGGCCCGGGGTGCGCTTGCTACCAGAGAAGCCGCGCAGACCCTGGGACGGTGGTTGTGGTGCTGGTTGTGCTTCAGAGGACCGCATACCAGGCTGGGACGAGATCCCAATCGTAGGTATCAGCAGCAGCTGCACTGCGCTGTGGCGTGCAGCTGCCTTTCCCTGTTAGCTGCGACGGGCACAGCAAAGTCCTCCCACAGTTCCAGTGAGTGTGTGCCCCCCCACCTCGTTGGCGCATACCTGGAAGGGTGTAGACCAGTGTCGGGTGACACAGAAGCCCTGACGGAGGTCTCGGCCACCGAAGGCGAGGCTTCCCTTTTTCTTGGTGGTTACCGTATTTCACACAATAGGCGCGCAGAAGATTCGGTGGCCTACGAGGTGGGCAGCAGCGCATCCCACAAACCTAAGCTACAGTACAGGCCCGAACCCTGCTGTTTTGGGAAGCAGGTGTTCCGGAGTCTAAGATCCCTTAGGTGCCTGTGGTTACTGGAAGTTTCCTAAGAGGTGCACACTGTAAGTGATTACCCTGCATTGCGGATGAGGTTGAGGCCCAAAAGGGGCCTGAGGGGCCGCACTGCTACTGATCATGTTTTGTATAACGTGCTTTACTGAAAAGTGCGATGATGTTCATACCCCCTGATGTATGCATAATGTGTTTATGCATAATGTGATGCATAATGTGTTTATGCCTAATGTGATGGAGAAAGGAGATATCCCTTTGGTAATATACTTATATAGCACTCATACATTCGTTCACAAATTGTTACAGGCCCTTAAAAACCTGTGTCCTGAAGAAGGTGGCTTTTAATTATTTGATGCTCCACCGAAACGCGTTGACGCAAACTAAGCCTGAATTCAACCACATGACTTTCTGGGAAGGAATCAATTACAACACCTACCAGAATCTGTTTGATGTTTTGTGTTGAATCAATTCATACAACAGTCAAGTTTTTCACTGTGTAATTAGGGTCTCTTGCATTTTTATTGCAATTTTTATTGTGTTTAATTTTATGTGTAGGTTTGTCAATTAATTGCGCCGGAATTTAACTTAAAGCAGACAATGTAAAGTATATGCTATTCTCTGATTAAATACTGCATGCCGTGTATGAATTGTATGAAAATATCTTGTTGTTTTTATGCTTAAAATTCACTTTTTCTTGTGCATTTTGTAAAAAAGAAAAACAGAATTAAAATTGAATGAAACCAAGGTTTTGAGATTTGAAATGAATCTTGAAGCGCGATATCTCTAGTCTGGTGGGGATACATTTTTAAGGGTTTCAATCATGGTATTTTTACATTGTAGCAAATTGTGTTGGAAAATGGATAGCGAGTGAACGAATGTATGAGTGCTATATAAGTATATTACCAAAGGGATATCTCCTTTCTCTACTGCTTAGTAGTGCCCTGCTCCCTTTGATAAGTGGGGCCACCTCTCTAGTATTTAACACATATGCCTAATGTGACGCATAATGTGTTTATGCCTAATGTGATAATGCTGGGAACAGTATTTTACCAGTAGTTGCTGGTTGTTTCATATTTACTACTTGTGCGTTCTAATGGTTCTGACAGTGGCCCGATTGGCCCTGTCATGTATATAATTCCCTATGAAGTACTACCTAGTGCCAGTTGGCACAGTGTATATTGTGGGATTAGGATCTAATGTGTTTATGATAATACAAAGGCTATTTTTTATATAACCTTGTGTGGAGTCCCTTTTGTGGTGTGCCTAGTGTATCGCTGCTGTGTGTGTGTTGCGCAAACGCTTTACACATTGCCTCTGGGATAAGCCTGACTGCTCGTGCCAAGCTACCAAGGGGGTGAGAAGGGGTTATCTTCAGCATGTAACTCCCTTGCCCTGACTAGAGTGGTGGTTTCTGGCTGGCTTAGGTGCATGCCCTAGCCAACCAGAAATCCCATTTCTAACATCTCTCTCCTGGTTCCTGGCCTTGGCCCAGTGCAGCACTACTGGACTGGATCCACTTAACATGTACGCTGTGTTTGGCACTCCAAAGAATCCAAATAAGTGATAGATGGAATGTATGAATTAATTTCAGCCACTGGTAATTACTTGGGCAGCATCCATGTCCATTGTTTTTTTTGCCCACCATTCCACCTCAGATTAGACCCAAATATATGCAAATCAGCTTTAGTCCTGCTTCAACAGAAACAGTCAAAACGGAACTACAAAGCCTGGTCCTCTCTGAACCGGAACACAAGCAACCCAAAACCGGTTTCGGCTATAACCTATCTATCCGCCACCTTTGTTTGTTGCAGTCAATGCCCTAAGTGTGATGGGTATGCCCAGATGTAGGGCTCATTCATGCTCACCTTGCCATAGGCCTCAAGCTACACCCTACTAGCAAGATCCACATAGGTTGAAACCAGTCTGGGGTTGCTTGTAGTCCCTCTTCTGGCAGTTTGCGATGGACAGTTCCCCTATGGAGGAGGGTCAGCACTGATTTGCATAAGGCAGACCTTTGCCAGTGGCTAATATTAATTCAAGCATTTCATCTATCATCTTGTTCTTTGTTGCAGCCTTTACCCCTCCAGCAGCAGCAAATGCCAACATTCCCAGCATTTTGTTTTTGTGGGTCATTTCTCTGTATTAGCTGGCAGGTCCCCTCCCTTATGGATGTCCTCTCCGATCCAGAGTCCATACTGGGAGGCTGCAGACAGCTACAAAACTGTGTCCTCATCAGACTCCAGGGCCCGGGATTAACCCTGCCTAGTCCAGTGAACAGTCTGATAAAACCACAGCATAGATTTTACAGCCTCCTCAATTCTATAATCATTCACTTTTTCCCACTGTATGCACACATTGAAAACTCTATTCATTCATATGTTCTACTAAACCATTAGTTAGTGGATGGTACAGTGAGCTCAGTTGGTTGATACTTGCCAGCTCCAAAAAGGTTGCCATATCAGAATCAATAAATTGGACTGGTCCACATTGTCTGACACCACGTATTCTTGGAAATGCTCTCTAGAGAAAATATCTTTCAGGAACTCCACAGATTTCTTTGCGCTTGGCACAGGTACAAATCTAAGCTCTGTCCGCTTGCTGTAGTAAACTACCACAAATACCAACATTCTGAATGGGGAGGTGTGGTGTTTACATCAGTGGTCCTTTGCCTTGGGCTTATTGTTGTTCATGTGTTCTTTGTTCTAGAACTTTGAGATGTTTTGAAGAGAGTGAAGGCAGTGTGCCTGAAGCTGTGGATGGGGCAGTAATCAACTCAATGAGCACCTGTCTTACTTTCAACTTAAGTCTGGTGTGTTTTTTTACACTAGCAACGAGTGGGTTTCTGCCTCAACAAGGCGATCCGGTTGGCCTGGATTCATTGACAATGTCTTAGAGGTCTGTTGTGGTGTCTTTGGTGGCTGCGGAATGAAAGCTCATTTGTTCTTCAAGTTCAATGGGAGTATTGAGGTGACTTTTCACAAGGTGTGTTATCTGAAAGTGATTTGCCAGACTCATGGTATCGAGAGCTTTGGAGTGTTTCAGGCCTCAATGTGACCTAAGTTAAAGGCACATTGTTGTGGCATACGCATGCATGGTGGCCATTTTCTACTGTTGGGATAGAATATTCGTGACTGCTGCTGCACGTCCCAGCTCAACTTAAGTGAATGATGTATTGATATGGTATACGCATGCGTGGTGGACATTTTCTGTCATTGAGACAGGATATTCTTGCCAGCTACAGCGTGTCCCAATGTGACTGGAGGAGGTTGCAAATTTGTTGTGTAGCGTGCATTTGCGGCTGCAGAGTAAAAAGAACATATCATTCCTGCAAAAATGTATGTGGCTTACAAAAGTGACAACATTTTAGGGTGGCCATATCAAAAAGATTTGGCCATTTTTCTTGATCTTAGTGCGCAGCCTCAAGTAGGGGGCTACACAAATTGAAAATGGATGTGTTAGTTCTACATATATAAATTCCCTGAGGTATTTACAAACAAACTAGGATGTAATAGGGATTATCTTCATTACATTACACTTAAACCAGGGTCATAAAAATGCATTTGAGCATGCAGCAAGAAGTACCTAAGGAGTTTGAAAGATTACAGACTGAGGGTATTACAACCCCGGTGGAAGTTACAGAATGGTTGGTACCTATAATTGTTGCAAAAAAACCTTTGGGAGCCATTAGTTTGTGTGTAGATCTTAGGGGGGTTGAATAAAGAAGTGGTCTACCATCTGTGATGCTAAATTTTTTACTATGCTAGATCTTGCATCTGCATAGTATTAGATCAGATTACATCCTAACTCGCAAGATCTTACAACCCTCATTAATCCATTTGGGGCACTTACATTTTTACCTTTTATCAGCTGCCTCTGTTTTTTATGAGATTAATGGTTTCACTTCTTGAAAAGTTGGAAGGAATACTATGTTTCTAAGATGATGTACTAATTTATCGGAGCAGCTGGGAAGAACACAATACAAGGGTCTGTAATGTGTTGGAAAAGTTAAAAAATGTGGCTTTGATTTTAAATGTTGAGAAATGCTTGTTTGAAACGAATGAGATTACTTATCTGGGACACACAAGGCATTAAACCTAATCTGAATTGGTTGATACTATTTGTAACATAAGTTCACCGGAAAACCAAGATGAGGTGGTATCATTCTTAGGCATGGTACAATTTTATAGCAAATGTATAAATAATCTTCTCAGTTAAACAAGAATGATGCCAGGTTTGTGCAGAAAGGGGCAAAAAAGGCAAATGGGATTGTGAATGTCAGATAGAATTTGATGATGCTAAACATGAGTTACAATAAGCACATAATCTCAATGCTTTTAGAGCACACAGGCCAACTGAAGTGATTACAGTCACCAGTATCAAAGGGTTAGGTGCAGTTCTGTTGCAACTTAAAAATGGGGGGGAACATACTAATGCCTGTGCATCATGAACGCTTAAAGGGGCTGAACAAAATTACTCTGTAATTGAAAAAGAAACTCAGGCAGTTTCCTGGGCGATAAAAATGTTTAATTATTTTCTATGGGGCCAGACCTTCACTGTTTACAGCTCATAAACCTGTTATGAAAATCTTCAGGAAGAAAGTGTTGGACAGTGTTTCAGCCAGGATATGCAAATGGATTGTGGAATTACAGGAATATACTTTTTCTGTTGAATATGTACTTGGAGTATAAACTTGCACTGCTGATTGTTTATCTCAATTAGTTTCAGAACAAAATGCAGATTGTGACAATTTTGATGATACAATCTGGGCTGATGAGAGTGTATGTGCTGTGACTGATGGTTCTATTGGTGAAGAAGAGTGAGAATCTGAGATGAAGAAGGATGAGATTTTAATGTCTATAATTCCATATTTGTTTAATGGATGGGCTGCAAAAAATAAACTCTGTAAAAAATCCTATTCATTTTGGATGATCATAAATGTGCTAGCTGTTCATGATGGGTTGATTTTTAGAGGTGAGCACCAGTTATTATGATAAATAGAATTATTAGTATGGCCCATGAGAGTCATCTGAGTATTATCAAAAGTAGGAAAGGATTAGATCAGATTTGTGGTGGCCTGGTTTAGACATTTAAGTTGAGAGAAATATTCATTAATGTCATGAATGTAAGGATAGTGACAAGATTCATAAGACAAGATATGAACTCATGGTTTGCAGACAGCTTCCTAGAGGACCTTGGCAAGAATGTGCACTGGGTTTGGTTGGCCCATTGAAGGGAGAGAGATCTACACCCTATATGATGTTGTGGATCTATTCTCAAGATGGCCTGAAGCGAAATGTCTGATATAATGTCAGGAGTTGTTGTCCATTTTTTAGAATGACTTTTCAGAACAAAGTGTGTACAGAAGAGTATACTTACTGACAATGAAGTACAATTCTGATCCAAATAATTTAAAGATTCCTTAGTGTAATATTGAATCAAACACAGGAAAGCTGCTTTGTATCATTTGGAATCTAATGGGATGGTGGCAAAATTCAATAGAACATTAAAAGAGGGATATCAGTTAGACAGAAACAGTGGTTTGGATTGGAAAAAAGAGCTACAGGATCACTTGGTTGGGTATCGTCTTTCCCCCCATCTGACAACTGGGAAGTCTCCTTTTGAACTTTTCAGAGAGAGAAAACCCAACTCAAAATTTGTTTCAGGATAGATGGATTGGAACAAAGGTTTGGTGAATGTCTCTATTGATGGAAATTGGAGAGCTAAAGAGCAGGAGAAAATGATTAAACAGAAATTTCAGCTTGATGCTAGACATGTTGTGAGAGAATGAAATGTGAAGGTGGGTGACTGGGTTAAAATTAAAACTCCAGAAGGAGCTCAACTTGGTTCAAAATATGCTTCTCCACGGAAAGATATTAAATTGTTTAGAAATGCAATCAAAACAGAGGGTGACAGAATTTGGAACCTCAACAAAGTAGTTCTTTTGAAGGAGCAGAGTTCTGAATGTGTAACTTCAAACACAAATTCTGATGATGGAGACAAATTCTCTAATGAGATTTGCAGTTCAGCTAGTGGTAAAGAGGATGGATCTTCATGTGGAAATCAGTAACATTGGAGGACACCAGGTTCAAAAGATTTCCCAAGACACCCAACTACCTATATGATTATGTTAGAAATTGAATTAAAGGTATTTTTACTGACTGTTTTGATGTATATTGGATATTAAAAAAAATCATTTTTTTTTATGATTGCTTTGCTTCCAATTTGTTACATTTAAAGTTTTAGGTAATGTTTTCTTTTGGGATGGACAATATCAAATAAGAATTGAAGCAACTTGGTAGATAGAATTGCAATGCTTGATGTTACACTTTTTACATTTTCACCACTTAGAGTGTAGAACCGGAACCAGAGATTTGTGGTCAAATAAAACTCTTGCCCCTCACAAATGTGAAGCTTCTCTACAGCTCAACAACATGCCAGAAATTCTTTCTCAAAGAATAGTGATGCCCTGTTTCATGCAACACCTCTGAGGCAAAACTCATAGTTGCTTCATCTTTCCCATTTTTCTGAGTGAGAAGTGCCTCCAAACCTTCAGGCATCAACTGTGATGGTGCATGGTGAACTCAGAAGTGCATTTGCTTTTGTCATCTGTGTCCCATTCAAAATATATTTCACACTGTTAGCAACAACTGAAAGGATCACTTGTCTTCATAGATTTTCATTCGGTTTGATACACACTCAATTTTGGATACATACTCAGGAATAAAACTTCCATAAAATGTGCATGGCCTCAAAAAAGATTTCAGACTATCCTTAGCTTTAGGCAGCCAAGCATCAGTCACCACCTTAACCAAACCGGCAGGCAGCTTCACCAGCTCACTAAGATAAAGTGCCACAAGAACTCTGCCTTCTTTTTGGGGAGCTCATACTTTTCCCTTTTCATAATCAATGAATATGGTTCAGAACCCTGTCTAAGATGAAGTCATGTTCTTGACAATCCATAGCATAGGCCAAGCCATGTGCTGGAAGACAGCAACCCCCTTGACCTTTTTGAGCAAATGGATTATGATACTCAACAGTACAGATGCAACTGAATCAAGTTGATCAGTATTCTACAATACTGGAAAGTGCCTATTGGGGAGATAAATGCAGTAAAGTGTCTCAACTTAGACAGTAATGTTACTCTGTGGTACTTGGTCTTATGTATAAGCTCAGTCAATCTTTTTTTTATTCATCAGCCTTATACACAATAATACACAAGTCCAGACGGACCCAAACAATATTGAACAGCTTCATAGTAATACAGGCTTCATGTTTGTTACTTAGAAAAATAACATCCAACCAAACTGGTTCCTCCCCCTCCCTCCCAAACACTGCAATACATAAAATATATCATCTAGCAACCCACATGTCTCGTCCTCGGCACCGTACATCAGCAGCCACGGTTCTAGTCAGTAAGTTCCCACACTCTCTTTGGTATGCATTACACCCGCTGTAAATCAGGCATCCCAAGCAAGTACACTGTCAGTGGAGCCCAAAAATCTGCTGGCCTTGAGGCCTCAGGCAATTTGAGACAGCTACAAGGTGCCTTTTGCGTGGCTTAAGTTTCTTGACCATTCCCAACAAGCATAAATCCGGAGCACACACCACATTTTCCAGCACCACCTCAGTGAGTATTTTTGCAACCTGTTTCCAAAATGCATGTATTTTATCACAGATCCAAGCAAGATGCAGGAAGTCCGCATCTTCTTGCCCGCATCTGATACATCTCGCAGACTCCCGCAAGCCAAACTTCCGCAGTTGAGTCGGCATATAATATAGTTGATGCAAATATTTAAAATGTATAATACGGAGATTACAGTTTGCTGTCAGTCTGCCAGTCAACTCACAACAGAACTTTCACTGTTCCAGTGTCATACTAGAACCTAACACTGCATTCCACTTGACTAATGAAGGGGGCTCAAGCTCAGTCAATCTTAATGATCCATTCTACACCCCACAACATTCCCAAAATTTCACTTACTGTAGATCATGGGTACTCGCAAACATTTGCCCAGGGGCCACAAAGTACAGTCTGTGGTGTGACCGAGGGCCGCACTGATGCCAGCAGGGGGGCGGTAGGGGGCCTGGGTGAGTCAGGCATTGTGTAAGGAGGTCTAAAAAAATGTTAAATAAACGGGCAAGCATTTATTTGCAGGTTAATAAATGGCTGCCATTTATTTAACATTTTTTTCTGAATGTTAGTGCTCATTAACTAAACAGCAGCTCGTGCTGCTGTTCACCAGGGGGGGCGCATGTAAAGGTCAAGAGGGCCGCATGTGGCCCCCGGGCCGTACTTTGAGTATCACTGCTGTAGATGATAATACACCCAGATCTTCTTCTAGAGACTACGGAGCTCAACATAAGCTTAGTTCACCTTTCTGTTTCCTTGCCATCATCAATGGTCAGAGGCACAACAGAGTACACAGTTTCTATGATGCCACATCCATGCAACCCCGTTCAATTCCTTCTTCAGGCCATTCTTCATCCTGAATGGGACCCCTCCCATTCAATTTGTGTTGAGGAGCATTTTCCTTTATCCTAAAAATATGCTTAAATTACTTAATTCTGCCTAGCTCATCAGAAAACACACAAGGGAATTTAGGGCTTGATTTAGAGTTTGGCAAACAGGGTACTCTGTCAGCCAAACTCTCAGTCTGCTGGAGACGGGCAGACCCAAGCTTCTTGTTGACGGAGCTCCAGTTGGCTCAGCCGAGGAAAGCTTCCTCCGACGGTGTAGGGGGCCATCAAAGGAAGGGCATTACACTGTCTGCCCCATTTAGGGTGGAGACTGTGATCTTCTTTTCTTTTGTCCATCACCACCAGGAAAAATCTGGCCCTGATGGACGGAATAAAATAATGCCCCTGCACCCCTGGGAGGCCATTCCCATGGTGTAGGGGTCACTAGTTTTTGGCTTTTTTTAAAATAAACTCCAACTTTGGTCTATTGAAAAGACAAGTGCCTGCATTGTTTTGCTTGCATTTGTTTCACATTGTGTGGGTGAAATCTTCCTGGGCACCCATGCTGTACGCTTGTGACACAAGTCGTCAAGGAGTCATGTGAAGCCTGGTTTCCTTTGGTCTCACAATCCCAGATTTTGACACTTTGACACCAAACCTTATCTAATCTGGTAAAAATAATTTGATTGGCAGAGGGGGTCACATCTGGGAGCTGTAATATCAACCACCCACACTAGAACAATAAGCTGAAAGTGGTCACATGGATCTGACGATGTGGGAGGCAAAGCAGAACTGTATGAGTGAGGTGAGCACCTGGATGGATTGTAACTGTCTCAAATTGAATGCTAATAAAACAGAGGTCATCATTTTTGGTAAAAACCCCTCCTTCTGGACACCAGACTGGTGGCCTCCTGAGATGGACTCTCTACCCGAACCTTCAAACAAAGTTAGAAACTTAAGATTCATGGTAGACAGGGAACTAAAGTTTAGGGACCAAGTAAATAAAATAACCTCAGCGGCCTTTTGTTCCCTAAGGCTAATAAAAAAATTGCAACATTTCTGCCCACTGAACTGCTCAAAATGGTAACAATGGCACTCATTCTTACGAGGATTGATTACTGCAACAGTATGTATCTCACGCTTGCATCAGGACTCATCAAGAGGCTTCAGGTATTGCAAAACACGGCAGCTCGCTTCCTTTGCAAAATCCCAAAGTATGAGTCAGCAAGAGGAGCAATTAGGAAACTGCATTGGCTGCCAGTCAAACAACGATGCAGTTTCAAAGCTCTCTGTTTGGCCTATAAATCTTTGCATGGACTTGGGCCAGACCATTTAAAAAAGAAACTGAAATGGTGGTTCCAGCAAGGACACTCCGATCGGGCCTAGCAAAGAACCTGATCGTCCCCCCTTTTAGAAAAGCCACCTGGGGTGTAAAGAGCTTTTTTAGGGCCACTGCCATACTTTGGAACAATCTCCCATTAACATTAAAAACTGCTCCCTCCTTACTCTCCTTTAGAAAAGCCTTAAAAACCTGGCTTTTCACTCAGGAGTAGAAGTTTTTCTCTGCGCTTTTGCCATACTCCAACTAAATCACTATCACAGTCTAATCAAATTCTATATAGTGCCAAGATGCCCTAGGGCAGAAGATTGCGCTTTATAAGTTACATTACATTACATTATTCTGGATCATGTTTCAGTAGGCGGCCACTTCAAGGCAGCTGCTCTGTCTAAGCAGAGATTGTTTTGGCTAGACTAGTCAAAAAAATGGTGTCACTAAGAAGGGTACCTCATTTATGTAGTCACTGTTTCACACAGCACCAACATTTCCCTTTTGTGGCACTTAATAGGAGTTTAACTGTAACAAACATCAAGCAATGATAACATTATAACTTGGAACTGGACCAGACCTCTCGATTCAGAAAAGATGAATGACCATGAAAAGGGGAGCTTTATAAAATGTTTATTTTTTATTTTTTAAAGTTTGAGGGTTTATAGGTCTTGGTCTTAAAAACATCAACCAACTTCGCTGAAATATTTTATTCTGCTTTACAACCAATTACCCTAAACATGATTCTGTCGCGCACATAGATTTACATAATCTATTATTTGCTCCCTGCCACTTTGAGGTGCTGTCCTCAAACCACATAGCTGTATATAATTTTGAAGAAACTCAAATATAAAGAAAATGGTTCTGATTAATTTATCAAAGTTAACCACTGTTGATTCATTTTTCTTTTAGAATAGCTTTCACCAAGTAGACAAAAGCAACCTCCTGAAAGCCATTCTTGAAAAAAAAATGTTTTATTTCTTCATGTTTGATTTTCCTTTTTTGGATTTTAAGGGGGATCCCCTCCCTCCTTAATGCGCCCTTTTTGAAATGGGGTTGTCCTCCCTGTTTTCCATCCTTGAAGCCCTCTTCTGCCCGTCACGTTCTCTTTTTCTTCTAACCATTCACTCACCTCACCTAGGTTCTCCCGACCCTCTACACCTACGACCTTTTCCCTTCGCAACTTTATGTTGGCGCCCTCTTCTTTGGTCTTGCGTTTTATTTTTTGACTACCCTGCCATGGCAGACACTGAAAATCCCTTTTTTACAGCTAAAAGATTACCTTTCCACAATTTTGTGTGTGTGGAAAAGTCGAATTTTCATTTGCCTGTAATACATACATATATTTAGACAAAGTTTAGGGATAATGTGCAGAAAAAATATATTTTGTCAGCATTTTTTTCAAAGACTCCTTTATAAGGCTTACCTGGCCCACCATAACAAAAGTGAATATTTCATTAGTGTCCATTTAGAACTCTTGAATTTACGTCCCATTTATGGGAAAATTATTCTGTAAAATTCACCATTTTGCACTGTTTCGTTCAAAATATTCGAGGAATGCCGCATCCCCCTCACATCCCCCTCACATCCCTCTGCCAAATCCCTCCTGAAAAAGTGGCACTTACTCTCTTTTTCTTACAGGAAGTCCTTGGGTTCAGGCATGGGAAACAGCGTTTACAATGCTGCCATTACATCGCGTTCCTTCACAACGCGTTGTTACAACGACCGCGTTGTTAGAACGCGATGCCTTTACATCGCAAGTCATTAGATCGACTTGCTGTAGGGGGCGCTCTAACCTAAGGAATAGTATCATTTACTATTCCAACACCTTCCCTACTTTTGCACAGGCTGGAGTTGGAATAGTAAATTATACTATTCCTAAGTCCAGCGCGCCCCCTACAGCAAGTCGATCTAATGACTTGCGTCGTAAAATCGCGGTCTAACAACGCGGTCGTTGTAACGACCGCGTTGTAAAGGAACGCGATGTAATAGCATGGGATGTAACATGCTATATTCGTCAGGCATTACTCCCCATCGCTTTAAAGGTTCATCAGTCTTTACTGTTTGCAGGCGGATCTGATGCTAGGGCCCACACCAGTGGCAGCATTGGTGGAAGGGGGCTGAACCAGAATTGGGTAATATGCTCCTGAAAAAAGTGGGTATCACACTTTTTTTTTTTTTTACAATCAAACACTGGCTTGCAAAGCTTACGGGGCTTGATGAAAGCTTCCTCAGAGCTGCCATCTTGTTATCATGCCAGATATGACTGAGATACAAAATCAGTAAATGGTTTTATTTAGTCAATAAAGCCTTTAAGTTTCAGCATTTATGCAAGGCTTGTACAAGATTCTGGAAGATGCTGGTGTTTAAATATTGTATTATAACATTTATGTAGCTACTATTACCCCTATGGGGGGCACTAAAGCACTTACCTACATGGGTAGCACACTATATTCACCATATAGGGTATAAGGTTTGAAGTGTGTTATCTTTGTTTTGATCCTATGTGGGAAGTGTTCATGTCATGTGTGATGACCACTGAGATGCTGGGATGGACTTCGTTAATATCATCCTACATCGGATAGTCATTGTGAGATGTCTAGAAGCAGTTATAAAAAGATGCTTTTTTTCGGGACCTGCAGTGGTTGATTAAATCAAAGTCCTCCATTGGTCAGCGGCATGTGGCAGAACACTTCAATTATTCCATGCCTGTTCAGTTGGTGATGAGTGGTTTAATATCTGTGTACCTTGTACAGGACTGGGTGAGGGATATGCCGTCAGTAGACTCCAGCTTGCCCAAAATGCAACTGTGAGGCTGCTTTTTTCCTTCCTAAGTTCTGCGCTGTTTCTGGTCTTCTCCACAAATTACATTGGCTGACAGTGGAAAAGCGCATCCACTTTAAGACCCTGTGTGTGGCTCACAAGATCATGTACTCCAAAAGGGCATCCATCCTGTCTTACCTCTTATCTCACTACAGACCCTCCCGCCTTCTACGCTCAGTCGATCTTAATTTGGCCACTATCCCTTGAGTCAGGAGGGCCAGCGTTGGAGGTCGCTCCTTTCGTGCCAAGGCTCCTGTTGTTTGGAATTCACTACCTCTTTCATCAGGAACACTGAAAAACATCTGTACTTCAGGGAATCTTTGAAGACATGGCTTTTCTCCATCTAAGTGCCTGTCTTCTCTTTCTGATAATCCTATAGATACAGCTTTTCTTTCTTCAAGGTCCAGTGCTTGGAAGCCCTGTTGTAGGGGCAGCTATGTGATTATAAATCCCTTATCAGAAAAACATGACTCGCAGCAGTTTAATCTTATGTCACTGCAAGAGTGTCAAGTGGAATAGGGAATTATTATGCAGCCTGTATGAACTACAATTGTCTGTCTGTCTGCTGAGTATTATGGTATTACAATTAGTGTAGGTCAGAAGGATTATTTATTGTATTGTTACTGCTTGAACGTAGCATTCACTACCCATCATGAGGCAAGGAAGCACTTTAAGCCGAGCAGCACGCTGCTCCAGCACCCAAGGTTAGTGTTTTTTTTTTCTTCAGTGGTTACTGTTAATGATTGGAATTTGTCTTGTGCTCCTCAGGAAATCAATCTGTGCCTTTACTACAGTTATTGTAATTCAGCCATCAAGTCACACGTTTAATTGCTAATCTAACTCTCTAAGTTTCCCGCTTGACTCATTTCGCCACTCATGCAGATTTCTTGGCAATAAGTCAGTTGGAGAATTCAGCCATTACACAAACTCAGCAGTGTCATGCTTGGTAGTTGAGAATCTTTACACATCTTAGCAGGAATTCAATGTAGACCCGTCTTTCCTACGAATCTGCTTGCATCTTCTGCCAGAAGGTGCATTCCCAGAAAGGCCTGATTCACATTTCATTTCCTGACAGGGTCTGACTGGGACAGAAAATAGTCCCGGGCACGAAGATTAAATACTTGGACAGCTAAAAAAGTTGCCCATGCAAACTGGGGCACGTTTGAACTTGTGAAGACGCGGTATAAGTATTTTTGCAAGGTATGTGAGACTGCATGCATTTGTGCTTGCTTGAGGTATTTGTTTTTTTTAGCATCCGGTAAGGCAACAGAAAAAAACGGCTCAGCAGGCCATAAAATAGGTCCATAGACAGCCAAAACAAGCATTTGCAAGCAATATGTCTCATATTTGTCAGAGTTAGAGCTATTGGTGTTGTAAATGACAATGTCTTTTATCTATGTGTTTTGGTTTGGAATGTAGTGGATGGATGAACAGAAACACAGCTGCAGCACTGCCTAAAGGACTTAGAAGGAGGAATTACCACTGGGACCAGAAAATATGCTTAAGCACTGTCTAGAGGACTTAGAATGAGGAATTACCGATGAGACCAGAGAAGTAGGTAGCAGCACTGTGTAGAGCAGTGATACTTAATCCCTGACCCACCCAGGCACCCTACCACCACCCTACTGGCATCAGTGAGGCCCTCGGTCACACCAAAGACCATACTTTGTGGCCCCTGTGCAAATGTTTGCGAGTACCCATGGTGTAGAGGACTTAGAATGAGGAATTACTGACGGGGCCAGCGAAGCAGCTAGCAGCACTGTCTAGGGGACTTAGAATGAGGAATTATCGACAGGACCAGAGAAGCAGCTAGTAGCACTCCCTAGACGACTAAGAATGAGGAATTACCAACAGTACCAGAGAACCAGCACTGCCTAGAGGACTAAGTTTGAGGAATGACCACTGGGAACAGAGACACAGCTGCAGCACTGCCTTAAAGACTTAAAATGTGGGATTTTCCGACCGGACCAGACCAGCAGCTAGCAGCACTGTCTGGAAGATGTAGAAGGAGGAATTACAGATGGGACCAGGGTAGCAGCTAGCAGCACTTTCTGGAAGACTTAGAACAAGGAATTACCAATGGGACCAGAGTAGCAGCTAGCAGCACTGTCTAGATGGCTTAGAATGAGGTATTGCCACTGGGACCAGAGAAGCAGCTAGCAGCACTGCCTAGAGGACTAAGAATGAGGACCTACCACTGGGAACAGAGAAGCAGCTAGCAGCACTGTTTAGATGACTTAGAATGAGGAATTACCACTGTGACCAGAGACACAGCTGTAGCACTGCCTAGAGAACTTAAAATGAGGAATTACTAACGGGACCAGAGTAGCAGCTAGCAGCATTGTCTAGAGGACTTAGAATGAGGAATTACCGACGGGACCAGAGAAGCAGCTAGCAGCACTGCCTAGAGGACTAGGAATGAGGAATTACTACTAGGGCCAGAAAAGCAGCTGTAGCACTGTCTAGAGGACTTAGAATGAGGAATTACCACTGGGACCAGAGAAGCAGCTATCAGCACTGCTTAGAGGACCAAGAATGGGGAAATACCACTGGGAACGGAGACACAGCTGCAGCACTGTCTAGAGGACTTAGAATGGAGGAATTTCTGACAGGACCAAAGAAGCAGCTGCAGTACTGTGTAGAGGACTTCGATTGAGGAATTACAGATGAGACCAGAGAAGCAGCTACCAGCAGTGTCTCGAGGACTTAGAATGAGGAATTACCACTGGGAACAGAGACACAACTGCAGCACTGGCTAGAGGACTTAGAATGAGGAATTATTGATGGGACCAGAGCAGCAGCTAGCAGTACTGCCTAGAGGACTTAGAATGAGGAATTACCGACGGGACCAGTGAAGTGGCTAGCAGCACTGCCTAGAGGACTGAGAATGAGGAATTACCACTTGGACCAGAAAAGCAGCTAGCAGCTCTGGCTAGAGGACAAAGAATGAGGGATTACCAATGAGAACAGAGACACCCCTGCAGCACTGCCTAGAGGACTAAAAAGGAGAAATTACCACTGGGAACAGAGGCACAGCTGCAACACTGTCTAGAGGTTTTAGAATAAAGGAATTACTGACAGGACCAAAGAAGCACCTGCAGCACTGTGTAGAGGACTTAGAATGAGGAATTACCAATGAGACTAGAGAAGCAGCTAGCAGCACTGGGTAGAGAGCTAAGAATGAGGAATTACCACTGGGTACAGAGACGCAGCTGCAGCACTGCCTAGAGGATTAAGAAAGGGGAATTTGCCATTGGGAACAGACACACATCTGCCACATTTTTGACCAGTTTAAGAACAAGATTTACAGCCCTGTTTAAAGAAACGGAGAAACAGAGCGCCTAGCGAGTGTAACATAATTAATGCTAAAAACAAAAGATTGGGTGAAAGGGAACTAGTGAGTAAAATCAACTTTCTAACATTCTAACTCTCTGATTGCTCAACTCGATCTTCAGTGACCCAGACTCTGTAGATCATAAGTGAAAGCTAAGGTGTGAAGGGGAGAACATACAGAGAAACGGTGGGTGGGAGGGGAAATCAGTAACACTGGCCAGCTGCTCGCACTTGCAACATTTCCAGAACGCGAGGCAGGCAATCGGAAAAAATAGTGCAAGAAACGAACTTTAATGGACAGAAGCAAAATGAGCCTTGGAACACAGCCAGTAGCTATGGGAGGGAACGACAGACCAATAGGAGTGCCACATTGGCAGGATTTATAATTCAAAAGTAAGGAATTTAGAAAGGCACCCGGAATAACCAATACAAGCAATGGACCGCCTTGAAGCCCATGTGCTGTATACACCATGCCTCACATGCGCAGCACGCTGCTAGGTTCGACCTAACAAAGCCCACACACACTGACCTATCAGACCAGCTCTTCAGGCAAAGCCTAATTGCCGTTTGTGCCCCATTTCCTGACAATGTCTTGTGGTCTTGCAGGCTTGAATTTGTGCCTTACCCAGTAAAGCCTCTGCCTGCTGCTGTGTATGACTGTTTTCTAAAAGGTGGACTCCAGAGGCCTGTGTATTATGCAAATGATTTTGATACATAGATGCCAGTGCCATCTCATATCACAATTGTAACCTTTGCCTAGCATTACTGGGATGGGCACTATACATGTAAACCACAGTGTGAATTCTAAATTAAATATGCAGCCAAAACAGAGAACTATTTAACTTTCTCCTGCTGCAGTTTCATTGAGCATAAGATCGAAATTATTTAGATTTGAATTCGTGTGGTTATTAGTTTTTTCTTGGATATTATTCCTTTGTTCAATATTTCTTGCAACTGTTAATGCATGTCGATACCATACATTACTGCTATGTCCACACTATTTTGTAAATACACTCTATTATATTTTCATTTTTTTCATTTCTGTTAAAAATCATGTTAAATAGAGCGTTACATGTAATTACTATTCTCATAACGTTTCCAGTCAGTTTGGTGCGAAAGATTAGAATATATTTAATTTAGAGAAAGCAGAGTAGAATAATGAAGCAATTCTTTGACAGAAAGTAAACAAAGTTTAAATGCAACATGTCTCTTTTTTGTCTGTGGTTTTTATACTGTGTCACACAGTGCCTTATAAACATTTTAGTTAACCCCTTCGCTGCTAGGCCTTTCCCCCCCCTGTGCTAAGCCTTTCTTTGGCTATTTGGGGTAGTTCGCGCTTAGGCCCCTGTAACTGTTTGACCACATAAGGTATCCACGCCAAATTTGCGTCCTTTTTTTCCAACATTATGGGGATTCTAAAGGTCCCCAGGGTTTGTGGATTCCCCTGGAGGGGACCCAGAAATTAGCCAAAATACAGGTAAATTTTGTTTTTTGGGGGAAAAATGGGAAAAAAAGCTACAGATGAAAGCGTCTGGTTTTTTCCCTGCAAATGGTATCAAAAAAGGGGTTGTGGTGCTGAAATCACCATCTTCCCAGCTTTCAGGGACAAGCAGACATTTGTCATAAAACCAACATTTTTTACACAGTTTTGGCATTTTTCTGGGACATAGCCTATTTTTGCTATTTTTTGTGCTTTCAACCTCTTTCCAGTTAATGGTAGAAATGGGTATGAAAGCAATAATGGATCCTGGAAAGCTATACATTTTAGAAATGTAGACAAAATTCTGAATTCAGCAAGGGGTTATTTGTGTAGATCCTTCAAGGTTTCTTTATAGAAACTAACCATTGAATATAGGAAAAATTGAAAATTAGTTGAAAAAAACAGCCATTTGTGTCAACGTTTTCACCTGTAACTTCTTCTAATTATGACAGCTGTTTGAAAGCAATATACCGTTACATCCGCTGGACCTTTCTGGTTGTGGGGATATATAGGACTTGTAGGTTCACCAAGAACCCGATGAACCCAGAGCCAATAACTGAGCAGCGTCTGGCAATGGTTTTTTATTATGTACCGGGTATATAGCAAATAATTTGGGAAAATATATACATGGAAAAATCAATATGAAAGACACCTATGTATTTCTGAAATTGGAACAAAATGTAGAGTTTAGAAACAGTAGATATTTGCACATTTCCGAAATTGTGAGTACCCATACTAGCATGAGAATTATAGGTCATTTTTCAAAATGACTTCTTTTTTACACATTGTCTTTCATTTGGAAGGCAGAAATGCATCGAAAGTCAATAGGTAATAACAGTTGCTCTACAATTTTGTGTTACCCTACGTCTCCCGACAAAAATGGTACCTCACTTGTGTGGGTAGGTCTAGTGCCCGCGACAGGAAACGGCTCAAAACGCAACGTGGACACACTTTATTTTTACAGTGAAAACTGACCCTTTTTTTGTAAAGTGCCTAGCTGTAGATTTTGAACCCTAGCTCTGCCGGCACCTAAGGAAACCTAGCAAACCTATACATGTTTGAAAACTAGACACCCAGGGGAATCCAGGATGAGGTGACTTGACTGGCTCTCACCAGGTTCTATTACCCAGAATCCCTTGCAAACCTAAACATTTGTAAAAAAGAAAACACATTTTCCTCACATTTCTGTGGTGGAAAGTTCTGGAGTCTGCGTGGATCCACAAAATTCTACCCACCCCGCGTTCCCCAATGCCTTCCGAGAAAAATGGTACCTCACTTGTGTGGGTAGGCCTAGTGCCCGCGACAGGAAACGGCCCAAAACACAACGTGGACACACCACATTTTCACAGTGAAAACTGACCCTTTTTTTGCAAAGTGCCTAGCTGTAGATTTTGAACCCTAACTCTGCCTGCACCTAGGGAAACCTAGCAAACCTATACATTTTTGAAAACTAGACACCCAGGGGAATCCAGGATGGGGTAACTTGACTGGCTCTCAACAGGTTCTGTTACCCAGAATCCCTTGCAAACCTAGAAAATTGTCAAAAAAAAACACATTTTCCTCATATTTCTGTGGTGGAAAGTTCTGGAGTCTGCGTGGATCCACACAATTCTACCCACCCCGCGTTCCCCAAAGCCTTCTGACAAAAATGGTACCTCACTTGTGTGGGTAGGCCTAGTGCCCGTGACAGGAAACACCCCAAAACGCAACGTGGACACACCACATTTTCACAGTGAAAACGGACCCTTTTTTTGCAAAGTGCCTAGCTGTAGATTTTGAACCCTAACTCTGCCAGCACCTAGGTAAACCTAGCAAATCTATACATTTTTGAAAACTAGACACCCAGGGAATCCAGGATGGGGTGACATGACTAGCTCTCACCAGGTTCTGTTACCCGAATCCTTGCAAACCTCACAATTTGTAAAAAAAAACACATTTTCCTCACATTTATGTGGTGGAAAGTTCTGGAATCTGCGTGGATCCACAAAATTCCACTCACCCCGCATTCCCCAAAGTCTTCCGAGAAAAATGGTACCTCACTTGTGTGGGTGGGTCAAGTACCCGCGACAGGCAAGGGCCCAAAACGTATTGAGGAGACATCAAAATGACCTATCACAAAACAACCTGGTTTTGCAAGGGGGGTCACCTGGGTTTTTCGCCCCGGGCTCGGCGGCCCTCTAGGGAAACCTACCAAACCCACACATTTCTGAAAACTAGACACCAGGGGAAGTCTATTAAGGTATGGCTTGCGTGGGTCCCCCAACATTTCCCTACCCAGTATCCTCTGCAAACCTCAAATTTTGTTGAAAAAAATCAACTTTTTCTCACATTTCTGTTTGGGAAAGTTGTAGGATCACCGGGCTGACACAAATTTCCTACCACCCAGCGTTCCCCCAGGTCTCCCGATAAAAATGGTACCTCACATGTGTGGGTAGGCATAGTGGCTGCAACAGGAAATGGCCCAAATCGTACTGTGGAGACTTCAAAATTACTAGGCCTGGGCGGTAAATTCCGTCCCGCTCGCGGAATTTGTGGAATTTTGGCAATTCTGCGTTCCGCGGAGAACGTGTAATTGCCAAAAATTCTACGATCCGCGGCGTAGCGGAACTTGTTCCTTGTTCGCGCTTTCAAAATGCGTGTTCGCGCGCGCGCGGTAGCGACTTACCGGGATCCCTGCATTCGCCAACGAGTTTTCCTATCCGTTCGCGCGATCCCGTGAGAGTGTGCGATCACGAACACGTCATTCGGACGCGCCATCAGACATCTGCGTTCGCGAACAGGAAACTCGCATCGCGAGCCGGTGGGAGAAGTGAAACAAGATGGCTGCGCCAATTGGCGACCGCATGGGCAAGTTCGCAAGATATTTCCCCTCGAGCACGCAAACAGCATCCCCGAACAGGAAAAACGCATCGCGAATGGGCGGAACAAGCAATTCCGCGTCTTCCCAGAATTCTGCGTGCTCGCGGAGATTTTTTACCGTTTCGCAGAATTTTGCGTAACGCGACTACGCAAATTCCGCCCACCCCTAAAAATTACCTATAATAAAACTACCTGGTTTTGGAGGGGGGGCACCTGGGGTTTTGGCCCAGGGCTTGCCGCCATCTAGGGAAACCCACCAAACCCACACATTTCTGAAAACTACACATATTTTTGGGTGGAATCACCATGGCAGCACAAATGTCCTACCCCACAGCGTTCTCCTTAGTGTCCCGAGTAAAATGATACCTCACTTGTGTGGGTGTCCAATGCAGAATTGGCTAAAAACGTATTTTTAAAAAATGTAGCGCTTACAATTCTCGGTGCTATACCCTTATTCCCTATGTTTTGGGCTCTTCCCAGTCACAGGCCCTTGCCCCACCCACACAAGTGAGGTATCATTTTACTCGGGAGACTGATGGGAACGCTAAAGGGTAGGACATCTGTGTCGGCACGGTGATTCCACCCAAAAATATGTGGAAAATGTGTTTTCTTCAGCTAAATTTGAGGTTTGCAGGGCGTTCTGGGTAGGAAATCGTTGGGGGATCCACGCAAGCCATACCTCGCTAGACTCCCCCGGGTGTCTAGTTTTCAGAAATGTGTGGGTTTGGTAGTTTTCCAAGATGGCCGCTGAGCCCGGGGCCAAAACCCCAGGTGACCCCTCTTGCAAAACCAGGTTGTTTTGTGATAGGTCATTTTGATGTCTCCTCAATACGTTTTGGGCCCTTGCCTGCCGCGGGTACTTGAACCACCCACGCGAGTGAGGTATCATTTTTATCGGGAGACCTGGGGGAACGCTGGGTGGTAGGAAATTTGTGGATCCACGTGGATTCCAGAACTTTCCCAAACAGAAATTTGAGAAAAAAGTGATTTGCTAAGCTAAATTTGAGGTTTGCAGGGCATTCTGGGTAGGAAAACGTTGGGGGATCCACGCAAGCCATACCTCGCTGGACTCCCCCGGGTGTCTAGTTTTCAGAAATGTGTGGGTTTGGTAGTTTTCCAAGATGGCCGCCGAGCCCGTGGCCAAAAACCCAGGTAACGCCCCTTGCAAAACCAGGTTGTTTTGTGATAGGTCATTTTGATGTCTCCTCAATACGTTTTGGGCCTTTGCCTGTCGCGGGTACTTGACCCACCTACGCGAGTGAGGTATCATTTTTATCGGGAGATCTGGGGGAACGCTACGTGGTAGGAAATTTGTGGATCCACGTGGATTCCAGAACTTTCCCACACAGAAATTTGAGAAAAAAGTGATTTTTTCAGCTAAATTTGAGGTTTGCAGGGCATTCTGGTAGGAAAACATTGGGGGATCCACGCAAGCCATACCTCGTTGGACTCCCCCGGGTGTCTAGTTTTCAGAAATGTGTAGGTTTGGTAGTTTTTCAAGATGGCCGCCGAGCCCGGGGCCAAAAACCCAGGTGACCCCTTTTGCAAAACCAGGTTGTTTTGTGATAGGTCATTTTGATGTCTCCTCAATAAGTTTTGGGCGCTTGCCTGTCGCGGGTACTTGATCCACCCACGCGAGTGAGGTATCATTTTTATCGGGAGACCTGGGAGAACGCTGGGTGGTAGGAAATTTGTGGATCCACGTAGATTCCAGAACTTTCCCACACAAAAATTTGAGAAAAAAGTGATTTTTTTCAGCTAAATTTGAGGTTTGCAGGGCATTCTGGGTAGGAAAACGTTGGGGGACCCACGCAAGCCATACCTCGATGGACTCCCCGGGTATCTAGTTTTCAGAAATGTGTGGGTTTGGTAGGTTTCCCAAGAAGGCTGCCGAGCCCAGGGCCAAAAACCCAGGTGACCTCAAATTCAGCTGGAAAAAACACATTTTCCACATCTTCTTGGGTGGAATCACCGTGCCGGCACAAATGTCCTACCCCACAGCGTTCCCCCCAGTCTCCCGAGTAAAATGATACCTCACTTGTGTGGGTGGGGCAAGGGCCTGTGCCTGGGAAGAGCCCAAAACATAGGGAATAAGGGTATAGCACCGAGAATTCTAAGCGCTACATTGTTTTAAAAATACATTTTTAGCCAAGTCTGCATTGGACACCCACACAAGTGAGGTATCATTTTACTAGGGACACTAAGGAGAATGCTGTGGGGTAGGACATTTGTGCCGCCACGGTGATTCCACACAAAAATATGTGGAAAATGTGTTTTTTTCAGCTAAATTTGAGGTTTGCAGGGTATTCTCGGTAGGGAAATGTTGGGGGACCCACGCAAGCCATACCTTGCTAGACTCCCCAGGGTGTCTAGTTTTCAGAAATGTGTGGGTTTGGTAGGTTTCTCTAGATGGCTGCCGAGCCCGGGGCCAAAAACTCATGGGAAAACCAGGTTGTTTTGTGATGGGTAATTTTGAAGTCGCCTCAATAGGTTTTGGGCCCTGGCCTGTCGCGGGTACTTGACCCACCCACACAAGTGAGGTACCATTTTTCTCGGGAGTCTTTGGGGAATGGGGGCTGGGTGGAAATTTGTGGATCCACGTAGATTCCAGAACTTTCCCACACAGAAATTTGAGAAAAAAGTGATTTTTTTCAGCTAAATTTGAGGTTTGCAGGGCATTCTGGGTAGGAAAATGTGTGGGTTTGGTAGGTTTCCCAAGAAGGCCGCCGAGCCCGGGGCCAAAAACCCAGGTGACCCCCCTTGCAACACCAGGTTGTTTTGTGATAGGTCATTTTGATGTCTCCTCAATACGTTCTGGACCCTTGCCTGTCGTGGGTACTTGACCCACCCACGTGAGTGAGGTATCATTTTTATCGGGAGACCTGGGGGAACGCTGGGTGGTAGGAAATTTGTGGATCCACGTAGATTCCAGAACTTTCCCACACAGAAATTTGAGAAAAAAGTTATTTTCTTCAGCTAAATTTGAGGTTTGCAGGGCACTCTGGGTAGGAAAATGTTGGGGGACCCACTCAAGCAATACCTCGCTGGACTCCCCCGGGTGTCTAGTTTTCAGAAATGTGTGGGTTTGGTAGGTTTCCCAAGAAGGCTGCCGAGCCCGGGGCCAAAAACCCAGGTGACCTCAAATTCAGCTGGAAAAAACTCATTTTCCACATCTTCTTGGGTGGAATCACCGTGCCGGCACAAATGTCCTACCCCACAGCGTTCCCCCCAGTCTCCCGAGTAAAATGATACCTCACTTGTGTGGGTGGGGCAAGGGCCTGTGACTGGGAAGAGCCCAAAACATAGGGAATAAGGGTATAGCACCGAGAATTCTAAGCGCTACATTGTTTTAAAAATACGTTTTTAGCCAAGTCTGCATTGGACACCCACACAAGTGAGGTATCATTTTACTCGGGACACTAAGGAGAATGCTGTGGGGTAGGACATTTGTGCCGCCACGGTGATTCCACACAAAAATATGTGGAAAATGTGTTTTTTTCAGCTAAATTTGAGGTTTGCAGGGGATTCTCGGTAGGGAAATGTTGGGGGACCCACGCAAGCCATACCTTGCTAGACTCCCCAGGGTGTCTAGTTTTCAGAAATGTGTGGGTTTGGGAGGTTTCTCTAGATGGCTGCCGAGCCCGGGGCCAAAAACTCATGGGACCCCCCCTTGCAAAACCAGGTTGTTTTGTGATAGGTAATTTTGAAGTCGCCTCAATAGGTTTTGGGCCCTGGCCTGTTGCGGGTACTTGACCCACCCACACAAGTGAGGTACCATTTTTCTCGGGAGACTTTGGGGAATGGGGGCTGGGTGGAATTTTGTGGATCCACACAGATTCCAGAACTTTCCACCACAGAAATGTGAGGAAAATGTGTTTTTTTTGACAAATTTTGAGGTTTGCAAGGGATTCTGGCTAACAGAACCTGGTGAGAGCCAGACAAGTCACCCCATCTTGGATTCCCCTGGGTGTCTAGTTTTCAAAAATGTATAGGTTTGCTAGGTTTCCCTAGGTGCCGGCAGAGCTAGGGTTCAAAATCTACAGCTAGTCACTTTGCAAAAAAAGGGTCCGTTTTCACTGTGAAAATGTGTTGGGTCCACGTTGCGTTTTGGGCCGTTTCCTGTCGGCGGGCACTAGGCCTACCCACACAAGTGAGGTACCATTTTTCTCAAAAGACTTTGGGGAATGCGGGGTGGGTGGAATTTTGTGGATCCACGCAGATTCCAGAACTTTCCACCACAGAATTGTGAGGAAAATGTGTTTTTTTTTTTACAAAGTTTGAGGTTTGCAAGGGATTCTGGGCAACAGAACCTGGTGAGAACCAGACAAGTCACCCCATCCTGGATTCCCCTGGGTGTCTAGTTTTCAAAAATGTATAGGTTTGCTAGGTTTCTCTGGGCGCCGGCAGAGCTAGGGTTCAAAATCTACAGCTAGGCACTTTGCAAAAAAAGGATCCGTTTTCACTGTGAAAATGTGGTGTCCACGTTGCGTTTTGGGCCGTTTCCTGTCCCGGGCACAATGCCTACCCACACAAGTGAGGTACCATTTTTCTCGGACGACTTTGGGGAATGCGGGGTGGGTTGAATTTTGAGGATCCACGCAGATCCCAAAACTTTCCATCACAGAAATGTGAGGAAAATCTGTTTTTTTTAACTAAGTTTGAGATTTGCAAGGGATTCTGGGTAACAGAACCTGGTGAGAGGCACACAAGTCACCCCATCCTGGATTCCTCATTGTGTCTAGTTTTCAAAAATGTACAGGTTTGCTAGGTTTCCCTATGTGCGGGCTGCGCTAGGGCCCAAAATCCACAGGTAGGCACTTTGCTAAAAATAAGTCTGTGCCTTGTGGGCTTTCTGCCTCCCTGGGGGGGAATCGGGGGGGGGGGTTTGAGTTTGCCCCGATATGGCCCAAAGGGGGGCAGAAAGACTGTGGCTATTTTTTTGGGGGGTGAGGGCATTGGTATGCCCATTCTGGGCAGCCCCCACCCCAACGCATAAAAAAAGCCAGCGTAATCGCTGGCGCCTAGTGGGCTTTCTGCCCCCCCGGGGGCAGATCAGTGGCCACTGCCCCCATATGCCCCCCCGGGGGGCAGAAAGACTGGAATTTCTCTGGGGGGAGGTGGGGGTATTGTCATGCCCATTTTGGGCAGCCCCCACACCTACATGAATACAAAAAAAAATCCTTGGTTTCTAGTGGGCTTTTTGCCCCCCTGGCAGGGCAGATTGGGGGCTACTGCCCCCATCTGCCCCCCAGGAGAGGCAGAAAGGCTGTAATTTTGGTGGGGGGGTGGGGGCATTGGCATGACCGTTTTGGGCAGCCCCCACCCTAAGTAAAAATGCGGACAAAAAATCCCTGGCGCTAGTGGGCTTTCTGCCCGTTTGGGGGGGGCAGAAAGACTAATTTTTTTTTGGGGGGGTGGGGGCATTGGCATGCCCATTTTGGGCAGCCCCACCCTAATTTCATTAGCCCAAAATAAATCCCTGGCTTCTAGTGGGCTTTTTGCCCCCCCGGGGGGGCAGAAAGGCTGTAATTTTGGAGAGGGGGGTGGGGCATTGGCATGCCCGTTTTGGGCAGCCCCCACCCTAAGTAAATTTTTGGGGAAAATCCTGGCGCTAGTGGGCTTTCTGCCCCGGGGCATATTGCGGGCTACTGCCTCTATCTGCCCTTCAGGGGGCAGAAAGACTGTTGTGCCCAAAACACAATGGGGGAGCAAAGGCCCTTGCCCAAGGGGCCGCTCCCCCCTCCCTGGTGCTAGTGGGTGGATCCCTGCTTGGGGATCGCCCTCCTGGGATGCTCCCAAGCAGGGATCCACTAGGGAAGGGTATCATTGGAAGGGGAGATTCTCCCTTTCCAACGATACCTCTCCCAGGGTTTCGGTGCTCGGGGCTGAGATAGCCCCACGAGCACTGAAACACTGAAACTGAAACTGTTTCAGTTTCGTTTTCAATGTAATGATGACAGCGCGCCATGCGTGCGATCGTCATTACATTGAAAATTAGGGAAGGCCCTCGGGAGGTTGGGGAAGCTCTTCCCCACCTCCCGAGGCCCCCCCCAAAAAATGGAAATCCCTCTGCTGTTTACAGCAGAGGGATTTCGTGCCCCTGTCCTCATGACGGAATGGTTCCGTCATGAGCACAGGAGCACCGGTGCTCATGACGGAACCATTCCGTCATGAGCACCGAAGGGGTTAATAAGTATACATTTTGCACTAGGAAACCAATAAATCCATATGTGCATTTGCAAATCAAAGAATGTATATTTGTATTTTTCCTGCATAGAAGATCCTCATAGTTTAGCATGTTAAATGCTGTCATAAACAAAAATACAGGCTTCATTCACTCTTTAATGAAATCGTGAAAAACAAACCTCACTGGCTTGGCAGATCTCTTTATAGTTGTCCAATAGTTTACACTACATTAGAGAAACTCAAAGATATAACCTCAAAGAAATAAAAGAGGGAATAGTTTTACACCACGATAAGCGTCTTGAGGCAAATAAACCATAGGCCACCCATTGCAAGGACCCTAAAAGATGTGATTAGTAGATGTCGTTACAGTCCACCTAGTTATAGAGAGTGGAGTGGATGAAAGGTTGACCTCTATGTGACCCCTACCCTGAAAACACTTGTTCCCGTTCTTGTACTAGATCAACCAATCCATTCATAGGGACACCATGCTACCAACATTGAAAGATGGTTACACTACTACAAAGGTAAACCTGTCTCTAAGGAAGCAACAGATGTCAAACATTGATTCGTCAAGATGCCGAAGGTAGCAAAAGTAACAGCACACATTCCATCAATGACATCGATACTAAGTTGAAAAGTAATGGGAAACAATGCAAACTACAAAAAGAAAACACAGTACCCTGTGCACTTTTGATTTCTGCTACTCCCTTCACCACACCTTGAGGTCAAAGGTAGAATGGTCAGTGCCAGGGGTAGAAGAGGGCAAACCATGGGTAAGAGCTGCTACTCTTGGCAATCTCTAGTTATCATCAGTGGCAATCTCCCACTTTCCCATCCGAGCAACATTTATGGCGGGATGGTACCGGGTCAGTTTCAGAAGTATTTAAATTAGGAGAATTTGATGGACTGTAACAGTTAGATATCTGCCACTGGCATATGGCAGAGACTGAAGTGAATAACGCTCACACGGCATCTGTGAAGCGACATACACAATTATCTGCACTATGCCTGATGCCTCAGTCAAGCAGGGTGCAAAGCAGCCACTGACCATGCAGGTAAGAGTGGTGGGATGGTGGGGCCAAGTAGGGGGGGGGGATTCGACAGATGACCAAGAGGGAAAATTAAATAAATAACTAATTTTCCCTCGCCATCGTCTGTCGAAATCCCCCCTAACCCGGCCCCACCGCTCTTACCTGCACAGGACGTGGCTGGTGCAAAGATCCTGGTCTCAAGGATTCACAGAAATCCTGCCTCATCCATACACGAGGTAGAATTCCTTTGATGTAGTCAATCAACCATGTGCTATTCAAAGATGGATGTATGCAAGCGAACAGAAATCCTTGATTTCTGCATCCACATTCACAAAGTGTCTCTAAAACAACCCCAGGGTAGGTGGCCAAGATGGCGGCTGGATAGGATGCACGATCGTGTCCCTCCGGCTTCGCCACACTTAAGCTTTGTTTTAATGCCCATTCCTGGCCCTACTTTCTAACAAGGAGAACCGGACATGATAGAGTAACAGAGGCGGGGTGGCACCGAATCGAAGTGGCAGTGTTTCTGAACCCCTGGGACCGGAGAGGCAGAGGCGGCGACGAGGTGGAGCCCGAACAAGGCTGAGCGATGAGGACCGTGTACGCCTGGGGCAAACGAAGAAGCAGGTCATTTGTGAGAGGGAGTGCAGGTGTCTAGAGGTGCCCACGCTGCCCCGCGGGCTTGTGGGATTGACCTGGCGGTGTAGAGCTGCGAACACCGGAGGAGCCCAGACCTGTGGGGGGACGCGGCGGCGGAGGTGGAGCGGCGCCCGCCATCTTGATGCCTGCATTGGCGGCTCGAGGCTGAACGCTGAGAAGTGCGGTGCATCCCCACAACGACTGCGGTCCTGATCTGAGAGGACTCTGACCTCCCAGGAAGCTCCGGAAAGACCCCTCTCTCCGGCGGGAACAAACAGCGGGAGAAATTGCTGCACTGAGGCCGGGAGGCGAAAGACAGAGGCGAGCGGCCACCATCTTGCGACCGGCAGACTGTTAGCTGCTCTCTGGGCCTGTCGCGGCCAACTGGGTGAGTGAATGTGCTTTTGGCGGCCGTAGCGGATATCAACCCACGCCCCTATGCCACTGCGGTCTGTGGGGGGGAGCGGCCCCAGCCCTCTTTCCCGCCTTGAAATCACTGGGCCTCCCCCGCCGCGGGCCTAGAGAAGCGCTCTTAGCAACTGGTCTGGCTGAGCTTGTGAGCTAGGCTGCAGATGATGTGAGACACCCTGGGAGCACAACAGTAGCAGGTGATCCTTGGACCTCCGAACGACAGTCACTCACCGGCCCACAGACGGCTCTGGCCACGGCATAATAAGCAGTTATCGGATACAGCCTCAGTGCAGCCTGCGGGGGTGCGGCCCCAGTTCTCATTACCGCCTTGAACTCGTCGGACCTCCCCCGCCGCGGGCCTATACAAGAGCCTGGAGCCCTCTGTAACCGGACTGGTGGGGCCTGCGAACTAGACGGCAGTTGATGTAAAGCATCCAGAGGGCACAGCAATAGTAGGCAAGGCTGGGACCTCTGAGCACCATAAACTCTCCGGGTCACAGAAGATCCTGGCCACAGCATAGACTGAAAAGCCCTGGCCCTAACTTTGCTCAACTACTGCTTGGCATTTATTGGTCAGGGAGGGCTCTGCTTTTTTAGATACCTGCATGAGGCAAGCAGGGCAATACTAGGCACTACAAGCGGAGAGGATATGGGATGGGTGATAACCAGGTGGGCTGCGAACTCTTCATAACGGCTGTGTCAGAGCAACGCGCTTCGCGGAGACGACGAAGGGACTTTCAAGCTGCCATTTTGAGGGGGCCTAGTCGTGATCGCAAAGCTCCGGACGGACTCCCAGACCACGAGCATACCCACTTGGGGGACCGTTGCGACCCCACAATACCCTGCGCCATTCCCATGCGGAGACTGTGGTGACTCTTATTCTGCACGGTAGAAGGAGAGAGGCGACGCCGGAGATCCCAGGCTTCAACAGTGAAGGGGGATAAAAGGAGGCGTGGGAACCCTCACCCAAGGTACTATTATACTGCGTGGAGGGCAGCCCACTAAAACGCACTCAGAGCTCCGACCAAAGATTGAATGGGCAATACACAATAGGTGATCGGTCACGGGCAGAACGCCCTGCCTTGATGCCGCCTCGTGAGCTTACTGAGGTCTGAACAGAGGGACCAATACAAAACCTGAGGGACATCACAGAGAGAGGCAGGAATAACAAGATCAAGTATAAGAGATCGCATCAACGGAACCTAACAGGCGCGCAACCACACGAAGAAGCATCACCAGGCCTCATACATTAACATGGCCGCAGCTTGTACTAAGAAGGACAGGACAGTGAAAGAGATGCTGATGAAGCAACCTGGGGTGAGTGGCCCAGTGGGCGGCACGCACAGTGAAGAGGGCCAGTTGGAAGCGGCTGACGGTGCTGATGGCCCGGCAACCAAAGTTTTTATGACGGAGTTGTTCTCATCTCTCAAAGAGGACATCCAAGAAATGAAAGGCCAGCTCTCCACTGACCTGAAAGAGATCAGATGTGATATAGAAGAGGTGGGGGAGCGCGTGGCGACCTTAGAGGAACACAACACTAGCAGGGACGAGGAGATTGCCATGATGCAGCAGGAAATGATTCGTCTTCAGGAGCAGCACATAGACTTGCAGGCGCATGCTGAGGACCTTGAGAACCGCTTCTGGCAAAATAATGTAAGGATTAGGGGAGTTCCTTGGCGGGCCGAGGGAGAGGATCTCAGGGCATATGTTCTCGCTCTTTTCCAACATGTCCTGGGCGGCGATAATCATAAGGACATACAGATGGATCGGGTACACCGGGTGGGACTGCCGAGAGGGAATAAGGCTCCACCACCAGACATTCTTGTGTGTGTCCACGATTTTCAGCTGAAGGAGAAGATAATCCGTAAAGCACGAGAACTCCAGCCCATTCACTTCCAAGGTCATGCTCCTACTTTTTTCCAGGATTTAGCAACGTCCACCCTGGTCTAGAGATGAGAATTCCGAATCATAACCATCCAACTCCGAGAGCAAGGAATCTCATACTCTTGGGGTCATCCCTTTCGAATCATTTTCAAGTACCAAGGGAGACTGAGGCAACTTCGCTCCCTAAAGGAGGTGCAAGAGGTGTTGGGACTGACAGATGCCTCTGCAGCTGAGCAAGACGGCAGACCCCAAGAGACTTTTTCGCAGAAGCTCCCTCGATGGCATCAGGTCGGAAGGCCAACCTCTAAGCTTAAACCGGACTCAGCAACGATTGCCAAAGAAAGGGAGACGGTGATTACTTCGCTGTCCAGGTTACCAGACCGTCCGATCTCCCCCTGAAATAACTTCTTTGCAATCTCCGGGATGGAATACATGAGGCGGAGCCGGGGGGGGACCCATGGAAACGGCATGGGACCCCCAATGATGGACTCTACCGTACCGATTGGCGGAGGCGAAGAGCTAAGACATAAAAGTCTGCCGCTGTGCCACGTCCCCTATGGGTTTCCCTTTGTAGACGAACTCTTGTCACTCTACAAGTTATATGTTTTGGGACATGGGGGGTTTATTCTGTTTTGGGAGTTACTGTTTTCCTTTTTTTTGTTATCTGCACCAGTTACTACAGACCCCTACACTCGCTCACAGATGTTGATGTCAGCCCTACATGGTCTGAGGGGATCAGGGAGGGAGAATTCGCATTACGCAGCACACTTGTCTCGATCCCACAGTATAGGTAAAGATTTGAAGGTAGTAAGCCTCAATGTTCGAGGGTTGAATAATCCGGTGAAAAGGTCTGCGATCCTCTCCCTATTAGAGAATTCAGGAGGAGATATCTGCCTATTACAGGAGAAACATCTCTTCTCGCGAGACACTATGCGCATGCGAACGCGACGCTTCCCACAACAATTCTGGTCCTCTGGCCCGGCCAAGAAAAATGGGGTGGCAATCCTGATTAGGGCACATTTCCTGGGTAAGGTGGTGGCTACATTAGCTGAAATAAATGGGCGTCTACTGGCAATTAGAATCCCATGGGAGAACTCATATATCACGATAGCCTCTATATATACCCCCAATACACAGCAGGAATCGTTTACTCTTAAAGCCCTAATGGAGGTGCTGGCATCTCCAGATGCAGCTGTCCTGGTGGGAGGCGACCTTAATCTGGTGATGGATACAGAGATGGACCGGTCAGGACAGAGGTCGATCCAAGCTGGGGCCTTCTCCTCAGGGGGGTTGGGGTGGCTTGCAGACAATGGCCTTCAGGATGTTTGGCACACTCGATCACCCTGGAGTAAAAGATTACACTTCTTATTCAGCGGCCCACAAATCGTATGCTCGACTGGATCATTTTCTTGCCTCCAAGTCACTGATACACCGATTGGTGGACTCTGCTATAGAGCCTAGATCTCTCTCTGATCATGCTTTAATCTTGGTCAACATTCGCGCAAACCATGGTCAAACAAACCCTCATAGGTGGTGCCTGAGGGACCGCCTTTTGCAGTCTCCATTAGTTTTGGCTGCAATAAAAACCAAACTGATGGAATACCTGCAGATCAATGATGTGGGCACTGCGTCCCTGGCGGCTGTCTGGAAAGCATTGAAGCTGGTGCTGAGAGGAGAATTTATTGCTACTTCTGCTGCAGAGAATAAAGCATGCCAAGGCAAGCGACAAGAGTTAGAATGCGAGGTGGAGGAGATGGAATCCATACACAAAAGAACGGGGGCCCCGAGAGTTTGGAGAGAGTTAGAGAAAAAGAGGCTTCTATTGATACGGCTAGACCTAGATAGGGCAGAGTACGCACTTCTAGGACTACAACATAAATTTTATCTCAGTAGCGACAAATGTGGCAAGCTACTAGAACAGAGGCTTCGGGCTAAAGCGTTGGCATCATCGATAACGGCGATTAAAAGACCCTGAGGAGGGGAGGTCAATGCTGATTCGCAAATAGTAGATGCTTTTAGAACCTTCTATCATACTCTTTATACAGGGCAGATCCCTCTGTGGTAGACCCTTGTTCATATTTGGAGAACTGTTCACTCTCCATTCTGCAAAAAACTGCAGCAGAGTAAGTAGATCAACCAATACGCATAGAAGAGGTAATCTCTGCAATTTCCCACCTTTAAAACTGGGGAAGGCTCTGGGCCCCGATGGCTTCTATGCCTTGTTTTACAAGGCTCTCTGTCAGGAACCTTCTTGACTAAACTATTCAACTCATTTCTGGAGGCTGGATCTGTGACAGATTCCATGTCAGAATCGGCCATCTCGGTTATCTTAAAACCATCTAAAGATCCCACTGAATGTGGGTCATAGAGACCCATTTTCTTATTAAACATCGATGCAAAAATATTCGCTAGTATCTTGGCAGCCCGTCTAAACCCATTGATTGCAGATCTGGTTGATCCCGACCAGGCCGGTTTTATCCCTACCAGACAGGGGAGGGATAATACTAAACGCCTTTTCCACCGGAGATCACGTAAGCAAGCACTGTTCTTATCAATAGATGCCGAGAAGGCAGTAGACAGGGTGAGCTGGGCCTATCTATTTGACACTCTGCAGTACTTTGGGTTCGGTGAAAAGTTTATAAAGTGGATCAACTTCATATACCGGGCACCTAGGGCCTTTGTTCGAGTGAATGGGACAACTTCCGCTACATTCCCGATCACCCGGGGGACCAGGCAGGGATGCCCTATGTCCCCCCTTTTATTTGCTCTGTATATGGGGCCTTTTGCGCAACACCTGAGGGATGACCCTCAGATAGAGGGAATAAAGTTTGGGAAGGACATTCACAAGGTCAGCTTATATGCTGATGATGTCATTCTATCACTTACTAATACTCAAGCCACCCTGCCAGCATTAATCACCGAACTAAACAGATTTGGAGAAGCTGCGGGCTTCAAAGTCAATCTTAAAAAAATCGCAAATACTAAATCTATCAATCCCGAGTGTTTTAGTAGAAAGTATTCAGCACCAGTTTCCGTTCCAATGGACGCAACAAGATATCTTGTATCTGGGTATCCGGTTGGCCCCGACTATCTCAAGAACTGTGACCCTAAATTATGCGACCCTGCTGGACAAAGCCACAAAAGCACTGGACAGCTGGTCCCGACTCCGGATGGCCGGGTTCGGGAGAATTGCTGCTGTTAAAATGACGATCCTACCTCGCACCCTTTACATTTTTCAAACGATTCCCATGGCGCCGCCGCCAAAAGCGTTGGGTAAACTGCAGTCACTAATCAATAAATTTGTGTGAGGGGAAAAAAACGCGTATAGCGCTGGCCCAAATGCTTCCTAGGAGTGAGGGGGTGCGGGGCTTCCTATAATTAACAGATATTTCCAAGCATCGAACCTCCGGTACATTGTAGAGTGGAACCGACCCTTCTCTGAAAAGTATTGGAACTTTATGGACCAATCTGTGGCAGGGGTAAACATATGGCGAGAGATCTGGCTCCATTGCAAACACAGGGCATGGGGCCTATATTCTTCCCCAGTTACATCCTCAACTATGGAAGTGTGGGGTGCTGTCGCTAGCAAGAGGGGCTGGACCACCTTTCCATCTTCAATGACCCCAATAGTGGACAATCCGGATTTTCCCCCGGGGCGTGACTCAGCAGTGTTCCAAAGATGGAGGGTGGGGGGCTGCAAGAGGACTGGATCCCTGTTTGATACAAAGGGACTGATCCCATTTGAACAGCTGAGGCGGGACTATGACCTCTCCCCATCTGACGAGTTTCCCTACCGCCAACTGAGACACTGGGTTACATCACCCTCCTGCCATGAAGGGGCGTTGCGGCGGCTTACGGCATTTGAAAAATGGTTGGTATGCAAGAAGGAGGATAAGCGCCTCAGCTCTGAATTATACTCAATGCTTTTTGCAGGCAGCATGGGGAGGCGAACAAAGTGACAATTGCGATGGGAGGCAGAATTAGAAAGGACACTCTCTGACAAAGAATGGGCTGATATACACTATCGGGCACACCATACAGCACATAACACAGCAGGTACGGAATCCGTATACAAAGTGATATCATATTGGTACTATACACCAGCACGAATACACAGCTGGGATAAAAGCAAATCCGAACTATGTTGGAGGGGATGCGGGATGACCAGATCCTTAGTGCATTTATTATGGCACTGTCCCAAACTGCAGCGCTATTGGATGGAGGTTCTAGATAATGTAGACGAGGCTTTTGACACTTCCCTTCCTAGATTTCGAGGCTACACCATTCTGGGCCTTTCCCCTTCGCTCCCTGAGGGGCAGACAGATTGCGATAACCCTATTAGCAGCACGACAAGTAATTCTGGCACACTGGGGGACACCGGTTATTCCTGAATTTAGTGCCTGGCTTTAGAAACTATGGCTTGTACTGGCTATGGAACGTTTGTCCTTGGTGGCTGACCGCAAAGGAGAGTCATATGCTGAGTTATGGGACCCTTTTCTACACTTGCTCTCTAAAGAGCTGAGGGAGGTCACATGCCCCAAATATCTACAAATTCTTCGATTACTGCCGCAAGATGCTCCCTAACTTACATTGCAGCCGAGGCCATGAGGATGTATCCAAGTTCCCTTTCTGTTACTTAGGTCCGGGGGGTTGGGGGAGAGATGACTGGTGCGGATTGGAGGGGTGTTAATGTTTTTTTTTTAATCTCAGTTATGTGAGTCAGCGCATGTAGAATCAAGATACAATGCTGATGATGCTGCCAGCCTCAGGGTTGTAGACATACAGCTGTGTAATCACATGTTAAGCACTGCCGGGCAGTGGTTGTAGGCGTGAACCTGTTTTTTTTTATTCTGACTCTGTTTAATAAAAAGATTGGTTCCATAAAACAACCCCTGTCTGTTTAAGAGACGGGGGTGTAAGAATATTCTGTGGAGCTCCACCTGATGCCAATATCTACCACTCACATAGTGGAATGTGTTCATCAGTGGGACATATTGCTTACAAGGGCGGACTGAAGAGTTTCAATGCCTTGTGACCACATGAGTTATTGTGAATCATTGATACAGTCCCTGGGGAAAAGCCCCTTTGTTGCTCCCCTCACAAAGAATCATAATGTTGACATTGTGAGCTTCAAAGATACTTGCAATTGTTCTGTTTTTTCATGTACGTGTAAAGTTCTCTCTTGCGAAAAGAAATGTATAAATCTTTTTCAGGATTATGTCTGTAAAGTTGATACTGGAACGTGTTTCTTGGTGTAACCTGAAAAGGGTTTGTATTCCAAACAGTCGGAAATCTGCACCCAACCGAGGATGTAAACTTGTGGACACTCGAGAACTTTTATTCACCATTCTTTTGTTCTGTCAGTGAGCTATTCTATGGCCCTAATTCACCTTCACACGCCTGGTTTAAGCTTAAACATGAGTTTGTGTCACAACCAAGGTTAAGGTTATAATTGGCATACCTTTTGCACATCCAATGCTTAAATTCCAGTGCAAATTATGCCCACAAACTGCACATTCTGAGTTTGGGAACCTCAGCATGGGGGAACACACTTGCTATTGCAAAGTTACCCCCTCTTCTGAGGTCTAAAACTCAGAATGGTGCACTAATCGGCCACACAGTAAATACCATAGCCTGCATCGCTGGTATTTACCACTTGCACAATTACATTCCGGGCTTTTGAAGGATCCCCTAAGTGACAAGGGTATTCCCAAAATTGGGTTCCACGCTTGCTGTGCCCGGGAAGTGAAGCTGCACCTTACTAGCGAGGGGCAATGTGTCCAAAATGCCTCTGTGCTGCACTTGTTTTCATGAACGGTTACAGACTAACAGTGAAGCCTGGACTGCTCCTTTTCCAGACATGGCTGAGACTGATCTACCTAGAGTCTTAGAAGAAGCTGGGTATTGATTTCAATATTTGTTGTTCTTTCCTTTGTTGTTCTTTTCCTTTGGCTTCTGGGTACACAGACATTCTGCTACCTTTTATATGCAACACCCAAAGTCTCCACTCTAAGCTTCTGTGGTTTGTCCCCTTCCAATGTTGTAATGGAATATCATAATAATAAATACATTTAGCATGTATTTTTACTGGCAGCGAAATAAGATAGGCAGGCCTCGTCATCAAATTGTGTTCAGTCTCCAGGGGCAGAAAAATTCAACAGAAAAATGAATCAACTATTTGTAATTGCATGAAGTTTCTTCGTGATCTCACACTGCAAAATGCACAGCCTTTGGCCTCTGTTGCTTGTGCATTTGGAAATACATCCTGATATTTGTAATCATTGAATCCCAGTGTGCTTGTTCATGGGCCATTTTATCTATTACTTACAACATTCGTGCCCACGATCTGAAACAAAATGCCAGATGAATAGTTCCAGCAACTTACTGAAATAGAAAACAAAAGAAGTCTCCACTCTGAAATCAGGTCACCTCAAGCATGACTGAAGTACAACACAACAAGTCATCATGAGAGGAGGGCTTGGCTGGATTCCTGTCACTCTCGCCAGCATTCCAGGCCATTTATTTTTGCTCACTGTGTCAGTACAGAAAGGGGCCAACCTTAAGGAAGTCTGCCTCGGTCCTGCTCCAATAAGAACAGAGCAACTCAGGCTTCCGGTACATGTCCCCTCTGATTAGGAACAAAGACAACTTCACACTAATTTCTGCCTTTTTGAACCTCAACTGTAAGGTGCACCTCGAATCCAATTTCAAAGCGAGCACAGAACCTATATCTGTGCATACCCAGCACCAACATCTCAAAGGTAAAAAACATGATGTGAGAAATGTGCTTGAATAAACCTCTTATGCGAGCAATTGGTCTAACCACCATGTGATTCCTTCGCTAATTTGCTCACTGTGCCCCTAAAGACAGAACTGACCATAGGCAAATCAGCATTTGTCTGGAGCCAAAAGGAAAAGTCGAGCAGGATCAGTCAGTACACAACCCTCTAAACGGGAGTAAAAGCAACACAAGACCACTTTCAGCTCTACTGGTCTTCATCTGAGAGGCGGGACTTTAATACGGTCTAACTACAACCAGCACATTTCTGAATGGTAAGAACATGACAGCCAATCCGATTTCTTGAAATACAGTCGATAACTGCTAGCATAGTCCCTCATATTAATTTCACTCTAAACAAGTGACATTTTAGGGAAACATGAATGGGTTAAAGTACATGCACTACATTGAGCTAATAGCAATAGTGACCAAGAAGCTGATCAATAACGCTGGTTAATAGACTTAAACTCACGCTCCCTAAAGATGCAGAGGGTCAAGCAGAAATATTAATATTATTTATATATATGAAAATATTACATAGACAGGAATTTTAAATGAGACCATTTTTCTTTAAATTCCCTCACTCATGAATTACACGTCGTAGTAAACATTCCAGAACTGTCCAAGAATAGATTAAAATAATTAGAGACATTGACACATATGTGTCTTTATATGACCAGATTATAGCCTTCAAATCTGGATTGTGGAGAGGAGCCTAAGAGGGAGATCACACAACTACCGGCTTTACTTCTTGATAATAGATACTTAACCCAGGACTCAATGATTAGAGTTCCCTAATTGGGGCAAACATTAATCAGACTGGATTTACACAAAATGAAAAAACATGGCCTTTTAAAAATATATTTTCATTGGGTTTTATATTATAAACAACATGTGTGACAATGTAGACCATCCAGAGTTACATTGTGCAACAACAGACCATTTGGATATGCATTGATATAGTAAAATCATATAACGGTACGTACATATTACACCAATTTAAATTTAAAAGAGAACCACGTAGGATTTGGCAGTGTAAACCGGTGAGTACTACTTTTACCCTGCTGCAATGTCATTAACTGGGGGTAAGATTAGAAACTGGGAGAGGAAGAGGGCATGTAAAGGGAATTTCAGCAGCAGGCTGTTACTGTTGGGAGAGAAATATGTTGTGCTTGCTGAGATGCTGGTGCCAGATGTGGTTGGGCACGACCTGCAGGATGGGTTGGCTACTTAGAGAGGGGATGGGGAAAAGGGATCACCCAGGGGGTCCCCCTGCTGTACAATTTAGGGAGGGCAGAAAATAGTGTGTCAGTCCAATACTCCAAATGGGGCTCCTCCATGAGCGTGTATGTCAACCACTGGGTTGGTTTGTGTAGCTCATGGGGGTAGCTTGCTGTTTCCCATCCTCTGTAGGAATTGCATGAGAAGGGTAGCCCACTGAGGGGAGATTGGTCATTTGCAGAGATGACGGACCTCCTCATAGCAGAGGGCCTCCTCCTCTGTCCAAAGCCCCGCCCTCACTTGCGCACTGCTCCATGCCAGGCCGCCACTGATGGAGCCATTGACGGACGCCACTGGAGTGTAAGCACAAGCTTGACGAGGAGAAGTGACAACGCGGCGAACCGTGTGTGCACTTTGTATTGCTTCCTGTGCTTAAAAGTGCCTCAGGCACACAGTTTGCACGTGTGGAGATCAGAAAGCCCTGTGACCTCCCGTAGGGTAATGTGTACCAATTGCAAATAACTTTGCAGGCACTGGCATTACTATAGCAGAGGTGTGAGGTCTGCATCAATGTTTTGACATCGGGGACAACTGATCCGCGCATCAATGAAGTAGTGGAAAAAACCTGGCGTTTTACAGAACAGCTACACAATATTAAAAAATCTTGCATTTGAAGTGTGTGCTTCTACATATTCATCTGAAGACAGCTACAGTTGTACTACTTAGTTGGTTGGATTGCACCTTATATACTCCTCATACAGGTTATATGGAAGGGCGAAGTAATGGTTTCACACAATTAAACACGCTTATTGCTCTGGGGGCATGAACGCAATTGGGGAAACTCATGCCTTATTACGCAAGCTCTAAAAACAGTGTTTGGGGAAATTAACAAGAGCTAAAGAGTTGTACGTCCTCAAAGAGAACAAACATGAGTGGGTTATATTATCAGATAGACAGCCTTCTACTACAGCTATCTGAAGGCTCTCCCTGTTCTTAAAAAATATAGAAAGGAACGGTTCTACTTTGGCATTTAGACCCTCGTTACACATATATTGTATAATCGAGATTACAAGGTTTGAGAAAATAAAACTTTAGCTCAATAGTTTCCCCATACATATTTTGCCTGTAAAACGTACCATTTATCCAGGGACAAATGCCCAGAATGAATTGTGATAAGACCTCCTTTTGGGTTAATTCCTCATTTTATGGGTCTAAAATCAAAATGGTGCACTGGTACTGCATCTGAACATTGCTGTACTCCGTGGTATCTCTAATTCCGGGGTAGTATTATATCATTCTTAGAGCGAGGCTCAATATGAGCCTCACTGTGACCCACTTTTTGGTTTCAAGGAGGTTCGTAAACATTGAGCAAGATGTATCATTAATTGCACATCTTTCTGCTTTAGACCACACTGCTTTACGTCTGTCGGCTATTATTTGACTAATCTTCACACAGTTCTACATAGCATGTGGTGTTCAAAGAGTGTAAGGGCAGGATGTACCAAATTTGGGGAGAGTGATTTCCAAATTCCCAAAATCCAGGAAATCGCTATTCACAATGTATGGAACTTGTTGAGTTCTAAATAGCAATTCCTAGTGGTTCTCATGAATATTAACAGGTAGGTCGCAATTTGAGACCCACCAGGAATCACAACAATCACGGGGATGGTGGTCAGCTGGAGTCAGCAGACCACCATGTCTGTGATTGCTTTTTAAATAGCAAACTTTCTTTCTTTGAAATTCAGCCAGTTTTTCGTAAAGGAAAACAGGATGAGTTTCAAAATCAAACTTTTCAGAGTAGGTAGTGGTCTGTGAGACTCTCATTGCCTGCTCTTAAAAAATAAATATATCTTTTAACATTCTCAAAGAGGAAGGAGTCCAATGGGGACCTCTTCCAGTTTGCAAATGGTTACCACCTCCTTCACGGTGTGGGTAAAAAATTAATGTTCTGTGATCGTAATTAAGTTGCAAAACATTAATACATACCACTGCAAATCTGTATTTGGAAGGGACGCCCTAATCACATGCTCCTTCCAAATACGGAATTGCGAACCCAAATTGTGATTCAGTGAGAAGTTACCAAATCACAATTTGGCTTTTGTACATTAAGAAAATGCTTTTTTTGCAGGCGCAAACGGACTGATTCTGTGAATCGGGCTGTTTGCGACTTCCAAAAAGATTCTGACAGGGGGCCCCAAATCCCTTGGTGGTGATAAAAAGCTAAGGGCCATTTTCTCACAGAGAATGTAACTTATTAAGGAAATGTGGATTAGGTAGTGAATGTATACTAACTACATGGAACTAACTCATTGTGTCAATGCATGGTTTTCGTTTAATAATTCTTTTCTTCAGAAACAAACTGTTCAGTAGACAGGCTTAGCTGGATTTGATTCTCAAGATGATTACTAAATCAAACCTCTTTCCATACCTACTTTCTTTCTAGAGAAAAACTTGTACAAAAGGCATCTATCCTAACATCCCCCCAGACGTGTCTCATAGTGACGGAGATATAAACTATTGCTTGTGGACCCCTAGCCACATAGACTGGACTTTATCAGCATGCGTTAGAGGCTACCTATAACCGAATCCACGTGGACTTGCCAGAAAAGACAAAGAAATGGAGGGCAGTGAGCTTTATTAGGGGCCAGGTGGACTAAGGGATCCTCAGACCCTTTATCCCCAAAAGCAGCCCTGAGGTAGGCCAACACAATTTGCTGAAAGACCCATACATACTTTGTTGTTGTACAGAAATAATTCCTCGAGACTCTGTCGGACTCTAAAGTATTAGAGAATGCAATCAGCTTCTCTTCATAACTCTATGTAAAATGTATCACTTTTTTTGGCTGTATAATAATGAAATGGTGATTTAAAGCTATTTAATTGACTCCATACTTATGCGGGAACGCCCAAACGTTCTTGGCAAGAGTTGGACTCACTCGCTGTCTTATCTCACTCTGTGAAATATAGGGTTGATGCTAAAGCATATTCCAGGCTGCATTTAGCTCCTTGGAAACCCATGCACCTCATCATCTCTGCATCCTTGATCCCCACTGGCTTTTGTTTTGCAGTTTTACAAATCCCAAACTTGACCCACAGGCATAGGAGTGCTTTGCATGAGCATCAGATTACATTACACAAGGTCTGATTTTTTTATGCACGGGGAGATTAAGTGATTTGCCCAGAATCACCTGGTTCCCCAGTTCCAAAGTATGCAGCACAGGCCACTCTCTCTCTCACTTGACTATGCCTTCAAAGTCAGGGGCATCAATCCTTTGACCGGAACTCATGACCCTGCCCTTTGTACTCCCTTTTGTTAGTGCTTAACTCCATGACTGTGTGATGTCATATATAACACACAGGTGCAGCCATCATTAGTGCAGCAGGTGTAACAGTACTGTGGTCCAGGTCAGGGCATGAGAGGCCCACTACACCCCAATTATGCCCATTTTTATTACCCAGCTGGAGATGTGGTAGATCGTTTTCTTTGCCTACATTTGGTCCAGTGGGTCCCTTGTGTGGCCACCGAAAGTTCACAAAACTCAAGTAAGACAAAAGGAATAGTCACACTGGCTATTGTAAGTTTGTAATGCAAACTATACCTTTGGAATACAATGTAGTATGCGATGATACACAGCTTCTGTATTCACACTCAGCAATGTTAGATGATTGGGTACCCCTCTATGGTAATTCATCTGAAAGGAGCAGCACCACCAATTAACTGTGTGACAGAAGCTACTATTCATCAAGCCCAGGGCCTGACTAGGCAGTAAACCACATCAGCAAATTGGCTTTGAGTCATGGGGCTGCTTTCAGAGCTGAATGTGCTGCAATGTTCCCACCTTATAGTTCCCATGACCCTTTTCTAAACATGGCCACCTGCAGTACCGGGCTGGTGTGAACATTTTTCTTAGGGCTGATTATTGTTTTCGGCCCTGATTTAGCCAACACATTACTCTTTTGAAGGCCTCTCACGTTGGCAAATACATACAACACTATTTTTCATATATATATATATCCATAGCTCAAGATCTCTGCACTAAATTAATGAAAATTGGATGCAGATTGTAGGAGCAGTTTGCCAGTGGGACAGACAGATACATAGATCAACAATGTTTTAAAGTAGGGTTGGGCTTGTCTACTTACGTTTTCAGCATACTTACAAATAAAGTGTATGAAGCCAATGTACTTGTCATTTTGGTGGTCATTATTTGCAAATGTGTTGTTCGTTATGAAAACCCAACTGGAATTAGCTATTCGGTGGTTGAAGTTGCCCAATAATAATTGTTCATAATCTTTTGAGGCTCAAACTTATTTCTTCTGATGTGAACAAGCTATCAGCAAAAAAGTCAAGTTTAATAAAGCCATTTTCCACATCCGTTGACCAAAAGATTATTTTAGCATAATAAGATATGAAGTAAAACCTGTTGTACATTACAAGGATATTGCAAGTCATCCAAGAGTTCTGTGACCATATAGAAGAATGAGCCAAAGGCAGGGTTCCTTTACAAGGTCATGGAACTATTATTATAATATAGTTAGTGAGAAATTATTTTACTATGTGAAGGAATGTATTCTTTACATCTTTAAACATTTGGCCTGTGGCAGAGTGTAGATGATTGTTTGAGGTGCTGTCTAAGCAATTAAGGTGGCAGAGTAGTGTAGACAATATGCCTTTTCTGCTTGTCACCCCAGATTTTTCACCTTTGATGGACCATATTTTGTTTGCTGGCGTTAGAACTGGTGCACTTTACCCTGATAACCATCATTAAAGTGCCTGAGATCCCCCTTTAACATGGTTCAATTGGCCTATTCCTAATTGGTATATTTAACTTGCTTCTACGCCCCTAGTATATGGTGTAACAAGTGCACTCTGGGCTTGGAAGTTAAATGTCACGTGTGGACTGTAGCACTTATTGTGCCATCCAGTAGTGTGGTAAACTAAAACATGGCTTCAAACTTAGGCTGTGTAGCCTGACAGATGCTGCGCAACCAGTTAAAATAACCCTTTCTGACAGGTAAAACCCTCCCTTTTTTTGAGCTGGAAAATAATGAATGTGATGTGATGTGTGTATGAGAATGTTTGGTATGTTATGATTGGAAGTGAGGTTTGCATTTATGTGATAATGGTTTGGGGACAAATCTAACATTATTATTTTGTATGCATTTTCTTGCACAAGCTATGCTAAATTTGCACATTTAATAGTTTTGTATTCATGTTGCACTATGTATGATTTGTATTGTATATATGTACACAGAGAAAAATTATGGTGATTTTTATTACCATGTAAAAAAATGTATTTATAATCCCCAAAAAATATGACAGAAATAATTGATGAGAGAAAATAATAAACAAAATGTGAATTTATGTACATCTTTCTGTAAATTGTATTTGATTCTTCCAAGCATAGGGATAGCCCAATAGAGCTTATCATAGCCGATGGATAGTTCGAGTTGGTCGAGTGGGAGGCACATGTTCATTTATGTTTATGGCCGGTTTATGGCCGTAATGCATGCTCCCATAGGGAAATGCCGGAATGTGACCGAACAGTGTTCAGTCGCATCCTAATGAGGCGGGCAGGACTACCGACCAGAGGTCGGTTGGTCCCGTTTACAAGACCGCCCGACCTCGTAATCGCCCCCATAAAATCAGAGTCAGAAGGCTGGGTCAGTGATCTGAACGCTCAATGGGGACAAATGTGGTGATCTATGTGACAAATGTGGTGATCACAAGTTTAAATCCAAGTAAGGCAGACTTGCTCTTCCATCCTTCCAAACTTAGTAAATACATAATTTGGGCAATAACAGCTGTTATTTAAAGTTCTTAGAAAATGGCAGCAGTGCCATATGAAGCTCTATAAAAAAATATGATTCCACACTTAACCAGCACTATTCTCAGTAATATACTTGGCAAGGCAAAGGTAGAGTACGTAGCTCAACAAACTGGGCTACTGTTTTTGCTACACTCTTAGACAAGCCACCCCACCAGTAGCATTCAACACAAGCAATCTACTTCCCAATCACCATACCTCATCACCCTCTTAAACACGAGTCATTAAACTGACTGAGCAGGTTATTTGGAGGGTAATAGCAAGAAAATGGTAACTTTGTATTAAAAATTAGCAAATATGTTGATAATCCCAAGTTCAGACAGACTGACATACTCTCTTCTAGTGCTTACGAGCATCATTATTTATGCAGTATTGTTATACTTTTAAACAAGATCTGTGATTACTGAACAGTAAACATGTTGCTTATAATTTCATGATGTTATCGTATTTTGTGTAGTATTCACAGATCTCATCTTTATGCTTGTTTGGCTATGCACACATTTCATCAAATAATTTGCAGTCACCTTTTTCTCATGGTTTTCAGGTTGTATAGAATGCATAATAAAAAGAGTGCGCAGTTTGGTAGGGTGGCATGTTTTTTCATTTTTGCCAGATTTAAAAAAAATTATATTTAAGGAACAGCGGCATGATATACATGTTGTTTCTAGCCTTCAGAAAGTCCCAGATGTCATTGTCATGGGGACAAAACATGTTGGCAACACTTCATATTATGAATCCTGTCTGTCTTGGAATAACTGCATCATTTCAAATGAAATAGATGACCCTGCTGCAACTAATAACAGAAGTATTAGATCTTTCAATCATTGAGAAGTAATTTTACCAGATGTATTTTATTCAACAATTTACTACTTGTTCTTGCCACATTTATGCCTTTGAAACCTGCTGAAGTCCTGTATGCATTTACATTCTTTTTGACAGCTCGCTTACTGGCAAACAATGCGTATAGTGTCTTAAATGCAGGCTTTGGAGGCTGAAGATCTGGGGTTTGAATCCTGGTCTAGGCACTACACTCCTTAAACACTTCCCGCTTAAAAATACTATCCAGGGTTAGAATATGGAAGCTCTGCCCTGTTGCTTAAGGAAATAACTCACTACTGCCTCTTCTTGCCCAGCCTTTCACATTGATGTCTGCAGGGCCGGACTGGGAAGCAAAACCGGCCCTGGCAAACTTCTCGGCCGGCCCCCTGGAGGTGGAGAGGGGGGTTGGAGCCGAGCTGTTTGTTAGGGCCGGTTTCGGCCGATTTTGTTACAGGGGGGCGATATTGCCAGCCCCCGGTAACAAAAACGGCCTCCCCAGGGCCCAAAACCGGCCCCCACCCTGGCGGCCCACCGGGGAAACGCCCGGTGCCCGCTACGGCCAATCCGGCCCTGGATGTCTGCATCAAATCCTGATCAATCCCCCCACTGTTCAGCAGCAGTAATAATTTCACCGGCCCGTCTTCCCTAGTCCCTGGGTCAACTTCTCAACAGCAGGCTGGAGTAGAACAGTAACCAGGTGGAGGCACAGCCTATATGGTTGCCAGCTGGCACTCCAAACTTGATGTGACTTCATAAGAATCACTATGGATACACAGCACAAACCACGCACCATGAAAGTCCAGACTTGTGCACAGCTCCAGAGGGAGTAGGACAACCAGCCAGGTTAGCCTGGGATGTTTTTATGGTCTTAAACAATATGGACATCCATATTGTTTAAGTTTAGTACACATCCGGGGAACAGGACGCGCCCCTAAGCCTTATCCCTTGCTCTCCCATTGTTTTTTCTAATGTTTTTTATGGTCTGGCATGACAGTGTAGCTGTCACCAGACAATTATCTGAGAATCACCAGGAGAGGGGCTTTGGCTGCAACCACATGTTGGGTGCTAGAAGTGCATGTTTTGCTTGGGCAGAAGTTGTGCGCTGCCACAAAAAAAGTGTTTGCTCTCCACACAGCAGTGATCATTTTGTTTATTTATCTAGCATACTTGCCTTGAATTTTCAGGGGTATACACATGACATTGTAATGCTAATGAAGTCTAATACATAACTAGATAATTTATGGTGTTTTCTCTGGCAGCAGCACAGATGTGAGGAGGGCAGTCATTAACCTACATGGATGTTTAGGTCTGGCATGACAGTGCAACTGTCAGCTTACCTTTTAACCTACACCAATATTATTCTACACTTCTTTGCTTCCGTACAAATACATATTAATTCCCATTATATTTACTTGTAATGCTTCACATTACCATACAGCATTCCTTTAAAAGCAGAGCTATTGGCATTGGATGTGCTCGTTCAATAGGCCGCTGCCACCAGTATGGACGTTGAGTGCCCTGGTCCCTTAAAATATATGCCGCTGGAGCCCTTGTTGGCACAAATTAATCAATGCTTAGATCTGCAGCATTAAATGAAAACAATAAACAACATTCTCATGAACAAATGTAATGGTATTTAGACTGACTGGCTGATTCTGGATCCATTTCTACATACACTTCTTATTCCTGTGGCCTTTTTTTGAGCAAACCATTCAAATGGCGCACACGCTTATTATAGGATCATTGCAAAAATTCCCTCCAAAGCTAACTACTCAACAATTCTAATGCACGAACATTTTGTTAGAGTTTAATGACTGCCTAAATAAAACAAAAAACAAGCTTTATCAACATAAATTCTGAATATTTCATGCGTTTAATGTGCCATAACCTTTATGATAGGAGAATTTTTCAATATCATATTCTGCTTAGCCAGTCATAACGACGTAACTATTAGCATACGGCCTGCATAGATTTCCCTGTAAACTGTTCGGTGGGGTTTTTATGACTGCATACTTCAAGAGGTTAGTCCCTTATTGCATAAACTAAATCTAAAATTCACAAGATTATGTTGTTGCCGTTTGCGCAATTGCAGGGGAACATCAAACTGCCAGAACCACGCTGCACACTGTTGGTTCATGAAAAGTCACTTTCGACATACATGAACCTTCCACAGAAGACATGCATAACGTTTTTAATATGATTTTTATCTCCAGTTCTACGAGGTCTAATAAAAGGCATACGTTTAAAGGGATTTTCTTACAAAGCTCCCGTGCAATCATTTCCAGATAGCGCCTTTGCTCTCTTTGTCACGGCATTTCTCTGCCTCAGCATTGCTACCAGTGGCATAACGAAAATTGAGGGGGGCTGCCCTGCAGGGTACACGGAGGGGCCCCGCTCAGGCCTGAGTACTGTGCTGAGGGGGCCCCCTGCAGCTCGCCCCCCCCACCACCACTGCGGGGGACCCTGTGTTACGCCCCTGATCGCTACGCTGACTGAGGCCCTGCTAACGCCACAACATAGTCTCGGCTGGGGAAACAAGCATTGGCATAGCCAATAGGTCTCGCCTTTGGGACCTTATAAGTGTTTAGCCATGCAACAATTGTGCTGCATAACTGACACCTGGTTAAACACATATATGGTCCCAAAGGTGAGACCTATTAGCCAATAGGTCTCGCCTTTGGGGCCTTATAAGTGTTTAGGCAGAGCTATTGGTTTTGCCAATGTTTTTAAGAGCATTGTGGCTGCTGTGCAGCATGTTGAAAAGTTATAATAAAAAGACTTATAAGCATTTTTGTTACTTTATATATAACTAAGACGACATTATGTACAACTGAATGACCCAATTAAAAAGAATAAACATAAGAAAGGTCTTGTCGTTTATTTTGTCGTTGCAATGTTGGCAACTTCTTCCTGCCTATTCTAATGTTGAGGTGGTGCTTAGTGATGCTGAGGTGGTGTTGAGTGATGTTGAGGTGGTGCTTAGTTATGCTGTGGTGGTGCTGAGTGGTGGTGAGGTGGTGCTTAGTGATGCTGAGGTGGTGCTGTGGTGGTGCTGAGTGATGCTGTGGTGGTGCTGAGTGATGCTGTGGTGGTGCTGAGTGATGCTGGGGTGGTGCTGTGGTGGTGCTGAGTGGTGGTGTGGTGGTGCTGAGTGATGCTGTGGTGGTGCTGAGGGGTGCTATGGTGGTGCTGTGATGCTGTGGTGGTGCTGTGATGCCTTGGTGGTGCTGAGTGATGCTGTGGTGGTGCTGAGTGGTGTTGTAGTGGTGCTTAGTGATGCTGTTGTGGTGCTGAGTGGGGCTGTGGTGATGCTGAGTGATGCTGTGGTGGTGCTGAGTGATGCTGTGGTGGTGCTGTGCTGGTGCTGAGTGATGCTGTGGTGGTGCTGTGGTGGTGCTGAGTGGTGGTGTGGTGGTGCTGAGTGGTGCTGTGGTGGTGCTGAGTGATGCTGTGGTGGTGCTTAGTGATGCTGTTGTGGTACTTAGTGATGCTGTGGTGGTGCTGAGTGATGCTGTGGTGGTGCTGAGTGATGCTGTGGTGGGGCTGAGTGATGCTGTGGTGGGGCTGAGTGGTGCTGTGGTGGTGCTGAGTGGTGCTGTGGTGGTGCTGAGTGATGCTGTGGTGATGCTGAGTGATGCTGTGGTTGTGCAGAGTGATGATGTGGTGGTGCAGAGTGATGCTGTGGTGGTGCAGAGTGATGCTGTGGTGGTGCAGAGTGATGCTGTGGTGCTGCTGAGTAATGCTGTGGTGGTGCTGAGTGGTGTTGTGGTGGTGCTTAGTGATGCTGTTGTGGTGCTTAGTGATGCTGTTGTGGTGCCGAGTGATGCTGTGGTGGTGCTGTGGTTGTGCTGTGGTGGTGCTGAGTGGGACTGTGGTGATGCTGAGTGATGCTGTGGTGGTGCTGAGTGGTGCTGTGGTGGTGCTGAGTGATGCTGTGGTGGTGCTGTGCTGAGTGATGCTGTGGTGGTGCTGTGCTGAGTGATGCTGTGGTGGTGCTGAGTGGTGGTGTGGTGGTGCTGAGTGATGCTGTGGTGATGCTGAGTGATGCTGTGGTGGTGCTGAGTGGTGCTGAGTGGTGCTGTGGTGGTGCTGAGTGGTGCTGTTGTGATGCTGTGGTGGTGCTGAGTGATGCTGTGGTGGTGCTGAGTGGTGCTGTGGTGGTGCTGAGTGATGCTGTGGTAGTGCTGAGTGATGCTGTGGTGGTGCTGAGTGATGCTGTGGTGGTGCTGAGTGATGCTGTTGTGGTGCTGAGTGATGCTGTGGTGATGCTGAGTGATGCTGTGGTGGTGTTGAGTGGTGGTGTGGTGGTGCTGAGTGGTGCTGTGGTGGTGCTGAGAGATGCTCTGGTGGTGCTGAGTGGTGGTGCTGAGTGATGCTGTGGTGGTGCTGAGTGGTGTTGTGTTGGTGCTGAGTGATGCTGTGCTGGCTCTGATTGATGCTGTGGTTGCGCTGAGTGATGCTGTGGTGTTGCCGAGTGAGAGATAGAGTGAAGATATAATGCCCAATTAGAGAGGGTGGTGAGAGAGAAAGAGAGAGAGAGAGAGAAAGGGTGTACATAGAATAAAGAGTGGAGCGGGATAGAGAGAGAGAAAGAAGGGGAGAGAGAGTGAATGAAGGAGTTTGAAAGAGAAACAGATAAAGGGGTGAGAGAGAATGAAAGGCTAAAAAGATAGAGAGGGGAGAGTTAATTAAGTAGAGAGAGAATTAGAGAGGAGAGAGAGAGAAGGAGAGAGACAATAAGAGTGGGGGTGTGGAGTTTAAATAGAGTGAAGAAGTGACGCGGAAAAAGTAACCTTAAATATAGCTTTGTGCTTTGCGCGAATAAATATAAAAAAAAAACAGTGAGAGACAAAAATACTGGTAATTAGGCTGTGACTCCCAATATAAAACAAATAGCGATATAAGGTGAAATCAACCCACCGAAGCAATATTTCTAACTAGACAAAAAAAGCTTGCATTTCAATGCTAATCGCTGTTGTTTTTCATGTGACTGTAGTCCAGGGCCGTCAGTTGGTAATGTGAGCTGCTGCTGCGATTGAAACATCAGAGTCCAGAGAGTTAATGAGCCATGACGAGGAAATGAGGAAGAGATAGGAAACAACAGATGGCAGCTGCGCGCGTGCACGCCATCGTGAACTCAAGCTGGTCGCCAGCCGAAAGCCACTGTTTGCACTTCCAAAACCCGCTTACTAAAACTCTCGGCCAGACCAGCGCAAGCGCTGGTGCAGGCCGAGACCTAAAAAATGGCGTCCCAGTGGTGCCGTGGACCCAGGTGCAAGCAAGCAAGGCAAACTGGCCTCCGGCCCTAACTGCTGCGAGGCGCGTAAAATACAATCATAAACCGGGCTCAGTGAGTCCCGAGGCCCCTGGGCCCCGGTGCCACTGCACGTGCTGCAGCATTGGTAGCCCCGCCCCTGCTAGGAATGGTTACAAAGAGCGGTGGGTGTGACGAGAATGACACAACTGGGTTGCATGTGCTCTTTTCCAGACCTTCCCCATCCACAGGGAAAACTGGAAAAGCCAAACTCTGAAGTTCAAGAAGAGGTTATGAGGGTCCGATTCTGTAATTAATAGTACATGTAGGAGTTGCAGGCTCGTGTCTTCGATTTTAGTATATTTATTAACTGTTGAGAGTCACAAATATACCATTGAGAACTCTCGGAAACGCATAATAAAAATGATAGAACTCTGGAATAACTTCTGCTTTCTCTGTAGATCGTCTTCGCCTGGCTTTGTGCAGGTTTTGAGTGGGGGGAACGTACACTTGCACATCCCCATCATGGTATTCTGTTCTTCGAAAATATGTTTCCTTACAGTAAAACCACTTCCCATGAAAGGGGTGTTTGGAGGAAATGTTCCACTCAAATGATATACTTTTTTACTAATTATGTTCCGATGTAGAGTTAGGATATTAAAGGCCACTAAAAACATTTATGAATACTAACAAACCTATGCCTACGTGGGAGTTCATTCCCACGGGCATATCCCCCAGACCATTTCATGGGAACTTTTACTTTCCCACTCTCCTTCCCCAAACTCAGAAACGTACCCATCCAGTGGAGTGTTCGCATCTGTAACTTACATCTGTGACCCTGAATACCTGCCTGCAAATCTAGATTCTGTGAAAAAAAACATATTTAATATTCACATTCGCAAATGATACTTTTGCGTAGTCCAGGATATTTAGAAGTGCACAAAGTTCTGTGTATCAAGCCCTTTTGCAATGGCAGCATTTGAGTAGGTTGTGGGGATCCAGAAAGGGAGGTGTTCTACACAGGGCTTTAAGTGGGAAAAATAAACTGGGGTTGCTCTAAAAGGGGCGGGGCAAACCTCAAAGGGGTGTGGCCTATCTCAGTAGGGGCGTGGTCTAAATAAAGATAACTAGTGTAGCAGTACCCCTGCTCTGACAAGCCGTCAGCTCTAGGACTCCTCAGAACCCGCCCCCGCCCCCACCCCCACGTCGTGTGTGTCAGCCCGGCTGAGACAGCTTCCCGGGCACACACACACAGCCGCACCCGAGTACTTCACAGGTCTTTAAAAGACCATTTGCATGTTAATGATTCTTTGTCGTTTTTCACCCCTTCTTAGAGCAATTGCACAGCTCAGCACCAGGATCTGCATTTAGAGGTCGGAAGGGGCAGAGACTGCTAATGAAAAAAAGCAGTGTAAAACCAAATGAGCTTCTGTGTCAGAAACCAGAGACTACAAATTCAATCCCTAAAAATAATTCTGCACCACTGAGCGCCAATACATATTTGTTGCAAAGTACCTACACACATGAAAGGGACTGCCAGTAAATGGGTGGAGCCTCACACAATCAAGGGGTCAGCCTGTGGTTCAAGAATCAATCCCAGGTCATCTCTCTCCCGTTTGAAGCACCATCAAAAGATGGTGGTTGCGGGAGGGACAGAGAGACTACGTCAGGTAGGAGGGCCGAGAGGGAATTCCAAGTTCTGTCATTTTCTGGGTGCATGAAACCTGCAAGTGAAAGAGTGAGAACGGAGAAAATGAAATAACCACTCTCCCGAGTCATAATTAGCCCCCAAAAATGTAATCGCTTAAAATAAAAGTGCACAAATGATCAGTAATAGTTGTTGCAAAGTCCCTGATTAGATACACGTTGCTGCTGCTATGAGATTGCAGCCTCACCCACTACGGTATTTAGGCTAGCGTTCAGGATTCATACACAGGTCATTTTTCTCCCACTCGGGAGCAACGTTAAAAGATGTTGCTGTGCCCAAGAAAAGAATGAGAGTCTTGCTAGCTTTAGGTGCAATATAATGAAGTATAATTCCTCCTGATAGTCCTCAATCAATTTAAGGAGTAACTTAAAGCATATTTGTTCCTAAGTGGTTAACCTTGATGTGCCCAGGCCTGCCGATCCGCAAGCACCTTGATACCTTAAGTATGTGTGTAACAATAGTCCTAAAAAAAAAAAAAAAAAAAAAAAAAGAAAACGGACTACCTCTGCGAGGCCCGAAAACAGAGCCCGATAGAGACCCGTTTCGAGGCCCCCTAAAAATAACTGCCGGTGCTCAGACCCGGACAGACCCGGCCCACTTAAAGCCCTGGTTCTACAGCTGAAGGCACACATGAGTGCGCTTCTGTTTTTAAAATCTATAAATCCAAGATTGCAAAAAGCAGCAACAAATACCAGGTGTGGTGTTATGCTGTATTCAACACGGCTCAATTCTCAAAATAGGTGCTCATTCGAGGCATGCTAAGTCTGTTGTTTCATTGTGTTCAGACAATTAAACACGGTATTAATGCTCGATCGGGACATGCTAGATTAATTCCAAGGAAGTCTGGCAGAAAAAGAATGGATTCACGCAGCGATCGCAAAGGTAGGCATTAATTAACCTATCAGCTCTGCTCTATTATGCTTGCACGATTTTGCAGCCGCCATAAGCCTCGAAATATTTTCTTGAGCAGATGTGTCGTCCTCCTGAAAACGCACCGCCCAGCGCACTCCTCGTTTTGCGCGGCCTCAAACTGTTTAACGTCTCAGCACTGCTTGGCTTTCAGACACCCAGCCCTTTCTGAAACGCTTCCCTGTAATTATTCAAAAGGTCAGAACGAGGCTCCGCGCCTCAAAGTGCTGAATGGAAAAACATATGACTCGTCTTATTTTCTGTTGGCTTTTGGCGCGCTGCGCTGAGGAGAGCTGTCCCACCTGAGTTCAATGCGCAGAGACCGGCTGATAAGTTGCATGATTGTTTTACCACTCACAATTCGCCCTTCCTGAACGGATTTTTTATAACTCATTTTCAGCATGGCAGCAGGCGGACTTTATCATTGTATTCCTGGCTGGAAGGTGCGAGCACACCTAAATACAAATTTCCTCACGTCGTGATGAGGTGCTCCATGTAAACGATCTCATTTGCACATGCAGATGGTCGAGCGCGGATGACAAACTGCGAACAGTATTGGTTGTGATTTTCTGGCGAAGGGGCAGCTCAGTCTCGTTGAATACATTTTATACCGAGCCAATGTATGTCTGTCGCCATCTGATAGGAAGAAATTAGGATCTTGTTGGAGCCAACAAGTACATTGTAAAGCGAAAGAAAAGCAAATCGAATTCACGAAAAGCACAGAACATTACTCTGCTGATGCTGCAGGGTGCTTTCTAAGGATGTGTGATATTTCTCAGTTTACCCCAAATAAATCCTCGGGTTATAGAAAGTGATATGTTGTCGCGAGTCAGCGAGTGTGTGTCCTGAGGGCAGGACCACCATCACAAAAGACACTTCAAGCAAAGCACAAATAGGGCATGAGGATCCGTATTTTACGAGGAAAATTCTGAATATTGAGCTTTCACCATAAATCATAACTGAGTGTAGTAAATACCTCAACATTTCCCTGTCCATTCAGAATCAGGACTGAGTATTAAGGAGTGTGTGCTGTACATTTGGGTTTGTATTACAAATGGGGCGATTTACCTTGGTCAGTGGCGTAGCTAAACCTACTGCCACTGACCGTTAGTTTGCCGCCCAGTGCAGGTAAGAGTGGGATCAGGGTTGGTGGTCGATGGCCGACTTGTTCTGGGGGGGAGGTCTGGTAGCCGACAGACGACTTGTTCTCCGGGCGGGGGGTGGGGGGAGGGTGTTAGTCGACAGACATGACTTGCTCCCCCAAAAACAGTGCCGCCAGGGAGGGATAGCCCCCCCCCCAGCTATGACACTGACTTTGGTGTGTGCTGGGGCACACTTAACCAGGTGCAGACTGGGTCAACGCACCCTATCACAATGAATGCACTGCCCTCGTGCAGATGTCAACTAGTGCCTGCCCTAGGGGCAGTTCAATGGTAAAAGGTGAAGCACCTCTTTGAATCCTCCAGTCTGCCTTTCACTGTGCAGGCAGCAGTACAACCTGCATTTAAAAGGGGGAGCAGAGATTCCCCTAAGCCGGGGACAGTTAGAGACTGCACCCTCCTGCATAGGGATGCCTAAGGGAACCTGGGATATCATTTTCCCGCTCTTTCAAGGGGAGCCTAAAGTGGGAGCATTGACTGTGTGCCACCTCTATGTGGCGCACAGTCGGTGCACCACATAGAGCGACCTGTATACATTGAGGGCCCAGAGGCAAGGTGTTTCCTTATCTGCATGATGCCACACCCCCATGCAAGAAAGGAAATAACCCATTGAGATCACGGTGGCACGATCCTTATTATAAAAGGGGCTGCCCAAGGGTCTGTGACCCTCTCTGTAATAGCAGAGTTTCTGAGCGGCACAAAAAGCGGGTGCACATGTGCGTTGTGCCTCCAGGGCACTTTTGATAATAATGGTTATTGCACAGTTCGTTGAGCTTTCTGTGTATTTTCATGTTATAAAATGGGTTACTAATATAACAGAGAATGCACAAGGGCTGAGCATTTTTCAGTGGATTCTCAGAGAAATATTCTCTTATTTTCATGGGGGCACATTCATGCAGAAGAAAGGAATTCTCCTCTGTAGAACATCTACTAATTAGGGCGCATGCTTCAGGCTGACAGCTTGTGTGTGAGGCAGCCATTAGAACCCACCCTTGTAGTGGTCTTATTTTCATCCCTGCCCCTGGGACATGCTTCAGGAGTGAGTAAGGTGGAACCACAGACACTTCGAGAACCCCACATTTGGAGGATATGGCTCTGGCCTCTTCCCAAATTCAGGTTGGTGGTTCCCTGAAGCAGATCCAAGCAGTGCTGTCTGGATTAAGGAGTATGACAGTCAGTGACAGGTCTCCAGCACCCACCCATTGAGGGAAGCCAAAAGACCACCGAAAGGGTGGTCTCCGTACACAAAAACATCCTCTGCAGCATACCCTAGGGCTCCTTCCTCAGTACCTTCAACACCTACATGATGCCGCCAGCAGACATTGTCCACACCCATGGACTCAACATCATCCCATACACCGACAATACGCAGCTCATCTTCTCCCTCAGAGTAGACCCTGACACCCCCAGAGCCAGCTTCCGAAAAACCATGTCCGACGTCGCCACCTGGATGAAGTTCAACTGCTCAAAGCTCAACTCTGACAAAACGGAAGTGCTCATCTTCAGGAATAAGCCCTCTCCCTTGGACGGCACATGGTGGCTCACCGAACTCAGCCACACAACACCCCCCCCCCGACCACGCATGCAACCTCGGAATCATCCTGGACAGCCAACACACCATAAAGCAACAGGTCAATTCTGTATCCTCTTCCTTCTTCCATACCCTCTGCATGCTCTGCAAGAGCTACGATGGATCCCCAACTTCACCAGGAAAACAGTCACCCAAGCCCTTGTATCCAGCCACCTTGACTACGGCAACACACTCTACGCAGTAGCCACCAAACAGCTCCTCATCTGCCTCCAGACTGTCCAAAACACTGCAGCAAGACTTATCCTCAACCTCCCCAGAAGGACCAGCACCACCCCCCACCTCAAAAGCCTGCACTGGCTCACCGTCCAAAAAAGATGCCTCTTCAAACTCCTGACACACCTACAAAGCCCTCCGCAACTCCAGACCCGCCTACATCAACCACCGGCAGAGGCTCCACCGACGTACCAGGGAGCTCCGCTCCGCCTCCCTTGCCTTGGCTCACATTCCCTGCATATGTCGGAGCTCTGCGAAGGTTGTTCCTTCTCCGACCTAGCAGCCAAGTCCTGGAACAACCTCCCCTACACCTGCAAACCGCCCCTTCACTGGAAGACGTCTTGAAGACACTCAAGACATGGCTTTTCAACCAAGTCTTACAGAACTCCAGTGCCTGTGAGACCCCCCCTTGGGATGACAAGTCACGCTATACAAGACTGATTGATTGAGTGTAGTCCCTGACTGCAGCATCTCTTGGGGGTAAACACACCCCTTTCAAAAGGTGTGGCTCCTCCGTCTGCATATAACTGCAGAATGGCGGGTGAGACTGTTGCTCTTTGAGTATGTGTAGGGTAGTCTGCTTTGAATGTGAACACTAGCCCAAGAGCCTGGGTCAGTGTTACTGTTATATGGAACCCTGTGGGAAACATTACTGTTATATGGTATCCTGGTATTGTCGCTCAAAGACCCATCTGTTATCTCTGCACATCAAAAACCTGTGCACGTTCTGCAATTCCATCCTTGGTGTTGCATTTTCCCAACAAATGGAGTAAACTAATTTTGCACATATTTTTGATACTTATATGCTACAGGACAGAGAAAAACAATTTTGCTCCTATTTTGAAATGTGAAATATGGGCTGTATTCTCAGTTTGTTTTGGTTTATTAATACATGAGCAGCAACACACTTACACAAATCAGTCTGCTTTAATTTCACACCGGTGCAAAATATTTTAATAGCAAAATAACCCTTCAACAACATTTATTTGAATAATTTTTTTCATGCAAGCAAAGAATAATATACAATAGCCAAAATGCATTTTTTTGCCACAGAGCAAAGGGTTATGTTGTATGGCACAATATTTAAGTATGGCCTAGCCTTCAACTACTCTTTCAATATCAATTCCGGTGCTCGGCTCTCACGGGTTATACTAAAAGAGTAACAGAGACCCCGAAACCAGGAAATACTGCTTGCAAATAACTGGTGCTAATAACAATAACTGTTTATATATTGCATACCACTCAACAAACACATATTGAAGCAATAATTGGTGTTATTCTTACCCTTTTCAGCTGCACTCCTTTTATTGGCCTTGGACACACAATAGACTGAGCCTGCGCTTCCAGAACGAAACCACAGATCTAAAGGGGTCAGGTGGACTTCTACCTTGACAAGTGAACCAGGGTTAACATACTTCTTGGATCCTGCTCTACAATGCTGCAATTCATTGGCAACTATTGTACCCTAGAGAATATTGTACTTTGGCGAAATATATCCCCTGTTCAAACTGGATATTCCATGGGTTTAGTCAGGGGCGGCGCCTCCGCAATGGCGGAGGAGGTTGCCCCACTGCTTTTAAGGAGTGCTCTACAAAGGAAACATAAAATGATAATAACTTTGAGTTATTATCATTTTATGTTTCCTGTTGCTTTGCGGGCGGGCAGGTGGGCGGGACTGCTCTGCTCTCAGAGCAGGGCAAGGGAGGATTGGTTTGCCCACTCCTAAGTGTGCAATGACTGTTTGGCCGGCCCTCTCGGGCTGCCCAAACCAGTCATGCGCACTTTCCCCGTTCTCCATGCAGGCTGCATCACAGCCTGTGTGGAGAACAAGCCCAGGCCGCCATTCCCTGGTTGAGCGTCGAACCAGGATGCTCAAATCCAATCACAACACTGCATCGCAGTGTTGTGATTGGTCAGGGGTGCCTGGGTGCTAACCAATCACAACGCTGCATTGCATCATTGTGATTGGTCAGGGGAGCCTTTTCGGTGCTTCCTGTACCTCGGAGAGCAGGAGAAGAGACGCGGGACCGGCACAGCAAGATAAGTATTTCTTTTATTTATTTATGTTTTTTACCGTTCCCCCCCACTTCCCCTTGCGACCCCCCGCGTGCACCCGCACAGCCACCCGCGAACTATGCCGGCCGCCACTGGGTTTAGTCTTGGTGTGATTCTGTAATCTTGAGGTAACCAGTCAAGTGGAATTTTTTGGACCAGATTACCAAGTTGCCTCATCTTTGACTATCCTGCGATCTCTTCATCCGATGACCTCAACACGTTGTGCTAAAGTTTTGCACATGAAAATATTGCTTACCTTGCTAACTGTCTCTGTCCGGATCATGATCCTTAAATAACAATAGATCGCAACGCTGTCGACACATATTAGGCAAATAGATTTTATGAATATATCAGCCATATAGCTGTATTAAACCATTGAGTGAACCAACATAAAATGGACCTTCTACAACCATGGAAAACACAAGGAGATGATGGACGGAGCGCCAAAACGTTTCAGACACTCACCCCCAGTCACAGATTTGCGTTGAATCTATCATCATTCTTTAGCTCACTTCGCCACCCCAGTTCAGACCCAGCCATATGCAAATCAGTCTTGACCCTGTGCCTCATGGGAACAGTCCAACCCGAACTGCCAAGCCAGGTCTTCTCTGGACCGAAAACAAGCATCCTGGGACCGGCTTCTGGGTAACACCCCTCATCAGCCAGGCTAGCTTGAATCCAGCAGCAAAGTGAGCAAGGCACCCACGTCTGGGCATACCCTGCCAACTTAGGGCAAACAAAGCAAACACAAGGAGGTGATGTACGGAGTGCCAAAACTTTTCAGATACTCACCCCCAGTCACAGATCTGGGTTGAATCGTTATTTAGCTCACTTCCCCACCCCAGTTCAGACCCAGCCATATGCAAATCAGTCTTGACCCTGTGCCTCATGGGAACAGTCCAACCCGAACTGCCAAACCAGGTCTACTCAGAACATCTGTCTTACATAGCATTTTTTGTACCAAAAAAACAGACCTTGGTTTTAATCGCTGCACTCACTTTTGCATGGTGGATTCACTTACGCATTGATGTGAACAGTTATTTCGGTTTCTATATACATTATTGAGGCCTATTGGCTACTTATGGTCGATTTATTTTCTTTTGTATTTTTGATTAGTAACCCGATTTTCTATTTATTAAACTTGTGGTATTTATGCCAAATACCTTGTTTCCATATCAGGAACCATTGTTACAATATGCTCCTGGTTTCAGATGCTTTATAAGGGCAGCCTGTTGCCTACCTCCTCTCTAAGTATCACACAATGTATTCCATTGGATCCCATTGATGTCAGCACCTTTATTGGATCCGTCTCTGGACAAAATCATTGCCAAAATGAGGCAGGGGCTGTGGGCATCAACAATGCTCCTCCCTAGCATAGCATAGAAGGGTCTGCCCTGCCCACAGACACCCTCCTGACTCCAACATACTGATCCTCCCACCCCTTCCCTCACCACCAAGTGACCCCCCCCCCACTTTAAGATTTACTTGCTGTTTACAGCAGGTGCTGATTCCGACTAGGTTATTTCTTGAAACTGGAGCTAACCAGCTGGAAAGGGAACCAGTATTCCAGGGACTGCATGGTTATTTCCCATTCCAGGGACAGAGACTTGTGATGGCTAGAATTACGTCCAGAGATACCAGCTGGAATCAGCAATTTTGTCCACAACCCAAATCCGTTCATTTTGTAATGGAACCCTTAGACGTCTACTAGGAGTTGCCCAGTAATCACCTCACAATATTCTTTTGAATAGGGAGGAAGTACTGTTGATTAAACAATAATGGAAACTAACCCATTGAATTGGCGTTTCCGCATGCATTCTCCCATGTTTTTGATATTTCAATGCAATTTTTCTCCCTGACATTTCGCCCGTTTTCAGGAGGCTAAGTGTCTGGGTGAAATACTCCCTGCCTTTGGGGTTCCCAGGAATCTGCAATCCCTATGGATAATGGTAACTCAAGTTATCAGGCCCATATGGACTAGGAAACCACTCATAATGAGGGCCTTAATGTTAGTCTTTTTTTCTTAGAAAGGAATGCAAGTGTAATGCTCCAAAAGTCTCAGACACGGTAGAAAAATGTATTTCTGCGTGACATAAGACAAATGTTAGTTCATGGCCCATTACGTCTTTGTAAGAATGTTTTGTAGTCCCCATGCCAACATTAGATCAGCATTCTCAAAGATTTTAAAGGCAACTGATACTACTGAGAATTTTACAAGCATTAAACACTTTTCCATTGCTGGTAGTCCTGCCAAGTAAGACAACCATGAAACTCAAGGCATAGTGTCTCGGTGGACAGTTGTAGACTTTACGCAGTTCTCCCACTGTTTGCATGCCTCTCGGATTCCCCCTTGGAATTATTGGCTAGAGAGTGAGCAATGTATCAGTCATGGATTCTTCATATCTGGATCTGTTTCCCCTTTGGATCCAATATTGCAGCTGCTATTTTCAAGCAGTTCATGTGCATACTCTGAGAGCTGGGAAGAGAATTTCAAGACAACAGGTATAGGACCTAGAAGATCATTAAGGGCATGCAACGTGTAATCACTAGACTAGTTATGTCAAGTCATTAAATGTTTATTTTGGTCATAATGTAGTTAGACATACCATCACAAAAAAAATGGCCAATACAGTTTTATACAAGAGGAATCCCCCAAAAAACCAAATTCCCTATTGCATAAATTTACAGTTTCACAATAGCTTAGAACACGAGCAAGATAAAACAAGTGATATTAATGGCAACGTCCAATTCCCATGGAAGACACGTTATTTTCATGAATGGATAGTGTAAAAGCGCATCAAAGAACAAAGGTGGAGGAATGGGACTACCAACAAGTGATCTAGAGCGAATGTACCCTTATAAATATGTTCCTGGACTGGGATGGTATTATCAGCAAAAAGATACACCTGCTATCAGCCACCCAGAGAAAAAACGACATACACCACAGCATACATTGGATGGAATACACAACTCTAGCGTGTAAAGTCAAAATACTTCTGGCACCCTTTCACTCCCAGCTAAAAATCGCAACAAAATGTAGAGGTTTACCCAAAACCACGAGCTGCATATAAGACTCTAAATAGATTGCAGAAATGAAACAGAAAGAGCCACAGAAATGAGAGCTACTGTGCTAGACAAACTAGGCTATTGCCCCATCATCTTCCTGGCCCTGTCAAAGAAACTTTGCCAAGGGCCAACGAGGGTCCTAAAATGCTGTGGCTAAAATAGACAGTGGAATCTCCAAATGTTCGTGAATTACGGCAAATCTTAAGAAACTATACTACCTTAGATTAAAGTAATATTATTACAGTATAAAAAATCTCCAGTAAACACAATCCATAAGGCTTTTGGAATAAGTTTGAGACAGAATCGAAAGTAATTGTTTATGTATCTTAAAGACTCTATCCTGTAAAGGACACCATTCCACTCTATAAGTCTTTCTTTCACAACCATAATGAGATGCATCTTTCCTCAGGGTGATTCCGTGCTGCAATGACTAATCAGTTAAAATATTCAGCTCATTAAATCCAAAGGCCTAGAGTGACTACCAGACTTCATCGATCTAAAGCAAAACATTTGACAAGTTTGGTAACAACAGGAGTGAGAGATGACTGACATAGGTGTTTGCCTCAAAAGCACATAAAAGCTCACCGATGTTATTTACAGGCCTGGACAAAAGTACAGCATCACCCAGAAACAGTAAAAAGAACATTATTATGTAAACCAATGACAGCACATATTTATGCAGCTGCTTGGGAGAAGAATCTCACCCTTAACAACAACAAACAAGTGAGGGGGTGTGGATGCATCGATGTCAAATGCTATTAGCTAAAGGAATTGCTTCAGTAATTTTAAATTGGGTGTTTTATTATGGGCAATCGCATGTATATTGAAGTGCAACATGTGCCATAGTTTAAAAAGCTTTGGTTTAATCTGATTTGAAATCCAAAAAAGACAAAAGCATACTGGAAGTTTGTTGCTGAAATAGATAGTGGTACCCAATTACAAATCATTACAATAATCTAATTTAATAGAAATAAAATAATTAACTACAGATGGGGGCTGCAATGCTTGTTCCCATCTGTTGGCCGTGTTACAGGGGCTCCGTGTCCCAGGGAGGACTGCGCCTGGAGGTGCCTATGTGAGGAGGACACAACCTCCTGTAGTGCTTAAAGCGTGACATGGGCTTCTGCTGCGCATGATTCGTGCAGGCACGCCCAGGCCAGTCAGCACAAGGAAGAGTCAGGGCCACCCCACTTGGCCCTTCCATTAACTACTAGTGCTGCCCCTTTTTGCTTTTAGTGGGAATCACCACAGCCTCTCCAGCTATATGTAGTGTGGAAGCTGGGTATGTCGAGTGCAAAAACAACACTTGATGGACAGAATGCAGAACAATGTCATACATTCACCCCAGTACAGAGATCTGGGCCTAAATCCATCGTTTTTTTGCTCACCATGCCATTCCAGTTTGAACCCAGCCATATGCAAATCAGTCTTGACCCTGTGCCTCATGGGAACAGTCCAGCCCGAACTGCCAAGCCAGGTCCTCCCTGGACTGGAAACAAGCATCCTAGGACCGGTTTCGGGGTTTCACCCCTCTTCAGCCAGGATAGCTTGATTCCAGTGGTACAGTGAGCCTGGAGGTGCCTATGTGAGGAGGACACAACCTCCTGTAGTGCTTAAAGCGTGACATGGGCTTCTGCTGCGCATGATTCGTGCAGGCACGCCCAGGCCAGTCAGCACAAGGAAGAGGCAGGGCCACCCCACTTGGCCCTTCCATTAACTACTAGTGCTGCCCCTTTTTGCTTTTAGTGGGGATCACCACAGCCTCTCCAGCTATATGTAGTGTGGAAGCTGGGTATGTTGAGCAAGCAGAATCCCCTGCTTGTTACTACCGGTAGGAGGGAGAGGACGATATAGGCCAGTGGGGGCCTCTTGTGGGTGCTGCCTGCCACCCTGCTTCCCCACCTGGAAGCGTCAACATCTGCATCCACAACCCTGTTCATAGCGCTATTGAGCGCACTGCTCCCCGCAGCCCGGGACAAAGACATTGTTGGGAGTTGGAAGTGCCGAGACTGGGCTACTACCCTCAAATTGTGCACACGAAGGTACTGTCTTCCTGCTATTTTTGTTTAATCTATTGCACCTGTGTAGTAAAACCACTTGCTTGGCTGGACTAACATGGGGAAGCGGAGAGCAGGAGAGATTGGGGCCAAGATGCTGCCGGGTTCCATCTTAGACGGATTTGTCCAGAGAGCAGTGGGGTTAATTAATAAGGAAATTGACCAGGTGGAATGCAGACTATCCTTTTCACCATCCCACACCAGGCCTACCATTAAATCCAAAGGCCTAGAGTGACTACCAGACTTCATCGATCTAAAGCAAAACATTTGACAAGTTTGGTAACAAAAGGAGTGAGAGATGACTGACATAGGTGTTTGCCTCAAAAGCACATAAAAGCTCACCGATGTTATTTACAGGCCTGGACAAAAGTACAGCATCACCCAGAAACAGTAAAAAGAACATTATTATGTAAACCAATGACAGCACATATTTATGCAGCTGCTTGGGAGAAGAATCTCACCCTTAACAACAACAAACAAGTGAGGGGGTGTGGATGCATCGATGTCAAATGCTATTAGCTAAAGGAATTGCTTCAGTAATTTTAAATTGGGTGTTTTATTATGGGCAATCGCATGTATATTGAAGTGCAACATGTGCCATAGTTTAAAAAGCTTTGGTTTAATCTGATTTGAAATCCAAAAAAAGACAAAAGCATACTGGAAGTTTGTTGCTGAAATAGATAGTGGTACCCAATTACAAACCATTACAATAATCTAATTTAATAGAAATAAAATAATTAACTACAGATGGGGGCTGCAGTGCTTGTTCCCATCTGTTGGCCGTGTTACAGGGGCTCCGTGTCCCAGGGAGGACTGCGCCTGGAGGTGCCTATGTGAGGAGGACACAACCTCCTGTAGTGCTTAAAGCGTGACATGGGCTTCTGCTGCGCATGATTCGTGCAGGCACGCCCAGGCCAGTCAGCACAAGGAAGAGCCTTGCCTACCACACCCCCTACACGCCCAAGCTACTGTCAAGCACAGCACTTGGGCCCTCATCTGATGCCGAAACGCCTAGCCCCATCGTGATATCCTAGCCCTGTCAAAATGTTGATGTGGCCGTAGGCCCATCAGAGGAGCTAGAGGAGGCCCCAGTGCACCCAGTCAGTCCCCTATCGTGCCATGGGAGCCCTCTGACAGCCAAAAGAGTAGGGAGTAAAAGGAAGAGGGCAGACGCGAACCCCAAAGCAAAAAGACTGTGTCCTTCGACCCAGGTGGGGGTGGGTGCATTGTTGGGTGGGCTCCTCGCTAAGTCTCATGAAGGTACCCAGGACTTGTGTGATAAGTTTATAGCAGTGGTAGGGGAGAGCTTAGAGCCCATTTATCAGCGCTTGGGTGCGATTGAGTCCGAAATTAAGAGCCTGAAGGATGTAGTAATTGCCAATCAGGCAACGCTTGAACCACGCCAACTGCCACAAGTCAACAAGGATAACTCCTGTGTGTGGCGTGTCAGCAGTTGCCCCGTAGAGCACGTCCACCCGACATGAGTAAAAACCTCCTTCCCAGTGTGCCAGGAGGAATGGAATGTTGTCCACCAGGATTAATGGTGGGTGCAGAGGAGGGGAGCGGAGGGGCTAGAGAAACATCCTGTCCTACCAGGGGCCCAGCACTGGGGTACAAGACTGTTGCATTGAATTTGCCACCACATGCCTGCCCATATGTTGCTATACTGTCCAATGTGCCTTGCTTAGCAGATGGAGTAGAGGAATCACAACTTAAAAATAAAACACTGCATTGGCTTTGTACCAATGCTGGCCTCTCTTATACAGATGCACGATACATATTAATGGTTAGAGAGCCAGGGATCCATCCATTGTACATCGTCTACTCTCCTGTTGTTCGCATCAAAACCAGGCACGATCCAGCATTCTTTTCAGTGGAAAAACCCTGTTCTAATAAAATCTCCCTCTCCTCTAACAGAGGTAGATTGACTTACACCTAACCAGAAGGGCCCAAATATCAATGGGATGGTGGGTCTAGATAGCACAAATGATAATTCTAGTATAAACAGTGCTGTGGCCCCAGATCACGACCACAGAGCCCATTTGGGTGCTACAGGTTTCCTGACCAATCCCAGCTTAGACACCTCACCTTTGCCCCATATCATAACAGAATGTCTCCAGAGGGATGGTTCTGAAACTCACTGCACTTCACACCCTCCTTACCATCGCAGATGCTCCTGCTAAGTTGGAACATTGCTGGAATTAGTGGCAAATTCGGGAACCCCGAATGGGGCATCTTTGTTGATAATTACAACCTTTGCCTATTCCAGGAAACATGGGGATTAGACCAAGGGAACAGGTGTGGCTACAGAAGTAATAGTGTCCCAGCCACTAAATCTAGCACCGGGCACCCTTCTGGCGGTCTATTGGTTCTGGCTAGGGCTACCCTATCCTATCCAATCACGTCCCTCTATCTGGATTCCCCTGGTATCCAAGGAATGATTTTCTTGGGGACCAACTTACAAACCCTTATGATTATTAATATCTAGAATAAGAGCAGTAGCTATAGGCCGAAATCCAAAATGTTGCAACTACTGGACAGAGTTCTAGGGGAGTATGCAAGCACTTACCATGTGCTTGTAGCTGGGGACTTCAACCTTACTTTTGAACTGAATAGTTTGGACAGCAACCTGTCTAGAGACGAGCACCTGACGTGGGGCATCCCAGGCGTAGCCCCGGTAGAAGGAAGCATCTTTTAAGAGCAGCGTTGCAGGATGTGGATCTCACCAGTACTTATGGTATACGGGCATGCAATGGGTGCTCCCCCTCAGACCAACTACTTGCCTCGACATTTAGATGAGGCTCCTACCACAGCGCAATTGATTATATCTTCCTGAATGCAAGATTGGGGAGTAATCTGGAAGATATGGCTGCAGTAGAGAGAGAAGAGAGCGACCACAACGTCCTGTCGCTAGAGCTAAAACTATCAATGACGCTCCCATGCCCTGCTTCTGCAGAGCACATCTATAGACAGCTTGTGGCCACAAATAATAGGAGGAACATAAGATGGGAGGCAGTAGGCTCCTTCCCGGAGGGACTTAGGGCACTACACTCGATCCTGGCTACCCACATGGAGAGCATATGTGCCAACTGGGGGAAAAATGAACTGATCCATGTTGAGCCTCATATGGTACTCTCCAAGCTGAGGAGTGGTCTAACCAAAGCCGCTAAGGGGGCGGTTCAACGACCAGTGCAAAAAGGCAAAGACAGACCTCCTACAAGGTACAAAAAGGAGGGACACCCAAGTTATAAGGATGTATAGGTCTAACTACCGGGCTAGCATTAGAGCAGCAAAAGCAGCGTGGGAGGATGATATGTCGGCTGATTTACTAGACGCAGCTGTAACTAATGACTAGAAGATGTTCTGTTCTTGGTTAGTATATGTGAAAGAAGGCCAGGAAATCCTGCAGAAACATCTATTTTACCCTGTGACTGGGTCTCCCATTTTTGGGAGCCTGTACTCCCCTAGTTCTGTTCCTGAGGTCCAATCTGGTCATGGGGGTGACCCTAGTAGAAAGAGACAGATCTCCCCTTCAGTAATCTTTTCCCTTGAAGAAACCGAATGAGCAGTGGTCTCGTTCAAGCCTGGAAAAGCCTTGGTGTACACTCGTACTTCTTCACACCCGGGTCTTGACAAAGTCCCCGCAGATGTCTTTAAAGCAGACCCCAGGGTTTGGGTTCCCTATATTAATGTGGTCTCCAATGCCATCTTGGCATAAGGGGCGATTCCCTCATCCTAGAAAGGGGCAGAGAGTGTACCAATCTTCAAAAAGGGGGATCCTAGTGTGCCTTCCAACTACCACCCCATCAGCTTATTAGACAATCTCCAAAAATCTTTTGTAAGCAGGTCCTTGAGCGGTTGCTGGACTGGTGTGAGGAAAAGCAGATCCTTTCAGGACCCCAGGCAGGATTTAGGCATAAGGTTAGTGCCATTGATCAGGCCTTCCAGTTCCTCCTGGTCAAATGGAAGTTGGTGGATCTGGCCAAGGGCGATCTTTATGTGGTGTTCGTTGATTTGCACACCGCATTTGATTTGGTCCCCAGAGGGAAGTTATGGGAGGTGCTTCTGGGGATACGGACCCTGTCTGACCTTCTCCACCTGATTAGATTACTCCATGAGGGGAACTTTTCTAAAGTAAGGTGGGCGTGAAAGAAGAACTAACCAAGGCTTTTCCTGTGAACCAAGGGGTACGCCAGGGTTGTGTCCTTGCCCCAACCCTCTTTCCCCAATACATTAACAACTGTATTGCCTATCTATCAAATTGTGTCAAAGGTTCCCCTACCCTGGCGGGGGTAAAAATATCAGCCCTCCTGTTTGCGGACGACACATTGTTGTTCTCCAAAACCAGAAGGGGTCTGCAAAACCTGATTGACAGCTGCAACCCATTTTGCAGACACTTTGGTCTTGAAATTAACACCTCCAAGACCAAATACATGACCTACACCAAGAAAGGTAGGGCGAGAGTGTTATTTAGGTGGGACCTGAAGTACTGGAAAGAGTCTGGGAGTTCGATTACTTGGGCATCAGATTAGATGAGTCCAGATCCTGGGACTCGCAGATCTTGAAGAGTACCCTAATTGTGAAACAGCGGGCTGGAGCCCTTCTAAACCTTGCTAAAAAAGCAGTCTGGTCCCTGTACTTCCAGCAGTGGAAATTTATAAGGCTCAAGCTAGGGGGGCTACACTGTACGGGGTGGAACTATGGTGCCTTTGCACACCAGTGCCTTGAGCACAACAGGAAAATAACTTTTTTAGAAGCATTGTGGGCCTAGGGCAGAGCATGTCACTGGTTCGATTCTGCTTGGATCTGGGGATCCATGAGATATCGTCATAGATAGCGTCAAGGCCCCTACTATACTGGATTCAAATCTGTAGCACTAATGAATTGTGCGGGCTTACAGAACATCATTTTGGCGAATGGGTTGGGAAAATCAGATGGCTAGGGGCGCTCAAAAAGGGCTTGAGTGAATTGGGTTTAGAAAAATTCTGAAGTGAGCCACAGTCTATTCAAAGAGGGAATGCCGCCATAGTCAAAAAATTGGTGAAGGAGAGAGCTATTGGGCGTAGGGACCATTTATCCTGGCTAGGGAGTTCAACTAGGGTCTTTCTCCTCTACAAATCTGTATGCAAGGGGGAGGAATTCCTGGATTATATCTGCCTCTATATTGCCCGGAACTTGATCCTCCAAATAGATATGGGTCTCTCCCTGTAGCATCCTTTACCGTCAACTGGAGGAAGATGAATCAGGGATCGGACTTCTGTTTTCATTGCGAAATTGTACATGAAAGCGATGAGCATGTTCGGTTTTTCTGTCCCCTGTATGCAAAACCAAGGTCCAACTGTATTGTTCCCAAGTGCGGATCCCTTAGTATTTCAACTAGACGAGTAGCATATAGAGTATGTAAAAGCAACACCTCCTCGATGGTGGTTGTGGCTGCTTTTAAACTTTTGTTTATAGCTTGGTTAATTAGATGTAAAGTGCTAGTCATTGCATAACCTATGCTCAAGATGTCCCTTCTGTTTTCTATGTGATTGCAACTGTCTGATGAATTTTGTGTGCAAATGCTTAAGATATTTATTGATGTTTTAATTGTTTTTAAGATTGCAATTATTTTAACTGTTTTTATGGATGTACTTTTTGGATGATTAAACGATATGTTTTAAAATATCAATAAACGAAGTAATTAACTACAGATCCTGTGTAGATTTAATGAACAAATTCAACTATTTTCATGAGCATCTTTTAAATGAGAGACGTGAAGTGAAGGCTGACTGTTAAATTAGAATATACTTTTTACTAAATCTATCAGTGAAGGAGATAATTGATAGACGTTTGTCAACACTGCACATTCCAGAGTGTCTTACGGTTTCTGACTGTTATAACCCCTCTTTAGTCCATGCTCAATTTTGTGTTCTGTAGTCACTGTTATGTTAGAGCACATCAAATCGTATATTGTAAATAACCAATTTCGAAACAACAGGCATCCTTTAACTTGAGAAACCTGATCCAGGTGAGGAATTATTTAAGTGTCATTGACATACATTTAAAACCCACTATGGCTAACTACTGAGCAAAAATTCTAAGTAGTAGAAGAGATCGGAAAGTTCCTAAGGAACTCAATACATAATAGCATTTACTTAAGAAGTGAAAGATGACTGAGAAAGAGATTGTGTTATGTCTGTTAGCATTGACTAGAACCAGGAGAGAACTACCTCACCCTTGTTCTAGATAAGATTTCAGGATGATATAATCTATCATATTGAAAGGTGTAGAGAAGCCCCCTCTGTACTGAGGGATTACTCTAAGAAAACCTTGTACGAGAGAAGTCCAATTTGACCAAAGATGTGCCCCCTTAGCATGGGTGATTATGTGTAAGCCATGTAGACCTGGAAGAAGTATGGATTCCACCCCCCAGCCTGTCTGAAGCAAACTTGGAGTTCAACCAGATAGTTGAAGGATTCAATGTGCTCACACAAAAAGCTTAAAAAATTAATAAGAGCAGTTAGGTGGTGTCTGCTCCGAACTATTGCTTTATTTTGATCCCTTTCCCCTTATTTATTTAACAGATTAGGTTTGAAGGGACAGTGACAACAGGGATGGTAGTAGTGGTGTGTAATCACACCTCTTTGTACAGGTATTTGTGGATATCTATATCTTAGCGAACACTTCAAATAATATAGTTTGGTGCTATGTCGATATCCGACACTACTACCTGGGGGGGCCAACACACTATGGACCGTAAGATCCACAGGGTAAATTACATAAAGGCGAGATATCACAACACTTGAATGGAAGTCCAAAAAAGTAAGTTCAGTCCATACAATAAGGATGCGTGTCAAATTTTAAATTCTGTGGTTTATTGTAGAGAAAAAACAGGTTCTGTAATCTTCTGTACAACAGCCAACTCGTGTTTCATCACACAGTGACTTCTTCAATGCATGATGATTCATAGTTTTATAGCTGCATAGTGATTTAGGTAATCCCAGCGCCAGGATGCCCGTTGGGTGACAGCTGCGCTATATAAATGCTACTTACATTACATTACATTACATTACATAAGGTACATTGATATTCCTGAAAAGGGATGGTCTCATGATACGATGATATATAGAAGAAAGTATGTTGCCGGCACTGGCGTAACGAAACTTGAGGGGGCCTCCCTGCAAGGCACGTGGAGGGGCCCCCTCCGACCTCAATCGGGAGCTCTGCAGCCAGAGTGCCTTGCTGAGGGGGCCCCCTGGAGCTTGGGCCCCCCCGCACCGCGGGGGCTGCGGGGGCCTGTGTTACTCCCCTGGTTGCCGGTATTAGAGCCTGAGAGGATATTGTCACAATAATATTGCCACATCTAATAAACAACACTATGGACCCATTTATTTTAGGGTGCTAGTCAGCCTGTGCATCCACTATTATAGGGTTGTAGTGAATCTGTCCATCACATCAATTCTTGATATATATAGAGACGTAATCTCTGAAATAAATGATGAGGTATTCTGTGACTTCAAATGTTACGAGAAACAAATATGGCGACTGTAACTCATGGACCATAAAATAAGATCTGTAGTCCAAAAGAACTATCTTAGTAGAAAAGACGGTGGGACCTCAGTATGGATCTCTCTGACCACATGTAATGTGTGCCTTGGTAAGTTCCTGCCTGACTGAATATGAAAGACACGACTTTCATGTTCAGTCAGGCAGAAACTTACCAAGACCTCCTCCTGTTCATCTAATTACTATTTGACTGACACACATTACATGCGCCTAGCACCCTGTTTAACCCATTTCATCATTTAAATGTACCCACCATAAATTATAATTTCATTTTGTACTGCTTTTTTGCACAGTATAGAAGTTAACGTTTTAATTGCAACCATGAGTAAACACAAATAATTTCGAGGAGTACACTGCAATATTTTCAAATGATGTACAAATATTTTATTTACTAATATTTTTTCTGTAGTCCACATAGCCTAGACATCAGTAAATTTATAAACAAATAGGTTCTATGCTCAACACGAGGATCATTATTTTCTGCTGAAATGTTATTGGATACAAAACATACGGATGCCTTCATTAACATTTAAAAAAGGTTACAACTTATTTGGGTCTGCCTAAACATAAAGAAATTGAATGTCTTAATACTGCAATCTCTATAAGCAACTTTAATTTTCATCTAAATGACCTTCTACTCTGTCACTACCCGATTCCATCCCAAAATATCCTTATGTAGGAGGACATACTTGTTGCAACCTTTCAGAGAGTCTCCAAGTTGCCACAAACTCTACCACCTCAAAGTCTTCCATTGTACCTAATCTTTGCTGATCCTTGCACAGATTCTGTTGTGCATTTGCGGTCGCAAAGCGTTAAGGGTTTAGCTTTAGCGAAAGTGAGGGGAAAATTTCACCTACATAAAGGTCTGATTTTACTGGCATCTGGATAACTCACCAAACTGCTGCGCCCCCGCCCCCCACTAAATCCTCCCAAGACGATATAAACATTTGAGGGGCTCAACTTCATTGAACTCCCCCCACTGCCAGTGTGTCTCAAAGGGCAAGTGCTGAAAAACCTGTTGGGATGCAAAAGTCCCTCGCATAGTGATGGACATGTACCCGTGCCTGCCCAAAAGTGTCCCATCTATAAAGATGTCTGGATCCCTGATGCTGATTTTTGTTGTAATGGGTGAACACAGATTATGCATGTGCACCATGACATAGGCCTGTCTCACAGATTGCAGTATTGTTTGACCGTGTAGGGCACCCAAAGAGCTACCCTCATTGCCAGGTGTTAATCATAAAGCAACAAATTACCCTGTAGGTTTCTTTTGATAATACAAATACTATACAATTTGTAGATTGTCAATTAAAGCAATCACAAGCAAATAAATGTCATCAGTGACCTGTACTCAGTATAAGAAGTCTTTTTATACCAAATGTACACATTTTTCCAAATTCTTGTACTGTACAAAAAGGATTTATAATAAACAAATAATGGTTCTCTGTGTAGTGAAGTGATCACACAGTGTAGGTATGTCCAGTGATAAAAACAAAGGTGATCATAAAAAGGCAATAGACCAATAAACAATACAATGGTCCAGTAACAGGACTGATATAATAAATTAGTACATTAAAAAAAATTGTGGAATCCTTCAAATTCTCTATTAGCTGCTGGTGGGCCAGATTCTTACTACAATGTCTTTTTGCCATATAGTGTTGGCAGCGTTTCGACCCAGAGGGCATTCATAGGGTCATCATCAGGGCATAAAACAAACTGAAGAGCACAAGTAGATCTTAAAAAATATATACAGTTCTAGTGATAAAATTAGACTTGAAAACAGGAAAGATTAGAAACAGGTCTGATGAAATAGGATAGTTACCTAGATGAAATGGTGGACAAAAATCCCTGAAATAAATTAAGGAAGCAGTAATTAGAAACAATATAAACAAAAAAAATAAAGACATGTGGAGACTCCTGAGTGAGTGAGTGTGCAGTGAACAAGGCATGCCACTTACTAATGAAGGAAAACAAACACAAAGAGATGATGGACGGAGCGCTGAAACCTTCCAGACACTCACCCCCAGTCACAGATCTGGGTTGAATCCATCATCGTTCTTTAGCTCACTTCGCCACCCCAGTTCAGACCCAGCCATATGCAAATCAGTCTTGACTCTGTTCCTTATGGGAACAGCCCAGCCCGAACTGCCAAGCCAGGTCTTCCCTGGACTGGAAACAAGCATCCTGGGACCGGTTTCGGGGTAACACCCCTCATCAGCCAGGCTAGCTTGAATCCAGTGGCAAAGTGAGCAAGGGACCCATCATCTGGGTGTCTTTTGCTTTCTCGCCCTAAGTGCACCGGGAATGCCCAGACATCGGTCCCAGGCTCACTGTGCCACTGAATTCAAGCTAGCCTGGCTGATGAGGAGTGATTCCCTGAAACTGGTCCCAGGATGCTTGTTTCCGGTACAGGGAGGACCTGGCTTGGCAGTTCGGGCTGGACTGTTCCCATGATGCACAGGGTCAAGACTGAAATGCAAATGGCTGGGTCTAAACTGGGGTGGCATGGTGAGCAAAAGAACAATGGATTTAACCCATATCTCTTGACTGGGGGTGAATGTTTGATTCGCTCTTCATTCCGTTCGTCATCTGTGTGTCTTTTGCTTTCTCGCCCTAAGTGCTCCGGGTATGCCCAGACGTGGGTCCCGGGCTCACTGTGCCACTGGATTCAAGCTAGCCCGGCTGATATGGGGTGATGCCCTGAAACCGGTCCCAGGATGCTTGTTTCCAATCCAGGGAGGACCTGGCTTGGCAATTCGGGCTGGACTGTTCCCATGAGGCACAGGGCCAAGACTAATTTGCATATTGCTGGGTCTAAACTGGGGTGGCATGGTGAGCAAAAGAACGATGGATTTAACCCAGATCTCTTGACTGGGGGTAAATGTTTGATTCGCTCTGCATTCCGTCCATCATCTGTGTGTCTTTTACTTACTAATGAAGGGCCAGCAAGAATCCTTACTCTGGAAAAAAAAAAAAATAATCATGAAAGATCAATGCATGTGGAAATTGCCCAATAACTGAAGAAGTCAAACGGTTGTCAACTAGTAAAACTTACAGATAAAGATGACAGAGGGCGCTTTTATTGTCATTAGAATGGCAGCGGTTCAGGCCGGGATGCGCAAGTCACTCCTTATGAATGCTAAAAAAAACAATGAGCTAATGTCTGGAAAATCTTGGATTGGTAAAACAGTGTTCATTATTTCAAAAAATGGATGGCCTACTTTTAGCAAAGAGTATTCGGGCCCCATGGGGAATGCCAACAAGGTAATCATGGCAGTCCCTGATAGACAATCTGGCTTTAGGCTTCAGTAAGTCAGTGTTGCATGTGCTTCTCCACCAATGCAGGAGAATTAATCAGTTTAACAGCCCGGGGAGCGAGAACACACATCTCCTTTTGCAGCGTTCTGCATCAAGTCAGAGGAACAAGGGCAGGTGAATCTCCCTCATTTTACTGTCTGCGCCAGAATGCGGAAGTGGCAAGAGGAACGAAAGAAATAATGAGCAGCCATCTTGGAACAGAGCAACTATAGAGAGTAACAAGAGGAAGAATAAAAGGTGATAGTATTCAAATGAAAGAAAGAGTTACTGAGAGCCAAGGCAATATACTGGAGAAAGTAACCAATTTAGAGTTAATCAACATATAGTAACTCTTAAAATAGAGTAATAAAAGATTTGCTAACAAGTTACTCAGAATTGTGCCTGGTTAATTATAAACATTGCAGATAGAAATGTAAATTGTCAATACAATTAGCTTAGTGTAATCACATAGTAAAGGCTTCTTTAAGCAACAACATTCAACATCTAAGTTATATTGGAAAGAACCTTATGAATTAGATACGTTAGTTCCATTTGTCGAAAAATTGTCAAAACAATTAGCTTAGTGTAGTCACACAGTAATTGCTTCCTTAAACAACAACACTCAACAATTGGGTTAGATTAGAACAACTGTATGAATTAGGTAAGTGAGTTCCATTCGTCCAGAGTATTCAGATCTAAAGTAGTTGCTGAACACTTCATAATCCATTAGGACTTGCATCTGTTAAGCATACTTTGTATATCATCTCCTTTGGGGGAGAAGTATCACATGAACTATAACTTTTTAGATAAGTCACAATTCTGAATGTAATATACTAGTAAAGTGTGCTACTAATGGGGCAGTCATAACATGACGATGAATCCTGCTTTTATGTTGGATATTCCTGTCTTTCACCTTTTGGGTGGTTTGGCCTTTGTAAATGCAGTCACCTGGATACCACATTGGTCAAATTGCAATTTGTGAAGTCAGTTAAGTGTGTGATTGACATTGTTGTGTACAGTTTTGTATCTACAGTTTGGTCACAGACAGAGCAATTATGACATTTGTAATGGCCAACCATTTGTGGTAGACCTAGTAAAGCGGCTGTGGTGGTAGGTTTGGGTGTCCAAGACATGGCCTTAACAAAGTGGTCACACAGATTGTTCCCTCTCCGTAATGAGGGGAGGTTAGTTGACTTATCAACAGGTAGTCAGTATAGTCCACTGTTTCTTTATTATCTGGGAAATTGTATTTGATGCAGGACTGAAAGTAGTAAAACAGGCCTACTATCCAGTGGTACTATGCACTTTAGGGGTAAGTAAAGATTCTCTTCAAGACTCGAGAGACCAAACATTTTAGATATCCTCTTTCCATGAGTTTATTGGACCAGATGGCAGCTTCTCTAAAGTAGTAACTTTTCCATTTGCAATTCCTACATTTCCAGAGGAACTGTCCAAATGGTAAGTTATCCCTAAGACCTTGGAGATGGAAGCTTTGGTAAGATAAAAGAGTATTGTGTTCCGTAGGTTTTCTATATAGGTCTGTACCACGTTTGCCTTCTTGAACACGTACAGTGAGATCAAGAAACGGGAGGGAGGTGTTATTCAAAATTGTGTGTAAAATGTAAATGAGTATGGCTATTATTACGTCATGTCATGAAATCTATCATTTTGGCACTGGTTCCCCTCCAAATCATTAATACATCGTCTATGTAATGTTTCCATAGTACATCTGCCTTGAAGATTGCTGCTGTGCCAATTGGGGCGTAGCCTGTGTGCAGAGTGAGGACAGTGACCCTGTATTCCAGGTGAGACCACCGAGAAAAGGCAAGGAACGTGGTCTGGTCGAGACAATTGTCAATAGGAAGAGGCTGCCGTGGTGACCCATGCAGGCCTTCGCCCCGACTGAGGACCAGCATCAGGAGCGTAGAATCCCCCCCCACCTGTGGGGAGAATCCAAGGAAATTTAACAGCATAAGATGAGCATTGAGGACGGGGTCACTTCCTCCACAGGATCACTGGTGAGGACCTCGAGGACACACAACCGCTGCCCCTGCAGGACCACATGTAAGGAACTCACAAGAGACAGCCGCTGCAGCTTTAGTGCTCAGGAAGGGGGCGTGCTTGTAGACTCCGGTCATGCAGGACCTGCTGGAGTGGGTAACACTGATCTTTGGGCCAGATGCCCCCCGTGGGAACTTGCCTACTATATAGCGTCCTACACCAGAACATTTTTGACTTCATAAGAATCAGAGTGGGACTCCTGAGACTCAGTGTACTAGTGGGGCTTAACGTGAATTTCGCCTATAGTGAATGGGGAATAACCACTACATCCAATGAGAGGGATTGGGGACTCAGGAGCCCACGTGCTAAAATACTAGAGCTCTAGCCTCAGCAGACTGAGTGTGTAGTGTTTGTGAATGCCGTATTTTACTTTTTGTTGGTATATAAATACTCCTTTTTTCATAAAAGCACGTATTTGACTGGACAATCATTTACTGTAGCTACAGAACATATTTTGAGTTGTGAGGCTGTGATCAGGTCCCTGTGTCTTCCTCCACCCCCACGAGAAGCCTTGGACTGCGCGACCTGCAATGTCACTGAGAGTCAAATGCAGAATGGATACTTGGCCCAGTTGCTTAGGATCCATAATAGTCTGAGCCCAGGACATCAGGAGGAGAAGTCCTCAGCCCCCACAGTTGAGCCCATTAGCCCTCTGAACGGGGTTCTGACAATCAACTATTCTGGCAGGTGTCATTTCTTTAGTGCAATTAACAGTTCTTCTGATTACTGTAATATGTTGCTGTCTCACCCTCCCTCCACTAATCCCCACAGAATTGGTCCCCAGCCCAAGGTCACCAACTTCTTCAAGCAACACAACAACCCTACTAACGCCACAGACATCCGACTAACCAAATGGAGCCAACTCGCTCCACAGGACACCGCCTCCATCATGAACTCTGTCCACTCAGGAGCACCAACTGACCCATTCCTTAACAACGTCTTCAACCTAGGTGAAGCCAGAATCAGCCACCACCTTGTTCAACACCTAAATTGCCACAGCCACCTTCCCCGAGGACTGGAAAGACTCAGAAGTTAACGTCCTACTAAAGAAGCCATAGGCAGACTCCAGCGAACTCAGTAACTACCAACTGATCTCCCTACTCCTGTTCCCGGTCAAAGTATTAGAAAAAGCCATCAACCAGCAACTGTCCTAACATCTGGAACGGAACCTCCAACTCAACTCTTCCCAATCCAGATTCCGCAGCAACCACAGCACTGTGACAGCCTGTCGGGCAGCACAACGTGACAGTGCACAAAACGGGGAAATAACGCTAGGTAAACAGAGTAGATTCTTCGGGTCGTTTCTTTATTTGCTTTCTTAAACAAAATGAGGTCATTAACATAAATCCTCCGCTTTTGTCGGGCTTCCCGGTTCCGTGGATATCGTCCTTGAGCCTCGTACTGCCTCTTGCTTGGCTCGGAACAAACAAACGAAAAAACAAAAGAAGACCAATATCAGAATGGGGGAAGACAACGCTTCCTGGTTTAGGGAAGGGAGTGTGAGGGGAGCATCACCCGGATACCTCCACCATGTGAGCTACGGTAGTGACCTCCCGTTAATGTGTCCCCGTCCCCTGCCCGTGCCCAGTAAACCCGCGGATCCTGGCCCGTACCTTGCTTAGCCACCCCCCTCCTGGAGAGTGGCTGAGCGGCGCATGATCCCGTTGGCCTCCTGGCGTCTCCTTTTCGTCGAGGTTGGCGTCTCCGCAAGCGTTCCTCTTCTCCGTCCAAGAATCGGCGAGGTCCGGCAGTCCTCCCGTCTCCCGCTGTTTTTGCGCCGGCTTCCGCGCTCGTCACGGCATCCGGGTTTCTTCTTTGAGCAGGCCTAGCTTCTGATAGGCCCGTTGAAGGAAGCGTCACCTGCCACTCCCCTCGGGGCTCCTCCTGCTGGCAATCGAGGTGTTCTTTAAAGGGCCCGTCCCATGCCTGTATGCGAAGGGACAGTATGTCAGCTGGTGTCTCATTAGGGGAGTATGGGACTGTAGTTAGTTCGTCATCGGTCCCCTGACACATACCCCCCCTAGGATTTCCCCGATCGGGGGAAAGAGGAAAGTGCGATAGGAAGTCTGCATTACCCTGCTCCTTGCCCTTCCTGTGGCGAACTTCGGACTGGAATGGTTGCAGGGCTAAAAACCATCGGAGAACCCGATCGTTGCAGCCCTTGTTCTTTTGGAGCCTGGTAAGGGGTGCGTGATCAGTGTATAACAAAAAAGGTCGCCCCTCCAAGTAGTATCGTAGCTTCTCTATGCTCCATTTCAGGGCCAAACACTCCTTTTCGATTGTAGGATAGGCTTGTTCCCTAGGGAAGAGCTTACGGCTTATATAAAGGATTGGCTTTTCCAGTCCGTCAGTATCCAATTGGGAGAGAACGGCACCTATGCCCACCCCGGAGGCGTCAGTTTGTAATATGAAGGGTTTTTGGAAGTTAGGGGTAAGTAATATGGGAGAGGTAGTAAGATAGTCTTTGAGCCTTTGGAAAGCTAGGAGCTCTTGGCCTGAAGGGGACCGAAGGCGGGAAGGGGTAGAGGTCTTTTTAAGTAAGTCGGTGAGGGGTGCCGCCACATCAGAGAACTGGGGTATGAAGTGACGGTAGTACCCAACCAGCCCAAGAAAAGCCCTTAATTCCATTTTGCTTGTGGGATAGGGGGTGTCTTGAATGGCCCTGACCTTTTCTGTTTGAGGTTCAATCAGCCCCTTTCCTAATAAATACCCCAGATATTTAACTTTTTTGGAATGCGAACTTGGATTTTTTTTGCATTGATGTGCAAGTTGGCACCCCTTAACTCGGATAGGATGGCCGCAAGATGGGTCAGGTGTTCGTCCCACGTTTTGCTGTACACAACAATATCGTCCAAGTAAGCTGATGCGTACCCAAGGTGCTGTTTCAAGAGGGCATCCATGAGTCTTTGAAAGCTACCAGGGGCACCATGCAGGCCAAACGGTAGCACGGTGAAGTGGTACAACACGTCTGGAGTGGCGAATGCCGTCTTTTCCTGGTCTTGAGGGTCTAGTGGGATTTGCCAATAGCCCTTGGTGAGGTCAATAGTACTGATAGAACGAGCTTCCCCAAGCCACTTGATGAGCTCGTCCACTCGGGGAAGGGGGTACCTGTCTTGCCTAGATATGCGATTTACGGCTCTAAAGTCTATGCAAAAATGGATACTCCCGTCCGGTTTTGGCACAAGCACAATAGGGGAGCACCAATTGCTCTTGGAGGGTACCACCACGCCTAAGTTTAGCATGTCCGCCACTTCTTTTTTTAAGGCTGCCCTACGGGCTTCTGGCACACGATAGGGTTTCTGTTTAATGGTGACCCCTGGGTTAGTGGGTATGGAATGGCTTGCTAAATGGGTCCTGCCGGGGACGTCTGAAAACACTTCAGCGAAAGAGTGCAGTAAACCCTTTAGTTCATGAAGTTTCTCTTTTGACAGGTCAGAACTAAGGACAGTGGCGGTGACTGTGGTAGAGGAAGCGGTTGCTACAGAAACCGCACGCGTCTTGCTTGGAATGGGACCCAACCACTTTTTCAGTAAATTGACGTGGTACATCTGGGTTTTGGTGGGTGACAGGCGCAATATGTAAGTGGTTTTCCCTATTTTTCTCACTATCTTGTATGGTCCTTGCCACTCTTTTCTTAACTTATGGGTGGAGGAAGGTAGGAGGAGGTCAGGACCCAGTCGCCAATTTGGTATTCTCTCCACCGTTTGCCTTTATCATATAACCTCTGCTGCTGGCTCTGTGCTTTGTCTAGGTTTTCGTGTGCCAAGATCCTTAGCTTGTGAAGACGCGCCTTCACTTGATTGGCATAATCCAGCAGGGCCTGGGCTTCTGTAACACCCTGCTCCTCCCAACTTTCCTTGGTTATTTCCAGAAGGGTGCGAGGCCTCCGCCCAAACAGTAGTTCGAATGGGGAGACGCCCAAACTACTTTGGACCGTGCTTCGGATAACAAACAGGGCCAGAGGGAGGAGCTGATCCCAGTTCCTTCCATCCCCTGTTAATAGCTTCTTCAGCGTGAGTTTTCGATTACCGTTATACCTTTCTACAAGGCCGTCCGTTTGGGGATGGTACACAGACGTTCTAATATGTTTGATGTTCAGTTGGTTACATACTTCCCTCATCAGTCGTGAGACGAAGGGAGTCCCCTGATCGGTGAGGATTTCCCGGGGAAACCCCATCCGGGAAAATACCTTGATTAATCTCTGGGCTATTACCCGGGTTGTGGCTGTTCACAGGGGAAGCGCCTCATGATACCTGGTGGCGTAATCTACAATCACTAGGACATATTGGTAACCCTTGGTGGACTTAGGAAGAGGGCCAATAAGATCCATTCCGATTCTTTCAAAGGGACGGCCTATAATAGGAAGAGGTTGTTTGGGGGGACAAAGGGGTTGCGTTTTTGGCATATAGGGCACTCTTGACAATATTTTTTTACCTGCAGGTGGACCCCTGGCCAATAGAAACTGTTCAGGATCGCCTGACTGGTTTTCTTGGCCCCACAATGACCAGCCAAGAGGTGGGAATGGGCGAAGAATAGGATTTGATCCCTGAAACTACTTGGGACTAGTAATTGGGGTTCTGCTCCTTCCTTGGCGATCCGATACAGGAGACCGTTTCGCTCTGCAAAACGAGGATAGGTTTTTCTGGGGGCGTCTCGAGTTTCTCTGGCGCTTTGCCAGGCATTGGTAAGGGAGGTGTCGTTTATCTGAGCTACTCTGAAGTGGTTGTCTAGAGCCCACGGTTCAGAAGTCAGGAGTGTGTTGTGAGAGGTTGGTGTTGTTGTATATACCTTCAGGTTGTTTGCCAAGAGACTGGGAAAACAAGGGTTGTCTATACCTAGGATGAGCTGTTCTGGGAGTAAGGGGAGAACCCCTACATCAGCAGTGGTTTCTAGGCCTGTTTCAGTACGGAGTGTTAACCGGGCTACTGGGTATTCCTTAACGTCTCCGTGAACACAGTGTATATTAACAGTCCTCTTTGGAATGATATGGGAATTGGGTACTATGTCTTCCCTGGCCACTGAGTGTTTACACCCCAAGTCAAGGAGGGCGGTCACGGTTTGGTGGTTTACTGTTAGACTTACGTAGTACACTGGCCCCATTTCTTGAGTGTATAGTATGGACCGAGGGGCATAGCTAACGTCCATCGGTTCATCTTCAGGTTTGTCTTTTCTTTTCCGGCAAAACCTGGCGATATGGCCCCACTCGCCTCACTCAAAGCACTAAGGACCTGTAGAGGGAAGGGCTTCGGGTCTCCCTGCTCGGGGTTTAAAAGGCTCACTGAAGGTTTTTGCTGGTTTCTTGTCGCTTCGAAGTTGGGGAAGTCCCTTTTGCGTTTTCTCGGGCTGTTTCCCCACGTTACGTGACTGCGCTCGGGTGAAGGAGGTGGCCATCTCCACGGCATGTTCGATGGTTAGACCAGCGTGTTGAGGGAGCCACCTCTGGGTTCCATAGGGTAATGCCTCGAGATATTGCTCCAAATAAATTTTGTTCATTACCTCGTCCATAGTAGAATCCAATGGCTTAAGCCAGCGGTCAGCGGCGTCCTTCATTTTATAAAAGAGGGTTTTCGGGGTGTCTCCTGGTGCCCCCCTCTCTTGCCTGAATTTAAGACGATGTGCCTCATCGTCAACCCCTAACCGATCTAGTATGTACTGTTTTATCACGCCATATACTGCAGTACCGTCCTTGTTGATGACTTGATAGGCAGCTTGTGCCTCCCCCGTGAGCAATGGAGCGAGATAAAAAGGCCACCGATCCGTTGGCCAGCCGCTGGCCCTTGCTGCTCTCTCAAAGTTCAAAAAGAAGGAAAGGGGGTCCTCTCCAGACGCGTATTTTTGTAGCGGAACCACTGTCCCAGAAGGAGCGGGAGACCTCCCCTGTCCTAAGCCCAGGAGCATTTGCGACTGTCCTTCAGCTAGCTTGACCAGATTATCAGCCTGGGTCTGAACGGCTGAGGAAAAAACAGCCCGTCCATCTCTGCCTGCTTCGCATTTTTTTCAATGGCCCACTCCAATTTGGCCTGGCCTTCCTTCAACTGATGTATGAGAGTCTCCATCCTGTTTCGATTGGCTATGCCCACATTCTCCACCACTTTGTCGGGCAGCACAACGTGACAGTGCACAAAACGGGGAAATAACGCTAGGTAAACAGAGTAGATTCTTCGGGTCGTTTCTTTATTTGCTTTCTTAAACAAAATGAGGTCATTAACATAAATCCTCCGCTTTTGTCGGGCTTCCCGGTTCCGTGGATATCGTCCTTGAGCCTCGTATTGCCTCTTGCTTGGCTCGGAACAAGCAAACGAAAAAACAAAAGAAGACCAATATCAGAATGGGGGAAGACAACGTTTCCTGGTTTAGGGAAGGGAGTGTGAGGGGAGCATCACCCGGATACCTCCACCATGTGAGCTACGGTAGTGACCTCCCGTTAATGCGTCCCCGTCTCCTGCCCGTGCCCAGTAAACCCGCGGATCCTGGCCCGTACCTTGCTTAGCCACCCCACTCCTGGAGAGTGGCTGGGCGGCGCGTGATCCCGTTGGCCTCCTGGCGTCTCCTTTTCGTCGAGGTTGGCGTCTCCGCAAGCGTTCCTCTTCTCCGTCCAAGAATCGGCGAGGTCCGGCAGTCCTCCCGTCTCCCGCGTCTCTCCCGCTGTTCTTGCGCCGGCTTCCGCGCTCGTCACGGCATCCGGGTTTCTTCTTTGAGCCGGCCTAGCTTGTGATAGGCCCGTTGAAGGAAGCGCCACCGGCCACTCCCCTCGGGGCTCCTCCTGCTGGCAATCGAGGTGTTCTTTAAAGGGCCCGTCCCATGCGAAGGGACAGTATGTCAGCTGGTGTCTCATTAGGGGAGTATGGGACTGTAGTTAGTTCGTCATCGGTCCCCTGACACAGCCCTAATAACTTCTACCGACGACATCCGAGCCCTACTCGACCGAGGAGAGACTGCAGCTCTGAGCCTCCTAAACCACTCGGCAGCCTTCGATATGGTCTCCCACCACACACTCATCACAAGGCTGCACTACATAGGCATCCAAGGAGCTGCTGTCAGATTGATCACCTCTTTCCTCACCGGAAGAACGCACAAAGTCCGCCTTCCCCTCTTCACCTCTGAAATCAGGGAAATCATCTTTGGTGTACCCCAAGGATCCTCGCTCAGCCCCACTCTCTTCAACATTTATATAACACCTCCGGCCAGCATCGTCAAAACCCACAGACTCAACATCATATCCTACGCAGATGACACACAACTCACCCTCTCCCTCTCCGAAGGCACCACAAACACCAAGACCAACTTCCACAACTTCATGACAGACGTCGCCAACTTAATGAATGACAACTGCCTTAAGCTCAACATGGACAAGACAGAGGTACTGATCTTCGAAAACAAAAGCTCCCTATGGGATGCATCATGGTGGCCCTCATCACTCAGACCTACTCCTGCCTCTACTGTCAATGCTAGGAACCTAGACATCATTTTGGCCAACAAGCTAACCATGAAAACTCAGGTCAACTCTGTCTCCTCCTCCTCTTTCTTCATTTTCTGCATACTTCGTAGGATATTCAAATGGCTACCCCAAAGCTCAAGATGCATCATCACCCAAGCTCTCATCTGCAGCCGACTGGACTACGGCAATGCTCTCTACACAGGGACCTCAACTCAACTCCTCCAACGACTACAGACTATGCAGAACACTGCAGCCAAACTCATCCTGGATCCCCATAGACAAACCCACATCATCCCATACCTCAGGGAACTCCACTGACTCCCTGTACAGAAAAGATGCCAGTTCAAGCTCCTGACTCATACATACAAGGCCCTACACAACTGCAGACTCACCTAGTTGAGCCACCACCAGAACTTCCAGCAGTCCACCATACACCTCCGCTTCGCTTCCCCTTCTCTAACCCTCTGATGTAGCAGATGCAGAGGTCACTCCTTTTCCTACCAAGCAGTAAAGACATGGAATGAGCTACCCTTTCATCTCTGGACCTCTCCATCTCTTCCAGAATTCTGAAAATCCCTGAAGACCTGGTTATTCGGCTAATCAACTAGACCCTGCAAGCACCTGGATACCCTCATGGGTGACAAGAAGCGCTCTACAAATCTACTGATTGATTGATTAATTGATTGAATTGATCCATAACAACAAATAAAACACAAAAAAAGGAATTCATATATGCATCAATGGGACGAGTGTGACAAAAAAAGACTAAGGAACTTTGTAAAGTGGGTGAACTATCAGAAATTGCCTACTAATAAAAAATCTTGACTGTGGTGACTGTCACCGGGACACCAGCTCACAGGGTTGGTCATGCTGCCCTGCCCTATTGAGGGTGGGATGAACATCACCAGATTTTTCTTCTCGGTACTGCCCTGTGATGTGTGGCAGTCATTGCGAGTGAAACGGAACAATGACCTCTGTCATGTAGGCAGAAAACTCCATTTACGTTGAGGCAATGGCTTTTTTGTTTTCAAAAACAATATTCCACTTTGCAAGTTTCTTTAAAAAAACAAAAAAACTTTGTTAAATGGGACCACAACAAAATGGCAAATGCCCAGCAAACTAGACTTCAGAGCAAGTGCAGCAGTTGTTCTAAAGGTAATGGTTTCCTATCCAAGCAGGAGAGCTCGCTTTGTTTCACTTAAGTACTCTTTTTTAATGAAGGTCGCATGCATAATATTCAATCTGCTGATAAACTAAAAAAGGATTTTTTATGAGCATCAGAGAATGGTTTGGTAAACAATGTTTTCCGTCTTCAAACGAGATCTGATACAGAAATTATGGTTCTTATAACAACTGAACTAACTATCTCTTAGAAGGTACAATTGCCTCTTGATGAACACCCTAGCAGGTTGATCTCAATCACATTATCTTGCATTGAATTTTATATTGCACATAACTTAACAACCGCATCCATTTAACATAGGAAAATTATAAGAATTTATTGAAATCTAAATGATCCTGTCAAACTGCAAACGTAAACTCCCTGTATATATTGCATTTTTACTATGTTTAAATTAGCATTTAAGAAGTCGTTCTATGGTTCTAGTAGTGCTATGCATATGCATGGGCATCTGGTACTCTACTTAATGTTTATTGTCAAATTTGTTACCTGCCATATTTAGTCCCATACAACTTTATAGTCTATAGGTAAGATTCACAAACGTAGTCTGTACACATAATGCACAACAAATATTCGGCTGGAGGAAATTCCTTTAGCGTGATTCAAGAGTCAATCACCACGTGCAGACTGGATTTACAATTGTGGGCAATCCACAAATCCGCGAGGTGCACTGCCTGCAGTCAGAATTCTAGCGACAGGGCCAAGACAACGTGCAAGTTATTCCGCCTTCCTGCAGTTGCACAAACGTTTACTCTTGAGAAAAGGAATAGATGAGATTCCATGGTGGGTTTCTCCATTTTACCTGGAAAATCCTTAATCTATTTCTCTATTTTCACATAACGGTAATTTTCCTGCAAGTTCTAATTCTCACCTCTAAACGGCTAGTTGAAATTCAGCAGTAAAACCAAGCAATAAACTGACTATTACATTTGGGTGCTATTGCTGGATTGTTCACTACACTCTGAAAGAGTGTTATTCAGTTTATTTCGTTTACATTACCAACCTTATGAATTAGGCGAGTCTTAAGTCTTGCTCATTTCACCTGGTCTACCACACTTGTAAACAATGTTTTTTTAAAAAGAAAGACCTAAAATGAAACTTGTTGTCCCTGATGCTATGAAGTCACCGGTTTCCTTAACTTCATTTTTACTTTCAAATCAACCAGTTTATTTCATGGATTTCATTGCAGAAGCTTCACTATTTTGTTTAACCTGTTTTGTTTCGCAGTCAAGGGAGGAACAATAATTCTTGTTCACATGGTAATTAATTACGACGCCATTTCCAGCGAACCCCCTTTTTTGCCTAAATTACAGTGAATTGGGACAGGTCATGATTTGACTCTCTCGGTGGTCTCTTTTTGTTTTTCCAATTCTACTGAGATAGCTTTGTAACTTTTGTTGATCTTTTCAGATACACCCAGTGGCAGTAGCACTGTTTTTTCTGACTGGGATCCACATGTAGAACTTTCTAGAGCCTGCATGCTTTTTTTTCTCCTCCTCACTGACAAGCCACTTCAACACACTACTTTCCAACTGTCTGTAGGGAGTCAGTAAGCATTATTTCTAAAACACAGATTCTCGGCTATGGTCATACTAGAACCCTCCTGTTAAGAAAGACTGCTGCATGCCATAAACAAAACTCTAACGCGCCACACAAACAAGGGAGCGCCTAGATTCCCCCATGAAATAAGCAGATTCTAATAAAGACCAGGCCCTTTTCTGTCACCCTCTAAGGAATGCTGAAGTTATTTCAGCAAATCACAGTGCTGGCACTTATATTGTAGTTTGTCTGCATTCTTAGTTCAGTGATAGAGTAAGCAGGGAAATGTAGCAGGAAGAATGGGCGTGTTTGTCGGTCAGTGCTGGGTGAGATTATGGATCCTGGTGCTGATATAATATCCTTAGTGCCCACTCGCTGCCAGATGTTAACTGCTATTAATTGCACTTGCAGTCCTTATGTGCCCTTCCTTCTGCTCGCACCATCACTGTAAAATGGTCAGTTAACAGTGGTTAATGCTCTCTCCGAGGGCGTTAACTATTGTTTAGACTTTTAGCAATGAAAAATACTGCTGACGAAGTACATTAGTAGTGTCAATTACTCAGAATGTTGATGACTTCATGCATGTTCCATGGTGGTTAACTTACTTTGAAGGACTTTACGCCACCCATTTCCCATTCGTGTTAACATAATGTAGGTCCATGCAGACTTTTGCGTTAAGGATTATGAACGTTTCTGTGGGATATATTATAGATGAAACAGCCTATCCCTTTGCAGTCAAAGATTTTACAATGTATTTGCCGTCGGCTGCCATCAATACCCACAGCATGTCTGGGATGCACAGAGAGCTATATTCATGGAGTGTTTAGTGTATTTACCAAGGGTAAGAGGCATAGAAAACCTGATACCAAAGCAATTTATTGCATGGGTGAGCAGCCGGAAATGAGTCTTTCAGCAGGCCTGTTGAATACAGACTATGTGATGAAACTACGGAATAAATGGCACCTGGTGAACTCAGCTTTGTAAGTCTACTTTTTGGCAGCAGGTAAGGAGAAGGGCACCAAGGACTCCCTTTGTAAAAATAAGATTTGATTGGAGCCATGGCTGGACTGGCCATAGTGGGCATTGGGGTTTCCCCGAGAGGCTGGAAGGGTGTTGTTGGTGGTGGTGGTGGTGGTGGTGGTGGTGGTGGTGGGGGGGTTGGCATTGGAGTGGAGTGGCTGGTTTTGTTACTAGGGGCCGGTTTTACAGCGGTGTTGCAATTTCGACACCCAGTAACAAAATCAGCAGTGCTTCACACTTGTAACCCCACTCTACCCCCTCCCAGGGGCTGGTCCGACAAAATTGAGAGGGCTGCTTTGGGATCCCAGTCTGGCCCTGATTGGCGCATAAACACAGGGGGTTGGACAACTTCAGCTGTGTGGGTGGTCTGTTGTGCACAGAGGTGATTTAGCCCCATGCTAAGCACGCAGGAGGGGCAACTCCACTCTTTTCTTTTGCATCGGTGAGTGCCGCTTAGCGGCAGCAGAAACTCAATATGTGTACCAGAGGTGAAATATTAGCATCGAGTCTTACTTCTGCAATGTAGCACAAACCTCAGTAAAGATCCAGGGATCAAAAAGACATAACATTTAATTTGAATGTGGGGCTAAATAGCAGCTTGCTGCAAATAAGCACCACTCAGGAGTATATGTAATTCAGTCTGCAGATGCTAACCAACCCCAGGCGTGCTCACTAATCCTCCTGGGCGTCCTGGCCCTTACTCCCTCCACCCGCTGTGGCCGCAACAAAACCAAGACCTTTGGGTGGAGGTAAAAGGCCGCAGTTTATTAGCATTTGTCATACACAAATAATGGGTGATAAATCATCACGGCAGGAATCAGTCATTGATATGCACCATAAACCATGCAATGAAAACGTCAGTCACAAATCAATGATAAAGTTACAAATCATAGCTTCCCTGTCTCGAGCTAATTGTCAGCAACGTACATCATATTTGACAGTACCACCTGGCACAGGTTCATGTCCGAGGATTGGATGGGAAAGGCCCTTGGGTTGCGCAGGGCACCTTCTAGGCTTCAAGTGCCATGTCTGCTTGGCACCTATGCCTATCTCTTTTGGCTCTTTTTATTGGCCCTCAGTGTCCCTGTCGACTGGCATTCCAGGGACCTCCATTATGGCAACTCTTTAACATCCAACGGCGGGCTGGCTGCCCTTAAGTGTTAGTGATGCAGGTAACAGTTACTGATGTTGCCTCTGCCATTTCCAAAGCCCTCGCCCGCTGGGGTTGCGACACGCGCTACCCTGTTTGGTGTGGTTGAGACAACACTTGCGATCAGTAATTGACCGATGACCCACCGGCCTCACCTGTTCTGTTACGGGGAGGTCACACCCTCCACCAGGGTACTGACTCCTTTTTAAAAGAAGCCCACCAATGCTCTACGAGTGTTTTCTTGTGCCTTGGTAGTGCAACCTGCCTGGGCTGAAGGAAAGAGAAGGGCGAGACGTGTTTGCCCTTCTCTCCCAGGCCCGGCTGGCCTGCTCTTTGTTTCAAGCTCCCTTCACCCAGTAGCAGCCCGTGCAGGTAAGCACAATGTGGCGGTTGGGCGGGGGTGAGGGGGGTGAAAGTGACAAACGACAGGATAGGGAATGTAAAATAAATAAATAAAACCACTTACCTTGCGCAAGGTAGGTGGTTTTATTTATTTATTTTACATGCCTTATCGTGTTGTTTGTCACTTTCACCCCCACCCCCACAGTGCTTACCTGCACAAGCCACTACTGCCATCACCACAACTCCTTTCCCTCACTTCCGTCGCCGGTCTGTCCCGGAGCCCCTGGGGTGCATTAGCTGTGGTCCCCCTAAGGCCCCGCTTTGCCTCCCGGCCTGCTCCTCTCCCACTCCTACTAGTTTTACTGATGGCAAAAGTAAACAAAAAATATATCACAGACAACTCTGGGAATCTTATTCTGTAAGCTCAATAAAATTAGCAAGAACTAAGAAAAACAGAAGAAAAAAAATGCATGGTCGTAACCAGTACCGGATTAAACCCTGTGGAGGCCCAAGGCAGTCGATATTTCGGGCCTCCCTCGCAAACTATCTTAATACCCATAATACCCAATGCACTGGATTTTTTTTACAGACTGCCAGCTGCCAGAAGATGCTCTTTTAAGAGACAAACTGTTATGTGAATCTGATGTCTCTGCTTAAGTTGTTAATGGGTACATTACATTAATGCAGTATCTTCTCCATAGAGTCGTTAATGTAAAGTTGATTCGTTGTTTTTCTATCTTTTGGAAACAATATTTAAGAGAGCTTGATTGTAATTTTCTTTCAAGATCAAACTAAAGTTATTTTGATACGTTGTTGGGGGGCCCCTAAGATGAGTGAGGCCCATAGGCCGGTGCCTACTTTGCCTATTTGGTAATCGTTACCTGCTAAACACTCAGTACGATGTTTACGGTAATCACGAGTCCGCTGTAAACAGGTCTTTACAGCAAAACTGAGATTACAAGGTGTGCACAAGCACCTCCATGCGGAGCTGTTTTCCCCATGTGCATTTTGCACTGAACACCCTGAAAAATCCTAGGAACCTGAAAGGGGGCCATAAATGAGAAGAAAAACATTTGGGACTTGGTTGGCAAATACAGATTCCCACTGTAATCCATCATTCTGTGAGGTGGAACTCAGAATGCTAAGGCCATGTTGCTCCTGGGAAATATCGATTTCTTAGGTAAAGCCATTTCTAGGTGGGGTGGGGGAGAAGGAGAGTGGCAGGCAGGGCCGTACTGGCGGTAGCGGGAACCGTACGTTTCCCCGGTGGGCCGAAGGCCGGTTTTGTGGCCATGGGGGCCGGTTTTGTCACTGGGGGACGGTTTTTCAGCAGTGCTGCAATATCGGCCCCCTGTAACAAAAGCGGAAGCAGAGCTTCTTACTAGCACACCCCCCCCTCCCAGGGCCAGTCGAACAGCAATCTGCCAGGGCTGGTTGCTGTTCACAGTCCGGCCCTGGTGGAAGGGGGCATTCCGAGCCAGTTTGCCTGGCACACATGAATAAGTGCCTAAATCGAAAAGCTTAAAATGGCTGGCTTTGCTCTGTTTGTATGGTTAAAATGCCCACACTGCCAGCATGAAAACAGAGGAAACAAGGGAGCTTCTAGTGCAGTGAAGATGAATTCCTGCGCCTATGAAACTGAAGGTTGCCTTTGGGCGACGTCAACAGACTTCAACATGCCAACTCGACAAGAGGGAAATAAAGGTTTCACTGAAAGGCTTCGAAAAAATTCTGTGTGTGTGTTACATGTAAAATGTTGCTCGAAACGTGGAGGTTGAACATGTCAATTGACAACTGACAGGTGCACCAGCAGAATGGAAGACGTTTCTCGAAGCTAGTTGAACTTGTTCAAGCTAGCATTTACAATTATTGTGTATTTGTGAAAGCACATCAAAATTTGATATTTAAACAGAAAAGTCAGCTAAACTAGCGTATGAAAACTCATAAAAAAGATAAACACCACCTAAAGACACAACACAATCTTAACAGGGACCGGTACAGGAAAAAAGGTCAAATGGAGCACAACTCAATAACTGAGTACAACACAATACAGCACGACTACCACAAAAATGCAACACAATAAATATGCTTGGAAAATGCTTGCCACGCATTATCATCTCCAATAGTCTACTTTCATCCTACGGTGGTAAAATGTGTTAGCACCAGTCACTGCCTTGTTTACCCCCAAGGATATGTATTAGCACGAGCCAAAAAGGATGTGTATCTGGCCCCAAGTCATGGAATATTAGAGACTATCGAATACTATATCGTCTACATAAATATCAACTGCCTATTTCCTGCCTAATGTTCCCTCCAATGAAGCCACCTGATAGACGCTCTGTCCTCTGACTGTGGTACTGACACATGACACTGTGTGATAAAGCATGGCTTTACAGATTTTCATGAATTGTGTCAGTAGATCCTCAACCTGTAACTCATCATTTTTTAGACGCCGTTTGCAATCATTCCAGTTAAAATAAAAATAAAAAAATCATGTTCATTCTTACTGCCTTGTGTACATTTATTATTTATTTTACTTTTATAGCACTTTTTTCCAGTGCTCTGTACATTGATTTGTAGGAACTATACGATTTTATGAGCATCTGGTTTCATCAACATTTAAAAGCAGCCCAAAAACGTATAAGACAAAGAAATGCCTAGCAAGGACATGAGAAATAGGAGGATTATTTAATGACTGTAGACAAGGTAGAGAGTGGAAGCATTAGAGATAAAGTTTGGGGGTTTTGCAGCATGGATGAGAACTGGGAGCAAGTGAAGCACGTCTGTCTCAATCATTTGTGGCTGTCTCAATCATTTGTGGCTGTCTCAATCATTTGTGGCTGTCTCAATCATTTCCTTTTTTGCTACAGTTTGTTGGGTCAGTGAACCCAATGCAGTTTTCAAACTGCAGATCAATTGCTCCTAAGAGAAACACTTGTGTCCCTTTTTTTGGGGAGGCCATTCACTGGGCGCAACACCCGGTAGTCTTCAGGAGAAGCCCCCTCTAGCCCTTTCCAGAGGGCATGGCTGGTGGCATCCGTTTTAGCATCCAGAGAGGATTGCTACTGGCCACATATTCCAAATTAAGTCCAGTAATCTGAGAATTGCAGGTGTGGTGCAGCAGCCAGGGCAGCTGACTTCGGAGCACAGGGTTCACGGTTCGATCTCCGGCTCCGGCGGCAGCTCAGCTCAGCACCATGTGACTCTGGGCAATAGCTCACTTAATTTCCACGACGGCCCCCAGCGCCTTGAGACCCGTAAGGGTGAGTAGCTGCGCTATATAAAAACAGACTTACTTACTTACGTTGTGCTTACCAGCTGCACCCAGTCAGAATAACTACTGTCCACATATTGCACATTAGGTCCATTAGTCTGGGGAATTGCACCCTGTTGTGTTTATTATTTTTAATAAGTGAAAATGTTTACATACATTTAATGATTAGGTCTTGCTTTCATGATCAGAACTGTGGAACGTATTTGCACAGTAGACAGTTTGCAATCCCCTTTCATACACCTTTTTTTTTAGGGTTTTCTATGGCTGACCACAAGCATTTTTTCTGTATGAAACTCTGAGAGCCAGATAGTAGATGGCTGCTGCTCACTAAGAAACAAGAAGATCAATACAATTCCTCACTTCATCCTCCTCTCATCTTTCATTTGTCTCCAGATACTGACTTAGCGCCTTTGCTGCGAGCGGAATTCCAGCCAGGTGCTGGACATTCCAATCGTGGGCGGGGTCATGACGAGCTCAGCTCGTCATGCGCACAGCCCGACCGTGAGGCATGACGAGCTGAGCTCGTCATGAGCAGGGAAGGGGTTAATGGAATACCCAATTTTCCCACCATCAGACGTCCTCTGCAGATTGAACATGAGCAATTGCATGTAGAACCATGCAGTGCAGTCTGGGAGAAGAGCAAGTGGCCTTAGGAGAGTGAACCGGTGCTCCAACCTGGTTTGCTTGATTGTCAAACCAAATATCTCTATCATAGTTGTGCTCCTGACCTTGTCTTAGAAGGCAGAAATACAGGAGCTTGGAAGCTGGTATACTGGATGGATCAAAACACTGAGAATGAATTGAAAGGCCCCAGTTTGTACCCCTTTGCCTCGCGCACTTGCATAATCGTTGCCTCCTTGGATCAGCCTGTAGTCTGCCACACTTCATAAATGATATCACTTCCTGCTGTTGAACCTCACTAGAACCCCCAGCTGAGAGAAAGGTCTTGGGTGTGGGGATGTGTTCTGTCCTTCTGGCAGGATGACCATCTGGGCTGTGCCCAGTAACTTGATTAAATTTAAAGAGGACTACCCTATCACAGGCAAATTTTAGCTGACACAAGGGCAGGGCCCTTCTTTGTTCTCGCAGTCATCCCAGTGGGAGAGGAGCTGTCCCAGAAACTCCTCAGGGTGATCGCGGAGGATGTGTTGCTCAGTTCCCTCGCAACACTTCTGGGGTGGTCACAGGAGCTCTGCACAGGGGAAGAAAGGTTCTGCCATCTTGGTTTTAGACAAAGAGAGGTAATGTGGGATTGTTTGCAGTAGGGCACACAGGAAATGCTGCAAACGTGGTTGGGTTACCCTGGAAACCTTTACCCCAGACATAAATGTAGCATTCCCAGTACCTTCCTGTTAGAAATGGGGGGCTCTAGTTGGCAAGGTTTTGCACCTTTGTCCAAGTAGGGACCCTCCCTTCTAGTCAGGATAAGGGTGATACACTACTAAAATAACCCCTGCTCACCACCTTGGTAGCTTGGCATGAGCAGTCAGGCTTATCTCAGAGGCAGTGTGTGAAGCATTTGCACATAACCAACAGTAATACAGTGAAAACACTACAAAAGGACACCACACCAGTTTAGAAAAATATCCAATATTTTTATATAGTTAAAACAAGACCAAAACGATAAAAATCTAATATACAGCACTTAAATATATGCACTTTGCAAAAAGGACCCTAAAATGTAGTTTCTTGAAGCCAGTAGCTCCGTCCGGTGCTACCGCGGTGCTGAGAACAAAAGAATCCAACAGTTCTGTTTGACCGTGTCGGTCGGAGTGTTGGCAGACTCGTAAACAGTACCTTTTCGTCGCGGCCGATCACGTTGGTGCGGGCCGGCCGTGGCAACTGTCGCAGTTGCGTTGTGATGCGTAGCAGTGCGGCGTGCGTTGCCCTCAAGTCGCAGTGCAGGCAGCGGCTCGGTGACGGTCGCCCATCGGCGTTGTTGAGACCAGGGTTGCGGTGCGGAGTAAAGGCGGTGGTCGTTGCGGTGCTGACAGGTCACGGTGCAGGCAACAGAGCCGGTTACGGAGAGCTGGCGTCGGCCAGTCTGGACTGCGGTGTGGGACAAGGCGGTGAGTCGTGAGACATATGAGCGGTGCCCCCAACCACGGTGCAGTCACGGGTGTTGAGGTCAGCAGGCAGCGACGGCGTTGGTGAGACCAGGGTGGCAAAGTGAAGCGAGGCGCTGCAGAGTGCGGTGCCCACAGGTCACGGTGCAAGCAGCGGCTTGGTGGTGGCGGCGGTCGTCGGTGAGACCAGGGTTGCGGTGCGAGATGCAGCGGTGCCCTCTGCGGTGCCTTCAGGACACAGAGCCAGCGACGGAGTCGGTTGTGGTTTCTCCCCTCTGTGGCAACTGAAACCGCGGTTCTAGAGGCGGTACCCAGAGGTAAATGTAGTCTTTGCCGTCCCTGAGACTTCGGAACAGGAGGCAAGCTCTACTTCAAGCCCTTGGAGATACTCAGCACAAGTAAAGAAAGTTCAGTCTAGTTTTTTCACTGCCCAAGGCAGAAGCCACAACTGCAGGCCAACCCAACAAAGCAACAACACAGCAAAGGGGCAGTACTCCTCCTAGCAGTTCTTCCAGCTCTTCTTCTTGGCAGGTTCCTTGATTCGAGCGAGTTCTAAAGTTCTGGGGTTTGGGCCCCAATATTTATATTGCCTTTCTCTTTGTTCTTTGGGGCACAGTGTGTCTGTGCCCAGTCCAAACCAGTTCTGTCCTCTCTGGCCTGGCTTCCTGGCAGGAGGTGGAGACAGCATTGTCCAAGGCAGACCAGGCCCATTCAGGTGCAAGGAAATCTCCTCCCATTACTCTAAATGCAGCCCAGGTCTATTCAGCCCAGCCCTGACTCATCCAGGAAAGGCATGACACACCTCGACCCCCCCCAGTGGCTGTCTGTAGAGAATGCACATCCCCAGCCCCTGTCACTCCAAAGCCAGAGAGTCAATTCACAAACCCAGCAGAGGTAGAGAGTGGAAGCAGTAAAGATAAAGTTTGGGGGTTTTGCAGCATGGATGAGAACTGGGAGCAAGTGAAGCACGGCTATCTCAATCATTTGTGGCTGTTTCAGTAACTTGCGGAGCTGTTGCATCTCTGCTCTCTTCCTTTCAATTCAAGATGGCTTGCATGTTTCTTTTTTAGCTACAGTTTGTTGAGTCAGTGAACCCAATGCAGTTTTCAAACTGCAGATCTTTTGCTTCTAAGAGAAACACTTGTGTCCCTGCTATTGGGGAGCCTGGGCTCAACACCAGGATGGCTAAGCAAGAAAATACCTGCTTTCTAAAAGTGGTATTTTCAAACACAACACAAAAATCATCTTTACTAAAAGATGCATTTTTGTATTCTGAGTTCAGGCATACTGCACCCTATCTTGTCCCAATGGGAAGATATGCTTATAAGATGTTATAAGTAAACTCCCATTCTATCCTATGGGACAGATAGCCTTTCCATAGTGAAAAACGAAGTACACTGTAATTCACTACCAGGACATGTTATACACACCAGAACATGTACTACTTTCACTATACACAGCATCCGGCCCACATGGGTACCTCTGGCCTACCTTAGGAGTGACTCACATGTAAGAAAAAGGAAGATTAGGGCCTGGCAAGTGGGTGCACTTGCCAGGTCGACATGGCAGTTACAAACTTCAACATCTACATGGCCCAACTCGCTACCATCGTCAGAAAACACGAACTCAGCATAGTATCCTACGCCGACGACACCCAGCTCAAATAAATAAATGAAACGAATTTCATTGGGCGCGCTGCATTGCCAAATGCGATGCAGCGCGTGCAACGAAATTCGTTTTATTTATTTGTTTACTTACCTCTGTTCGGCCGTATGCCGTAGTTCACTACCCCCACCCTGCTCCTCCCCCGCCCCACCACCCCGCGGCACTCCCTCCACGAGCCGCTACTGAAAACCCGTACAGCTAGGCTGGCTCCCCGGCTGCCTATTATACTCTGAATGCTGTTCTCCTGTTGTCCTTTCTCTCACTCTTTTACGCTTGGGCGGGCACTCGACTCGCCTTCAGCTGGAGCAGCAGCAAATAGAAAGGGAGAGCGCCACATTTGAGGATTGAATCTCCTCAGAGCACTGGCCCTCTTGGGGCACAATAAAGTGTAGGGGAAGTGCTACAGGTTCGTTTTCCTGGCCCTCCTCCATGGAATATGGAATGTCGCTGAACATAGTAATGAGTGTTTCTGCTCAGCGGGCCCACAGGAGGCTGCACATCTGCAGCAATATCAAGTGCAGTTATTCCTGGAATGCTTGGGCAATTTGTAATGGGCATTTATACTTTTAAGGTATTTCCATCTTTCCATTACTTTACTTCTACTTTATTTATTGTCTTCTCGTTTACTTAACCTTGATGTGCATAGGTGCTGGAAGTAGGGGGCAAGGGTGTGCTGCAGCACCCACAAAATAATCTTCCCGGAGTTCAGAAGGTGGATGAGCAATAAAGATGCCTTTAAATGTATTTCTTATCTTATCACATTTGCTGTGTGTTCAAAGCCAGAGTTCAAATGTCTGGCTATATTTTCTGGCAAATTGCTGCTTATTCTTTTAACATGGAGACTAGTGTTTACTTTTCTAGTGAACTATCTGATGATATTGCTGCGGTATAGGGACTGTGAATGAAAAGGTTGTGGGGTGTCAGTTTTTTTCTAACAGACAACATTTAAATACCTGTAAATTAACTGTACACATATTTTAAAATATATCAGTAGTTAGGAAAGCACAAAATAAGCAATTTTCTTTTTGTAATTCTGAAGTGTGGTGGCAAACCAAGATTTTAATAGGATCATAACAAAATCAAGACACCATGTAATGTGCAAATGATAGCCATTTGCTGAGCCCCGATTTCCCCACGTTATCCTTTGTGTGCTTTATAGTTTTATCAGTAAAACATGCATGTCAGTGCAACATTTGTGGTCATTTAAATGGAAAATGCGCTGCCTGTAAATGACAGTACACCACCATACCATGCCTTAGTGATATATTTGCGACAGTGTATTCCACCAAGCCCCATCAGCTACATACTGCACCCTTACCACTCTCCTGCTGAATGGGCGTGACGCATTTCCTATACTTGCTCTTTGTGCGACACTCATACTTTTCACAATCCCTATGGTTTTGGTGGTATAACACTGATGGCAGCATCCCTGTTGGTGTGGACCTTAAAGTTCTTTGCACTCTGCTGATGGATAATTGCTAAATTACACCAAACCCCTTATACATTTAATCTGGGGACTGCCTCACTGCCCAAGCCAAGCTATCAACTGGGCCGAATGTATTTCTTTGTAATTGTTGTGTAATCATTTGCTTGAACAAGGTGTGAGTTCAATGCATAGCCACTTCTAACGTGAATGCTTTGTCCTGTCTCACAACAGACTATTGGTGAATTTTATCTCATGCACTGTACAGCTGCCAGATTTTAATGAACTCAATAGGCTTTATCGAATGGGATTTTAGAAAGTGAAAGCTACTTTTTGTAGTTAGGTCGAATTTAGTATTATCGATAAATAAGCTATATGCAAGTAATTTCACAAATTGTTGTATGCTTTAAGTAATTGTTGTTAGTACAGTACTATAGGTTTTCTAGGCACTCTTTCTACATATGATTAGCAGCAGTCACATTGCTAAACCTTTCTTCTTCAGCACCCTTTTTCAGTGTACTTGCAATATGAATATTACCATTTATGGAGAAGCACAGTTCAGAACTAACTGCAATGTGGTTAAAATTGGGCTACAGTAATTCACGTCGCTAACAGCGCTTAACAATGAAGCGTTAGGGTACTCAGAACGATTTGATAAACACGTTATTATCACTATGCTGAAAAGGTAATTAACATTTTTGTCAAGAGTCAGAAGCATCTATTGCATGCCGATTTTTTTTTTTTTTTTTACAAAACATGTAGGCACGTGCATTTGGAGCAAAAAGCATACCCCCTCCTTCCACGATGCTGGATTTTCACCAAGGATTTATATGATAAGCTACATTGACAATGACTTTATTAATACTTTGAAGGGAAAAGCGACAGAGTATTTCTGAGAATAAAATATGAAGACCTTGTTTTCTTGAGTTCAGTCCTTTAAGCCCTAAAGGGCTGTTACAAAGATGATCCGCAGGCGGAAGAAACACCAACTCCAGGTGGGTTCAGTTAGGCTTTATTCATCGCCTCCACTGCTCCACTCCTGTCACAGCCTAGGTGCCTCACAAGCATATCTGAACATTCTAAGGTGGACTTCAGAACCCACAGTGGGAACGTTCCACTTAACAATAGAAGACAGGGGAGGAGGAAAGTACCAAGTGGGAGGATTAAAATTACAACAAAGGTATCTGGAGAAATGTAGTATGCGTACATTGAACTATGCATACGAAACAAACAGAATTTATCAAAAAGTAAATGCAATGTCTAGTGCTAACGTGACAACTGAACCGTTTAAAGGATTGGGCCCGCAAGCAATTAGTAGTGCATGCTAATGGTCAATATTGAAGCGTAATTCTCATTAATCACTCCATCCTCCATAGATAAAATCAGCAGGCCACGCCATTGGGTGTTTAAAGAGCAGTAGTTTGTCTTTGCCAACCTCCTAATACTGGCCAATAATATCAGAGTCAATTAAGTGAGATGCAGGCTTTGAAGAAGGAAGTGCTCTCAGACTGAACTAACTCCTTTGAACAGCACCCTCTGAAGCACAGTTCTGGTGCTTCTGTCGCTCTCTGTTTGCTGCTCTTTGCAGGCCACAGAGTGTCTGTTGAATAGCTGTGTAAAGACAGAATGGAACAAATAGTGGACTTGTAAGTTAAATTAACAGTAATTAGGGCAGGGTGAGGAATACTGAAATTGAACATATCAGAATGCTTACACTGTTGACATGTTATGCTAGGCCTGTCCTCCATCAGACCAGAAGTTCCAAAACTAGAGTGTGGGTGCAATGTTTGGACTTTGTGTTGAGTTGCCGTCTCTGCCATTGCGGTGGGTTCAATATAAAGTACACTCACCCCACTTGTGTTTTGATATAATTTTCATTTACATATTTTTGCAGCGTAAAAGAGGGGAGGGGCTTGGAGGGTGGGGGTGGAGGGGTTCAATCTAGAAAGTCCTGGTGGGGCAGTGGAAGGTACGGAGCCCCGGAGGGGTCAGGTCAGAGCCCCTCGTGACCTGTGAAGCCTCTCCTATCCTCTTAGAACTACAAAAATAAAGGCTTCTGACCCAGACCCCCTGCAACCACCCAGTGACCTTCATAAGGAAGACTGGAGGAGCTTGGTATTCTTCAGCAAGACCACATTGCTTCTGAGGATACCTTTTTGGGCACCAGAGCAGTGATATAATGAGGCGAGACATTTATGGCTGTAAACATTCTGAGAGTAAAAAGGATGGTATGATCTTTGTGCCAGTTTTGACAGAACAATTTTAACACAGACAAACTGCACTGCATTGATTCTTTGTATTTGTGTTAGGATAGGGTGACCAGATTTTGGGAAGGGAAAACCGGGACAGCACAGACATAAATGTAGGACTAAAGCCTTTAACTTTACTTTTATGTCTTGCCTGTCCCGATTTTGTGTAGCCTTGTAAATATGTACACACACAAACACACACACACATGACATTAACTATGCCACAACCTCTACCCTGAGCCCCTCTTCCCTCCATTCCCACTCTGTCTCCCCATGTGCTGCAGCCGACCTGCTGCGCTGCTTGAAAAAAACAAACAATTTACTTAAGGAGAGCATATCTTTCTGTTCTCCATTCAGGATGACTTGACCTTTGTCCCAAAAAATAATACCTAATTTTAAAATTAAGGAAAGCGTCGGGATACCGGGAAAGTCCTTTGAAAACCAGACTGTCTGGGGAAATCCGGGACATCTGGTCACCCTATGTTAGGACTAAGCAGTGGTGGGCTCGCCCGATCATCATCCCCCATTTTCCCCATCATGGAGAAGGTTCACAACTGGAGGCAGCCATCTTTGAAGCCACTGGGGAGGTGTCAGCTATCCCCAGTGACTCGAACATCACCACTGGCATTCAGGCAGAACAATACTGCACTTCAAGGATTGAGGTGTGGAGCAGCTTTCACTTTGGACAAGTTCTCACTGTTAACTTAGACACAGCTGCCAAGTTTTCAGTTTGCTTATGTGTGACACTTCCATTGTGTCAGTGTGTCTGTGTGTGACCTTTCATTGCCACAATTTAGAGTAAGCAACATCATAATTCTGCCCTTTGCTCTTTTACGCCATAGATATACGCTTTGGGGGGGCCTGTAATGAACATTTTATATAGGAGTAGAACATTGCATCATTGCACAAAGTACGCTCCAATAACGCCAAAAAAATTGCATGTGGGTTTTCATTTAAAAGCCGGCACAAAGCAACATACTTCCAGCCACTAAGCGCTTCTTTGGAGAACAACATGCCATGTAAATTCCGACATTTAGAAAGTTTCTGGTTTATATTTGATAATGGATAACTTTACTACTTTCCCACATAATAAACCACTCACTAAGCAGTTTGTGTCTAAAATAGTGTCTGACTTGCTGATCACTGATTCACCTTCGCTGATGACAAACAGGATGCAGTTTGCTGAAGAAAGATGAATCCGCTCAACCCCTAGTTTCCAGTTCCTCTTGGTTCTCGGCATTGCCGTTATGATCATGGTTGGACACCGTCTTAATCATCGAGCAGCCAGCCAAAATTATGTCTGCCATGGGTGGGGAGTGGTCTGCTGAGGGGACCGGTAGGGCATGAAATGCAGGGAAAACAAAATCCCAGCAGCCCGGCCTTCTGTCCTCCACAGCACAGAGCAACATGCGGGTCGCTTCTGAGAGATGCCACTTTTTGGCTTTGGTGGCGGATGCAGGAACAGTGCTGCTCCTCCGCAATGGCGGAGGAGCATCGCCTCACTGCCTGGCTCTGAGCCAGCAAATGAAAAATAAAACGATGCTCTAGCATCATTTTATTTTTCGTTTGCCGGCTCTGAGCCAGCTTGTGCATGGAAGGGCGGGGCATGGGAGGGGGAGGAGGAGTGCTTGTGCACTCCCTAAGTACGCATATGTGTTTGGCCGGCCGTCCCAGGCCGACCAAAACACACATGCGCACCTAGGTTTCTTCAGCCCGGCTGCATTCAGCAGCCGGGCTGGAGAAACCACACAGACTCCATGACCTGAGCAGAATGTCTTTCCTGCCCGCTCAGGCCAATCCCAGACCTGCTCTGCAGCACTGGGATTGGTTGGGAGTCTGTCATAGGGGCTGCTGGGACCCAGGAAAAGGCCAGCAGGAGCAATGCGACGCGGAAGGCGGCCGGCAGCGTCAGGTACATTTTTTAAATTATTATCATGTCTTGTGGTTTGTGGCCTCCTGGTCTGCCTTGCTACGTTGGCTTAGGCCTGGCTGCCATGATGCCTTTTTGCACACGTTACTTTGTGCCGTTGTTTTTCAAGCCTCTGCTTCTGCCCGGCTATTTTAGAACTGTCTGCATATCTGTCTTTCACCTTTTCTCCTGTTCCCTTTGGGCTACGTCTGCACAGCATGTACAAGGTCGAAAAACAACGTCCCTTGTTCTTGCTGATCTGGCCAGTCCCTCGCACTTAGACATAACACTATGTACAGCTGCCCTGGAGAAATTCGTGTGCTTTTAATATTGTGATTTCACGGTTAGAGGCACTTGGAGAAAAACCTTTCCAGAGAGAAGAGCTGTGCTTGTCTGATGATGTAAACCTTGCATCTAGATATTGAGGTATGGGGGTTCGCTCGACAAAGCCCAGAGGTCTTCTGTTTTTATAATAAACTAGATACTAGCACGGGGAGGGTGGTAAGGTCATTTAGCCCTATATCCACTGCTTTATTAAATGCTTTCCCGTTTGTATTCTATGGAGTTGTAACTATGCTGATGATATTATCCTTATGCATTATGCTGATAATACTGGCATGTGTACTGTATTTTAGAGCACGTTAGTTGAAATAAATATTTTGAACTATACAGTGTCTCTTATTACGCACGTTGTGGACAGGTATGAGTGAGTTATGAAAGGGTGTTCTTGCTACTGCGAGTCCTGAGAGAGAGATACCGTGTTCTGGGCTGTCTAATCATTGGTGGCATTGTTGCTAATGAGACGCTACAGCTAGTCGGGTTGGGGTTTTAGGTGCTAAGGTTTATGGTTGGCTCACCACTATATTCCGAGGTCCTATTATACTGTGCATAGCTCTGTGTATGTGCAGAATCCCTACAACAATCATTAACCCTACTCCCCTCCCCCACCTGCTGCGCGCACTCTCTCCCCCTGCGCTCCCCCCACCCACCCCACCACCCTTTGTTAGTGGCAGACGCCACTGCGCAGGAAGGATATAAAACAAAGCATCTGCCCGCCACCTCAGACTGCCTGGGCTCATCGAGACACACTGCCACCTGGGTAATCATTACCCGAATGTTGAATGCTCAGACAACCCCATCAAGCTTCCCTTAGACAAACCACGTAATCCGTCCAGAGAGGCTCAGAGGGTGGGCTGTATTGATCGGAAGAAGCCCCACCCATCTTTAATTTGGTAATAATCACACAGATGCCAGCGCTCACCCCTCCCACTCCAGTGAATAAATGTAAAGCAACTGTCAGAGGTTTTAGGCAGCAACAAGCATGGCCAGAGTAGCCTCATTTTAACACGCTGGCTACGTTTGTTAAACTCAGCCTCCTGGAGCACGCCTCGCACTCGGATGGTCCCAGGGGCGCTATTTTGCATGACTAATGCATTTTGGTGCAGTGATGCTGACACCACCACTAAAATGCGTAAGTCTAAACCTTGATGCGTGGCACTTTGCCGGTACTGCTTAGATCACCAGCAAGTGATATTAATGGCATAGTCATAGCATACTTAAAGCTGTAAACATTCTTAACCTTAAGATAAAAAGGAGTAAGGGGTAAGAAGGAGTGTATGAAATATTTGCCAGTTTTGACTGAGCATATTTTTCATTCACAAGTATTGCACTGCATATTTTTGTTTACATTTTTGTTAGTCCTGCGCACTGTTGTGATCGTCCTATCATCATCCCTCATTGCAGACACAGCAAAAGACCTAGGGGAGGAGGTGCCCTCTGGAGAAAGCAGCAGTGGGAAAAATCTCACAAGAGACTCTGGCCATTGAGTGTGAGTGGAAGTACACCTAGCAAGGGGTTCCAGGATCTACCAACAACATGCAGAGAACTGGAAGCTGCTGGCAGACAAGCTCCACTTTTCCACTGCAGTTCACCAGCGGTGGATTCTTCACAAGGGCTGGAAATGTCGCCCGCCTCCCTCTGGGAGCCGCGTGTGAAAAAATAAAATGGCAATGAGATGATTTAATTGCCATTTTGGTTTTTTACCCATGTGTTCACCACAGTGCCCCCAAGCATAGAGGGATGTGGGGCATGTCCTTGCTGCAGATTGGCAGCATGGAGGACTGGAGCAGTGGCTGGCCGGACGCTCCAAAGTGTGCATGTTTGACTGGCTGTCTTGTGACGGCCAGCCTGAAATGTGCACTTTGAAGCTCTCCATCCTGAGCTGTCTTAGACCGCTGGGTGGAGAGCAGGCACAGGCCTACTGGGCCTGAAGGAGCATCCAGTCATCCCGCTCCATCCAATCCTGTTGCTTCTGTCATGCTGGTTAATAGCATTAGAGCAGTGCCGGATTGGTATGGAGAGCACCACATCAGACTGCAGTTTCTGAACACTGAGGAGGACGTGCAGCACTGGGTAAGTACCATTTATTTTAATTTTATTTATTTTCAATGTTAGTGTAGTTTTATCTTAGGCGTTTGGAGGGAGGCGTTGTTTTATTATGAGCTTTTGGAGGGAGGGTGTGTTTTATTTTAGGCTTTTGGAGGCAGGGGCATTTTATTATGGGCTTTGGAGGAAGGGGTGCTTTATTTTGTTTTTTGGAAGCGATGGAGTATGATCCAGCGCCAATCAGGGATCGATAATCGATATCACACACAATACACTGGCCCATACACATACACCCAACACATTTATCCCTGATAGCGTTGTTTCGAGTTTAATCGTTAAATCAGTTGTTCACTAACTACAGGCTCATCCTAACACACTAGATACATAATTGAACCTGTGATCAAACTCTTTTTCCTCTGGTTGATGGACCGTTAGTTGAAGAGTTGATAGTAACTAATTATTGATCTAACTACTGAATAAGACACAAACTCAATATAAAGTTAATAATATTTATCGCAAATAATGTGAAGGTAAATGCTCATCATGTACAGATTTTCGAGGCAAACAAAGAATAATTCACAGAGAGAGAACATTTGTCAAAGCAAATAAAGATATCAAACTCAAATCACAATGATTAAAATGCAATGAAGGAGTGGATAGATGAAGAGACATTAGTTTCAGTGTCAAAATACATTTGCAAGTAATTATGCAAATTTCAGATTTTAGCTTTACAAACCTAAGTATTTTTAGTGGAAAATCTACCACCTGGCCATGGGAAATAGATGGGGGTTCCCCGGAAAGATTCAGGGAACAAGAGTAGGACAGGATCAGGAACCAGGTAGGCCTCTATCTGCATACAGCAAACCGACGGACAGCGACGATCTCCCCTCTCTAGCTTCTTCCAAGAGGCGACCCTAACACACCCCCAGACACCCCAGTTATACTCTAAAAACTTACATGTCCATCCCACCATTGAAGCAACATTCTCAGAATCTCAGTCTCTCATTGGTCAGTTTAGGGGGTGTTCTATCACACCACCATAGTCACGTCCATGGTTTCACAGTATTCATTGTTCAAACTTTTTCATCAATACGTAATCCACCTTCACAAATACAGCTTCCTTCCATTTGCAACATGTTACGAAAAACTCTACATTTTATTGTCCGCCTTCAGCAGCTTCTGCGGAAGAAGTTTGTTCATTTGCTCATGATATCACGGCCATCCTTCCGTTACTTGGCAGACAAACAATTGTTTATGAAGGTCGTTTACACTGCCGTCTTTATCCCTCTCTCAGAGCTCGAATTTTTAGCTTTTATTTATTTCTTCTGCTATTAACCCTTGACTCGTCATGCAAACGATGTAAGCACATGCAAGCTTCTCTATGATGAATAAAACACAGAGATTATTAATTTCATGAAATATAATTCTCACTTTTTACCACCCACCATTTGCACTAACCCACGTTATTCGTCTAGTAAAGCATTAACGCACAGAAAACAGCATTATTATTATTCAAGCAGAACGTGAATGCGGCCTAGTTTTTCATGTATTAGTCCACGCATTAGTGCACCCATGCGCACAAGCATTTCCCCGTATTTTTCATGTTTTTGCATGTTAGTTTCACCACACACGGTTAATAAATGTTAGAGGAAATTATTCCGAGCAGGTTTCTACTTTTTCGAACCCCTGCTCCATCAATTCCTCCCTTTGATGGCATTTTTGAGCCATCACAAAAATCTCCATCAAAACCAATTACCACCTTTATTTCTATCTAAAGGATTGTACTCTTTTCTCGTTTTGCCATCTTTTCTTCTAAATTTTTCATCATTTCTTAGTCATTTCCTCTCATATCTTCTAATTCTATTTCTTCTCTTTTTCTTTTCCTAGCTCTACGTTTATTTTCTACTTCTGTCATCTCCTTCTTTTCACATCTACCCTTACGACATTTATATGCCATCATTATTAACAGGATCACTACAGCTATTGAAATAATTGGTATTAGTATTTTTCCTAATAAGCTACTCCCAAATGTGGAAAACCATTTACCTATAGAGGAAAAACTCTTTCCGAGTTTCTCCCAAACACCGTCAACCTTCAGTTGAGTCAAATCTTCATGTAATTTTGCAATATTCTTTATATACCCCTCTAGACTTTTACTTTTATCAGGTATATAAGTACACCAGGGCAAGTCGATTTTGCAAAACCATTGATCTAATTGCAACCATTTCAGTATCAATCATTAAGAACCCACCAGCAGTGTCTGTTGATAAACGATCAACCACTGTGGACAATTTCCGAATTTTATGCAAATTTAGAACGACTCCAACTGAGGGTAACAGTGCACCAAATATATCACCAATTATTTCTGAAAAACTTGCTCTCTTTTTACGTGTTAGTCCATGCTTTATTTCATTGGTTCTATTATTTCTATCTACATGGTAAACCTTTGGAAAAACGATGCCAAAGTAACAACTACCATACCAGTGTGCTGGCAACCTATAATAAGCATTCTTACCACACACATAATATATTACAGGAAATACTGGATCAGTTCCACCTTTTAATCCCCATCCACCAGTTATCAGGAAAGTGTGTTCACACTCACTAGTACCAATGAAATAATTATTATAGTCAGTTTTTAGTCCTAATAAACAAAGTTTCCCTTTATGATACCAATCCAGAGACATTGCAGCGTAAGTTTCGCCTTTCTTATAATTTCCCTCTCTAAAAGCCTATGGTGGTACATGTGACTTCTGTTCAGCAGCTTTCCTTTGAAAATCCTGTCTTCTATCTTCAACCATGTTAATGAATTCTTTCTCTTCAGCCCGCAAACTACAAGTCAAATTATTTCTATGAGCATATACTGTATCTTCTACTGTCTGTGTAATATGAAAAAATTCTCCCATGTATCCCGCATTTCTAGTACTATACACCTTATTCATATCTTTTCTAATAGGAATTTCTGAAAACACTAAATCCATATTTGAATAATAATACTCCAACTTCCCCGTCACGTAAAAAAGACTTGTTAGAACACTACATGAAACACCATATGTTAAAGGAAGGTGATGATAGGTCACCCCCTCTGAGACAGATGAAGGTAATTGCATGCACACATAATCTCTCACGTTCATTGTATCCACGTACTCATACAACAATTTTGTAAAGACATTTAACGAGAAATCACTAATTGATTTATCATGATGATAAATGCCGTCATCAACCTGATCATTGTTAATGTTAAGGGTTTCCTTAGTAACAGGGTCCATTCTTTCACTAATCACATTATTAGTATTAATCTTGATATTAGTTACCATTAGAATAGGTACAAAAACAGTTAATATTAACCATGTTAACATTAAAAGCAAAACACTACATAAGCAAGCTTTAATACATCTACGTTTAAAACTAGGTTCTTGATTTCCAGTCACTATATCTTCTGCCATTTTGTATACTAAAAATAAAAATAAAAATTTAAGAAAAAACCTAACAACTAAAAAACCTAACAACTTTCTAAAAATCTTTTGACAAACTTGTCCAAAAAAAAAAAACACCGGAAAATAGTGTATCCAACACTTCAAGAAGAAAGCTTCTTCTTTACCCCCTTCTTTTTTTCAGATCATCTGGAAATTCCCAAATATTTTCACTGAACTTTGTTGCACCTTAATTTTCACTGTTCTCTTTTTAAGGCGGTCTCAGTTTGCTTTCATCAATTTGTTCAGTACTAGTACCAGCTTTTCTTTCTGTTTGATCTGTGCTTTCAATTTCTTCCAAAACAACATATGTCCATTCTGGAGCTCTGTATTTCCTGCTTGGGACTCTTATTCTCTTTGTTCTTCGTACTGATTCTTCTTCTGGTTCTTCTTGTTCAGTTTGACTTGATACTTCATTTATTTGTTCTGGTCTTCTCTTTTCAAGAGTGTATTTCAGTCTTTTTACTCCACTTGGCCAATTGTCACCCTTTTTTGCTTTCTTAGCTTGAACCACTTCTTCACCCTTTCTTTCTGGTTCACAAGCTCTTTTATTTAGTCCCTTTCTTTTTTGAACTTGCTCTTGATCTTCTGTAACTTCCTTTTCTACTTGCTCAACAGCAGTCTTACGAGAACCAGTAGCTGGTGCAGACTCTACTTGACTTGTGCTCAGTTGTTCATCATTATTTTGCTTGTTAGAAATCAGTCACTCTAGATTCTTTAGCTTCACAACCTTCAGCTTCTGATTTCTTATTTTTATTCACCAGTTGCTGCTCACCTTCTTTTTCAAGTGGACTTGGGACTCTTCTGGTATGACTTGCATGAATCCAGTTTGGCAAGCCACCACACTTCACTGCTGTTGTTGTCACCAAAATAATCTGGTATTGTCCATGCCACCTGGGTTCTAAACACGACTTCCTCACGTGTTTCTTGACAAGAACCCACTCTCCTGGACTCAGATCATGTGCTTCATCCGGCTGTGTTGTGGTTGCAATTTCTCCAACCTGATGAGACACAGAACGCACCAGATCAGCCAATCCTTTGCAATAATCAAGTACTAGATCATCAGAAATATTCATCAGTTTGTTTGCTGGTACAATTGCTTGTCTCATTGCTCTTCCCATCAGCACTTCATGAGGACTCAATCCAGTCTTTTTATCTGGGATGCTTCTAAGACTCATCAATACCAGGGGTAAAGCGTCAGGCCACTTCAGAGTTGTGGATGTACATACTTTTCCCAGTCTAGATTTTATAGTGCCATTAATTTGCTCGACTATTCCAGATGCTTCTTGTCGATAGGCACAATGCAGCTTCTGCTCAATCTGTAATGCTGCACAGATCATCCGAATTATTTCATTATTAAAATGAGATCCCCTATCTGTTTCTAAAGTGACTGGAAAACTAAACCTTGGAATTAGTTCTCTTAAAAGCAACTTTGCAACTGTCAAACTATAATTTCTTCTTGTTGGATATGCTTCTACCCAACGAGAAAACAAACAAACAACAACTAACACATATTTTAGTCCATTACATGAAGCTCAATGAAGTCAAGCTGGAGCCTCGTAAATGGTCCTGCTGCTTTTCCAATTCGCCCCAACTCACAACTGTCTTTCTGCCTGGATTTTGCTGCTGACAGGTGACACACCTCTGGCATAAACTCTCTGCAATGACCCTGAATTTAGGGTTATACCATGACTGCTTGAAGAGCCTTATCATTGCATCTCTTCCAACATGGGCAATTCCATGGTATACCCTTGCCATTTGGGATAATAAAGAATCTGGCATGACTGGTCTTTCATCTATATACACCCAAACTTCATCTTCTGCTCTCTTCTTGTAGCCTGATTTTTTCCAAATTTCCTTTTCCTCATCACTTGCTTCTTCTTGTAACTGTCTAATCTCATCCCAGGTTTCCCAGGAAGAAAACATTAGGTGGCAATTAGTTTTTTCCTTTTCCACCCCTCTGTTTATCGCAATTGAATTTTGAGCACAGAAACGCGCTACTTGATCAGCAATTCTATTGCCGCTTGTCACATAATCATTTCCTGACAAATGTGCAGAACATTTGACCACTGCAATTTTCTTTGGCAATTGCAGAGCATCCAATAAATCTTTCACATTTTTGCTATTTCTTATAGGAGAACCTGAAGAAGTCAGAAGTCCCCTTTGCATCCATAATTGTCCGAAATCATGAACCACCCCAAAACCATATTGACTGTCCGTAAATATGGTTACTTTATCATTTTTGCCAATTTTGCATGCTCTAATCAGAGCTATGAGCTCAGCAATTTGTGCAGAATTTACCCCTTTTAGACAGGATGCTTCCATAACTGCAGCCACTGTACATACTGCATAAGCAGAACTCAATTCGCCTTTTTCATTTCTCAGACAAGATCCATCAACAAACATCACACAATCTGATTCTTCTAATGGGGTATCCTTAATGTCTGGCCTTGGTTTCATACACAATTCTGTCACATCCAAACAATCATGATCTGCTTCTTCTCTTACTTCCTCACAAAATGGACTAGGTAACAACGTTGCCGGATTTATTGTTGTACATCTCACTACTGTCACATTTTCAGCACCCAATATTACTCTTTCATACCTAGTCAGCCGACTATAGGTCATATGCTGCATACGTGTTCTTGTCAAAAGAATCTCAACTGAGTGTGGCACGTATACTTTAACTGGATGTCCCATCACAATCGCTTCACTTTGTTCCAAGCTCACACAAGTAGCAGCTACTGCTTTCAAACAACCTGATAACGCTGCAGCCACTGAATCCTAAGTAGCAGGAAAAATATGCCACTGAACGTCGTGCCATTCCATGTTTCTGAATTAAAACTGCAAGTGCACACCCATCTCTCTCACAACAATACAACGCAAAATCCTTTGTATAATCTGGCATTCCTATTGCAGGTGCTCGACAAAGACTGTCTCACAATTCAATAAAAGCATTCATGCTTTCATCATCCAATTCAATCGGATCAGTCACATCCTTGTGTGTCAACCTCTGTAGAGGTTTTGCAATCAGTGAAAAACCACTGATCCACTGTCTGCGGTATCCAACCATTCCCAAGAACATTCGCACTTCCTTCTGAGTTGTTGGAGGACTCATTTGTTGAATTACTCTAATCCTTTCTGGTGTCACTTTTCTCACTCCTTTCTTATTTTGTGTCCCAAATATTGGACCTCTTGTTTACAGAACTGTAATTTTGCTGGTGACACTTTGTGTCCCCCTTCTGCCAGATGATTCAGTAAGGTCATTGTATCTGTTACACATGCCTCTCGTGTTTTTGATGCCACCAGTAGGTCATCAATGTACTGAACCAAAACTGATTTTTCTGGCATAATCAAAGTCTCCAAACATTTTTTCAAACTCTGATTAAAAATCGATGGACTCTCTGTGTACCCTTGAAGAACTCTGCACCATGCCAAAACACGGTCTCCGAACCGGAACGCAAATAAATATTGGCTATCCGGATGTAAGGGAATCGAAAAAAATGCCTGGCACAAATCAATTACTGTATACTATTCTGCATCACAGGGAATCTGATATAAAATCACTGCTGGATTTGGCACTATTGGACAACATGGTACTACAATATTATTTATTTTTCGTAAATCCTGTACTATCCTATATTTTCCGCTTGGCTTTTTAATTCCCATAATAGGTGAATTACAAGGACTGCTTAGTATTTCTTTTAAAATTCCTTGCTCAATCATTTGATCAATCACAGGAATAACTCCTGCTGTTATCTCAGGACTCATTTTGTATTGAGGTGTGTTTGGAAATGTTGCTCCTGGTTTCACCATAACCTGAATAGGATCCACACCTTTCATCAGGCCAATCTCTTTTCCTCAGAAATCCCATACATCAGGTCTTACAGTATCTCTCAACTCTGCAGGCAAATCTTCTTCAGTAAGAAGTGAAAATAGTTCATCCACTTCTGTCCCTTGCTTTGCTAACATCATTTTAAACGCAACATCTTCATCTGGTGTTTGGAAAGCAATACCATCTGGTGTACAATAAATTGTGAAATTCATTTTGCACAGTAAATCACTCCCTAACAGATTCACCGGACTTGTATCACATACCACGAACCGATGCATGTCTCTGAAACTTCCAATATGAACTTCTATTGGCTTTGTTATTGGGGTTTTGATATGCCTATTAGAAACTCCTACAACTTGGATAGTTTCTCCCGAGAGGGGTAGGTTTGGAATTTCTGCTGCTCTCACAGTAGAACGGGTAGCACCAGTGTCCACTAGGAATGTAATATCATTATCTTCCACTTTTCCATCAACAAATGGACCTGACTGATCTACCTCTAGAGTTGCGCCAAGCACGCACTCTTCCTCCCCCCTCAGGCACCGTTATTGAGATGAGTCTGAATCACTCTCATTGCACTACAACAAGTATTGCGGAATCATTTGTACATTTTGATTCTTACCAATCTGTTCACCCACGTGAAATCCAGTGTTCGCACTGTATCTCTGCACCTGAGCATTCACATTATTTGTCATAGGAGCTTGTGGTACCTGTAACTGTGGAGTAACTATCTGCTGCTGCTGTTGTTGATTCACAACCACCTCATTCTGCATCTGTGAATTTAAATTTTGATTCAACCCATTTTTTTTCTGAGCAGACCTACACTCGTTCTTCCAATGTCCAAATTTTCTGCACGCATGACAATGATATTTCTTTTTCATTTCATCGTTACTCATCTTACCTCTACCTCTACCACCACTCATTACTTGACCATTCTGATTCTGACCTCTCATCTGAAAATCTGTTTGGGAACCACTGTTTCCCTCTTGCTGCTCTGCTACTTTCACTTGTGCCCACATCATTTTCTCTTTTAGCTTCTTGTGTCTTGATTCAATATCATCACTACAATACTTTGCATATCTCAGTATCTCATCAACCGTTTTACTCTGCCAACAAATCAAATGTTGCTGAATCATGTTACTAATTTCTTGTTTTAATCCAAATACAAAACGATACACAAAATGTCCCATATCTTTATCTCCAATATTCTCAAACCCACTATACTGTTTGAACACCTGTAACAACCTTTCATAATAAGCATGTACCGACTCCTTTGGTTCTTGGGTTGTTCTGTCAATTTTAACCCAATCTGTTTCTTTCGGAGAAATTTTTCCTTTCAGATATGTAATTTCCTGATGATATTTTCTCATCACCTCATCTGAAGGTGCACCTGTTTTTGGATCTCTAGGATATTCATCTTTAGGCCAATCAACAGTAATCTTACACTCTTTCCATAAATCTGCTGGAACAACAATCTCAAATAGACCATCCAGATCTTTCAACAAGACTTTTGAAACCTTCAGAAACCTCTCTACTTGTTTGTACCATTCAACTGGTTTTTCCCTCAACCTAGGGAAATCATGTGTAAAAGACAATATATCCTGTCTTGTCCATGGAACGTGGACATATCCACCACCTGGGACTTCTCTCATTGGACACACCCTTTCAGCCTGTTCTGTTTCTCTTAGTGGAAATAAAGACGCATTTTTATTGGCATTCATTTCTTCTTTCTTTTTTGCCCATCTACCTTTCCACCGTTCTACATCTCCCCATTTCTTCAAAATATTCATTAATTCTTTTATTTGTAGTCTTTTTCCAGACGCATTCAAGCTCTCTAAATCCTTTTCAGTAAAATCCAGTCTATATGTTTTCTGTAACACTTTTGACTTCTCTATGTCCACTCCGTATTAACAAGCAGCCTCTGTCAACTTTTCATGAAGATTTCTCGCTTTCCAAGTAATATTTTTGCACAGAAATAACAACTCTTCATCTTGATAATTACCCAATCTGTCTGGACTTATTGTACCAATAATCATCTCTTCCAAATCCACTCTCAGTTTACCCACATCAATACTCTGTGGTTGAGGTTTTCGCTTTTCCATTCGACTTATCCAATCATCTAATACATCTGGTGAGGGTCCCATTGAACTCCCTGATATCGGAGTGATATTCTGCACTAATCTCCTCTGATCCATTTGCGCATTTCTCTTAGGGGTTTCAGTTAACATCTCACAAACTGGCAAGTCAATTAATGAAGTACTTGTCTCTGTCTGTTCCACCTGATTATCTATCGTTGCCACTTTATTCCTGTCTCTATTCATTGGGACTGTCAACGTATGTAGTTTTGATATATTTTGTTTATCTCCATACAACGGAACTATAGGTCCAATCGTTACTGGCACTGTTAATGCTTCCGCATTCAAATTCAACTGATTAATTTTCTGAGTAAACTCCTCTCTTGCCCTATTCAACATATCCATTTCACTCTCTTGTACTGCTCTAGTCACTACTGGGTCTTGTGAAACCTGTGGAATCAGTGGGGTTCCCATTAATGGTGCATTTGGAACTGTCTCACTTGTGTTCTCTTGAGAAGGTGGAGGTTTTTTAGTCAAAATGTCATCTAATAATTCATCATCAGAATCACTTATGACAAAATCTATCCTTGATGACTCTACATTTTTCTTCTTCTCTTTACATTTGCCTCCGTTCGCTTCTTCAGCAACTAAAACTGGATACAGACCCTCTGTCACAACCGCTCTCCTCCATCTTTTCATTCTTTCTCCTCGACTTTCAAAAGGATATCTAGTCATAATATTTCTGTATCTTCTTCCGCCCCTATACTTCTCTCGCTCATATGCCTCATATTCCCATTCCTCAAGTGCTTCATACTGAGTAGGTCTAGGTTCAAGAGAATTCATTTGTTCTCTCAAATTTTGTAGAATCCTTACATTAAATGTACCATGCTCTGGAAAAGGTAATACACCATCATCTTCCGTGTATTTCACCCAATTCTCTAACCAAGTACATGTGTGGTAACCAAATTCCAACATCATAAAAGAAGCAGCTGTTCCCGGAGGTGGAATAAGAATTCCCTCTCTCGTAACTATTGGTTTGTCCTTTTTAAAGAAACTCTTTATTTTTTAACCAACTTCAATTTTCCCAAAATTTTCTCGCTAAAATACAATTCAATAAACAAACAACAAACTCTTCGTACTTCCGCTTATTCTATTCACTAACAACTGTCCAATAAGAGTGCGACTCACACTAACTAACCAATCAGAACACTCCTACGTAATCAGTACCTTGACCAATACTAACGCAGCTCACAATAATCGACCAATCACAGCACTTTGAACACCAGCGGCCTGACCAATGCCAGCACAGCTTTTTCGTGACGTCAGTATTACTCCTTTCTACTGACCCTCCGTTTACAAAATAATACGGCAATGTTTTTCTATACTTTTCTCAATAAAATTTGTTAGAAAACAAACATAAAACAATGCTACTTTGTCTGTTCCACAAAATAAAGAGATAGTCTTCACGTCAAAAAGAGAGATTCTTTCACTTTGAGTAAAATAATGACCAGCGCTATTCCACACCCAAACAAGCTACAGGAGGACTTGGTACTCCTCTAGGGATACTAGCCAAAGTTTCGGAAAAGGACTTTCACATGGAAAGAGGTCTTGGTACTCCTTTGGGGATGTAAGGCCAGAGTTTCGGAAGTGGACCCTTCGGTATTTCACACAAATCTACTCTCAAACGAAAATAGTCCCTAATATAACACCAACAGCCTTTCGCCGTTGAGTATTACAACAACAGACAAAGTACTTCTGCAGTGTGATACCTTATCCACACTATTCTTCTGCCTCTTCAGGCTAATACATTTTCATCCCGGGATCTTAGGTAACTCCGTACCCGTACTTCAAGACAACATAGAACAAAAATACTAACTTTTCATGTTAAGAAAACAAATAGTCAATAATTATTACCAAACTTATCAATAATAAACCGTCCTCTCTACCAAAAACTGATCCAGCGCCAATCAGGGATCGATAATCGATATCACACACAATACACTGGCCCATACACATACACCCAACACATTTATCCCTGATAGCGCTGTTTCGAGTTTAATCGTTAAATCAGTTGTTCACTAACTACAGGCTCATCCTAACACACTAGATACATAATTGAACCTGTGATCAAACTCTTTTTCCTCTGGTCGATGGACCATTAGTTGAAGAGTTGATAGTAACTAATTATTGATCTAACTACTGAATAAGACACAAACTCAATATAAAGTTAATAATATTTATCGCAAATATTGTGAAGGTAAATGCTCATCATGTACAGATTTTCGAGGCAAACAAAGAATAATTCAAAGAGAGAGAACATTTGTCAAAGCAAATAAAGATATCAAACTCAAATCACAATGATTAAAATACAATGAAGGAGTGGATAGATGAAGAGACATTAGTTTCAGTGTCAAAATACATTTGCAAGTAATTATGCAAATTTCAGATTTTAGCTATACAAACCTAAGTATTTTTAGTGGAAAATCTACCCCCTGGCCATGGGAAATAGATGGGGGTTCCCCGGAAAGATTCAGGGAACAAAGAGTAGGACAGGATCAGTAAACAGGTAGGCCTCTATCTGCATACAGCAAACCAACGGACAGCGACGATCTTCCCTCTCTAGCTTCTTCGAAGAGGCGACCCTAACACACCCCCAGACACCCCAGTTATACTCTAAAAACCTACATGTCCATCCCACCATAGTAGCAACATTCTCAGAATCTCAGTCTCTCATTGGTCAGTTTAGGGGGTGTTCTATCACACCACCAGAGTCACGTCCATGGTGTCACTGCATTCATTGTTCAAACTTTTTCATCAATAAGTAATCCACCTTCACAAATACAGCTTCCTTCCATTTGCAACATGTTCCGAAAAACTCTATATTTTATTGTCCGCCTTCAGCAGCTTCCGCGGAAGAAGTTTGTTCATTTGCTCATGATCTCACGGCCATCCTTCCGTTACTTGGCAGACAAACAATTGTTTATGAAGGTCGTTTACACTGCCTTCTTCATCCCTCTCTCAGAGCTCGAATTTTCAGCTTTTATTTATTTCTTCTGCTATTAACCCTTGACTCGTCATGCAAACGATGTAAGCCCATGCAAGCTTCTCTATGATGAATAAAACACAGACATTATTAATTTCATGAAATATAATTCTCACTTTTTACCACCCACCATTTGCACTAACCCACGTTATTCGTCTAGCATTAACACACAGAAAACAGCATTATTATTATTCAAGCAGAATGTGAATGCGGCCTAGTTTTTCATGTATTAGTCCACGCATTAGTGCGCGCATGCATTTCCCCGTATTTTTCATGTTTTTGCATGTTAGTTTCACCACACACGGTTAATAAATGAAACAGAGGAAATTATTCCGAGCAGGTTTCTACTTTTTCGAACCCCTGCTCCATCAAGTACTTTGCTCACCTCACCACTTTCAAAGGTTGCCACCCGCCCCTGCAGTTGACTCTGTTGGGGTCCTTCGCTCTATCACACGCACTAGCCATTACTCCTGAAACGAATTATCAACCAGGGAAAGGCCTATAAAAAGCACAGCAGCGAAATGACAGTGCCTCAGCAACTTCATGAGTACGAAAGGAGGCAGGCTAAGACTGCTCCGGCAGCCCTGCCTTCTCTGTTCAGGTATTTAATTTTGCTCTTGCCTTGTTCTAGTTCCTGCCATGCTTTCCTTCTGCTGTAAGGAGAGTTCCCTTGATTCTTGTCTCTCTCCTCTTCGACCCCACCATTGCCCCCGTTATTTTGACTCATTTCAACTAGTGAAGCTAGTCCCAGGTATTGCAACAATAAAATACTGCTATCAAGTTTTATGGACAGAACATATGCACTTCTATTGGGTTTAGGTAGAGGTGACCATGAAAAAATACACTTTCCTACAATACCCTTCTGCGGATTGTGAATTTCTCTAGTACATCTTAGGAGAAATTTGCTAATGGATTTATAAGACTCATCCACCATTTTGAATAATTATGTATGAAAATGTAATGGTCTGTGTGGTTTCCCAATCTACATGGGTGCATTATGTATTGGTAAGTGCCTCAACCAATGAAAATGCCATAACATTTTTCAAAAAATATTTGTGCAACTGGATACCCTTTGTTAATGATTTTAGACAATATGGTAGATTGTTTCTTCCATGATGAGTAAGTGTGTGTAATCATGTGTGTTAGACCTGGCTTTTTCAGTGAGTTTTTCCCCTGACTTTTTGGCCTCCTGTTTCTGACCTGTTTTTGTTGGTTTTATGACTCTTGGCACTTTACCACTGCTGATCAGTGCTAAAGTGCATATGCTCTCCCTGTAAATTGTTGTTATGCATTGGTGTTTCCGTGATTGGCTGATTTGATTTACTAGTCAGTCCCTAGTACAGTGCACTGTGTGTGCCCAGGGCCTGTAAATCAAATGCTGCTAGTGGGCTGCAGCACTGAATGTGCCACCCACATAAGCAGCCTGTAAATGTAACTCTGGCCTGCCATTGCACAGCCTGTGTGCAGTCGGGTACTGCCATGTCGACTTGGCAAGTGTACCCACTTGCCAGGCCCTAACCTTCCCTTTTCTTACATGTTAGTCACCCCTAAGGTAGGCACAAGGTACCCCTGTGGGCAGGATGCAGTGTATGTGAAAGGTAGGACATGCCCTGGTGTGTGTGGCATGTCCGGATAGTGAATTTGGTGGATTCCAGAGGGTCTGAAGAAGCATATGGGGGTGATCCTGAAAGTTGTGGTGGCCCAGATAGGTCCCGGAGTAATGGGAGGGGTGTAGGGTCCCATGTCCTGTCTCAGAGGAGAAGGAGTGGGAGGGGGCTGTGTCCCAAGGTGCCTGAAACCCAGTCTCAAGGTCTGGTTGGTTCCATGAGGGAACACCAGGAGAGGGGGCCTGGTTTGTATCGGGAGGCCATCCCCTGTGGGGGATCCCAATGTGTCAGGTGAGCTGGGAGAGACTGCTGTAACCAGCATTCCACCAGCTCTGGTGTCTGGCAGCACCTCTCCAGTAGGGAGAGGGCATGAGTCCAGAGAGAGGGGTGAGAGGGGGACGCAGTCCCCAGTGGAAGGACCATTGGGTCAGGGGTTGCCAACTCTGAGGTCAGAGCACCCCAGGACTGACCCTGGTGAGGTCACTTCTGTTCTGGGGGGTCTTCATGCTCTGTCAGTTGGACAGGAGGCTGGAGACCTGTGCCAGGAAGACTCTAACACAACTCCAGAGGAGTGTGTTTCTCTTGGGGGGGATTGGTGTACTCCCCCAGAAGTCCTGGGTTGCCAGGCCCAGGTCCAGCCTAGGGTACAGACCCTGGGCTGGAAGGCTAGGTTCAGGGTGTCCCCCCTGACCTGGAGGACGGGGCGACTGCTAACAGTGCCCCTACCGGTTTGTCTACGGGGGGCACCGCTTCAGGTGGGAGGGTGCAGGGCCCCAGTAAGGGGGGCACGGGGAGGGCAGCCTCACCCCTGACCTCTGCCCAGTCTAAGGATACAGACCCTAGGCTGGGATCCCAGTTTCAGGATAGAACCCATGAACTGGAGGGTGAATTGTGCAGGACACCTGCCACAGGTGCCCTGACATTTCTGGAAGGGGGTACCGCTCTAGGTGGGAGGGTGCAGAGCCCCGCGGTGGAGTACCGGGTGTGGGGAAGCCCACCCCCGTCTCCTGTCCAGCCGCTGGGCACAGGCCTGGGGCTGGTGGGTCAGTGTCAGGATGTCATACCTGACCTGACAGGAGGAAGAATGGACAACGGGTGCCAGGCACCTGGGGCTACTGCCCTCTGCTCTCTGATGCCACAGAGGTTTGAGAGCCCTGAGAGGTATAAGGCCTGGGTCTCATCACTGACATCTGTCAGTGGGCCACTGTGGCTAGCTGTTCTGGTGGACAGAGTGGCCCCTGGGTGGGGACAGGAGTCACACCCCGGGGGTGGACTGGGCCACACCACTGTGTTGGCCATGTGGGTACTGTCTGCCTGTTGGGACACACCTGTGAGCAAGCTAAGGTTAGGTGCTGCACAGATGGTGTCCACAGGTGAGGAGAAGGGTTGTCCATGGGTTAGCTTAGTGGACCCTGAGAGTATGGACAGAGGGATCCAACTAGGTTCAGAAAGGAGTAGAACCAGAACTTGCCCCCGCTGTTGTGGGCCAGGTCTAGGTTCTATCGCCTCAACCAGGGAAGCCCATCAAGGGATTGATTAGTCTACCCTGGCTTTAGGCTGGAAGGGGGTTGTGTTAGACCTGGATTTTTCAGCTGGTTTTTCCCCAGACTTCTTGCTTTCAGGCCTCCTGTGTCTGACCTGTTTTTGTTGGTTTTATGACTCTGGGCACTTTACCACTGCTGATCAGTGCTAAAGTGCATATGCTCTCCCTGAAAATTGTTGTTATGGATTGGTGTTTCCATGATTGGCTGATTTGATTTACTTGTCAGTCTCTAGTACAGTGCACTGTGTGTACCCAGGGCCTGTAAATCAAATGCTGCTAGTGGGCTGCAGCACTGATTGAGCCACCCACATAAGCAGCCTGTAAATGTAACTCTGGCATGCCATTGCAGAGCCCATGTGTAGTCTAGTACTGCCATGTCGACTTGGCAAGTGTACCCACTTGCTGGGCCCTAACCTTCCCTATTCTTACATGTTAGTCATCCCTAAGGTAGGCCCAAGGTACCCCTGTGGGCGGGGTGCAGTGTATGTGAAAGGTAGGACATGCCCTGGTGTGTGTGTGACATGTCTTGATAGTGAATTACTGCCAATTTCGTTTTTCACTATTGCAAGGCTACCTGTTCCCATAGGATAGGATGGGGAGTTTGCTTATAACATCTTATAAACATAAATACCACTGGGAACAAGGTAGGAAAATAAAGTTTGATATGCCTGAACACAGACGGTGAAATGCATCTTTTAGTGAGGGTGATTTTTACATTCTGTGTTTGAAAATACCACTTTTAGAAAGAAGGTATTTTCTTGCTTAGCCATCCAGTGTGTCTCTGCTTGGATGTGGATTGACTGTCTGGGTTTGGAGGGTCAGGGGCTGGGGAGGAGCAGTGGCCCCAGAGAGCCTGATGAGTCAGGGCTGGGCTGAATAGACCTGGGCTGCATTTAGAGTAGGGGGGAGGAGATTTCCTTTCACCTGAATGGGCCTGGTCTGCCTTCCACAATGCTGTCTCCACCTCCTGCCAGGAAGCTGCACCAGAGAGGACAGAACTGGTTTTGATCAAGCACAGGGCTTCTCTGCCACCAGAGAACAGAGGATTTTGTAGAATAAATATTGGGGCCCAGACCCCAGAATTTTAGATCATTTCTGGGAATCAAGAGGAATCTTTGCCAAGGAGAAGAGCCGGAGAAGCTGAGGAGGAATACTGCCCCTGTGCTGTTTGCTGTCTGGGCTTGGCCTGCAGTGGCTACTTGCTGCCAAGGAAAGGAGAAAAGGACTTTGCTGTTTGCTGTGTCCCCTGCTTGAAGAAGATCTCCAAGGGCTTGAAACTGAACTTGCTTCCTGTTTTGAAGTCTGAGGGACACAAAGACTTCACCACCAGCTCCCCTGAACTTCCTTGCTGGGAGTTCTGACCTGCTCAGAGGTGCCTGCTGTTGTTTTGGACCTCTGGAGGCTGTTTGCCGCTGGGAGATGGGAAAAGTAACGCAACTTCGAGAAGCAAGACGCATCCGCACCTGTTTCCGATGCATCGCCAAAGAAATCGTCACAGCGCCTGCCCGCGGCTCCAGAAATCGCAGCACGCCCCATTGAGTGCACCGATCTCCGAAGTCCGAGATCACTGCACTGATTTCGAGGCAAGGCTTGCTGTGCGGCTGCAAAAATTCACACATCGTTCCGGATTGTCGCATCGCATCGATGCGCCAAGTTTGTCGCATCGTTGGGGGACGCAGTAAGACACCGACGCATCACCTCCCCATGCAGTAAGAAACCGACGCATCACCTCCTCTTCGGTAAGGAACTGACGCATCACCTCCCCTGCGCAGCAGTAAGGAACCAATGCATCACCTCCCCTGGAGCAAGGAACCGACGCATCACCTTCCCTGGGTGTAAGGAACCGACGCATCACCTTCCCTGCGACCCGTTTTGTTTGTTTGCATGACGCATCCAAGGTGTTTTGTGAGAAAAGTGTTGCATCTGCAATTTGCTTTGAACTGAACTATTTCTACCATCTGAAAGTCATATTTTTATTACTGTAGTGTGGAATTTTGTCGTTTGGTCTTGTTTTGGTTTAGATAAAGATTACTTATTTTTTCAAACTGGTGTGGTGTCCATTTGTAGTGTTTTCACTGTATTACTGTATGTATTCACAGATGCTTTATACACTGCCTCTGAGATAAGCCTGTCTGCTCGTGCCAAGCTACCAAGGGGGTGAGCAGGGGGTATTTTAGAAGTGTATCCCCCTTACCCTGACTAGAAGCAAGGGTCCCTATTTGGACAAAGGTACCTACCTCTGCCAACTAGAGACCCCCATTTCTAACAATGTGGAGTTGGACTTATTGTTTCACTGTACTTGATATTAGCTCTTTTCATAGACTAATTTCACAATGATTGAGTTAAGTTTATCAGAATGTAGAATAAAAGCTAATGAGAGAGGATTGAAACATTGTTTAACTGCAGAAAAAAATGGTACACATTTGATTGTTACACTAAAGATCTATGCCTTGAACTAATTAGCTATTATATTTAGTAGGATCATTTTAGGTGATTCACATTCAGATGTGAAGCTGGTCACACATTAAGATATTGTGAGGATCAAAACGAGATGTTCCCACATCCTCAATGATCATGTACTGAATTTATAGACTGTGAAAAGGTTTTGCATTTTGTGGTTTTTGGCTCACAGAGTTGCAGAAAGTAATGTGCCCATGGTGCTCTCAATGTCTAATGATTAAACATTTATGAGGACTTTAACTGAAGCTCATCTGAGGTTTCAAGGATTTGCAGGAGATTTTTTATTAGTGAAAGGTGAAGAAGTCTCTCTGATGAAGCAATTAAATTCACTGCATGACTGAACTGTGTTCTCCTGGGGTGTTGACAACTGATCATTAAAGTGTTTGGGATGTAGACCGGGGAGAAGAAACAATGTAACTTATCTTTATTTCAGTGGGCGAGTGCTGCATGCTTTTCAGACATACAAGGTGATGGAAGGACAGCTCAAATTAATCTCAGGCACTGGCAATTGCTCAGGGCTGCATTCCAGACCACACTGTGCCATTCCAGACAGTCTCTTGTAGTTTGACCCGAATATCCAGATGTGCATTCTGCACTCACTATCCCACAAAATGCAAGCTATACCTCAATGATGAGATCTAAGTAGGATGAAACAGGTCTGGGGCTGCTTGTGTTCCCACTTGCAGAAGATCTGGCCTGGCGGTTTAGGTTTGACTGTTTCTACTGAAGCAAGTTAAGACTCATTTGCATATGTCAGGTCTCTGTCTAGTGCCAGGGTGGGCAAAAAAAGATGGCCTGGAATGCGGCCCGAAGTGATCATCAGTGGTAGAGATTTATTCAAGCATTCCTTCCATCACATTGTTTATTGCATGCCCCTGAAAGGCACTGGATTGAAAGCACTGTGAAATGAGGTCCTTCAATTATTTAAAGGCACATCTGGAGAAACAGCTGTGCACATTTTTTTTAAAACACCCTGCTAATAGGTTTCATGCGTGCTGGGCATACCATTTCTATTAAGTGGAGGGAGTGTTTGAATTGATTATTCATCCTACATTTTACTTTTAGGAACAGATGTCCAAGCCAATATAGATGCCATACCATAACTTGCCATAATTAGGACCGTCAAGACACTTCGGTAATAGTGCTAATAATGGGAAATGATGCTGCTGGGCAGTTTCTACAAATACTAAACTTTAAAACACAGACCCCTGAAGAAGATACGAGTGCACCCCAACATCACACATTCTATTAAGCTAGAGCCCTTATGCTGCCATCAGTGCCCCTATGCAGCACTCCAATATCTAATATCATACTTGTTCCAGGCCTCAGTAATAACTAACCCCCCCAGGCTCTCCTCACAGCTTCTTCCAGCTGAAATTCATGATTCCTGTCGGACTATGCCCATTCCTCTGCTCTCAGACACAACCATTTCAGACAGATTACTGCTTCCCCATGCCACACTATTGATTCTCTGATCTTCCTTCCAAATTAACCTGTGCTCTCCTTGTAGCCCCTACCACACACCTCTTCACAACCTGCCATTTGTCGCCTCTTACGTTACTAAAAACTAGGGATGCGCGTAGTTGCAAAGGTTTTCAGATAATGTATGTTGCAAAATGAAAGCTTCTGGATGAAAAATCTGTACACATTTTCTGTCTTGGCTGGGTTGATTGGTGTCAAACTCATCTTGTAATTATTATCAATGCAGACAAAAAAATCTCCCTGAAGGTGAATTTCAACGAAAAAATATAGAACCATGGGGAACATCACAAAAGCTCAAGAATATAAAAGCTTCACTCACTCCTCCTAAAATGCACCTAAACTTGCAGGCTCCTGCAGAGCCTGACTGGGAATCAAAAGCAGGCCTCGCAAAAAAGTCCAAACCAGCCTCCACTCCCTTCCTGTCCTTTTCTTTCCAATCTGCTCTCTGTCTCGCTCCTTTTGCCTGCAATGCTTGCTACCATTAACCTGGAACAATGGGGACGGAGGCAGCAGCCATCGACCGTCAAAAAACAGACTCTCATGGTTCCAATTACTAGTGGATGCTGAGTCCTCCAGGCTCCAGCAGTAATCCGCTCTTGGTTGTTGCAGACGGTATTTCGCTGTAGACAGATGGAGAATGTCTGTAGCTGTACCCGGAGATTAATGAAAATGGCCAGTCGAGAAATACACATCAACATTGCTAACGCCTATAGCTCTCTGGTTGCCGAGACCTTTTGGCTTTGCCAATGCTTTTTTATCAGTTTAAGTTTGATTAAACGTGCTCAGGTCATCGTCGACACAATGCACAACACATACATGCAAGATTTTACAAGTAGAAAGTGGGAGATTTTGAAAAAGCTCTCAGGGAGTGCGTTTTCCCAATTGTCATACATTGAATCAGAGGCAATTTCAAACGGGAGACAGGTAAAATAAAGCCATTTTGGCTTCAAAATTTGGGAGTTTGCAGGTATGCACAAATCAGTCATGTGGGGTAAATCGGGAAAACATCCAAAAAAAAGTCCCTTAACCACATTTGTGGCAAATATAAAAAAAGACAGAAGAGTATTGAAAGTAAAGACAAAGATGAAGGAAACGACCAAGAGGCAGCTGGGGTACTTAGCAAAATAAGTAACAGGGGAAATAATCAGGGCACAAGTCCTAAAAAAAGAAGTGGGGGGACTAATCAGTATGCAAGTGACATCACAGCGTGTGGCATCATGGCGTGTGACATCACAGCACGTGACATCAACGCGCGTGACACCACAGGAAGTGGCATCACAAGAAGTGACATCAGATCTTAAGCCCTCGCATATATGTTTAACATGTCTATCATGAGTACAATGGAGCACATTTCGAGTACACAGGGAAACCCTCCTGATTGAGGCAGAAGATTCACACTTTTCTAAGGGACACATAAAACAATGTTGCCTTTTGTTAGCGTAAACTTCCTCTACCCATAGTGCTTTCCAAGAAACAATTGTGATATTTAAATTATTACAACACCTCCTCAGGGGTAGTATGCGTTATATAAATGCTATTTATTTTGTGTAAATACTGGGACAAACCAACACATCTGACATTCTTACAGTGCATGCATATCTCCTAAACAGAGCCTGAACAAAGTGAAAAGCTGCCTCTCTTAAGTATGGGTGAAGTGCTAACAAGGTGTGAGCCTTTGTTTCCCCTCTGCCGCATTTGCATGGAGTTGTGAGGCTCCAGACCGCTCCCAGCCAGGAGACTCGAACAGAAGGAGGCCTGATGACCCCTCAGATTGGGCCTTTGTTATTGGCCCAGCAGGAGTCTTAACTAAGAAAGCCCCCTCCGGCCTGCACGTTGTTGCGGACAGAAAGCAGACAACAACGTGCAGGCGCTGCTGAATGTGTCCCGGTGTGTGCAAATTACACCGGGACGAATTCAGCATATTTTTCAGTGGGGCCCAACTTCTTGGCAGGGTGGACGGCGTCCACCCTGTGAAAATAGTGGGTGGACGCCGTCCACCCGCATGTAACCCCGACTCATGCCCTGGAAATAATCATCTACAACCAGTAGGAGTGTAGGGAAATGTATTTCAAGAAGTCCAGAAGGCAGCGATGCTTCTGTATAACTGCAGGATTTAGCCGTGGTAAAGTACCATTTCATTTTTCACTCCCACTAATCTGGTTGTAGAGCGCCGGAGTGACAGGAAATTCCCAAGCCTGTCCCTTTAAGTGTGCCTGCTCAGGTTCTCACGCCATGTAACTGCTCCGTGGCAGCATAAATGGAAGCCAGTTTTCCCTAACCTCTCACGTCTGCTGCAACAGTCTTGTACACCCGGGTTGGGACATTGTAGTTTTGAAAGTAAGGTATTTGTGATATATTTGTATTAAATTATTATTGTTGGCATCCAGGACAGGTTTGTTGGTTGCAAGAAAAACGTTAGCCAGTTTACACCGTGGGAGCAGGGGATAGTGGAAATTAGTGCAAAGGACGTAAATACACTGCATTGCTAACAGATACCCCCCTACCCGTCAGCTCAACACTTTCAGACAGTCTGGGCTTCATAGCCTGCATTTTTTGTACAGCTTGGATTTTGCAATCTATACATAATAAAAAGCGGAACTTTCCAGTATGTGACTTGGTATTATCTAATCTGAATCCTTATGCTACCGTTAAAAGTGAACATGTGCAGCATTGTGAATGGGCAAAAGGGCAGAGTACTCCTCGGGCACAGGCACAGAGGGGAGCATTGTCTGGCAAGCGCATAAAAAACGGTGGCGTACCAGCAGTGGCATAGGATTTTAAAAATAAAAACGGCACTCGTTGCTACTTAAAACACCAGTGTTCTTGACGTGTGGAGGTACCGGTCACCCATTGCCAAAAATAAAAAAGTAGCCCTGAAACAATGCAGGAAAAATGGCTGCTGCGTATTTTAACTGTAGCTGACTGGTACGCTCGGGTTGGGCTAAACTCCGGAAGAGGCATGACGTATGCATGACCTTGACAAATGCGGAGAATGCAAAATGGAGTGACAATGGTGCCAGCAAATTGGAAGTCTGTAGGCTGTAAGCCCACAAAGCAGATACAGCATGTCTCGGTTTGAGACAGAGCATGTGCGTCGTCTAGAGCCGAGACCTAAAAACAACATACCGACATAACTCAAGCGGTAAACAACGTTTACTACGAAACATTTTCCCCGCAGGGAATTACAACGCGGTCGTTACAACGACTGCGTTGTAACCACGCATACCATTACTCCGCAAGTCGTAACAACGACTTGCGCAGGGGGCAGAAGGTGTTGGATTTAAAATCCAACACCTTCCCTACTGTCTGCACAGACTGGAGTTGGAATAGTAAATTATACTATTCCAACATCCAGTGCCCCCCTCCGCAAGTCGTCGTTACGACTTGCGGGGTAATGGTATGCGTGGTTACAGCGCGGTCATTGTAACGACCGCGTTGTAATTCCCTGCGGGGAAAAATAATGCGTGAAAAACAGGTATATTCAACTCAAGCCCATGATTATGATTTGTATAGAAAGAAATTTGAGATTTCCGAGAAAGGGAATCACTGAAGATATGGTTTAGAAATACAAATAATATTGGAAGGATATTCTCAATAAGCCTTCAATGACAGAATGGCATCCTTACAATTTGAGGTTTATGTTAAGCACGGCGTTTAAGATAATTAGTTTTGTCATTTTTCATGTTTGCTACTTGTAAATGCTTTATACGTTTTATAATTATGTAGTAGGATTCTTATCTCGTTGGACATAATTAAGTTTTTAAGCAAATCCTGACAAAATATTGGCTATAAACCGAGGGTCCTTTCTGTGTTGCTCTTCCTCTGGAGGCTCTTCGGGCATGTCAGTGGAGTTTATTATTCCATATTGATTACTTCTCACATTATGTGAATTTACAACAGCTCTCAAGTAAGAATGATATGTTTGAAAGCAACACTTACTTAATGATATGTAAATGTTAATGAGCAAAATAATACTTGCATAAATCAAAAGGATTTTTAAAAAAACATTGGAATGTGTTTTGGAATGAGCTGGGTAGTAAAACGGATTACTTTACTTGGCCATCTTTTTCTTTGCAGTACTAAACTTTTATAAGGATACATTGCACATAGTTGCAGAAGAGTTTTCAAAGTCTCAAGCACAGTTTTTCTACCTGGCTCTCTTAGGGCCATATGTATCAAAATGTTGTTTTGCGATTCTCAAATAGCGATTTTTTGCGAATCGCTATTTGAGAATCGCAAAACGCGATGTATGTAGGATTTGCAAAAACTTTTACGAAACCCACATATTCCTTAATTGCGAATCGCAAATTGCGATTCGCAATTAAGGAATACCTCCCCATTCATTCCTATGGGCCTAGAGGCCCATAGGAATGAATGGGGAGATTCGCAATTTGCGAGTACCCATTAGGTACTCGCAAATTGAGAATGCAATTTCAAGGATGCAGGGGTGTCAAAAGGACACCCTGTTGGACCCATGAAATAAGCATGGGTGCAGATGTGGCGCACATACATGCCCTAAGGGCATGTATGTGCGCCACATGGCACTTTGAAAAATGCCAAAAAGTGCATTTTTCAAAGAAATCGCAAATTACCACCAACCTGACGTTGGTGGTAATTTCACGATTCCTAAGCCAAAATCGCACAACTTGGGTACTTCCTACATTGCATTTAAGGAATCGCAATTTGCGATTCCTTAAATGCATCGTAAAATAGGGAATCGCAAATTTTGCGATTCCTTATTTTGCGAGTGGGTTTTCCTTTCATACATTGCACACAGCTAAATTGCGATCGCAAACGCTGAAATTCTGCGAATTTCAGCGTTTGCGATCGCAATTTAGCTTGATACATATGGCCCTTAGATGCAGCAGGATAAGTTTCGGGGGCTTGACAGACAAGGAGCGGTGGGAGGCAGTTTGAATAGCATATGTCAATATTAGGCTCAATGTGAGCATGTTCTAAGCTCTGTTCTGTAACAGACTTTGTAGCTAAATTGTGCTAGAGCATTGCCCACGAAACATGGATGCATATATGTTTTTGATCCCTTTCAACTTAGTTCCGTCTCTAATCTGAAAACCAATTGAAAAGCATCATTTCTGTTTGATGAAGGGGTGAATACTGAAAGACTTTAGGGGCTGAGGAAGGACAAGAGGTCTTCTAATAGAGCGGAGGTCAGCATTTCCCAATAGAAAAAGTGCAATTGTAAAAAATACGCATTGTTGCTTTGTACCTTAAGATATACATTAATGTAATAAAGATGGGAAAATACAGCAGAGTGTGGGTAAGTTCCCATCTGAAATTCGCAATGGTACATTACCCAAGCACCCGTGATGGCTAGTCTCCACACATCATGCGCAGAGCATCAAAAAGGCTCAAACTAATCGCATAGACACAAAGCTCTCATGAAAAGCCTACTTGGACCCATTTGGGATTACAGTGCCAGGAATGCTGCTCCTGAAAAGGATTGATCCTGAGAAACTAATTTCAAACTGTGCAGCTCTCACCTAAATTTCCCCAACTTACAACCTCTGGCCTAACTCTCCTGGAAAGAATCCTTCCTGTAACCACAGACCACCTTAAGATTATAAACAACTCTTCACCTCTTCGCCACAGCCCTGCTTCTTCCTGTATCTTACTCAATTGCATGTTACTCAAAGCTCACTATCCATAATGACAACCCCACCTCTTAAGCCAATTTTAATAGGCCCTAAGTTTTACAAATAGGGACTGGAAGGGAGTTTAAAAGTTTGGCAGACATTGCTGATGAAGACAATCCTCCTGAGCAAACCTGATCATAAGTATGTCTGTGCAGCGTGCATCTAGTGCAGCGTGCTTCTTAGAAGCAAAGGACATAACACAAGCTCCTGCATCCTCTCCAGTGCAGGGGGAGGGGGGGGCTCCAACCCTGTAGGGGCCCACACCCCTTCAGGGGCCCCCTTCTCAGCCAATGGCTAATGAATATATAAGATATGGAGACTCAGGGGGCTCCACATCTCATTCTGCAGAATGGCCACATCATTCTGTGTTACGCTACAGCTAGAAGCACTCACTAATTATCCATAAATTCTTTATAGACTTTGCGCATTTTTGACTGGTAAATCTTGCAGTTCTTTTCACACACTCTTCTAAAATATGCCATTGAGTCAATATCCACAAATAACCGAATGCTTCTGATTAAGAATCTCAATTTTTGGTAAATGATAATTACAAGTTCATACGTGGAGTTTGGAAGTAGTTCAAGTAACTTCCCTGACAATAATGGATGATAGATCAGCAGACTCCATCTTTGGAAACAATACAGCACATGACCTAAAAATGGAGGCAATTCATCATATCTAAGATTTTATCTGAAGAGACAAATGTCAAGAGCTTTGTCTGCCTTTTGAGGAAAAAAAATAACTTCCCTCAAAACCAGGTCTTTTAAAATGAGGTCTACTTTTTTACTTTTAAAAGAAACTCCTGGAGAGGAAATGTTTAGTTCAAAAGATGTATGAGGAAAAGGAAGTCAACCATCTAGGAGACAATACGTGCATTTTAATTAGCCAGAATGAAGGGTAACTTTAAAGGGGCCATCCAGTGTAAATAAAAAATAGTTTTTAGCCCAAGCCTGTGTCTCTAAAATCACCAACTATAAGCCTTTTCGAATGTTGGTTTATTGGATGATGCCAGCTTAGGTTTTGAGATATAATGGGACATAATTCACTGGATGGCCCCTTAAAATAATGCCAGCCTCTTACGTACCACACTTTATATACCTTTCAAAAGGTGGGACCCACTGTGACCCTATATTTTTGTTCAAGGATGGCAGGCATTAGACATATTACGTGGCTTGTGATCCTGCTGTACATTTATCTTTCTTCTAACCATTACTGACTTTCCATTTCCCCAATCTGCAACAAGGCTCAGTTGCTGCTGACATCTGGTGGAACTAGGACCAACTCAGCCTTTTGAGTCTCCGAGAATAATAAAGTCAGTGTCAATACAAGTTTGCATAGCTATCATTTACATCAAAGAGGACAAAACCTAGAACACTAATGATATATAACATATATATAAATACATAAATAGGTTCAACCTTTTTGAACATACATAAATATATATACATATATCCTTACACATTTTCGTGTCACAGCACATCCTAAGCAAGCTTGAAGGATTTACAGTCAGGGCAAACATTTGGCATGACTAAAATTAATAAAACTAGTCATGAATTGACACTGTTTACCGAAGTAAGAAACATGTTTTCCAATCAATTTTCTAGGAGTTCCTTTCAATGCCCTTCACTGCATTTTATCAATGTTTATCCTTCAAAACCTTTCTGCCATTTCGCTTTTGCAAAATGCTGTGCACATTTGCAGCTACATTAAGAAATAACAAAGTGTTTGAAGAGAAATATCTGCATTTTTAAAGCTGTTAGAGTGTGTTTTGTTGATATGCTTTTCATAGACCACATTCCATCAAAACAAAACCTGACGGTCTTGAAGGTAGCCTAGAGTGTCGTGGCCATGATTGGCGCTCATTGTAGAAAATAAGGGCCTTATTTAGAGTTGGGTCAGTGGAGGCCATGGCCTCCTCTCCCTGTAGAGGACTGACCATCTGATTTAAAGACCCCAACAGAGAAGAAGCAAACTCTGCAGCGGTGGTACTACTGGATGCATTGATCCTTTACCAAGAGGATGCCATGTTTGATGTGTCCATTCAGCAGAGTGGATTGTTTTTTTTTTAAAACAAACTTCCAAAGTGGGTGTTTGTTTACAGAAAAAGAAAAAAAAAACAATTTCCCTGACTCACAGTAAGTTGTCTTCCTGTGCATCATGGCCATTGCGCATTTTTTATTCACTGGACCCCTAGCCTCGAATGGCGGTCCTGGGAAGGGAAAAAACAGAAATGTTCATCCCACCATAGGGGAATGTGAATGCTAGTGGATGGGCTGTGAGATCAAGAGTTTATGTGAATGTAAACCTAGCACATCCTCAGACTATAAAGGAGATGGGCTAAGCCCGGATGTTGGCATCATGGTGCTCCAGCTCAACCAAAATCTAAATAACTCCCTAAGTCATCATTTAGGACTTTTTCTGTGAGCAAGTTTGGCTTCTTCCTGAAAATACAGGAGTAATTCATACTTTAGTCAGGGGTGAAAAAAATTAAAACTGTTGTTATTCGGGCCTTTAGAGTACAGGGCTAATGAAAGGAAAAAGTAGACTTAAGTGTCAAACCCAATTGGATTATGCCACATGACATATCAATATGAAGAAAAGTTCATGGAAAGTAGCACCTACATTTTGTAATTGCATTGTAATTGCATTTATATAGCGCTTACTACCACTGACGAGGCGTCGAAGCGCTTTTTCGGCGAGTAGCACGCTACTCCGGAACCCAAGAAGGATTAGTGTTGAATTAGTATAGTGAAATATGAAAGTAATTTGAGTGGTGGATAGGTTAGTCAGTTATTTGGATTCAGAAGATTACTGTCAGTGCCAAGCCCTGGTCATAATATAAATGGCGGTTGCATCACGTGACACAGAGGGAGGTGCACCAAGCCTGGAATTCCCCCAACACATAGGTAACGCTGCAGCATTGATGTAGAGCCAGCTGGGGTACAGAAGCGGTGGCTGACGAGGCACCCGGCAGTCAGAGGTATGGAGGGTTGAAGGGGAAAGAGGGATGCATGCAGTGACACATCGTACAGCCTCAGTTTGCAACAGGCGTGCATGCAAATTGATGACTCCTAATTCTGCCTCACTTTCTCATGCAGTTATCAAGATTTGTGCCAGAATCCACCCCTCTAGACAAGAAGTCTTCAAACCCTTTTAGTCATTCGCTTTTTATGCCCCCTCCATTTACCTTTCAAATGGCTCTCCTCTCATTGTATTGGAGACCTCCTGATATCCCTTTACTGAAATTGACCCCCTCAAAAGGTGCGGCATGCCCTGTGCTCCCACAAACACTCAAATCCTTTACTTTCCCAGCACTGGATACCATCCTCTCCAGTCTGTCGCAATCTTTCAGTCCCCAGGTACCCTTCGAGAACTCCAAATGTAAAAAATAAGTAAAATTAAAAAAAAAAAGTAAAGCAAATAATAATTACAACTGAAAAAATGTAAAACAATAAAGAAAATGTATTGGAGTTATAAATAATTTAAACCACAATTGTCTGGAAAACAAATCATTTATAGGGTAGAGTAAAATCAAACATTGTTTATACAGTTTATTTATAGAGTTTGGGGCTATTTACAAGAAAAAAGTGCATGCAGAGCATCATCCACCCCACTGCTACGCACTGCGTCCCATACCACGATAACCGGAACTTGTGGTCATCACGCTTGACATGGAAACACATTACACATAGAATCAAAACAAAGACAACGTCCTTCCAACCACACATCCTACATGGTGCAGCCTGCGACTCATGTAGGCAAGCACTTAATCAACCCACATAGGGGTAGTAAGCACTATATAAATACTGCAATACAATAAAATACAATGTAAATAATTATACATAAACAGAACAATGTTTAAAACCTTCAGGGTTGCGATGTAATAGCACTTTTGATGGAGTGACTCCTCATATTATGACTTGCTATTTAGTGACATATAACCTTTGAGAGTTAAAGTACACTCAAATCCAGTAACAATTACATGAGGACAAGTTAAAGATGGTAATGTCATAAAAGGTTTTCCATCCAGAAGGACGTGCAATTCCACTCTATGCACGATCATATGAAAACGTACGATTGTCACAATTTGAGCTGAAAACATGTACTGTACATGTTGCAGTGCCATTTGAGGCTGACATTAGGTTAATTCACATTATTTGGGGCATGCCAGTTGATTTTATAGGGTGTGGCTATTGCTTACTCGCTCTATGTGTCTATGGTTTATTTCTCGTTGTGCTTCCTTCAGCTTTGAATATGTCTAATTTGGAGCATGGGTTATTGCCATAAATGGGTTACAACCAGATATGGGGTAATAAACATATACATTAATACCACTCATTGTTGATTACACAGTTCTAGTAATTTCCAGCGATAATTTCAATGCTGGAGATTATCAAAATTTACACCATACTGAAAATGAAGGCTCGGAAGTGGGCCTTGGTGGCAAAGGGTCTTGATTAGGGTTGAACAGCTCATGCTTGCTGTAGAAATGGGCAGCGGAGAATGCTTTATTTGTCCTTAGTGGATTTTTAATAATCTATTAAATTTCCATTGCCATGGAGTCATCAACAATCTATTCAAATGTGCAGAATTCATTCTGAAGTACGAAAGTGCAACGGCAGCACATTAATAAAAGTGTGTGTCCGAATTTCTGTGGAGATACTCCGAATGCGCCAATGCAAAAGTAACACCCGTAGATTAAAATGCTACTGCAGAAGAATTTATACGGACCAATGTGGTGGTGGTGGAGAAGAAACCACACTTCTAGGGTTGTGGGACCTGTTGCAAAGGCTGGTGGCGTGTGCCGCCAACCATATGGTCTTCGAGGGGGGTGAGGGGGAGCAGACGACCTCTGTGAAGGAGAAGTCTCTTTTGTCTCTCACTGTGAGAGCTGTAGCTCATGGGGTTGGGAATGGCTACTTCAGGAAGTGTAACCACGCGCGGTGGGGTGGGAGGGGGTGCTTTCTTAGTGCCTGTTCTTTAGCTCCCTTTTATGGAATACTTTGCTGGGGACAGTAATGCTCCGAGCACATTTAGCAATATTTATAGTATTATTTTACATATTGCTTCATCTGTCAAAAGACACAAAAAGGGCAAGAACTCACATGCTTCGAATTTAATGTTTCAATTACTGTACCATGAAGACTGCCATTGGTCATTATAAAAAAGATGAATATCTTGACATCACCTACGCATCCCTAAAAATAATGTCAGTCTTTATCACTCGTTGTCGAAGTGTAACTGTTTTACGTTTCTTGGGTACACCTCACTGGTAGAGTGCTTCTCTACAACAGTGGTGGCTACATAACTTAGACACAATACTTTAAACATGTAAGGCGCCTATTACCGTAAGAAAACTTCAAAATCCATATTGGATTTAGGACTGTATGATTAATTTTTGGAACTCTCTTTGTTGTGATTGGAAGTGTACCCAAGAGCTGAATTTGTAAAAACGTTGTCTTTCTTCAAAAACCAGTAAGCTTGAAGACAAAATCTCAGTTGTAATCCTGCCGCTTCCTCTGAGGTTTTGGTATCTGTCTTCTGCCGGAATACATACTGCCATCTTCCAGATCAATATGCGTATCCAAACTCAGAAATTAATAAGCAGTTTGCCTTACTTACCATGTACACCAGCGGTCTGCAACCAGTAGCTCGTGAGCTACTGTAGGTCTCCAGCTACCTCTGAGAAGCTCACCTGTGTGCAGCCCAGCTTAATAAATCGGAAAGCTTTTGCTTGGTTGAATTAATATACATATAACAAAATTGAGATTATACAACACTAATAATATTAGTCGCTCTCAATGCGTTTCATCAGTAGCTCTCAGTACAGAAAAAGTTGGAGACCCCTGATGTACACCTTGCTCTCAACCTACAGAAGTGTCTCTGACACTGGGCTCTGACCTACTGCAAGTATTAATTCCACGGCCAATGGTCTATCTGCCTGGTGCTAGACAATCTACTATTTCTAGCTCTGGCGCAAAGTTGTCATGATGAAGCAGTCAAAGATGAAGTTGCAGAAAACAGTTTATTCGGATTACAGACTGCACATGCAGTGCAAGTGTCCTGGATAGATAGGATAGGTCTGCCAACTTCAAGACAACTGGACATTGGAGAATCATAGGAGCAGTGCACTGCTGAAACAGACACAAGAATACCCTACAGATCGAATACATCACCTCCTCATTAGACAGGCATGAGAAAAAACAAATATGTATTTGTATACAAAAAGGAGCTATGAAAATAAAGAAAACTGGAACCGAATCACAATAACAAACCTTCCCCTTCAAACTATACATGAGAAGACAGAAAGAAAAATTAAATAAAAGCAGGTTGCAATGTAATACTAACAGTAAAAGAATGTTATAGAAGGACAGAGAATGTTTTAATAGAGAACTAAAGTAATTGCTGGTGACCAAATGGTTAGCCAGTCCCAAGAACCACGTCTTTCTGGCTCACAGGCTTCAAATGTAAACAAAGTAAACTACTTCTAATCAACACTAAACAAATATGTCCAAATTCTTCAATTGCGTTCCTTTATTGAAGTCTTGAATATATAAATCTTTAATGTTCAAACGTGATGTTGCTGAAAATATGTCTACAGCGCATTACAATTCAGGATCACAGTAAACAATGATATCCCGCTTCATCATAGACCCAATTCATTTCGGGCAAAACCCTTCGTCAGGGGTACCTGTAATATAACGTTTGAAAAGCTATCAGGACGGTTCATGGGAACTATCAAACCACATATAAATGTTATGGCCAATGTCTATACCGACGAATGCTGACCATGCAACAAAATGTGCGACTCAAAAGCGCAATTGTAGTGCTTTCCCAAGAAAAAAACGTTGAACCAGTGCCAAAAAGAAAATCAATAGTGCTAAAAGTACAGCAATTTGCTGTGAGGCATAACTTTAAACCAAGATAAGCAAACGCACTTCCAGTGACTGACTTGGTCAAATGTGACTATGCAAATAATAAATGTGCCCAAGTCATGAAAGAGTGCTTGACCGACACAGAATTACGCAAAATAAGTGCAAAACATTCACATTACTCCAACATTTGAAGAAACCAGTATTTTAAAAAACTAGAGTGCCCGTATGCAAAGACATGCAAAATTGTGACCTTGAGACCCGATGTATCCAAATACATTCCCATGTAAGATTACAACTGAATATGCATGGCGATACCTGAAAATGTGTGTCGACGGCTGACAAGAGTTGGCTGCTTTCCATGAGTGTGTGTACATGTCTGGAAGGGCAACCCACCACCAATCTTGACCACAGCAGGCCATGAGTATCCCTGTATTCAAACTGAGAAAGTCAAATCAAAAATGCCGATATCAATGCTGATTTTGGCCTTCCCACACAAGAGGGAGAGTTGGGGCTTGGCTATAAAGGAGGCAGGATCAAAGAACACCTAATATTGTAATTGCATTTATATAGCGGTTCCAACCCTGACAAGGCGTCAAATTGCTTTTTTCGGTGAGTAGCACGCTAATCCGGAGCCCAAAAAAGATTAGTGGTGAATTAGTATGGGGAAATATGAAATTAATTTGAGCAGTGGACATGTGAGTCTGTTATTTGGATTGAAAAGGATAGTGGAGGGATAGAAGAGGGAAGGATTTGCATTTATATAGCACTTGCTACCCCTGATGAGGTGTTGAAGTGCCTTGTGGTGAGTAGCACGCTACTCCAGAACCCAAAAAGGATTAGTGGTGAATTAGTATAAGGAAATATGAAATTAATTTGAATGGTGGACGTTAGTCTGTTATTTGGATTGAAAAGGATAGTGGAGGGATAGAAGAGGGAAGGATTTGCATTTATATAGCGCTTTCTACCCCTGATGAGGTGTTGAACCGCTATTCGGCGGGTAGCCCACTACTCCGGAACCCAAACAGGATTAGTGGGGAATTAGTATAAGGAAATATGAAATTAATTTGAGTGGTGGACATGTTAGTCTGTTATTTGGATTGAAAAGGAATAGTGGAGGGATAGAAGAGGGACGGTTCTAGAAAGGGGTTTTCAGGGTTCTTGTTGGATTTCATAGCAGTAGGAGGGGGTTTGGGGTGAGTAAAGGGGAGCTGGAGGGGGAAGAGTCAGGGGGAAGGGTTTAGAAAGACTTGTTTGGGAGATCTGAATAGTAAAAGAGGTATGAGATGATGCAAGGAGGGAAGAGTATAGAAAGGGTTATTTTTGAGATAATAGTAGTAGAATGGGGTTTGGGATGAGTCAGAGATTGGAGGCAGAGGACATATAGAGAGAGGTATAGGGTGAGAAATAGGGTAGTGCATTGGACAGAGTAGTAGAATGAGGTTTGAGATGAGTCGGTGGAGGCAGAGGATATATTGTGAGAGGAATAGCATGAGATATAGGGTAGTGCACTGGAGATGTTGAATTAGAAAGCAAAGTAATAAATATAAAGATACATCAGTACATGGAAGGTATATATATATATATATATATATATATATATATATATATATATATATATATATATATATATATATATATATTCACTGAAAAAACCATAGGTTTTAGGGACAGTTATAGTTAGTTGGACATTTCACTCGTACAAAACCCATGAAATTCCCCGTTATAGTTAGTTCAGCTAACTATAACTCGCGCCCCGCAATGCACTGCTGATGACGTCACATATTACATCACTCATGACATGGTCAGTGACATCACTGATGACATCACTGATGACATCATCCACGTGATAATCTCATGCACCTCCTCACACCCTAATATAACCTTTGATACACCCACTCTAAATTACAGACTGCCATTCGCAAAACCATAGACACTCCAACACCAATAACTACATACCCACTCACTGATTCTTAGGTCTACGCACACATCCACTCACTCACCCGTACAGTCACTCATACTTACGGTCACTCAGTACAGGACTATCATATGCACTCATACTCCTATATAGACACTCAAACACTGCCACTCATCCATAGAGGTGCTCACACACCTAGTCAGTCATGCAAATAATTAAACACACTACCATTTACTCACCTATACAGTTATACACACACCAGCTCACTTAATTATACAAATACTAGCACATTGTTACGCTCTTATACAATCACTGATACAAGCACACACTCATCCATACAGCCACTATCACAATCACTCACTCTCGCTTATAGCTATTTATATCCTCCTTCACACATATATACTGGCTTTCACATATGTAGTTACTCACACATGTACCACTGGGACATACATTCACTCACTAACACACTCTTACACACACTTACCCACCCATACAGTCTATCACAGATGCACTCTTGAAACCATCCACCCAGTGAATCACCCACTCACACATCTATGCACAGAGTCGCACACACCCCACCCACACAAACACTCAGGCACCCATACAGATACTCAGACAACCAATCAATAACTCATATAGACACTCATGTAGCTATTCACAAACCCATGCAGCCACTTACACAGCAACAGACAGACAGATACAGACATTCACCCAGTTTAGTCACTAACCCATGCATTCAGTAAGATACGTTAAATCACTCACTTATAGAGTCAGTCACGCACCTACTAAATCATCCATACAGACACTTACACACCCACTCATTCTTCAATACGTCTTTTCCTATATATATTAAAAATATTTCAACTTTACAGAAACACACAGTCACTGGATGATGTCATCAGTGATGTCATTTGAGATGTCATCAGTGATGTCATCAGTGATGTCACTGACCATGTCATGAGTGATGTAATATGTGACACCATCAGCAGTGCATTGCGGGGCGCGAGTTATAGTTAGCTGAACTAACTATAACGGGGGAATTTCACGGGTTTTGTACGAGTGAAATGTCCAACTAACTATAACTGTCCCTAAAACCTATGGTTTTTTCAGTGAATTTCAAAGGTTTTTTAAATGCTAATTTTTAACTATAACATATCTGAAACCTATGGTTTTTTGAGTGAATTTCAAAGGTTTTTTAAATGCTAATTCCTAACTATAACATGTCTGAAACCTACGGTTTTTTCAGTGAATTTCAAAGGTTTTGTAAATGACAATTTTTCCTTATTAATCTTCCCCAGCACAACTTCAGGTTGCTCCCTGGCCGATTTGAGGTTACCCGCGTCCCTGCTCGCTAGTGGGCCCCGGTAAGGTATTCTGAATCCTTCCATGAACCCCTCTGCTAGGAGCAGTCTGTCCTTGGTGTTCGGATACTCGCGGATGAGGGGGAGGAGGTTTGAAATGATGATAGGGGACGGACCCTTGGCCATGTGTGGGTTGGAAGACCTGCCCCTAGAAGGCAAGCCGGGGACGTCACTGCTGGGAGGGGGTGGGAGGGGCGGAAGGGGGAGGCTGGACAGTGAAGATTGTCTATTTATCTTGCCTTCCCGGCAGAGATAAGGGGCCCTCCCGCTTGTTACAGGAAGAGGCAGGATGGGTGGCCCCGCATTTGCTACAGGTATGGGAGAACCTGCATGCTTTGCCCCAGGAGCAGGACCCTGCGTTGTATAACCTGCAGGTTCCATTGTGCACTGTTTTACCTCCATTCTTTCGGCCACCTCCTCGGCCACCCCGAAAGGACTTGTTGAACTGACCCTTCGACTCCTGCTTCTGACCCCTGGGCTTGTCACCCCCACTGTTGTTTGTGGTGATCTTGTCTTTCCCTTCCACTGTGCGCTTTCCCATGTGCTTAACCCAGAGCCTCACCTCCATTTGGTCCCACTCCAGTTCGGGACACATAGCCATCTTTTTTCTGAATTCACAGTCATAGTGGTACCATCCCATCCCCCCGCTTGTCCCAGCCTCGTTGGTGATAATGCTGGCATACTGAAACAACCCCGGCCCCTGTTCTGGGTATTTTTCCATTATCACTGCAGCCAGGATGGCAAAAGCTTGTCCCCATGTTACAATGTTCTTCTCCGGCCAAGCTTGGAATCGTACCTTTTGTCCTCCTCCTTACCCCCCATCTTTCTTGTGTCAACCCCCTCTGCACCGTGCATGAGCAGGGTGAATATATCAATGAACTCTCACCTCCAAATCCCCTCTTTTGGCCGCTGTGGGAACCTCCAACCCCAGAGAGCACCGCCCCGAGACCATTGGCGCCATTGTGACTAGTGGCTTGGACACCCCGGCTGCGTTGGGCAGTTCTGAGGGGCGTGTGGGAGCGCTGGCTACCTTAGGCGCGGTGGGCGGGGTCCCCACCGGGAGTGGTACCGAGCTGGCGGGGGCACTTGCTGGAGACGAAGTGGCCCCCACCACCGGATGCTGCCCAACTTGTTCTGCTGGGCTGCTGGTTGACGCCTTGTCGCCCTGGGAGAGGGCTGCGCTTGCCGTGCTGGCGCCCCCTCCCCAAACCTGCGTGATGGACGGGACCCCAAGCGCACCCCCGGAGGAGCCGGCACCGCCCCTCCCCCACTGTTCGAGCTGGCCCCCGCAAGGCCTGCTCTGACCTCGGCCATGAAGCTCCTCAAAGAGTCTGTGAGCTTACCCAAGTCCTCAGTTGTTGCGTAGCTCGCAGGGAGCGGGTTGCTGGCCGGGGGAATGACTGGCCCGGGTGCCGGGGGCGGAGGAACGGGCAGCGGGATGGCAGGAATACGAGGGGTGGTCATGGCCCGACTCCTGCTTGGCAGCGGGTCTGCCGGGAAGTCCTTTACTGTGGGCCTGCGTGTCCTCTTGGACCTAGTGGGGCCTGCCTCTTCAATGTGCTCCTGCTCTGTGGTCGGGGACGCGTTGGCGAATCCCGAGTCCTCCGGATTATTGGCCTTCAGAAGTTCTGTGGCCCAAGCCAATCCCTTGGTCTTGGCCATGGCGAGGAAGGCTGCGATCTGCGCTTCTTGTGAGGTGCCTGGCTGGGTTTCATCGACTTGGGACATCAGCGAGAATAGAGGGGGGAACCCTGACTATCCATCCTGCCCTCCTGCGACTGGCGGCTCAATCTGGAAGAAAATTAACATTTAAGCCACTCTGCCCAACACTGGTTGCCAGGCCTGTCCTGCCTCTGTGCAGGTGCGCAGCCGCTGCGTCCCCCACCTAGTATCGTACTTACTTCAGCCCGGTAGGCTATCAATCTTTTGGTGGCGACGCTCGGATGGGTGCCGCACTGGACTCTGTGAGTGGAGATGAAGATAGAGGTGAGTAAATCTCCACTAAACCCCCCGTGCCCCTGCCCTCAGGGCCCCGGCACCCTCCCCAGCTCCGTGGAGCGGGGAAGCACCCAATTCTCGCCGCCACTAGCCATGATCAATGGTCCGCCGTCCTGCGGGAGAGAAAAAAGGGGGGGGGGACAGAACTGCTCCCTCTCCCTGCAGGTTGGGCCTAACTTACGCTCTGCGGCTTGCTCCTCCTAGGTCTCCCCATGCACCCATACCTGCTACGTGATCGTTTCCCCCTGGGCAATCGGTTCCTGGCTGCGCCGAACGTCCAATTCTGTCCTGCTTGTGGAGACAAAACATGGGTGAGGAGTGTTCTGTCGCACTGCTGACATTCCCTGTTGTCAGTTGACCAGTGCCAACTCCCTGACCTGGGGCTCTTGAGGCGCCCCACCCCTCGGACCCTCCTGTTGTGGACTCCCTCCCAAGACGCCACCTCGTGCCCCTGGTGGTCCAAATCTTTTGTTACCTTTCGCCCACGTCGTCCGACTGCGCGGGCCGCGCTTGTCCCTTAGTGTTTGGGCGGTGCCTCAGGGGGGTGGGGGGGCGAGCGTACCGCTGAAAAACAAAGAGGCGCGGAGTGAGGCATGGCAAAACAAAACACTCCACAATACTATGCGGGGGGGGGCCCATCGGTGTTACAGCCGCAGGCCCCTGCACAGTTTGGCGCCCGAGGGAAGCTCCACCTGGGGCCACTTCTCCTGCCTTGCTGGCTCTCATCTCTCCCCTGGTTGCGCTTACATGCACACCCCTTGTGTCGGACGACCCCCTACCTTGTCGGCTAGCAGCGGGCTTTGCGAGGCGATGTTGAGCCTCGCCTAGACTCGAACTGGGTTCCCCAGCTCCGGAATCGGCAGCTCTACCCAATATGCCAAGTCCTCTACGAGTTGACGGGCACGCCACCCCCGGGCAACTCGCATGTGCTAGGTCCCACGGAGTGTCCCTAAGTGCGGCGCGTAGCGTGACCAAACGCGGCGCCGCTGGGTCACGAGCGGTGCGGGAAGGAGGCCTGGTGGTACCAAGACGCGGCAGCGCTGCGGGGTTATCGGGTCCCGATCGCTGCGCGTCCCCGCTGGGCCACTATATGCAGGTGCAGGGAACGCGAACCGTGCTGTGGCCCTGGCATCGACTGGGAGTCCCCGCGGGGGGGCCCAGGCCCCGCAGTACGCGCCAGCCGGGGACACCGGGAGGAGCGGCGGAGCCACACGGGGACTCGCTGTGCCCCGCAACCTCCCCGCATGTCGGCTGGGGGCCTGCCTGCCTCCCCGTAGGGCAGCAGCAGAAACGCACAGGGAATCCAGGCAAAGCCCACTGCCCAGGGGAGCAGCGGGAGGACTGGGGCAGTACCCACTACCCTGGGGAGACTGAGGCAGCGCTCACTGCCCTAGGGATCAGAGGGGGACCAGGCGTCACTCACTGCCCTAGAGATCAGGGGGGGACTGAGGCAGCACTCAGTGCCTTGGGGAGCAGAGGGGAGGCTGGGGCAGCACTGGTAGGGTTAGGACCCTTGTACTGCAGGAAACTATGCCGTCGGAGGCACAGGACTTACCCCTGAGCTGGAGCTCCCGAGTGGTGGCGGTGGAGGGCGGCGGGTGGTGGGAGGCAGGCGAGGCCATGTGCAGGGCCGCAAGCGCCGGGAAAGTGAGGCACTGCTGGCAGGACAGAGGGTCTCCGGCTGTCCATGCTGGCGCTTAGGCAGCAGCGCCTGCCCTACCCCACAGATACTCGCGGGGCAAGCGCCGCCCATGCCGCCAGCTGTACTGACGCTCACCGGGTGAAGCGCCGTGCCCGGGAGCCCTCTTGCCCCCGAGTTGACTCAAACCAACCGCCGATCGCACTGCTGACCCAGCCGCCTCCCTCAGCGGCCCGCCGGAGCAGGCCGGGGCTAACCCCTGATTGAGAGAGCGGCGAGGCGTGGGGCTCCCAGCTCGCTGTGAGGGATCTCCTGGGAACGCTGGGGCAGCAGGGCGCCTCGGGACGAGCGCGTCCCCATGCTGCGGCCGGAGATCCCCCTGCCCTGGGGACGGCCCCCAGCAGGCCGCGTGCCAGCTGACTCGCCAACTGTCCCTCGGCGACCTGATGAGCTGGGGGGCGGTGCATCTCGGCATGGCCCCGTGAGACCAACGCCCAGTGGACCAATGCCGGTGGTCAGCTGCCAGCAGGCCCGGTGGAAACCGGACCCCGTGCTCCGCGCTGGGCCCTGCGTGGCCAGCAAGAGACCAACGCCCAGGAGACACAAGCCGGTGGTCGGCTGCCAGCAGGCCCGGTGGAGCCCGGACCCCGTGCTCCGCGCTGGGCCCATGCGTGGCCTGCATGTCCGGAGCCCCCTCCCGCCCCCCTTCCCCTGCGGGGAGCCCGGAGGGGGAGGGAGGGAGGCGACGATGAGGCGGGTCCTCGACGCTTGCTGGACGCGGCCTGTCGCCCGGCCCGGGATCAGAAGCCACACGCCCGGGCAAGGGCTTGCACCCTCACAATAAAGGAAGATGCTCTGACTGAGCAGGCCGGGCTTCAGGGGGAGATCTCCCGGCAAGTGGGTGGGTGGGGAAGGCCGGAGCGACCCCGCCGATAATGGCTGGGCGAGGACCCCGGACCGAGCACGCTGCGTCGTGCCCAGGGACAGCAAGACCTTGCAGCCCCACGCGCCCCGTCATAGCCTGAGCCCTCGAGGAGCTGTCCTCCCCCCCCTAGAGCGGGTGCCAGAGCCTGGATATGGCCTGGCGCCCCTGCGTAGGGGGACTGGGGGGGAGGAGTAAACTCACCAGGGAGCGCTCGGCAGGGCTGGACAGCGAGGCGGGCAGCGGTCAGGAGAGACGGTGTGTCCGGCGCGAAAAGAGGAAGAAAAGTGGTGGGGGAGGCTATATACCCTCCCCCTATCCTCGCGCCCCCCCGGAAGTGACGCTGCCTCGCGCGTCACCACCGGGCGGGGGGGGGACTCCTCCCCCGAGTCCCTGCCCACCTGAGGAGGGGGGGGGTGCCCAGATGTTACTAGAGGGCTGCCCTCCTTAGTGGCCCCCTGCGGGGGCCTCGGACAGCCGCATTACATCAGTGTCAGACTGGCTTTCCAAGATGGCTACTTTTGGGAAGACTGGGCACAGGGTCTTTGAAATAGACAGGCTTTATTTAAGACACATGTAAACGACCCTTGGCCTGCCTGTGATCCTCAGCAACTCACTACAAACTCCAGCTTCTCAGACTCCACAAGCCAGTGCATTACGCTCTAATCTGTGTGCCTCAGAGGCTCTTGTACATTGAAATGCGTCACCAACCAGCAGTCTATTACTGCAAGAGGCAAATGCACACTAGTCTTCTAAACTGTGCGCATCAGTGATTACACCATCAGCTGTGCGTGGTCATTTGTTTCTCACCTCTCGCCATATGCGCATGAACCTCCTACCATTACGCTGTGTGCATCAACTTAGCTTCGTGCCGCAACAGTTACAATCATGGCACGATTCAATACTACAAAATTACGCCGTTCCTCAGTGCGCCAAATAAAACACTGGTATTGCTAGGGTACAACGCCCAGCATAACAGCGCAGAGGACGTCAGACAACAACGTATCCTCAATAACCAACCCAACGTGGAAAGACAAAACGCATTGCGTCACAGTAGGATTACGCAGGCAGTGACGTTGCTAAAGTGGATGATCGATTCCACATCACTGCAGGTCTCCAGCGGCGATCCTTGATTCTGCCGGTGGTCACCCACGAGGTTGTCTTTTGAAACTTCAAAAGATCACAACATCAGTAAGCCTGAATGTATCCACACCTTCAGGGTTCGAAAGATGCCCCCGAATACCACCAGGCCAGCACTTACACCGAGGCCCGACTAGTGCCCCCAAACCCTCCCAGTAATCAGACGCTCATCATAAGGATCACGCCACCACTATAGCGAGTTTAGCAGTACTAACTGTGAGGTAATTCTCCCACACTGATTTGCTCAGGTCGCATCTCCCAAGCCTCTCATTATGGACACTCAGTTCAGAACCATATCGCTTGCACTTTGTTTTGTTCCTCAGATAGGATCACCATAAATTAAGCTTCTTAACCAGGGGTCACCTTCGGTTAAAGCAATTGTGTCACCGACATCAGCACGCAATTGAATTCCAGCATGCCAAATACATCTTCACCCTCAAGGTCATGTTCCTTCAGGTCCCATACTCGTCACCATTTTTGGAAAGACCTGGCAAAGGGTCTTTGAAATAGACAGGCTTTATTTAAGACACATGCACACAACCCCTGACCTGCCTGTGATCCTCAGCAACTGACTACAGACTCGAGCTTTTCAGAATCCACAAGCCGGATTCCAAAAGTGGAAGCCACAGTTGCTAGGGATCCATGATACAGCAACAGGGACTCATACTAAGAACATAACAGCCACCAAGTAATGCAATGCTACCAGAATCTAATATGCACATGCATGGGAGAGTATTACAATGTGGATACCTGACCTGCACATCATGCCTGCCAGAAAGTGACACAGGGTTGGACTGGGACAGGGGTTGGACTGAGACAGAAAATAGGCCAGGACACTAAATTCTGGGAACTGTGAAGTGGAAGCATCGCAGATGTGGGGACTGCACATACATGAGGCAAGCACAAGAACAACCTTATAAAGCAGTACTGCACGAGGCAGAAATAAGAACAACACATTTACTTTCTATGAGAAACAGGGAAGAGGTGCAACGAAGATAAATAGCCCTTGAGAATGGAATCATAGGATTAAAATGTACCCGCTGGAGGCTGCCAATCTGAGTCAGACCCTTGCTGGTATAAGTTCCACCAGCCTATCTATGCACCTGTGAAATGTCTGACTGATACCAGACTGCCTGCATGATGCTAGTCCCTGGTGTTCTATGCCACACTCTCTGCTTGGCCTTGAATCTCTTTCCATTAGCATCCATGCCAAGTGCCGTGCATCACGTTATACTAACATTTCAGTGCCTCTCCCTGCATAATCCAACTGAAATGCAATGTCATACAGTTAAAGGTCTCCAGCATCTGCCTTATTGCTCCAGGAGCTCTCTGTAAGTCAGTACTGGAGCAGTTAGCCTACAGTGCTCCAGGTCGTGGAGGCAGTGAGAGAGCCTCACCCTGGGTTCAAGGAGAGGTTGCTGTGGATGCAGGAAGGTGAGAGCTTGTTGTGATCATGTGGTCAGGGTATTATTAGCTCCTCGTCACCCTCTGCTGTGATTGGGGTGCAGCTAGCAGCCATAGGCATTGTCCTGAAATCAGACACTCTGAGTCTCCAACTGAGAGTTGTTGGTGATCGTGGTGGACTGGCTCTCAGGTGGCCAAACGGGCTTTGGGGGGTGGCTGAGGGACGTTGTGTTGTCTTCCTGGTCCCATACTGGGCCGCAGTGTATTTTCCCCCACTCAGAACTTTTGTTTTGCATGTCAACATCTGAGATGAATTGTAAGGACCAGTATACTGAAGTTAATGCAGCAATGAAGAGCTGTTTTGCTTGCTTGCCTGATAGTTGTGAACTGAAGGTCTGAAGAAGTGAGCTGCTGCTGTAGCTAAAGCCATCTGCTTTCATGTAATTTTCTCCCTGCATCTAATCAACAGGGACATGTTTGGGCCATTTTCAGCATGAACCCGAATGTTGCCATTTATGTAAGCGCATCTATAATAGCCATGCACATTACATGCTTCTTTGCTTTACTTTTATAGTGTCTCAGATAACATTTACTCTACAATGTGCCTGTTAAAAAGATCAGACGTTGTTTGTTTTGATTGAGCTCTTACGCCTGTCATGTGCAGGGGGCACCTATCTGTAGCAGTTAACAGAGAGTTTCTTTTTTGCTCTTTCTTGTTGGGAACGGAATACAACAATCCCCATAAAAAATCCTCATATGCTGTATAAAATGACATGTACGGGGCAGTAGCAGCCGGGACAGATCGGGTGTGGTGGGGCGGGCTGGGGGAGGCTGGAACATGAAGCAGCCAGGCTCCCTCCCCTAAGCCAATCACAACGCTGCAATGCAGCGTTGTGATTGGTCTGAGCGCCGTGGATCGGCGCTCAGCCAGGGAATGGGGGCCTGGGCATGTTCTCCACGCAGGCTGTAATGCAACCTGCATGGAGAACATGCGAAGTGTGCATGACTGTTCAACCAATACGAGAGGGCCGGCCAACCAGTCACTGCACACTTGGAGTGGGCAAACCACTCCTCCCCTGCTCTTAGAGCAGAGCAGCCCCGCCCACCCCGCAAAGCTGCGCAGCAGGAACAAATACAATGATAATAACCTCAAGTTATTATCATTGTATTTATTCTTTCCTTCACTGCTTTGCAGCAGGGGGGCAACGCTCCTCCACCTTAGCGGAGGAGCCGCCACTGGTACGGGGTGGTGTCAAGGCTTGTAACCATTTGTGGTATTTTGAAATCAAGTTTTACACTGTGTAACTCATGCTAGCTAGATATCCCACTACTCTTTTAAGCATATGTCTTTTCCTTGCGACTGGACAAGTGTTAAGTGTGGTTTAATTGACACTGGAAAAAAACAGACCTACCAAACTTGCTTGACTTATTACATGTGCATAAGAGTTTTGTGTGCTCTGTACATGGTGTTCTCACGATACCATTTCAGTTAGCATTTGAGCTGGGTTGACATACACTCTTCTGAGATATGTTCTGTACCATATCCTGTGTGTTAGGGATCAGGGTGATATTTACAACCAGTTGAAGGTGCTAAGATGTCTGCACATAATTGTCTGTTCAGCACAGTTGTACCTTGACGCTTTACAATTTTTGATCTTTGCAGTTTCACGCTTTGTCTTCTAGGCTTTTTCTTTACGTTGCACTGTGAGAAACTGAGCTGGAAATTTTTGGTATAGTTTTTTTTTTAAACAGGAGTAACAAGCAACATTGTGTCTTTTTGTATGTCCTTATACACTCCGCTACAATGTTATACCTTAGAACGTGCATGACAAAAAGCAGGAGGAAACTGGCGCCTAGGTAGGTTGAGGAGAGCTGCTCCTTGTTGGGCCACGCCTCTTCTTGTTCCTGTGGTGACGTCTTCACATTCAGTGGAAGGCCCTTTGAAAAGGGTAACTGGTCAACTTTCAGTTGCCTATTTCGGCATTTGGTTGTTAAAACTGGTACAAATGAGATGGAATCTTTGACTAGACAGTATTACCATGTATACAAATTACAAAATAATGAAGTAAATACTATTAAAAACATGTGCTGAAGCATGCAGCATAATTTCCCTTTCTTTGACGCGTAATTTAGTCAACCCTTCCACATAATTTGGCACTCCGTTGCCGGATAATTCCGGGGACCCTGGTGATCATTCTAGCCTGAGGTTCCTGTGAACCATTTGCATCCTTCTTCATCAATATATTTTACCATCCTGTTGTTTCTATGTTCCTTTGGCATCTTGCTTATACTGTTTTGTCTGTACAGGCTCTGCATTTTGTTTCCTGGGAATGTTGTGTAATCTGCTCAGCCAGATACGTGCAAATTCTATCCGGCTACCATATTTGGTCATTCACCCTCTGCAGTGAGGGCATTGTTTGCGTCCTAGAGTCAGGTTAGTTGTATGAGATTGTGTGACTGAAGGGCAGTTGGATAATCCTTGTAAATATTGTCCCTATCATAGCAAGTTGCACAGGAACCAGTGTTTAATTTGAGCCGGTGGTTTCCGGTCACTTAATTGGCACTTAATTGTCAGCACCGGCTCCTGTGACAGTCCACCACACGGTGGCGCTGTCTGAGATGAGAACAACAGCCGTGTTTATTAAGTGGAATGGCACTGAAAATGAATAATACCAGCCTCTCACATCATTATTATAGCTTTGTGTGGCCTGAAATAGTCTGAATTGTCACACTGATAGCAGATAGTTAGGTGTTATGTTGGTACTGTCATTGGCAGCAATGGCAGGAGCATTGCATGGTGCAGGCTGCAGTGGCCTTCGAGAAGGGCCCTGGCACTTCATTTTTTACAAATGAAGCACTGACAGGAACCAGGTACTAGTGTGGGCTCAGGGAACTGCCAAGCACCCTATCTTTAGGCTTTGACTCTCAGGGTGCGAGGTCGAGGAGGCATGACTTTCTCTTGGAGGGTCGTGTGGGGTTGACTGTCAGGATAAGGATGCACGTGCATTACATATTATGCCCAAGCAGCCATATTATTTTGTTATTATTAAGGTAATATGCTCAATAACTTTAAGCTTTAAAAAATATGATGGCATTTTCAAGAATGATTCTCTGAACGCGTACCTAGGTTGCTCTGTAACTTTGCTGGGTTTAGACATATGCGCTCCAGTCAAGGGATGAATGGCCTGCCTTCCCCGAAAGGGAATAGGCCCGACTGCCACCTCCCCCTAGTCCTGCATATATGCTTAAGGACCTTTGCTGAGTTTTTAAGATCAGAACACTGCTCAAAGTGGAAGGCTTTATCCTGAGCAATTGTCCAATTCATAAAATGTGTACAAATGTGTTGTCTTAGACAGCTTCTTCACTGTTGCATTATTCCCAGGTCAATTTTATTGCAGCCAATCCAAAATCATAAATGTAGCCAACACATGTTCCGTCTTGTGGATAGTATACCACTGGCTTCCTCAGGGCTACAAAAAGACACAAGTAAAACCCATAACTATCTAAGTCGCTACCCCTCACTTGAGTTAGTACGGTGTTAAGTCAAGACAAATGAAGGAAAGGGGAAAAAGAAGAAATATGATCATAAGCGATAATTAAAATACAAATTTTAAAGAGGATCCAAAACCAATACAGAGTTTGGGCTTATTTCCAGAGTACACCTCGGGTGTCATCCCCTGCTCAAAGTGGGTTTGTTTCGAAATATACTGCATTACGTGTTCATAACTACTTTGTTCTACTTGCGCTAATAGAGATTTGCCTGCGAAGCTGACTCAGCCATGCTACAGCCTGCCTGCTGCCAAAAATGTACCTGCTTTTTTCACAGTTTGAGCCTTGGTCAATGTATTTATTACCTAATATCCGAACAAACTTCCTACCAATTTGCATGCAGGAATAGGCCTTAAAATTCCTACAAATATTCACCCATTACTTTCAGAGCTGAGTATTGGCCAGCCCTAGCTCTCAGCACAAAACTGAAAACCATGGACACAAAAAAGGCCCTAGTTAGCCAATGAGGCATTTGTCTGGTATGAATTATATGAAGCTTTTGCAAAGATCACTGGAGAAATTTCAAATTCAGCGTGGGGCTGGTACAATGCTGTTAATACAGAGGCACACTTTGATCTAAATGGCTACACTTTTCTGTAAAATTGTTCTATAATAACATGAATTAGGACTAAAAGGCTCTTGAAATTGTTCTCAAGCTGAAACCTTTTCAGCAAGAATGAGGACAAAAAGATGTCCTTAATTGTCCTCCTGCTCACTTGCCTAAACCAGCGCCAGGGATTTAAAAGAACTCTGGTACATTTTTGAGTGAACCATTATTTACTATTTCATCATTTGGAACTAGCCCGATACAAAACAGCAGAGAGGACATGCGTATTTTTTCACGATTCAGTGCATCAAACAGGTTTCATTCAAACGTAATGATACACCAATGCAAACACCACTAAATTGTTTTCAGCTGAAGCAATTCATAACCAACAAAACATAATCAACATGCCACTAAACAACACTTAACTTTCAAACTTTTGTGAAATAGTTGAAGGTAGATTAGAATATATAGCTTCAAATAAAATAATATACTGGAACATCACAAAAGTGAGCTACTGTTTTCCTCGAGCTGCCGTCTGCTGGTATTCAAAAGTCTTTCTGTGATAAGAAATTCTGAAAGCTCAGACAAATCTACCCAAGAGAATGGGACTTAGACGGAAATAACTCCTACGGACGTCCGACAAGTGAGGAGAGGTAAGAAATGCTATCTTGCTGAGGCAGCTTTTGGGTCTGGAGTCTCTCCGGGCCCAACCCTTACAAAATCTAGCATTCATCGGCTTAGTGGTCTGTCACAATCAATTTACCCAAAGAGTAAGCACTGTACCCATCAGACTGCAACATTCTGCTTCACGCCACAGGCAAAGACAGACAAGCACACGGGTGACCTACACGAGCGTTCACTCCATACTCACTTATCGCATTAGCCATTTGTGAAACAGCACTCCTGCTTGGGAGACCCCAAGTGACTTCAAAGAGGAAAGTAAAAAAAGAGGAAAGTAAAACAAAGACGAGAGTCTGCGGGTAAGCAGCCATTCACTCCCAGCACAAGCTACGGTTCAAATAGAAACCGATAAAAACAACATCCTATAGATGGCATCGAAATACCAGGTAAAGCCAGTGGGATTTTCCATGTTTCTACCCAGTGTATTTGAGCGAATCAACTTCTATGCTTTGTTTATCAATCCATAACTAAACCAGCAACATCTCACATTCAATATATCCTACCACAGTGATACTCAAAGTATGGCCCGGGAGCCGCTTGCGGCCCTCTTGACCTTTACATGCAGACCAGCAGCACCAGCTGCTGAGCACTAATTTTCAGATTTTTTTTAAAAATAAACAGACAAGCATTTATTAACTTGCAAATAAATGCTGCCCATTTATTTAACATGTTTTTAGACCTCCTTACACAATCCCTGGCCCACCCAGTCCCCCTACCGCCACCCTGCTGGCATCAGTGCGGCCCTCGGTCACACCACAGACCATACTTTGTGGCCCCTGAGCAAATGTTTGTGAGTACTCATGCCCTACCACGTATAATCGGGTCAGAAATACGTTGTAAGGGCTGTTGGGATGGCAGCACAAATTCCTTTTGTGTGCTATAAAAGGTGGCCCTATTGGCTCCTCCCTCTCTCATTATCATTGGTGGCAAATGTTGACATACATAGCATACTACCTTTTAATAGGCAGACCTGTGCAGCCTGGTGCACAGATGACCAGGAGATGTCTACATTCTATCAGACTTGACTGTGAAAGGTAAACCAGAGCCAGTGCTAACTGGAACTACTCACAACTGCTTCCCATCTGTAGCAACTACCATCGTTTTCAATGCATGCTCCTTGGAATGCAGTATTTCCATTTTTCAAAAAAGTAGTTTTCACATTTCTCACATTCATTGGTAACAATTTACCTAAAAGCGTCATCCGTTAGAGACCAGCACCTGGCAAAGAGCTCTGCGGGCCCGTGGGGGGGGATTGGGGGTATGGGTCGTGGGCTTTGGGTGTTATTGGAAATCTTTGTCCCACCTTTGTTGCAAAGGGCCTGCAAAACCGGTCCCCCGTAACAAAAACGGCCCCCCGGGGTCTAAAATCAGCCCCCACCTTGGCAGCCCACCAGGGAAATGTTGGGTGCCTGCTAAGGCCAGTCTGGACCTGCCAGCACCATATGCCTTATTTGGCTAAGGATGGCAACAAAATTTACCCTGGAATGCCTTTTGGCTCTTTTGACTAGGATTCAAACAGCATTTTATTCAGTTGCTTTAAACACATTACATCTCTCCTAGGAATCTAATTTCAGGTACAAATGAGAGGTTACCCCTTAAGTGGGAGTCTGAGTTTTGTACTAAATACCGCTCCCACAGGTTATCTGCACTATGATTATTAGCACATAAAATCTGACCAAATTTTCAAATATCAGAATGGGCTAAACTCTGGTATTATATAACAATCCAAATGCAAAACATGTTTTGAAGCAGTAATAGAGCAACTATATAGGAACTGTATAGGAAATTCCAGATGAGTAGCACTGCTTCAGTTCACTGTGGACATTTGTAGACATGGCATCTTTTGGCGTGATTTCCCCTGACTTTATGCTTCTGACCTCCTGCTTTTGACTGTGTGCTGCATTTAGTTTTTGCTGGTTTTAGGACTCTGGGCTCTTTACCACTGCTGACTAGTGCTAAAGTGCAAGTGCTCCCTGTGTAAAATGTATTGGTGATTGGTTTATCCATGATCGACATATTTGATTTACCAGTAAGTCCCTAGTAAAGTGCACCAGGGTTGCACAGGGCCTGTAAATCAAATGCTACTGCAGCACTGATTGTGCCACCCACGTGAGTAGCCCTGTGCAAACATGTCTCAGACCTGCCACTGCAGTTGTCTATGTGTGCAGTTTTAAACTGCCATTTCGACCTGGCAAGTACAGCCACTTGCCAGGCCCAAACCTTCCCTTTTATTACATGTAAGGCACCCCTAAGGTAGGCCCAAGGTAGCCCCATGGGCAGGGTGCAGTGTATTTAAAAGGTAGGACATGTACTAGTGTGTTTTACATGTCCTAATAAGGAAAAACTGCTAATTTCATTTTTCACTATTGCAAGCCCTATTTCTCCCATAGGGTAACATGGGGATTGCCTTGGTTTATCTTTTTTGTGTAATTTCCCATTGCGAACAGAGAGAGATGTGGAGTTTGGGGTCTCTGAACTCACAATTTAAAAATATATCTTTTGGTGAAGTTGGTTTTTTAAATTGTGTGTTTGAAAATGCCACATTTAGAGTGTGATCATAGAAGAGGGTTCCCAGAGGAATTATTTATACATTAGTCAGCATTCAGTTGGTCATGAAAATGATCATATTACATGCCATAAATCAATCACTTATGTATTCTAACACAGGCGTATTGTTGTTAGCAAAAATATATTTTTTCATAGATGAATCAATGTCATCATACACATTATAGAAAATTGTGGTACAAAGATAAACAGCATTAGTACATCATTATAGCAACACTGGCACCACCCCATGATCCCTCAAAGCTAATAATATACATTCATTATATGGATATAGGGAAGCTCAAAATTCTCTTAACAATGCAGGATCATGAATCCACAGTCCCAGTAGTTTAAATCGTTAGCTTTCAACTGGTTTAAAAAGGAATGAAGCATCACAAGATGTAGTCAATGGTGTTAAGGAGGATAGACTGACGACGTTTCGGTCTCAGATGGCCCAAAAGGTCCACAAGACCATCATCAGGACTCAGTGTTGAAATGGAATCAATAATGCAGATACTAACATAAACCACAAAAACGCACCAATGAAACACATAATAAAACAACACTCCAAATAAGTCTGTGCATCGCTTGCCCGCAACCTAAACACCACAGTGTCCCCTACCAGTGAACACACAAAACCAAGTGTACATGCTATAACTGATAATGTGTGAAAGACACAGGCCATACACCATATATACTGGAAAAACAGAGAGGGACCCCTTATAACCAAAGGAATGGGGTTCAAATAATCAATTGAAAACAAAGCTTCCTTTGGTTTGCTAAGTTCAATATTGAATTTATCAAACCAAAGGAAGTTTTGTTTTCAATTGACATACACAATATATACACAGTGATTTGGGGTGCCAAGTTCATGCAGCGTCTGAACAGAAATCAATAAACAGCCATCATCACATCTATAGGGAATTGCCTTGCCTTCAAATTAAATCATTACCTCACAAAAGCTCAGCAGATGCCTTATGCAAAGAGTGTATCTGCTTAAAGATAAAGAAAGGACACATACTACTTAGAATCTCATAATACCATAAAAACCACAAGAACACCCGGATAAAAGCAAACGCTTCATCTCTTACCCAAAAAGTAACTTAGTAACAGGTCATTCAGTCTAAAAGAAAAAAACGGCATTGAGATATGAATACAAAGAAGAGGTGCCCGGGAAATGCTGCTTAGAAGGCCAGTCATGGCTGTCAGGGAGCTGGGGAAGCAAAGAAACCGCCCTATTAGTCTCAGACGGAGCGCTGTGTTCCCCTGTCCCAGCCAATCCTAGCGCCGCTCTTATTCAGTTTAGTATTGGAAACAGCATGAGAGTAGTGCTTTCATTGGCTGAGATACCTGGTGCTTAGTTTCTGCGTACCCGGCATGCTCAGCTCTTCAATACAGTCAGACAGCATGTTGCGGTGGATTTTAAACAGTCAGTCTGCGGTTGTGGAAAGAAGATCAAATGCCGAGGTAAAATGATTATTTTAATCATATTCCGTCTTGTGTAATGTAACTGGTACTCATGTAAAGTTCATCAGTACTGTCGGGTTGAATTTGCTCTGTGTAAAAACTGCAAAAATAAACCATGTTAAAGTAGCAAGTACCATATGCATTCCCCGCCTTTTTCTCGAGTCATCAGCCTCCACTGCAAATATGATTACCCTGCTGTGCTTAATACATTTGCATGAGTGAAGATTTATTTTGCCCAAAGCTGGCTACATAGCAATGGAGCACTGCAGAAAAGTGGGAATCAAATTGTGGAAAATAAGGATCATGGAGGAGGTAATGCAGGCACGACAAAGTAGGTGAACACTTCACCACCAAAAGAACCTTCTCATCTCATCTTTCATCTCATTGGAAAGGCTGGACTTGAAATTCATCCCCCTACACCTGCCCACCCGCTTTATCTTCAAGAGTGAAATGCAGCTGTCCGCTATGAATGCATCTGCTGTTCCCACCATCTGTTCATCATCTACCATACCAACCCACTCTCTATTCTCTCTGCTGTCAGTATCGTGATTACTACACTGTCCTCAATATGTAGACACCCACAACAGCCTCCTCCTACGATCTGTACACCTCTCCTTCAAACCTCTAGAAAATAAAACCCTCAGGTTCTTTTATGTTCAACATTTCCAATCAACCAGCACCTCAACCTAAAACATCAAACAGGGTTTAGCAAAGTGAGGCACAACACATATCCATGTTACTCACTTGTGTATTAATTCCTGCTCATAGCCTTAACTCCCTCCACTCCCTTTTTTACAATCACATCCATCCCCTTGAGTCTCCTTTCATAAAAACTCCCCAGAACCTTACGACTGACAAAACCTCAATTGCCACTCCAAAATTCAAGTTATTTTCCCTTGGTCCACCATGCTTCTGTGACACCCTTTCAGTTTACCTCGGAGGTGTCACCAACATCAGTACCTTTAAAACCATTCTAGGTCAACATCTCTTGTGCATGAGGATCTCCTGGTCTCTACCCCCTCTATGGCACTTGCTTCTTTGGCTCCAATAAAAAAGATGCCGTAATTGTCTTGCAACGTCTCAGCCATAAATCTTTCGGCCAAATAACTATCAAGAGCACAGTTTCTGTGTACTAGCTGATGCTATAGTCCATGGGCGTAGGAAGTGTGGGGGACGAAGGGGATATATCCCCCCCAGAGTTTGGAGTGCGGGGGACATGGGGGACAAGAGTGGGGGGGACGAGGGGACAAAGGAAATTCCCCTCTCCCTTCTGTGATTAACAGGGCCATTAGCACGCGAAAGCGCTATGCATAATGACCCTGCACTTGCCCTGTGACTTGCCTCCAGATACCTGTGATCAGGCTGCACGCTTGACGGGGCTAAAAGGAATTTAACACCCCTGCCCCTCCGATCCCTCCTCCCTCCTGTTTCTGAGCCCGGGCTGCTGCTGCAGCTTGAGCTGCTGTTTCTGGCGTCCTATCTCCGACACACACACATTTTTCACAGGTCTTCAAAAGAGCATTTACATTCCTTTGGAACTGGTTAAGGAGGTTTTGTTGTTTTGTTGACTGATTCCAGTATCCCATGTGTCCCCACTCTGCCTATTAGCTATTTCTTACTTTTTATTTTTACTGCCCCAGTGGGGAATGCATGTAGTGAAAAGGCATCTCACAAGTGGGGACTACACATTTCCCATTTGTTTATGTTTACAGAATCTGCAAGAGAACATTTTGTTACGAATATATATTGTTACTTAATTTTCATTTTTGTTGTAATTTAGTCGTTAATGTTGGTTTCCCAGAGCTATGACATACTGCTTTGTTGGAATCTTTTAAACCTGAACAACTATTTTCCTTTGGGGGCATTAACTTTTAAGCGTTGAATGCAATTTTAACTGTTTTACAGATGTACAAGCTTTTGTTGCACTTGCATACTGTGAACATTATTGCGTAGCCTCAAAATCAGTGCTCAGCTGTTAAAGCACCTGTTCTTCCACATGCAAACTGCTGACACATTTTATGCTGGTGTTCAGTGCCTTATAGACAATCCAGTTTAAGGATGGTGGGGCATTCTCTGTGGGATTTACAGCTTGGAGTTCATACCCTGGCCAATGAACCTCTGGCAATACCCCAATAATTTGAAATTCTGTAGGATAACTCATCGGTCTCAAAGTTTGAAATCTAGGGGTGAGAAACTGGACAGATTCAGCAATTATATGAGCTAAAATCTGAATAAATTCTCACATTGTTGAACTCTGTTAAGATTAGTTATTTTTTAACTTCAGTCACACTTTGTTGTTGGCAATTGCTCAGAAGTGAGCACAAGCATGTGTGAGCAGTGTTAAAAATTCTACAAAACCAGAAAATATTTTGTTCAGCAGGTATAGATAGACATGTGGTACATTCTTCATTGAAACGAGTTTGATTACTTTGTTATGTGCAGCACGTTTTATGTAGCTGATATCTGTTGCCAGCAAGGCTTGCATTTTGTAAATTCAAAGTGGAAAACTTTATAGACCAAAGATTTTCCTAGGCTGCAGATGGGCAGTTGTGAACCTGAATCCATGTTTTTGTAGTTTACCACAGTGGTGACCATCTTGCAATTGATGCTTGAACTCCTCTTCAGCTTTGCAGTTGTCTAGTGCAGGGGCTACAGCGTCTGGAGCTGGCACACTCACACCAATCTTCCTCCTCTTACCCTGCACTCACACGAGCACACCGCTCACCTTGAACTCACAGCAACCACAATGCACTCGTCCCTCGCCATGAACTCACGCCGTTCTCCCTCTACTTACCCTTTAGTCACATCAGCACACTACTCACCCTGCACTCACAGTGATCACACCGCACTCACACCACTCACCATGCACTCACGCTTTTCACCCTGCACTTACACAAGCTCACCACTCACCCTGCACTCATGTGCCACTTTACTCACCTGTCACTCTCACTGCTCACTTTGCAGTCTCACTCAAGCAAGCACATTTCTCACCATGCATTAATTTCTCTCATTCTGCACTTTCACCCGCACCCAAACTCATAAGTCACAACACTCACCCTACAGTCACTCCTCTCACCCTACTCTCCCACTGTCACATCGCTCACTGTGCATTCACATTGGCACTCCTGTCACTCACACAGCTCACACTTGACTCACATCTTCACACACATCTTCACTCACATGGGCACAACACTCACCCTGCACTCATATCACACAAACAAGCACAGCACTCACCCTGGAGTCACACCATTTACTCTTCACTTCCTCCTTTCACCTTGCACTCACATGGACAAACTCCTCAGCCTGCATTCATACAGACACCCTGTTCATCCTGCCTGCACACAGGGACAACAGTCTGTCGGAACTCATAGGAACACGCCACTAACTCCTCTCACCAGTCACTCTCACAGATCACCCTTCATTCTTGCCATTCACCCTGCACCACACACAGGCACACCACTCATCCTGCATTTACACAGCTCACACCACATTGCACTTGCTCCTCTCACTCTGCATGCACTCCTCTCACTTGGCACTCACATGGGCCCTCCTCTCACGTTGCATTCATGCAGCTCACCCGACACTCACATTAGCACATTTTACACCCTACACTCGCATCACTAATGCTGCATTACCTCACACTATTCACCATCATCCAGCACTTACATGAGCACACCTCTTACTGTGCACATATAAAAATTGCTCAACTCTCATGAATCTACACATTTCTACAAAGACACCCATAAAAATACCTGTTCTTTCAGTGGTAATAGAATCATACTTAATTCCATCTGCAACAACGGGGCTGGTGCAAGAAGGGAGAGTGGACTGAGAATGTGGGATGGCGCGAGGAGGGAGACTAGGGCGGAGGCTTTGGGGTATGGTGGTGGATTGAAGAACGTGTGTCAGATTCAGCCATTCCTGGCTTTCCATTCACCACAATGCTTCATCGCGAGACATGTAGTTTTCTTTTACATTGCAAGTTGACTCTCAAAAACTCCAAAATGTAATGTGTTACTGGATGAAATCCATGGTTGCCGAAGAAGTCAAGCATTTCATCGGGTCAGTTGGATGCTGTGATGCTACATGTTAGAATGTGGATTAGTTCATTTCCAATACTGTAATTGCTTGATCCACACATGAACCCAAATATAAGCCCCACACAGCTATTTTAAGGAAGTGCATTTTTCATTCACATCATACTTGTAACAAACATTGACAAGGCAATATATTATTATTTTGAAAAACATATAGAGAATCTGTTTTTATTAAGTTTCACTAAAAGGCAAGGCAGGTAAAGCAGCAGGGCAAGCTTTTCTGACACAATAATAGCAAATTTCCTAATGGAAGTGTGAGTGTCAGTGTGTGTGCGTGTGTGTGTGACAGAGTACAAAGGTACGAAAGAGTGCAAGAGATATAGTGAAAATGCGTGTGTATGCTTGTTATGAGTGCAAGTGTGGTGCTGGTCTGGCATACTGGAGGTTAGTCTTGCCTTATGGACAAGGGCACTAACAGCTTATGGATGGGGGGTGTTACCTATGGCAATCTGCAGGCCCTGATATGCTTCTGTGAAGACACCATCATTGGCTGTGGGGTCTCGAACAGTCTAACTGAGACAGCCGCCAACCCAGTCATATCCAGCGGCAGGGACACAGAACACGCGTCACCACGCCTGGCCGTAGGCCCTGACATGATGCACGTAATTCTTAGCATATGGGGTGGATCCATAGCAAAATGTTGGAACTGATATTTGAGGTCACTTTTGTCATAAGATTTCCTGTAATCATTTCATCGGGGATGTCAATGGCAAAATTCTAACCCGTGTATATCGGAGGGAATTATTAGAGTTACCCATGACTGTGGCTGCGGTATCCATGGTACATTTCTGGCACTGTCATATTGAATGTACTCACCCATGAAAAATGAGGACCTTAGCATAGTGGAAGCTATTTCTGACGTAAGACATTTTTAAAAAATCGGATTTAATCCTAGGAAAAGCCAGGCTTCCCTGGTGCACCATGAAAGTACTGGAATATTTCATGAATGACCCATAAGGTCTACTGCGTTTTAGAAATTTGATCTAAAAATGTTTTAAAATTCTCATGGGAGAAGTCTACTCTCCCTTAAATCATCTGCAAGAAATCTGTTAACTTGTTTTGCGTGCTGGAGTTTGGGGTAAGTATCACACCCCACCAATTACATAGATCTTTTTCCTCATATAATGGCTATGATGTTAGCTCTGACCCCATTTTTGGAAATGCTTGTCCTGCCCCATTGCTGGGAGCAGGACTGGCTTTAGGGCGGTGCAACCGGTGCAGCCGCACCTGGCATTGACTTTGGAAGGGGGCACTGTGTTTAAAAATAATTTTTGGTTTAAAAGCGCATGAACTTCCTTGTGGATCAGACAGATTACAGGCAACCATAAAAATGTCAAGATAACTCTGGTGATTAATGTTCCTACTAGTGAGAGTTCGAAATTTTGTCTAGTGGAAGTTTTGGCTCATCATAAAGTAGCCCGGAGGGTTGATGTGCCTGCTGCAAAGAACGTGTACCATGCAGATCACAGAACTGAGTCAACTATGAGTAGCACTATAAAAAAGTATACATGATTTTTCCACATTTGGTCTAATTACTTTGTGAATGCAATTAACAATAATGCATACTTGCAAACTGTGACTACATGCCTGCCTTTCTCAATATTTCACTTCAAAACTATCCGATTGCATCCGTTTAACGGGCGTACGGTCTCATGTAATGGGCGATTTCTATAGGGTCACTGGAAAGTCCACAAGGATGTCCCTGTCCCCCCCAGAAATTTTGTGTCTCCTACGCCCCTGGTATAGTCTCAGAATACCACTCAAATTTGAGAAAGTGTACATCACAAAAAAGCTAATTTTCCTCAAACCTATTTACAATGAGAGGGAAGCTGTTTAGCAAAAATCTTGAACAAACAAAATCAACCAGTATTATTAAACTAAGAGCTGGGGCCATCTTTCAACAAAAAAAAAATTGGAAACCTAGCCTAAAATTAGTTAAGAAAATGGTGGAACTGACAGATGCACATTTCAAATCCTTATCCACAGAATACGAATGTGTTCATCTTTATAGTAGATACTCCACTAGTATCATAGGAAGTAAAATCCGATTGCAAAATTAATAAAAATCATTGCAAAATCCAAACCAATTCATAAGAGCATGCAGCAATTTTCAAGCTGAATAATTGTAAATTGCAAATATTGAAATCAATTCAGTAGAATTGTACAGCGGCTAACAAACTGACTTTAGTTTAAGTAATTTTTATTAGTTTCATTATAAAGTGTTAGAGGGCCAACTTAAACATAACGAGTAGTAAAATACGTCCTAGGTAAAGAGGCAAATGCCTTAAAATCACTTCATGGGTTTCAGCTGCTGATAAATCTTACATTAAAGGAAAAGAGAGAACACGTTTTAAATAAAAAAATTCCTTTAAAGGCTACAATGTCCAAATGTGCTTTAGAGGCTACAATGTCCAAATGATTGCAGAAATTCAGATTGCAAAACTGATTGAGAAGAAGCGAAGCTCTAAAGTTCCGCAGGGTCGTCGTCAATTACAGGATGAGCTATAGAATTAGACTTATAATAAAAAGAATATTAACAGAATGTCTGGCGTGGGAGGGGCCCAGCTGTGGCCCATTTAGCAGCATTTTCAGCGTGTCCAAGCTGACAGCTGTCATCGAGATGTTAGTGAGTTCCATCAGCTAAGGGTTACTGTTGCGCGCAGCCGTTCATTTCCATAGCATCACTTCTCATATACCTTAAAAAACATGAATCGCCCTTTAGGCAAGCATCTAAAACTATTGAGCAAGATCGAATGGACAGACATCTAAACATTGGTTTGAGCCAGTATTTTCAAATGGCTAGTAGATTAGGGCAGATACAAAAGATGTAAATGAATGACTCTGAAGCCACCTCACACAAGCGGCATGGTCAGTACAGGCCACTTTTAATTCTACTGAATCAAAACTTTCTTAGTGGGATAACCACAAAGTGATGTCTCGTTAGGACTATTTCCCGCTCAAGTATCAGATTTTCTACAGTCAAAACATTAGAATTAGGCTGTGACAATGGCTAATTCTAGGGAAGAGAGGGAGAAGAGGGCTGGAGTGTAGGTATCAATAGTACAGCAGGTGCAGTGTCTCACGGGCGAGAGACCTGGGAGGCCAACTGAACCCTAATTTTTTGATGAATTTTTCTACCCATCCAGATAACAGTGGGCTCATTTTCCTTGCTTGCACCAGGTCCAGGACAATCTTGCTAGACCACTAGAAGAAGGTGGTTGTAGTACAGGTGGAGGATACCTGTAGGAAATTGGGTTACTAGTTGAGGGGGGTAAAACCCTACTCAAACAGCAACCACAATTCTTGTCAGGATGAAACACAAGCAAACCCTAAATTAACCGGTGCTCAAACATCTGGTGGCTTGGCAACAAAAGGAGCCAGGCTTAACTTAGAGACAATGTGTAAAGTATTTATGCAGCACTTCAAACATTAATAAAGAGAAAACACAGCACAAGAAAAATCCCACACCAATTTAGAGAAATAGAGTAATATTCAATTAAATTATTTGACACCAAAATGACTAAAATCCAATCTGGAGATATCCAAATCTAAAGATTAGGCAAAAATAGGGCTTGTGGCACCGGACCGGTATAACGTGGCAAGTTCAGGCCGATCGCGATGGAGCGCGGGCCGAATATAGGGGCCAAGTTACTCTCGCTGAGAACTGCAGCTTAAATCCTGGTTGTGGAGCATTGTGCCGTGCAGGGGCGGTCCCAAGGAGCGATGCGAGGTACGCATCTAGGATGAGTCGCTCCACGCTGGTTCCAATTAGCTATGATGTGGACTTGGATCAAAACTGTGTCGCGCGCATCGGTTCTGATGAGGAGCTGAGAGGTCCGCATTGGGGATGCATCAAGCAGTGGTGGTTCCACTGATCTAGGAGGGCTTGGGTCGGGCTGCATCGTGATGCATTCATTCCGATGAGGGGCTGTGTCAGGTTTGTGTCGCTCTGCGTTGGTCCTGGTAGAGATAACAGCTGGGCTGGCAGTCAGACTTAAGCACCAAAAGAGGTAGAATGCACACCAAATTTAACACTTATGAAATTTTATAATGCTCAAAGGCTATATATTGCAGAGGCTCACACTGGTGGTGCGCTCCGTCCGTGCGTGTGAAGTATAATTGAATAAATGTTGGCACCTCATCAAGTCTCAACCCAGCATGCAAAGCAAAACATTAGTTCTCGGACAAATAAGTTCCAACTGTTTTTTCATTATTAATCCATTTTATTTCTTCCAGTTTAATCAGTAATCCATTTTAATCCAATGTATTCATAATGAATGTTTCAACCATAAGGCTTTTCTTCAAGCCAACTTCCAAGGGTCCAGGACTGGAGGGGTCCACTTGGGGGTTAGGACTCACAGCGTGCAGAATCCAGATGCAGGGGCCAAGATAGATGGAGTTTTTTTTCTGTTTCTGAGGCTCTGATAGGGAGGCCAGCCAAATAAAACTTGGAGTAACTCTGGTGGTCCTGGGTTCAAAATTCAGGTCCAGTCCTTCTTACTCATGTAGCAGGGCAGCAGCAGAGCAGTATGGTAGCAGGGTAGTCCTTTCTGGGGCAGGGCAGCACAGCAGTCCTTCTTCTGAGACTTCCACAAGTTTAGAAGTGTATTGAAGAGTTAGGTCTGAGGGTCCACTATTTATACCTGGTGCCCACTTTGAAGTGGGAGAACCTAGAGTCCTTCCCCTACAAGGGTGTCTCTGATTTCCTGCGCTCGTACCAACTTGTCAGCTTTTAGTGTGAAACCCTTTGCGAGTGTACTGAGGAGGAGTCTTTGTTTTGTGCATATGTGGTAGGTGACAGCCCCCCTATCAAGTCCGAGATTGCCCTACCTGCCATCACCTATTCCCCTTTGTCTCACTGTCTGGGAGTAATCCACAAAGGCCAACTGCCAGCTATGCCTAGTCACATGACTCAGGATACAGGCTGCAGGCACCAACTGGTCGGGCAAGAAAATGCCAATTTTCTAAAAGTGGCATTTTCAGAATTGTGAAAACAACAATTGATGGACAGAATGCAGAACAATGTCATACATTCACCCCAGTACAGAGATCTGGGCCTAAATCCATCGTTTTTTTTGGTCACCATGCCATTCCAGTTTGAACCCAGCCATATGCAAATCAGTCTTGACCCTGTGCCCAATGGGAACAGTCCAGCCCAAACTGCCAGGCCAGGTCCTCCCTGGACTGAAAACAAGCATCCTAGGACCGGCTTCGAGTTGCACTCCTCTTCAGCCAGGATAGTTTGATTCCAGTGGCATGGAGAGCACGGGACCCACGTCTGGGCATACCCGTCCCACTCGGGGTGACAAATGCATGGGGGAGAATGTTTGCATTGTCAGCATTCCATCCATCATTTGTTTGCTGTAACACTTTTCGCCCTGAGTGGGATGGATATGCCCAGACGTGGGTCCCTTGCTCACTGTGCCACTGGATTCAAGCTAGCCTGGCTGAAGAAGGGTGACATACCCTGAAACCGGTCCCAGGATGCTTGTTTCCGGTCCAGGGAGGACCTGGCCTGGCAGTTCGGTCTGGACTGTTCCCATGGGGCACAGGGTCAAGACTGATTTGCATATGGCTGGGTCCAAACTGGGGTGGCGTAGTCGGCAAAAGAACGATGGATTTAACCCAGATCTTTTGACTGGGGAGAATGTTTGCATTGTCAGCATTCCGTCCATCATTTGTTTGCTGTAACACTTTTTGCCCTAAGTGGGATGGGTATGCCCAGACGTGGTTCCCTTGCTCAGTGTGCCACTGGATTCAAGCTAGCCTGGCTGAAGAAGGGTGACATACCCTGAAACCGGTCCCAGGATGCTTGTTTCCGGTCCAGGGAGGACCTGGCCTGGCAGTTCGGTCTGGACTGTTCCCATGGGGCACAGGGTCAAGACTGATTTGCATATGGCTGGGTCCAAACTGGGGTGGCGTAGTGGGCAAAAGAACGATGGATTTAACCCAGATCTTTTGACTGGGGGAGAATGTTTGCATTGTCAGCATTCCGTCCATCATTTGTTTGCTGTAACATTTTCAGAATTGTGACCTAAAATCCAACTTTACAATTAAAGCAGGTTATAAATTACAATTCTTTAGAGTCCAAACCCGACTTTTCTACCTGCACCCAATTGAAAGTTGCCAGTTATTAAATGTAATAAGGTAAACCAATGTTATCCTATGGCAGAGGAAAGCCTTTCAGAAGTGAAAAACAAATGTAAGGGTTTTTAACTACCAGAACTTGCAAGAGTTAAAAGTACATGTCCAACTTTTTAAATACACTGCACCCTGCCCTATGGGCTGGTTAGGGCCTACCCTAAGGGTGACTGATATGTATTAAAAAGGAAGGTTTGAACCTGGCAGGAGGTTTATTTGGCCAGGTTGACATGGTAATTTACTACTGCACACACAGGCTGAAATGGAAGGCCTGATATATTTAAAGGGCTACTTAAGTGGGTGGTGCAATGGGTGCTGCAGGCCCACTAGTAGCATTTAATTTACAGGCCCCGGGTACATGTAGTACCACTTTACTAGGGTCTTTATAGTAAATGAAATGTGCCATTTGGGTGTAAGTCAATTTGACCATATTTAAAGGAGAGACCCCAAGCACTTTAGCACTGGTTAACAGTTGTAAAGTGTGCAGAGCCCTAAGGCTAACAAAAACGAATTTAGCAGAAACAGGAGGAGTAAGGCAAAATGTTTGGGGCAAGATCATTCTAAGGCTGACAGGTTTAACAATTCCCCAAAAAGTCTGCCTATTTAATGTTAGCCGTATTCATGGAAATCTAGGATTTTCCTATTTTCCCATGGAAAGTTGAGAAGTATTAGTGAATTACAAAAAAATAGTAACTTTATGATTTTCATAGGCGTTTGCACACAAAGAATAAATTAATAAAATGATTCCTTTTTTTTTAATTCCATTGAGTCAGTACATCTGAGAGATAGTAGTGGTCTGATTCTGATTATCTGAGCTACTCATGCATGTAAATTCATCTTATAGGGGCAAATGGCCTTTGCCTTTTCTTATGAGTGTGAATCCACTTTAGCCCATCACAAAAATAGTTTTGCACCTTTTGGGGGGGAGTTTTACATAGCACGAACTCGACCAGAAGGTATTAGAGCACTTTACATGAGCACCAGTTGCATTACAGATGGACACATTCATTTTTTTAACCACGGGGAGATTAAGTGATTTGCCCAGAATCACAGGATGCTGAGTGTCCCTGCTGAGACCCGAACCAGGTTCTGCATGAAGGTTCTTGTGTGAGTAGATCTTCTGCACAGGGTAGTGTGTTTGAGAACACCCAAAATTGTCCTTGTTTGCAGTTATTCATAAATCTTTTCTTAACTCATTCTCACCTAGAATCAGTTGGAAATTTAGCCCTGTCAGGGGCTGGAATAAATCTCTTTCTTTTGAGTGTGGGAATCACACTATGAATGAATACTAGCACTGTACGTACAATTATGCTTGCAGAAAAAGCTTCACATGAATACAGATGGGAATTCACACATGTGTACTCCAGAAAACTTTGGGAATCCTAAAACCAGCATCCTAAACATATTGGCCCCGAATAAAACATTATTTTCAATTTCTGGCTCAAAGAGTTGTTCTACATTTCTAGTTGTACTCACATTTTAGTGAATGGTGATATTAGCATGAAAACAGCACCCACAATAAAAAGTATAAGACACACAGTTGATGGACGGAATGCAGAACAAATCAAAACATTCACCCCCAGTCAAGCGATCTGGGTTAAATCCATCATTCTTTTGCTCACCATGTCACCCCAGTTCAGACCTGGCCATAATGCAAATCAGCCTTGACCCTGTGCTTCATGGGAACAGTCCAGCCCGAACTGCCAAGCCAGGTACTCCCTGGACCGGAAACAAGCATCCTAGGACTGGTTTCGGGGTTTCACCCCTCATCAGCCAGAATAGCTTGAATCCAGTGGCACAGTGAGCCCGGGACCCACGTCTGGGCATACCCGGCCCACTGAGGGCGAGAAAGCTAAAGACACACAGTTGATGGACTGGAATAAAAAGTATAGTAGCTACCTATGATTGTTTTCTTTCAAATCATTTACATACTTAACAGATCTGGGTATATATTTGACATCAAATACAAACATTTCTGATACACTTTTGCCTTCATATACACATGAATTTAACACAGCGGTGGTTTCTCCTTTGGGGCGCAGGAACATTGCCCCACCTGCTGCGAGCACAGCAGTAAACCAACTTAAATAAAAAAGTGGCCTATTACCTTTTTATTATGATCTGTGTGCCATGCGAGTGCAGGGGCGGGGGTGATTCTCTGATTGAAAAGCATAGGGGGCAGCCCCACCCAACATGCGCACTTCTGCCTGCACCTATCCCCAGCAGCTGTGTAAAACAGCCAGAGGATTGTACAGGCTTCCAGTCTCAAAAGGAGCGCAGGGTTATCCTGCTATGCCCAATCCCGATGCTTCTCTCATGCAGAATGAGAGTAGTTGCAGGATTGGTTAGGTTTGAGTTGGAGTGAAATGGAAGTTTGATCCGACCTCCGCCAGGCTGCAGCCTCGGAGGTAGATCCGCCGCTGGACTGTAAGAGAGAAAAGAGTTGTCTTTATACTGGTAACTGTATTTTTTACATTTTGGTGTAGTTAGTGCATGTAAATGAACCTGTCACCAAGACAGGATCTCCCACACCTTTGTTTGTACTGTTTGACAAACTGGCCTACTTCGTTTCCTTGTGCCTCCCAGTCCCACCCCTTCTCCCCCAAACCGTGACTTCTAGTATTTGCAAACCTCCAACTGTGATGCATTGTTCAGCAAGATGTCAATATGGAGGGCATGGAAAGACATCAGCCCAGCCCAAGAAGTGCCTGTAAGCCCCTTTTGCCTGACCACAGGATAACTGACTGACCCTCGGCGCAGGCTTGTGGCTGTTAGACTGACCCCACAGTAGGTGCCTAGAAGTGATTTATTGAGCTCCTGGTGCTAAATGGTCACTCTTTTGCTTCTATGCTATTCAGTAAATCTAACATTTTTTATGTTCTTGGCTTTGCGTTCTGCAGTCTTCCTGCATACATTGGATACATTGTATCATCACACAATGTGAGGACAAACATCATATTCTGAGGTTTTTTGTGATTTAGAAGTAGACAGATGTAAAATATACCCAGTGGTTTTTTTAAGCACAATTTCCTAGACCCGTCTTGAGATTTCTTCCTCTCATAAGCTGCTTAGTGCTTTTTAATTGGTTTAATTGATATGGTGAGAGTAACCATTAAAACAGGATATACACCAACCTTAATACCAACACCTCAGTGAATGACCAAGCTCATTATGTCTCTATTTTGTCCCCTGGCAATCTCTCAGTTTCCGTCTTGCTTTTTTAAGGTTTACTTTTCTGACAAATTCAATATTTTATGCTCTCCCGGATGGTTGCCGCCTGGTTATCAATATCTACAGGGTGGTATGATTGAGCTGTAAATTGTGTGAATTTCCTAAACCTTGGAAAAAACTACAGCCAGATTTATTTGTGCCCCGTGCTGTAAATCTGAGAGCTGGAAAGCTGTATTTTATTTTAACCTGATGCACTAGTGGGGGCACGGTCTGCATGACTGTTCCTGATGCACGCTCTTGGATAGCAACATGGTCTGCACGACTACCCTGCTGCGATCAATGGAAAGGTGTTTCATAATGAGTAGATATGAGAAATCAGGGTGCGTCGTTCCACAATTTCAGCCTTAGAGCAAACCGCAAGAAAAAGAACTTTAGCTCCTAATGCCTGATGCCGCTCAGTAGTAGTACATTTCTGGCTTAGCTTCAGGGGTATGGCTGCATGTTCCGCAGAATTATTTGCATCTTGAAATCGAGTAGGTAACAATACAATTTGATTATTATGAATCCACGTGTGGTTCTGAGGGTCAAAGGTAGACTTGACTCTGGAACTCTGATTACACATTCATGAATGTCAGATTTGTTGTGAAGGTTATGATGCTTTAGAAAGGCAGAGGTCAGGTCTAGGTTCTTGGTGAAGACCTGGGTGAAATTCAATGTTGTGTATTTTTGAAGGCGGGTACCCTGGTGGTGTATTTCTGCCTGCAATAAGCCAGAGACGAAGACGCTTTATAATTTATAGATTGCCTCATAAACCTTCTTGCTTTCTCAAATTTGCTTGAAAATGCACCATTTGTCCACTTTTTTTCCAAAAATTTTCCCTCGGGGAGAACCCCCCAAACCCCTCTTTCGACAGTCGGCCTTGCTTGGTACGCTCGCTCGCCATAGGGCACTCATCCCAAACTTTTATGCCTCACCACTTTCAAATGTCACCAGCCACCACTGATTTAACACAAGGAAAGTCTCCCTAAAGGTGATCAGCACCTGCCTCCAACTAGACCACTGTGGATAGTAGTAAAAGAAAAAAGAAAAAAGTTTCTCACCTAGAAGCCTGTGTTCTTCTTACCGTGCGTGCAAGATGACAACAAAAGGCCTTTCCTTTGACAAGAGATGCTCTGCTTAAGCACTTGATAAACAGAAGAGATCATCGTTAGCCCCACTGCAATTGTCGCTAATCACACGTCGAAGCGCTTTTCTATTACCAAGTAGCTCTAATTCTTAGTTTATAATCTAATGATATGTTTAAATGCCTTCTGATGAGTGGGGTAGCTGAAATGCGCTGCTCAATTACCTCTTGCATTCACTTAGTGTAAAAAAAATGGTTTCTTGTGAGCAATGGTCATTAATGATGACGTCAAAGACAGGTCCCGAAATTGGATTTCACACAATGGGACGCAAATGGATGCGCACGTGCAAATCTCCGCGATGCAATTATTAAACATTATTTTCTGTTTATCCAACTGATCGCCATCAACAAGTTTTCGACTCCGAGCCAAAGTGTCATCTTCTCTAATAACTCTCCGTGCGCGTTTATTGTGATTTTATAGCGGCTGATCAGCGCCTTGTTCCCAGATGGCACCGCGGCTCCGTTTAGCACGTGCGGCCCGCAGAAGAGGGCCCATTAACGCTCTTTTCTCTGCGAGAAAGGAACCCGCTGCTTAATTAGGATTGTCCAAAATATAATTCTGATATTGTGATGAGAGAAAGAGACATCTGTTTGGGATTGCACAGGCTGAGGTTTAAACACAGAGAAGGCCTTGATTGCCATCGAATGACAATTCGGCATAAACAGTCATAACTTAAGCGCTGTTTCTTCGGACAGGTTTGCTCCTCACTCTTGCGGAAGTGAAAGCATTGCAAATGAATGTGATGAAAACCGCGTCCAACTCTCTTCTTTGTTGAAATCAGAAAACTAAATTGCCATCCAAGAGTTAAGCAGCACGATTTTTGAAACCCTCATTCTTTGGTACGATCAGGGTACAAGTCCTATAGAAAGAAGTGGGGGGACTGCCAACACAGCACATGTCGTCACGACGCGTGACATCCCACATGGCATCACAGAAGTGACCTCACTGGAAGACTCTGCATTAGGATGAGTAGCGCTATAAAAGAAATAAAATAGTGCTATTTATATTGTTATTTGTGTAAATACTGGCACAGACCATCCCATCTGACATTCTTACAGTGCATGCACTTATATGCAGGGACTGAAAAAAGTTAAAAGCATGCATCTCTTAAGTATCTGTGAAGAGAAGCTGTGTGCTTTTGTTTTCTCTCCTGTGCATTTGCATTTAATTGAGAGGTTCCAGGCCGCTTCCCATCAGTCCAATACTCGATCAAAAAGAGGCCTGATGGCCCCTTAACCTCTGCCTTTATCTTTGACACAGCTGGAGGTGTGAAAAAGGCCCCCTAACTGCCTACGCGTTGCTGCTGAGAATGAAAAGCAGACAACGTGCAGGAGCTGCTGAACGTGTCCCGGTGTCTGAAAATGACAGTGGGACAAGTTCAACATATTTCTGTGGGGCCCAACTTCCTGGCAAGGGGGGACGGCGTCCACCCTGTGAAAATAGTGGGTGGACACCGTCCACCCGGGTGTACCCCCGACTCGTGCCCTGGGTACGATCCAGAACTTCACAAAAAACGTTTACTGTGCCGATGGAAAAAAATAAACTGCGCCACCCTCTTGTTTCCCGCCCATAAAAGATGGCGTTGCACTAGTGAGGTCACCACTCTGCTTATTCACACGCATCAAAGCACAAATTGGATGGATGACCGCTCTTTGATGTAGGTCAAGGTGTGCAAAGTTTTAATTACCTAATCAAAGTCTCGTGTCGGTCCTGATTATTGGACTACCCCTAATTTTTAGGGTTTACTGCTTGTCATAAGTTAATGCGGTAACAAAGTTTTCCCCCACAAACTGCCACTGTTTCCTGACCAGTGCTAATTGGTGCTGAAAATGGGTGCATGGTTTTCTCTTGGTTTAACTGCATGGTTCTAATCTTTTTTTTGAGATTTCGTACACTGCCTACATCCCAAGAAGAGAGAAGAAAGTATATGGTTGTCAGCGCATTCTTCGTGGAACCACTATTAACCGAACCTTAACTACATCAAACTCTTCCAACCCCACTCCTGTCAATCTATAAATTTAATAAGAACAGCATGAGTATTCCTCAGTAGCTCTCAATCACCCCTCCACTCTACCCCCACCTGTTACCTCGGTCATTTGTTATGCAGTCTGTGGGATAATCCGTAATTTTCCCAGGTATCTGGAGCATGTTCTCTGAACTCTGCGGAGAGATGGGTTAGGAAAGATGCATAGTCAATTTCAAAAACACCTCCCTCTGGTCTAAAGATGAGGACCACTATTCATACCCAGCACATCTCGTATGGAATAGTACCAGTTCCTCAGTTCAGGCAGCATAGTTTTACTCCAGAGAATGGTTATCGCCTGTTGAACAGCACACAATGCACATGACATTTGTTTTACCCCACGAAGGTGAAATGGGAAAGCCTACCCGTTGGACAGACTTAGCAGCGTGTAGGCAGGATATCGATGTGTATTTGTTAGGAATATTGCGTCTAACGCGTCCAGCACCATGGGCCAGTTATTTTGGAGAGCGGGGCACTCCCACATAATGTGCATAATATTACCGTTGCGCTTCAGACCTTCTAGCATTTGTCTGAGCACATGTGGTCCTGGCCATGCACTTGCACTGGAGCAAGAACTTTCTCCTATCTGGTGTTGGGGGCTGGGGGGTAAAGATTCGGTGCCATGTATTCCACTCAACCCCGGCTGAGCTTTATCGTGATAGTTCAGCAAGCATTGTCCAGGAGCACCTCCAGGATCTCATACAGTGTGCTTTGATTGCCACTCCTACAGTTTTGCTAGTGCACAAGGAAAATAGTTGCAAACCACCTAGACTTGAGGTGATATCAGTCCCTTTTGAGAAGGTTGGTTTCTTGTATTGAACATACATGCCGTCCAGTCTCACTATACATGTTGAATGCTACCAAGCATTTAAGAGGCAAATGATGCCCTTGGTCATTATTTTTTGCATTTTGGTGTATTAGAAGTCAACTCTCCTCTCTTGATATGTTCAGAGAGTGGTGGGCCACCGCAAGAACTCGGGCTACATGATATCAAGTGTGTATGTAGTTCTTGAGCAAGTGGACGTTTCTCTTAACTAAAAAACATGTGAAACAACCTAAACAAATAAGCACTGTGCAAACATCTATCTATCCATCAATCAGTGGGTGTAACTACACCTCTATGGCACTCAAGCTCTTCAATATGAAGTCCCAACACCAACCACCTGGCCAGCTCTACCCCTTTTACAGTTCCTCAGCTCTCTGCTAGTTTGTAGGGTCTGTCGTCAGCCCTAGGTACTGTCTATGTGTCCTCATCTTCATTACTGGAGTCAAGGTTTGACGGGGGACCCACTGTATCCTAGCTTTGAGTCTCTGAACCTCCCCTTTTTCTCAGCTGCTGAAGCACACTAACTCGCATTGCTGCACTATACTGGCAATGGTTTGTTCTTTCGTCTATGCAGTTTCACCCTGTGCCATCTTGTACACCTGGCTCCTAAGTGACGGATACACTTTTGAGCAACAGTGTCTGCTTACGACTCCTCCTTAAGGCCCAAGACTTCTCTTACTGTTTTCTCTACCTGACAAATAAGAGCTAGAAATAGTGGCCCCATTGATAGCGGCCTCTCGAATACAGAGGAAATCAGTGATTGTCTTGAATTCTGTCTGCCTTTTTAGCATGGAAAGTGCCAGGTAGAGCTGGAATTTATTGCCTCAGAGAGTAAGGTCTATCTGCTGTGGCGTTAAGGCCATCTGAACTCTTTTTAATTAGTTCAAAGAAATGAAACACTGAGAAAGTCTAATGGTATACTGCAGCTTGCAATTCCCATTCATACATTGTGAAGGCAATCCAACCTCAGTGGTAGGTTTTCTGGCCCCCCCCACTGACATTCTGTAATAGATTCCTCATCAAGCCTTTTATCTCTTGGCCCTCGGCAGATCTAGAGATGCCTATTATTCCGATGTTATTCAAACAATCTGTTTTTAAGTTGTTTATAGTTTGTAGTTCCTCATTCCACTCCGAGCTCTAGAATCATTGCCCACATGTGATGCTGTTCCTATGACCTCTTGTGCATAGCCGTCTCGAGTTTATCAACTCGTGAACCAAGGCAAATGATATCCCTCTTTCTTTTCTCGAAAAAAGTTTTAAAGTCTGTATTAATCGCCCATACTTCAGACTTGATTTCTTAGAAGAACTGTTGTAGAAGTTCTGTGACATTTCTATTTTGTTAGCATTTAACCACCCAGAATCCAACACACAAGTTTGCTTCATCAGCCCCTTATTGTTTGTTTGTGCTGCGGCAGCTCCTTGAGTGATTACTATGTTAAAAGTTTGTTGCCCAACAATATTAACAAAACAGCTTCCTCAAAATGTCTATCATGCTGTTACAGAGGGACCACACCAGTCTCAAACGCGGAGATCACCCCCTCATGGGACTGCCAGTCATTCCGTTGTGGTTCCTCCTCAGCGGTGCAAACTAGTCAAACCAGAAGAGCAGAGACGCCAATGCAGCTGTAGTACCAGGACCTTTCCCTCCTCCTCGTCTTGCAGTTTAAGCACTGCTATCTCATTCTGTCACCCTTTAGGGGCTAGGTCCAGTAAGCTGTGGGCTTGCTGAAGAGTTTACTTCAGGGTCAAAGAAAGGGAGTGTGTACAAAGCCAAGTCTATGTGCGGTGATGCAATCCAAATAATGTGGCATTCATTCGTTACCTCAGCCTCCAGCGGGTATTCCGAGACTGAAAACTGGATCCAGTGCATAGTTTCACCAGCAGCCACCTACTGCTTATTACACGTGATCTCCCTTCGAGATTTACCAATACTGTGCTGGTCCAAATGACATTTTATTTTGGTCACATTTCTGATGTCATCAGTGATGCATTAACGTTATCAGTGATCTCATTTGTTATGCCAATGAACAATTGAATATATCCTGTAATCAGTCATGTTATGTGTGAGGTCATGAGCAAAGCATTGGAGAGTTATGTTAATGTAAATAATTATAACTGCTGAATTTCTGAGGTTTGGGGGTTGTACTCTGTACCCATAAATCTTTTCCACCGAAGCTTTTTGCAGGCAATCTGCAAGGTATTTCGTTAAAACATAAGACTACGAGAGGACTGTATATATCAATGCTAAAACTGATTTGACTAGAAAACTGGAAAAAAAAAAAATCTGTGTCACCAAATATTAACATGAAGCAAGCTAAGTGCATATCCTGTGGCACTTCAAGCTCCCCGAAACCTCCCAGTTAACATGCCTCTACCCCACTTCGGCCTCCGGTGCTATGCTCCTACCCACCCTCGCCTCCGTGAAGGAACATCTGCAGCTCACCACAGGTCTTTCATGCTGCCACTGTGCCACTTTGTTGGCTGTTTGGAAGAAGTGTTGTCTGAAGGTCTGATGGCGTGGAGCGTCCAGGATACTCAAGCCCTTCGGCACTTTTGGTTTCCATCCTATCATTGGCATCATTCCAACAAGCCACCATGAGAAAGAAGAATTGAGCATCTCCCTCACTTTTACATATGAAAAAGTTAAATCATGCAATGGCTCCATGTATTGTTTCCTCTCCTACTGTCAATCGTCCTTTTCTCATTCTGACCATCCCTCCATCGCTCCTACTTCTTTTCTTACCGCCTGAATCCCAATCTCACTTCAGTGCATGAACATGTAAACATTGCGGCAAGTTCATGCCTATTGGGACACCCGGGACCCCATTCTGCACGTCTGTTCTGATACCAATGCACCATCTGAAAATGTATTCATTTGTTTGCCCATTTTGGCATCATCAGTGCATCATCTGATATGACGTCACCGTCTACTCTATAATATGAATGAAGTGTTCTGTAGCTGCAAGCATAATTGCACTTGGCAGATGAGTACAGAGATGTGCCTCGATTAGCAAGAGTGAAAGACAAGCAGATGTTGTTGTCAGCACAATGAGCCATGACAATATTGATCTGCTAGCCTTGTGCGTGGAAGCAACAGTTCCATAATTGTCCGATTAGTAGGACTTAATGCTATCAGTCAGCTCCATGACTTGGTATCCACACCAGTATATGTTTTGAGAAATAATGGCGCAGATTGTATCGGGGAAAGCATGAATCTGATATTTATACAGCCTACCCCATGAGCATGTGTTTTTTTTTATTGTTATCACTTAAAGACGCCTTTGGCCGATACCGTTTGCAGCCATACCTAACTTGATTAGTCTTCAAAGAATATTGCTAGATTTGTTTATCCTCTTTTGAATGTCCTAGACCAGTGGTTCTTAACCTGTGGTTCGACGACTCCTGTTCGACGACTCCTGGGAGTCTGCGAAGGCTACTCAGGGTGTTTAGACTGTTTTACAAAAGTAAATATAAAAATTAATAAATAAAAATAATATAGTAAATTACAAATGTAGGAGTAAAGATAAACTAAGAGACTTATTAAAGAGATACCGATATACGACACTAAGGAAGCATAGACCATGTGTTCTTTTTCTGCCAGCAATTCAAATTTTAGAAACACTAAAGGAGATTCAAAGAAGAAAGCCTACAGTGCAACCTGGTAGTAATGGTTTGACCTCAGCCTGTCCTTCCGGGGTTCATCAACATTAGACTGTTGAACTGGGTATTAGAAACAGTAGTGTTTCAAGAGTTTAACAGTTGTGCAAGAACAGTCCATTTGTTTTACATAAACAACTTCCGGTGAATGGCAACCGTGAACATTTTTCTATTTAACTGGGCCTATAGACATTTTTGGAGGGGGTGGGGAGTGAAGATTGCCTAGCTCTGCACTCTCATAGGCCAATCAGAGTGAGTCCATGCAACTGTTACTTCTAAATGGAGATAGGGAGACAGAGGATAGTAGGGAACACGTGCTCGCTTATTCACGATGAAGTCAGAAACACGAAGGGGTGTAAACTGGTTCACAGAAATATTGGAGGTTGAATATGCAGTTAATGCATATATCATGGTTGTGATGTCATTGACAAAGTTTTGAAGCACATAGACAACAGGGGTTTTCCTAGGGGTATTCAAAATTAATATAATTTCCTTTGGCATTATTATGTGTTATGCAAAATTATGCAACCAATTGTGTTCTGGTTCTTTCATGTTGTTCCAATGCACTCATGCTAATTTTTTGCCTTGAATGTGAAGTGGTTTAATTTCAGGAATTTTGCGTGAAGACCGTAACACAAAATTACCCAAATCACATGACATTACGCATTACAGAAATTTCACAGAACCTAATTTTGCCACATTAGGCAGCTCTGGGCAAACGTGGAAGGGAGGGTGGCATGTGTCACAGTCCAAAACGAGGATGTTGAAAGAAAGGAAAATTATGTTTTCCAGGGGCGGCTACTAACTTTAAAAATTGGTGGACGTGCCACCGAAAAACTCACCGAGATGCTGCAGGCCGGTGTCTCTCCTCTCCCGGACAATGAGCAGGAAAGGGAAATTAGGTGGTTAACTTCCTGCAATCCAATCCAACCAATCCTGGAGCTGCTCTCATGCTGAAAACATCTCCAGGATTGGTTGGAGCAGGCTAACCTAGCGCTCATTTTGAGGCTGGGGCCTGTGACTGCAATCCCCCGGCTGTTTTACAGTGCTGGGATTGCTGGCTCTGAAGTGCGCATGTGGGATAGGCCAGCTGTAGACAGTTGGCCAATCTGACATGCGCACTGAGCACCTGCAGATGTCATCCTGCAATCCACAGGAATCTGCCCCACCATCATGCTCGTGCGGCTGGCGGCACACAGAATAAAAAAATGGAAATTACCATTTTGTTACTCTGTGTTTACCTGCTGTGCAGCAGGCGCGGCAATGCTCCTTCGCCCTAACAGACGAGCCTCCGCTGATGTTTTGTGAAGTTTGGTGGAGATGCAGAAATTCTACAAGGAGCTAGTGATTTGGTTTTAAGAAACTACTACAAAGAAATGCTTATTTTCAGTGACTGAAGTGCCTGGAAATAAAAGTACATGACCCCATGAGTGCTCAAGGTTAAACCTCTGTCTAAGATGACTATATTTTCTAACCTGTATAATACTGTGGCAAGATGAAAAAGAGAAATACAGGCGGCATTGGAGTGAAGTACTAAATATCCATAGCAAAGAACACTAAAGAGGATAGGTCGGAACAAACTGGTAAGCAAAGAGCAATATACTCGAAGTACACACAAGAACACTTTTTAGAATATATTGGCAGAGGAGCTCTCGTTCAAGTATCCCGGGAGCTGAAAAGGTTTAACAGTTAGAAACGATCTTTGATCCCTGTTATCTCAACTGAAGTAGCATTACAACTGGCACTGAGAAAGCCCCTAGACAGATTGGTAAGGCACTAATGTTAGCAGGCAATCTAGACTCAGGTGTTCACAGTCCAAAGCAACAATGCCTCAAAAACGTAGCGTACAAAGTGAAATCAATGCAATCACTTTTAGTGCAAGGAGAACAACAGAGACATTTTGAAGCATGGGCAAAATGAGCACCTGCCCAGGGCCCCCCTCGCCAGGGGCTCCCATGGTTTGTGACCGGAACAGCCCCACAGCACCAGTTTTCCAGTTAACCGCTGTTCTCTTTTCAACCATTGGACTTTTAAAGCAAAGCAATTAAAACAAAATATTGTCACTGATCCTCGCAGACAGATATTTCAGCCATTAGAGAGCCAGAACTGCAGGGAAGGGGCGGAAGTATGGGTGTGGGTGCAGGGGCCCCATGAAACCCCCACTCACTGCTCTGGCTCAGGTAAATAGTATATATCTGACGCAATGCCATAAAATGGTGAGGCAGGCAGCTGGAGGCAGCATTAGCAGCAGGGTCCACACCAGGCTGGTGGGGAAGGGCCCCGGGCCCCAACTCAACATGCTATGCCAGCTTGAGCAAGGGCCGCGCCCGACATCTCTTGATTCTTCCTCAGTCTCCCACAGACAGAATCTCCTTCAAAGTCTTCTGGTGTAAGGACCTCTCTGATTACATCTCAGACTTTGGAGAAAGAAACAAAGGTAATCCGAGTGTGCGGGGAGCACGAGTCCTTCATAAGCAGTGCTTAATTTGGGCAGGTTGTTTCCGGTGGTTTCCGGCAGTTATTTTTGGGGGTCGGCACTTATTTATCTGCACTAGACCTTTACCGAGAGCAAGAGATGAAAAAAATTTAAAAAGCAGAAAGACGGAGGGAATAGAAAGACAAACACAGTCACAAAGGGAGAAAGAAAGGACCTGCAGAAGTTTGATTCAGGCGAATGGGGTGTCTGTTAGCGAGTTAAAGATGAATGAGGTGGATTTAGGAATACACAGCCATGGAATTCCGTGCGCACATATTTAATTGCACCAGCAGTGTGTTTCAGCCCAGAGCTTTGAGCACGGCACAATATCATTTACAAATTAAGCAGTGTTCATAAGCCTTTGAAGTGGAGTCTATCGGCCATCATTTAAAGCGTGAAATGGAGGAAGTGCAAAGAGATATCAGGTTGTCAGCCCGCCTGCTTCCTTCGTTCCGTAGTAACTGTGTAACTTCGCCCTATCCCACCATGTCATGATTGTCTTTCCAGGTCCCCCTTCCCGAAGCTTCCTGCTCAGCATTTTGCTCTAGTCTTCTGCCCCCTCTTTCAGGATAAAATCAGGTTTGAGTTAAACCATTCAAAGTGGACGTACCATAAGCCTTCCACTGCAAGACAAGCCACCATTTCTCTTCGAAAACAAGTTTCGTGCTGTAGATACAATGGGAAAATAAATCGATTACACCTGTCCTCTTCCCATAACATAACATGCATTACAAAGCCAAGCGGCCCAGCTTGTACAACCTATGTACACACAAGAACACAACATATGGGAACTTGTACACATATAGAGCCTACAAAAATGCATACAGACAGTTACATTGCAAGAGACAACAGTTAATATTGGCACGAAAACGAAACGAAAACGAAAATAGGCAACCATGCACACAGACATACAGACACCCATGCAGACAGAAGCGCAAATATTAAAGCATCCACGTACATATATAAAAATGCAGCATACATACAGTCACCACTGCCACCTAGACAGACAGGCTAACAGATAAAGACACCCATTCACACACGCCAACAGTGTGATCAATGTAAAGCTGTGTGACCATATGTGGTATGTCTCTGTGGGCAATCCCTATACAAAGTCAACTATTTCTGGAGCTTGAAGTGGTATTTTAAATCCTTCAATAGTGGTTATTTTGAAAAACCTGAGCTGAATGGCCTACTGGTGAAAGGCAGTGTTGATTTGCAGTTAGAGGACCCACAGAACATCTATGGATTTAGATCTCTCAAACAATAAGTGCTAAATCCTGTTCTATATTAAAGTCTAACAAATGCCATAAATGGTGGGTGCAGTCTTTGCTATCAATAAGAGATGGTTTCTATGCTTGTTGCTGATCAACAAACATACAGCACTAATTCACACAGGCAAAGAGACACACAGGCTCCCATGAGCACAGACCAGCACTCATACATATACTGAGCTACAGAGAGCTCTCACATTACCATGTGCTCATCTACTAATGGATATCAGTCATGTGCACAACAGTCGATACTCACTGCTGCATATCACACTATGTCCTCTAATGCACAAAAACAAGTACCCCATTGTATACTACTCTGTGCCCCTTGCTGTAGATTACCCTGCCCTTTCAGGTGCACAACATTCAGTGCTCCTGATGTCTGTAGTGTCTTGTGAGTTAGAGATGACCGGACCCTTTTGGTCCCTGACGGATTCTGTAGAACAGTGATGTAAGTGCTTGGGTGTGGGGATAGAATTCATGCTGTGGAATGTTCAGTTAACAGTTCCATGTTTAATACCAAGCTCTGTGTTTGGAGAGATCATATTTTTTTTTGGAGTGACCCGGGCTGGGGACGATGCTACAACTGGCGATGAGCTAGGGAATACGTAAACCCTGCGACCCAAAGAACCAAGAGTGCTCTCCCAGAGAGTTTGCCATGGTCCGGCAAACTGCTTGTGCGTGCTACGTGTGCCTCAGTCGAAGTGAAAATCGGCGGATAGTGTATGTGGAGTCAAAGCACCACTCCAGCCAGTGAAAGGCCTGTGAAGAAAGTGAAGGCCTTACAGAAAGTTTGTTTGCCGTCAGCTAGAAATTTGCTGGTGAAGTCGAGACAAGTGATACTGCGCCACAGTCTAACACAGAGCCATCAGTCAGGCAGTACAACAACGCTAAAGGCAGCGACAACCAGGTACGGAAAGTGTAATGAGTGGTGACAGCCAGGTGCTAGAGAACGCTGTGAGTAGAACAAGATAAATGCAAAGAAACATTAGAGGCAGCTATAACCAGATATACAGAGAATACGATTATGCTTACCAGAGTAAAGAGAGCCATCGGACCTCAGGACCAGGCACCACAACCCACCTAGAAGCCCAGGGGTTGTGAATAAGGAGCCGTTGATCCTGAAGAGGACACTACAGAATGTGTCAGGTGCGTTCCGCATGACTCGAAAGTCATAAAGAAATCGAAAGGCTCCAATGGCAGCACAAAAAGGAGCCATACAAGTTCAAATTTGCCATAACAACCCTGAAGCAAGCACGTCGCAAGGACTTACAGATTGTAAGAATGGTGGAAGTCCAGGTGAACAGCATATACTATTGTCAGTAAGAGCCATAACTGGTTATGATGCCGCTGCATTCTTAAAACCACCGCCTCCCTCTGATACCACCAAAAGCCAAAATATTGGTGACAGATGGACTGCCTGGATCAAAACATTCGATGATTTCATTTATGGGCTGGAAGAAGTAAATGACAAAAAGATCATTAAATATCTGAAGACTCTGGCGGGTAAAGGAGTAAAAGAAGTGATAAAAAAAATACCACAGTGGTGAAGTGACGTACCATCAAATCAAAGAGGTGCTAAACACCAAGTTTAATCCAATGCCAAATGTTGACTATAAAAAGGTACATTTTCAGGCAGAAAACTGGTTAAACAATGTTTATTTATTTATTTATTGAAGAGTTTTATATAGCGCTAGCCAGACCCGAAAGTATCGGAGCGCTTCACAGCATGGGTAAAAACACACAGTTTGGCAGTCGTACACAAATTGATTCATGGCGCAATTGAAAGTCTCGGCGCACTGAACAGCATTGCAGGAAAGGAGGACACGGAGAATTACAATATTGAGCACATTGACTCGAGCCGAGCCACCTTTAGGGAGGGGGGAAAGAGGGAGGGGTCAGGGAGGGGATGAGGTAGAAGTCTTAGTGACGAAGTGTCTATGTCCTGCAATGTGCAAGCTTAAGCGTTTCGGCAGCGGCTATCCATTCGGGAGAGAACAGTTGAGGAAGAGGTCTTTGAGTTGCCTTTTGAATTGTATAAAGGAGGGGGTAGTCCTGATATGGACTGGGATGGAGTTCCAGATTTTGGGGGCATTTCCAGAGAAGCATCGAGAAGCGGTTTTTTGTTTTGTGGATTTTCGGCGGGATGAGGAGTAGAGTGTTGGAACTTCTGAGGCTTCTTGTCTGACCAGCCTTCTTGAGTTTGGCGGCCAGGTAGGCGGGTTTCCCTGTGTGCAGGGCTTTGTGCGTGAGGCAAGCCGTTCTGAAATTGGCACGCAGTTCAATTGGGAGCCATTTTAGCTCTCTGAGTGCGGGCGAGATGTGTTCGTACTTCTTTACTCCGGTGACCATTCTGGCAGCTGCATTGAGAGCTGATCTGAGGGGGGCTAAGTGGGATTTTGCTGTACCTGTGAGGGAAGCATTCCCGTAGTCTAGTCTGGACAACACCAGGGATTGAGTAGCTTGTTTAAGGTCGTTAGGCGGGATGAAGGGTTTTATTTTGTTGAGTAGCTTCAGGTTAAGGAAGGCACTCTTAGCGGTGTTCTTCATGTGTTTGGTCATGTCCAGTTTAGGGTCAAGGGTGATTCCGAGCAATTTTGCGGAATCCGCCAGGGTGAGATTGCCGTTTAGAGCATCAATTGCTTTTAGCCATTCTACGATTTGGGGGTTCTCCTCTTTGTTGGCGATGAGGAGGATTTCCGTTTTGTTTTTGTTGAGTTTCAGGTGGTTTAGTGATAGCCAGTGTTGGACTTCTCTTAGAGTGTCGTTGAGTCTATGAATGTCATCAACGGCGGAGGTTTCAAGGTAGATCTGGGTGTCGTCAGCTTAGAGGTGGAAGGGGATGTTAGTCTTTTTGAGTATGGTGGTGAGGGGTTCCATGTAGATGTTGAACAGTTGAGGTGAAAGAACTGATCCTCGGGGGACGCCTCTGCTGACGGGGTGTAGGTCTCATGAGAAGTTTCTAATCTTTATTCTTTGGGTGCGGTTCTGGAGAAAGGAGGAGAACCACTTTAAGACCACCTCTTCTGCCCCTACCCTTTCTTGAAGTACCTTGATGAGTAGGTTGTGGTCCACCGTGTCTAAGGCAGCCGATAAGTCCAGGAGTATAAGTAGTGAGCATTGGCCTGCATCGAGTGATTTGTGTAAATCGTCGATGACATTGAGGATTGCTGTCTCTGTGCTGCAGCCTTTTCTGAAACCTGATTGGTGGGTGTCTAAGAGGTTGGTGCTGTCTGTGAGTTGAGTCAGTTGGAGGAGAACACACCATTCCAGGATTTTAGCTAGGAGAGGGAGATTGGAGACAGGTCTGAAGTTATTCGGATCATTATTGTCTAAGCCCGGTTTTTTCAGTATTGGCGTGACTTGGCTGACTTTGAGGCAGTCCGGTATGACTCCGGTTGTAAGGGAGCTGTTAATGATCTTGGTCCAGAGCAGGGCTAGGGAGAGATTGAGCTTTTTGGCCAGCTGGGCCGGTATAGGATCCGAGGCGTGTGAAGAGGGTTTGGAGGTGGAGATCATTTTGGCTATCTCTGCTTCGGAGATGGGGTTGAAGGCTTTCCAGTGTTTTGGGGGGAGCTTGGGTGTGGTGGCTTCTGTCCCTGGGGATGCGCTCCCTTGAGGGGGACTGCGGTTGACATCTAGGGAGAGCTCAATCTTGGTGATTTTGTCATTGAAGAAGTTGGCGAAGTTCTCACACAGGTCTTTGGAGGCCAGAACTGAGGATGTAGGGGGTTTGGAAGTTTGTTGGTGAATGAGCTTGAAGAGTTCCTTAGGCCTATTTTTTGTGTTGTCTAAAGCATTGCAAAAGAAAGAAGACTTTTCATTCTTGATGTATTTTTTGTACTTCCCGCATATTGCTTTGAGTTGGTCTCGGAGGATTGAGGACGGGTTGTTCCACCAGAGTCTTTCAGCAGCTCTGAGTTGTCTTCTTTCAGAGTTTATGTCTGTGTTGAACCAGGCTCTAGATGGAGTGATTCTGACTCTTTTTTGTTTCAATGGCGCTATTTCGTCTAGAATGTCAGACATAGTTGTGTTGTAGTGGGAGGTGAGTTCTGTTGTGGTGAGATCCTCTGTGGGGATGGGAAGGAGAGAGCTTATCCTTTCCTCCAAGTCTGTCAGGGGAATCTGAGTTAGATTTCTCACCCAGTGAGGGGGGTCCTGCGTAGGGAGCTGGTTTAGGAGCACTTGGTTGATGTGGAATAAGATGATGTGGTGGTCAGACCAGTCAACAGGCAGGATGTGGTCGATCATAACTGAGTCTGGGTGGGCAATAATGGCATCAAGGATTGAGCCTCCATTGTGGGTTTCCTCTACGCAGTGTTGGGTAAGGTTGTTGTTGTGTAGAAGCTCGTTCAGGGTTTGGATCAGCGAGTTGTTTTCCTTATTCCAGTGAAGGTTGAGGTCACCTAGAATTAAGTTGTTGTTGTCACGGAGTGAACAGTGAGTTATCAGGTCGGACAAGTGTTCTCCGAATGCGGAGGTGTTGCCCGGCGGATGGTAGAGAAGGTGGCAGAGTAGTGATTTGTTGTCTCTCGTCTTGATGTTGGCGGTTAGACATTCAAAGGTATTGTAGTTGAAGGTGTCGGTTTCCGTCACGGAGATGTTGTTCTTGTGTATGATTGCTATACCCCCTCCTCGCTGGTCTTTTCTGTCTTTGTTGATGATTGCAAAGCCTGGGGGTACAAGCATGTCCATGATTGGGGAGGAGAACTCATTTAGCCATGTCTCGGTGATGAACGTGATGTCAATGTCATGTGTAAGGATGGTTTCTGCCAGCTCTGTTGCATGTTTGGTGGCTGATCTGCAGTTTATGAGCATGCAATTGGTGGAAGTCCTCCCGCTTTTGTGTTTCTTCATTAGGGGGGCCCTGGAAATGTTCGTGAGGCAGTATGGGGGTCTTGGGGCTTTGGGTGGAGAGTGGTCTCTTCTAAATCCTGTGATGACCTGGATCTTGGCTTTTGGGGAGATAGAGGAGTGAGTGTTGTACGAGGAGGCAAGCTTCATCGCTTCGCTCGAGGACATTGCCGCTCTTGTTCTTTTGGGTCTCTATGTCTGGTTTAGGAGAGGGGTTGAGTTCCAATTGTGCCCATGAGCCTTGGCGGGCCTTTGATGATTAGAGCTGGAAATAGTGAGGGTCGGGTGTGGGCGTGGGCTGGGCTCTCGAAGTGTGTTGAGGTTCAGTAAGATTTCGTTAAGGCCCGTGATTATAGTTTCTAGTTGGCTTTCTAGTAGAGCGAGACGCTGCGTCGTCTTCCCAGAGGAGGGAGTGGGGGTGATCTGGGCAGGGCAGTCCCGAGAGGGGGGGAGCTTGTCCGTGTTGTGCTGGATTTTGGTGTCGGTGATGTCAGTGTTGCCACTGTGGGTGGCCATGGGCAAGGGGAGTGAAGAATCACGCCGTAATGCTGGCGTTCTCTTGCGTGTGAGTAGAGGGAGGGTGCTAGGAGACATGGATAGGGGATTAGGGTCGATAGATGCTGGCTGGGGGTGGCAGTGTGAGGGGGGAGGGGGTAGGCAATGGACGGCCTGGGGTTGGAGAGCCTCAGTTGTGTCATACCACTGGTTAGTATTGAAGGGGGGCCAAGTACTGTGCGTGTTTGGAGCGGGGGATGGAGTGGGGCTAGGTGTCCAGGGGAGGGAGGTTGTCATTCTTGGCATCGGGCGTGGGATTGGTTTGCGGTATCTTGTGGCGGATCGATCTGTCAAAGGATAGGGAGTTGGTCGGGCAGGGGTGGTGAGCGTGAGAGTGGGCACTGCGTAGCGAGGGGAAGAGGGAGTCGAATGCCTCTAGGTTGTCGTTGTTGGCTTGGATCATGACTGTGCCATTGGAGAAGATGGTCACAGAGGTGTTGCCGCTGCGCAAAGGGCGATTAGGGGTTGAGAACGTCAGTTTGCAGCTGTGGGGGGTGTTAGTTGTTTTGGAAATGTGGAGATGTGATCTGAGAATGGAGTTCCAGTTTTCCGGTCTGTCCGTGTGGAAAATGAGATCCATTTTCAGCTGGCCTTTGGAGGAGCAGTGGTAAATGTCCGCGAATAGTCTTTCTGGGTGTTGTCTGATCAATTTATGTTTTAAGTTTCTTCTCGCTTTAGGGGAGAGGTTAGGGGGGAAAATGATGGAGAAGGAGCTCGGGCCATGAGGTTTTAGGTAATTAAGAGAAGAGAGGCTGAGGGAGGTTGGTGTAGTAGATGGCATTATGTCTGGTTAGAGGGGGGGTAGCTCCTTCGAGTTCTACTCCGCCTGTTAGGCTATTATCAGGACCAGCTATTCTATTCTGATCTGAAAGAGCGTGTTCGGGAATTGGTGGGGCTGGATCGTCTGTAGTGGATAGGCTGGAGAGCCAAGGGATGCAGTTGAGTATTGGTTTATTGCGATTCAGTCGCAAGGACTGTGCTTTGTACTTGTGCTATAACCGATAGACAGGAGATAAAGGTAGGGCGAGGCCGCCGTCTAGGGATAGGCATCACGCTAGTGACATGTGGCGGAATCTGGATTGCATCAATTGAGCCTCTTGTTGCTGGGGCTCGAATCGTCAGTAGGGTTTTTCTGGGGAGCATGGGGTTGATATTAAGGGATAGGCGTGTAGCGGTTCATTGATGAGAGTCCGGAGCGTGTCCGCTATGTAGGAGTAGTGGGTAATCAAAGGCCGCCATCTTGGGGCCAGGCATCGCGCTAACGTCTGGCAGTGGCCGTTGGGTCAACAGCCTCCGTGCCTTCTGTCGCTGAGGCAGCGTGGCTATATGGTTGATCTGGGGGGCCTGGGGGAGTTGCTTTGGGATAGGATTGTTGCGTTACCGTGGAGGGAGTTCGGAGCTTTATTCAAGGATGGAGATTAAGGCTGAGCGGAGGTCGCCATCCTGGGTACAGGCATCCGTGATGTGGGGGGATGAAGAGTGCTGTGCTGCGTGGCTGTGCGAAGTTGTTGCCAGGTTCAGAGAGATGCAATGGGCTCTGGAAGTGTTGATAGACGTGGAGGAGATTGGTCAGTGTTATTGAATGAGTAAGCAAGGGTTGAAAGCCGCCATTTTAGGGTCAGGCAGCGAAGTCACAAACCCTGTTTCTTTTATCATGGGACGGTGCTTCTAGTATGACTGTTTCATGAGCTAATGATCCAGTGAGTAGACCCTTCTACAATTATTGACTCGGGTACTCACCAGAACAGCTTGCTGGTTGTTGCGAGTAGGATGCCGCCATATTGGGGTCAGGCAATGGTTCCTCCGTGACTGCTGTCTGTCGAATTGACGTTGCGTCTGGAGCTGCTGGGCGACCAGTGCTTGCCAGGATTTAGTGAGACGCTGTGGGCGTAGGCGGATGGGACAAATGTGGCAGGAGTTGCTCGGCGATTAGGAGGCTTGATGGAATGGCTCGGCGATTAGGAGGCTTAATAGGAGTGGGATGAGCATTGCAAGTTCAATGAGTGCAACGATGAAGAGGCCATGCGTCTGAGAGTAATAAATGGTTGTCTCTCCGATTCCTTCAAACGACAAAGGCTGAAAGAGACACTCAGTTTGGAGTGAGTACTCATGGCTGCTAGAGCAGAAGAAAGAGCTGGCAGGCAAGCTGCTAGTATGGAGGCCAAATGGCCCAAAATGAATCAGCTCTGAGTGTGAAAAGCAAGCCGAAGCACAAGGTAGAATGCCATAAAGTAATGTCTCCAAAGAAAAAGAATTTGTGTTTTCGAAGTGGATTTTCCTTTTCACATGAGGGTAAATGCCCCACCATTGGACAGATATGCAAAGGTCGCGGGAATAAGAACCATTTTGTAATGGTCTGCAAAGCGAAGGAAAGATCAAGTGCGCCATGTCAAGAAAACAAAATGGGTGCCAGAAAGTTCCAGAGACATGTCCAACAAAGTTCCAACCATGCCACAAGGCCAAGCGGCAACATCAGTTGAGGCAAGTAGAAACTGAACAATGTCGATTGTTGTTGAATTCCTCATCTAAAAGTTTGTCATTGTAAAGCGACAGTGAGGAAGATGGGTGTGCAATGTCAATGTCGACCACTGAACAACGTATGCATGTAGGATTAGCTTCCCACCTGAAGGTGAATGGGTGCTCCATACCATTTATCATAAACAGTGGTGTGTCAATAAACATTATGTCAGTGGAAAAGTACAATGAACAGTCTCCAGTGCCCTATTTAACCCCATCAAAAACTAAGGTGTATACATGGGCTGCTTAGACACCACTGCAAAGTGAAGGTTCATTTATAGCAACCGTGAAGCATAAAAAGACGAAAGTAAAAGTACCAATTCATGTCCTGCAAGGCACTTCATTGAGTGCATGTTTACTCAGTTTAAGCACTACTACTGACATGGGGCTGATTTCTGTAAACTACAACGTCAATGCCTATCATGAGATAGTGAATCAGTTTCCATCTTTGTTTCACGGACTAGGAAGACTTAAGACAATGAAAGTGCAAGTTCACAAAAATGAGGGCATCCGTCATGTTGCTCAACAACATTGTCGAATTGCATTTCATTTACAAGAGGCTGTTGAGAGAGAAATTGAGACATTATTGAAACTTGACTGTGGCGCGGTGGAGAAGGAGACAAGGAGACCGAGAGTAAGTGACTCAACAGTAGGTTTATTACAAGAGGTCTTTTAACAAGAAAAGGACAAAAGAATCCAACGTCCGGTGCAGAGTTCTTCACCCTCTTACATCAGAGAGCAGGGAATAACTAAAAGAGGCTCCGGTCTTCGGACAACGGCAGACAGCTACCTCCGCTCCATGTCAATAGGGAAAGAAAACAAAGAAAGGCCTGGTAAGGGGGATGTTTCTATGGGGTATTGCACACAAGGAAAAGGGAGTGAAGGACTGAGCACCCGACCGTCACCGTGGAGGCGCGCTGCTTCCTTCCCAGGAGTATGTTACGCGCTGCTAGGTTTTACTCTTATTTGCGGACCCCAGTCGGTATGACTAGTCAGGCTGCCCGCCCTTCTCTCCCACCTTCCCCTTGTCCCAGACGGCCCCCAGGTGGCCCCGCACTTTTGGAGCCACGACCCTCCTGGGCCGTGGCTGGCTTCGCGTGTTGCCGGAAAGGGTCCGGCTCCCCTTTTTCTCGTTCCTGGATGGCACCTCTTCGGTCCGCTGGGCTTCCGGCTCGATCCCGGTGGAGGTTCCCGGTTCTCCCAGTCCTGGTGCAATGAGGAATGTCCTGGCTCCTCGTTCTGGGTTCCACGATGTCGGTACTCCAAGCGTTCGAGTCCGTGACGAGAACGCCAATCCTTCCGCATCCTCACCTTTGAAGGGGAGAGGATCAGCTGACCAGGGCACGTGATCGGCTCCTGAAGTCGAGGGTAGTGGAGTCTTAAAGGGCCAGTGCATCTCGGTTGAAGGCTGGAAATAGAGGAGGGGACAAGGTGACAGGTAAGGGGGCATACGGTCAGACAGCGGACTGGAGGAGGAGGGATCCGTAGGCAGCTCCTCGCCACCTCCCCCCCCACCCCAGCCTGTTCACGATCGGACAACAGGGTGAGTCGGGAAAGGAAGTCCGCATTGCCGTTCTCCGAGCCCTTGCGGTGGCGAACCTCAAAAGAGAAGGGCTGCAGGGCGAGGAACCAACGAAGGACCCGCTGGTTATTCCCCTTGTTCCGACTCATCCAGAGGAGAGGGGCGTGATCCGTATACAAGAAGAAATGGGAACCCTCAAGGTAATACCTTAATCTGTCCACCGCCCACTTGATAGCAAGGCATTCCTTTTCAATGATGGGGTAACCCCGCTCCCTAGGGAACAGCTTTCGACTCAGGAAAAGGATGGGATGCTCAAGCCCTTCAGAGGCTATCTGAGAAAGAACAGCCCCTAACCCGTTTTCGGAGGCATCGGTTTGAAGCAAAAAGGGTTTAGAAAAGTCAGCGGAGCGGAGAATGGGACCTGACGTGATAGCCTTTTTAAGGTGTTGGAAGGCCTGTAGGGCAGCGGGTGGTGGGGAGAGGAGGTCCTTAAGCTTCACACTCTTCCTAAGGAGATCGGTAAGAAGAGAGGATAGTTCAGAGTATTGGGGTATGAAACGACGATAATACCCCAGGAGGCCCAGGAAGGCTCTGACTTCCTTTTTTGTGGCAGGGAAAGGGGCCTGGGATATCGCTTTCACCTTTTCCTCCTGGGGTTCAATGTAGCCATTTCCCAAGAGGTACCCCAAATACTTCACTCTTTGAAAGCCTGCTTTTGATTTTTTTGCATTGATATGCAAACCAGCCAGTTGGAGGGCTTGAACGACCAGCCGACAGTGGTGAAGATGGGACTCCCATGTGGGGCTATAGATGATGATATCATCTAAATATGCCGATGAATAGGCCTGATGGTCAGATAGTACTCTATTCATAAGGCGTTGAAACGTGGCGGGTGCCCCATGTAGCCCGAAAGGTAAGACGGTGAATTCGAACAAGCCAGAGGGTGTAGAAAAGGAAGTTTTTTCTTGGTCCTGGGGTCTTAGAGGCACCTGCCAGTACCCTTTGGTGAGATCAAGGGTTGTGATATACTGCGCATCCCCCAATCGCTCAATTAATTCATCCACCCGTGGGAGAGGGTATGAGTCACACTTAGAGATGGCGATGACAGCCCTGAAGTCTATGCAAAACTGGACGGATCCGTCCGGTTTTGGCACCAATATGATCGGCGAGGACCAATCGCTTTGTGACGATCGTATGACCCCTAGGGCAAGCATGTTTTTGACCTCTTGTTCTATGGCCTTTCTCCTAGCAGCCGGGATACGATAAGGCTTTTGTTTGATGACTTTCCCTGGTTGGGTGGGAATGGTATGTTCAGCCATGGTGGTACGGCCAGGAAGGTCGGAGAATAAGGAGGCATACGGGGAGAGAGTGTTTTGCAAGGCCACCTTCTGCTCTTCTGTTAGCTCTTGATTGATTACGAGATGAGGTAGAGTACTGTCCTTGTTGGTTACGGGGTCAACCACATGAAGGTCTTTGGGAAGAGGACCCAGCCATTTTTTTAAGAGGTTTACATGATATAACTGGGTGCGTTTGGGCGTGACCTGAACCTGGTAGGACGTTAATCCGACCTTCTGTACAATCTGAAAAGGACCCTGCCATTCTGACCTGATTTTTGTGATACTGGAGGGCGTGAGAACCAAAACCCAGTCCCCCACTTTCAGATGCCACCATCTTTTACCCTTGTTGTAGAACATTTGTTGTCTGGTTTGTGCTTTCACTAGGTTCGCATCAGCAAACTCCCTCAATTTCTGCAGACGATTACGTAGTTCTTGGGTATATTCTAGGAAGGACTTGGTTTCCTCCCCTTTCTCTTGTTCCCAGTATTCCTTAGTGATCTCCAATAAACTTCGGGGTTCTCTACCGTAGAGGAGCTGGAAAGGGGAACAGCCTAGGCTAGACTGTGTCTGGCTTCGGTCCACATATAAGGCCAAAGGGAGGAGCTTGTCCCAATCCTTCCCTTCCACACTCAATAGCTTTTTTAGGGTTAGTTTTAGGGTGGAATTATAACGCTCACACAGACCATCAGTCTGGGGGTGATATACTGATGTTTTAATGTGGGAGATATCAAGGGACTTACACACCTCCCGCATCATTTTGGAAACAAAAGGAGTCCCCTGATCTGTGAGGATCTCTCGTGGGAATCTGACTCGGGAAAACAGTTCCAGGAGTCGGTCACTGATGTTCTGGCTGGTAGGAGCACGTAGGGGAAAGGCTTCTGGATAACGCGTGGCGTAATCCACTATCACCAGCGCATATAGGTTACCCTTTTTGGTTCGGGGGAGTGGGCCAATAAGGTCCATACCAATTCTTTCGAATGGTGTACCAATGATGGGGAGAGGCTGCAGTGGGACCAGTGGGGGTTTATAGGGGTTTCTCATCTGGCAGATCTCACACTCCTGGCAAAATTTTGTGACATGGGCGAATATACCTGGCCAATAGAAGTGGCGGAGTATCATGTCGATGGTTTTTTGAGCACCCCTATGGCCAGCCAGCAGGTGAGAATGTGCAAAAAAAGTACTTGTTCCCTAAAAACCTGGGGAACCACGAGTTGCGGTGTATCACCTTCCTTTGCGACCCTGTAGAGAAGGCCAATCAGAGTGAGTCCATGCAACTGTTACTTCTAAATGGAGATAGGGAGACAGAGGATAGTAGGGAACGCGTGCTCGCTTATTCACGATGAAGTCAGAAACACGAAGGGGTGTAAACTGGTTCACAGAAATATTGGAGGTTGAATATGCAGTTAATGCATATATCATGGTTGTGATGTCATTGACAAAGTTTTGAAGCACATAGACAACAGGGGTTTTCCTAGGGGTGTTCAAAATTAATATAATTTCCTTTGGCATTATTATGTGTTATGCAAAATTATGCAACCAATTGTGTTCTGGCTCTTTCATGTTGTTCCAATGCACTCATGCTAATTTTTTGCCTTGAATGTGAAGTGGTTTAATTTCAGGAATTTTGCGTGAAGACCGTAACACAAAATTACCCAAATCACATGACATTACGCATTACAGAAATTTCACAGAACCTAATTTTGCCACATTAGGCAGCTCTGGTCAAACGTGGAAGGGAGGGTGGCATGTGTCACAGTCCAAAACGAGGATGTTGAAAGAAAGGAAAATTATGTTTTCCAGGGGCGGCTAGTAACTTTAAAAATTGGTGGGCGTGGCACCGAAAAACTCACCGAGATGCTGCAGGCCGGTGTCTCTCCTCTCCCGGACAATGAGCAGGAAAGGGAAATTAGGTGGTTAACTTCCTGCAATCCAATCCAACCAATCCTGGAGCTGCTCTCATGCTGAAAACATCTCCAGGATTGGTTGGAGCAGGCTAACCTAGTGCTCATTTTGAGGCTGGGGCCTGTGACTGCAATCCCCCGGCTGTTTTACAGTGCTGGGATTGCTGGCTCTGAAGTGCGCATGTGGGATAGGCCAGCTGTAGACAGTTGGCCAATCTGACATGCGCACTGAGCACCTGCAGATGTCATCCTGCAATCCACAGGAATCTGCCCCACCATCATGCTCGTGCGGCTGGCGGCACACAGAATAATAAAATGGAAATTACCATTTTGTTACTCTGTGTTTACCTGCTGTGCAGCAGGCGCGGCAATGCTCCTTCGCCCTAACAGACGAGCCTCCGCTGATGTTTTGTGAAGTTTGGTGGAGATGCAGAAATTCTACAAGGAGCTAGTGATTTGGTTTTAAGAAACTACTACAAAGAAATGCTTATTTTCAGTGACTGAAGTGCCTGGAAATAAAAGTACATGACCCCATGAGTGCTCAAGGTTAAACCTCTGTCTAAGATGACTATATTTTCTAACCTGTATAATACTGTGGCAAGATGAAAAAGAGAAATACAGGCGGCATTGGAGTGAAGTACTAAATATCCATAGCAAAGAACACTAAAGAGGATAGGTCGGAACAAACTGGTAAGCAAAGAGCAATATACTCGAGGTACACACAAGAACACTTTTTAGAATATATTGGCAGAGGAGCTCTCGTTCAAGTATCCCGGGAGCTGAAAAGGTTTAACAGTTAGAAACGATCTTTGATCCCTGTTATCTCAACTGAAGTAGCATTACAACTGGCACTGAGAAAGCCCCTAGACAGATTGGTAAGGCACTAATGTTAGCAGGCAATCTAGACTCAGGTGTTCACAGTCCAAAGCAACAATGCCTCAAAAACGTAGCGTACAAAGTGAAATCAATGCAATCACTTTTAGTGCAAGGAGAACAACAGAGACATTTTGAAGCATGGGCAAAATGGGTACCTGCCCAGGGCCCCCACTGGCCAGGGGCTCCCATGGTTTGTGACCGGAACAGCCCCACAGCACCAGTTTTCCAGTTAACCGCTGTTCTCTGTTCAACCATTGGACTTTTAAAGCAAAGCAATTAAAACAAATTATTGTCACTGATCCTCGCAGACAGATATTTCAGCCATTAGAGAGCCAGAACTGCAGGGAAGGGGCGGAAGTATGGGTGTGGGTGAAGGGGCCCCATGAAACCCCCACTCACTGCTCTGGCTCAGGTAAATAGTATACATCTGACGCAATGCCATAAAATGGTGAGGCAGGCAGCTGGAGGCAGCATTAGCAGCAGGGCCCACACCAGGCTGGTGGGGAAGGGCCCCGGGCCCCAACTCAACATGCTATGCCAGCTTGAGCAAGGGCCGCGCCCGACATCTCTTGATTCTTCCTCAGTCTCCCACAGACAGAATCTCCTTCAAAGTCTTCTGGTGTAAGGACCTCTCTGATTACATCTCAGACTTTGGAGAAAGATACAAAGGTAATCCGAGTGTGCGGGGAGCACGAGTCCTTCATAAGCAGTGCTTAATTTGGGCAGGTGGTTTCCGGTGGGGGGCACAGGCAGTTATTTTTGGGGGTCGCACTTATTTATCTGCACTAGACCTTTACCGAGAGCAAGAGATGAAAAAAATTAAAAAAGCAGAAAGACGGAGGAAGAGAAAGACAAACACAGTCACAAAGAGAGAGAGAAAGGACCTGCAGAAGTTTGATACAAGCGAATGGGGTGTCTGTTAGCGAGTTAAAGATGAATGAGGTGGATTTAGGAATACACAGCCATGGAATTCCGTGCGCACATATTTAATTGCACCAGCAGTGTGTTTCAGCCCAGAGCTTTGAGCACCGGCACAATATCATTTACAAATTAAGCACTGTTCATAAGCCTTTGAAGTGGAGTCTATCGGCCATCATTTAAAGAGTGAAATGGAGGAAGTGCAAAGAGATATCAGGTTGTCAGGCCGCCTGCTTCCTTCATTCCGTAGTATCTGTGTAATTTTGCCCTATCCCACCATGTCATGATTGTCTTTCCAGGTCCCCCTTCCCGAAGCTTCCTGCTCAGCATTTTGCTCTAGTCTTCTACCCCCTCTTTCAGGATAAAATCAAGTTTGGGTTAAACCATTCGAAGTGGACGTACCATAAGCCTTCCACTGCAATACAAGCCACCATTTCTCTTCGAAAACAAGTTTCATGCTGTAGATACTATGGGAAAATAAATCGATTACACCTGTTCTCTTCCCATAACATAACATGCATTACAAAGCCAAGCGGCCCAGCTTTTATAACCTATGTACATACAAGAACACAACATATGGGAACTCGTACACATATAGAGCCTACAAAAATGCATACAGACAGTTACATTGCAAGAGACAACAGTTAATATTGGCACCCACACATAGAAAACGAAAATAGGCAACCATGCACACAGACATACCACCCATGCAGACAGAAGCGCAAATATTAAAGCATCCACTTACATATATAAAAATGCAGCATACATACAGTCACCACTGCCACCTAGACAGACAGGCTAACAGATAAAGACACCCATTCACACACGCCAACAGTGTGATCAATGTAAAGCTGTGTGACCATATGTGGTATGTCTCTGTGGGCAATCCCAATACAAAGTCAACTATTTCTGGAGCTTGAAGTGGTATTTTAAATCCTTCAATAGTGGTTATTTTGAAAAACCTGAGCTGAATGGCCTACTGGTGAAAGGGAGTGTTGATTTGCAGTTAGAGGACCCACAGAACATCTATGGATTTAGATCTCTCAAACAATAAGTGCTAAATCCTGTTCTATATTAAAGTCTAACAAATGCCATAAATGGTGGGTGCAGTCTTTGCTATCAATAAGAGATGGTTTTTATGCTTGTTGCTGATCAACAAACATACAGCACTAATTCACACAGGCAAAGAGACACACAGGCTCCCATGAGCACAGACCAGCACTCATACATATACTGAGCTACAGAGAGCTCTCACATTACCATGTGCTCATCTACTAATGGATATCAGTCATGTGCACAACAGTCGATACTCACTGCTGCATATCACACTATGTCCTCTAATGCACAAAAACAAGTACCCCATTGTATACTACTCTGTGCCCCTTGCTGTAGATTACCCTGCCCTTTCAGGTGCACTACATTCAGTGCTCCTGATGTCTGTAGTGTCTTGTGAGTTAGAGATGACGGGACCCTTTTGGTCCCTGACGGATTCTGTAGAACAGTGATGTAAGTGCTTGGGTGTGGGGATAGAATTCATGCTGTGGAATGTTCAGTTAACAGTTCCATGTTTAATACCAAGCTCTGTGTTTGGAGAGATCATATTTTTTATTGGAGTGACCCGGGCTGGGGGCGATGCTACAACTGGCGATGAGCTAGGGAATACGTAAACCCTGCGACCCAAAGAACCAAGAGTGCTCTCCCAGAGAGTTTGCCATGGTCCGGCAAACTGCTCGTGCGTGCTACGTGTGCCTCAGTCGAAGTGAAAATCGGCGGATAGTGTATGTGGAGTCAAAGCACCACTCGAGCCAGTGAAAGGCCTGTGAAGAAAGTGAAGGCTTTACAGAAAGTTTGTTTGCCGTCAGCTAGAAATTTGCTGGTGAAGTCGAGACAAGTGATACTGCGCCACAGTCTAACACAGAGCCATCAGTCAGGCAGTACAACAACGCTAAAGGCAGCGACAACCAGGTACGGAAAGTGTAATGAGTGGTGACAGCCAGGTGCTAGAGAACGCTGTGAGTAGAACAAGATAAATGCAAAGAAACATTAGAGGCAGCTATAACCAGATATACAGAGAATACGATTATGCTTACCAGAGTAAAGAGAGCCATCGGACCTCAGGACCAGGCACCACAACCCACCTAGAAGCCCAGGGGTTGTGAATAAGGAGCCGTTGATCCTGAAGAGGACACTACAGAATGTGTCAGGTGCGTTCCGCATGACTCGAAAGTCATAAAGAAATCGAAAGGCTCCAATGGCAGCACAAAAAGGAGCCATACAAGTTCAAATTTGCCATAACAACCCTGAAGCAAGCACGTCGCAAGGACTTACAGATTGTAAGAATGGTGGAAGTCCAGGTGAACAGCATATACTATTGTCAGTAAGAGCCATAACTGGTTATGATGCCGCTGCATTCTTAAAACCACCGCCTCCCTCTGATACCACCAAAAGCCAAAATATTGGTGACAGATGGACTGCCTGGATCAAAACATTCGATGATTTCATTTATGTGCTGGAAGAAATAAATGACAAAAAGATCATTAAATATCTGAAGACTCTGGCGGGTAAAGGAGTAAAAGAAGTGATAAAAAAAATACCACAGTGGTGAAGTGACGTACCATCAAATCAAAGAGGTGCTAAACACCAAGTTTAATCCAATGCCAAATGTTGACTATAAAAAGGTACATTTTCAGGCAGAAAACTGGTTAAACAATGTTTATTTATTTATTGAAGAGTTTTATATAGCGCTAGCCAGACCCGAAAGTATCGGAGCGCTTCACAGCATGGGTAAAAACACACAGTTTGGCAGTCGTACACAAATTGATTCATGGCGCAATTGAAAGTCTCGGCGCACTGAACAGCATTGCAGGAAAGGAGGACACGGAGAATTACAATATTGAGCACATTGACTCGAGCCGAGCCACCTTTAGGGAGGGGGGAAAGAGGGAGGGGTCAGGGAGGGGATGAGGTAGAAGTCTTAGTGACGAAGTGTCTATGTCCTGCAATGTGCAACCTTAAGCGTTTCTGCAGCGGCTATCCATTCGGGAGAGAACGGTTGAGGAAGAGGTCTTTGAGTTGCCTTTTGAATTGTATAAAGGAGGGGGTAGTCCTGATATGGACTGGGATGGAGTTCCAGATTTTGGTGGCATTTCCAGAGAAGGATCGAGAACCGGTTTTTTGTTTTGCGGATTTTCGGCGGGATGAGGAGTAGAGTGTTGGAACTTCTGAGGCTTCTTGTCTGACCAGCCTTCTTGAGTTTGGAGGCCAGGTAGGCGGGTTTCCCTGTGTGCAGGGCTTTGTGCGTGAGGCAAGCCGTTCTGAAATTGGCACGCAGTTCAATTGGGAGCCATTTTAGCTCTCTGAGTGCGGGCGAGATGTGTTCGTACTTCTTTACTCCGGTGACCATTCTGGCAGCTGCATTGAGAGCTGATCTGAGGGGGGCTAAGTGGGATTTTGCTGTACCTGTGAGGGAAGCATTCCCGTAGTCTAGTCTGGACAACACCAGGGATTGAGTAGCTTGTTTAAGGTTGTTAGGCGGGATGAAGGGTTTTATTTTGTTGAGTAGCTTCAGGTTAAGGAAGGCACTCTTAGCGGTGTTCTTGATGTGTTTGGTCATGTCCAGTTTAGGGTCAAGGGTGATTCCGAGCAATTTTGCGGAATCCGCCAGGGTGAGATTGCCGTTTAGAGCATCAATTGCTTTTAGCCATTCTACGATTTGGGGGTTCTCCTCTTTGTTGGCGATGAGGAGGATTTCCGTTTTGTTTTTGTTGAGTTTCAGGTGGTTTAGTGATAGCCAGTGTTGGACTTCTCTTAGAGTGTCGTTGAGTCTATGAATGTCATCAACGGCGGAGGTTTCAAGGTAGATCTGGGTGTCGTCAGCTTAGAGGTGGAAGGGGATGTTAGTCTTTTTGAGTATGGTGGTGAGGGGTTCCATGTAGATGTTGAACAGTTGAGGTGAAAGAACTGATCCTCAGGGGACGCCTCTGCTGACGGGGTGTAGGTCTCATGAGAAGTTTCTAATCTTTATTCTTTGGGTGCGGTTCTGGAGAAAGGAGGAGAACCACTTTAAGACCACCTCTTCTGCCCCTACCCTTTCTTGAAGTACCTTGATGAGTAGGTTGTGGTCCACCGTGTCGAAGGCAGCCGATAAGTCCAGGAGTATAAGTAGTGAGCATTGGCCTGCATCGAGTGATTTGTGTAAATCATCGATGACATTGAGGATCGCTGTCTCTGTGCTGCAGCCTTTTCTGAAACCTGATTGGTGGGTGTCTAAGAGGTTGGTGCTGTCTGTGAGTTGAGTCAGTTGGAGGAGAACACACCATTCCAGGATTTTAGCTAGGAGAGGGAGATTGGAGAGAGGTCTGAAGTTATTCGGATCATTATTGTCTAAGCCTGGTTTTTTCAGTATTGGCGTGACTTGGCTGACTTTGAGGCAGTCCGGTATGACTCCGGTTGTAAGGGAGCTGTTAATGATCTTGGTCCAGAGCAGGGCTAGGGAGAGATTGAGCTTTTGGCCAGCTGGGCCGGTATAGGATCCGAGGCGTGTGAAGAGGGTTTGGAGGTGGAGATCATTTTGGCTATCTCTGCTTCGGAGATGGGGTTGAAGGCTTTCCAGTGTTTTGGGGGAGCTTGGGTGTGGTGGCTTCTGTCCCTGGGGATGCGCTCCCTTGAGGGGGACTGCGGTTGACATCTAGGGAGAGCTCAATCTTGGTGATTTTGTCATTGAAGAAGTTGGCGAAGTTCTCACACAGGTCTTTGGAGGCCAGAACTGAGGATGTAGGGGGTTTGGAAGTTTGTTGGTGAATGAGCTTGAAGAGTTCCTTAGGCCTATTTTTTGTGTTGTCTAAAGCATTGCAAAAGAAAGAAGACTTTTCATTCTTGATGTATTTTTTGTACTTCCCGCATATTGCTTTGAGTTGGTCTCGGAGGATTGAGAACGGGTTGTTCCACCAGAGTCTTTCAGCAGCTCTGAGTTGTCTTCTTTCAGAGTTTATGTCTGTGTTGAACCAGGCTCTAGATGGAGTGATTCTGACTCTTTTTTGTTTCAATGGCGCTATTTCATCTAGAATGTCAGACATAGTTGTGTTGTAGTGGGAGGTGAGTTCTGTTGTGGTGAGATCCTCTGTGGGGATGGGAAGGAGAGAGCTTATCCTTTCCTCCAAGTCTGTCAGGGGAATCTGAGTTAGATTTCTCACCCAGTGAGGGGGGTCCTGCGTAGGGAGCTGGTTTAGGAGCACTTGGTTGATGTGGAATAAGATGATGTGGTGGTCGGACCAGTCAACAGGCAGGATGTGGTCGATCGTAACTGAGTCTGGGTGGGCAATAATGGCATCAAGGATTGAGCCTCCATTGTGGGTTTCCTCTACGCAGTGTTGGGTAAGGTTGTTGTTGTGTAGAAGCTCGTTCAGGGTTTGGATCAGCGAGTTGTTTTCCTTATTCCAGTGAAGGTTGAGGTCACCTAGAATTAAGTTGTTGTTGTCACGGAGTGAACAGTGAGTTATCAGGTCGGACAAGTGTTCTCCGAATGCGGAGGTGTTGCCCGGCGGATGGTAGAGGAGGTGGCAGAGTAGTGATTTGTTGTCTCTCGTCTTGATGTTGGCGGTTAGACATTCAAAGGTATTGTAGTTGAAGGTGTTGGTTTCCGTCACGGAGATGTTGTTCTTGTGTAGGATTGCTATTACCCTCCTCGCTGGTCTTTTCTGTCTTTGTTGATGATTGCAAAGCCTGGGGGTACAAGCATGTCCATGATTGGGGAGGAGAACTCATTTAGCCATGTCTCTGTGATGAACGTGATGTCGATGTCATGTGTAAGGATGGTTTCTGCCAGCTCTGTTGCATGTTTGGTGGCTGATCTGCAGTTTATGAGCATGCAATTGGTGGAAGTCCTCCCGCTTTGTGTTTCTTCATTAGGGGGCCCTGGAAATGTTCGTGAGGCAGTATGGGGGTCTTGGGGCTTTGGGTGGAGAGTGGTCTCTTCTAAATCCTGTGATGACCTGGATCTTGGCATTTGGGGAGATAGAGGAGGGAGTGTTGTACGAGGAGGCAAGCTTCATCGCTTCGCTCGAGGACATTGCCGCTCTTGTTCTTTTGGGTCTCTGTGTCTAGTTTAGGAGAGGGGTTGAGTTCCAATTGTGCCCATGAGCCTTGGCGGGCCTTTGATGATTAGAGCTGGAAATAGTGAGGGTCGGGTGTGGGCGTGGGCTGGGCTCTCGAAGTGTGTTGAGGTTCAGTAAGATTTCGTTAAGGCCCAGGATTATAGTTTCTAGTTGGCTTTCTAGTAGAGCAAGACGCTGCGTCGTCTTCCCAGAGGAGGGAGTGGGGGTGATCTGGGCAGGGCAGTCCCGAGAGGGGGGGAGCTTGTCCGTGTTGTGCTGGATTTTGGTGTCGGTGATGTCAGTGTTGCCACTGTGGGTGGCCATGGGCAAGGGGAGTGAAGAATCACGCCGTGATGCTGGCGTTCTCTTGCGTGTGAGTAGAGGGAGGGTGCTAGGAGACATTGATAGGGGATTAGGGTCGATAGATGCTGGTTGGGGGTGGCAGTGTGAGGGGGGAGGGGGTAGGCAATGGACGGCCTGGGGTTGGAGAGCCTCAGTTGTGTCATACAACTGGTTAGTATTGAAGGGGGGCCAAGTACTGTGCGTGTTTGGAGCGGGGGATGGAGTGGGGCTAGGTGTCCAGGGGAGGGAGGTTGTCATTCTTGGCATCGGGCGTGGGATTGGTTTGCGGTATCTTGTGGCGGATCGATCTGTCAAAGGATAGGGAGTTGGTCGGGCAGGGGTGGCAAGCGTGAGAGTGGGCACTGTGTAGCGAGGGGAAGAGGGAGTCGAATGCCTCTAGGTTGTCGTTGTTGGCTTGGATCATGACTGTGCCATTGGAGAAGATGGTCACAGAGGTGTTGCCGCTGCGCAAAGGGCGATTAGGGGTTGAGAACGTCAGTTTGCAGCTGTGGGGGGTGTTAGTTGTTTTGGAAATGTGGAGTTGTTATCTGAGAATGGAGTTCCAGTTTTCCGGTCTGTCCGTGTGGAAAATGAGATCCATTTTCAGCTGGCCTTTGGAGGAGCAGTGGTAAATGTCCGCGAATAGTCTTTCTGGGTGTTGTCTGATCAATTTATGTTTTAAGTTTCTTCTCGCTTTAGGGGAGAGGTTAGGGGGGAAAATGTTGGAGAAGGAGCTCGGGCCATGAGGTTTTAGGTAATTAAGAGAAGAGGGGCTGAGGGAGGTTGGTGTAGTAGATGGCATTATGTCTGGTTAGAGGGGGGTAGCTCCTTCGAGTTCTACTCCGCCTGTTAGGCTATTATCAGGACCAGCTATTCTATTCTGATCTGAAAGAGCGTGTTCGGGAATTGGTGGGGCTGGATCGTCTGTAGTGGATAGGCTGGAGAGCCAAGGGATGCAGTTGAGTATTGGTTTATTGCGATTCAGTCGCAAGGACTGTGCTTTGTACTTGTGCTATAACCGATAGACAGGAGATAAAGGTAGGGCGAGGCCACCGTCTAGGGATAGTGACATGTGGCGGAATCTGGATTGCATCAATTGAGCCTCTTGTTGCTGGGGCTCGAATCGTCAGTAGGGTTTTTCTGGGGAGCATGGGGTTGATATTAAGGGATAGGCGTGTAGCGGTTCATTGATGAGAGTCCGGAGCGTGTCCGCTATGTAGGAGTAGTGGGTAATCAAAGGCCGCCATCTTGGGGCCAGGCATCGCGCTAATGTCTGGCAGTGGCTGTTGGGTCAACAGCCTCCGTGCCTTCTGTCGCTGAGGCAGCGTGGCTATATGGTTGATCTGGGGGGCCTGGGGGAGTTGCTTTGGGATAGGATTGTTGCGTTACCGTGGAGGGAGTTCGGAGCTTTATCCAAGGATGGAGATTAAGGCTGAGCGGAGGTCGCCATCCTGGGTACAGGCATCCGTGATGTGGGGGGATGAAGAGTGCTGTGCTGCGTGGCTGTGCGAAGTTGTTGCCAGTTTCAGAGAGATGCAATGGGCTCTGGAAGTGTTGATAGACGTGGAGGAGATTGGTCGGTGTTATTGAATGAGTAAGCAAGGGTTGAAAGCCGCCATTTTAGGGTCAGGCAGCGAAGTCACAAGACCTGTTTCTTTTATCATGGGACGGCGCTTCTAGTAAGACTGTTTCAGGAGCTAATGATCCAGTGAGTAGACCCTTCTACAATTATTTACTCGGGTACTCACCAGAACAGCTTGCTGGTTGTTGCGAGTAGGATGCCGCCATATTGGGGTCAGGCAATGGTTCCTCCGTGACTGCTGTCTGTCGAATTCACGTTGCGTCTGGAGCTGCTGGGGGACCAGTGCTTGCCAGGATTTAGTGAGACGCTGTGGGCGTAGGCGGATGGGACAAATGTGGCAGGAGTTGCTCGGCGATTAGGAGGCTTAATGGAATTGCTCGGCGATTAGGAGGCTTAATAGGAGTGGGATGAGCATTGCAAGTTCAATGAGTGCAACGATGAAGAGGCCATGCTTCTGAGAGTAATAAATGGTTGTCTCTCCGATTCCTTCAAACGACAAAGGCTGAAAGAGACACTCAGTTTGGAGTGAGTACTCATGGCTGCTAGAGCAGAAGAAAGAGCTAGCATGCAAGCTGCTAGTATGGAGGCCGAATGGCCCAAAATGAATCAGCTCTGAGTGTGAAAAGCAAGCCGAAGCACAAGGTAGAATGCCATAAAGTAATGTCTCCAAAGAAAAAGAATTTGTGTTTTCGAAGTGGATTTTCCTTTTCACATGAGGGTAAATGCCCCACCATTGGACAGATATGCAAAGGCCACGGGAATAAGAACCATTTTGTAATGGTCTGCAAAGCGAAGGAAAGATCAAGTGCGCCATGTCAAGAAAATAAAATGGGTGCCAGAAAGTTCCAGAGACATGTCCAACAAAGTTCCAACCATGCCACAAGGCCAAGCGGCAACATCAGTTGAGGCAAGTAGAAACTGAACAATGTTGATTGTTGTTGAATGCCTCATCTAAAAGTTTGACACAAAGAAAACAAAATGCAGCACAAAGATGCACTCAATTATACCAAGAAAACTATTCATATACTAATTTTAAAAATATTTTTAGAATGTATGTGTGCAACAAGGTAACGGTTCTGCAAGCCGTTAAATTCGAGAAAGAAAACAAACAACCCAGAACTATCTGGGAATACTTGAATGCACTACGGAAGACGCACTCATCAAAGAGTGTCAACAAAAGTACTCAAAGATATTCAAAAATTACAAAATTATGATAAACAACAATTAACCATGGATTCAAAAGTTCAAAAAAATTGCGCAAAATGTTCTTCCTCAAAGGAATGACGAAACGAAAGTGTGAAGGTCTCTCAGCTTTTTATTCAATCCAGTAGCAGTAGAGACGCAAAAAGTTCAACAAAAGTAGCTTGATGCAGCATAAATACTGAAAACTTGCTTGATGCAGCGTGAATATTAGCAATTAGTAACGAGATCCCAATGCATTTCGGGCCAAATTTGGCGGCCCTTCTTCAGGGGAACTGTAAATATCAAATAACAAAATCACGAATAGGAATATCACAGCGTGTATTCAACTTTATAGTAGGAGCAATATGAGCAGTATGGGGATCAATGTGTGAAAAAAGGAGGAAAAGAGCTCGAGAGGATTATCAGAATTGAACGTGTGCCCAACATATACTAGACCAGAAAAACCAAAATCGTGAGAAAACGCCATAACGTGGCATGCTTAAAATTTCTAACACGCAAAGTGCAATACGAAAAGGAAAACTAAAAAAGTGATCACAAGAACAACCAAGAGTGAAAATGCTCAATAGGCTGAAGGAAAGAAAACTTAAAGTGCGTGCTAGTTTACCAAATGTATACGTACTGGAGACATCAATGCAGCTTTAAAAGAGCAACACGACCACTCGATAAACAAGGGGCTGTGAAACAGGAACTAAACAAACACATAAAAAGCTAATCAGTCAAGCGAGCCACTGCCAAAGAGAAGTAAACAAAACAGAATGTCCAGCAAGAACCACTCACCAAAGCGTGCCAAAGCGTAACATGCCGCGAAAGGAGCGGGTGACTTCTCAAATCTACAACATGCGAGACAAGTGAACAAAGTGCGGGCGCCAATAAAACGTGACTACAGCATGGAAATAGAAACACGAACAGTGAAGTGAACACAAATGAGCTAGAAGAAAGACTGAAATCAAAAGAGAGGGAAGACAACCTACAGATGGTGAATGAAACACATTGCTGAACCAGAAAAACGAAAAATACAAACGTGCTAACAATAAAGTTGAGTTAACAAAAATTCACAAAAATTAACAAAGAAAGCAATAGTCGGTGGCATTACAATGACAAAATTGGCAACATGTCAGTTGAACTGGCTACAAATATACGTAATGCATATAAAAGACTACTCCATTTACAGCATGAGAAGCAAATAAACACGATAAATACACACGTAAAATATAACGAAAGCATGGAAATAGAAACAGGACAAATAGAATAGTAACTGAGTGAAGATTGCAAACACTATCAGAAAAAGAGTATACAATGGCAAGGTTACAATAAAAAAGAGAAACAGTAATTCAAACAAAACAATAATAGAAAGTTAATAGTGCGAATGATAAAAGATAAAAACTGGAAAAATAACATGTTACTGATAAGCTTACAAGTAAAACGACATGCTAGTATAAATCAAGGCTGACCTGAAACAACAAACAACTCCTAATGTACTGTCAACAATATTTACAAGAAACATGAGAATTCACATTTGTCATTAAGCCCAGTTGGCACAAGACTCTCCATGAACCATATCCAAACATCCACTAAGTCTCCATCACACAACATGTCGCACAGCGATAGATCTGCTCTTAGAGCTTTACGTAACAATGTTGATTTGCATTTTACAAAGGCAGACAAAGGTGGTGCCCTAGTAGTTATGGATCGTAACATGTATGAAAGAAATATTGCATCAATGTTGAGTGATGAGAACACATATATGTTGTTAAATGAGGACCCTACTAGGGCTTATCAAGAAGTTCTTTCTTCTAGATTGTCTAAAGCATTTGAAATTAAATGGATTTCTAAAAAACCAAAGACTTTTTATGGACTGAATTTCCTCGTAGACCGGGATTGTATATGCTCCCAAAAATTCATAAAGATTTGCAAAATCCGCCTCTCAGACCGATTGTGTCAGGGTGCGGTTCATTGCATGAACCATTGGGCAAATACTTAGATGCATTTTTGCAACCCATAGTACAGACATGCAAATCATACTTGCAAGATACTACCCATTTGCTTAACATAGTAAAAGAGGTAGTAATTTCTGAGAACGAAGAAACATGGCTCTGCACCATTGATGTTGTTGCACTATACACTTCCATTCCTCATCTTGATGGTCTTGAATCAATTGAGTGGGCTTTACTCAATCATGATGTGTCGGCTGCCAATAAGATTTTTTTGCTTGAACTTCTACATTTCTGTCTTTTTCATTGTTATTTTAACTGGAAAGGTCAGTTTTATGCTCAAACTACTGGCACATCTATGGGGTTTTCTGGAGCTCCTAGTTATGCCAATATCTTTATGCTTAAATTTGAGAATGAGTTTATCTATTCTGATGTGGTTTGGACAAACCATCTAAAGTTATATCATCGCTATATTGATGATATTTTCATCATTTGGCAAGGACCCCGTCATGTTTTAGAGAATTGCATTTTGTCATTGAATGAACGTAATCCTAGGATTCATTTCACTTCCAATATTGAGGCCAACATGATTTCATTTCTTGATGTGTGCATTACCCGTCAAGGTTCTGCAATCACAACTTGTGTGTTTCGTAAAAAGACTGATCGTAATAACTCCTTGTTATTTCAGAGCTTTCATCCATTTTCATTGAAACGACACTTGCCTTATTCCCAGTTCACTAGGATTAAAAGAATCACATCTAATCCTGAGACATGTGTACAAACCATAAAACAGTACAAATTGAAATTTCAACAAAGAGGCTACCCCTCTGATATACTTGATAAGGCTGAAACTCGAGCCCTTGCTGCAGATAGAGATTTGCTATTAAAGAAATCAGATAAGCCATTGACATCCAGAGAGGTTTTTGTATCTACCTTTTCTACGCACTCTCCCCAAATCAAGCGGATCATACTTAACAGATGGGATTTGTTGCAATCTGAATTGGACTTCCAGGGTCTTTTTCAACATCCTCCTCTTTTTGCATATAAACGTTCTTGTAATTTAAAAGAATTACTCGATAAACCCATGACTGGTCAGAATATCGTCCACAAGGGCATGACTAAATGTTTCAACTGTTCTCATTGTAATAATGCCATTGTAGGCACTTGTATATCCCATCCACGTTCAGGCAAGAACATTCCTTTAAATTTCACAGCCAACTGCAATAGTAAATCTGTTATTTATGTGATAAAATGCCCCTGTGGACTTTATTATGTTGGCAAAACTGAGAGAAACTTGCGCACTCGTATTACTGAACATAAAAGTAGGATCAGAACCAATACGCTAAGCTCTCCTCTTGCACTTCATTGGTCAGCCAAACATCATACCATTGCGCAGCTTAGATTCAGTGTGATAGAACTTGTCAAAGAGAAATTAGGCAGAGATATGACACGGTTTTTATCACAACGTGAATTACATTGGATATGGTTCATGGAGAGTCTTGTGCCAACTGGGCTTAATGACAAATGTGAATTCTCATGTTTCTTGTAAATATTGTTGACAGTACATTAGGAGTTGTTTGTTGTTTCAGGTCAGCCTTGATTTATACTAGCATGTCGTTTTACTTGTAAGCTTATCAGTAACATGTTATTTTTCGAGTTTTTATCTTTTATCATTCGCACTATTAACTTTCTATTATTGTTTTGTTTGAATTACTGTTTCTCTTTTTATTGTAACCTTGCCATTGTATACTCTTTTTCTGATAGTGTTTGCAATCTTCACTCAGTTACTATTCTATTTGTCCTGTTTCTATTTCCATGCTTTCGTTATATTTTACGTGTGTATTTATCGTGTTTACTTGCTTCTCATGCTGTAAATGGAGTAGTCTTTTATATGCATTACGTATATTTGTAGCCAGTTCAACTGACATGTTGCCAATTTTGTCATTGTAATGCCACCGACTATTGCTTTCTTTGTTAATTTTTGCGAATTTTTGTTAACTCAACTTTATTGTTAGCACGTTTGTATTTTTCGCTTTTCTGGTTCAGCAATGTGTTTCATTCACCATCTGTAGGTTGTCTTCCCTCTCTTTTGATTTCAGTCTTTCTTCTAGCTCATTTGTGTTCACTTCACTGTTCGTGTTTCTATTTCCATGCTGTAGTCACGTTTTATTGGCGCCCGCACTTTGTTCACTTGTCTCGCATGTTGTAGATTTGAGAAGTCACCCGCTCCTTTCGCGGCATGTTACGCTTTGGCACGCTTTGGTGAGTGGTTCTTGCTGGACATTCTGTTTTGTTTACTTCTCTTTGGCAGTGGCTCGCTTGACTGATTAGCTTTTTATGTGTTTGTTTAGTTCCTGTTTCACAGCCCCTTGTTTATCGAGTGGTCGTGTTGCTCTTTTAAAGCTGCATTGATATCTCCATTACGTATACATTTGGTAAACTAGCACGCACTTTAAGTTTTCTTTCCTTCAGCCTATTGAGCATTTTCACTCTTGGTTGTTCTTGTGATCACTTTTTTAGTTTTCCTTTTCGTATTGCACTTTGCGTGTTAGAAATTTTAAGCATGCAACGTTATGGCGTTTTCTCACGATTTTGGTTTTTCTGGTCTAGTATATGTTGGGCACACGTTCAATTCTGATAATCCTCTCGAGCTCTTTTCCTCCTTTTTTCACACATTGATCCCCATACTGCTCATATTGCTCCTACTATAAAGTTGAATACACGCTGTGATATTCCTATTCGTGATTTTGTTATTTGATATTTACAGTTCCCCTGAAGAAGGGCCGCCAAATTTGGCCCGAAATGCATTGGGATCTCGTTACTAATTGCTAATATTCACGCTGCATCAAGCAAGTTTTCAGTATTTATGCTGCATCAAGCTACTTTTGTTGAACTTTTTGCGTCTCTACTGCTACTGGATTGAATAAAAAGCTGAGAGACCTTCACACTTTCGTTTCGTCATTCCTTTGAGGAAGAACATTTTGCGCAATTTTTTTGAACTTTTGAATCCATGGTTAATTGTTGTTTATCATAATTTTGTAATTTTTGAATATCTTTGAGTACTTTTGTTGACACTCTTTGATGAGTGCGTCTTCCGTAGTGCATTCAAGTATTCCCAGATAGTTCTGGGTTGTTTGTTTTCTTCATCTAAAATTTTGTCATTGTAAAGCGACAGTGAGGAAGATGGGTGTGCAATGTCAATGTCGACCACTGAACAACGTATGCATGTAGGATTAGCTTCCCACCTGAAGGTGAATGGGTGCTCCATACCATTTATCATAAACAGTGGTATGTCAATAAACATTATGTCAGTGGAAAAGTACAATGAACAGTCTCCAGTGCCCTATTTAACCCCATCAAAAACTAAGGTGTATACATGGGCTGCTTAGACACCACTGCAAAGTGAAGGTTCATTTATAGCAACCGTGAAGCATAAAAAGACGAAAGTAAAAGTACCAATTCATGTCCTGCAAGGCACTTCATTGAGTGGATGTTTACTCAGTTTAAGCACTACTACTGACATGGGGCTGATTTCTGTAAACTACAACGTCAATGCCTATCATGAGATAGTGAATCAGTTTCCATCTTTGTTTCACGGACTAGGAAGACTTAAGACAATGAAAGTGCAAGTTCACAAAAATGAGGGCATCCGTCATGTTGCTCAACAACATTGTCGAATTGCATTTCATTTACAAGAGGCTGTTGAGAGAGAAATTGAGACATTATTGAAACTTGACTGTGGCGCGGTGGAGAAGGAGACAAGGAGACCGAGAGTAAGTGACTCAACAGTAGGTTTATTACAAGAGGTCTTTTAACAAGAAAAGGACAAAAGAATCCAACGTCCGGTGTAGAGTTCTTCACCCTCTTACATCAGAGAGCAGGGAATAACTAAAAGAGGCTCTGGTCTTCGGACAACGGCAGACAGCTACCTCCGCTCCGTGTCAATAGGGAAAGAAAACAAAGAAAGGCCTGGTAAGGGGGACGTTTCTATGGGGTATTGCACACAAGGAAAAGGGAGTGAAGGACTGAGAACCCGACCGTCACCGTGAGGCGCGCTGCTTCCTTCCCAGGAGTATGTTACGCGCTGCTAGGTTTTACTCTTATTTGCGGACCCCAGTCGGTATGACTAGTCAGACTGCCCGCCCTTCTCTCCCACCTTCCCCTTGTCCCAGACGGCCCCCAGGTGGCCCCGTACCTTTTGGAGCCACGACCCTCCTGGGCCGTGGCTGGCTTTCGCGTGTTGCCGGAAAGGGTCCGGCTCCCCCTTTTTCTCGTTCCTGGATGGCACCTCTTCGGTCCGCTGGGCTTCCGGCTCGATCCCGGTGGAGGTTCCCGGTTCTCCCAGTCCTGGTGCAATGAGGAATGTCCTGGCTCCTCGTTCTGGGTTCCACGATGTCGGTACTCCAAGCGTTCGAGTCCGTGACGAGAACGCCAATCCTTCCGCATCCTCCCCTTTGAAGAGGAGAGGATCAGCTGACCAGGGCACGTGATCGGCTCCTGAAGCCGAGGGTAGTGGAGTCTTAAAGGGCCAGTGCATCTCGGTTGAAGGCTGGAAATAGAGGAGGGGACAAGGTGACAGGTAAGGGGGCATACGGTCAGACAGCGGACTGGAGGAGGAGGGATCCGTAGTCAGCTCCTCGCCACCCCCCCACCCCAGCCTGTTCACGATCGGGGAACAGGGTGAGTCGGGAAAGGAAGTCCGCATTGCCGTTCTCCGAGCCCTTGCGGTGGCGAACCTCAAAAGAGAAGGGCTGCAGGGCGAGGAACCAACGAAGGACCCGCTGGTTATTCCCCTTGTTCCGACTCATCCAGAGGAGAGGGGCGTGATCCGTATACAAGAAGAAATGGGAACCCTCAAGGTAATACCATAATCTGTCCACCGCCCACTTGATAGCAAGGCATTCCTTTTCAATGATGGGGTAACCCCGCTCCCTAAGGAACAGCTTTCGACTCAGGAAAAGGATGGGATGCTCAAGCCCTTCAGAGGATATCTGAGAAAGAACAGCCCCTAACCCGTTTTCGGAGGCATCGGTTTGAAGCAAAAAGGGTTTAGAAAAGTCAGCGGAGCGGAGAATGGGCCCTGACGTGATAGCCTTTTTAAGGTGTTGGAAGGCCTGTAGGGCAGCGGGTGGTGGGGAGAGGAGGTCCTTAGGCTTCACACTCTTCCTAAGGAGATCGGTAAGAGGAGAGGATAGTTCAGAGTATTGGGGTATGAAACGACGATAATACCCCAGGAGGCCCAGGAAGGCTCTGACTTCCTTTTTTGTGGCAGGGAAAGGGGCCTGGGATATCGCTTTCACCTTTCCCTCCTGGGGTTCAATGTAGCCATTTCCCAAGAGGTACCCCAAATTCTTCACTCTTTGAAAACCTGCTTTTGATTTTTTTGCATTGATATGCAAACCAGCCAGTTGGAGGGCTTGAACGACCAGCCGACAGTGGTGAAGATGGGACTCCCATGTGGGGCTATAGATGATGATATCATCTAAATATGCCGATGAATAGGCCTGATGGTCAGATAGTACTCTATTCATAAGGCGTTGAAACGTGGCGGGTGCCCCATGTAGCCCGAAAGGTAAGACGGTGAATTCGAACAAACCAGAGGGTGTAGAAAAGGCAGTTTTTTCTTGGTCCTGGGGTCTTAGAGGCACCTGCCAGTACCCTTTGGTGAGATCAAGGGTTGTGATATACTGCGCATCCCCCAATCGCTCAATTAATTCATCCACCCGTGGGAGAGGGTATGAGTCACACTTAGAGATGGCGATGACAGCCCTGAAGTCTATGCAAAACCGGACGGATCCGTCCGGTTTTGGTACCAATACGATCGGCGAGGACCAATCGCTTTGGGACGATCGTATGACCCCTAGGGCAAGCATGTTTTTGACCTCTTGTTCTATGGCCTTTCTCCTAGCAGCCGGGATACGATAAGGCTTTTGTTTGATGACTTTCCCTGGTTGGGTGGGAATGGTATGTTCAGCCATGGTGATACGGCCAGGAAGGTCGGAGAATAAGGAGGCATACGGGGAGAGAGTGTTTTGCAAGGCCACCTTCTGCTCTTCTGTTAGCTCTTGATTGATTATGAGATGAGGTAGAGTACTGTCCTTGTTGGTTACGGGGTCAACCACATGAAGGTCTTTGGGAAGAGGACCCAGCCATTTTTTTAAGAGGTTTACATGATATAACTGGGTGCGTTTGGGCGTGACCTGAACCTGGTAGGACGTTAATCCGACCTTCTGTACAATCTGAAAAGGACCCTGCCATTTTGACCTGATTTTTGTGATACTGGAGGGCGTGAGAACCAAAACCCAGTCCCCCACTTTCAGGTGCCGCCATCTTTTACCCTTGTTGTAGAACATTTGTTGTCTGGTTTGTGCTTTCTCTAGGTTCGCATCAGCAAACTCCCTCAATTTCTGCAGACGATTACGTAGTTCTTGGGTATATTCTAGGAAGGACTTGGTTTCCTCCCCTTTCTCTTGTTCCCAGTATTCCTTAGTGATCTCCAATAAACTTCGGGGTTCTCTACCGTAGAGGAGCTGGAAAGGGGAACAGCCTAGGCTAGACTGTGTCTGGCTTCGGACCACATATAAGGCCAAAGGGAGGAGCTTGTCCCAATCCTTCCCTTCCACACTCAATAGCTTTTTTAGGGTTAGTTTTAGGGTGGAATTATAACGCTCACACAGACCATCAGTCTGGGGGTGATATACTGATGTTTTAATGTGGGAGATATCAAGGGACTTTCACACCTCCCGCATCATTTTGGAAACAAAAGGAGTCCCCTGATCTGTGAGGATCTCTCGTGGGAATCCGACTCGGGAAAACAGTTCCAGGAGTCGGTCACTGATGTTCTGGCTGGTAGGAGCACGTAGGGGAAAGGCTTCTGGATAACGCGTGGCGTAATCCACTATCACCAGCGCATATAGGTTACCCTTTTTGGTTCGGGGGAGTGGGCCAATAAGGTCCATACCAATTCTTTCGAATGGTGTACCAATGATGGGGAGAGGCTGCAGTGGGACCGGTGGGGGTTTATAGGGGTTTCTCATCTGGCAGATCTCACACTCCTGGCAAAAGTTTGTGACATGGGCGAATATACCTGGCCAAAGAAGTGGCGGAGTATCATGTCGATGGTTTTTTGAGCACCCCTATGGCCAGCCAGCAGGTGAGAATGCGCAAAAAAAGTACTTGTTCCCTAAAAACCTGGGGAACCACGAGTTGCGGTGTATCACCTTCCTTTGCGACCCTGTAGAGAAGTTCCTTTTCTATGCAAAATAAAGGATATACTGGCTTCTGGGGTAGGGGATTTTGTCGTGCATGATCCCATGCGGGCTGAAGCGTAGGATCGTTGCACTGGTTGTAGTGGAAACTCTTATCGGATAGCCAGGGAGCTTGACTAAGGAGAGAGGGTTTTGACAAGATCCGGGTTTCTGTGAGCTGAAGGGTGTCCCTTAAGAGTGTTAGAAAGGACGGGTTATCCTGACCTAATATGAGCTCTTCAGGAAGGGAAGGGAGAACCCAAAGTTTGGCTTTCAGAACCACCCCACCCGGGAGGGAGACAGGCAAGGTGACTAGGGGGTAGAGGTTTATATCCCCATGTACACAGCGTATGGGTATTTCGTCAACGGTAGGAGGAAAGGGGAGGGGTACCAGGGACCGGCGAACAACTGACTGCCTACAGCCAGAGTCTAACAAGGCTTTTACAGTAACCCCACCTATAAGAACACTTACATAAAAACTTGGTCCCATTTCTTCGGTGTATAGGATAGTTCGTGGAATGCAGCCTATGTCCATCGGTTCTTCCAGGGATTTTTTTCTTGGGCAGTTCCTGGCAATATGCCCCCAGTCTCCGCATTCGAAACACTGGGGACCTCGAACAGGTATGGGTTCTGGACGATATTGCTGAGACTTCAGGGGTTCCGTGATGGGCTTCACTGGTTTTCTCTCTGATTTGCTAGCAGTAGGAGAAGGGCGTGTGGGTTTCTCAGTGTCCCAAGACGGAGGGCGGGGTTGTGCTCGATAGAAGGATGTTGCCATGTCAATGGCTTGTTCAGCTGTTAAGTGGGTGTGCTGCTTGAGCCAGCGTTGTATAGGGTACGGCAATGCCTCTATGTACTGTTCTAAATAGATAAGTGACATGATTTCCTCCTTCGTGTTAGTGTGGGGCTTTAACCACTTATCTGCTGCTGCCTTAAGTTTATAGTAGAGGGTTTTCGGATTGTCGGTGGATGTTCCCCGCTCCTTTCGGAATCTGACCCTGTATGCCTCGGCATCCATTCCAAGATGGTCCAGGATTTATCCCCTTTATTTCCTGATACGGAGTGTGGCCGTTAGCGTTGGCCACCTGGTAGGTGGCCTGGGCTTCTCCGGTAAGGAGAGGCGCTAACAAGAACGGCCATTTGGCTTCTGGCCATCCCGACGCCCGGGCCGCTCTTTCAAAGTTCAAAAAGAACGCGTGGGGATCCTCACCTGCTAGGTACTTCTGCAGAGAAACATTGGGGCCTGTCCCGGCGCGGATTTGAAGTTGGGTGGTCAGCTCTAGGCGGTCATCCGCCACTTTTTGCAAACGTTCAGCTTGGTTGGTGATAGTGTCCTTAAACAGTTCCCTGTCTGCATGGGCGGTTGTCATTTGTTTCTCAAAGGCCCATTCCAACTTCTTCTGGCCACGTATAAGTTGTTGTATGAGGTTTTTCATGTCCCAAAGTAGTAGGCGCACGGATCCCACTTCTGACACCACGTGTGGCGCGGTGGAGAAGGAGACAAGGAGACCGAGAGTAAGTGACTCAACAGTAGGTTTATTACAAGAGGTCTTTTAACAAGAAAAGGACAAAAGAATCCAACGTCCGGTGTAGAGTTCTTCACCCTCTTACATCAGAGAGCAGGGAATAACTAAAAGAGGCTCCGGTCTTCGGACAACGGCAGTCAGCTACCTCCGCTCCGTGTCAATAGGGAAAGAAAACAAAGAAAGGCCTGGTAAGGGGGACGTTTCTATGGGGTATTACACACAAGGAAAAGGGAGTGAAGGACTGAGCACCTGACCGTCACCGTGAGGCGCGCTGCTTCCTTCCCAGGAGTATGTTATGCGCTGCTAGGTTTTACTCTTATTTGCGGACCCCAGTCGGTATGACTAGTCAGACTGCCCGCCCTTCTCTCCCACCTTCCCCTTGTCCCAGACGGCCCCCAGGTGGCCCCGTACCTTTTGGAGCCACGACCCTCCTGGGCCATGGCTGGCTTTTGCGTGTTGCCGGAAAGGGTCCGGCTCCCCCTTTTTCTCGTTCCTGGATGGCACCTCTTCGGTCCGCTGGGCTTCCGGCTCGATCCCGGTGGAGGTTCCCGGTTCTCCCAGTCCTGGCGCAATGAGGAATGTCCTGGCTCCTCGTTCTGGGTTCCACGACGTCGGTACTCCAAGCGTTCGAGTCCGTGACGAGAACGCCAATCCTTCCGCATCCTCCCCTTTGAAGGGGAGAGGATCAGCTGACCAGGGCACGTGATCGGCTCCTGAAGCCGAGGGTAGTGGAGTCTTAAAGGGCCAGTGCATCTCGGTTGAAGGCTGGAAATAGAGGAGGGGACAAGGTGACAGGTAAGGGGGCATACGGTCAGACAGCGGACTGGAGGAGGAGGGATCCGTAGGCAGCTCCTCGCCACATTGACATAATTGAGTGATCCACTGGTCCTATGCCATGGGTGTCCACCATAGAGGTAGTGCCAAGGAAGGATAGTGGAGGAGCTGTGCACATCTGCATTGATATGCTCCTAGCAAACAAGGCAATTGAAAGAGAACGGCATCCAGGTCCACACATTGCTGACATGATTATGCAGCTGAATGGAGCCAAAATCTTTTCCTGCCTTGATTTGAACAAAGGGTATCAGCAACTCAAATGGGAAGAAAATTGCAGGTACATTGCTACCTTTTCGACTCATGTTGAGTTGTTTAGATATAAACGACTAAGTTTCAGAGTGTCCTCAGCTGCAGAACTCTTTCAGGATGTAATTCATCGCATAATACAGCCAGTCAAAAATGCTTTCATTTACAGTGAGGACATACTAGTATTTGTGGCCACACGAAAAGAACATGCCTCTCTCTACCTTGCATCTCTCACTATGTCTCTCACTACCACATCTATCTGCATGTCTACCTTTACCTCTATCTGCCTTTATGTCCAACTTGCCTTTCTTTCTACCTTCAGTCTCTGTCTATGTCTCCACTCAATGCACTCATCTCTTTCTCCATCTTCCTTCTTCCTCTACTTCACCTCTCTTGGTTCACCATTCTCTCCACTCCTCTGTTCTTTTCTGGTCTCCCACCCCCTCTCATTTCTCTTACTCACCAGAGTCAGAGGTCACTGTCTAGCTAGAAAAGTAACAGAGAAAGAACAGATTGGACTAGGCAGGGTAGAACATTAAGGAGAAAATTATCAGATTTCATCAAATGGACAACGAATGATCCTCAGAGTAGTGCCCTGATTTAGGGGCACCTGCATCAAGCTAGGCAATTACGATTCCTTAATAGCTATTATTAAGGAATCGCTATTAAGGAATCGCAATTGCCTATGCATGTAGAAATCGCTCAATAAATAGCGATTCCTAAACATTCCTTAATTGCTACTCGCAAATTGCGAGTCGCAATTAAGGAATACCTACTCATTCATTCCTATGGGCCATGAGGCCCATAGGAATGAATGGGAAGATATTCACTATTAGCGATTCGCTATTAAAGAATGGCTAATAGCGGGAGCTATTTCAAGGGTGCCAGGGTGTCAAAGGACACCCTGTTGCACCCCTTTAATCTGCATATGAGTACATCTTGCACACACACATGCCCCAAGGGCATGTGTGTGTGTAAATGGAAGTTTGAAAAATGAACTTTAGTGCATTTTTCAAAGTTTTTGCAAATTACCATGCAGTTTAACTTCATGGTAATTTGCTCCCCTATTAGCGAAATCGCAATTTTTTAACTTTAATGCATTGCATTTAAGGAATCTCAATTTGTGATTCCTTAAATGCAATTGCAATTTAAGGAATAGCAATTTTGCGATTCCTTAAATTGCGATTTCTGCATTTGGGTTGATGCATCCCAAATGCAAAAATACTGGTCGCAAAGGGGCAGATTCTGAGAATCTGCCCGTTTGCGACCAGTATTTCGGTTGATGCATGTGCCAGTTAATCTTTTGCAGGGAGAATGGCAATTGAGAAGGGGATTTAATTGTGATTATGAATATCTAGCACATTAACTACAACTTCAAGTGCCATGTGTGTGTGTCCTATTTTATTAGTGTTCCCTAGTCCCCTGAATGTCCTTCATATCAGCATTTATTGGGTGTTCCCTACAGTGAGAGGAAGAGGCTCTTTTGATACTAAATTCCATGTAAAATGCTGTTTTGAGACAAACAAAAATCTAGATCCAAGTGCTAAAAAAAAACCTTGATCAATGCTTGTTAAAGCTTTCTTTTGGTAGTAGTTGGATGATGTACTCCAGGCACCTTGAGTTTTGCGCACCTTCTTTTCTTAAAGTTAACACATAATTCAATATTTTGTGGTTTCACCAGGCCATGAATTAGCTGAAATTGGTAATAAATTAAATTTCTTTTCAATGGGTGGGTCCCAAAATATGGCTTATCAGGAGTCCAAAAGTCCTAAAGACCGCACTGGAAGACACACAGTACTTACCAAATACTAAACTGTCCAGTCTTGATTTCACTCTTCTACCGCCATACACGGTATGCCCTTTTATCTCTCTTTTGCAGATTGTTTTTTCATACTTGCTTTTTTTTTCTAGTGAACACTGAATGGAGTCAATTGTGCAGTTAAGGATAATGAGGCACAGTGGGGTATTATGGTTTGCTTGCGATCATACAATCTGCACCAATGGGAAATTAAAGTATATGTAAAGCCCTACTACTCAGCCAATAAAAAAGATGAACAAGACAACAAGGTCCCACCACTTAAGGGTGCTTTCTGAAAAGGTGAAAAGGAGGGTAAAAGTGGTGAAAGTCAGACTCTCAAATGATATTTTACTTACCAAGAACATGTTAGACTTCTCTTTTGAAATGCAGTTTCAAATATATGTTCTTAGCTCAGGGATGAAGTCTTTGTGATTCATGCAAGTTCTCTCCAACTTACTGGGGCATAATAATAATAATAATAATAATAATAATAATAATAATTAGAGCCGACTTTCTTTTTTAGAATACCACTTCATACTGCAGGTATGCCACCTAGAAACACTGCAATAGGAGTTTCTATTGCCCATTTGAATGGCATTCAGGCATGGGGGTGGTAGCTATTCACACCTCACATAGAATAAGTTGAGCTTTCTACAGTTGCCTTATGTGGCATGTCAGTCTAAATATTAGTTAAGCAAAAGAGCCATTTGGTTTGCACTCTGAAAATGTTCTATTACAAGCAAAGGGCTTCTCTTACAAGCATACAAAAAAAGCAAGTATTTGCAAAACTGGCACGTCTGGCATTGGCAGCCAACCTTTTAGCTTTGTCACTGTTCGCTTTTTTATGGTTTTTATAAAATGTTATTGTTGTGGGGGTTGCAGCTCCTCACCAACATGAATTAAGAATGTCTTAGAATAAAACTTTTGCTTGGTCTCAGAAAGTAAACACTGCCATAGTAGTCCTTGGAACTGAAGGGAATTACTTTGAAAGCGTATGTGCTTCTTGTGAAAGAACACCATCACTCACATAAGTGAGGGTAGGAAGTGGCAGAAGTGGGCTGCCCCAGGCTGTGTGCTGTAATGAACGGAAGTAAAATGTGAATTACACAGCAACAGCCCAATAGATGAATGTGTTGGCTGAAAGCCCCTCTAAGTACCTGTATTATGTAATTTTAATAAAATCAAAAGGTCGTGGCTAAAGCTAGACCTAAAAAAAAAAAGACGAAATTCTTCTTACAACCTACAATTGACAACTAATTCTCCTCTTAAAAACAGTTTGCTCATATGTGGGCAAAACTTTTACTCCTGAAAACCTCATGAAAATTACAGTGCATAGTACACCTCAAAATATACCTTTAAAGATAAGTGTTCATTACTCAGCAATGTAAAGTTCGCAAAAGCGAATTAAGTTTACTCTCAAACATGGCCAGGAGGATGTTGGAGGCAGGGCTGTCTACCCCTGTATTAAAGCTCGGCCCCACTAAATGCAACTGGCAGCAGGTAACATGGCATCATGGTAAAAACTCCTTCACCTCTGAAAACATTCAGTATGCAAGCTAAAATTAAAGACTCGAACTACATTGTGAAACGAAGTTCAAAACATTTCTTTAATTCTCAAATGTTAAGTGAAATTATTTCTGCATGGCCACATTAAAAAATTAGCCTGATTTTGGAGAAAAAATGATGCATGTATGTATTAGAAAAAAGCATATTTTACTTGTCAACTCCCCATTTTTGAAATAATAACAGAAACTTTTCTATACAGTTCTTCATACTTCACTTCTGCCAATTCTAAGCGCCGTAAATAACTGATGTTACTAATACCCATTTTATGGTACTCAGTTTACCAGCATTTTTAGATCACAAAACCTCTTGTCCATCTTTATCATCAACTCTCAGCGCTTTTCAACCCGCTTAGTATTTTGAAATGGAAAATGTAGTTTATAAGCCAACCGTGACGTCATTTGGGACACTAAGACTAGTACCCTGATACGGGGAGCCCACACTAACACTAGACTCCAGGGCACCAACAATGACACAAAAAGACCAACAAAGGGGCATAAGAGTGTCACTGTCACTCTGCCATAGGAACATCAATATCAATATTGGCATAGGGACATTGACGAGGATACAGTGACAAATGCGTACTCTAAAAGAAGGCATGGATTCAAAGGCATGGCACTAACAGTAGGATATAGACACAGGCAAATCATCACTGACACTGGGACACTGACACAGGAGATCCTTGAAACAAGAGCAACAATACTGACATAGGGTAAGTGACACTCAGGGCCGGACTGGATATGCAAACCGGACTTGGCAATTGAGTCGGACCGGCCGCGCGGGGGGGATTCGATGGGCCACCAGGGTGAGGCCGATTTTGGACCCCTGGGGGCCATTTTTTATACCGGGGGCCGGTTTTGCTGCTTAGCTGCTATATTGGCGCCCTGTAACAAAAGCAGCTGCAGTGTGCACTAAGCATAGGATTTTGTGAAGTGGTGCTGAGAGCAGGTCCTGGTCGAAGAACAGGCTCCATGCCCTGATTTCACTGCACATAACCAAAGGTCAGTCCCTGTGGGCTTGTTGAACAGAGTGCTGAGTGCAGGGCCCTGCTGGAAGCCAGGTCTAGTGCTTAAGTCCATTAACCCTAGTCCAACATCAGGAACTGTTTGCTTGCCGCTAGGCAGGGCCTTGGGTTGTAACTTGTGTAGTGCTATTTATCACCCTTAACCTCTTCCATGCTCGTGACGGCCGGGAGCCGGTGGGCGTGTGCGCAGGACGGCCCCCGGCCGTCCGAATCCCCGTCCACTAATGGAAACGCCCGCACAGCGCGGAAATTCCGCGCGCACGGAAGGGGTTGAGTCCTGGCATCAATGATGTTGATCATGATGTGATAGGTTACGTCACCAGGATGTAGCTTGTGATGTTACACCAGATGTGTGAGATCATAAGCAGTGCATTTGGAGGAGTTAGTCATGTATAACGGGTGAAATACCAGCGGTTTTTGCAATGGATCATAATCTATCTCTCGATCTATCTCTCTATATATCTATCTATCTATCTATCTAGTATGTCTATCAAGAGCGGGAGGATATATAACACATAAGATGCTACTGTATAATGTGGTCCAATATTGCATCTAGAGGTTCGTAAACCAGAAGGCTGAAGGCCGAGTGGTGTTTAAGTGTCAGCAAAACCCCAAGATTGGAATATAGAATCATATTACACATGTTGCCTTTTGCTAGACCTGGCCCCATTGGCGTGGGTCTCCCCTGCATTTTTTACCTTTGCCTCCTGTGTTTTGCTGTCTGGTGGACTCCGTTTTGCTGATTTAGATGCTTTGGGCACTTTGCCACTGCTGTTCAGCGCCAAAGTGCAAGTGCTCCCTTTTTAAATTGTTGTTATGGATTAGTGATTCCATGATTGGCATATTTGATTTACTAGTCAGACCCTAGTATCAAATGCTGCTAGTGGGCTGCAGTACTGATTGTGCCACCCACAGAAGCAGCCTGTAAAATGTAGCTCTGGCCTGCCATTGCAGAGCCTGTGTGCAGTCTAGTACTGCCATGTCAACTTGGCAAGTGCACCCACTTGCCAGGCCCTAACCTTCCCTTTTCTTACATGTCAGTCACCCCTAAGGTAGGCCCAAGATACCCCTGTGGGCAGGGTGCAGTATATGTGAAAGGTAGGACATGCCCTGGTGTGTGTGGCATGTCCTGATAGTGAATTACTGCCAATTTCGTTTTTCACTATTGAAAGGCTACCTGTTTCCATATGACAGAATGGGGAGATTGTTTATAACATCTTATAAACATAACTGGCCCTGGGAACAAGGTAGGAAAATAAAGTTTAGTATGCCTGAACTCAGAATGTTAAGATGCATCTTTTAGTGAGGGTGATTTTTACATTCTGTGTTTGAAAATACCACTTTTAGAAAGTAAGTATTTTCTTGCCTAAACCATCCAGTGTGCCTCTGCTAGGTTTGTGTATTGCATGTCTAGCTTTTGGATGACAGGGGCTGGAGAGGGGCAGTGGCTCCAGAAGTCTGATGAGTCAGGGCTGGGTTGAATAGACCTGGGCTGCATTTAGAGTAGGGGGAAGAGATTTCCTTTCACCTGCATGGGCCTGGTCTGCCTTCAAAAATGCTGTCTCCACCTCCTGCCAGGAAGCTGCACCAGTGAAGATAGAACTGGTTTTGGCTGGATACAGACACTCTCTGCCTTCAGAGAACAAAGGATTTTTGTGTATAAAAAGAGGGGTCCAGACCCCAGACTTTTAGATCACTTCTGGGAATCAAGAGGAACCTTTGCCAAGGAGAAGAGCCGGAGAAGTTGAGAAGGAATACTTCCTCTGTGCTGTTTTCTGTCTGGGGATGGTGGCCTGCAGTGGCTACTTGCTGGCTAGGAAAGGAGAAAAGCACTTTGATGTTTGCTTTGTCACCTGCTTGAGGAAAAAATCTCCAAGGGCTTGAAATTGAGCTTGCCTCCTGTTCTGAAGTCTCAGGGACACAACAACTTCATTTCTACCGTCTCTCTGCATCTGGAACTGCTGTTTCAGCTGCCACAGAAGGAAATTGCAACACTGACGCCGGCGAGCGACGCCATAACCTGCACCGAAGTCGTGGGCACGGCTCGTGAAGAGCACGATGCACCACCCCGACTTGCACTGTAGGCCCGACGCCTGCTGACGCCGTGCAGCATCGACTCCGAAGCCGTCACCGAGGTCGCTGCCTGCACCGGAGCCGAGGACACTGCTCGTGACGTCCACGACACAACGTCCTGACTCGCACCGCAGCCCCGACTTCACCGGTGCCTCATCAATGCGGAGCCGATACTTGATGTCGGTGACTCCTGATCCCATTGACACTGCACCGTCGTAAGGAGCCGCCACCGTGATGTCACCTCCTCGACACAGTAAGGAACCGACGTCTCACCTCCCCTGCACCTCAGTAAGGAACCGAGGCTTCACCTCCCCTGGGGTCGTAAGAAACCGATGCCGCTCAGCGCCAACGAAGCATCACCTCCCCGACGCCGTGCACTGTCTTTGCTTTCACCAATTCCAAGGTACTGTTCTTTGGGGGTCTGCTTGACTCCATGCTAGACACTGCGCACTTCGCGGTCGGCGCCGTTCTTTGGTATTTTCATCTGTCACAATGTCGTAATAACTCCAGGTGGAATTATTTTTTGCTACAAACTTTAATTGAGTGAATAACCTATTTTTGAGGATATCTTGATAACTGTACTGTGGAATTTTGGTTGTTTGGTCTTGTTTTCGTTTAGATAAAGATTACTTCTTTTTCTAAACTGGTGTGGTGTCCATTTGTAGTGTTTTCAATGTATTACTGTATGTGTTCACAAATGCTTTACACACTGCCTCTGAGATAAGCCTGTCTGCTCGTGCCAAACTACCAAGGGGGTGAGCATGGGTTATTTTAGAAGTGTATCCCCCTTACCCTGACTAGAAGCAAGGGCCCCTATTTGGACAAAGGTACCTACCTCTGCCAACTAGAGACCCCCATTTCTAACACCTTTCATGTATTTTTTTATTACATGTTTATTTTTGGGTAGGTAAAAAAGCTATTTTCCTCAAAGTGCATCTAACAACCAGCACTTGATTGGAATTAAAGTGATTGGGTTTTGTTTACCTTCCATGAAAAAATTGTTGATAAATCAATGTGGATTTTTGTTGTTCTGTAGCTGCAGCATTTAACCACATAACGGTGGAATTTGTGCATTCGTCACACAATCTGTCATATAGATTGTCACATAGCTTGCAGATTTCAACGCAAAAAAGTGGTTTGTAGTGCACCCAAGGAATATATATATCATACTAGCACACCTGGGGAGGGGGATCCCTACCACAAATCACAGTTTACTGTAACGACAACGAGATTGTTTGTGAAGAGGCAGTACTCCGGGATGCGTGAATTAAAGTGGATTTATTGACGGTTGAGCATAAGGGCAACACATTTAGGATTCTGCCTTTTTCAACCAGTAAAATGCATGATATATATATATATATTTATATATATATATATATATACATATATATACACACAGACATATAAACACATAAGGCCAATGCAAATGTAATCATTACACTTTTAAAAAGGCTAAATTGCAGCATGTATAGTATCATTTTCTAAAGCAGGGCAGAACAGCTGCTGTTGCCGATAACACAGATTTAAGTGAAGTTTGGCGTTGTCATACCACTAGGCAGAATTCCAATGATGAATTATGCATCATAAGTATATTTGTGGAGGCCCTGTGTTTTTTCTGTGTGATAGCGCTGTTTGTTTTGACTAGTTTCCATTAATTCAGATTTGAAGCCAAAATGTTCGTACAAATTGGTCCAATCAACAACTAAGGCAGTCAGGTATTTTCTTTGGCAGGCAGAGTGTGTTCATTTTCATGAAACATTTCAGACAGAAGATCATCAGCAAATAATTATATACATCAGACTTTGCATGATATATAGTTTTAAAAAATGGAAAACGACCTTAAAGATTCCTTTTACAGAGGTTATTTTTGTTGGGTCTGAATGCTTATAGGCATATATAGTGGTGAACAAAGGTCCTAATGTACTAGTGTATTTTTGGAAGACTTGATTCCACCAATATCAAAAGGAGCAACAGGAAACAGTGCTAAGTGTGTCCCTTCTTGAGGATATCTGTCAACACTGTGACTGCATTTACTTACACCGCAATCTCTGATTCCACAGGAGCTGCATGTAGATGGTGACACCCAAAGAAGGGGTCACCCCCCGCATCCATTTTAACCTCCAACACCTTGAGCGATTATAAGAAGCTTTGTCTAATCTACTGGGGGGGGCAACACAAATACTGGACACCAGCTTAGGCGTTTGACCTGTCAGGCCATAAGTAGCAGGAGAGAGACTTGATTCATGGATCCCTCACCTCAAAGCCCCTGCCCTGCTGCTTTATACCTTTTCCATCCTAACCTACTGATCACAGAACCCATGCAGAAGCAGCAAAGGATACACCCATCATTGCCAGCAGTTCCTTGGCAGGGTCAAGCGTTACGCAAAAAACAGTACTTCTCAGTTTAACAGTGAAGGAAATTGACACAGTGTGCCTGCACATTTGACTAGCTTTACTGACCCCACACCTGATTGCAGCTGGGGCAACTTTGGATCTGGCTGGCTATTACACACTCTTTCCACGCAGTCAGAACACAGGTGGCTATACATGACATAGCCACCCTTCATAGAGCTGTCAGCACTTGCACCACTAACAAATTCGTGCCACCCTGACAATTATTGCTTTTTTTTATGCTGCCTCTATATCTTTTTCCATGTTGACATGTTGATGTACACTGACAGTCCTTTGTGTTTTGTTTCTGCTCCATTAAAGCGTACCCGCACCGATAGTGGTAACTGGCCACTTATCACACACCATGCTATACCAAGTCTGATGAGTGGTGTTAGATGAATCTTTAAAATGAGTCCACAAGCCTTTTTAACCGCACATCTGATAAAGGGTCCGCTGACCCACTTGTATCTAATCTAACTGGGATCATTTACCGCCCATCAAGTGTATGCTTTGTTTATGGTATTGGTTACATAAGTCATCTATGTGTTACATGTTTTGGTGTCCATTTTCTGTGCAGATAGGCACTTTTGAGTGAACACTGTAAATGCAGCTCCAGATGATGGTTCTTATCTGGGTGGACGTGACAACCTCCGTGTAGCTTCCCCTTGCTAGCACCTAACACCCATATCTTGAATGGGTGTCAGGACACAGGGCATACATGCAACTTGTTTGGTATTCCCTTTAGTGGGTCTCACTGCAGGTGCCACTTTGTTCAAGGTCCAAGCATTAGTTAGACCAGCTTCAGGGACATAAAGAGAAATAATTTGACTGCCTATGTATCCCTGTTGGCAGATGAGCTTAAAGATATTTATGGGTGTTGTCCGCTGCAATACATATCACTGTGTCAATCTGTGGCATCCCCATATGTGTTGTGTTGGTATCTGATCAAATGAGTGCAGTAAGGATGTCTTCATAATTTCTTCAATTAGCTTTCTGCTGAACAGGTGGTTACCCCCTTGTTCCCTGGAAAGGCATGCCATGCACCAGTTGTTTATACATTTTTTTTGAGGATGGGCCAATTTTCTTATTGGTCTTAGAGACATAGAATCGCACTTTTGTGTTCAGGTTTCATACAATGGTTTGGCCAGACATTGACTTGCAGTAGTCATGCCTCTCCTATGCTAGAGGGCAGTCCCTAAATCAAAATCCAGGATAATCTACAACAAGCACAGGGATATAATGGCCACCATTCATTTGGCCTACACAGTTCTCACCACCTCTCCGTGGCTTTAAAATCTCTCCACCGGAATCCAAGGAAGCATTTTATTCAATTTAAGATCCTTTGTATGATCCATAAATCCCTCTTTGGCCTGAGCCCTGCAACCTCACTAGACTTCTCCAATGCTTCCTACTGACCCAGAACCTGTTAGTCACTGTTCAGGCAAAGTACATGCTCTGAAGGTTTGAGCTGCTCATTTCTAGGTCTCAAGCCCTGCTGGAACTCTCTTTTACCCCCCCCCCCACCTTAATTTTCAACATGAACATCCGAGGTACTAGTTACATTTAAAACTCTAATGTTCTGCCTATACATTTATCTTACAGTGCTGACTGAGGACTGAGAAATCACACAATCCGATGTACGCAAGGGTTTCAGTGTGCTGTGGTACTTCCTGGAGTCTTCATCCCTACATTCCCTCAACCTCTTTTTGTTCACAAGTGGAAATCCAGAATTTTGAGTGTGTTACATACGCAGCTAAATAAAATAAATATGAATTCATTTATCAGAAAATGCAGTGTTTGGTAACGGGAAGTCCGGGAAATATTCTCTAAAATACTAATCAGCTTGACTCCTTGTTTGAATCCTTGACATTCAGTGGCTCCGTAGCCACATGGTTATTGGAGGAATAGAAGGTTGTCTGCTGGCAAGGAAACCAAAACATGGTTCAAAACACTATCCTTGGTTTCTTTATCATCCCCATCACATTGACCTACGAGATCGTAGTTGTGGATGATTCTAATATTGGGGGAATATTACCTACTTTACCAAATCTCCTGTCACAAGTTAAAGTTTATATTCATGAGTAAATACAAGTAATTGATGTTTGTGGTAATACACAGGCAGTCTTATAAAACAGAATTGAGTCACTCAAAGATCACTGTCTAAAACGCCTCCCTTAGGTCCTCAACCAATCCAGCCTCCACAACACAAGAAATATCTGATCTACACACCATTCCAAGTTCTTACTCTCAAAACAGAACAACGAACTGTGGAAAGGGTTTTAAAATGGGGGGGGGGGGGCAGTGCAATTTAAGTGACATGGCCTAGCTATGAGGGCTGCAAAAAGTAAACAATTCATAACACTGATATATACATAGTTAAACTAAAAGCAATCACCAATAGTCCATGATGTAAGAGTCTAATACTGCCACATCCCCACTACACGACCTCATAACAAGTGCTGCATGTCGATCCACAATGTCCCTGCTGTTCTCAGATTTTTTGGGTTTCTAGTGTTATATTAGTAGAAACCATATTATTATCCTTTTTGGGATAGTTGCTACCTCGTTGCAGTAGATGGGGCAATCTTATATCCTCAAGATGGAAGGAGCCCCTGCACTTTTTGGGGGTGCCTGTACGACCTGGTCCTGCACACAGGTTGTTCAACAGACAGCAGTTGAATGTAAAATGCATACATTGCCTCCAAGCCCATTGTTGGGCTTCTTGTGAGCCATCTAGGCCACTCGTGACATCTCTATCAAGACTCAAGGGACCATGGGTATATTAATAAAATAAATGGTCTACACAACCCATTTGAGAACCTAATACATATGTTGCCATTTGCCCATTAGTTGGTCTTTCCCAAAAGAAAGGTTTGCGCACACCAATAGCAAACCTATCCTAGGGTAGAGAGAGCATACCGGTCTTTAGGTCAGGGGTCTCCAACCTTCCTTTTCTGCACGGAGAGCTACTTATGTTCAAAGAAACGCATTGAGATCTACTAATATTATTAGTGTTGTATAATCTCAATTTTGTTATATGTATATTAATTCAACCAAGCAAAAGCTTTCTAATTTAATAAGCTGAGCTGCACACAGGTGAGCTACTCAGAGGTAGCTGGAGAACTACAGTAGCTCATGAGCTACTGGTTGTAGACCCCTGCTTTTGGTGCACTACCGTAAGTTGAAGCAGCTGCACCAAATCTTGATGAGGAAAAGATAAATAAAGATGTACCCCTACTGAGTTAACATCTCACAACTATCTCAGATCTCACTAGACAATCAAGTAGTCGAAATCCACCACTGACTTAAGAGTGACTTTCCCCCAAATCCTACACAGGTTCTTCTCGACACGGAAATTGGACTGTCAACATCAGTACGATGATGGGTTCTCATGACATTGTTGACTTTTAGCATGATTGCCAACATGCTCCCTTTACATATGCTTCATGCCCTCCATCGGTGGAGATCTCGGGCCATGCTTGGTGTGGAAATACTATATGTGCTTAACAAATCTCAATTAATGTATTCCTCTCCTCCACAGTCCATTAGGAGGTCCCATACTCTGTCATATTATTTCAAGTACACATGGAACCACTGGGTGCCATCTTGGCCAAACATATTTTCTGCACCTCTAGGTGGATGATTATAATTGGGGTCAACTCAACTGAAAACCTGATGCTCCTAAGGCCCCGTCAGAACCATTCCAAACTGAAACGTATCATAATGTGCAACCATTCTTAACACTGCCAGTTGGGAAATTAAATGGGTTAAAATGATTCATCACTCTGAATCCAAATACAACTGTTTCCTTCTAGACAGCTACCTATCTGTTAAACTTTGCTTCACAAGCTCCAAACCAGACTGGGATCTAAACTGATATGGTAAGAAAATTCAGATCTTTCCTTGCCTGCTGTGAGGCCATAGACTTAATGGCCATATCCTTATTTGATTACTGTAATACCACGAAGACTGGCCTTCCCAATTCCATTCTAGCCACATGCTATAGTGCCAGTAATTCAGACAGAACATTATAATGCCCAGTATAACACAATCACACTGAAAGTGAATTTTCGTACAATCTGCAGAAGGAGGACAGCATATTCCTATATTCTTCTGCACCAACCTGGACATATACTGATATTTCTATTAGTGCATAAGGGGCATTTTAATACAATAGTACCATTTGTATTTTCCAAGCCATTAAGAGGCACCCAGGAACCATACAAACGACCCCTGGCAGCACAGATGTAGTAGCAATGAAAGGCACACTATTCACAACGACAGAATTCAATACATATTAAGATGAGCATTCTTGAAATGCCACTGCTAACTTGTCAACTTACCTACTCGTTAGTTTATTGGGGACTCCTAGGAGAATTGCAAATCAATAACATACAGCAAGGACAGGTGAGCTGGCAACAGATCCCAGCAGACGTGCTACAGTAAGTATGACTATAACCAGCTTTAGCTGTTTGTCAAAACACATCAGCACAACTCACAACATACAATATACAATGTACAACAAGCCTAGATGGGCTTTGGGTCAGCTTCCTTCAGCCATTAGGTTGTCGTTGTAAGCCTGCTTCAACCATAGGGTCAATGAGATGTCCTTCAAATTTTGATATAAGCCAATGGCATTTTCCAGATGTTTAAATCTTCTGTTTGTATTTGTCATTGTTAAAATAGTTTCAGTCTTAGATTGCCACTTTTCATGCACACGCACACGCACACACACACACAAACCCACACACACGTTGATGTAAATGATCTAAACATTGGGGGGAGAAACATATGCACACACATAGATGTTCATTGTCCCCACATTGGGAAGGACATCAACATCGACAGCATGAGCCAGGCAATGAAAATTCATTGCCGGATGGGGATTCATGGCTGGCAGGATGTACACGTCTTGCTGACCACAACATATCCTTTCACCAACTTCAGAGGAATGTACTGCCCTGTTACCTTGAAAGTTGCCCATCACGCTGCTCCATATTGCTCTGCTTCTTGCCACCCCATGGTCAGCCACCTAGTACCTGAGACTTCTCAGCTCTCGTAGCTCCTGCATGGTAACTGTTTTTTGGCCTTTTGGGAAGACTGGCATGATCCTACGGCAGAGCCCAGGGACAGGGCTATCCCCAGCTATGCATGTCATGCTGCTTGTGGCAGCAGAAAGAAGCCACTGGATCGTCGCAATGGTAAAGTGAGGGGTCCAGTAGCATCTGCTTTGTTCCCATATGTTGCAATACCCATACATCCGTTGCTCTTTTCACTTGCCCAAATCCATGGAATCAGACAGAGGAGCAAGGAAGTCTGTGATACTGTATAGATAAAGAGTGGGACAGAGTGTTACCCCACTCATTCAGTATTCAATGTCCTAGAAGCCTATTTTTATCTTCGATCTGACACATTCATGCCTGCTGGTTCTCAGAAAAGTCTGCCCACAGGTAACAACCAAAGAAAGGTTTTTTTTTGGTGGCTGACAGACATGATATTTTAACACATTGCCTGCATTTGTCATGATTTAGATCCAGGAAGTTTCAGGAAGTCTGATGGGTTCTCAAACAGGATACATTGTACCACCAGGGATCTGTGCATGAAAGTGTATTGGCAACATCGGGAGTGAGTCACACCTCGGGTTCCTTAAAGGGGCACCATTTTTGTTGCTAGTATTGTAAAGATTAAAGGACCTCCTGTTTTGTATCGGTCAACGGGGCAGGGCACACAGGCTAAATTATAGAAAGAAGAACCCCTGTTTAACCTTACTTACTGTTCGTCAGGCCTCTTCAATTTAACATGAATGTGCTAGAGGCTCAAAAACAATTTTAATTGACTTCAACTGAGTTTATTTCATCATTTCTAATAGTACATCAATTTATTGTTTACAATGCATTCATCTTATCTTTTCCATCATATGCATGACTAGACATAAGTGCTTGAGAAATACCAAAATTGTTAGAAACATTAAAACATATACAACCCATGAGTTTCATGTCCACACATTGATCTTACTCCCACATTCATCATTCCATAGTTCCACATAGAGAAAACCAAAAAGTCGTATCCAGTTCATACGAATCTGGCTTAGCTAATTTCTTACTAGATAGTATCATTCCAAGCGTTCAAAACTGAACTTTGCTTCTATATTCATACAATAAGCCAGATATTACATCAAAACAATGTATATAGTTTAAATTTTTATAATTCCATTTTATTAGTTCTTAATTTTTTTCTAATTTCCTGATGTGGTTTGACCAATCATCCTCAACGCGTGTTTCGGCTAAGACGCCTTCCTCGGGAGTGCCTCGTACAATGACCCCATATAACATCCAAAGCTGGTAGCAAATATTTATTGTCACCCGCCTAGTGGGCAGAATATAAAACACGAAAATGGAGCTAGAAACTTCCAAACATGAACTTCCTTGGGCACCTGCACCAGCTGTATACACTTACTTTCCATGAATATGGTGTCTATTATCTTGAGCCAATTACGTTGGTGGAACAACAGTCACAACAAAGGGGGTGGGGCGAGGAGTCATAGATCTAGTCCTCCTTTGTGTCTATGTTAAAAAGGACATGTTCTTTACTTTCAAAACAGCTTCTGCGGGCCTGTTTGACAGGAATTTAGGGCAGAAGTACAGGCACCCCAAAATGTACATGGCTTAGTTGCCAAATATCAAGAGAAGAAAATAAAACATAATTCTCAATCTGATGGAATATTAATGGTATTCATATTCGTCTTTTGACTAAAACATGTTTCACCCCCTTGACTCGTTCACCCTGGGATTTCTCAAGGCTTGGCGGTCTTGTGCAACTATGTCCTAATTGTTGTCAATATGTAGTATACATGTAGAATACCTTTGTTGACTTGTGCAAAAACGTCATAATTCTTTTGCGTTGTGAGTTGTGGTCGTGGATGGTGATCACATTCCTTTAAGTTCAAGGGTTCAAGGGGACATCCAGAATGCATGTAAGCTAACAAGAACTTCATTTCAACCTTTTGAGAGTAGCTTTGATTAAAGATGAATTGTAGAATTTATTCGACCAGAGGAGCAATCAAGCACTCCTTTACAAATTCATTAGTCCAAACATATTAGAATATCTAAGACAGCATTAGGATATGGCCAGGAGATCATGGAGTTCCTGGCGTCCATGTCGGGTAGAGGGGCTAGAGTCCATGAAAGTGGTAGTTATGGCTAAGGCCCTAGCCTTACATGGAAAGGACATCACTACTGCAGATAAATGCATTCGGCTGGACCGCATCCATTGAGGAGCCAACCCCAGCTGACCTGTTTTGACAGGCGGTCAGAATACTAGACTGACACTGATAGGTGAATATAAATTCATAAAAGAGCAACGCCTCATCACTGTGTAACCTCCATTTTTTACGCATCTGAGGAGTGCATCTCCCAAACACCTAGCTTCAACCTATTTCCTACACCTTAGCCACCCCAACCCACAACTAGTCTCCAACCCCCCCGATTTCAGTCGAACTTCAGTTGATCCAGCACTTTAACCACCCACACTCACTCCCCTCCATTTGCTGTAAACCATCCTACTGTATTTCCCCTGTCCTATTTCTGTATGCAGTCAGACCCCCATTGTTGTACAGAATTGCGATCCTATGCAGCTAGGTTTGTGCTATTTTAGCCTACATACATGGATGCATACATACACAGCTGACCTTTTAAGTTAATTTCCAAACGTTCATAAAACCTTTCTACTTACAATTATGCATTATTACCAGACTACGAACTAGACTACTAGATGTGGGATATATATCTTTGATACACTAGGTCATAACATTAAGCTGTGAGCTGAAAGGCGTTTGGCTCATATTTTTAAAATTTAATAAAAACAACTACACATTTTTGACCCTTTAATGGTGGTAGTGAATAACTTCAGGTTCGAATCCTAAATGCGGTTTTTTCGGTGTTCAAACTATTTTCAATATGTGGCTTTGGAGATAAAATTAAATATCATATAATTCATGTTCTTGCTAGTAGTAAATTGAATTGAATAACTACTTTCCTGAACTGGGAAGGTGTGACATTAACCTACTCCCTAACAGATCAAAGGCTTGCGAGCACAAAAGCCAGGACCAGTGAGATAATGCATAAAGGAATCTAGAAAGATTTGAACGATCACCTTTGTGCAGAAACACGGCCCCATTGTCATAATCGTTCTGCATTGCTTCAACTTCTGCAGAAAAAACTATTTTAGATCACTTTTCGTTTTGACATGTTCCAGAAAGGGTGACATAAAAAGTTCATGAATATGTTTCTAATTTTCATCGGTGGTCACCTATCAATTAACCCTGATTTTCATGGACATGATGTTTGGATAGGAATGTCCTCTGCAAATTATAAAGGCAAGTTCCCCTGCCTTGAGTGCCTGACTGCAACTTTCTGGTATCCTGGTTTTAGATTTGACCCCAGCCTCACGCTAATATAGTGTGTTTGTGAAGGCCTAGGCCTGCCCCTTGATATGAACAAAGTACTGGGCTTGTGATTGTGACATGGAGAGCAGCACCAGGCACGGACCATTTGTTTGACAATGGGCTACCATTCCTATCATGGGTTTAGCATTGTAGGAAATATGACTTTTCTGCATGGTCAGTCCAGATTTTTCGCCTTTGCTGGACCCCATATTTGTTTGCTGGCATTAGAACTCTGTGCACTTTATCCTTGCTAATCTGTCCACCTTATGGACCTATTCCTAATTGCTATGTTTAACTTGCCTGTAAATCCGTAGTATATGGTGTAAAATGTTCACCCAGGGCCTGGAAGTTAAATGTCATTTGTGGATTGTAGCACTTAATGTGTCATCCAATAGTGTGCCGAAGCAGACATCACTTCAGGCGTACCATGTATAGCCTGGCCTCTGCAGTGCGATCTGTTAAAATAACTCTTATTAACAGGTACAAACCTCCCTTTTAAGTAGAAGTAAGTCACCCCTATGTAAGCCTTGTAGCCCCCATTATAGGGGATGGTATTTAAAAGTGGAACATTCGATATTACTATGTCCTTACTGTCACAAGGTCCTAAAAGCTATTTTTACAGTGGCAGGCATTGCTGCCTATTTTGAAAACCAGAGTACAGATTTAAATATGAATACTGTATCTTGGGAATGAGACCAGCTAGAAAAATGATTAAACCACTATTTGTAATAGTTATTAAAACCCAATAATTCAATGGTGAAGTCGTAGTTTTTATAAATATTAAGGAAAAGTAACTTTTACAAATTCTTTTACCTGCCTGAACTCATCCTGTACTCAGTCTTGGATAGGTGTGGAAAAGGTCTGAAATGCCTCCCAGCAGCAAACAATAGGTTAACTTTAATGGGTAGCGATGACTCCTCTCAACTACACAGAATACTCAGAGTGGGGCTGAGGGCATCATATTGTAATCTACAGTGTTGAATGCTGCTTAACAGGCCTGTTGAGCCACATATAACAATTGGGGGCACACATGAAAGGGAGAGAACAAAATGCTAAGATGGTTTTTGTGTATCCAATGTCTGGTTGGTGAAGGAACCTGCTTTTTTCCTACCAGACATTTGCCTCAGACTTTGTTATGACTACGAGCACAGAGCCTGCCTCAAACTGGATTTTAGTGGTGCATGTGGGAGGACACTAGGATTACCACAGATTAACATTAACACACGCACACCTCCCCCCCAGAGTCAAAGTTAAGTGTGACCAAAGACTTTGACCAGTTCGAAAATTCCCTGCCACATGTTTGCTGTAAGGCATACAGGAACTTCTGTCAAATTAATTAGGGTTACCCTCAGGAACTTTTAAACATTTGATTAGGGCATACCCCAGAGTCATTCCCACCCACTAGCTAGTGCCAGGCATAAATGTGGCACCTCCAGACACCCATTCCAGATCATCTTCTGAACCTGCAGAAGATTAGAAGAGGACTGAACCTGCTGTCTGTGGCCTAAGAGGAACACTGAAACAAAGGACCTGGACAAAGTAGAAGATTCCAAGGGGTGGTAGCTGACCTTGTGTGTGGCTACAGGCAGACAACAAGATGTAAGAGGCCTTTTCTGAAAATATCCATCTGACCAGTGGCAACTATTCCTGGACTGGACCCTGCTGGTGGCCTCTGACTAACAGCCTGTGAGCTTCTATGTGCCTCCCCTGAGGTCCTGGGGGCTTTAGACGTATACTCATATGTTTATTGCCGCTTAGCACTTCTTTGTGCTATTTCTACTTAAAACGACAACATTAATTTCTCCGGCTCCCTTTGTGGGATTCTTGTCATTTTGTTGTAATTTGGTTTATTACATTTTACTCTATTTTTCTTATTCTGTTTGGGATTGTTATTCTTTTGCAATATGGAATTAATACTGATTTGGTACTGCATAAATACTTTATACTTATTGCCATAAGTTAAGCCTGTCTGCTCTGTGCCATAGTTACCAGGGGTTGAACTCAGATTAAGTTAGTGACTTTGAGGATTCAACCTGACAAGGGCTGTGATTATTCTTAGAAGGGGGTTGTCCCCACCCCCAAATATTAATCCCATTTCTTACAAGCATATAGAGCTGTGGTGGCAGCGTACCATGTGTAGTGAATTAGCAGTTGTGATTAGAGCTTTTTATCTATGCCACTGGAGTGAAGGTCCACTGACCCACTCATGTAAAGCTCATTTTAAATGGTGTGTGTGTGTCTGTCTGTGCCCACCCCCTTGTGGTACATGCATAGTGTGTATGAATGAACCAGAGCAGTGAAGGCCTGCTGGTTCCATTTTGGAAGCCCTGGCCTCTTCCTATGCGCAGATGGAGGTGAGGTTGTTTTACCAGAGAATGGAAGGGTATTGCTGAATGCCAGAAGCTGGAGGGAGGTGGCCCAGAAACAGACAGGACACCTTAAGAAAGGCAACGTGGTATTTTTGCGGAGAGGAAGTGCTGATTAGTCTTTATGAGTACTGCCATCTGGTAGATGGTGGGGTGTTATGGGTTGCACTCCATGTCTCTGATGCTCAGGATGAGAATAGTGCTTAGGTGAGGCCAGCCTTTTGTTTCTTTTGTGATCACTGCTCAGTGCAGCTATTGATAGCTAGGTGCAGAAAGCTCACAACCCTTTGTACCTCTGTTGTGGGTACTCCTGGCTGAAAACAACCCTGCTGTGAGAAGCATCGCTCTACACAAAGGCTGTGGAGAGCAGCCTGGAGAAGCCACTTGAAAGAAGAACCATGCCAAACCGATTATGCAGACAGAGAATCCATACCTCCTGTCTGCTTTCACTGTATAAAAGTGGGAGCCAGTGACCCACTTGTTCCAGTTCCAAATTCTATTTGAATAATGAAGGGAGTGCTCTGCAAAGACCTCGGAAGACTGCAACCACAGCTGCTGTCTGCCTGGCAGCCAGCTTCCAAGCGGTGAGGGGACTTTCTGCCTGAAAGAAGAAGCTGTTCCCTTGACATGAAGCACCTGGGAGCCAAGCTGCCTGCTGAGAGAAGGAAGAAGCCTTTCCACGGGGTGCATGTCAGTCCAGGGAGAGCTGGAAGCAGCTTTATGCTAGTGGTGTGAGTGTCTGTTTGAACTGAAAGTTTGAGGGGAGCGATGCAAGTGGCCTGTGCCACTGCATCAATGAACTGTGCCAGAATGGACTGTGCTGCTACAACAGAAAACTGTGCCAGAGCAGACTGCGCTGTTGCAACGACAATCTGTGCTCATTCGAACTCTGTTGTTGCATCAACAATCTGTGCTTGTGGTGGGGAAGCGCCACCCCAGACACTGCATGGAGGTAGACCATGACCTTTGACCCCCAGCCCAAATCCCCAGCTCACTGGAAGCCCAGAGTTGGGCTCATTAGGAGCCGAGGCTTGCACCTAAGCTGGAGCCCTACGCACCCGCACATATTCTGGGCAACAGTCTCCATTGATGCCTGCTGCCGTTGCAGTCAGAATGCCAGCCAGTGCCTCTGCTCCCGGTATAGGGATCGGGCCAGACTCATGATGCAAGTCCTTGCCAACTGTCCAAGGACTAGGAGACTGCTGTGGTGAGAAATAATACTTTGGGACGGCTCAGTGAACTAAGAGCAGAAACTAGTAAAAAGAGGTCATATCACCTGTGCATTGATAGCTGCCAAGAAAGGACTTGATCCCAGAAATGAGAGAACCTACCTAGCCTATGCAGGCAGGACTGCACGGAAGAGAGGAGAGAGATTGGGGGACCCAGGACCCCAAGCACAATTTCTCCAGCACAAGTGAAGCATTTGTACCTGTAGCCTGTTCTGTGTGTATTAAAATACTTTACGTTATCAAAGTAAAGAAGAGGATTGGCAATCTGTAATTTCACTGCTGGGTGATTACTAAATTCAGAACTTGAGCTCCCCCACACTACCTCTCTGAGCAGCCTGTGACATCACCATTGCTACAACTGAGAGCCAAGTGCTGAAGAGATTGTACTGGGATATTAAAAGCAAACAACCCCAATCCGAATGGCTGAGGATCAGTAGCTCCTGCATGCTCCGTTGCCCCCTGTTGGGGTTTGACAGATGCCAACTTGTTGTGTAGTTCAAGGGTACATAGTGATTAAGAAGCTGTTTTTTTATGTTGCAGTTAGTAGATTCTATCAATCATCAATGGATATTGCGATGTTCAGACCTAGTTTCTGTGGTTGTGAAAGAACAAGCTACCATTGCATGTGTTATGTTTCACCTTTGTTTCCAAACCTCACAGCTCAATTAGTGTTTGAGGCTTCATCATGCAGTCTGAGCATGTATGTATCACAGCCTGCAACTGGTAGCAACTTTATTCAAGGGTAAAATAGGGTTAAGACACCTTTATCCTGCTTTCTGTATGCACCCGTTCTGTGTTTATCCACTCTACAAGCTTTTTTGTGGTGAGAGAACAAGTCAATCAATCATCTTTTTCATCCTATGCTTCAGAAAGTCTTTCATGTTCAAAGACCACGCTAAGTTTGCAAGGCTCCTTGGGTATATTTTTGATGTAGCTATTGAGGCAACCCCTTATCCCGAGTTTCTAAGTGAGGTGGGATGCATGTTTTTTTTGGGACAATTTCTTCTCCATCAGGGAAATTGCAGAAATTCGAGACTTCCTTTAAAGTTGTCAGTTTGATAGATCTTGAAATGTTACAAAACATCCAGTGGGTCAGTTTGGTGTACTGACTGTTTACAGCCACCCGCATTCAGCTATGATTTGTACAGCAAGCCCGTGGAATGAACTTCAGGTTGTTTTTCTCTACCTTTCCAAATCATAATATTTTGCTTGGAGGTTGACCTCTACATGTTAATAGCTGATTGCACACTATAACTGAAGCGTACAAATTCCCCAACTCAGGGGCATAGCAAGAAGCAACACTTCTGCTTATATTTTAACATACAAGTGTTGCTCATAGACAAAACAATTTTGTAAGGGGATTTTTCCTTGTTCTATATTAAATGACTTGTAGGGGTTCTGTAGACTGTATATGGAGTCTTGATGTATTTCGAGACAAGAGATTTGCAGGGCAGATTTCTAATTGTTCAGCCAAATAGACCATGTAATTTGAGACTTTAATGAAGACTGATGTATAAATTGATCTATGTAAACAGAGGTTCTATAACAGAATGAATACCAAATAGGAATAGTTTACGTGGAAGACTGATTGTTCCTTTGTTTATTTAGCAGGATATAAAACGTAGGTACATTGGGTTGCTTTGCTTAATGAATTGTCCATCCTTTAGACTAATCCAACTCTCCCAGAGCCAGATAGCAACTAAGACATCAATCGTGGAACAGATCTCATAAGTGGAGTTTTTTGGCACAGTTTGCGATAAAATCAAAATAGGGCAGTGAAAATAGCCTCTAAAATCAGTGTCATGGGCAGTCTATGTTAGAGCAGTCTAACCAGTTACAGTATCTGAGGGGTGAGTAGGAGGCCTGTTGTGCAACTTGGCACAGCCTGTAGTGTGGGTGGGATACAGGAAAGGTTATCCGGTGGTAAAAGAACATCTGGAATTAAATGCTAAACCTATACCGGGAGGTGTATTGTCCGTGGCAGGACAGACACAGGCTGGAGGCACAACAGAGAAAGGTTGCAGGCAGGACAGACACAGGCTGGAGGCAGGACAGAGAAAGGTTGCAGGCAGGACAGACACCGGTTGCGGGCAGGATAGACACAGGTTGCAGGCAGGACAGAGACCAGGTGCAGTCAGGACAGACACAGGCTGCAGGCAGGACACAGACTAGTTGCAGTCAGGACAGACACAGGTTGCAGGCAGCACAGAGACCGGTTGCAGGCAGTACAGACACAGGTTGCAGGCAGGACAGAGACCGGTTACAGGCAGTACAGACACAGGCTGCAGGCAGGACAGAGACCGGTTGCAGGCAGGATAGGCACAGGTTGCAGGCAGGATAGGCACAGGTTGCAGGCAGGACAGAGACCAGTTGCAGGCAGGACAGACACAGGTTGCAGGCAGGACAGACTCAGGTTGCAGGCAGGACAGACACAGGTTGCAGGCAGGACAGACACATGTTTCAGGCAGGACAGAGACCGGTTGCAAGCAAGACAGGCACAGGTTGCAGTCAGGATAGACATTGGTTGCAGGCAGGATAGACATTGGTTGCAGGAACAGCAACTTGAATTTTATTTTTGATAAATGAAGATGGTTGCAGGATCACAGCAAGAGGTTGTAACATAGGCAGAACAACAGATATTAAACAAACGTTCTTTGGGGCAAGTACTGCTCTTTCTCACAAGCAACACAAATACCATCGGAGTACTATGAGGTCCATGCATACGCTTTCCTTTATCCGCCCCTCTGTTTACAATACAGGTAATCTAATAACACTCTCATTATAAATGCCAACCCTAGGGTCAGGGGTGACCCACTGCACACGCGGGACACTATGGCGAGGATTCTGATACAAAGGAATTCACACCTTGAGTTCACTTTATACCCTGAAGAAGCACAGAAATGATATGGTGACCATGATGGCTTACATTTGGTGATGAAACAAACTTTATTGTCTCTGTATATGTTGAAATCTATCAGTGCTTAAAGCTAAGGCATGCGATTCAGCATTTTCCCTACAGGTGTGTACAATACAAGCAATGAAACACCTGCCCTCAAAATAAATGTACATTTATAAAGCATCGTGTTACTGTGTGGAGAGGTGTGGTGCAGCGGCCAGGGCAGCTGACTTTGGAGCACAGGGTTCACGGTTCGATCCCCAGCTCCGGCGGCAGCTCAGCTCAGCACCATGTGACTCTGGGCAATAGCTCACTTAATTTCCACTCCGGCCCCCAGCGCCTTGAGACCCGTAAGGGTGAGTAGCTGCGCTATATAAAAACGGACTTACATTTTTTTTTTTTTTTTACTTACTGTTGGGACTCTAGAATAGTGCTAGAATTTGAGACTGGACTTCCTTAAGAAAGTCAACTTCTGTTTGTTAAAGGACCAATGCCCCTACTTTGCAGACTTTGGGCATAACTGAACTCCCTGCCTTACCTGCCATTTTGTAGTCAAGTGGAACACACACCACAATCCTCATTTTGAGGGGCTTGATGATTTACAATATGTGCAGCAACTCCGTCTACTACGCGTATCAGAATTATGACTTTTATATCGGGACTGGGAATCGGGTATGGAACAGTGTAAGTTACTGGAGAGAGAGATATACAAGGGCAGGGGATACATGAATCTTTTTTTTTTTAAGTTTGGGGTACATGGGTCGTGACTTGTACGTAACCGGAGTGTCACATGTAGGTACGGATGGGAAGACACAGCAGGGAATTTCTGCACCAGACAGGGTGCCCAACGGGAGAATACAAAGGCAACAGTCTAAGCAGAAGATGATAGGAGGTCTCCTGAAGAATATGATGTGGGTCGGCACACAACTGAGCTATGTCAAAGAGGATGGGACAGGGGATGGGAGGGTAGGGAGGTGACTAGATTGTGGCCGTGTTTGAGATGTATAAACTGCCATGAGTGCTGAAATGCCAGTTACCTATCGATACTCTGTAAACAATGCGCAGTTACAATAACAAATAAAAATTGTTAATTTTTTTTTTTAATTGCCTCTGAAAATAAACAAATTAAAACAAGAATTATGACTTTTGTTGATTTCATAGTACCCAGTAAATACCAGGTACAATATAAACTGCACCCTCCGGATAAATATCTTCAGGTCAATCCTGCTGATACTTATTGGGAGGAAATGCATGGTCAATACATGGACATGCAGCTTTTGCTGCATCAGCACCAACATCCACATGTTACTCTCCAGTTAAGGGAAGAAACTCCAGGGTACTGTTATTTATCAGGCGCAATAAATATCACACCATGTTTCAGGTAATGAGGGCTTAGATGTTTTCCAAGACTGATTGTATGTTGTTTCTCATGTAATTCATACCGGCCAACATATTACGCGGGAGCCCTTGCTGTTGTGACATTTTTACTTCGTCTGACACTGTTTCTCCTTCCTTCTTAATGGCTTCCAGCTTGCCTGGTTCTTTGATTTGTATTTTAAATCAGTTTGCTGTCTGAAATCCAGCATGCCTTGGTATTATTCAAAATCTGGAGAAAGGTTACTAATTGCCTGCTATGCTTACCGCTGAACACATCATTACAAAAAAAAGCTATACAACACATAGCTAACTCCACTTCTGAAAGAAAATCACTTTTTGTTAAAATGTTTTGTTGCACGCCCAGCAGAGAAAACCACATCGGGCACCTCGCCAATCAATGACTGACGTTCATAATCAAATTGTTTACAGTGAATAATGCTGCATGGGGTGTGGAGAGTGCAAATCAGAGCTGTCCTAACATTTCCCCACAGCGGACCCGATGTTTGCAAAGTGTTTTAAGATGAGGAACGACCCTTGAGTGTAATCACACATTCAGAGTAAATCATAAAACGAATGTGGTTGTTGTCACATGGTCCTGTGATTTATATCCTCATGTTGCCAAGTACACATAATCCATATCTCATCTCTCTGTCAGGATTCCTTCTGGGCATACCTTGGCCTGTAGAGCAGCCATTTTGAATAATGGATGTAAATTAACATAATGAAATTCAAATGGAGACGGGGGTTTGGACCTCAATGCATAACGCATAACATTATGTTTACTAACAGCTTCTAAAAACACTGCGAGAGTGTGTTGGGATTTTAAAGAGGGTGTAACTGTTGCCATGCTCGTGACGTCAATGGGCTGTGGTGCTAATGCTTTGGAACTCATGCCCAATTCTTTCAGTAATCACTGACAAATTATGGAAGTGGGATTTGGTGTCAAGTCTACTCAGAACAGCTGTTTTTGCTAAGCGTGAAAATATGTGCAATTTGGTGACCCATCCATTATACAAAGAAGGTCATTTTCAATCCTCATAACTCGCTGCTTTTATCTACTGCAGCAGGAATCTGTAGGGAGCATGGAATACACACTTTCTCATATTTGCTGATAGTTCTTCTGCTGTTTCTTTTCGTAAGGGGTGCAAGTGGAACCAACAAATGCCGGCCATGCTTCTGATATTATGCAAAAGAGAATAATGGACAACTATCATTTTTCTTTTTTAGAATTTAGTCATTTAACTCTATATATTTGGTGGTTCACATGTTTTTAAACACTACGAGCTCCAGCCCAAAGAGGGATCAATGCACTGATATACAGCATCAGGTACGTTATGTTATGTTAGGAATATTTATAGAGCGCATAGCTACCCGTAGGCACCCCAGCGCTGACGGAAGCAACAGACTGTTGACCGTAACTTAATAGGTGGGATTTTGGAAAAGCCAAGTTTTCAGAAGTTTACGGAAGGACAGGAGATTAGATTCTGAGCATAGATGAAGGGGAAAGTGTTCCACAATTTGGCAGCGTTATAGCGGAAGGACCGACCACAGCTTCTCACCCTTTTAACTATGGGGATAGAAGCTAGGTGAAGGTTGGTTGATCGAAGGCATCTGCTTGGACGATAGGGGGAGATGATGGTCCGAATGATTGAGGGCCCTTTCTTCCAGAAGGACTTGTGGGCAATATGTTATGCTCTTAATGCAGAAATAAGCGAAGGAGACTTCAGGTAGGTTTCTCACTTTATTCGTGGATAGAAAAGAGCCACCGCTCCTCACACCAACAGCTACAGGCTCCAACTGTCAGTGCCAGAACTCCAACAAGAACCATACAAGAGCAGAACACACAGGGGTTCTTACTGGAATCCAAAAGCACTGATAAATACAATACAAGCACTGGTGAGTGCAATACAACATTACCTCTTTTTTTAAAATAAAAAAACAAACACAAGAACAAAGAAGAAAAACAAAAAGGAAAAGAAAGAGAAACATAAGAAATGCAAATAGAGAGTAAGCTACACAGGTAAGCTACACAAACTACTGCCTAAGCTTCCAAGGAAGTTGCTTAACATGGCTAGATCTCCTTGGGGCAAAACCTGGTAAAACCACATGTTCCTCGTGAACAGGAGAAGCATCTGCATTGCTCTTAAGACCATTTGAATGGTCAATCCTACCTGGAACAGTGTGAATTTTGGCAACTTTAGCGGCATTCCACCAGTGACCTCCACTCACCCTAACAGCACCCCCACACACTTTCTCAAAGCACACCGGATCTCCATAGCACGCACCTCCTTTCTTGACAAACTTAGGGTTTTTTATGCGAACCATATCACCAGGGTGCAGATCAATGGTTGTTGCTGACTTCTTGAGATTATACCTATCAGCCATCTTCTTTTGTGCCACAACTACCCTGGATTCCAAAGCTGCATTATCCACCCAACAGGAGACTTTGTTACGAACAGTTTTAAGGAGCCAAACCGGATACAAAGAAGAAGTGGGAACTCTGCCTCTAAGTGACACAAACGGCGCCACTTTAGTGAGGGAATGAGGTGTGGTGCGGTAAAACCACAACATGGATCTGACCGCACTCTCCACATCAAATCCACTCTGTTTTGCCCATTTGATGCACTCCACCACAACTCTATTCATCCTCTCAACCAAACCATTTGTTTGAGGATGTCCAACAGAACTCCTCAGTTGTTTAATACCAGATTCCTTCAAAAATACATCCATTTCCGCATTCACAAATTGCACTCCATTGTCCGATACCAGTGTTTCTGGAAAACCTTCCCGCATGAAAATTTCTTTAAGAAAAAGAATCGCACACTTGGCAGTGGGAGAGGCACAAAATCTAACCTCAGGCCACTTACTATGAAAGTCCATTAAAACAAAAGCGAAACGTAAATTGAAAGGAAGAAAATTGAAGGGACCAACCAAATTTATTCCCACCTTAAGCCAAGGCTTTTCTGGAAAAGAAATAGGTTGCAGTGGAGGGGTACACACTTTCTGCTCCACCACAAACAACACACTCCTTCACTCTCAGATCAACGTCATTGTCCATTGACGGCCACCAGTAGTGCAGCCTCGCCCTCCTTTTCATCATGGTGGCACCCAAATGTCCATCATGTGCACAATCAACCAGTCTGGAACGCACACCATAAGGCGGGATGCAGCTACTGTCTCTCATTAACACCCCATCTTCTATGGACAACTCCTCTGCAATTTTACAAAAAGGCTGCATCTCAGTGGGCACACACCTCTCCCTCGGCCAACCATTCACAACGTACTCTTTGACTTTACCTAGGATGGAATCTTCACTTAAAGCTTTAGTCCATTCATGCTCACTGCACGCTTTGGTATCCACCGTATCAATAACTGCGATAAATCAGTCCTCCTTATCTTCCTCCACATCCTCAGGCTCCTTCTCACTCAAGGGAAGTCTTGACAACAAATCAGCCCTGACATTTTCTTTCCTGGGAATGTGTTTCACACTGAAATCATATTGCAACAACTTAGTTTGAGACGCGCAATACGGGGAATAGCATACTTTAGACACTCCCCCCCCCAAAATGTAGACCAAGGGCTTGTGATCCGTTTGAATAATAACATTTCCTACCCCAAATGTACGTTCTAAACTTTTCACATGCCCAATAACACGCTAATAATTCCTTTTCAATGACCTAGTAATTCAACTCAGGGTCACAAAGTACTCTGGACGCATAACTAATAGTCACTTCACTAACACCAGAGGATTGGGTCAAGACAGCGCCCAACCCATAATTACTGGCATCAACAGTGATGGTGCAGGGCAAAGTTGGATCATAAGCACACAGAATCTTAGCACTGGTCATCTCAGACTTAATCAAATCGAAGGTCGTCTGACAATTGGCATCCCACTCAAACATAACGTTTCCCCTCAACATTCTGGACAAGACTTTCATTTTACTGGCGTAATCTGGTACGAAACGCGAATAGAATTCGCAAAGGCCTAGGAAAGAACGCAGTTCATCTTTGTTTTTGGGAGAAGGACATTCCACCACAGCTTTTACCAAACCTGGCCTGGGACTAATGCCTTTCGCAGACACCAGATGTCCCAAAAATTCAATTTCCCTTTTCCAAAACTCGCACTTACTCTTCTTCACCACAACCCCCTTGTTCTCAAAAATCCCAAGTACCTTCCTCAAAGCAACATTATGTTCATCTAAGTGCTTTGAAAAAATAAGGACGTCATCTTGAAAGATAACCACTCCTTTGACGTCTTGCAAAATAGTCTGCATGATTCGCTGAAACACAGATGCCGCCGAGGCAAGGCCGAACGGCATTCTACAAAACTGGTAAGTGCCAAAGGGAGAGTTGAACGCAGTGTAATGGCGCGATTCATCATCTAGCAGTACCTGGTGATAGGCCGAAGCTAGGTCTATCTTCGAAAACCACTCTGCACCCCTCAGCTCTTCCAACAAATCTCCAATCTTTGGAAGAGGGTGTGAATCAACCCATATCTCTTTGTTGAGACTCCTGAGGTCAATGCATAGACGCATATCACCGTTCCGTTTTCTCACGACCACCAATGGACTCAACCATAAGCTAGACTCAACAGGTTCTATGACCCCACAGTTTTGTAATTTTGACAATTCATCCTTAAGGTCTTCTCTAAGACTAAAGGGAACAGACCTGACTTTATGCTTTACTGGCAAAGCATCCCTTTTTACTTAGATTTTGTGCCTAAAGCCCTCAATCTTACCAAGCGAGTCGGAAAATACTTTGGGAAATTCTCCTTCCAAACAGGCGAAGTCAGGATTCTCTTTCACAACGAGAACTTGCTCCTTTGTTCCAGGTCTCAACACCATTCCAAATAATCCCTGATGGTACCAACCTAATATATTAAGACCACGGACAGCCACATAAATCTTTCCATGAATCTTACGTCCCTTAAACTCCAAAATGTCCTCAATAAAACCTTCCAAATCTATCTTTTGCCCTTCATATAACACCGGTGCTCTATCTGGTGGGAAAAGTGACCTATCACCCCAAGATTCTTTGAACAATTCATACGTAATCATTGTGATGCATGCCCCAGAATCCACAAGCAACTTCAAACACACCCCTCCCACCAGTATGTCGGCATAGGGATCAACACAGTCAGATGGATCACCCGAAACCACTCCATCATCAGTGACAGTTGCAATCATATCCTGAAAGGTTTGAACAAGATCATTCTCAGACACAGCTTCCTCTTGAGTCACACAGTTAATTTTATCAGACTTGTTAACAAAAGACTGGCACACTTTAGCTAGATGACCTAGCTTGCCACACTTATAGCAGTTAGTATTTTTCCTAGGACAAAACTTGTTATCTTTAGTGTGCGGTGAATACCCACACCTAAAGCAAATGTTACTTTTCTTGAAAAACCCTTTCTCACTGGGTTTGTCCTTACGCCCACTATTAGCAGCGCTAGCTGCAGATGCAACAGCATTCACATTTTCCTTATACCCGCTGTTCACACTCAGCTCTTTTATAGACAGTTGCGCTAATTCCACACTTTTTGCAACTTTTATCACATCCTCAAGATTGGGATTCCCCATCGTAAGTAGCTTTTGCTGTATCTGCTTATCGCAACAATGTGCGATAAATTGATCCCTAACCAGCTGGGCACGGAATTCTCCAAAATCACACTCAGCACAAAGAGCACTTAAATATGAATCCACATTCTCATTTTGAAGTTGCGCACGTTTAAAAAGTTTGTGCCTTAGAACAACCAGACTGGGTTGCACATCAAACTTAATACATAGTTTCTTGACGGCTTCTTGATATTCGTCAATAACCTCTCCAACCCCCAAAACAACGTCAGGTAAATGCAGTGGTGGCTGGTGGAATTTGAAACTCGTGAGGCGTACGCAGAACGAATCAACGTATGCGAGCGAGCGCAGCGAGCAAGCTCGACGGCAATAAGCGGGTTCGGGGGGGTTCTCCCCCGTGAAGACATTTTTAAAAAATTGGCATCTTTTTGGTGCGATTTTCAGCACTATTTCTGTGATAAATGGACTAAAAATTCAGTTCTTCTAGGCATTCATAAAAGAAAACTCATACATTATTTCAGAGAATTTCTGGGTTGCCAAGCAAGTCTGACTTCTGAAGAGTGCTAGGGTACTAAGCAAGACTGCTTTGGCTCTACCCTTTCCAATAGAAAACACTAGTTAGTGATGTGAACAAGTTCAATGGACAAACCTGGGGTCTAGGGAGGGTCCCTCTCCTGAGAAAGAAATTTAAAAAAGATTGGCAAATGGTGCATTTTAAAGCAAATGAATGCAGCGATAAAGCAAGGCTTATTAAGCAGTGGGAACGTATAGTCTTGAAATATTAAACATCCTGCATTAATTTGTTCAACAGTTACTGTAATGTGTAAATTGATCTGCATGACAACTTTAGCCCTTTAAAATGTATGCTTAGCTTGCCCAGTGTCTTGCACTGCATGCAGCATTACCTTTGGAAAAATATGCTCTAACCAGACTTTGGGAAGCACCCACAGCTGCTGGCTGTAACCAGTCATATAGAAATATGTGCAGACAGGTCTTTAAGTGAGATGAAAAAAGTGGGTGCTCCCTATAAAGGAACATGCCAAATACATTTCTGTGATTCCCATAGTGTGCCATCAGACCGGTATTTTGGTTTCTCTCTGAGATGTAATTTTATCCAGATAAATGGCACAGCAACTGACATATGCCTAAAGCCTGTCAGTATGATTGGCTTTGTCACTGGGTGTTAGCTGTTTAAGATAAATGAGTAACAGCAATGATTTCTTATAAATAAGTAATGGTAGCTACATGGGTGGGAGGGCTTGTGGTGCCCCGTGGTGGCTTCTCATACTGCGGTGCTTTTACCCACGTTAGTCTGCTAGGCAGTGGCCAGCGCTGTCCCAAGCGTAGTGTCCCCTGTGACGTGTGGTACTAATACATTATTGCAAACTACCCCCTTTCTTTGGAAGAAACCAATCGGTCACATGATGTCTCTGCGTTTAACTTGCTTCTAACTTGTTATAGTTGTGGCAGGACGGAAGTAATGAAACTAACTGGTCAATGTAGTGATCTGTCCAGGATCACAGATTCTGCTTAAGCTGTATGCGTCGGATTACAATATGCACCCAGTTGTTGCAGACAGCTCGTTTGTGCGCGTGTGCACTGCTCGTCAGGATACACACCTGTGCACCAGGGTTCCGTGGGAATGCGGTTCATGGCGGTGCCTTGGCTTGGGTCCGGTGTCTGTAGTGCGCAGTCACCACGTCTCCTGTGACACAAGGGGCAGCTGGGGGGTCTGCCGATGGCGGGTGGAGGTGTTCGTCACACCACCCTCTCCTCACATTCTGCAGCTGTCCTTCAGGGTCACGCGTGGGAACGTGAATTGATAAGTGGTGAATGCATTTTGGGGCTGGGCAGTGGCGGGGCACTGCAGTGAAGAGCTGAGGTGTGGTGCAGCATTAGGGAGAAGTATTCAACTGTTGGTAGCTAGGTGTGGTGCTGAGGTATTTGAGGCTGGGCCGACTTGCAGCGGGGTGAACTGCAATGGGTGGCCAGGTACAATTGTGAGGCTTGAGTGGATGGTTTCAGGTCTGTGGTGCCGGTGAGCAGTGTCCGCCTATGGTTTTTTGCTCAAACCCCCACACCCTACCCTTCCTGGATTCCTCTGCAGCTGTCACTGTCCTGCCCGCCCTTGTTTAAAGCCCCGGAGCAGAACCGTATTGCTCTGCACTTAAGTGCCTGTCACATAAATGCACCGACAACTCTCACTTCCTCCTCCCTCCTTGGATTTAAGATCGGGCGTGTCCTAACCCTCTTGTCGCCGGCACTGTCTGCATGCATAGTGCGTTGTGCTGCAGGGAGGTAGTGAATGGCTGTTTATGTAGCTCTGACTGAATCGCATCTAAGCGCTTACAAGCTGGCACAGTTCCCTAAGACTTCCTTTAAAACATGCACTTGCGATTGTGTGCACCTGAATTTTGCAAATTGAGAGTTAGTTGTACTACACGACAGGGTAACTGTCTTGCTGAGTGTTAAATTTTAGGTTCATCCAGCTGGATATTCTCGCAACTCTACCCTTTCCTATTGGCTCCTTTGTGTACCTGTTAGCATGCTTTAAAAACACGTATAAAGATTATTTTTCAATTAAGCCGCCCACTGCATTACATTCAATAATTACTTGGGGCTTTGTACTCTCCCCCCAAAAAAGAATGCCTCAAAGGTCCACTGACATTACGATATGCTTCCATCATGTCACAACACCACTCTCCTTCACCTTGGCTCATTTGTAAGTTATGATAAAACGTGTCTTTTGTAAGGAAAGCCTTCGACGTGCAAGATCTTGCTACAAGTGAGCAAAGCTTGGCCACTAATATACCCACGTGTTACAAGCCAGCGGCCTTAAGCGAGTGAGACGGCAACCGATCATTTTAAACCAAAAACTAAAAATCAAACCATGTTAGAAAATACCTTCAACTGAGAAAGCAAAGTGCATTTTTAAAGATAGTGTTCTAGTAACTTCTTTCAGTATCCCATATTCTATTTTCCGTTCTAATTCGGATGCGGGCATAAACAAAAGTCTCTGCCTAAATTGGAATTACAAAATGTGCGTTAAATCACAACTGGGGTTTTTCTGGTGAAATGTAAATGTAGAAACCCGACCAGCATGGCGGGAATCCCTGCTGCAATTGGTGCGGAAGCTGAGGTTCTTCATGAAGTTATTTCCGAGCACATAATAGTGGCCCAGTATCTTGCAACGTGGAAACACCCATCTTCGTGGTATCATTACTCCCGGGTGCGGTATTACTAATGGAGTTCCCTACTAATGAGAGCTTTAGAGTAGACTGAGTGGCAGCAATTTCTAGCCAGTAGGCCTCCCTTAATTTAATGAATACAATAAAAAAATAAACTTACCAGGCATCTCCATTCTCCTCCGGTCGCGCGCGTCTCCTCTGCAACGTGGTGGAATTAACTTCTCCCCGCTCTTTTCTTTTGCATACTAAACTGCCAAATCAGGAGACTGGATGCGACGGGAGGCGGATGACCCTTGTTTACTTACTTTGTATCCTGGCATTTGATAGGGCATGGGGCGACTTTGCGAAAAACGCGTCACCGCCCGAGCAGGATCCTATTCAGAGGCCTTCACGCTACACTAGGCATGCGCAGCATACCTAATGGTTTGTGAATGTGAGTGAGGGGCAACGCTCCTCACCACATGCGCAGTCAGACCACCATCTTCCGGACTCCTGCTCTGAGTGCTCTCCCCAGTCTCCCCCGTCTCCCCTGCATGCGCTGTGCGTTGACATGCGCACTTTCGCCCGCCCGGCCCGAGAAATGTAAACAGACAAATTGAAAGCTGTCAATTCGTCTGCTTACATTCCGTTGCCCGAACTGCAGACAGTGAGCAGTTTCTTTTGTGGGGCGCCGCCCCGGCGCCCCTATGGACCAGCCGCCACTGGGTAAATGTTTGAAGACTTCCCTTCCTTCAAAGCCTAGGGAGTGAAGGAGGAGACATTTTTTTCGCTCCGCCCTAAAACATGAGGCCCCAATTGCGCCCAAGTAAGTCTCAAAGGCGTCGAACCATTGCCTCCATTGGATGTGCGGCGAGCCAGGACTTTCCAGAAAAGGGGGAGGAGGGTTAACTGACTGCATGACTGAGGTAATCAGTGTAATAACAAAATAGAAAAAAAAATAATGTAAGCCTCAAAACGCTTCTAATGTTAGACTAAAAATGAGGCAATGTGTTCCAGCAATGCCAGTCAAATGTACACGAACTCCAGTGACTTGAAAAAGACAACAGAATTTGAATATACCCCGCTGGACTCAGTACAAATGTGCATCAATCTCACAGAGAGAATGTTCATCAGGCAAGACTTGATTGAATACACACCGCTGGTATCTATATAATTGTGCACCAAACTCACAGAGAGAATGTCCACTAGGCAAGAATTGAATGAAGAAGTAGTAACACAGTGTTTACCTCGTGCGTGTAACAACACCTCACTGTACGGACTATTTTAATCCAACGAGGCAGATATTCGTTGCAAAAGCGCTGTTGACATCTCACCGTGAAGCAGCCTTGCATGGAAGAAGCATACGCAAATGCTGTAATGTTATCCGCTTTCAATAAAGTTCAACGTAGGAGAAAAAAACAATATGGCGGCACGTACCTCTTGCGCAGCCGGAAGGCTCACGGCACGCAAGAGCATTCAGGGAAACGCTGTCAGCACAAACACGATCGCCAATACCCCATGACAATTCCAATACGTCATCACTTGGGGCAGAGCAGGCGAGTGAACGGAGCTCCCACTTTCAACGGCACCGGCACTCTCCAGAGAATTGCACACCGTTGGGTAACAAACGAAACCAGTTTTTTTCTTTATTTACACTGTTACTGCGATGCTCAACAAGGAATGCATTTCCCAGCATGCGCATCAACAGGCGCATCAGCACGGCACATTTTATAACAATCTCCTCTCCACAGTGGAACCCGCTACTTACTGCCGCTGGAGAAGTTGGAAGTACCTTCTCATGAAACATGCATCAGCCGCTTGAGGAGATTCTATAATCATTGTGTAGGACGATGTGCCAGACCAGATTGAAATTTCTTTTTTTAAATCAGGAACGCTCCGTTTTCACCTCGAGGTTGCAGTGGTTCCCACCCGCTCGTCGCCAAAAAGAGATGTTATGCTCTTAATGCAGAAATAACCGAAGGAGACTTCAGGTAGGTTTCTCACTTTATTCGTGGATAGAAAAGAGCCACTGCTCCTCACACCAACAGCTACAGGCTCCAACTGTCAGTGCCAGAACTCCAAGAAGAACCATACAAGAGCAGAACACACAGGGGTTCTTACTGGAATCCAACAAGCACTGATAAATACAATACAAGCACTGGTGAGTGCAATACAACACAATACATAAGAACTTGAATTTTATTCTTTCCATGACGGGCAGTCAGTGCAGGCCTTGCAGATTGGCTATAAGGGCTCTTAAGGAGCATACGTGCTGCACAATTGTGGGTAATTTGCAGTTTAGTTGTAGTTGCCCGTGGGGCTCCTAAGTACAGAGCATTTCCATAGTTTAGACGGGAGAGGATCAGGGCCTGGACCATGAGTCTCCTTGCCAAAAAGGGAAGGAGCGGAAGGACTTTGCGAAGCATTCTTAGAATGCCATAGCAAGAAGCAGCAAGTTTCGTCGCCTGATGGTCGAATTTAAGTGACCGATGCAACCACATGCCCAGACTTTTGATCTGGTTTTTTGGTGCGGGTGGAGGGGCGAGACAGCTTGGCCAGTAGCGGCCCGTGGTGGGAGTGCTTCCGGGCGCTGACGAGGGGCAGGGTGGGGGGTAGTAAACTACGGAATACGGCCGATTAGAGGTAAGTAAACATATAAATAAATAAAACGAATTTCGTTAGCGCGCTGCATCGCCAAATGCGATGCAGCGCGCGCAACGAAATTAGTTTGATTTATTTATATGTTTACTTACCTCTAATCGGCCGTATTCCGTAGTTTACTACCCCCCACCCTGCCCCTCCCCCGCCCCATGTCAGCGCCCGGCAGCACTCCCACCACGGGCCGCTACTGAGCCTGGCCATACTAATCCAAAGTCAGAAATGGGTGGATTACCCAACAGCATGAGCTCCGTCTTTTCTCCATTAAGTTTGAGGTAGGAGGATTCCATCCACTTAGCTACTTTTTCCAGGAAGGGACCTAGGCAGGGCGGAGAGTTTTCCGGATGATTTAAGGCCACAACCAGTTGGGTGTCATTGGCATACGTGATTTTCTCAATACCAAAAGGAAGGACAATCTGTGCCAGGGGGCTCATAAAAAAGTTAAACAGTGTCATACTCAGGGACGAACACTGAGGGACGCCGCAGCTGAGTGACATACATTTTGAGATGTTATCTCCTTCGAAAACCTGGAAGGTCCTATCCTCCAAGAAGGACTGTAGCCAGGTAATAACACCGCCCGACACTCCAACATTCCTCAACCTGCCAATCAGGATGTCGTAGTTAACAGTGTCGAATGCAGCGCTAAGGTCCAGGAGGATAATAGCTGCCGTTCCCCCTTGGTCAAGAATCTTTTTAGGAACCTTTTTTCACACGCTTTGGGAGTGCCCAGTCATTCAGACTTATTGGGTAAAAATAATCTCCAAACTGGAAAGTGTGGGGGGGGGGGGTGAAAGCTTACTGCCACCCCGTTACTCTGCCTACTAAACATATGGGAGGCCACCGATCTCACTACAGCTGAACAATCCTGGGTTACCCTGGGCCTGGCTCTGGCAAAACGCAACATAGCGCAAAACTGGGGCGTGGGGGAGGTGCCGACAGTGGGAAGATGGGAGGCGGACATGGACAGATCAATGGTAGCAGAAAAAGACGTCTTTAAAAACAGGGGTTGCCCTAAAAAAATGGGATTGAAAATGGGCGGCGTGGAACACGTACCGAGGTGAGATCTGCATATCTCCATCTGTCGAACTGTGTAGAGGGAAGAGGGGTTTGCAAAACTCGCCAGATGGAGGGGAAGAAACACTTTGAAAGTAGAAATGCCTTTGTAAGACGTTCCCAACGCAAGAAATACCTTTGATTTATCCTAAAAGTGGCTATGTTACCTGCTGCAGTGCTGATACTTTGCTTTTGTTTGTGTTTTGTTCAATAAAAAGATTATTTAAAAAAAAAGAATCTTTTTAGACTCTTCTACCACTGCCAGTAGAGCAGTTTCTGTCCCATGTTGGGGGCGGAATCCGGTTTGCAAAGGGTGCAGTAAGTTGTGTGACTCCAGGAATGTAGAGAGGACCGAATTAATATGTTTTTCTAGAATCTTGCTAATCCCAGGAAGAAGGGAAATGGGGCGGTAGTTTCCCAGGATATCAGGCTTTAGATTCGCTTTCTTCAGCAGAGCTTTTACCATAGCGTGTTTCCATGGTGGCGGCACTAATCCAGTGGAGATAGATGAATCGATCAACTTCAATATCACAGGGAGGAATACTTCCCCAACCTTACTCAGAGATTGAGGGGATGCTGGGTCGCTGGGGGAGCCAGATTTTACTGAGGCAGAGATTTTTACTAAGGTGTCCATGTCCATCAATGGAATTTCTTCCAGGGCATGCTCACTGGGAGTGGTAGCATCCCTAGAAGGGGAGTTATTGGGGGGGGAGGGATTGGGAAAGGTATTGTAAATATCTTGAATTTTATTGTAGAAGAACTCTGCCAATTTACTGCAGCGGGCAGGGGAGCCCTCATAGGGAGCATCAGAGACAGACAATTTTAGAAGGTTCTTCGCTATCCGGAAGATTTCACGGGGGAGTTAGAGGCTAAATTCATTCTTTCCTCATAGTAGGCTGCTTGTGCAGCTTTCACTTCAGTTTGATAGACTTTTATAGAATCCCTATATTTCTGTTTGCTTAGTGCATCATAATCCCTTCTCCATTTCCTTTCCAATCTCTTGCAGACTTGTTTGTACTCACGAAACTTGGGGGAGTACCACGGAGAGGAATTATCCCTAACTCTTTTATGGATGCGTTTCTTTGGGAGGATGAGGTCCAAGGAGGAGTCAATCCAATGGTTAAACTTTTCATTAGTGGAAATAGGATTAGGGTCTAAAATAGGCGTTGTGTCTTCCAGAACTGAAATCCAGGATTCTAACGGGAGATTGGACCAGGTGCGTTTCCAGCTACTAACCGTACCAGCAGTGGGGGGAGGTCTCAAGGTGTCCCAAGAAAAAGGGATCAGAAAGTGGTCTGACCATGGTACACCCAAAATATGACTGAAAACCTGGAAAGTTTGGAGGGGATATAGAAAATGGGACTGAACAGCGCAAGATTAGAGTGGTCGGGCAAGCTAACAGATGCCAGATTAAAGCCAAGAACTTCATTCTTTGTTCCCTGGTAATCCCAATAGTGCTGGTAATACCAGCTACTAGCCCTTTTAGGATTACAAGATTCGTGGGACATCACAGCTCAGGAGTTTCTCACCCAGATACTTCGTCAAAGCAGGTGAGATTTTTGGGTGAAACTCTGTCTAGAAATGTCAAAACACTTGCAGGAATCGATTTAGGAACACCAGTTCCTACATGTTATTCCCTATTGTCTTGTATTCAGGTGAAATTATCCCACCCTGGAAATGTTGATGTCCGTGGTAACCAGCTGAAAAGAAAAGGAAAGAAAACCAGGCCACGAAATCCATTTAACAATCTCTTCAAAACGACATTCAGGATGAAATATTTCAGCCAGTATGTAAGCTACAGCCAGGGGTGAACCAATCATTCCAAAAGGCTATTGAGTTTCTTTATTATTGGGTACAAGTCACTGATGACAATCGACATATGGCAGCTCCCTATCACAAGCATTTTATGGTGTTTTTTTTACAAGGTAATAGGTGAGATTTCTAAAGTACATTAAGGACCTAATTTATATGTAGGCAGAAAGGGTATTCCGTTGCAACAGCGACGCCAACCTGAAGGTACGCCTGCCTGATTTAAAAACGGGCGGACTCTCATTATGTTGACGGAGCATGTGTCTGCCTACACTATTTAGAGTGGGCGATCACATGGACAGTTTCCATTGTTTGCCACCACCAGGTAAATCCTGGTGGTAAGGGACAATGAAAATTGCAAAATGCCCCCCTTGTCACAGGAGCAATGGCAAGGCGGGCATTTTTTTTCTTTTACTTTGCAAAACAAAATCCCACTTTGGGTTTTTATTTTGGAAAATTTAAAAGACATTGTATATTTGCCATATGGCTCCCTCATGCTGACGGAGCCATTCGTCAAACTTACAATGCATTCACAGGAACCACAATGACCGTGGTTCCTGCCAATGCTAAAGATGTCCACAGGGCACATTTGGCAGATGGGGACTCTAGGAGGGCAACGGAATACTTTACTTGGATGCCCTGATAGGGTAAAACCCCATCTGCCAAACTAAATTGGTCCTTAAGTTTGGTGAGCATCAGTTTCACAAACATTTATTGAAAAGCAAGAGCCCAAATCCTCTGCTACTGCAGAACACTACCATCCTTTAAATGCCGATGGGCATTGCCAGAAACTTTGGAAGGACAAAAGAGTATGATGAAAGCAGGAAAAGAAAGTGACAACAGATATGCAAGGTAAAAGTGTAACGCTCATCTCAAATAATAGACAGGGAAAAGCAGGAGAAAAAATGCCCCTTGTTTCGCCCCCCCTTGCCGAAGGGATGGGGGATATGGCTGGACCATGGGCCTCAGTGGAGGCTACTACCAGGGAGCAGAACCCGGACTGGGCAGGGGTAATGAGAGGGAGAGAAGTAAAGCCGGGAAGTTACTGGGCAGTGAAAGGGACACTGGGCTGGTTCAGCCCAGTCAAAAATTTACTGATAGGAATTTGCCTTGGGGTAGAAGGTATTTATCTGCGGGTGCCTGGGAAGGGGCCTTCTTTCTCCAGGGAATTCTGCAAGGAGACTCACCCACCCTCATAGAAGGCAAGGAGTAGAGGCTAGGTACATCGAGGAATATCTGTCGCAGAGGCATAGGAGACTTACAGAAGGTCCTTTTGGTGTCAGAGGCCTGGCAGGTTGCCAGGCGGTGACAGACCCCAAACAGGTGATGGTGAGGACCCAGGGTGTACTGGCAGGCTACCATAATGGCCTTATGGGTTGAACCAGAAGGAAACAATCAAGGGCAGACCCTGTGACCCGGAAGAGGTAATGGGCAGGTGACCAGGTTACTTGCAAGGAAGGGAGGAGACTCCCAGGATATCGATCCATTCATGGGCTGGTAGCAGACACTTGCCCCGAGGGAAATGAATAGTTACGCCGGAAGTGAATGGACACCTGGTGGGCAGGAACCAGATGCTTGCCCGGAAAGAAAATGTTGGTTACTCCGGAAGTGAGAAGTCACCCAGTTGGGTTGGAAGCAGACGCTTCCCAGGAAGGAAATGTGGTTGCACCGGAAGTGAAAGGTCACCCTGTTGGGCTGGAAGCAGACACTTGCCCAAAAGGTAATCAAGGGTTGCGCTGGAAAGGTGAGGGTCATCCGGCTGGGCTGGAAGCAGACGCTTGCTCAGAACAGGAGGAAAGGGTTACACCCAAGGGGATAGGTCACCTGAGATGACTGGCCAGCACTGAATGTAGGGCACAGTGCTGGTGGCTATGGAAAGGTGGACACAGACTCATTGGAGAAAGAGTAATGGTGGTTAAAGGATCGCTTGTAAGTTAATAAGTGCCTAATAAACTGCGGCCTCAATTCTTCCATAAATTTGAAACTGTGTGGTCTGAGTTTGTGGGATCCGGGAGGGTGACCAGGTGGGTGGTGCCACCGTTAAGAGGAACATCAAGATGGTACATCTACCAAAAGATTTCCAGGAGTTCATTTCAAATTATTCCAACATGAATGGAAAAAAATGTATATCTGCTTTGAAGACAACCTTCAGTTGCGGGGTGGTGGCCAGAATATCACCATAGTGATTGAAAACGTTTACAAGGATAAACTTTTTTTTGAAGACAGATAAGAGTTTGAGTATTTGGGATTGTTTAATCAATGCTTGTTTTGCCAACTTGCTGTCAATTAATGTCCGGGGCATTAGGTATCTTACATTACCCACCATTAATCTGACCGAATTACACTGAAGAAAATACTGTACTTTTGATTTGAAGAGCAATGGTTGTATTGTTTGTCTAAACCCCAACTCTTTCACACTCACATGGATTGCAATGGACAGGTTCTTTCGTGTACGCAGGCCTGGGGAGGATAGCTCTCACCAACCTACCAAGTCACAACCACTTTGACCTGTTTGAGATCTGGAACTGTAAGGCAAAAGCACGACACGGAGTGGAAATTAGCTCTTCCGAGATGCATTTAGAACATGCATTAGGAAAGTAAATGGATTTGACATTTGTATGGCATACGGGACAGGCGTGTGCATGCTGCACAAATATCAAACCTATTGGATTTACCATTACTTGCTGACTCACCCACTAAACATAAAGGAGCATCATGGGAGGTAAAGATCTCTTTCTACGTACTTAATTGCCATTTATTAAGACCAGACAGCCTGATGGATACCACTGATTTCCTCACTAAAGCAAAGATTCATGTGAAAGGGAACAAAGCAGAATTCCATTCCATCTTTTATTTCTACAGTTTAAGCCATTCAAGGTTTAAAAACATATCCTTAATTTAAGTTTGTCACTCAATCTCTTTGCTAGCAGGAAGACAATAATATAGCACTACAGCCTGCCATGAAGGACCTTATTAGTCATAAAATGCCTTATCCATAGCTCACACACCCTGAGCTGTTGGTGAGGGACCATAATGAGAGAGAATTTATTTAATGACTGGTATAGCTCTAGACTGAAGGATTATAAGGCTACTATAAACACTCAACCAATTGAAAGTTGAGTGCTCAAAGTTTGCGGGAGGGACAGAAGACATCTTGGAATCATGGGCTAAAGGACTTTTGCCAATCATCCGAATTCTTTCTCACTACACTGTCTTCAGCAGAGGTTTGAATGTACCATTGACTGTGTACTCAATAGCGCTCACTGGCGTTATAGGCAAATCAGCATTAATGCTATTATTATATAAGTATTACAGCTCTCTCAAAACTGCTTTTTCTGTCCGCCTAAAGAAGTCAGTTGAACCATCATCAGAGATTGTACTTTCAGGACCATGATTGGCAGCTCTACTGTCAAAATGCCAGAGAATGTGTTAAATGATTTAATTGTCTTTGCTCTAAGGAAGAACTTGTGTGTTTAGCTCTAACAAGGATTAATGAAAACAAAGCCAATATCATATGCTACAGTTTAATCCTCATTTTACTGACAGCCACAGGTACCAAAAATGAATTGAAAAGTGAAAACAAAATGATCATCATGAGCTGAGTCTGAATGAAGCATTCTAGGTGAAAGCATTTTAATTAATGTACATGGATCCAAATCACGATATAATGAAAAACTACACATTTATATCAAGAAATGAAGGGACATGACACGATCTGTGTCAATGAAATTTACTGTACACAATACATTTTGAGTTGGCTAAAACAACAAGCAATGTCAAATCTATTAGGTCTGGGTTGTGACATCTGCTGGCTTTGCCACTGGGTTTTGTTTCATCATAGATCAAAGTTATGAATCTCTGCATAGGCCATCTTTGAACGTCATTTGTAAAAATAAAATAAAATGCATTCAAAGATGGCCTGAGTCCACAGTGGGCATCTTTAAAAGCATTTTGGGCCAGATGTACTGAGCGATTTAGCAGTCGCAAACCCTCTGATTCACAAAATCAGAGGGTATGTGACCACTAAAAAATTATTTACTATGTACTAAATACATTTTAGGAATCAGAAAAGTTTTTTCTAGCTCCTAAAATATCTTTAGAAATAGATACCAAATTGCAATTTAAAAGGGGCGTGTGTTGTTGCGGGTTTTCCTTCCAAATTGTGGAACCCTTCTCCTTTGAGAATTGCGCTGACAGCTTCTGGGTGAGGACCTCTGCCAGAGCTGACTAAAGTCTTCCAAAGTTGTTTCCTTTAAGGAAATTGGGCTGATTTAAAAAAAAAAAATCAGTTTGGAAAAGGAATCGCAGAGAGGGTGGTCTGCTGACCCACTCACCCTTGCAGGCCACCAGCCCTGGGAGTAGCTAATCATGGTGGGTTGCAAAGCGCATCCTGCCTAATTAGTATTCTTTAGACAGGTGGGCCTGCGACCCACTACGATTCCTTATTTTGTGACCTAACCTATAACTACACGAGTCATTTTGCAAAATAATTAATGGTCCCAAAGTCAGTGCGTAATTTGTAACCACTTTTTGCAACAAGATTTTCAGAGCATCTGGTTCTTTTTTTTTTTTTTACAAATTCCATTCAAAGATTGCCACTGTGGATGTGTTTGGGCCTGCAACGGCCAACTCTGAATGCATGTTTTTAGTTTTACAAATCCCGTCCGAAGATGGCCACTGTGGATGTGTTTGCGCCTGCAACGGCCAACTCTGAATGCATGTTTTAAGTTTTACAAATCCCGTCCGAAGATGGCCACTGTGGATGTGTTTGCACCTGCAGCGGCCAACTCTGAATGCATGTTTTTAGTTTTACAAATCCTGTCCAAAGATGGCCACTGTGGATGTGGGCACATCCGCATCAGCCTTTATTAAATGGGATTTGTAAAAGGGAAAATAAAGCCATTTAAAGGTGTCCCAAGTATTCCTGTGTATGCACATGCATGGCTGGCCCTTCTGGAAATGCTCAAAAGAAAATTTTAAGGTGGACGATCACCCAGGGGTGTTGAAAAATTAGCGAGGAGCCTGGAAAGCAAGATGACGCTGTCCCGAGAGAAGGAAGAGAAGGGATGGTTAAATAAGAGAAGGATGAGGATAGAAAAAATGGGGAAGGGGAAGCAGAGAGAGAGAACGAGGAGACAAGGTAGTCACTCACATGTACAGCAATGCAAGGGCTGATGTCAGCAGTGGAAAATACTTCAACCTATCAAAACACTGAGACCAAAATGCTTCTGGTTTAGACAAACACAAGAAGAGGGAGAAAAGTCATCAAGGCAGGAGCACGGAAGTGAGTAAAACAACAAATCTATTTAATCATAAGCACAGAGTTGACCAGAATCCCACTTTATACATATGTAACATTTTGGAAACAACAGGCCTCAAACAGACAGCTAAGTTGTCTCTAACTGAGGCCTAAAAACAGTGGCTAGAGCCCAAAATCAAAGTTTGCAGAGCTTGGACTACATTTCAAGTTCGTGGGCATGAAATCACTAAGTGTCCTGTAGCGGTGTTTCTGGAAAGGGGAGTTTGAAAAGCTTTCTGGAAATTTAAATTCTACAAGAGGTGTAACAAAACAATCTCATCCTATTTTCAACGAAGGACTGGAGTGCATCATGTTTTAATACCTTATTAAAATAGGAACATGCCTCAAATGAAAGGTGCAACTTTGTACGAATTCTTTTTTTAGATGACAATGCAGGAACATGATGTGCAATATCTCACAAATGTCCTTCTTTGTGAGCGCTAGTCCTATTTTTGAAAGAGAACATTTATTATTTTGATGCATTGTTCCTCTTTAGCACTCCTGCAGATCAGTTATTCCCAAAGCCTTTGCATGGTGAATCAGAACTGTCTCGTCTTTTCATCTTTCGGTTGTTGGAAGATATACTGTAAGAGTAGATCGGTATATTTGTCTGTAATGATGCATGTTTGCTATTCTTCAGATCAATAAATACAAACTTGGTCTATTCGATGTATAATACTTTTATTTTATTTCAATTTCTGTTACAACTTTTACTAAAGCTGATTTGTACTCCTGACGAGATTACCAAAGAAAGTTGTAAATCCAAGAAGGTATAAGTATGTCTACTCCTGTCTCAAGTTTATGACTTTCAGCACATTCGTAAAACAAAAATGCACACTATAGCTCATCCCCCTGATCTCTTTCTTTCATCACTGGTGACATCTCCTCCTGTTCCAAGGAAAAGGACAACTTTAACAAGACTTGACTGGGTTACGTTAAATTGAAAGTCACACCCCCTCTTCCCTTCAATATAAGTTTCCTAGCCACACAGAAGTTAAAAATCTCACTACATGTTCTATAGCTAAGCTGCTGCAAAATTAAAAAATGCGAACTGTTTTAAAGTATTATAAAATAAAAGAATGGGTGGGGGGAGAGAAAAATAGGAGTTCCCCTAAATGGCAATTAATTGCTAACGTGGGAACATGCTGGGAAATAGTTTGAAACACCAAATAATTTTCTCTGGTGAGTAAAAGGGCCAAAATGTATTTAATTTCAAAATTGGCTATTGAGCTCCTACGGGGATGCCCGTGCCTGCTATAATAATACTTAGAAAATTGCATCTATATTGACCAATCAATAGTACCAAAAAGGTTTAAAAATGGCATGTTGCTCCTAAAAATGTATTATAGTTGCTGTGGCTCAAACTTAAGCCTGGGTGGTGAACTCCGCTCCGTTCGTGGAGTTTTTCGTGCTCCGCAGAGTTCACGGAGTTCCCAAAAATGCGGAGCAGAGTTTTTTCCCTCCTCGCACTCGCCCACGGTAAGTTGGCGAGCGAGCAAACTCCAACGCTAGACCACTTCCCAGCGAGATTTCTTAATGCGGGCGGTCGCGGATGGTCGCTAGCGCTGAGAAACCTTCCATTCACGTTGAGGAAGCTGCCGCTCCAGTAGAACTTCTACTCGAGTGGCAGAAAGAAGAAGCACCCTCTTGCGCTGTGTGTGGTGCCGTTCGCGCTGATTTTACAGCACGGGACAAACACCTGGCACTACAAATCAGTGCAAACGGCGCGAGGTAACCCACTCCGCCGCTCGCAGAACTCCTCGTAGCTTGGTGGAGTTTTTTGTCACTGCATGGACTCTGCCCAGGCTTACACAAAATCAAAATGCATGTTTACTGCAGAGTGAAAGAAAGAACTAGGACCTGTGTCTCTTTTACATTTTCTCACCACCTCCCCTTTTCACCTTCCGCTTCTGTTATCTACCCAGACACTTTCCCCTCCATCTTACCCTTTCACAAATCATCACATCAACACGAAAGTATCACTACTCTTTCTCCTACACCATCAATTTGGTCCCAAATGCCCATATTAAACCATCCTTTATGCCCTGGTGCCAGCTGTGGCCTCGATTCGAACCCTATATCTTGACCCCCACGAGACTGGCGTCTCGAAGGTGTCCAGTTATATATAGCATACTCAACGCAGCACTTACGTGGGGATAAGAATGGTAAACATCGGATGGACGAGAGCATTAAAGAAGCGGGTAATATGAGGCGCCATTGAATATTACACCCACTTGTAGGACATTACAAAACGAGCTTCTTCATGTATTGTTTACCCCGTTTATAAATTTAATTGGGGGGATGTAGTCATGTGAAAAATTTAATAAAAGACAAGTTAAAAAATAAAAGAAGAATGCTGGCTAAAAATAAAGCAAAGCCCTGGCCTGTTGATTAGAAGTGTTTTCCTTATATCACATTGCAGTTTATTTTCTAAGCAGCTGTTTCATTCTCACACGTAACATATTTTTAAAAATCCAGTTATACTCCAGGCCAATAGAGTGCGTAAATGGGAACTAAATTGTGTAACCACTGTATAAAATGAACCTGGCTTAATATACATCTTTGACCTATCTAAGCCCATAACTACTATTCTATAATTCAATAATTACTATTTCATAATAGTTCATGACTAAATAAATGTGCAGGGAATTCAGAACACCATTTGCAATAGTCTTACTGCATCCCTGAGTGGCTGTATTTAGAAATCGGCTGATGGAGCGTGACACCATTGCTGTTCCAGATGATAGTTGACGGATAGATCCTGCTGGTTTCCTCACAACATTTTGAAGTAAACACAAAAGACGCACCTCCGAGAACGCCATAACAGAACGGTATACACAGTGGCGGCTGGTGCCTTTTGAAAGTGGTGAGGCGTAAAAGTTCAGTAAGACATCCGAATGGCAAGCAAGCGCAGCAAGCAAGCAAGCCTGTCATAAGCGCGGTTCGGGGGGGGGCTCTCCTTCCGAGAAAATTGTGAAAAAAGAGTGGGCAAATGGTGAATTTTTAAGCATATTTGAGAAAGCAAGAAGGTTAATAAAGCAATTGTGAAAATGTAGTTGTGACATCATTTAAAAGATTTTATATGATAATGACATAGGTAGCTGCTTATTTAGAATTATCTTATAGCTTATTCAGTCTATCTGCACCATGGCCAGTCCGATTAGAATGGATTAAATAAACTGACTGGAGCAACACCTGAGCTGGGTCTTCTGGATGGCCTTTGTATTAATTATGGCAATTTAAATAGTGTGCTTTGAATTAAAAACAGCATGTCTGTTGTAAAATTGTGTACAGATGTGGCAGTATAAAAGACTTTTTTGCGAATTTTAGAGCTGTCCAGCCCTGTTTAGACCAGCGCATATCCTGCATCAGATATGGCTCAGCCTGGTAATGCTCAGCGCACGGACACCATTTTTTAGAGGGAATTTTTTTTTAGGCGTGTCAATTTAGTGTAAATCCATTTAACATCTTACAATTGGGATATGTGAAGATTAAGCGTGTATATTAACTTGTATAATGCATCTGGTTATCACCACCGGTGCCTGAATAAACCCTGGTGAAAAGGTTCTGGAAAAACAATAGAATGGTGACTCATGTTTTATCATGTAAGGAACGTTTTAGAAAGTGAGAAAAGGTGTTATGCCCCAAGGTGTGGTGGCGGACAGTAGTGTAAGGTACACACAACTGTTTTCTGTAATTGAGTGTGTGTTCCTAAAGCCGGTTTGTTAGCCCCCTACCCCTTTACAGTGTGAATGTCTGCAGCACTTTACATCTCCTGTTGAAGTGGAGCTATCAAAGAAAGAGACACAAAGGGCCTGTGGGGAGCCAGGAGACTGCACCCACAATAAACAAGTTTACAGCCACCATAAAAGGGAGGCTGAGACAGGCAGATGAGGCGCTGCGCCGTCAGCGCATATGGAGTGCAACGCACTGCAGGCAAGACACACAAAGTGCACACAGACCCCTCACGTACAGTGCAGAATAAACATCTAGAAACCACACGTCACATGCTGCAGCAAAATAAATCGCACCACAGTTTGTGCAATGATTCCCAAATCAGACTCTGATTAGGCACACAAAGATGTTGAAATCCTGTTTAGTGCCCCATACAGCACACGGTGCAGAACCAGTACTGATGTGCAAACCACCAACACAGCCCCCACACGTTGTGCACGACAGAAGCCAACACATATATGTACGACCCAACCAACAGTAAACACGATGATCTCATTAAGCGCAGAAGCAGTGTGATACAAATCACCCCCTGCGTCTCACACTAGACTACAAACACACAGACTTGCAAGAACTTCCAACCTCACACCAAACAGACTGAGGGCAAACGAGGTGACCTTTGCTATATTTGTCAGCCATGGCCTGTACTTTACAGCACTATGTATTGCAGCTAAAATGAACATCTACCATGAAAATTGGTTGGTTTGGTTTCTAGAATGTCACACTGCAAGAAATGACAGCCCTTAAGTATATTATAAGTACCACAAGTTATCACCACATTTCCAATGAAACACGTTCAGCAATGAGCTCCGGCACATCTAATAATATCAAAATGTATGCAGGAGTTGGTATGGGGTGGGTCACGGTTTGCTTAGACCGTGACCTTCCCAAATTAGAAACCCTGGGTTAGCAGCATTTGCGGGCCTTCTTCTAGGTGAGGTTAAAACAAGTCATCTCTGAGAAGCCTCGCTATACGATTTCACCATTTGCAGAGTGACATTCCATCCCAGCTGGTGTTTTACATATGAAAATTGCAGTCATAGCTGAACATGGCGCGCACGGCCATCATGTCTCAAGAATGCTAAAAGCACTACTTATTAGGCGGCATGTGACTCCACTTTCAAATCTGCAGGAAAAACATAGCACCTACATCGCTGCTTCTGGGTAAGCAGAGCAGAGGCTGCCAGCTGACTAATGAAAGGGTGACACTGGAACATAAGCCGGGGCCAGAAGGGGTGTCGGGTTGGCTTGGGAGACTCCCTGGGGCCCCGTACAAGTTCGTATTTTGGGTTTAAGAGCAGAGCTTTATACATAGTTGTGATTGACGAGCACCACTTGTGGCGTCTTATATATTAAGCCCAGGCAGGGAATGTGAATGCGTGGGATATAGAGAAGAGGGACATTTAAATACAGTGTTTCATGTGGGGACTCTCCTTGGGTTCCACCTAACCAGCAACAAAAACAAGCATTTGCAATGCAATAGGTCTCACATTTGCAAAAGTTTGAGCTATTGGCATTGTAAATGACAAACCTTTTATTTATGTGTTGGTTTTGAAAACAGATAAATAAATGGCATTGTCATTTACAATGCCAATATCTTAAACTCTCTACAAATGAGAGACCTATTGCATTTGCAATGCAATAGGTCTAGTATTTACGCGAGTTTAAACTATTGGCATTGTAAATGACAATGCCTTTTATTTAGGTTTCAAAAACCAAAACATAAATAAAAGGCATTGTCATTTACAATGCAATTTGCTCAAAGTCGCGTAAATGCAAGATCTATTACATTGAAGTTCCTGTCAGGCAGAAGAATAGGGCAAAAAGGAATTGCGTTTCCTGGAGACTGAGGCTGGAGCGGAGAGGTCTGTTGTGCTTGTAAGAGCTCGCAGACTTTCCATTTGCTTGCCCCCGTAGATGCCAGTAGCCACTGGATATGACCACAGAAAATGAAAGAAGTAATGAGTTTGTTGACATCTGTGAGGGGTACATTGAAACTACACTCACTGGCAAGACACTTGCCTGATGCAAATTTGTATATAGATGTAGGTCAACAACACCTGTTTTGTAACGTCTGTATTGCTAGGAAAATTGTCTTGTGATGTTATTGTTTTTATAACAAAACAACTGAAAATAAACTGGGCATGATAGTAGCTACAGAAGCATTTTTAAACATTACAAAAGCTTGCATTCAGTATACAAACTCAACTTTAAAAGGCCCATAATGCTATAAAGTCCTTCTGAACTACATTTAAGGTTGAATTTAAAGAGCTGGTGTTCATCTGTATTCAGTTTACCACGATGTTAACCGAGGGATGGAAATAACCTCACAAAGCAGCGGCCCTCTGGTTTATAGTATACTATACCTAAAATGGAGTGGAGTGGATTAACCTCCTCTCCTCCGGTGGTAGGGGGTGACATTGTAATAAGGTTGAGTTTTGTAAAACCGCTGCAGGGTTCTACTTTTAAACGACCCTCGTTTTTCATTTTACTTAGTTAAATAATAAAAAATAAAAAAATAATATTTCTATTATTAAACCAACAGCAGGGCGCCACTGTGCACACAAAAATCGGAACGTAATCAAAAGATCTGATTTTCCCTTCAAGAAAATGATTGTTTCCAGGGAGGTGCTGGAAAGAGCATACATTAGAACTAGGGGCTGGCTCTGCCTGCATTGAGCTCGCACTAGTGTAGAATGAAGACAGAAAGAGGTCCGCACAAGAGGAATGTCAGGCTATGCGGCTTGGTTTACCAGCAGTGGACAAATCTTGCCTTCTCCCTCCCCTCCCTTCCCATTTTTCACGGACTCTTACATCTGCTGCTGCCAACCCGCAAGTGTATGCGATAACCTCGTTAACGCCTGTTAAACACAAGTGAATAAAAGTATACATAACATTAATAATCACTTCAAGAGAGCACACTGCATTGATCTGAGGGCGGGCACTTCTGTTTATAAAACATTCATCCAAATATTGGAGGGGGTAAAAAAAGGGAAAGTCCTTCCGCCTCTTTCTAATTTACTCATTTGTCTCCAAACACGGATTTTTTACTTTCGAAATCAGTGCAGAGCTTTTAAAAGAGCGAAAGGTTCAGACAGCATATTTTTGGTAAAGCGCTTCCTTTTTGTCTAGTTGCACTTTGAATACAAGTCTCCGAAAAAAACCGTATTTTGAAATGAAGGTATGATGATGGATAAATCGTGGCTAGCGTACACTGGATATTTTGCTAAACTTATGAAAGGAAATACAGGAAAGATAGGTGGTCTCTGCAGGAGCAGTACAATGAAGGGAAAGCGAAAGCAGTGAGATTGCACACTTTTATCTCGTTCGTCCAATCAAGAAGGCAATGAGAGAGTGCTAAATAATGTATAGATGTTATGCTCTTAATAAAGGTATTCCCTAGAGGATCTTTTGTGGCGTACAATCTAGATCTGGAACTAGTAGCACATATGGTCAAGTACATATAAATATATAGCACACAGACATGACCAGACTCAGCCTTCTAACTCCTGCAGCCAGAGTAAACCCACTGTTGGAACTTCACCTGGTAAAGCTCTCCGAACACGGACTCCGCTGATATCACTGTAGTTTCAGCAAAGAGTTCTGCAGATAGGGCAGATTATTCCTCTGAAGCGTTATTACGTGTAAAATCACACAAGGCAAGCAGCCCGAATGTCTTCAACTGCCTGAACAGAGCCAGCAATAACGCTGCCGGAGTAGGGAGCCGCTGAGAAAAGGCAGAGTGTAGATAACAAGCCTTCCGCTGAAAAGGAAAGGAAGTTGTTTTTCTTTAAAGAGCCTCGCATTGAAAAGAAAAGAAAAGTAGAATTGCAAAAGCTGCTTCAGCACGCCTCCTACCTAAAACTAGGTCCCGCTGAAGTGCACCGCCACCGCAGATATTTAATGACCCCCAGCCCCCCACCTACCTGTACCGTATGTGCTTCACGGAGTCGCCAGCTCCAAGTCCGATCCCGGAGGCATTGTGGAGGAGTATCTCGCCGTACAGGCAGAGCGGGTGAAGCCGCTGGTCTCGCGCCGCCCAGGAGCTGCGGAAGAGCCGCAGGGCAGCGGCACGAGGTCTTCTCGGGTGTAGTGGGAGCAGCGTCAGCACAAGCGCTGCTCCCCAGGTGGCAATCCGGGATCTGGGTGCGACAGGATTCCCAGCAGAGACTGCATCATGGGACAAACAAGGAAGTAGTCCCTACACGAATAGATAACTCCGAGCAGCGGAACAAAACTGTAGTTGGTCGGTGCTGCTTCCAGCCGAACGGAAGCAAAACAGAAGTGCTGCATTGGACCGCAAGCCAACCATAAGCCCACTAACAAAATAAATGCCACAGTTAACGAATGGCAAGCGGCAGGAGAAACTACCGGCAATAGGCGGAGTTAAACCCAATTATACAGATTACTTGATGCCTCGTAGAGGTAGCGCATGCGCTGCCTATGCGAGACCTAAAAAGACGTACCGTGTAACAGAAGTAAAAGGGCCAGTCCTCATGGGAGGTTACAAATGAAGACAAGGCGGTACTAAGGAGGGACTAACAAGCCTATTATTGATCCCAAAGCCAGCATTTAAGAAGGACAATCACGCAAGCCAATGACAAATGGGGGCGGAGAGTGGGCGGGGCTTCAAGTCTATACTCGAATACAGCATGTCTCGCAGAGCAGCACATGCGCTGCCCAGGCTTGACCTAAAAAATGTAGGGAGCTTCAGACAGCAAGTGCCTATAGAGACTCGACCTTAGTGTCTGAAGAGGGCTTTTGGACTGTGTGAAAATTGTGGCCTACCCAGGCATGAGCCTTCTGGGTCCGCCAGTTCAAAAAGACCGGTTCAAACTTAGGTCTTCAATGGGCCACTATCAACGGCCAAGCCAACTCCTCGCCAAGAGGCTACTGTAAAGCATGGGCATTCGCAAACCATCAGGAAGGGTCTGCGGCAGATGCAACCGAGACATGAAAATGTAAACATGAAGTAGTAACCACGAAGTGCTCAGAAAAACAGCCCAATTGACCTACATAGAGTGGTGTTTTGACCCCATAGATAAACATTAAACATGGCTGGGGTCACATCTACTCAGCGGCATTAGTGAGTCACTACAGGTTATTTAGTTGTATTTATTTTTATTTGTAGAGTTTTATATACCGCTAGCTCGACCTGAGGGCATCAGAGCACTTCACACTGTATACATGGTAGCAAATATATATTTTCCATAAAACATTAGGACAGACATACAGGCATAATTGCAGTACATATCACCAATGGTTTCCATTTCAATGTCGTTGCCGTTAAATAGGAGAAATTCTTAATTCCTAGAAACAACTCTGACAGGACAATCATCTTCTCGTTACAATAATAACTGTGCCTTATTGTAAGAAAATCAATGCCCTAACTGCCTGCTTGAGCTATTCCAGACCAGCCACCAATGAAGATTTAGGGACAGTAGGAAAATATTTTTTTGTTGTGCAAGCCAAAGGGAGTCAGAACGTGTTACATAAGTTACAAATGCATAAGCACTATTAGTTTCATTATTTTACATTTTGTTGACATCAAGTCGCAGTTTACTTTCTGTAAAGCTTTCTTTAAAGCAGGTAGTGTGCATTTTACCAGGTTCCTGAACTGTTTCCTTGTCACGAGACAGGCGCCCTACTGTATCCAATAGATGCTAACATTACAATGTCTCCCTTCTGTCTGAGATCGAGACTACCGCCCACTCTGCCGAGCAGCACAAGTCACCCTAACATCTCACTCCTTGTGGAGTGTGGGGACGCCCCACGCCAGTTCTGCACCCCAAATGAGGGTGCTCACTTTCTTAGCACGGCCACTTTTCAGCATGCCCGGTTGTCAACAGCAGTACAAACTGCTGCTGCCACGCGCCAAGCAGGGTGCCCACCCCGCTGCATGCCGGAAGACCTGTATCCAGCCTTGGGCTGTCCTCTTCCACATCACTTATCAGTTGCAGTAGGCCACTTCAGGGAAACCAAGACTACAACTCGCAAAATGCATTCGTCTCCAATCCAGGCCTACGGCTGAAACATGGTGTACTTAAATAAGAGTAAGGAGACAACCTTGTTGTGAATATTCAGCAGGACCAGAGGTTCACGTGCCCAGGGCCCTCTCTGTGACCTTTCTAACAATACAACCTCGATGAATAAATGCAAGCTTGTAATTTTTCATGTAGAGGTTTTTACCAGCAGGGCTGTGCACATTTTGAGCAAAACCAGCATAATCCCGAGTATTGAGTCTCGCGTAATTTGTGTTTATTACACACTGCAGCATTTTCGCTTAGGAGAACCACGAAGCTGAATGTGTACCACGCCTGCAGGCGCTAAACAGGAAGCATCCACCTTGTGACTTTAGAAACTGCGTGCACACTACATCCCGATGGTATTTCTTGCGCCTTGTGTATACAATGGCATACTTTAATACAATTTTCAAAGCTAACAACCTCCGAAGAGAAATTAGCAAAATACCAATAACTCCCCCAAGAATAATACACGTAAAAAATCACTTTTGTGAACCCCTTGTTAACAGGCTAACCGTTTCGCTGAAGTGTAACTAGAAGGCACTTCATCATAACCCATGTGCTAAACTGCAGAAGAATGAAAGGAAGCTACCTTTTGCACAAAATTTGAACCCAGGGCCCCCAGTTTGCTCAAAGATTAGCGCAGCGCGAACATTACCCCACAGTTTTACATGCCGTGTTTGCTCATTGTGTATCCACCAATGAGACAGTTTAGTAGGATATAGCGCTTGCTGCAGAGCCACATTTATCCGGCAGATCTGCACAGTTGGCTACGTCATCTGCTTTGATGCATCATGAAGATAGCTAAAATGGTTATTGTGCCTGCTGCATGCACCGCGTTGCTTTTAACCTGCTAATCACAAATCTGAATCCTGGAGCGAGCGCTGGGTGGGTTATGTGACTGCCAAAAATATATGCATGTAACCCACAGGATAGAAGTTTGAAACCCTGGACGGCAAACTCATTCTGTGGGGTCCATAAAATGAGCAGCACTGGTAAATAATAACCATTATTAGGCGCTCACAATTAGGTTTGTGGTCCGAGTTGTGTGCACATGTTCATAATTATAATAAAACACATTGCTTAGAACATGTAATAAGTAGACATGCAATCGACCTGGCCTCACCTGGATAAATGACGCATCTTATTAGGTGTCATGGAAAACCTTAATATCGCAGGTGATAATGGGACGTCTAAAATTAGTCTGCATATCAGCAGGTGCTCTATCCATCTTTAATACCCAGCTGGGTAGGGGGGAGGGCAGGGTGCGACAGTATTTCATCTGCACACTGACACCTGTTCGCAGCCATTACACCAACAACTCCAAATACGATTACCCGGCGATAAAGGCCTTTACAGTTTAACATTCCTGGATTTCCTGAACAGTGGCAAGCGGAATGTTTCTTACGCGATCGGAAACTTCTTAAATTACAGTACTCAGTCCCTTAAGGGCATATTAAAAACCGGAGCAAGGCGCTGAAAAAACAAGCTGAAAGACACGCCGTGCGCGTGCCCATGTGCTGTCCGGGCCCAAGCTGATGCAAACGCCATGAGCGTGCACATCGGCTGTCCGGGCGCGCACATGGTTTGTCTCCCTTCGCTAGCAAAACCGACAACAATAGTCTCGCCAAGGCGAAGCAGCGCATGCGCTGCATTCGCTAGGCGAGACCTAATAACTAGTGGCTGCCTTATCTCCCCCTGCGGTTGGTCTCTAAGCATCTCCCGGTGCAACTTCTTCATACCCTGGAAGTTTTCTCCGCTACTTTCTGGAATTCTCTATGAGTTCTCATGAAGACCCTACTAAATCCCATCTCATTAAATAAAAAAATCTAGAGACTGGCTTTGGAGATGCTCACTTGGAAGGCACGCACTTCACAAGTAATGGCCATTTTCGTGATATGCAAGGCAACACATTCTCACACATGACAACATTTTGGTACAACGAACGAGGGAGATTTAACAAAAAAAAGTGGGAATGTATTTCCCCTTAACTCACCCGAGGCCCATTCACACACACAGGGTTCAAACCCTGACTGGGTAGGTTCGCCCTCCATCAGCCGGCACCAGAGGCCGTATTCTCTACCCGAGGCTTTACTTTTACAATCATAGGCGGAGCTCTCCTGAGTGCTCACGACTCTCTCTCTCAACTGACTCCCCCCTTCTGTGTGTGCGATCAGAAATGGCATGCACGCACGAAGAGGGGAGGGGGAGAGAGAGGCTGAGCTAGGGCAGCAAATGACCAACCACTGCACAGCTTTACAATAAAGCCATGCAGTGATTGGTGAATATGCTCCCCATGCTCCGACCGTAGCCAAGCCCAGTCACAGGCTCCGTGTTCTCTTCCTAGAGATGCAGAGCCTGAAGCAGACAATCCAGGCACTGCTAAAGCAGCGCTTGGATTGGCCTGAGCAGGTCAACTCACTGCTCCTTAGGAGACCAGGGGCTGCAGCTTCCATACCCCCCCCCCCTTCATTTTACAGGCAGAGACTTCTGGATTGTGCATGTCGGCCTGGCCAGGGAAAGGCACCCAGCCAACCCGACATGACCATTGCTGCCTGCTCTCCGACTAACTCCACCCCCTAAGCCTGCTGCAGACAGGCAGTTCTGATTAGTGACGTCAGGACGGTAATGCCCCAGCTGAGACAGCGGACTGCCACGGGCAATTTTTTTAAAGTAAGTAAAAGTACAGTATTGTACATATTTTTGTTTGCATGGGCCCTGGCCTTGGGGCAAAATAATCAGTGGGGCGACGCCCAAACGCCCCTATGGAGGAACCGCCCCTATATGGTCGAGCGTGATTGGCACGTCAGCAGGAAAGCAGAGCTTTCGGTTGGGTTGGCAGCCTTCAGTCCGCCTATTTTATTTGTCATCATAGCACGTTACCCGTTACAATCCGGATACGTTTCTACAAATGTGTCAGAATTCACCAAGGCTTCAAATGCACTTTAAAACATATTGGAATCTGCCTCCTGCTGCTGTCTGCAGACAGAATATGGCCATAACCTCCCCGGCGTGCCCTTTCCAGTCTAGTAAATACTCCAAAACATATCGTGACAAAAAGCCACGAACAAACGACAGCTGACACGATGAAGCATGGCTGCTCCCCTTCAAATTCATTTTGCGCCTGACTCAAGTTGTCACCAAGTCTGCTTAAAATTACAAATTATCGGTCTTTATGAGGCTAACAGCAATCCAGGCCGCACTGTCCATCATTCTCTGCATCTAAAACGACGCACATTTAAAAGCCATCAAGCCAGCCGTGCTATTCGGGATGTGCTGTGGATTCAGGTCAGAGCCGGTGTACTCACTCATTTCTCTCCAGACTGATGACCAGTTGCGCACCTTCTGCCTTTATCCGTAACTTCAACACCGCTGGGCGACTCTGAAAAATGAAGAACATGATTTCAATGCTGGCTCTGCTGGAAAACGCCGAGCTCTGGATATCACAATGCATCAAAGTGCCGGGAGTAAACTTCCACGGTGAGAATCATGTAAAACGGTTTGTAATGCAAAGCCTGCTTCGTTCCTGTTCATATATATTCACAGCCTCGGCGGAGACATATTTCTGTGACAACAGCATTTCTTAAAATGAATACAAAAATCGGGGGACTTCGTTTACTCCATTAACATAAATTGAAGCAAAGGCAATTTTTAGACAGGAGACAGCAAAAATAAAGTAACTTCTGGCTTAAAAAATCGGGAGTCTTCTGCCTGAATTGGGTCTTTTGGCATGTGTGTGATGTGGCAGAGACGTGAACTGAAGGCCTTTTTTTATTTAAATATCTTGCTGATGCATTATTTTTTTCCTCCGTTGGAGGAAAGGAAACAAGGCAACACATTGACTCAAACAAGATCTTAATTAAGCATCTTGCGGTTTAAGGATGAAAGGTTGTGTGGCCAAAGTGTGGGACATTTTAGTGTTTTTCCTTTTATAAGTAGTCCTACCTATCATTTTTATTTCAATTTCTATCCTAAATTTTCATCCTCCAAACAGCTACACCATATCACTTCTAATGAGGCAGGCAGTCAACAGCTGGATCCTAGCACTAGCCCAATAGGTAGTAGCCGAGTTTACCTCCAAGGGCAATAACAGAGTCTTCACTGAAGAAGTGATTGGCTTCTCTACACCTGCATTACTGAAAACATACCTGTGGATGTTGCCACCCAATTAGGGAAAATAAGTGACTCCTTGAACCTTGTAAACACCGTTGTGAGGTCTCACAAAATACAATAATGCTTCCCATCCTATTTATCTTATACCTCAAACTATTGGGGAATTCATAGAAACTCTTGCCCTCTTTAGCCTCCTGAATGCATCAATACCAACACCTTCGTTAATCACAAAGAACTACCACTCCAAAATACAAACGAGGACCACAGGGAGAAAGTAAAATTGAATTAGAACAAAATAAATTCCCTCGACCCAAAACTGTAAATGAAAAAATGAATCCCACGCCTGAAATAGGTAGGCCCTTATTGTAAGCAGATACACAATGCCAAATCTCTGGGTTGCAAAGACAACAAACTGAACCTAGATTATCATAAAATCTTTGGTAAATAATGCTCAACATCCTCAGAGACTCATTAAATGTATTCAAGAGACATATACCCAAAGACATTTTTAAATAGGTTCTTCAAAGCACTGTTGATGTCAAGGCTAGAATTGTAATCTCTCTGGCCTCAATGCTAACCAAGCTACTCCATCAAAAGTGGTCATTCATGCTGATGCAAGATTGATCACAGAAGCTAGAAAATGTGGTCATGCTATCCCAGTACTGATTTTACTCAAATGACTCCCTCACAAAGCACAGATATGCCTGTATCATATACAAAGTTAGGAAACTAAATACTCATCTTTAATTGAAAGAAAATATCAGACAGAAAGGCACCTTTACATCATCAACAACTTGTAGTTAGAGGCACTTCATTGCAACAAAGCTTCAATGGAAACCTATTCCTTTAAAGGTTTTGCTTCAAAGGTTTGGAATCACATCATTTTGTCCAATATCAGACATGACCCATCCGACAGAAAACTGCCTGAAAAATCATCTCATGTTGAACCCGATGGACACATCCAGAGAGACTGATCATTTCGTCCCACCAAGACTTCATGCAACTTTTAACACCTTGAAGACTCCTCAAATGGCTATATTCAAAGGCTTCTATAATTACTAAACTGTCATATGCTTGAACTATTTTCCTGGTTTTGAACATAGTACTTCATAAATGCATCACAATCATATTTTCTAGGTAAGGCGCTCTAATATCCTCTTATAAAATTCCTGCCCTACAAAAAAATACTAAATATATACATTAATGGTACCAAACAATGTCGCTAAAGATATGGTATTCTCGTTGTGGAAAGGGATAAAAAAAATAACATGGGGCTAATGGTTGAATAAAATGGTTACTGCACAAGCCTATCCGGTGAGAGACGGCAGAGTGGAGGTCCTACATGACAGTCAAGTCACACCTGTTGCAGGCAGGGTGAGTGCAACAATTCCAATGCAGACAACAGAAAATCACCCACAGTGTCAGGGAAAGGCGGCTTTACTAATAACCACTTTTGGACCCTCAGCACTGCTTCCCAAGAGCACAGAGGATCAAGGTGGAGATGGAAAGGCCTTGTTGGCAGACCATGTTGCATGAGACGGCTACAATAGCTAGGGGTTGCCGTTGCATCCAATGCCATCCACTAAAATGCGCGCACATGACTGTCAATAGGGTTACCCTGGGCTCCTCAGAACCTGGGATAATGACAATATATATAATAATGGTTCTGTCGGATCCAATTATTATATATTTGAAACAACTGATGGAGGCCAAACAAGAGTTCTCCCATACTTGAACCAATTATGTAAAGAAATGTACACGCACACATATAATGGCTGCACACTTCCATAAGTAGAATATAGATTGTCTATAATAGTTAGCGTCACTTTATATATAGTATAGGTCAAACAGGGTTTTCCATGGGCAGTGACAATAGACACAGTGCTCATGCAACATGAAAGTGTGTGTAAAACCACACGATAAAAAATAGTTGATCACATTAGGTATAGCCTGGCTACAAAAGTATAGGCATTCGCAAGTTGGGCAGGTACAGAAATCAATATATTAGTCCAGCTTCTAACTTCTAGATATATGTATCGATTGCTGTACTTGCCCAACAGGAGTATACTTATACTTTTGCGTCCAGGCTATAGCTAATGTGATTAACTATCTTTTATTGTGAAAATATTGGCTCTAAGCTAGACATATGGATCAAGTCTTGAAAGAAATAATACAATCTCCTCAGATTATTTGAAGAGTCTCCCCCCCAAGACCATTGTAGATTATGGACCTACAAGTTTCACAAGTGTAGGTTTACTACCCCACGCAGCTCTGCCATTCTTGATCACCTACCCCATATACAATCTTGCTTTAATAGTAGTGTTATGAGCATCAAATATAATATCAGGAGGTTTCAGAATAATTGCACATATATGAGAGGCAGCCAAAAAACATATGTTTAAAACAACATGATAACAGAGACCAATGTAAGCATAACAAAATGAACCTCTGTTAGAGTGTGCTCCTTTTATTCGTGCTTCATTTCACACAATGGCAGAAAAGAACGCCACTCTTGGATGCCCTGAAGAAGCCATATGTTGCTGAAACGCGTTGGCTGCGTTCTCTTCTCCCTATGTGTGAAATGAAGCACAAAAAAGGAACACACTCTAACAGAGGATCATTTTGTCATGCTTACATTGATCTCTATTATCATGCTGTCTTAAACATAAGTTTTTGGTTGCTTCTCATATATGTGCAATTATTTCTAATGTGTGACTAATGGTGGCTGGTCGCAAGAGGTCTGCAACCTTTTTTTTCTCTTACATACAGTGACTACATCAGGTAGTGCAGCGCTGACTACCCTGGCTGCCAGAAATGGTTTCAGAATAATATAAATCCCGCTTTAAAACAGCATGCTAAAAACCTACACATATTAAAAGAAATCCGAATGCAATATAAGAAAAAGGTCTGGGTTGCAAAACAAGAACAAGTTCCAGATGAGTGGGTAATTTTACATGATAAAAGCAAATCTAAGGATGGGAGGACACAGGTCTTATAAAACGTACAAACTTCAATTGTACAGTAAAGTGCTGCAGCTGTTGTCCGGGTCACACACGTTACTTCTTTGTATCATGGGTAAGATAGCACCATCGCCCCCAACCAATGGATTTTTGGCCTTTCCTTCCACAGTCTCTATAAATAAAATGACAGAAGACCTTTGGGTTATAGCAGCCCAACTAAATAAATTCATAGGAACAAGTAGATCAGACTGTGCTGTAGGACCCAACAGCCTTTCTTCCAGTATTTGTAAGTTTAAGCCGAATTGCTATTTGCCATGGTTTGTGCTGCTGTTCACTTCTAGTTTTTTAACCTCAATATTTCCAGAGTGTCTCAATTTTATGTTCACTTAATAAAAAAAAGTGATAAACAAGACCCATCAAAAAAAAAAAAAAAAACACACATGATTGTCCTTTGAGATGTGGAGGCTAAATACAATGCCTGACTTACTTTGGACGACCTCGGTACCTGGGCTTCTGAGTTAGGTATTTTGCCCTGGTGGTTTCAGACCGGTTTCAAAGGCTCAAGTGGCCCTCTTGATATCATGTCCTTATCAGTACGGTACTGATTGAGTGGCAGAAAATGTCTGGCTTTTCTCCCCTCGATGGGGGTAGGAGGAGGGTGGAGGGGGTTTTGGATTTTAAAACTGCCTTGGTGGCGAAGATCACATCATGAGGATACCTGGCATCATCACACATCAAATAAAGACAGAAATAAACTGATTCCGACAAGTTGTACCATTTGAACCTTGCAAACCTATAAAGCGATATGCTGTAATCTGAAGCGCTGGTGCGGTAATCTAATCAAGGGGTGAGGACAACGTGCAACAGAATTTACTGATGAGAAATCAAAAGGGCACATTTATCAAGAAGTCATTAATAAAGGAAGTCTACATCTTACCTGAAATAATGTGAGGACCACCTAGCATTTTTAAGTGAACATTGTCCCCTTCGTAAGGTTAAAAGAAGGATTACTGCTTTAAAATCAAACATTTGACTAAAATGTCTAGATGGACTGGACTAATAGTAACCTCAGAATGGACATCTTGTCCCCCCATACCAGTGCCCTGATAGTAAAATGTTATGATGTGGCAGAAGAAAATCATTACGAAAGGACACTGGCTGTAACATATGGAAGCAGAGCACTGAAATGGTATAGAAGGAAAAGACGCCAGTACTATGAGATACGCAAGGAGCAATGAAATTAAACAGAATTTTGTGAGAAGTGGCCATGTTTTGTGATCCACTAACAAAGGGGAAGACACATTCAAATGTATTGGATTCAAACAGTGTTACCAGGAAGTGGAGGATGCCCTTGCTTGCTTCCTGGTGTTTATGTTGCTGCTCGCTGATGCTGAGTAACGCGCCATTAAGCCTTAGTTGTTGTTCTGCTGAGCATTTTTGATACAGAACTGGATTATTAAAAAACAGATACGATTGTGGCTGGGTTTGTATATTTCCTTTACCAGGTGTTGACCTAAGTTCTGTCTCTTGCAGCGGCAACAACACCTGTAGCCTAACAAATATACTGTCATTGAACTAATGCTTGATCTCTTCCCTTGCCTTTATATCCTAAATAAAGGTTTGAAGTATCCAGCTGTTTATAGAAAACTCTCAGAAATATGCACATATTTCTAAATCAGGTATGCCCCATATATAGGACGGCTTACTTTTTCATAAGAGCTCACTTTGTACTAAATCAATGCTCTCGTCTCCATTCCAGACACTAGGATTATATGTAAGAGATAGTCAGTTGACTCATATAAGCAATGATGAAGGTGAACATACCTCTTTTGTAGTGAAAGGTTACAAGGAGTTCTTGAACTTATACCCCGTTTGGTTTCATTTTTGTTATACAAAAGCAGAATCCATTCAGACTATTCAAGGTGCCTCTACACTGAATTCTGGCTGCTCTCTAATGCCTCTTCATCTTTTCCCCTGTGACTCCTGTCCTTGGATTCCAGCCACAGATTCTAGGTATCGGTTTTCGGTGGACAAGTGCACATCCTTATAACATACAGACACATGTGGTTAGTAATAGGTGCACACATAACATATGCCCCAGGCAACCCAAACAAGACATATAGAGGCTCATTTTGAGCCTGAAGGGTGGTCTGCTAGGTTGGCGAAGGTTAGGGCCATGATTGACAGGAGGCAGCCATCATTTTTCGAGACCAATGTCTTCAGTGGAGTTTTCAGTGCAGTGCTTTCATCAAAAGCACTGATCCTGGGGGGCGTGGCTTGGCAAGCCGACATGGCAGACATGGGCTGAGAGCGCTCCGTCCAGCCCAACTATCTATCCTTAATTATCCTGACTCTCCGATGATATCCTGAGCCCCAAAGCTACGCTGCAGCTGAAATATACCGGTGGCCCTTACCTATGATGATTCTGGCTCCGTGGATGCAGTTGGGGACGGCTGTGCACAGGTGGAGAGTCGACGCGGCCTGTGGAAGACGTGGCCTCGTGTGAGGCCGGGGCGTCGCCTGGATTCTTTTGCCGACCGGAGGTGGCACCGCTACAGCAGCGGAGCCACTGTGCTGCGGGGCCGAGGTGACATCCACGGTGGTGAGTGCCCCCGGGCTGGGAGTCCCCCCGGGGGCGGGCAGAGCATCCCAGCAGCGGATCCCAGAGGGAGCGGCAACGAGGCTCGGCAGCCGTGTCGGGCCGCGGTGAAAGCACCGAGGGCCTGGCCGCCGCCATTATTGCACCGGAGGCAGGGGCTCTAAACCGGCGGTGAGTGCGGGGGTGCACTCTTTCCCCCCCCAATGCCCTCCTTGACTCAGTGGGGGGCCGGGGCACCTGCACGCATCGGCGTCCTATGGGAGTGGGAGCCAGCTGACGGCCGACGCTTCATTTATTGCCTCCCCCTCCCTCCCCCCTGCACGCTCATCCGGGGGACATCGGCGGTCGTATCGGACCGTGAGGGAAAGGGTAGTGGTGGCACAGTAGCGGTTTTGCTGGGCACGAGGGGATCGCCGAGCCGCGGTTCTTCTTTCCCCCCTTCTTCCCCTCCCCTCCACTGATTGTTGGGGGGGGGTGAGTCGGCGGCTGGTTGGGCCGGGCGGGGGGATCCTACTGGAATTGGAGTGTCTTGGTGGCCCCACCCATAGTGAAGACAGGGTGCTGGGCAGTGTCCGACTCGCAGCAGGCCCAGGGGCACCCTTGCATCAGCGGCAGAACCGGGCCGCGTGGGCATCATCGGCGGGGACCAGTGCCGGATATTTGGGGGCCCACCCACCAGGATTGACGCTTCAGCTGCTCCTGTTCCCCTTTTCTCCCCCCCCCTCTTTGTGAGGTGCTCGGCGGTCTTGTCGGACCGCGGGGGTGAGTCTAGTGGGGGGGCTGGACGGTGGGTGTGCTGATCGGGGGGCAGTTGGATGTGATCATTGCTGCGGCCTGCTACCCGGAGTGAAACGGGCCTCTTCTCCCGCTCCAGGAGTCCCTGCATCGGCAGCCTAGGGGCCCTTGCGGGCTTCCCTCGGGTCTTCTGGCTGTGGCCCTGGACCTTAGTGTTGCGCCCTGATTTCTGGTGTCCAGCCGAGATCCTTTGGTGGTGGAGCAGTGATACGTGGCCGGTGTCGGACGGGGATTCCTGGGCGGGGGCCGTTGGGCGTCCACCTTCCTTTTCGTTTCTCCGCCTGTTGTTCTCCACTCCCGCTCGGCGGCTAAGTCGGGCCGCGGGAGTCTAGTGTGGGGGCCCCCTTTGTTGCTCCTTCCGCCCTCTGTCCTATACTCGGACCATCAGACACCTGCCCGGACGGTGCTAACGAACCCGGGGTCAGCCATGACAAGAGACAAGGGAGGTGGTGGGTCGTCTAAACAGGGCCCTATCGACAAGTTTACGGGCCCGGAAGCTGCTGTGGGATCCTCTGGGGGACCGCAGGGACCGATGCCCGACAATGCGGCACTCATGGCCGCCATTACACAGTCCAGGGACATGTTGGACGCTAAAATCGGGGAGGTCGGGTCCAACGTTATGTTGTTGCGGCAGGATCTGCGGAACGCCGTATCCCGTATCACTGAGACCCAGACACGCATATCGGGAGTGGAGGACGATGTCACCACGCTGAAGAAACGGATGGCCGCCATGGAGACCACCCAAAAGGGCCTTGCGATGCGGGTAGAAGACGCCGAGGGAAGGGCACGACGCAATAACCTCCGCTTTGTTGGATTTCCGGAGGGCTGCGAGGGAGGCGGCATGGAGCGGTTCCTCACGCAGTGGCTGGAGAGTTGGCTTCTGCCGGAATCTATGTCCCGTTGCTTCGTGGTTGAGCGAGCCCATCGAGCGCTCATGCAGAAACCCCCGCCTGGGGCCCGCCCGAGGCCGGTCATCGCAAAGCTCTTGAACTATCATGACTGGGATGCCATTTTGAAGCAGGTGCGACTCAAGGAACCCCTACAGTACGAAAACGCTCGCATCCTCATTTTCCCTGATTACATGAGGCTAGTTCAGCAACAGCGGCAATCGTTCCTGGCGGCCAAGGCCCGGTAAGCGATAAGCGATAAGCTCCCCTACGCACTTTTATACCTGCTCGCCTGCGGGTGGTTTACCGCTCCCGCACCCATTTCTTTGACTCGCCAGAAGAGGTGTTTAAATGGACTGATGAAACGGTGCGGGTGCGTGCGCATACACCACCTGAAAGGGAGTCTGATTCCTCCTCGTCGGAGGTAGCTCGGAGAGGGCCCCCATTGAAACCGAAGGGTGCCAGAAGATCACGCTCCAGGCGCCGCTCTGTGTCATGCGGCGCACCATCCCGGACTGGCTCGGCCTCGGGCCGGCAGACATTGGGGCCCTGACTGGTACACCTGCGAGGGTCAGTGGTGAAACAGTTAACATTAACCTGATCGGAGAGGCTTAATTATGGGCCGGGTCCGTTAGGGGACCTGTGCTAACAGAGAGAGTGCCAACGATAGATGGGTTGTAAGTTGGGGATCCATTGGTTGGGGCGGGCCGGGTCCTCCCGTTGGGGGGCGCGGGCCGCTTTCACCGCGACAGATGCTTCATCGTTTTTGAGGTATTGGGTGGGGGGGTTTGTTGGGTGGGGGGTTGTTCAGTTTGATGATCGCACATTATCTCACCGACAGTAGGCTTGTACACACACACCGGGTTAGATTTCACGTCCTCGCCTTCGCAGACACAGCCCCACATGGCAGATATCCCCCATAGGGAGCGAATATCCCAGGTACACTTCGTATTATTAGCTGGAATGTGAGGGCAGCCCTTGATAAGATTAAACGTGAGGCCATACTCCAACAGGCCAAACGGGCTGGGGTGGATGTCCTTCTGCTACAGGAGACACACCTACTGGGGACAAAGACCCTTTGCTTTCAACGGTATGGGTTTCAACAGATATTCCATTCGGGCTTTGTAAGGGGGTCACGAGGGGTGGCTATATTGATTCACCGTAGAGTCCCCTATACACACATTAAGCACTGGACCGACACTCAGGGGCGCTACGTATTCCTGCAGGGCAAGGTGGGGGAGGAATCCCTGGTACTAGGCTGCGTATACGCCCCTCCTCCGTTACAGTGGAACCTGGTGGAGCGTCTCATGACTCTTTGGGTAGATATACCGGACGGGGTGTCTGTGATTGGCGGGGACTGGAATGATGTGATGAATACGGCCACGGACCGTTGGAGGGAAAGGGGGGCTCCAGAGGGTGGCTATACCACGAAGCTGTATTCCTTAGTGACAGGGCTCGACTGGGTGGATGCATGGTGTCATTTACATCGGGACAGCCGAGAGTTCACGTATCTCTCGGCGGTTCACGACTCCTATTCCAGAATTGACTATCTCTTTGTCCCCCGAGTGATTGTGAGCAGAGTGGAGGCGGCAGAGATTCTTCCAAGGGGTCTGTCGGACCATTCCCCAGTGGTCCTCACCATACGGATAGGGCGGAGGAGGCAACCGTTTCAGTGGCGCCTGTCGGTGTGGCACTTTCAAAACGATGACTATAGAGAACACATGTGCGACGCCATTGATGAATATCTGAGAGTAAATGTGGGGTCAGTCTCCGGGGCCGATTCCGTGTGGGAGGCGATGAAGCCTACCCTGAGGGGAACGGACATATCCTGGTGCGCGGCGGCTCGCAGAAAACGCAGGGAGGCACTACTACAGGCGGAGGTGGGCATTGAAGATCTTGAGCGTCGGGGCGAGAGGTTGGAGGCGGCCAGGCCAGGCGGCAATTGCTGTTTGCCCAACAAAATTATGCCGCGATACTGCTGGACGAGGCCCGGCAGGCCTGGATGGCGACGCGCAGCAGAGTATACCAGTGGGGGGACAAATCTAGCAAGATGCTCCACCGACTGTCAGGGGGTATATCATTCCCAGACCCTTCCCGGCATATTGGGCTCGGCCGGTGAGCCACTCACGGATCCACGGGCCCTGGCGGAGAGTTTCGCTACCTACTATGCAGACCTATATGCCCCCAAAGAATGTTTGCCAGCGGTCACGATCGATCGTTTTCTGGCTGACCTCCCGCCTAGGGCTCTATCGGATGCAGTGAGAGAGGAGCTGGAGCTCCCGCTGACGGACGAGGAGCTGGGAGCCGCACTAGGGGAACTTAATTCCGGGAAGGGTCCAGGGCCCAATGAGTTTCCTAGTGAATTTTTCAAGCGGTATTTTTTGCAGCTGGGACCTCATTATCGCGCGGTGGTAGAGGAGGCGCGGGACCGCGGCTCTCTCCCCCCAGATTGGAGGCATGCGGAGGTGGTTGTGTTTCATAAACCGGGTAGGCCACCAGATCAACACGCATTGTATAGGCCTATTTCCCTTTTAAACGTGGAGGCCAAAATCTTGGCTAAGGCCCTGGCGAATCGCCTGCTGCCCCATATTGCTGTCCTGGTCCACCCTGACCAGGCTGGATTTGTGCCTCAAAGGGCGACTAGGCACAACATTAGGCGGGCGCATACAGCTGTGGCGGCCGTCCAGCGACTGGGTGCACCGGCGGCGCTGTTGTTAGCAGACATGGATAGGGCGTTTGACTCCCTTAGCTGGGTGTACCTCTTTGCCTTATTACGTAGGCTGAACTTCGGACCGAGGTTTATATCCTATTTGTCACTTCTATACACGGACCTCACAGCGTCGGTGCAGGTAGCTGGCGCAGCCTCATCCGTGTTCTCTATTGGTCGGGGAACGAGACAGGGCTGCCCCCTGTCCCCTTATTTATTTGCCCTTGCAATGGAGCCGCTGGCGGCGTGGGTGCGAATGGATGCGCAGGTACAGGGATTTGAATGGGCTCAGCGATTGTCAGATAGGATTGCATTATACGCGGATGACGTCCTATTCTTCCTCACGAATGTGGATAGAACGGGGCCTCGGCTCCTGCGCAATATGCAAATCTTTGGGGAGACCTCTGGATTGTATATGAACCCCCGTAAATCTACGTTGTGGATGCTTGGAGGGCGGGTGGAATTGGGTGCCTGGGCATCGTCGATACAATTGGCGGTGGGAGGATTGAAATATCTGGGTGTCTTTATAACGGACGTGCCCGCGGTTTCCTGGGAGCGCAATCTGGTACCGTTGTGGGAGCGAGTACGTGAAGATATTAAAACCTGGTCCCGTATGCCCCTGACCATCTGTGGCAGATCGGCTATATTTAAGATGGTGGCACTTCCCAGTCTTCTTTATCAGATGCAGAACCACCCATATCCGATCCCCCGATGGTTCCGGCAAGTAAATGCGGCTCTTGGGCAGTTCCTGTGGGAAGGGGGCAAGGTGCGCGTGGCCCTGCGGACGTGTTTCTTATCTACCTATTGTGGGGGACTAGCATCATCGGACATTCTGTCATATTATCAAGCATCCCATTTGCTCGTCCTGAATGAATGGTGGTATGGCAATAGGGAGGATCCGGCTTATGCAGTAGTGCGGCGGCTCATGGGAGATCACTCGCTGCACTGGGTATTATACTCGGCACCGCTGCGGGGATCGTTGCCTTCGGCAACAAAGGTCGTATTCCAGGTCTGGAGACATGCATTGCGTAGGATGGGGTGGTGGAACACGCTGACGCGGGAGACTCCCCTCTGGGATAACGGGCGTTTACCGCAACTAGCTGCCTTGCAGGGATTCCGGGGTTGGGATCGTATAGGGATCTCGGTCTTGGGGGATGTTATGAGGGGTCCAGTCTTGAAATCCTTCCAGGACCTTCAGACGGAATTCCATATGCCAAAATCCCAGTACTTCAAGTACCTTCAATTCCAGCACGCCCTGTCCCCCAGTTTGGAGGGCTTGGAGTCCGTAGCTGAGTTCAGCCCCCTGGAGGCCAAAGTCTTTATGGGGGAACTTCAGGATCGTAAGATCTCCAGGATATACCAAACCCTAGTTATCCATTGCTCCTCCACATTGCAGAAACTCCGGGAGGATTGGGAAGGGGATGTAGGTCCCTTGGAGGAGGAGGACTGGGCGGAGGCCCTGGCTGCTCCACGCAGGGCGACCATAGCGATGCGTCTGGTCCAGTTTAAATACCTTCACAGGGCCTACTACACACGACAGCGTTTGTGGAAGGCAGGGTTGATTGCCTCTCCTGTGTGCCTTAGATGTAACCGGGAGGAAGGTACACTGGTGCACACGGTTTGGCAGTGCCTCTCCCTGGATCGTTTTTGGAGGGGGGTTCACACTTGTTTATCGGAGGTCCTGGGTTGGGACCTTCCCCGCTTGCCGAAACTTGCCCTATTACACGTCATGGAGGGGATAGACGGCAATGTCTACAAACGCCATTTATTACTGTTGGGTCTTACATTAGCAAAACGGGACATAGCGAGGGCGTGGAAGGCACTGAGGCCCCCTGCCGTAGCCGCATGGAAGAATGGTCTGGACTTCTGCATGGGCCTAGAAAAACCCATTTTCATTGCCAGGGGGTGCCCCCAAAAACATTTTAAAATATGGAAAAGGTGGGCAGACTATCGGGGATTGCTCCTAGAGCCGGTTCCAGTGGCACAGGACCCGCACTTATAGAGGTCAGGGTTTCTTGGGGAGGATCCAGGGAGCAGGGTGGGATTTGGAACTCCGGTGGATAGCTCTATTGTAATATTCAAATGGTTCTGTCTAGAGTGAGTGTATAGTGCGATCGGGGGGAGGGGCTGGGAGGGGGGGGAGTTAGATTTTCATTGTATTACCTTTAATTCTTTTTTTATTTTTTTTCCTTCTCCTTGGGTATCATCATGAAAAATGTCAAGGTCAGTATTATATGCTCTGATTGTGCAGACGCCTCTGGGTTACAGGGCCCTGCTGTTGATGTGCCATGTGACGAATAAAATTTGTTTAAAAAAAAAAAAAAAGCACTGATTGTTTGCTGAGGGAGCACCATGTTTGGCATGTCTATTCAGCACGGGTTTTTGTTTTCTGAAAATAAACTCACAAAGCTGAAGTTTCTTTTCATATACAGAAAAAAAAACCTGATGTGCAAGAAATGTTCTCCCTGCGAATGTGGGCCATTATGTGTTTTTCCTACCTGCGATCACCAGGTCTCGCATGGTGGCCATGGGTAGGGATAACACGTGGTGGCCACTATGCCCTAAATAGGGCAGGGCAAGCGACACTGTGGCCCGGTGGTCCTGTGGCAGATGGGCCTCAGGTCAGATGTTCATGCTGGCAGAACCAGCTGAGGCTCCCAGCATTTCTACAACTATAAATGGAGTATGGGAACTACCACATTTCCAGGAAAGGAGCACCGCCAGTTTACACCACTGCTCTGCTCTAAAAAAACTCTAAATGACCTGCTTAGTAACTCCATGCCTAAAGAATGTCAATACTCACCATGACTCTTTTCCCAATGATAGACCTTTTCTTGCCTTTTCCCTTTGTACCGAAGTTTAGACTACCCTACTGAAAGGCTGAGTAGTAATGGTAGCTAAAGGTATGACGTGGTATAGGTATATTCAAAGATCAACTGGTTATAATCCTAAAGGGGAAAATAAATGGCTTCTTAAAATTATCCTCGTCTCACTCTAAAGTATTTTGAGCTTTAGCTCATCCTCACAATATACTCTCGGAAAGCGTTTCGGGGTACCCAAATACATCTCAAACAGCAATACACTCAAAAGACTAAAGAATGTATGGTCTACACCAAATTCATAAAACAAATCTTCATCTATTTGCCATAAGTAAGTGTAAATGATTTTAATGGAAAAGTAGAGACAAGTAGGTTTAATCATTTCAGGTGTGTGTGCTCCAAAGGTAACAAATGTCAACATATGAGCTTCTGAAAACTCGCCAACATTACAGGAAAAAGTAAAAATGGGGACCCCACAGTGGGACCCTGACGAAAAGTATTTTAACTTGTGAGTAGCATGCTGTGTGAAAAAACTGCGGTTTAAGCCTGGTGGCTAAAGTTCTATTTATTTTTAGCCTGTTTTCTTGAGCAAACTTTTCTGTCAGAGGCTGGGCACCAAGGTTTGAGCCTGAATGATTTCTAAGAAGTTGGGTAAATTGATTGGGCTATCGGGGGGAATATGAGAAGCAAAGTTGAAAAGGGTGTAGGCAGCTGAATGTGACTCTTGTTCACGGATAATGAAGAAAAATCACTGGAAGAGCTTGTTGGTCACTCCTAGCCAGTTTATTTATAAATGTATTAGTGCTTTTATAGTGTGATCCTTGGCACAAGGGCAGGATGCAACAGGCAATACAATATCAACAGATGCTAACTACGAAATAAGTCTGGAGGAGAAAGAGCTAGGGTAAGGAAGGGAATTGTTCACAGACATTTTAAAAAGGCGTGTGTCATAGAAGGACTCAAGATTAGGGGTTCAGGTGAATGTCTTTCAGAATGTGTATACATGTTTTTGGAATTTAAAAGTAGAGTATACACAATAAAAGTTGTATTGAAAACCAAGGATTGTGTTAAAGAGAAAACTCAAAAAGAACTTTTGAGAAATGCAAATATAATCGAACAATTGCAAGATAACTGCTCGAGATTTTTAATGCAGTTTTGTGTGGAGAATAAGATCATCTTTAAGGTTCTGAATTAACATTGGAAAATACACAAAGGGAAATTTAAAAAAAGACAGTCCACAAATTGTGTTTAATAAAGTGGAAAAATTACAAAGTATCTTATGTCTGAAATTATTAACTATTTGAAGTTAGGCCCTTCTGGTAATGTGTAATCCGAAGGCAGGATGTAGATGGAAATCATGTTTAGGCTGTAAATATATACCAAACGCCACATGCGTCTTTAGTTAATTTTTTTTAAAAGACAAAAGTTTTCGACCATGGACCTCATATACTGCAGAACGAGATATTGTGTTTAGATCGTTGCATGCATGTAACGATTCTGGAAAGGTTTTGTCAACTCCTTTTTTTCGGCCTTGGCATTTCCCCAAAACATAATTGTGCATATTTTACGTTTATGCATTGGAAAAGCCAGCATATTTGTTTCTCATTTTTTGATGAAGGCAATATTTTTCTTCACGAAGAAACATTTTCCCCTACCCCTACACCCTTAAGGTAATTGGGAGTGTTCTGTTCTCCTTCTCCGAAACAGGATTTATTTCTGCCCTGGTCAGAAGGAAATCACCAACCATTTCCAGGGTGTGAAAGGGTAAGAGAGGAGTTTATGAATACCCACAAACTCAATTTTTGGATGTTTACAAACTTTCAAAGCTATACATGTCTTGCACCACCCATTCCGCACTCATTGCATGGTATGTAATCACGTGAAATATTTAACATTTGTGCCATGATATTATGTGGAAGTGTATGGATTTACAAATGCAAGGTCAACTTTAAAAAATAAATCATTGCAGTTGTAAATCTAACCATTTGCACTTGCAGTTCTGGTTTATGAAAGCAAATAGCGTTGTGATTCAGGCCGTCACTATCCAGAAAGTGTGTTTCTATATTATTCAGAAACAGAAAAATGTTCAACTAAATCTAAGCAGTGGCGGCTCGCATAGGGCGTGCTGCGGAGCGGTGGGGCGGGGAGGGGCAGGGTGGGGGGCAGTAAACTTGGACATACGACGGAACGGAGGAACTTAATAATTACTTTCCTCCGTTTCGTCGTATGTCTGAGTTTACTACCCCCACCCTGCCCCTCCCCGCCCCGCCGCCCCGCAGCACGCCCTATGCGAGCCGCCACTGAATCAAAGTATAGTTAGCTCTTATTGACACAGGTTAGTCAAGGTTCATGCCTGTCATTATGTTTGATAAACTTGTGTTCCATCTGGCCAACAGGAGTTTTGACAGTGTTTAAAGATTGAAGCAAAGATGAGCATTGGCCTCAGAACCTGAGAAGTTCTGCAGGTCAGGCATCATGGATAACACCTGTCTTGCAGAACATAATAAGGTGTCAATATCATCTACGGCTGACTCCATCATGAGCTCTGATATATCTTTTGAAATGGTGTTGCTATGTTTAAGCATGAGGGTTTGGCATGATCTAAAGTTGACTTGCAATAATTCAGGAATGTGTAAGGCCCTTTCTGAAACACCAAGTGTGCAGGTGCTGTAAAGTACTACACATTCCTTGCGGGATGCTCTTTCAATTGTTTTGGGGCCTTCCAAAAACAAATGGGAAAGTGCTATTTGCATTGATGTATTTCCCCATTAGAGAAAAGTGCTGGGGCAACATGCATGATAAATTTGTCCTGTGCCAGTTTTGGGACTGGGCTGAAGCAATCCTGATGAATACAGTTATGTTATTTAAGATCTCGAGTGAAAAGATGAAGGACTGTTGCCTTGTGTTTTTCTTTTTTGCACTTCATCACCTGTCTGATGGCATTCTGGTTTAGGGTATGGCAAAAGTCACCACAGAAGATGAGTTTAGCAGCAAGATATCTGTGTTCTGGTTGGGATGATTTTGTGGCTGATTCATTTTGTTTTGAAGATGATGTGGGCTGTCAAGGGGAGCCAAAGGAGTTCCATCGTAACATAGGTGGATATTGTCACATTTCTTGGGACCCTTAATGGTTCATGTTGTGGCTTGTTGGATACTATTGAGTCGGGCCGGGTGTGACAACCCCTGCTTCATGGATTCCCATACATCACACCCAAAGATTTCTGGTAGCCTTGACTTGGGGAACTTAAGAATTCCCAACTCATTGTTCTCTCTCATGTATCCAGATGAGAGGAAATGTGTGAGTGCTATTTGACTTCACTCTTTTTATCCCCAAGTCAATACATTGTATAAATAGTTTTTCTGTCAGCTATGATTCTAATTCTTCAGCTCCACCAACAAAAAAGTTAACAAGTATTGTTGTCATCCATATCTCGAGTAGAGATCTGAATAATCACAAGCATACTCTAAGAAAAATTTGAACTTCTGCGGACCTTTTCCTATAAATCAACTGTAAATGGTACATAAGTGCACCTATGGCATGGAAAATTAAATGTCGTATGTGGGCTGCGGTGTATATTTACACCACCCACATATGAGACAAAATATATTTTTGCCAGGAGCACCACTGTGCTCTGGCTAGGCTGTAGTTTCAATAAATTGAGGTACACATGGCAGAGAAAGCAGGCTTTACCGTGTAGGAAAAGTCTATATTTAAAAATTCGAAAGTCACCAATAAGGTGCATCTTGTACACTCAAATGGCAGAGTGCTAATACACTGCATGCTGATGTTAGTGTACGCACGCTCACAGTAAAATAAAACCCCAATGTCATGTAACTTTGTAGGCCTGGCTAGACTTCTCCCTAATATGCCTAAATGGGATTAAAATCTTTATTTTACACCCTTGTTTAGAAAAATGTTTAAAAGTTATTTCCTGCTTAGTTTAAAAAATCTGATTTGATGGTGAAATGAGGTTTGAGATTACTTAAGCAGAAAATAACCAGAAAAGTACTATAGGCTCCTTGTTCCGGAACTGACTTAAATCAATTCTGTCACTCATCACACCTCCAGAGCTGGAATATACATCCTTGGCTGGGAGGGTTGATGACTCTGGTCCAGAGGACAATGGCCTGCCTCTGAGCCCATGAAAGGCCAATGGGTATTTACTGCTGACCATTTAACAGGGAATAGCTATCTGGGAGTGGACAGGAACAATTGGCATAACAAATGGCAGCTTTAGTAGTATCTCTTTTAACTTGCACGCGCCAAGGAGTGCATCTCCTATTAATTCCCCAGGGCCCTCCCAGACATCCAGTCTCCAGTCACAGTAGGAGATAAAAACAGTGCTGTCACCTATCATTCCTCCAGAGCTGGAATACACATATTTGGCTTGGGCAGTCAACAACTCTGGCTTAGAGGACAGTGGTTTTCTTCTGATCCCAGGGAAGGCCAATGGGTGTTAAAAAGAGACCACTTAGCAGGGATTAGCTAGGGACAGAAACAGTTGGTGGAATAAAGGGCAGCCTTAGCACTTCCTCGTTTGACTTGGAGATGCCAATATGATTTTGCTATCCATCCCCAGGATTCTGATGGACATTCAGACTCCAGTCACAACAGGAGGGAAAACCAGGTTTGACCCTGTCAGGTCAGGGAGTGGCCAAGAAGCTGGAGAGAGGACTGCCTGGTGGCAGCTGGGTCCTGCCATGTTGAAACAGGGGATCCTGGGTAATTGTACAGTTATCCAAAGATGAAGGGTTGCAAAAGGAGGTATGGGGACTATAAGAAAAAGGGTTTGGGTGGTAAAAGTTTTTCCAATCACAGGTTAGAGTACAAGACAAGATAAATCTGACACCTCAACCACCACCTCCCTCAGAACATTCCTAGACATGGGAAGACCATCTAAAGAAGAAGGACATGCTGGAAAAAAAGAATCCAGACTTCTGGCTCCTGCTGAAAGATGAAGATTCCCATAAGTTAAGGACTCCTGAATCCACTGGCACACAGTGACTGCAACTACTCTCTAAGGGACAGGTGGTTCGCCTCCTGTTTACCTCCTTCAAGCACACAAAAAGCAGAATGACTCCTAACTCCAAAAGGTCCCAGCTGATTAAGGAGGTCTAGATCTTGTAGGAGTACTGGATGGAAAGACTCCTGGTACCCAAGAGTTTGCCATGAGGTGCTAGGGGCTACAGGACTGTCAAGAAGAAGTATTCTGAGTAGTTGGAGACTGAGTCTGAAGGTAAAACCTTTGACTGGGACAACCCGCTTGGGGTATCAGACCTCTGCTCAATATCGGCCAGCCTCAGATGGTTCTCAGTCTCAGTCCACTACAAACTGTTGTTTTCACACAGTACCTCACTTTTTCTAGGTGCTATTTGCCATAAAATGTAAAAAAAATCCCATATCCTCTTCCTCTTAACCTAGTTTCATAATCTCAGTGTCTGTGTGCTTTTTAAAGTTTTCTCTTTTCTTTGAAATTTGTTTGGGGATTTTATTGTGTGGTGTTTTTTCTCTAAAAGTGTCTACAACTTGAACTTGGCACATGCTTCTCTAGGGATTGCCTGCTGCTTGTGCATAGATTATTTCAGAATTATGTTTTGAACTAACCAGATTGGATTTATTGAGTTGTTGGGGTGCCCTCTCCCAAATTAATAATCACATTTCTGACAGGTTTATTAAATACAGTCAATTCATACTCATACCAGGGGTGACTTTCCATGCACTGTGAACAAAGAGGTAAGATAGCAATAATGCAAGTTCTCGTCAGTCGTTTTCAATATATAGCATAAAAGGACAATGGAGCAAGCATTTGAAGTGGCTGATTGTAGTGTAAAGTACATCTGCATTATGCCTTGTGTTCTATGTTCTGTTCTATAAATGCTTCCACAATTCTACCACTGTTATGCATTGGCAGTTGGGATCCAAGGCTGGCAGGCTGCACAATGGGCTCAAGATACCAATAAACTTATTTTCACTTACCTGATATTGGTTTGTCACTGTCAGGGACTTTCCGGGACTATGTCGGGAACACAGTCAGGGACTTGAGCAAGGACTGGGGACTGGGTAGAAAACGTACTGTGCACAGAAAGAGTAGTACAGCGCTGCCCAGGATTACACAGGGAGTCAGAGGAGAAAAAGGGATCCAGAGGGGGAAGCCTGTACAAGTGAACAAGATGGCTAAGACTCAGAACGGAAGGGCACACACGAGGCAATTTAGCATTCAGACTAACTACACCCAGGACGGACGTGCAAGACATTAATATAAAACAACATTAACAATAAAGAGAATGTGTGGTAAAGCACTCGGGAGCTCCACACGGTAAGACTGAAGCTCAGTAAGTTCCTCACCCACAATTGCTGTTACAGATACTGACTGCAAATACCTACATATAGGATATGCATGCAAAGGCAGGGTCTGTGGAGCTGATACCTATGGTGATGTTATAAATGTAACTCAAAGACAATACTCAAAGTGAACAAGAAACACCACCTAGGTAGTCAGCTGTGCACACGGATCCTGGCGATCAAACAGGAACACGCAAGGCAGTAACAGCAAGGTGGTAGAACTAAATACAAGCACAATAGACAAGGAGCTAGCAAGGAGGAGTGCTTAACAGGAAAGTAAGGAAATCACAGGGCACACTTGGCAGAAAGCAAGTAACAAACATACAAGGTAATAGAAGCACGACAGCAGGAATAGAGAGACAGCAAACTAGGAACTGGAACCAAGGAAATGGGAAGAAAAGCAGGGACTGGAAAAGGATATACAGAAAGGGAGACTACAAGGGTATACAAGAATAGTGCTGTTTCAGGACTCAGGAAAACAAAGTAGCACTGAAGGCAGTGCTGGAGCAGGAACTAGAATTGAGCAAAAGCTCAGGAGTCAAAGTAGCACTGCAGGCAGTGCTAGTTCAGGAGAAGGGAAACTGCCGCAGGTCAGGAACAAGGAATGCTAAGGCTCAGGAGTCAAGGTAGCACTGCAGGCAGTGCTAGTTCAGGAACCAGGGAAACTGCTGCAGTTCAGGAACAAGGAATGCTAAGGCTCAAGAGTCAAGGTAGCACTGCGGACCGTGCTAGTTCAGGAACAAGGGAAGCTGCAGCAGTTCAGGAACAAGGAATGCTAAGGCTCAGGAGTCAAGGTAGCACTGCAGGCAGTGCTAGTTCAGGAACAAGGGAAACTGCTGCAGGTCAGGAACAAGGAATGCTAAAGCTCAGGAGTCAAGGTAGCACTGCAGGCAGTGCTAGTTCAGGAACAGGGAATTACTAAAGCTCAGGAGTCAAGGTAGCACTGCAGGCAGTGCTAATTGAGGAACAAGGAAAACAGCAGCAGCTCAGGAACAAGGAATAACTAAAGCTCAGGAAACACTGGGAAAAAAGATAGCAAAAGCTCAGGGAGCACTGGAAACAAGGATCGGTCTCACCGGTACACAGCTACAATGACCAACACTGGACTGAAGGGAGCTGGGGCTTAAAAGAGCTCACAGTAATCACATGCATCAGGTGTGAGCAGGCTAGCAGCAGCCAGCCACAGGTGAGCTGAATTCCTCCACCCATCCTTGGCCTGCAGGGGTGGAGACGAAGCAGTGAGCAGGGAATTCTAGGTAATGGAGTTTCCGGCTTAAGCAGGCTGGCTTCCACAAAACCCGGCATGTATTGGGCATGGATGGCCATTTCCAAGTAGAGTCCAAATGGCTGGAAGTCAGTATGTACATGAAGAGGTGTGTCTGGAAGCTTATTAGAACACTGGAGAGTCCCACAGTTCAGGCCCCTGGTGGTGGACACGAGAACGCAGGGAGCAAGTCGTGACAGTCGCCTTATGACACCTTTCTGACAACGAGGATGAGATGCGCCCGAGACAGTTGTCCCACCGACGGCCAGATCTTCCACGACAAAGCTACAGTCATCGCATTTTCTGCTGAGGTGGGAGCCGAAGTGGTGAGCCTTTGCTCTTGTTCCTGCCTCCGCTTTGTCGGGTCGCAACAGTAGTGGTTCCGAGCTTTTGTTGCTATCATCTCGAGTTTGGGGTGAATTCCTTGGGCCAGTCTTGAGCTTACCTCGGTCTGATGCTTGAGCTCCGGTACAATGTCACACGCTTACGCAGCGCAGAGTCTCATGCCTTCGCGCTTGAGTGAATGTGACATCAGCGTATTGCGTGCATTCAGTCACCTGAAGAGAGTGTGAGGAATATGTGTCTGTACTACGTGTCCTATCCTCTACATGTGATTTTGATATGAATTTAGACACTTACTATCAGGGATTAATTTGCGTTTAACTGCCATTCAAGGAAAATCCAGGAGAGGTTGACTTAGCCAAGGGTATTGAAAGCTCAATGGTCTCCAAGAAAATACTTAATGCAGAGACTGTTGCGAATGTAGTCACTACTTCAGATTCAGAGCAACATGTAGACCCAGTATGCTCTGTCAACGCACAGAGTAAAAATTGGAGAAATACAAATGAAAAACCTATGGCAACTTGTTATCGCTGTGGAACCAAGAACAAACTTAGGAACCATTCATGATGTCCAGCCATTGGTAAGTGTTGCTTGCCTTGTAAAAAAAATAAAATGGTAATTTGCAGGTCGTGTGCAAAAGCAACAGGACTCTTGTAAAAATTAGTTGTGATGATGTAATGAATGACACGTGTATAGAAAAACTAAGCAATGTGATTCGTACTGTGTAATGCAATTCTGTGTCAAGTGTCACTTGTATGAAGGGACCATTATGTGATGCAACAACTGATAACATTTCTTTGTAGGTGATGGCTGACTCAGGTTCACCAATCACTATACCCAGGGACACTACATTCTTTGACAAATGGAAGAACATGTCTTTAAAACCAACCAATGTGAATGCCAAAGCATTTGGAGAGAAAGGCATTGACATGTTAGGGTACTTCACAGCAAGTGTACCATGTCTGGGCAGAAAAACAGTCACAAAAGTTTGTGTTGCAATTAAATGGCAGGACATAATAGGGTGACAGTACTTAGCCAGAATGGGTTTATATCTCAAACCTGGTTCAGAAAATACTATAGTCCTTGGTGAAATGTCAGTCGCATATATTAGCAGCACCGCGGAACTAAATTGGGGGCATTTTGAATGAGCTTAATGAGGTGTTCCAGGAACAAGTTGATGTGGTGAAGGGGTTTGAACATCACAAAGCTCAAACCTAAGGCCCAACCAGTGGTACGCAAGGGTCATCCTGTTCCACTCAGAGTGAGAAACAAGCTCAAACAGGTGTTGGAAGATTTGTGTGCAGAGAATATCATTGTACCTTGTGAGTCTTCTCTCTGGGTTGCACCAATAGTGGTAGCCCACAAGAAATCTGGTGAAAGTAGATTATGCGCTGATTTTCACACCCTAAACAAAAACATTGTGCCTGAGATACAAGAAATCATTGCCAATTTAGGGGGAGCAAAAGTGGTTCTTCTTAAATAATTTGCGTTTAACCTACCACCAGATTTCCTTGACACAAGAATCACAAGAACTCACTACCTTTATAACACCATTTGGCACTTATAAATACTTCAGACTTTCATTTGGCCTGGTGTCGGCGGTGAGCATGTTCCAGAAATTAATGGACAATTGTTTTGAGATGGAGTGGGCGCACAGGCACATCAGGATGACATCTTGGTGCTTGCTAATACTATTGAGAGACACAATTAGATCTTGAGGAAAGTATTATCAATCTTGTCACAGACGGCGATGACCATTAGGCGTGATAAGTGCAGATTTGCAACTGAGGAATTAGAGTACTTGGGACACACTGTTTTTTCATCAGGGATAAAACCCAAGTTGTACCTGATAAGATGCTTTTGTGATGGCAAACCACCCAAGACAGAGATGCCCTACGGTAATTTCTTGGGCTAGCTGAGTACTATATGCAGTTTGTGAAGGGATACGCACAAATTGTAGAACCACTGAGGGTTTTGCTGAGGAAGCGACAACATTTTTTATGGACGAATGAGTTGGATGTTTTTTTTTCTCTCGTGGTTTTATATAGCGCAAACTTGACCCGAAGGTATCAGGTATCAGAGCGCTTTACATGAGCACCAGTTCTGTTACATAAGGACACATTAGTTTTGTTAGGCATGGGGAGATTGAGTGATTTGCCCAGAATCACAGGATGTTGAGCGTCATTGCCGAGAGTCGAACCCGGTTCCCCAGATTTGAGGTCGACCACCCTAGCCGTTAGGCTACATCCTCTCCCCAATCCAAGCCCCAGTGTTTAATAGTGTAAAAAAATTAATAGCAGAAGCCCCTGCAGTGAGCACATTTAAAGACGACTGCAATTCGGGGATCACTGTTGATGACAGCTTGTATGGATTGGGAGCCATCTTGAGCCAGTGGGTGTCTGGGAGAGAACAAACTGTAGACTTTGCATCCACAGCTTTGAAACAGAGTGAGTGCCAATACAGTGCTATTGAGCTTGAAGCACTGGCATACATACAGGCAGTGCAATTTCTTTTTATGTATCTATGGGGTCGCAAGTTTGAATTATTAACTGACCATAACCCCTTAGTATATTTATTGAATGGAAGTGGTTTAGGTAATCTGTCTGTGAGATTGCTGAGACTGGCTTCTAAGCTTCATAAATGAAATTTTGGGGTCAAACATCTACCGGGAGGGAGGAATTTCCATGCTGATTGCCTATCACGAATGCCTTTTGAGGATGTTGAAGAAAGTGATTCATGGCATCCACTAGAGCCACAACACATTTGGTATCATTCAAGCAAAGAGTGTAGTGCTGTCATAACTGAAAAGGAATGGATGGAGGCATATGATGGCGATGAGAATTTACAGAAAGTGTGGGGTATATTGTGAAAGGTTGGCCCTCAAATAGATATTTGACAGGCAAATTAAAGTTGTTTGGTCAAATTTCTGAGGAGTTGTCTCTAGTAAATGGATTGATTATGAGGGGCGGATTGTTTGTTCCACCGGCAAAGGTATGTAATGACATAATCTTGATGGCTTATCAAGGACACCTGGGGGTAACCAAAACCTGTAAGAGAATTAAACAACATTATTCGTGGCCATCTTTAGAAAGCCAAGTCAAGTTTATCATTGATAAATGTTTTGAATGTTCACTTTCAGACAAACACTGGAAAACTGCACTTTCGCATCCTTTTCCAGATTGGGCTTGAGAAAATACAGGTTTGTCTTTTTCAGGGCCATATTCCACACTTTCGACCAAAATTAGGTATTTGAATCTTTTAATTGGTTATTATTCCAAATGGATGTATTTCTCTTTGTGGAATCTCCTAGCATGGAGTCTGTTATCAATTTTCTTGAACACGTGTTTTTGTTAGAAGGGTCCCGAAAGGAAGTTGTCGCAGACAATGGTACCCACTTCACATCTGACCGCATGTGTGAGTTCCTAAACAGCCATGATGTGAAGCACTTAAAAGTTGCATTGTACCCACCATTTGTGAATGGTTTGGTGGAGTGAGGAAACAAATTTATGAAAGAAGGCATACAGACTGCTCTCACATCTGAGCTGGATGTAGGTAATTTCCTCAAGACAAAGGTATGAGCTATAACACTTCACCACATTGTATGACTGGTGTAGCTCCTTTCTCCCTACTTAGGAGAAGTTCACACAAGTTTGTTTCCTAAGTGGCTTGAGGATATTAGCTGCAAGAGCAATGCTGTCAAAGAGGATGATAAAGGTGGGGCTTCTTCAAATGTGGCGTTTAATCAAGCCAGAATGAAAAGTAACTATGATGAGAAACATCCTCAATGACACGTCTTTCAGTGTTGGTGACTGGGCTCTAATCAAAAGACCTGTTAGAGTCAGTAAAGGTGAATCCAAGTGTACAGCACTGGCGAAAGTTATCAAAGTTGGCAAATGTTCTCTGTTATTGGAAGGAAAAGGGTGGTGGAACAGAAGACAGTTGGTAAAACTGACACAGCAACAAGCTGAAACAATTGTAAAGAGAATTAGTAAGGAATGTGACTCTGACTGGTTGTGTTGGTTGCAGCCTAGCAACATGTCTGTTGATCAATTAAATGGTGGTGATCACACGCATATACCAGTAATGTCACAGTCAACTCATGAAACCTTACAAGATGGTAGAGTGACAACGGACACTGAAGTCAAAAGGCGACCTTGTTCTCGCAAGGTGAAGGCACTAAGCAAATATCTCACAGCTTAGGCTTCCACAGAAGTGGGCAGCTGCCTCGTTAAGTAACATTTGATCCGCCGAGAGACGGCTGCTGCGGCTTCTTCAAGATTAGGTTCAGAGGTCGGTGCGAGTTCTAACAATACTCGAACCTTGTCTTGATGAAACGAGTCCAGATGCTTTTATAGAGGGCACAGAGATAATGAGCTGGAGTGCCTTGTAAAAAAAAAATGATTGCGTTTTCCAAATTTCGCGGGCAGTTTTGTAAAAATCGCGGCCTTTTTATAAAACTGCGATTTCGCGATTTTTTTGCAAATCGCGAAATCCTGGAGGGTCTGAATAAAGTGCCGCAAAAATGCCGCTAAATTTCCATATTTGTGCCGCTAAATTTCCATATTTGTGCCGCTAAATTTGCTAATCCATGCCGCAATATCCTGGGGGGTCTGTATAGGGCTACCTGGCAGTGTCCTACTGGCTTGTCTAAGAGGCCAATGTGTGGGCTGTTTTTTTAGCTGTTTGTGGTCCTGTTTTATGGCCTGGAGGCCGGTTTTTAAAACTGATTTTCCTGATATTAAAACAAACATTGCCTGCAGAAAGCTCGAATCCATTCAGGCTCCCATACCTTGCAAAACACTTATACAGCATATCATTACGAGTTCAAAACTGCTCCAATTTGCAAACATGGGACACTATTTTAGCTTTTTAATTCACTAATAGGGGCCACTTTTAGTTTTCTGCCCCAGTCCGACCTCCTTGCTCTGAGGGTGGGGTCCCAGACTCCTCCGTAACTTGAGGGAAGCTTTCACTGCTTCTGCTCACAACTAGTGTTATAAAACCTTGCACTGCTGCACTTGGCGCGTAGGTGAAGCTTGCACTGCTGGCTCATCATCGTTACGATAGCTTGCACTGGTGCTGCCCTTGCCCGGTCTGTGAGAGTTGTCCAAGCGTGATCTGGTCTTACCATGACCTTCAAAAGCGAAAACGATTGGCATTGCCACTGCTTGTTTAATAAGTGAAGAATGCCCTCTGGAAAACGTATTCCTTAGAAAGTCCAGTTCTTAATTTAAAAGGCTCGAAACAGCTGACTCATCTCCTTCTGCATTGGGCAGAACTGAGGCAAATTAAAATACTAAATTCAAGTGAACTTTACATTAAAGAGGTCCCGCTGCTGAGAAGCACGCGCGCTTGAGGCCGCAGTTTTCGCATTCACAGGGCCCAGGGGAGCAATCCATCGGCATAAACATCTTGATTATGCTTCGCTGCCAACACATTAAGAGTGAGGACTAAAGCTTTCCTCCCACTGCTGTACGTGCCCACTTACCACGCAGCCGCGGGGTCACTGCCAATTATTAATACTTATATCTCACAGTTCATAGGTCACAAAATGGCGCTCACATTCGATGTCCGCAAAATAAGCACTTTCTCTGGAAACATTCATTTTATTCTGTGTATGAAACCTGTAAAATGCCCAAACACGGCGATGTGGGCAGGCTGCAAGATATTACAGGCAGGTATCAAATTACTTTGTATAATACACAGTTATATCATAGCGCATCTTCAGCTATGAACGCCTCCTTTAAAGTAGTGGCGATTGATTATATACCACGTAGGGGTAGTAAGAGCTATATAAATACTGCAATACAATACAAAACTGCACGCAGAACATGGGCTTTAACAGGCACATGAAACTACTTAACACATTAGTAAATAACCACCGGTTCTGTGCAGAAAAGGGAACCTATGTCTTACAGCCCTCGAATTACATGTAAACCGTCCTTTAAGTGCATCTAAAATATGTCTCCCATGAAACATACTAATCCTATTTCATACCTCCTGGAAATATAGGGGGAGCGGGAACCGAATCAACGTATGGGGATCAGACCAAATAGTTGCATTAACAAAGGGCCTTATAAAGCTGTTTTTGCATGGCGACTTGTTTGTGTCGTGAGAATAATTTTACACTGCAACAGGCAATCCTTCAATCGGGTTTTCAGAATCCTGTGCCATTAATACTAGTAAGGTAGCATGCTGTTTGTGAATACCACCAAAAGGGCTGGGATTACAGGAGTGGGAGGCTGTGATGGGACAGCAGACCTCCATCCTTGCAAATATCTTTGGAAAGTGCTAGCTTTTCTTTGTGATTGCAGCCCCCATCTCTCAAGGGACAGCTGCATCAAAAAACAAAACTGGCATGACATCAAGAGCACTGGGGAAGTATGCAGAGGACCACTGCACCAATGCGTGCTCACCTCTTTGCCTGGGAATGCGCACCCAATGCCTTGAGTCTCACAGTGAAAGCTGTCCATCATGGACGCCTTCTACTTTCTGAATAGATACCACCCCCATTTAGGTGCCCTCATCCAGTCCATGGACTGAAAACACAAATGCAGTGGCAAACCACTGATTTATTCCATATTTGAACATTGTAATGTTGAGAGCTCCATTGAAGATAATGGAGTCGCTCCAGGCTTATAATGGCTGGCATAAGACTTCTGCTCCAACATTCCATTGTTTGCCTTTACGTTTCTCCCTTTTTAATTTAGAACATTCTACTCTTAGTGGGTGGAATGTTCTAATAGCCTTATAGCCCATCTGCCTCGGGCTATACCGGTTGTTAAAGGCCCTCATCATCGTTATAGGCCCTCAATTACGGCACGGGCCGTGACTCAGGTTCAGGGCCTTTAACAACCGGTATAGACCTCGGCAGCGGGCTATATGGCTATAGTGAATCCCAAGGAAGGAATCCGTAGGTTATTCACTTTTTCCTAATGAGTCTCTATTTGTAAATTGTAATGTATCTTTATTATGTTAAAAGACAGGATTTTGCAGTCACACGCCCTGTCATTTTAAAAATTGCAGCTTTACAACTGCAAAATAAATTAATACTCAAGGTCAAAAGTTTCATCTCTGGTACACAAATATGCATTCCATATAGGTTTCATACAAAAATGAATCATAAATGAAACCAACTTCATGCATAATTTATTGAGAAAATCTGTATCCACCCATGAGAAGAAGTAAAAAAAAATGTCAAAACCCCTCACCTGCATTACAAAGCATCACCAAGAATTACTGTCATAAATATGTATGTTTGTTCAATCAGCAATATGAAATAACACGAAAACAAACATTTGTGAAGTTCATCAAAAAACAAATGCCATCAACCACATGTTGGCTTCTCTGCTTAGGTGTGGAAGACTTCTTCGCTATGGATATTAATAACAAAAACGTATGATTTGCAAGCTATGCCAATAATTTCTGAAAGATAATTTAAGAGTATGTTCAAACACCTAAATAATACAGGAACAACTTCAAAATCATTCTTATATATTAACATGTAATTAATACTGTACGTACACTCCAACGCTCAAAACTTTGCCATCTCAACAGGTACCACAAGTGTAGAACAAAAATTCTAAAATTTAACAAAACAATCCAATGTGCAGGCCCAGACAGTCATAAAGGGACCCATAACCAAATCAAATAAGGTCAGAATCTAAAGAAGACAAACTGATAGCAAACCAAATAACAATTTTTATAACCATTAAAACCGTGAAGTAAAAAATATGGCCACCAAGGTACCTATTCAGATAAGGTCCCGTTTATTAGCCCTGGATGTTCTAAAATGGTTCACTTTACAATAATATCAGTCAGTAACACCCGACAGCTAGCCAATATCTGTTTGTTTTTTGAGCTGCAACAGTATGTGCGACAGCCAACCCACCAGGCGGGGCATATACTGGATCACATCTATGCTAGATATGGGCTGATTGCGTAAATGGTGTCAAGGAAGTACTGTGGTCTGACCACACGGTGATCCTTTTTCATCTGCACAAGGCGGAAAACAAATCAACCACTCCACTGCCTCCAAAAATAGTAGATCATGTTTGGTCAAAATTTGAATAGTACAAGACCAAAGGACTGTTAGAAAGCTCCAAGCTGGATATTCAGTCAAATACTAATGTTGATGACATCAATCAGTTTAGCACCTGTATTGAAAGGGCTCCAGATGAGGTGCCACCTCAAAAACCTGGCACCATACACCGCAAAACCCCTTCAGACCCCTGGTAGTATCAAGAACTGAACCTAGCTAAAAGAAAATGTAAGAAGTTAAAGAAAGCTTGGCGACACGGATACACTGATTTAGAAATTAAGCGTATGATTTAGAACTTAAAGCATATAAAGAGCTTGTGAAAACCACCAGGTGCATGTATTACCAAAATAAACGTTTAGCAGTAAAAAAAAACCCTCTAAGGAACTTTTTATGGTCTACAATTTCTTGGCAAAAAGCAAGAATCATGTGTCCAAGACTGCTTCCACCCAAACGCTCTGCTCTGAGTTGGCAGCGTTTTTCCAGAACAAGATCTCATCTATTTTATAATCATTTACTCCAGTAGAGGCAGCTGTAGAAAGATTGGATCAAGCAGCTCAACATTCTATTTGTTTTCAGATTTTATACCTATAACAGAGGAGGAGGTGATTCCCAGAATGCTAACTATCAACTCTAGTAAGCCCCTTGATCCCTATTTTATTCGAATCTTTAAAGATCTAGCATCCCTTTTTCTCCTTTGATAACTACCATGTGTAAGAACTCCCTAGTGAGGGACACTATGCCCTCTTTTTTTAAAATTAGCACTAGTCACCCCTCTTTTTAAAAAGGAGACATTCGATCCCAATATTCCTTTAAAATATTAGCCAATCTCGCTTCTACATTCCTTTACAAATATTTTAGAGAGCTGGTTGAACACACATCAAGCCTCTTATATTGAAGCAAATGGGGTCCTTAACAAACATCAGTCTAGGTTTAGGTCCTGCTTTATCACTGAAACCATATGCACCATGACCCCTGGTGGGATCAACACCTGCCTCTACTCAGCTACTACCCTTCACTCGCTAGACCCAGGACACCAAAACACTGTGGCTGGCGTTTTTCCTGCCCCCACTGGCACTTCACTGGCAACTACACACCCTCATGCTCAACCCGAACTCTTACTTCCGCGCCACCCTCTCAGACAACTACCCCACCACACGCCACACTAGACCCTCCGCAAACTCTCACAGGCATGCTTGTAAACACCAGCTCACTCAGCAACTGTGCAGTAGGAATCTGGGACCTCCTCAGCAGCAGCGCACTGGACCTCCTCTTCCTGACGGAAAACTGGATAATCCTGGATGTACCGCGCTTCATCTCCCGACATCGCCGTGGCCATCCCAGTAGGATACAAGATTGCCCGCCGAGACCGCCTTCACAGACCTGGAGGTGGACTGGCCATCGTATATAAAGACACCACCAAATACGGACCAGCTACGGCCCCGGACACTCCCTTCATAGAACACATGCACATCAGCCTACAAAATAATGACAACTCCATCCTGATGGGCACCCTAGCATACAGACCATCCGGGCCATGGACTAATTTCAGCAACCTCATCTCAGACTTCATTGCCCCCTCACCAGTAACTCCAAGGGCTTTATAATTCTCAGCAACTTCAATTTCCACCTGGAAGACCCTACCGACCACTACTCCATCGACCTCCTCAAGGGTCTGCACAACATTGGTCTTTCCTAGCTCATCATGGACCCCACACACATCACAGACACACTTTAGATGCACTCTTCGTCTCCAGCAGCAATGTCAACTACAACTCCGTCTCACCACTCACATGAACCGAACACTCTATCATCCATGTTACAATCTCCGCTGTGCAAGCCAAAGCACCCAAAAGCATTAACCTTCCCAACCAGAATTGGAACAGAATAACAGAAACTGACTTGTGCCTCACACTTGAAACAAACTGACCCCACACTACCAACAACACAGTCAAGGATATCACCAACTTGAACCAGTGAATCTCGAACTGTGAAGATGCACTCTCACCCATCAAAATTCATAAATACCGCAGAACGAACAAACTTTTATTTTATTTTTATTTATTAAGGAGTTTTATATAGCGCTAGCCTGACCCGAGGGTATCGGAGCGCTTCACAACAGTTTTTTGAGCAAGATTCATACAATAAAGCAGCCTTCTACATATAAATTCACTTCACAGCAGTTTTTGAGCAAGATTCATACAATAAAGCCGTATTCTCCATATAGGTTCGGAAAGTCCGCGTGTGCTGAGCAGCATTGAGGTAGTACGTGAGTCCTGAGATAACCTCAAAGAGTGCACGTTGTCTGGGGGTGGATACAATAAAGCAGTATTCTACATATAGGTTCGGAGGTCCAAGTGTGCTGAGCAGCATTGAGGTAGTCCGTGAGTCCAGGGATAACCTCATAGAGAGCACGTTGTCTTTGGGTTGAACCACTTAGGTTGGGGGGAGGAGCGGATAGGGGTCAAATAGCAGGGAGAAGGTAAGTCTTAGAGCTACTGTGTCTGGGAGAGACGACGAGCAGGGATTTGCGTTTAGATGGCGGTTATCCGTTCTGGGGAGAGCGGTTGAGGAAAAGGACTTTTAGGTGTTTTTTGAATTCTGTGAAGGTTGAGATAGTCCTGATACCGACTGGGATAGCGTTCCAGATTTTGGGTGCGTTTCCGGCGAAGGACCGTGCGGCAGTTTTTTGTTTGCGTGTTTTCATGGGGATGAGTAATAGGGTGTTGGAGCTCCTGAGGTTCCTTGTCTGACCAGCCCTCTTGAGCTTAGCAGCCAAATACTCAGGTTTACCTGTGTGCAGGGCTTTGTGTGTGAGGCAGGCAGTTCTGAAACTGGCACGTAACTCGACTGGGAGCCATTTTAGTTCTCTGAGTGCTGGTGAGATGTGGTCGTATTTCCTGATTCCAGTGACCATTCTAGCTGCTGCGTTTAGGGTAGTTTTGAGGTGAGCTAGATGAGATTTAGTTGTACCAGTGAGGGTGGCATTCCCATAGTCGAGTCTGGATAGCACCAGTGATTGGGTGGCTTGTTTGAGGTCGTTGGTTGGGATGAATGGTTTTATTTTGTTAAGTAGCTTCAGGTTGACGAAGGCACTCTTTGCGGAGTTCTTGATGTGCTTGGCCATGTCGAGTTTGAATCTAGGGTGATTCCGAGTGATTTAACGGAGTGGGTCAGAGTGTGATTGCCGTTAAGAGCATCCAGAGCTTTTAGCCATTCTGAGATATGAGGGTTCTCTTCTTTGTTGGAGATGAGGAGGATTTTGGTGGTTAAGCGACAGCCAATGTTGGATTTCTTTTAGAGTGCCATTTAGTTTGTGAATGTCATCTATGGAGGAGGTTTCTAGATAGATCTGGGTGTCATCTGCATAGAGGTGTAAAGGGATGTTAGCATTTTTGAGTAGGGTAGTGAGGGGTTCCATGTATATGTTGAACAGTTGAGGTGAGAGCACTGAACCTTGGGGGACGCCCCTGTTGACGGGGTGTAGGTCGGAGGTACAATTTTTTATTTTTACCCTTTGTGAGCGGCTATGTAAGAAGGAGGAGAACCAGCGTAGGACCACCTCATCAGCACCTACCCTTTCTTGCAAAGCCTTGACGAGAAGTTGGTGATCAACCGTGTCAAAGGCTGCCGATAGGTCTAGGAGAATGAGGAGGCAGCATTGGTTGGAATCGAGGGATTTGTGGATGTCATCTGTGATGTTAAGGATCGCGGTCTCGGTGCTATAGCCTTTTCTGAAACCCGATTGATGGGGGTCAAGAAGGTTGATGCTATCCATGTGCTGAGTCAGTTGTTGGAGAACGCATTTTTCAAGGATTTTGGATAGGAGGGGGAGATTGGAGACGGGTCTGAAGTTATTCAGTTCCTTAGAGTCAAGGCCAGGTTTTTTTAGTTGTGGCGTGACTTGGCCGACTTTGAGGCATTCAGGTATGCTGCCGGTTCTCAGGGAGCTGTTTATGATCTTGCACCAGAATGGTGCTATGGAGAGTTTCAGTCTTTTGGTCAGCTGGGTGGGTATCGGGTCACGGACGTGAGAGGCTGGTTTGGAGGTGGAGATCAGTTTGAGGATCTCGGTTTCCGGGATGGGGTTGAAGGATTTCCAGGATTTTTTGGGGTGCTTGGGCGTGTTATCTACTGTCACTGGGGGCAGGCTTTTGCAGACGAGGTTGACGTTGATGTCCAGTGAGAGCTCAATCTTGGTGATTTTTCTTCGAAGAAGTTGGCAAAGTTTTCACACAAGTCCTTGGAGGCCTGTAGAGAGGATTCCGGGGGCTTGGAGGTTTGTTGCCTGATGATTTTGAACAGTTCTTTGGGTCTGTTTTTTGCGTTGTCCAGGGCGGCGCAGAAGAAGGTGGATTTTTCGCTACTGATGTGTTTTTGTATTTCCTTCGGGCTGCTTTGAGTTGTTCGAGTAGGCTTGGGGAGGGGTTGCTCCTCCATAGTCTTTCTGTAGCTCTTAACTGTCTTCTTTCATTGTTAATGTCCGTGTTGAACCAAGATCTGGATGGGATGTTCCTGGGTTTTTTTAGTTTCAAGGGGGCTACTTGATCTAGAATGGATGTCATGGTTGTGTTGTAGTGGGCGGTGAGTTCAGTAGTGGATAGATCATCCGTGGAGGCCGTGAGGAGAGAGTTAACCCTTCCCTCTAGGTCAGTCATGTTAATCTGAGTGAAGTTTCTAGTCCATTTTGGAGGATCTTGGGTGGGGGGTTTAAGTGTGATCGGCTGCGTGAGGTGGAAAAGGATTAAGTGGTGGTCAGACCAGTCCACGGGTAGGGTGCGGTCTATCGTGACAGTGTCGTGCTGGGCGATGATGGCGTCTAGGATTGCTCCTTTGTTGTGGGTTTCCTCTAAGCAGTGTTGGGTAAGGATGTTGCTGTAAAGCAGCTCCTTCAGGTTCTGGATTTGCAAGTTGTTTTCTTCATTCCAGTGTAGATTGAGGTCGCCCAGAATAAGGTTGTTCGTGTCTCGGAGAGAGCAGTGGGCAATCAGGTCAGACAGGTGTTCAGTGAATGTGAGGGTGTTGCCTGGGGGGTGGTAAATAAGGTGGCAGATAAGTGTTTTGTTGTTGCTAGTGTTGATGTTGGCGGTTAGGCACTCAAAGGTGTTGTAGTTGAAGGTGTCTATTTCCGTCACGGAAATATTGTTTTTGTGGATGATTGCTATGCCTCCACCTCTTTGATCTTTTCTATCTTTGTTGATGATAACAAAGCCAGGGGGGACAAGAGTATCCATGAGTGGAAATGAGGAGTCATTTAGCCATGTCTTGGTGATGAATGCTATGTCTATGTCGTGGGTGAGGATGGATTCCGCTAGCTCTGTGGCATGCTTAGTGGCTGATCTGCAGTTTATGAGCATGCAGTTTGTGGGGGACGTCTCTGTTGTGGGTTTTTTCGTTTGGGGGGCCGTGGGGATGATAGTGCGTGTGGCCGGGGGTCTAGGGGATTTCGGAGGGGCCTGTTCTCTTCCCAGTCCGGTGATCACCTGTATTTTGGATAGGGGGGTGGAAGTAATAGGATTGTCGTACGAGGAAGCGAGAGCTGCCGCTTCACTCGCAGATGTTTCATCTCTAGTTCTTTTTGGTCTCTGTGTCTGATTAGAGAGAGGGTTAGAGATCCCTTTCGGGTGGGGAGTGTTGGAGAACCTCTGTTGAGAGAGAGAGGGGAAGGAAGGGAAACGGTGAGGCTTTAGTGGTGCAGCGAGGTTGGAAAGGATTTCACTAAGACCCTGGATTATGGTTGTTATCTGGTTTTCAAGCAGGGTGAGCCGCTGCCCAGTCTCTATGTCGGTGTGGGTGTTCTGGGCGGGTAAGTTAAACCTGGGGGGGGGAAGAGCCTAACGTTGTTGAGTTCCTCATCATAGGGAAGGGGGCAGGGGTCGGGTGAGAGTGGTTGCCGGAGGGGGGTAGAGGGGTCTTGTTCTCTCTGGTAGTGTTGGGGGTGGTGTTATGCAGCGGGCCGAGGGGGTTAGAGGGGTCTTGTTCTCTCTGGTAGTGTTGGGGGTGGTGTTATGCAGCGGGGCCGAGGGTGCGGGGAGGTGGGGGCCGTGTTGGGGCGTCGGTGTTAAATTGCATGTGGGTTTGGTGAGGGGGTAGGTAGTCACATGCTGTGTGTTGAAGTCGGTCGAAGCGGGTTGGGAGGGGTGGAGGGCGAGGGCGGGTGAGGGTGGTTGCCGGAGGGGGGTAGGGCGGTCTTGTTCTTTCTGGTAGTCTTGGGGGTGGTGTCTCGCGGCGGGAGGCGGGTGTTATTCCTAGGGTGTCCCGGAATAATGGGTGAGTTCAGTTGGAGGGTCGGGTTCTTCAGGGAGAGGAGGATGGGCGGGCAGGGGAGGAGAGTGTGGGAGGGGGAGGTCCGGAGGGATGGGAAGAGGGTGTCAAAGGATTCTAGATTGACGTTGTTGGCTTGTATCAGGACTGTGCCATTGGAGTAGATGGTCGCAGTGGTGTTCCCATTTTGCCTAGTGTGGTTAGGGGCTGAGAAAGTCAGTTTGCAGCTATGGGAGGTGTTAGTCATTTTGGAGATATTGAGTTGCGATCTGAGGATGGAGTTCCATATTTCGGGTCTTTCCGTGTGGAAGATGAGATCCATTTTTACTTGTCCTTTGGAGGCGCAGTGATAGATGTCTGCAAATAGTGATTCAGGGTGTTGTCTGATCAGTTTTTGTTTAAAGTTTTTTTTCGCTTTGGGTGAGAGGTTAGGGGGGAAACAGATCGAGAAGGAGTTCGGGCCGTGCGGTTTTAGGTGGTTCGCAGAGGGGTGGTTAGAGTAGGCCGACGTGGCGGATGGCATAATGACTATGCGGGACGGGGGGCAGGCGCTCTATATGGAAGGGTGGGCTAGTGTTTCCAGAGCAGTCCTTTGAGGGTAAAGTGCGAGTGGTAGAGAGATTCGTGCTATTGCTCTAGGGCTGGTCGTGGACTCTCGGGAGCATAAAACTGAGGGTGATTCTTAGGAGGCCATTGAATGGCGAGGTAACAAGAGTCAATGGGTTATATTTAAAAGATTTGGAGGCATTTTTGGATAGATTAGGGGGGTACGAGGTTGAATATGAATTCCTATCTTCAGGATTCAGATGGGGCCCTGTCATGGTTCTGATTGATCTAGCTTCCCAGACCACCATTCAGAGTCAAAGTTAGTGACTGTGCCTAATTGCAGCTTAATCTTACTTGTTATATCCCGTGGGCTCATCATCAGGACCTGTGTCCACTTTCCTGATGGACTGCCGTAGGGAAATGCCACGGAATTGTAGTGATCTTACTTGTTATATCCCGTGGGCTCATCATCAGGACCTGTGTCCACTTTCCTGATGGACTGCCGTAGGGAAATGCCACGGAATTGTAGTGATCAGGGGCACTGAGCCCAGTGTCAGTTACAAACGACGGTTGCAACACGCTATAGATGAGTTCCCTGACCCGGGTGTGGCGGCCATGCTGAGATCAGGCACGCAGAATGTAAGAGTCACTCTTGTCTCGGTGCGGCGGCCGTGTTGAGGTCAGGCATGCAGAGTGTGTATGAGTCACTCTTCCAGTGCCCCCAGATGCCTCGATCAGACCCTAGCGAGTCTCGTTAAGCCTCTAAGCGTCCCTATGGTGTCGCTGCAGCCACCCATAGCCTCGCCGTTACCTGCTCTAACGCGGCTTGTTTGAGGATCGAACGGCCGCCATGTTGGGATCAGGCACCGGCACCCCCGTGTGTCCTGCAGCTTCTACCGCCCCGGTGGGGATCCTCACCGCTTCCTGTGTAGCTGCCGCGGTCGATCGGTAATTAATTAATTTATTTATTTTTTATTTTGGCCCTTCGTATGGTCGTCGCGATGCCAGTCAGCCCAGTTGTCTAGGACCTCATGGGGTAGGCTTAGAGACGAGGCAGGGTTTCGTTGTAGTCAAGCATCGGCAGCCATCTTAAGATCAGGCACTGTGGAGGCCTCACTGCCGGCTAATCAGTCGCCTTCTGCCCCCTCACCTCACATCAAAAATGACCAGGACCTTAGGAGAGGTCTTCCCTTGCTGACCACCTTCCCACGTCGCTGATAACTTGCAGGGGCCACTCCACGTGAACAATCACTGGTCAGGCGCATCTTAAGGTCAGGCATGGCCTCCCGCTCTCACTTTCCCCTAGGCCTCCCTCTCGCCGATAATTATATATAAAGAAGGGGAAGCGGACTAACCCCTTGGCCGGACATCGCCTCCGCCGTCATCCGCAGCTCCTCGGTCATCAAAGGCACTCCCGCTGGGCCCTCGCGAAGCTGCAGACGTGCTTCCAGCGCAGCGTGTACAAAGCCCCGCCCCGTTCCAACAACAGCAATCTCCCCCTCATGTCCTGTTGCGGGGCCCAGCTCTTATCCGTTGCCCGCTGGGATTGGAGCGCTAATCAAAAATGGTTCAGCGATGCTCCAAAGGCCAGAATGGACCCCCGGATTGCACTCGCTGGCCTGAGTGTGTCACCATTCCCCTTCCTCTGGCATGCAGGCCGCGATCTCCTTGGTGCCCCCGTCCCACTCAGGGCACTCTCTTTCAGCTGGGACGCGAGGTGATGTAGCTTGTTTGTCTGGCCTATGCCACATTCCGCTAGTAGATTGACTGAGACGGACATTCACACTTCATGGAATATTCTCCCCGCGATGGAGCTGTGTCCCGTCTCGGCCGCCATCTTAAGGTCAGGCAAGGGGCTCTGAAAGGAATCCAGGCGGCGAAGGTGTCCTCTCAAACTGTAGGTGCCGGTCAGGACGCCACAGGGCCGCGTAACCGTGCCGGCATGCGTCCCCCCCTCAGCGGTGTCTCTGGCTCACCCGGTACATCGGAGTCCTCTTCCTCCGCCGCAGCTCGGGGCGGCAAGGGCTTCCGCAGTGTGCGCTCCACGGCCGTAGCGGTACCGTCTCTGGATTTTGCCACCTTCGAAGGTCTCCGGTGAGTCTCTCTGCCAACGGAGGGGGTGCTCTAGGCAGGGAGGCCTCCGAGTCATAAACAAACCGCCTGGTACACTGACGAGCTCTGGAACTTCAAAAGGTACTGCAAGCAGCTAGAAAGGAAATGGAGATCCAACCACGAAGCTGACGTGAGAGCTACCTACAAAGCCACACTACGGCACTACCACCATCTTCTGAGAGACACCAAGAGAAAGTCTCTCACTGATTGGATTGAAGATAGCTCCCACAACCACAAAGAGACTTTTCCATCATCAAGGAGTTCACCACTGCAGAAGCTACAGTCAACTCCAGCACTCCTTCTCAGGAACTGTGCGACAGCCTCTCAAACTTCTTTCACAGCAAAATTGAAAGGATCTACAACAACTTTGAAAAACAAACCAATCCCAAGGACATCATCACTAACCCGCCCACCGCCTACCTGGACACCCATCTAACCAACTGGAGAACACTCACCGATGATGACACCACTACATTCATAATAACTGTCCACTTCGGGGCACCAACATACCCCTACCCACATCATACCTACAATTTAAGAAGTCCTCTGATCAGCAGATTCCTTACATGCATCATCAACTTCTCCACTAGAATCATCCATCACGCCCAAAACATGGATCAACCTCCCCTACACATCAGGGCCTTCTTCTCGCTTCTTGAATTCTGCAAGAGACTAAAGACCTGGCTCTCCAACTAACTAAATGACTTGCGCAGTGCTTCACAAATTCAGCTAACATAACAACATAACAATGATACTCAAGTAATCACCAGCATGGAGAGTAATATAAAAACAACTCCAAGAGCAAATTAAAGGCTTTCTGATGAAGGAGGTCAGCTGGATGAATACTAATTAACTCCGGTTAAACTCTAACAAAAGAGAGGCCTTTTCTGGTATTCAATGTCGTGGTCCTAGACATTAGGAGCGTGCCCCAAATAAGTACCTATTGCCCATTCATTTGAACACCATATTAATAAGCTGATGACCGCGTGTTTCTTGATGATGAAGGAATTAATAAATAATCTTCCTGTCATCCCTCAGTACTCCAGACAGCTGCTGGTGCAAGCTCTGATCATAAGTAGGCTGGACTACTGTAATGCCCTCTATATTGGACTCCAGGCCTATCTTAGGAAAATGTTACGATGGATTCAGAAAACAGATGCTAGATTGATTTTTGGGATGAGGAAGTTTGATAGTGTCTCGTCCTAACTTGGTCAGCTTGGCTGGTTCCCCGTCCAGAAGGGATGCTGGTTTAAGGCCCTGTGCATATGTAATAAGGCCATCTATCCAGCAGCCTATTACTCCTACATCTCTGACATGTTTATAAAGAATACCCCCTTCTAGATGTTTTTGCTCAGCATCTGCTTGTCCGATTATGGTACAGTAATTCCTGAGAACAAGACTGTGAGGACACGCCTTTTCTGTGGTCATGGCGCAGACTTGGAACAAATTGCCGATCAAGCTACGATTGCAAATTGATATCTTAAAATTCCATTGGGCTTTAAAAACCCATCTATCTGCCCAAGTCTTTTTAGGCTTTATTAGAGAGGTCTGGACTAGGTGTGTATAGTGAATTAGTATGCTAGCGTCAGGACACCCTTGTGTAAATGAGTGTTCTACAAAAACAGTAAAATAATAGGGCAGAGAAGATACCATTCAAGGATTAACTCACCAGGAGACACATTTACTGTGTACATTTTACTCACAGCATATCCCCTGCACAATCCCCTCCAAACGATGCTGTCATTTTCATGTCTTTTCACTTACAAAAGAGGCAGCTTGCTATGACAGAGGGAAGAATGCACTATCATGTATCTTGGCGCCTCATGTGAGCGTTACCGACTACTTGTGTTCCATGGCTCCCCATTGGCATGCGTGCCTTCCGCCCTCTGCTCCTTCTGAACAGATGCAACTGGCACCAGATACGTTTGGACTGTTACTGCTTGCACTGGCTGCTCTCACTGTCCATGGGTTAGGAATAAGAGGGCTTGAACCTGGTCTTCTGTTATAGTGGCGGTGCTAATAGCATTGTGGCGGGTAGCTCCTCAAAGTTTGCTGGTGCCATCTTTTCACAGCTTGCAGTGTAAATCCTTGTAAAGTCTGTAAAATTAGTGTCATTGATTCAGATTCACAGAAGCGTCTATGAGTACAGGAAGTGATACTACAGGAGTACTCTTATGTGGTCTGACATGCCTGAATCTCCCACGCTCTATTAGTAAAAGCGGAGAGAAGGCTTCATCCATTCTGTTTGTACTGACTGCATTTGAATTTGCCCATTTGAGATGCTTTGAGGCAAATTCAGAAATGTATGTAAGAGTGTACAAAAGAGTACTACAAGAGCACTACTTTAGGTACTCCAAAATGTATTTGTAAATAGGCTTTTATTTGTATTAATAGTATTATTCATTGCTTGTCTATATTGTACAAGGCCTGCTGTGTGGCAGAAAGAAATATAGAAAAATATTTGTTTTTGTTAAATTGGGGTATGGTCCTGACGATATCCTACAAGTAGCTTTTGGGAGTTTGTGGCTGATAGTGCTGGCCCTGCTTCCTGAAGTGGCGCTGCTTTTGCTGGGAGTGATAGTGTTGATGCTCATCTAAGCCAGAGTTGCCAGTGGTGGCGCTTTTGTGGTCATTGTGCACATGCGGTCCTCAACCTTCTCAGTCTCATTGGATGCGCGGCTCCAGTGAACAGCTATTTTTATTCTCTGTATCAATTCGTACTCCATACAGAAATGTGAATAATCACGCATCTATTAACTAAAGTGCAGGTAAAAAATGGTTGACAAAAAAGGGCATGTCAAAGTCCAATAATAAAAAATCTTAAAATGTGATCCAGTCTAACTAAAAACCTACGACATATTTCATTCAGCCTTCAGTACAAAAATACCCACCCAGATTGCAGTGGTTGGCAGTGGAAGAAATAACACATCTTGCTCCTTCAGCAAATCCTGTAGCCGAAGCGGCATGTTTTTTACAATATTAATTTTTGTAACATAACTTGCTTCCGAACAGCTAACTAAATTTTATTTCAAACATACAGTCCTTGTTTAGATATGAATCGTCACAATTTATAGTGCCTACTAAAGGGCATACTGTATATGTACAGAGCACCATCCTGATCTGTAACATTCACCTCAGCTTGCACAGTGAGTAATGCCCATAGTTTGTGTGAAAATCTTCTCTATTCGCACGTAACTCCCATTCAGCGCTGATGCCCACCTCTGTCTGTTAAACATTCTGATGTGGCTGGTAAGCAGCATGACACCGCTTTTTAAAAACAACAAATACATATATTGGCTTTCACTTGTATGTGTGTTTTACTCATGCGCTTTGCCCTAGGGCTATTTTCTCATTTAAGAATCAGCAGCTGAGAGTCTCTAAATGAATCTGTGTGCTATGTGTTCTTTGAAGTTTGTTTGGGCAAAATGCTGATTATGTGTTTCCATGTGCACGGCTCCTTATTTCATTGTGTTTGCATCAGTTTTTTTCTCAGGAGTCAAATTATTATGGGCTGGGTTGAGCTTGCGGGGGTGTACTGGCTTTTTGGCTTCAGACTTCACCGCTGTGTTTGAGGTGGAAGTTGCCAATTGCCATTTCTTGTGCTCTCCCATCCCGCCCAAAGCGTGAGTCGCCACACTTTAGCCATTTCACCTGTCTTTCACTGTGCCTACCTTTTAAGCCGCCTGTCTTTGCGAACAGATATTGGTTTCAAAGGGCCCTATTTAAGTTTCAGGTGCACTCAAGGAAATGTTGGCTACAACTATCCTTACTGAATACTGGGATTACAAATTATCAGGATATGCTTTATTTACATCAACTAAAAGTGGCCTCAGTGCATGTTCCACATCAGAAACCTATTTCAACAGTGCCAGGGCTCACCTGGAAGTGTAAGAATGTTTATTGGTGAGAGTGAGGACGCCTGGAAACGTCCACATTTCATTTCCACTCTTGAATTATTCCAGTCTCATCAACTTCCCGGGTAAAACAGTGACGCTGAAACAGATTGCGGATTGCAGCATTATGACTGTATACATACTTTTTCGGCCTCTTTGCCACTGCTGAGCAGGGGAGCGTTTTTAAGCGAAATAAAGAAATATTAAACGCTTTAGTCTCCTACCTGGAGAAAAGGGCGACCTACTTCTAAAGGCGGGATTCCTCAGAATGAATGCAGAGCACACGCTAAGCCTTCAGAAGCTGGAAGAACCTATCTATATTTCTTCATGACAGGATGGGAATCAATATGCATAATATTACTTAGTGGCTAGATGTTAACTCCAAGATGTATTGCTCTCCTGACTGTATGCATTATATAAACGATCGAGCAGAATGCTAAGCACGGCTACATTGATATTTCAGTAAGTAGTATGTGATGTATGCACCTAAGACTAGCAGGCTGGCCCGCTCTGTATAGACGTGTAGGAGGAGCGCACGGAAACCAATGCGCGCTCTCGCACAGTGGACTCCGTCATCAAAACAAAGCCTTATGCTTGGCATGCGGGGCTGTGATAAACATTAGCTAATAGTACTCCTATGACTTTCTACCTTCCAAGACATTATTTAAATAACGTGTGAAATAAAACATTTTGAATCCAATACACTAAATACTATTTGAATAAATCTGTTACCTTGTGGCCTCCTCCGAGTGATGGAATGTTCAATAAGGTGTGTTGTAACAGAGAGAAGATTCATGGGTAATTAGAACCTCCCAGATGTTCCTTAGTTCGCTACTGCTTATCCTGCAGGTGCTTAGATGCATGCGCCTGAATAGTGTGTCCTGAAGAGTTTCTTGAAGTGGAGATGGGTGACTCTGCTATTGGCTTGCATGGTCTCCGACTCTGTGAACCCAGAATAATGTTGCAACCGTTGCTTCAGTAGACTTCATGAGTTGTGCAAAGAGGTCTGATTTTTATCTTTGACTTCAATGGGAACCAATAGAGGGTTTGAAAGTTTGTTTCAGATGGTTACATTTCCATATGTTTATGCACATGTTTGGCATTCAGGGTCTCAACCTCTTTCTCTTTTTTGGACCTCCTCAATTGATTTCATTGAAATAATTCAGTGGCTCCATCACAAAGGCCCTCGCAACTCCACCATTTTATTAATCTGAAGGAATGCTGAAATGTTAAGGAGTGATATAGGTTGACACCCTTGACTACAGCCCTAATTTGAAGTGCAAACAAGTTTGTGTTGAATAGAATTCACAGTATTCCTGCTCTCGGTGTAGCCATTAGGGATGTCCAAAGGCATGTGGGTCAATTGTAAGCAAACATGACAAGATCTGTACCTTCCAGTACAGGATCTCAGCTTTAGCTCAATTCAGGCAGGGAAAGCTTTTCTTCATCGACTTCTAAGTGTGGCTTCTGCATTCCATAATATCTAACTCACTGTTTCGTTACTAAGTAAGATGTGATTATAGATGTCATCCTCCTCATAAACTCAGCAGTGTACACAGTAAACTTCAGTACACCTGGTAATGTTAATGTATATATAGCATAGACGAAAGAGCTCCATCTGATTCACTATGCAGACACTCTATGCAGATAAGGTTGCTCTAAACTTATGCTCATTTGCTGGCTATGATTAAGGAAGATGGAATGAATCAAGTGTATGCGAAAAATATGTCCCATACATTGAGTCATACAAATCTAGCATCGTTTATAACAAAATGATTTAATATTTTATTCCCTTTGAGCAACTTTCCATACTGAATTTTAGTATATCTGCTTTGGGTTCCAGAGACTTTATTGACCATGTACATCATACCAAGTTTTTCTCCACACATTGGGGAGTCAATGTAATACAAGCAAGTTTTTGATGGTCATGATTATGCATTTTCCATTCTCATGTTCTGCATGATGGTTAGCTACACTGATTCCATCCCATTTCTGAAGCGGACATAGACCTTCAGGTAGCTCAAATGTACTCTGTTTTTCAATGCAGACCAATAACGTATGAGCACCACCTTCTCCAGCAGCTGAGTGGAATATGGCATATTGGAAATTGGACTAATTGGCCGAGCTACCCTTTTCCAAGTTCAGCTTCTTTAACAAGGATGTAGCTGCAGAATGATTGAGGGTAGGCCGTACCACTCCTGACATCTGAGACATTGAAAGATTTCAGAAATGAAGTGTAAACAGAGATCTGGTCACTTCAGTAGGATGAATGAATGAGCGGTACTTATAGAGCACACATCTACTCCAGCTGGAGTGTCCCGGTGCTAACAGTTCACATATGGCTGCCCTACTAGGAGGCTTAGTTCTTAAAAAGGCATGTTTTCAACTGTTTTTGATCTAAGGCAACGCATAAAATTCTGCTTTTGGATATTAAAATCATCTGAGATTGCCAGAAAAGCTGCTTGCTGATTGTTCACTTGATATTCCATAATGTATTGGCCAGCTGGCCTCAGAGAACACATCCCTGACTGACAAAAATGACTTCAGAGGACAAAAAAAAATAACAGTTTGATAACATATACAAGATCTTCACTTAGGCTTTGTGATGGATTAATAGCTCATGGAAAGATACTGAGATTTTTCTGTTGAACAACGCTTTTTGTGGAACTAGAGGTCATTTCCAGCAGCATTCTTCAAAATAGAATTTCCTCAATTTTGTTTCAAGAGAACCAAGTTTTTTCTTTTGCACTAAACAGGCACTAGCATTCTGGAGAAATCTGTACCAGCTGTAGGTGCTGTACATGTAAACTCATGGTTAGGTAGATGGACAGTAAAATGAAGTGTCAGATGATATGTGTTCGAGGTTGGCTACCTTTATTACTAGGTAAAAAGCCATTAAAAAAATATAAATGGTGTTTTTTCAGTTAATTTGGAGTTTGATACCACATGCTGTGTCAATTTGGTAAGGATTAAGTTCAGAAGGGTAAAAAATGTGATCATCTTGTCATTGGGCAAAGAAATATGTAATGTGAGAGGCTTGGAAAGATTAGAACAGAGCTTTACAGTTTCCTAGATCCCAAACATGGTGCTTATGCAGGACCAGAACATTACACATTAGAAAATTGTTTGGAGCAGTATTGTGTTTTAGTGAGTGCTCCGACATGTAACTTCTGGGTTAAGCAACTTCTTTGGTATGCAAAATGGTGGCCAGGTCAAACCAGGAGTCAGATTCTGAGACATTGCCTAGCAGCTGTTGCCTTTGCCTATAATTCCCACTATCCCTATTAAGTTCACACCTAGCCTTGTTTGTCGCCAACTTTTGTTAATTTGTTCCTTCCGTTAGTGTTGTGCTTTACTGTCAAAGTTTTTGCTTTTTAACCTGCTGAACTCCCTTCCATGTGTGCACTAACAGTTGCCATTTGACTCGTGATATTGGATTATTTTAGATTCCAGGAGGCTGGGTACTGGTTGACTCCTTGATCGCCGATCTTCATTGCTTCAGTGCAGAATGCCTGGTAAACCACCATTGTTTATCCTACTTTCAATTTTATATCATCCATATTTATCATATTGTCACTATTTCACACACATTTGTTAACCAGACTCCAGAAACTGAGAAATAGCCATTAAAACAAAACCTCCAGTCCGAGAGGGTGAGATATCTCGCTCTCTTCCTTTCTCCTCTCTTGAAGTCAAACTCAAAATCCTGAAAACTTTCCTGCACAGTTTCAAATGTACCAGAGACTGCAGACTAGGGGAGAAAGTATATTTGTAAGGAAAAAGATATTAAAGTTGATAGTGGGTCCTTTGATATGTCTATGTTTGATGTGGGGATTAAATAACTTTATTAGGTGACGATGCAGGAAGGGTAATGCTATGGAGAGAGCTCACTTAACACTAAGAGTGGGCCACTCACGAATGGAAAACACCTTCTTTGGATCCATGGACAAACCATGAGCATTCAACCTAAATCCAACAAATTCAAATCCTTCCTTCATGACTGAATATTTCTCTGGATAACGAGTTAATTGACATTGTTGGAGCCTGAATAACATTGTGGCCACAAGCTGTCAATGTTCAATGCAAGTTTTAGGAGAAAGCAATATGTCTTATAGGTATGGCAACACAAAATAATTTAAGATATCAGAAGACATTAAATCCATGAAGGGTTGAAAAAATATGGTAGGAGCATTGCATGGCCTAAATGACATTACCCAGCATTCAAAGTGTCCACACTTGGTGTGAAATGCTATTTTCTATTCTTTGCCCTCTTTTTAACAAAACAAAAAAAACAATAGATGTAAATAGAGTTTGGTAGAAATTTGTGACCTTCAAACAAATTCTAAGATGTATTTAATAAATAACAGGGACCAATTTTTGGTCCAAATGTAATCTAACACTCTGTAGTTGATACAGTTTCTGAGATCTTGATTTTTCTTTGGGACAAATAATAAGTGCGCCCTCCAACTGACAATGAAGAACCTACAATTAGTCCATTTTTATAAATCCAATTGTAAATAGGGATTAAAATCTCCTTCTCATTCACAAACAATGATTAAATGCATCCAAATGGTACAAAAGGAGCAGGTTCAATTTACATAGTACAACCATACCCCCAATATGAGGGGAGAGAACCAACTTCAAGTTTAGCAAAAATGATAGCATGTGCATGATACCGGAATGGCACTGAAGGGAGATTAGCCACTATTAGATTTGAAGCAGCTAAGGGGTCTTTCAATTCTTTTATTGGACACCTGTAACCACCTGAAGCATGTAAATGATCATGACCAACTATGATAATAATGATATTGTTCTGGTAGCCTGATTATCATAAGGATTATGCCATTGACAGCCAAAGAATAACAAAAATCGCTGCATAGTTAAGGGAAGCTATTAAATCAAACGTGAGTATTTCTCTATGATCACCAAAACAGACCTGTAGTGGAAGCGAAGTCTCTTTAACTTGTCCTGAAGTTAACTCCAGCATCAACAGCCTGGGATATTTTATGTACTTTTTTCTCTCTCCTAGGAAGGTTGTTCTTAATCGCACAGTTATGATCAACCCTACATGCTCCACTACCCAACAGTTCAGGAACATTAGTTGTCTTTCAGTCTTTAGTGCTCAACAGGATTTGCAAAAGAAACAAATGAGTATTGGAGATATCCACACATGATACAATATAGGAAACCTTGTGCACTTCCGCATTCATCTAATTCACAGAGGTCGGGATCATTTCTTCATCCTTTTAAGGACTTGTAGGACAAGCAGAGATGAAAAGCCCAGAATTGCCACAATGAAGGCATAAACCTATGCTTCTTGGTTGATCTTTTTCATTATCTGACTAGAGAATCGTTGGCTGTGCCTAATTGCAAAGGTTCTTCTTGAGAAGAAGGGTCACTGTTGTGTTCTTATTTGCAAAAAGTGTAGACTCTCTCAAAGTCTATATTTAATTCACAAAACTATGTTAGTGAGTTCAGAATAAGTAGTAGGAGAATGAACAAAATTAATCTTGGAACTCTTCTTCTAATCCACACCGTAACAATGTCATTTGGGACCTTTCAACCCAGGGGATTTCAGCGTCTTATTATGAAAATGAATCACATAAGTCAGTGAATCCATATTTCATTGCTAAATGTCACAGAGAGCCTCCAGAGTGGGATCCTTCACATGAGGACATTAAAACATCTTTTTGAAGGTACGTAGAAAGGTACCATAACTCTCCAGACATGGATCAGAGGCAGTTACTTAGTGTGGAGGCCAAGGCATAGCAGATCCAGTGAGACATTTAATTAAGTGTCCTACCTTGGCACAAGCATGAGAAAATTGTTCAGGGTGAAAACTGAAATGTGTCATTAGGAAATCCAAAAATCTCAATTTCATGATATTCCTCGGAATAATATTAAGCATCAAAAGGAACTACTGGGATATCTGCATACCTTCATGCCACAGTCGTTTTAAAGCCATAAATGCAAGACAGGGTTGTTGTAACTCTTAGCTGTGTCCTGAGAAGCAGGGTTAGCTAAAACAGACATAGGCATTGCAATCTTTCAAGGACTGCACACAATTAAGATCTTTTTTATTTCCTGGATGATTGCGCGAAGAAAGGATGACTCCTCCCAGAAACCACTGTGTTGCCCTGGTCTTAAGATAAATGTGAAATGTGCCATGTTGCTACTTAAGATGATAGGAGAAAAAAGCCACAGAGGGGAGAAAAGACCTCAGTGGCAACATGGGTAGTTCTTGTTTGAAGATGAAGAGTGTTGCATGAGTTGTGGAGCTTGACACCCAAATCGCCATGAGACAGAGTAGAGAGAAGGTCTAGCTAAATTCCTGGCTGAAACTCCAACAGAGAAAGACAGCTGCAAAAAAAAGAGCAAATATCAGGGACAAAAAGGTATCCCAGGTGGTTGATGGGACTCAAAATTAAAACGAAATGCTAATTGTGGCTTTCCAAAAGACTATTTAGTTGTTTGAAAAACCGGTGAGACTTACTAGAGGAAAGGGGCATAGTACCTAGAACAAGGTAGGCATCAGTTCATGAGTGCCAGGTCTCGTTCAGAACTTTTGAAACAATGCAGACCTCTTTAGTGTCAGTTCCCACAAGCCCTTATGAAACCTTGGAACTCTGCTTAGTCTACCATCTCTCAGCTGAGGAGAGAAAAGCTGTGTAATGCCTGCAGAAGCAGAACTGAGTGAAAGAAGTGGTCGGTGACATCTGCCAACCTCAGATAGAAGATAGGGTATGAAGGAGCCTCATCAGGTGCTTTTCCAGCTTCATTCTTTATGTTCACCATAACAACCCAATCAGCCTGTCCAGCCATGAGTAAGGCTCTCCGCATTAAGCCACAGGAGGCATCCTAATTGTGAAGTTTTTGCTTCTACATCTAGAGGTAATTGTAGTCTGCGGGCCTAATCCACCACCTATATTTAACCACTTGAACTCACAAGTTGGATCCATTCTGGTAAAATATTCTATTGCAACGTTTGGGGTGGAGGGGCAGCACGTATTTTTTTAAAAAACATTTTACTTTTTCATACCAACTTGCATTCATTACTTCATTTATTGTAAAGATATTGAGCCTCAAAAACGAGGGAAACATTCAAAATTGTATTTACTTTTGTCATCGTCTTTCAATTATTTGCTCCACGAGGTTTTGAGTTGTTTGATTTTGCATTTCACGTTTTTATCCTGTGTATCCCACGAGCTCATGTGAGCCTGTGTTTTCACTCTACTTAGTGAAGCTCTTTACAGGCTCTTACCGTCATTTAGTGGAAAAGAGACCAAGTGTTGTATTGTCCACTGTGGTGCAGGGCAGCTTTTGCTCTATGTCCATAGTACATACAGCCAAACATGTGAACACTTAGACTTTTTCGTGCCTCTTTCTTATTACCAGGAACAGAGATGTTCAATAATATCTATCAAAGGAGCACCAGAGTACTAAGGGTGGCAAGCTCGCAAACCTAATATTTAGAATAGGCTCACCAGAAGTTAATAGAAAGTGAACCACAATGGCTATGAGCAAGGACTTGATGCCGTCTGCATAAGTATGGGCCATTTTGTCTTAAAGTGAGTCAACCCAAACATCAAAGTGCTCCACTAGAAAATGATCAACACATATGGGTATGGGAGAAATGGCAACAATAAGATAACTGAAAGTGAAAATTGCATCAAGGAGGGTAATATGGCAGCTCAATATTTACTGAAGATACATTTCTACACAGGACTCTAGCAGTGACTCCACAACAACTGTACTCTTTAGGGGTGGGAAAGATGTTGGGAATTGTCACATAGTAACAATCTAATACACCCCATCTCCATACCACTCCACCGAGTAATCACTTCCTATAATAAAATAACATAAAATGTGTATTTTGCACATTCACTCACGGGTATTGTGATTCTGAATAACAAATGTTTATTGTTACCTAACTAAATAGCACTCATGTTATCAACCTAGAAAAAAATGAAATGCTGAGGGCACCTGCCAGGTTTCACTTTATGACGATAAAGTAAACCAAATTCCAGCAATAGATGCTGAGAATTTGTACCCTGGTAGTCTTACTCTGGGCCATCAGACCCCACCAGATGCTCTTGAAGCAGTCATCTAACATATCTCCCACTGCTAATTAACACACTCCCGACAGTCATGTTTCGATGCTAAATAGTAACATGTATTTGGATCTGGGGAATTTGAAATAACCCAAACATAGGACACCGGACCTTGCAATAAATAGACCACAGGATGTGGGTGTTGAGCAGCGAGGAAGGGGTCTCTCTAAATACTTTCACCCGGCCTTGAGCCTTTACTGAAGCACAGAATGTCTTCTGATACCAAAGCAAGGGCTCTCTAAAGGTCTCTAGATAGTGTCCTGCTAGCCTGTACGCATTTGTCAAGATATCCTTCTACACGGCTAAGATCCTGTTCCAGGTCAAAAGTAGGCCTGGGAGTAATTTGAATTACACTGGAGTAATCGGAGCAAGTGTGGTAATTCTGTGTTACTCTTTGACACAAAATTACCAATAAGGACGTGATTACTCCTGCTCGCATAATTAGGAGTAATTTGGGAGAAAAGATCCTACTGTGAGAGCACATTTAGAGAGCTGGAGCGGCTGCTCACGCTGCTGTTCATGTTCTGTTGCATTTAGCGCTATTTTCTTATTGCAAAACGCATCCTTATGTCCATTTTGGACACTAGTGAATTTTGTATTAAGAAACTAGTGCTAAATGCTAGGAGTAAATTGGGGGAAAATCCTACCCTAAAAAGCACATTTAGCAAGCGCAAGTGGCTGCACGCACTGCTATCCATGTTCTGTTGCATTTGGCTCTATTTTTTTGCGCAAATGCATTCTTGTGCCCATTTTGGACGTGAAGGGTCATTTTTTGCCCAAAGAAAAAAAGTGCACTACATGCAGAATTATTCTTCTCGCATAATTCTGCTTAATCTCGTACAATTTTTAGGCAATTCTGATTATGTACAACGAATTACGCAAGTTACACCCACCTCTGGTCATGAGGGCATTTATTTACCCAAGGAGTGGTTGAATGGAAGTTCACATCCACCTCAAATCTACGAGTTCGTATATGCAACTGAAACAAAAGCTCCAATGCTAAGGACAGTAATGGACACGCATATTGCGCAGGTACGCAGTCAGCAAGCGCACTCTCAATTACAAACCTAAAGCATTTTAAGACGTTCCTATATCTTCAATCCATGAGTGGCAGCCTCTGTTTTCACAGACAGTGTCCTATGGGGAGATATTGAGAGCCTTCTTCCTCCATATAGAACTGTATCAATAATGTATGTGGACTGGTGCGTTGAAAAAGGATTGTGTGAAGAGCATTGGACAAAAGGGGACAAGAGCAACAGTCTCTAATAGGCTCCGGCCTGTACAGAGGCTAAGGCTGCAGTAGGGCTCCATGGCAACTTTGATAAGTGCAAATCAAAACAGACTCTAACAGGTTGCCTTTCACATCGGTACAAGACGATTTTATTAAATAAATGTTTGAAACCTGTAAGTCAGATAGGTTATTTTGGAAATTTATGTTTACGATCTCATAGTAATAAAACAAGAGAGCATTTAAAGGCGCACACAGATTGTTGTTGGTCCATACCTATAATCCTCTTCCACTAACTCTCAGAGAAATGGTATATTTTTTGGTTTTCAAATCAAAATTCCTTATTCTTGGACTAACTTTTGGATTCCTTGCAGCCACAGAGATATACGGCACATAAAAGAAGCAGTAGCCTCATGCAGTACGTTATGCAAATGTTCTATTTACACAAAAAATAAATGCGCTGGTAAGCATTTGAAGCAGGTTTGTCATCCGCACAACTCAATCTCCCTGAAAAACAGAAGCCCTGAAAACTGGGGACATTTTGAAACTGTTTCGCAAAGCTCTGTCCCAGAAACAAACTGGAATATATTCACTATGTGTGCAGTACCTGCAAATTACAACACAACGAGAAGGTTTCTGAAATTATTATTCAGATGAAGTCTAAGAATGCTGTCATTGGTTCAGCCAATCAGAATGGTAGCACTAACTACGAATATTTGCATGCAGGGATATGGATGGGAGAGTCCATTTGGCCGTGTGGAGTGAAATTAGGGGGGCAGGTGGTCATAACCTCATTGCCCATTTGAGTCAGGCTTTAGCAGCTCTTGGTTGCTTCACCTTCATTTTGCAGTCTTGCCTTTGGCTTGGCCCCAGGCTTACAGTGAAGGCAATTAACACCAGCTTACACCCTGAGCAGGGATCATCTGCCACTGTTAATGCCATGAGCAGTGAGAGGGCAGTGATGCTTAAATATTTGATTGAGACATAGATAACTAAAACCTACATCAGAATCGAGAAGATGACAAAATACCCTTAAAATGATAAGGTTTATAATCGAAAATCTTACTACTGAGTAACAAAGGTGGTTTATTTGCTTGCTTGCAGTACGTTATCCTTTTAAAGATAATTCCAGCCAAGATTTTCTACTAATTCTGGTCAGGCCTATTGTTCAAGAAAAGGTTAAACAGTCAGCCTGTGCAGTTTTTCTGCAGTAATTTGACTTGTGCGCTCAGAGGGATCTTGTAGACATTTTTGTGTTAGTAATATTTTAGCTTGTGATGTTAAAAGTGTCAGCTAAGAGATATGACACTAGAATTTTAGTGTAACAGGCAGAATTAATTTTGTCATCTTTGTGCTCTCCTGCTCGAAAATACTAAATTGTATTGGCAGCTCCCTGCTGCACTCTGGTGCCTTCTGCGGCCACCGTGTGTTTGCTACAGTAAGATGGCTGCCTAACCTTGCCTCATGGCAGTGCTGGGCATGAGAACTAGCATCAAGCACTGCACAATTTATAGCGGTAAATTCATATATCACTAATAACTTTTAACACTGAAGAATTCAAACACCACAGGTACCAAACTATAGTATTTCATGAACTCAAGGCTGTAGCTGGTTCTTATCTTTAAAAAATTGAAGATATGTGCCGGAATGTAAGACAAATTTCAAATAAAGAAATCGCTTAACTAGTTAAGAAGCAAAGATACTTTCGAAGAACATGCATTGTTTTCTTAGAAGAGTTTCTAAAACTGTAATAAACCGTGTGCTTGTATGTAGATCAGTATGAAGTGTGCACGCTTTAACTTCATTTTCAGGAGTAGTTAGTTACAGCGTTTGTCTGACACATTTTTCTTAAGTATCGTATACCAAAAACCCAGGGTCAGCCAGAGATGTGTCTTCACTGCTCAGCAACACATATGAAGTAGCTATCACCGCATGGCCGCAGCATCCTGTAAAGGTATATCTCTGGAAGGGCGCAGACAAAACCATCATGCTTCCATCATTTTCCAGATGGTTGATGTCTAGATCAGGGCAACCAAAGCATAAGTCACTTTGCATCACATCAGGACAGACAGGAAAAGGGAAAAGCAATCAATTCTAATTTATAGGACCCAGGCTTCTGTAGTAGAAACATATCATATGCACTTTCAAACGGAAAAACAATGCGCCTTTTAATAAAGCAATACTGTGATTATTTTGTTTAAATACACAACAAAGTGTCTGGCAGAGGGAAAGAGCAATTATTTAAGGCACAATTTCAGAGCTATGCCTAATGTATGTTATGGATTTGCAATCCGATGAAATAGACGCCTCGTATTAGGACACCAATATAATTACGGTTGTTTGAGGCTGCAAAGGCTTTAATATCTACTGGAATGTCAGCTCTCTTCTACTACATCAGCTATCGTCCGAGAACCACTCACATGTCCTACAAGCGAGTGAGTATGTGTGGCAGAAACAAACAAGTGCTATTTTCCTCCAGAAACAACAATTTAAGTAATGCACTTTTGTAGTAAGGCTCAAACAGATCTTCGCAAAACCTAATATATATATATATATATATATATATATTTTTTTTTTAAAACATATTCCTGGTTAATTAACTAAAATAAAACCAGTGAGCATTCCACGGCACGAGCACACCTCCAGATAATTAATATATATGGCTTGTGCTTGCTGTGTTTTTGCACCTCATTAACCAATTGTGCCAAAAAATAGTACATAGTGCATGCAGCAGTTTTTTATGTCCAGTTTGTGCAGAATCTAATTTTGTAGTCTACTCCACCAATGAAAAGCTGCTGGGAACAGCGAATACAAATCGTAATTAAGTTCAATGAATGAACGAATGCAGAAACATGTTTTTCCATAGCCAAATCGAAACAAGCGTTTGCAGAACCAATAGATCTCGCCTATGCAAGAACTATTGGCTTTGCCAAGGTGTTCTAGCCATGTTGTACACTCAGCGTGGCTGATGTTTGGCGTGAGTGACAAAGATTGGAGTGTCGTAGAGAAGAGTGGAGTGTTGCAGAGAGAAGAGGAGTGTCGTAGAGAGAAGTGGAGAGTCTTGGAGTGGTGTGGAGTGGTGTGGTGTAGAGTGAAGTGATGTAGAGTGACAGAGTGGCACACAGTGGGGGTGGTAGAATGGAGAGGAATCAAGTAAAGGGGTGTAGAGTGTCATAAAGTAGAGTGTTGTGGAGTGTCAGAGTGGAGGGGTGTAGAGTGACGCATAGAGGAGTAAAGTGTCAGAGTGGACTTATGCGTTCTGGAGTAGAGTTCCGTAGAGTGGGGTGCCATAGAGTTGAGTGGTGTAGAGTGGGGTGGTGTACAGTGGCGTACAGTGGAGTATCGTAGGGTAGAGTGCGGTAATGTTGAGTAGATTGTCATAGAGTAGAGTACAGTAGAGTGTTGAAGAGTGTAGTGTTGTAGAGTGGCTTAGAGTGGAGTAGAGTGCCGTGTTGTAGAGTGGAGAGGCATAGAGTGGAGTAGAGTGGCATAGAGTGGAGCAGAGTGTCAGAGTGGAATACAGTGGAATAGAGTGGCAGAGTGCAGTAGAGTGGAATAGAGTGTCAGAGTGGAGTGATGTGTGGAGTGGAGTGGGGAGGTGTAGAGTGAAGTGATGTAGAGTGACAGAGTGGCACGCAGTGGGGGGTGTAGAATGGAGAGGAATCAAGTAAAGGGTCGTAGAGTGTCATAAAGTAGAGTGTTGTGGAGTGTCAGAGTGGAGGGGTGTAGAGTGACATAGCATAGAGGAGTAAAGTGTCATAGAGTGGACTAATGCATTGTGGAGTAGAGTTCCGTAGAGTGGGGTGTCATAGAGTTGAGTGGTGTAGAGTGGGGTGGTGTACAGTGGCGTACAGTGGAGTATCGTAGGGTAGAGTGAGGTAAAGTTGAGTAGATTGTCGTAGAGTGGAGTACAGTAGAGTGTTGAAGAGTGTAGTGTTGTAGAGTGGCTTAGAGTGGAGTAGAGTGCTGTGTTGTAGAGTGGAGAGGCATAGAGTGGAGTAGAGTGGCATAGAGTGGAGCAGAGTGTCAGAGTGGAGTACAGTGGAATAGAGTGGCAGAGTGCAGTCGAGTGGAATAGAGTGGCAGAGTGGATGACGTGTGGAGTGGAGAGGTGTAGAGTGGGGGCAATAGAGTGGAGGGCCATAGAGTGCAGGGGCGTAACAGAGTGGAGTAAAGTGTTATAGAGTGGAGTGCCATAGAGTGGAGTGCTGTAGAGTGGAGTAGCATAGTGTAGAGTGGAGTGGAGTAAATTGTCAGAATGGAGTGGCGTAGTGTGGAGCGACAGACTGGAGTAAAGTAGCATAGTGTGTTGCAGAGTGGAGTAAAGTGGCACAGAGTGACGTAGTGTGGAGTGGCATAGACTGGAGTAAAGTGGCATTGTGTGTTGTAGAGTGAAGTAAAGTGGCAGAGAGTGTCATAGAGTGGAGTGTCCTAGAGTGGATTGGCGTAGAGCAGAGTGGCATAGAGCGGAGTGGCGTAGAGGGGAGTGGCGTAGAGCAGAGTGGCGTAGAGCAGAGTGGCATAGAGCAGAGTGGCATAGAGCAGAGTGGCGTAGAGCAAAGTGGCATCGAGCGGAGTGGCGTAGAGTGGAGTTGAGTGGAGTTGCGTAGAGTGGAGTTGCGCAGAGTGGAGTTGCATAGAGTGGAGTGGCGTAGAGTGCAGTGGCATAGAGTGTAGTAGTGTGGCGTAGAGTGGAGAAGAGTGTTGTAAAGTGGTGTGTCGTAAAGTGGAGTGGCATAGAGTGGCATAGGGTGGAGTAGAGTGGCATAGGGTGGAGTAGAGCTGCATAGATTGGAGCAGAGTGAACTGGCATAGAGTGCCGTGAGTGGATTGTCACAGAGTGTCAGAGTGGAGTGTTGTGGCATAAATTGGAGTGACGTAGAGAGAAGGGGCGTAGAGTGGAGTAAAGGATCCCAGAGTGAAGTGTCGTAGAGTGGAGTGACGTAGAGTGGAGTGAACTAGAGTGAAGTGACGTAGAGTAGAGGGACATAGAGTGGAGTAAAGTTTCCTAGAATGGAGTAGAGTGAAGTGACATAGAGTGGAATTGAGTTTCATAGAGTGAAATGTTGCAGAGTGTTGCAATATGGAGTGACGTAGAGTGACATTAAGTGGAGTGGAGTAGAATGGTGGAGAGTGGAGGGGCGTACATTGATATAGCATAGAGTGGAGTAGAGTGGAGTGCTGTAGAGTGGAGTGCTGTATAGTGGAGTGCCTAGTCCTCTTCTAAGGGTGCTCTCTGATTCAGAGAGGTCACAAGGAAGGGGACTGGGCACATCTCAGGAAGGAGATGGGGCTGATAAGAGAACCATAAAGAGTAGGGCTGGATGCCCTGGGTTAACGTTTTGATACACAGATCACTGTTGCTGACATGCAGGTATGAACTCTAGTCACTCCCATGAGACCCCAAAAACTGTCAACTGTCACGCAGACAATCAGGCTGTGGGAGGAGTGGAAACTCTGCAAGATTTCTGCCTGTGACCAGGACTGGGGTCCAGGGCCTGCTAGTATCCCAGCTGAATGAGGGGGATACATCACCCAGGGAATCGAAGTCCAACTGCCGTGGAACTTGAAGAACCAGCGCCTGCCTGCTAGCCAAGACCAGTGTGCCATGTGAGAAAGAGGACAGTGTTGGAGGGAGCGAAGTCCAGTGGGCAATCCTGTCAAGTGGACTCCCTTTGTGAGTTGACAGCTGCTGCACTGATCGGGTAGGTGCCCGTGTGCAGTGGAAAAGTCAGCGACCCTCGTATGAGACTCTAACTACTAGAGTGGTTTACCCTGGATGTTGCATACAGTGAATGGTGAATAACCAATATTTGCTAGAGCGATGAGGGAGTGGGACACAGGGAACTGCCTTTGTCTCAATAGAGCTCCGACCTCAGGGAGACTGTGCAGTTTGTGAATGTCGTCTTTCCCTTTGTGTTAACAGTGTTAAAATAAAACACTTTTTATTTCCATAAAAATGAGCATTTGGCTAGACAGTAATTTATTTCTGCTGCTGAGTTTATTTTGAGTTGTGAGACTCTTTCCACCCCCCTGTATCTACTGCCCCCCGAGGGAGCTTTGGACTGCTCAAACCAGGCTACTACTGAAAGTCAAGTACTGAAGATGTACTTGGCCCAGTTGCTCAGAATCCGTAGTAGGCCGGGACCTGGTGCATCAGGATTAAATGGCCTCAGCCCCCACGGCTGGGCCCAGTAACTCCTGCTTGCCCAGGGGCCCTGTGAAAGGGGTCTGACAACAACCCTGTGAAAAATAAACAAATCCAGATATCACAAGGAATTGAGCACCCACATTTCTGGATTAGCGAGCGTTGGAATGGCTAAGCCTTTCTCTGGACCTGTTACCGATCTACAATTTTGCAGCCAGGAGCGTATGCTGTCCCAAATTTTTTTATTATATAGGCCAATTTAATCAAAATAACTAAGTGTAAGGGTAATCAGTGGAAAATTAAAATACAGCCACATTTCTTCGTTTGGATAGAAGTCTGGTAGTGAACAGTAGTGCAGCCTTCAGCAGGGCAAGATAAGAGGAAGGCAGGCCAGAATTAATACCTTTCTCACTATACAACCTTAAAAGACTCGAGGCTCTGATTACAGGTTTAAAATCGGAACCAGGACATTGGAAAGAACAAACAGAATCCGATATTCTAATGTGTGACAGAAAACTGAAAGGAGCCATGAGCAGAATTCTGGAGAAATTCGATGATAATAAGAAATTGCTTAGCCAAGAGAGCAATAGGGACAAATAAGGGAAAAAATGTAGGAAGTAGCAAACAATTATTCTACATGGATTGAGCTTGATCGAGTCATGAACCACCCATTACGAACGGGCTCCAAGGAAGTGAAAATCAGCAAGGGTGTTAACTTAAGATGGAGGTCCATGACGGAAGGGTACAGTTGCAAGAAGAGGCCTGTGCCACCGCAGGGGATTCATGTTTATGCAGGTGCCAGTGCTTTGTCGAATATCCAGTGGGCCACTCAACTGAATTAAGAGAACATGTTCAGACTAAAAGAAAGATGAGCATGATAGGATCCTATTATCCATGCCAGGATCCTTTTACCCATGCCAGGATCCATTTACCCATGCCAGGATCGTTTTACCATGCCAGTACAGCTCACATGAATGGCTTGGAGGATACTATGTAAAGCTATTTATTTCAGAAGCAGTGGTGAGATGGAGCATCATAATTAAACATGTAATCCAACACTCTACGATGTAGATGACCTCATCAGCTACCTGGGCGGTGACTGACTTAGTTCTACACAGAGAAATGAAACTAGATTGATACGTTGCAAAAGATTGAATAGAATAGAGAGGCACTGATAAGGGTCATACTGCCACATGCATCAACATAAGGAATTGCGATTCCTAAATAGCGATTTTTAAGGAATCGCTATTTAGGAATCGCAATTCCTTATGCATGTAGGAATCGCAAAATAAATTGCGATTCCTAAACATTACCTAATAGCAAGTTGCAGATTGCGAATCGCTATTGGGTAATGTCACTCTGGGCCTATAGGCTCATAGGAATGAATGGGAATGCATTCGCAAATTGCGATTACCAAATTGGAGATCGCAAATTGCGAATGCAATTCCAAGGGTGCCAGGGGGCCTAAGGCCCCCCTGATGCACCCCCCCTAAAAAGGTAAGTGTGCACATGTGGCGCACACACATGCCCTAAGGGCATGTGTGTGTTTGCCACATGTCACTTTGAAAAATGCACTTTTGTGCATTTTTCAAAGAATGCGCAAATTACCATCAACTTGAGGTTGATGGTAATTAGCCTTTCCTAAATGCACAGTTTGCATTTAGGAAAGGCTTGATGCATCGTATTAAGGGAATCGCAAATTGCGATTCCCAAAATGCATTCGCAATGTAGGTAATCGCAAAAAATTGCGATTACCTATGTTGCGAATGGAAAGCCTTTGATGCATCAGAAAAGGCCTTTTTGCCCTCGCAAACGGGCCCATTTTGCTAATCGTCCCGTTTGCGAGAGCAAAAATGCTTGATGCATGTGGCCCATAGTCTCCCAGCATGTTCTCCCCTGTCCTCCAGCCCATATCAATCTAGTAAAGTCAGGTTGCATAGTTTCAAATAAGATCCGTGACAACGGCATTGGAATATTCATGGATAGAAATATGAGCGTAGGCTTTACAACCATTTTAAAATTGCTAGTCTACACAATGTTATCCATTAATCAATCTGTGTTCTCCGCAGAGGGTCATTGTTATCTCTAATTACAATTTCCTACCTCTGTGTATCTTTTTTTTTTAACACAAACTTTATTGAGTACTGAGGATGTCTCAAACATAGTCATCAAATATACATTTTGTTTACTTTTTTCTATGAAAAGATGTTAACAGTCATGTACGTTGTGCATCATTTTCATTATACAGCTCTATTATTAACCTAATACCGGTTGTGCAAGCAGTACAGTGTCAGGGATATGGTCGCAATATAAGTAAATAATCTGTAACAATGTGTTTAGAGTCATAGTTATCAGTTACCCTTACCCCCCTCCCAACTAACACCGACCCCAAACAAAAAACTAAGTCTAAACAAAGAAAACTGTTGCCGCTACGGTGACATTACACCTTACCAGATGTTTCATATCGGGTGGTAGTCATGTCCGAGATCACAGGGGGAAGAGAAAGGGAAGGCATGGGGAAGGGGGGGAGGGAGGAAGCGGAAGGGGAACGGGAAAAATTGGGGGGAGGGGCAAAAATCGGGACATCCCCTAGAAATCTTAGTCAATTCACAGGTAGTAATCAAGTGTCCTCGTCACATTCTATACTTGTAGCCTGTGAGTCCTCCGACTCACCCCCTGTGCCCGCTTTAAAAAGTTCTATCAGGTGTGCCCAGTCCAGGGATATTGGTTGTTTCCTTAGTCCCCTATATTCTTCACGTTGTAGCGCTTCCCTCTCTGCCACCGCCCACCTGATAACTTCCTCCCTCCATTTGCCTTCACGAGGCGCTACGCGGGATTTCCAGCGTTGTGCAATCAATCTTTTGGCAAGCATCAGGGCTAATCCTGCAAATCGGCGTAGTAATTTCGCCTTCTTAGGGAGTGGGAAAAGTCCTAGGAGACAGGCATCTATCGTGTCCCAAGGTGTGCGTTCTGTCAGTGACATTAGACTCTGAGTAACCTCTGACCAAAACCCATACCTCTGTGTATCTTAACACCCAAATATCATACTGAGTCATCTCTCCAGAGTAGTGTGTAATCTATACTAAACTCCTTGGTGGTCAGCATCAGCAGGCAAGCCTCCTACCGGCTCCAGTTATCCGCTATCTATAGCACCCACATTTTATAATCTCACTGAGCATCACTTTAAGCAATGAAAGGATTATATCCTTCCTTGTGGAAGGTGGTAAGCAAAGTATTTGCAACGTCTCATTATGGACTTTCGGCAAATGCAGCCTGAGCAGATCTTTAAAAGCTTTATAAAACTCTACCGTGAGGCCGTCAGAGCCCAGAGCCTTTCCACTGGCCAAGCTATTAATCGCTTTAGAGATCTCATCTATTGACAAGGGTTCATTGAGCAGTAAACTGTCCTCAGGTTCTAGCCAGGCTATGACAATGTCATCCAGATATTCATATATATGAGACTCAGAAAAGTGCATCTAAGTAGTGTACAAGTCTGTATCATATTTAGCATACACATCCAGAATCTCAGGGGAGGGCTCTCTAGCCAGTCACAGTGTAGTGTCCCTGTCATGATAGTTGGGTAAGTGTGCAAATATCATGCATGCTTAGTACTGGTATCGCCATCATTGAGCAGTAGGTTTGCACAGCCACAAACATGGCAGTAAAAGTGTTGCTGCTCAATAGTTCAAACACCATATTTTCCACAAACAGTACATATTTGTCCATGTATGTTGACTCTGCCAGACCCACAACTCTAATGTTGTTACAGTAGGAGTGCGCCACTAAATCTTCATTCTTTGCTGTCACTGCTGCTAGCATCCTCTCCATTGAAAGCCGTTTGCCCACATTTGCAGATCCATCATCCTCCTGGTCAGAGATCCATCATTCTGCGCCATCCAGGCGTACAGTATGCCTATCCAAGTGATTCGTTAGGTGATCCAGTCTGTTTGTCATCATATCCAGCTTTCCATCTATTGCTTATATGCTTGCCTTCAAGCCAGGAACCAGTAGCTTGGCTTCCCTATCTGCTAGCCATACTGCCATGGACTCCGGATCTGGCTTGCATGATCAGTCCCTAGTGCTTCTGCACTGGTCAAAACTCAGCATGCCCTGTTTTTGATTCATTTTACCCATTTTGGTCTGCCTGTTGTGGCCCACTTGTATCCGCATCATCACTATAGCCACTGCAGCATGTTATCACTTCAATGTCACCATAGAAAACTTAGCAATCACTACCCACCGATAGACTAGCACCGTTAATATAAATGCTACCAGTGGGCCTGCAGTATTGGTTGTGACACCCACACAAATAGCCTTTCAAACCTGTCTCAGGCCTGCCATTGCAGGGCCTGTGTGTGCAGTTTACTGCCACTTCGACTTGGCATTTAAAAACACTTGCCAAGCCATAATCTCTCCTTTTATTACACATACGTCACCTTTAGGGTAGGCCCTAGGTAGCCCTATGGGCAGGGTGCTGTGTAACTAAAAGGTAGGACATGTACTTTTAAGTTTTACATGTCCTGGTAGTGACAACCAGCTAAATTTGTTTTTCACTACTGTGAGGCCTACTCCTCTTATAGGCTAGCATTGGGAATTCCATAAACCACTCTTAAGCTGTAATTCCTGATTAGAAAGGAGTAGCTGCATCATGTTTCATATCTTTGGAATGGTAATGATAAATCCTCGTTAATGGTAAAGTTGGATTTAACATTACTATTTTAGAAATGCCACTTTTAGAAAGTGGACATTTCTCTTCTAGTAACTTTGCTCTGTGTGCCTTCAACCTGTCTCCAATACACGTCTGGGCTGGGTGACAGCTACACTTTGTGTATTCCCTATAAACAGCCACAAACACAGGAAGGTCGGGTGTGAAAGAGGACTCATCTGCATTCATCTGCCTTCTGATAGCCTTCCTGGGCAGGAAGGGGGAGAGGGAGCGGACACTTACATCTGAATAGGCTGTGATGTCCCCACACAGGCGACTAATTAGCCTCAACTTATAGCCTCACAGACAGTGCTGGGATGAAAGGGGACCTGTGCACTTCAAGGAGCTGCTTTGAAGATACCCCCCACTTCAATGGCACATTTGGGTATAAGTACTGGGGCTCTGACCCTACCAAATCAGTACACTACGGGACCTCTGAAGAACTCTGCCAGGAGTAAGGACTGCTGTGATGGAAGGATAGACACTCTACTTGACAGAATGTTCTAAGAAACTGCTTCACTCTTGTGCTGAGCTGTCCCGGCTGCCTGCTGATCTCTGCCCTGCTGAGGACAAGGACCGGACCCATCTCAATTGAACTCAGAGTGACTCCAAGGGCTTGCTGGCTTGCCTCCTGTTCTCTGAAGTCTCAGGGTCATAAAATACTTCTTTCAATTCTGCTGGTGCTGCTAGACTCTGCCATCTGTGAGTCCTACCCTTGCCTGAGGTACACCCTCCAGTCCTGGGCCTCAGAAGTGGGTTCTTGCAGCTTTTCTTACATCAACGTCGACACAGCTTTGACTTTGCACCGAACAGAACCAGTGCATCACCTTAAACGCCGAAGCAGCGATCGCTCGATGATAGCAATTCTACGGCCACTACAGCTCGACGACGACAGACAGTACAGTTCAGAGACGACACAGTGCTTGCAGTGTACAGGGGTTTGTTAACGAAGCATCTATCGATGGTGCAGATTAGCCCCAATGCTTGCCTCCATCCATGGCATCGACGAGGACTCTGCACCTCCTCAACGTCGATGCTTTGCTCCATCCAAGGTACTTTGTCAGCAGGACCTGTCTCAGTGCTGTAGCCAACCTGCCCTCCATCGGGGTCAGCCCGAACTTTGGATTTACCCCTGTCTAGTGCAGCCTCAAGTAACCTTTTAGCGTTATAGACCTCTAAGCACTATTTTTGGTTTATTCTTTAAAAACTCATGACGCAGGTTCTACTTATTGGATTTTCATCGTTTTGGTCTTGATTTTTTCATAAAATTATCCTCTGTTTTTTAAACCTGTCTGGAGTCTTTCTGTGGTGTTTTCATTGTGTTACTGTGTGTGTGTGTGTGTGTGTTGCACAAATACTGTATTCATTGCCTCTTTAGATAAGCCTGACTGCTCTGTGCCCTACTACCAGAGGGTGAGCACATGTTGTCTTTTAGTGGGTATCTAGCTTACTCTGACTAGAGTGGTGGTTCCTGCTTGGACAGGGTGCATACCTCTGCCAACCAGAAACCCCATTTCTAACAAGTCCACTGATGAACTCTCTCAACTCACATTGACTCTGAGGTATCCTAATAAATTCCTTACCCTGAAAGCTAACAGAGAGAAGTTCTACTCTGAGTTATAAAATAATGTACCCCATCATGGTTGTGGTGCGAAGTGGTGGTGGTTGTGACTTATTTAAGCAGTTCTGATGCCCTTTGAAGCAATGATGATACGGGTAACTGACAAGCATAGACTGGGTGAGTATAGCACTAAATAGGATATTTGTAAGAACAATAATACAGTGACCTTAGGCAAAAATTAGTAGGAAGTACATAATAACTTATGAGTCACAATATTGGCTGCCATCTTCCAGTTAGGATGCAACCGGTACATTTTCTTGCTGACTCTTCACAGATCCCTGGTCTTGGACCCCTAAACCTTAGGTTCTGGAAGGTGCCAGCACATTGCTTCCACCACAAGCAGTCCACTGGTTAAATGCCGCATGAGTGCCACTTCAAAATTCAGCATTGTACATGAATCTTGTGAAAGCCAATCTGAAACTAATTTCCAATGTTTAGACAGTGCTCTTGTCGAGACTGATTAAATGGTATGTTCATTTGCAGAGAATTGCATTTAAAAAGAAATCTTTATGCATAATACATGAGGACAGTAAAGATAAAAATAAATATTAAAAAGCAGTTGCATAAAAGATGGCAAGAATGTAGGACATGAAGCAAATTACAGTGCAAGCTGAATTACAGAGCAAGTTGAATAAAGCAGACAATAATGAGAATAAAAAGGCTATCAGAAAGCAATGCCAAAATATACACTCACGCTAAAAATAAAAGAACCACTATGCGTAGTTCAGATACTTTTTTTAGTTTGTCCAAAAAAGGGGAGACAAGCGTGGAATAAAACACAGCTACATAAGTTACACCCAGAAGGACAGAGATGCATAGAGGACGAGGGGAACAGCAGAATATGGGGTAGCAAGTGAAAAATATTGGCATACTTTCAAGACCACTCGAATTCTCAACATAAACACTTAAATCCATTCATGCATAACATTTTCAAATGAATTTTATACTTGTTAAGAAAAGATTATTCTATATCTTCTTAATGAATTGACGGGTTGGAGACAGCAGACACAGGCTCCCAGTCTATCTGGGAGTGCAAACTCACAGCACTCAGGCCAATCCTGCCGCTGCTTTCATGCTGCCACCAGCAGTATGAGAGCAGCATCAGGATTGGCTGCAGTGGAGTCTGGGAGCCTGTGCCTGCGAGGAGAGGAGCAGAAGAGCACAACGTTTATTTTGTCGTCCCCGCCCTGACCCCTTCCCCTCCAACCCGCCACTCTTGGTCAACACCAGCCTCTACTGGAAGCTGAAGGTCTGGAGGAAGGACCTGAATTATATTAAGCTTGTCAAAGATGTAATGTTGGTTCGGTCGGGTACAGAATTGTTTTCTTACTTACTGAATAAAAAACATTAGCAAAGTATTTATTCAGTAAGTAAGAAAGCAATTCTGTACCCGACAGAACCAACATTACTTCATATCTTCACACCCAGGTTCTGAGGGGCACTGGGTTACCCCATTATACTAGATGTTGTCAAAGATGTAGTTCAGGAACTGAGGGACATTCCTGTGAGGGCGAACGTCTGGACAAAAGCATCTCATAGGGTTGTGACTAACTCATCTGCTGAGAATCATAACAGGCATGCAGTACTCGTGAAACATTCTTTTTGATATATTAGTAGCAACCTCAAGTCTAGCAGACAAAGCTACATCAGATTACACATTGCATTGATGGGCCTGGGACATCTCAGCTAAAACTGCTTTGCAAGTTCCAGGGAATCTTATGAGTTCCATACCACCTGGCGAGTGTATACTATTTGGAGGCACATAAAGGAGAGAGAGTACTGAGCATCAATATGACAGTGTGGGTTCTGTACACAAAGTTGTTGAGCAAAATTGAAGGAAAATGCCCACTCAAGCACAAGCAATATGCACCTTAGATGTTCTTCCTTTTTTTTTGGAATTTTTCTTTATTGGTTTACAAAATAACAGGTCAGACTCAACAGTCCAGTCTAATAAATCTGGGTATACCTTAGGCTAGTACAAAAGTTCAAAGAATGTCTTATCACAATGTTATAGAACAAAACAAAACTTTACTATTTTAGGGTGGTGTTAAGTTAATCCAAGTCGATTAATACTGCATCATCCCCGTCCCCTTCCCCTGTCTGGTCACCCACCTGCCAGTGATCCAATTCCCCAGTTTCCAAGGGCCTTCCTCTACCCCATTAAAGACACCCTTCAAGTACCCAGTTTGTGTGACCAGGGCCAACATTGTCATGCAGTCCAAGTGTTTCATTGTCCCACAATACCTGGCCAGTCTGTCCCTCCCAATGTGTTGACCTCCCCTTTGATGCTCTTTCAATAAATTATTTTTGCTTTATGGCTAGAAAAAAAGGGCAATGGCATCTAAAATGTAGAGCTCATTCACACCTAAAGCCAACATTAAAACAGTTTTTCAATAAATCATTTTGTTTAAAGTTACCGTATTAGGTGGTCCAAATGAAGAGGAGACAGGGTACAAAAAAACTGCACTGCCAGAGTAAATAGATCTGGCTTTGATTTGCCAGGGCATGTAAACAGAGGCCCTCACAAATGATGTTCACATGTGTTGTAAACACAAATGCTTTTATCACATAAGCCTACCTTTTTGCCTTTGCCAGCACTGGAAACAGATAGTAAACAAGCATTGGCAAAGCCAATAGGTCTCGGCAATGCAAGAGTTATTTGCATTGTCAATGTCCATTTCTTTTAGCCATGTTGTATAGCAGCACAGCTGCTGTTCAGCATGATTGAAAGTCATTGAAAAAAGTTTACTTCAGGGGACCACAGGAAGGGCACACCCTGAGGGTCTGGTGACTGGTCATGCTATATGCTCTCTTTGCTGGAGCAGAATGGTCTCCATCCAAGGGGAGAGGTGTGGCGCAGCGGCTAGGGCAGCTGACTCCGGAGCACGAGGCCTACGGTTCGATCCCGGCGGCAGCTCAGCCCAGCACCATGTGACTCAGGGCAATAGCTCGCTTAATCTTCCCGACGGCCCCCAGCGCCTTGAGACCCTTAGGGGTGATTTGTTCGCGCTTTACAAATACCTGGTTATCTGCCCACAGGAGATGATTCTCCTTCCAGTTCCTAATACTGCACACTTATATAAAGAAAGATATCCACTCCAGTCGTGGGTTAGCCTAATTTCCAAGAACTCACTGACCTATGGCTCTACTGACTTGGAAAGCCATTTGAGGGGACAGAACACCTGGCAATACAGAGACCATCAGCCATTTCAAAACAGCAGTGCACTAAATCAGAAGTTAAAGCAAACCATCGTAGAACATAAAATGTCATGCTTCCCATGCAATATTTATCATGTTTCATGCATCTCCAGCAGCGTCTTCCTGTCTGTATCTAAGACATGTATACCGAAATTCCAAGCACCCAGCCAGGAAGATGCATGATGACATGCATCAGCAAAAACTCCCAAGTGGCTGATGTGTTCATACTGCGCCATTTTGTGAACAAGTGCAGTTGTAATGAGGACATAGCAAAGCCACCAACTTACCACCAGTTGCAAAAAATCTACCTCGTTAAGGAGTTTTTTTCCCAAACAGAATCAGGAGTTGGAGGGGTGCTTTTTTGCCTCATAGAACTATTAGGACTGGCAGTGAATCTGGAATGTAGTGAAAAACTTTGATGTAAGAAAATATAACTAGAAAAGCATTGTGCATGATGGCAAATATTCTCGGAAACCAGTTCTCTTTTAAGGCCAACCATGAATATAATTTTGTAAACCTGCTTGCAAGAAGTTAGGGGAAGCAACAAATGTTTCAAAGTCCTTGGCAAAATATTAGTAGGCACTAGCAACTATAATTTTATTGAAATAAGCTAGGTGATTCTTAATGACACACAAAGCAAGCAGCGATGAGGGAGGGCGTGGGGGGGACGGGTCAAGCAGTGAAGCAGGATGGGTTTGGGGGATGGGCAAGCAACACCAGGATACTAATTTTAAAAAAAACTCTCACTTTGAAGTCAGAGAAGGAAAAGTAAACAGGTGCCCTCGGAAAACAGCGTCTGACATTTGACCATCAGTCTTTGAATGCACAGCCAAAGTGATGAGATAAGAACAAGATTTACTTATTTGCCACTTGATTGGCTGGTGGTTACATATATTTGAGCTTGAAACATACATCCATTTGATAGAATATTTTATTGCTTTATATGCAGGGCTGAACCTTGAACTCTTTCATGTGCTGGTTCTACTGCTGTAGCGCACATAGGCATCGTCTTTACCAGTTTTGATGACAGCTGACCTGTAACCTCAGCCTGTCTTCAGGAATCCTGCTGCCAACTATTTACAGAAGGTCTCCTGGAAGGCAGGCATGGCTCGGACTGCTATTCTGGATTTGTCCAAACAGTTGTGGTGCAGCTGCCTTCCAATGTTCTCCTTCGGATATGCAGTGCCAGCCACAGACAACAGGCTTTCGTACCCTGCCCCCAAGGGGTGTGGTGACATTTTCGGTAATAGCAGTCGCCACATGAGAGGCCAAGAAATTGCAATACATGAAAGACTGCAAATGCTTAGCGAATTTTAGAATAAAACATCTGTAGGCGCTAAAGCAAACTGACCGCACATTTTCCGTAACTCAAAGCAATTTAGTTTGCAACGTATTAGTTATAAGCCATGTCCAACATGAATTACATAAAGCCAGACATCAGCAGGCCCTTCAATTCCTAAGACTCTAATGTGTTACAATTCACTAACTCGGATTCAAACCTTCAATTTCCCTAAAATGCAATGAAGTTGAATGGCAACCCTACTATAATCAATGGCTTGTAAAAAGAGAAGGGCATGTATGGCATATCCTTTGTGACAGAAAGCAGGACTGGAGCAGGCTCAGCAGCATTCTGTACTGAAACAGAATGAAAACATACCCCTGCCTAAGAGATCTCAAACAATGAAGCAATTGTTTCGACAAGCGCAGTCATTTACTATAAAGATAAAGAAATGGGCAGAGTGATTCATCGCTTGTATTCCTGGCTTTTCACGCCTTCTCCCTACTGCCTCCTTAGACACTGCCATCTTCTGAGATACAGTGCCATGAGGTGTGCCACAGACATGTATCAGGCTGGTGAGGAGGAGCGTAACAGAAACCAATCATTAAAACGCAGAGCAATTTACAAACACATAATTGCTAATATTCCTCAGGTGCACTTTAAATGCACATTAATTTGACAAATTCCTCTCACTTTGAAGTCAGAGAAAGAAGGTCAACAAGCGTCCTTGGAAAACTGCGTCTGACATTTGACCTCAGTCTTTGAATGCACAGCAAATGCGATGAATAATAACAAGATTTACAGGCCTGTTTACAGAAATGGAGCTCAGAGCAAGTGAAAACAGGAGTGCTTGTGTGACGTGCTCTTCAAGAAAGAAAATAGTTCCTAAAAAAGTTGCTAAAATGGGAGCAGTGGATGGATAGTAGTAATTGGTCCATGCTCTTGGGGAGGGCTAAACACAGGAAGATGCATGATGCATGCATGTCATGGACAAATGGAGAGAGAGAATAGGAGATCGATGATGGAGCCAGCAAATGGGAAACCTATGGGTGGACTGAAGCCCTCAAAGTGTATACAACATGTCTCTTAGAGACCGTGCATGCGCTGTCTAGCCGAGACCTAAAAAGGATTACTTACTGTATAGAAAATACAACAGAGATAAAGAATTGAACGTGACAAAAAGAATCATAATTGAGTGTACTTTTTACATGTAACGTTAGTCCTTCAAGCATCAAGAGGGAAGGTAAACAGACAAAAGGATTGCTCTGACATACAGGGAGCTGCATGTTTAGCAGCTCCCTGCCTGTGAGAGCAATATCGGCTCCCACAGGTGGTGGGGAGCCGGCTGGGACCGTGGGGGCCTTGAGGCTCCCCCTGTGGCCCTTGTGGGAAAAGACAAAAAAAGAGGCAAAATAAAGGTCAGAAACGAGCAGAAAGAGATAGAATAAAGGTCAGAAACAAGCAGAAAGAGGAAGAATAAAGGTAAGATATGAGCACAAAGAGGCACAATAAAGGTCAGCAACGAGCAGAAAGAGGTAAAATAAAGGTGAATGAGCAGAAAGAGGCGTAATATAGGTGAAAAACGAGCAGAAAGAGTCAGAATAAAGGTCACCAATGAGCAGAAAGAGTCAAAATAAAGGTGAGAAACAAGCACACAGAGGAAAAACAAAGGTCAGAAACGAGCAGAAAGAGGCAAAATAAAGGCCAGAAATGAGCAGAAAGAGGCAGACAAAAGGTGAGAAACAAGCAGAAAGAGGCAAAATAAAGGTGAGAAACGAGCAGAAATAGTCCGAATAAAGGTCAGCAATGAGCAGAGATAGGTGAGAAACAAGCAGATAGAGCCAAAGTAAAGGTGAGAAATGAGCAGAAAGAGTCAGACTAAAGGTCAGCAATGAGCAGAAAGAGTCAAAATAAAGGGAAGAAACAAGCACACAGAGCAAAAACTAAGGTCAGAAATGAGCAGAAAGAGGCAAAATAAAGGTAAAAAATGAGCAGAAAGAGGCAGAATAATGGTCAGCAATGAGCGGATAGAGGTGAGAAACAAGCAGAAAGAGGCAAAATAAAGGTGAGAAACGAGCAGAAAGAGTCAGAATAAAGGTCAGCAATGAGCAGAGAGAGGCATGATAAATGTGAGAAACGAGCAGAAAGAGGCAGAATAAATGTCAGAAATGAGCTGCAAGAAGCTGAATAAAGGTCAGAAACGATCAGAAAGAGGCAAAATACAGGTCATAAATGAGCAGAAAAAAGGCAGAAAACTAAAGGTGGGTGGTAAACTCTGCTCTGCCGATGGAGTTTTGCCACTCAGCATTCTGCTTGGAAGGCGGAGTTTGGCAAAAACTCCGCCAACCACCGGTGGAACGGAGTTAACTGGCATGCTCACTGCTAGACTTAATCCCCCAACCAGCATTGCGCCAGGAGGCCCCTTAGCAGAGTGGTTGAGAAAGGGGGTGGGCCTCCGAAGAGGTCTCAAGAATCCCGCTGTGAGGACTTACTTGTGGCAACAATAGGGGTTCTTGGCCCCCCAATGACCCTCAGCAGCCAAGGGGACTTCATCCCCCAACCGGTAGTGCGCCAGGAGGCCCTTTGGAGAGTGGTTGAGAAAGGGGGTGAGGCCTCCGAAGAGGTCTCAAGAATCCCGCTCTGAGGACTTACTTGTGGCAACAATAGGGGTTCTTGGCCCACCAACACACCTAAGCAGCCAAGGGGATATCATCCCTTAACCAGTAGTGTACCAGGAGGCCCCTTTGTAGAGTGGTTGAGAAAAGGGGGGGGGACTCCAACAAGGTCTCAGTAATCCCGCTGTGGGAGACTTATTTGTGGCAACAATAGGGGTTCTTGGCCCCCAACAACCATCAGCAGCCAAGGGAACTTCATCCCCCCACCAGTAATGCGCCATGAGGCCCCTTTGCAGAGTGGTTGAGAAAGAGGGTGGGGCCTCCAATGAGGTCTCAGTAATCCCGCTCTGGGGGACTTACTTGTGACAACAATAGGGGTTCTTGGCCCCCAATGACCCTCAGCAGCATTCTGTTTAAAGTCTGCCAGAATCCCCCCACTACTGTGGAGGACAGCATCTTACCAAGGCACATTTGCTACAGGGGGCTGAGTAAGATTTCTGCTCCCGACTTGGAGGAGGCTTTGGCCTCTGCTGGAGCTGGGAGACACAGTCCCTTCCCCCTTACGGCAGAGGGCTTTCACAATTGGCTTACTCAAGCCTTAGATATTGTCGCCCCTTTTAAAGAACACACCTTTAAGAGAGTCAAACCCACATCACCTTGGTTTTCGAATGAACTTAGATCACTTAGAAGGGAATGTCGCAGGCAGGAATGTAGATGGCGGCTAGACCCTTGTATTAGGGAGAAAGCCAAGCAGAAAGTTCTGCTTCAGAAATATAAGCGAGCCATCTTTCAAGCCAAAGCTCACTTCCTTACTAATAAGATACTTGCTGCAGACAATTCCTCTAGCATGCTCTTCAAGGTGATTAAGGAGATCTCCGAACCTTCGGGGACGTGGGCGTTGTCCCCCTCTCAAGATCTCTCTGATAGAATAGCTTACTACTTCAAGGACAAGGTCCTTAAAATCTTCAGGGAGCTCAACCATATGCAAACTGCAGAATTAGAGGGCGTGGAGGTCATGCAGGACCAAGGGGGGGGGGTTCCCCTCCTACTCTGGCAGCATTTCCCCAGATTACTGTGGAACAAACCTCGGGTTTTCTTATGGGCCTCAAGTCCAGTTCCCCCTCTGACCCTTGCACGCCCCTCACTCTCAAGATGGTTTCCAACTCGATTGCTGACTTTCTTTGCAAAGTCTTTAACATTATCCTCTGCTCCGGCTGCTATCCGGACGCTTGGAAAGAGGCAATCGTTACACCTCTGCTTAAGAAGCCCAATGCGGACCCCTCTGAACTAAAAAATCTTCGCCCTATCTCCCTTCTTCCGGTCCCCGCTAAAATCCTAGAGAAGTTCATCAACATTGAGTTGATGAATTACTTGGACTCTAATGAGCTCTTGGATCAGTCACAAAACGGTTTCCGCGCCAACTACAGCACCGAATCCGCCCTTATTGCGGCCACTGATTACATCCGCATGCAGGTCGATCAGGGTGGGTCGTAGTGCTGATTATGCTTGATCTGTCGGCGGCTTTTGACACCGTCTCTCCCACTAGAATGGTTCAACGTCGGAGAGAGGTGGGAATCTCAGGTAAGGCCCTGCAGGTCCTCCACTCCTTCCTGACAAATAGAACTAATGTTGTTAGTTGCGGGGGTTTCAGATCCAAGGCTTTTAGCCTACCCTGTGGGGTTCCCCAGGGCTCATCCCTGAGCCCCACTCTCTTTAATGTGTACGTGGCCCCGCTGGCCAAGCTGGTCAGATCCCTTGGGTTTCAGGTGATCTCCTACGCTGACAACACGCAAATCATTGTCTCCATCTCTCATGATTTGCAGTTGGTCGCCGGGAAATTTAACCAGTGCATGGCTATTATTATCAGATGGATGCAAAATAACTCCCTTAGGATCAATGCAGAAAAAACTGAGGTCCTAGTTTTGGTCCCCAGACCTCAATCTGGTCAAATGCCTGGTGGCTGGGAGCTTGTGGCCCCCTCCCCGTTCCCACCAAGACAATTAAAAACTTGGGGGTTACTTTTGACGCGGGCCTGACTTTTGAGGCTCAGGTCAGTCGCACTGTCAGTACTTGCTCCTACAAGACTCTCAGAAAGGTGCTCCTGTATACTCCATCAGCACTCCACTGGCCCACAGTCATTGCACTGGTTACCTCCAGGCTTGACTACTGTAATGCCTTGTATCTGAATACTAGTACGGCCTCCCTGAACAGGCTTCAGGATATACAGAACGCGGCCGCTAGGCTGATCCTTAATATCCCGAAAAGGCATTTAGCAAAGGAGGGGCTTCGCACCCTGCACTGGCTCCCTATTAGGAATCGAATCTCTTTCAAAACCCTGTGCACGGTTCACAAGGCCCTGCACAATATAGGTTCGCACCAGCTGAAAACCATGTTTAAATGGTACACACCTTGGAGGACTTTGAGATCCTCATCCCAGAGAAAACTGATCATCCCGAGAGTTTGCAAAGCCAGATGGGGCGGCCGCGGCTAAACTTTGGAATACTCTACCCTCCTCGATCTCCCAGGTGGAATCCCTTCCGGTGTTCAAAAAACTACTGAAGACCTGGCTTTTCTCAGTTTAGTCAGCAGCCTCTCTTTCTCCTCTCCTCTTCCCGTCCGCTCAGCGCCTTGGCACCCTGGGGTTTTAGTGCGCTTTATAAATCCCTATCCTATCCTATCCTAGGAGACTTTATTTGGGGTGGGCAAGCGATACTCCTCCCGCTCACGGAACTCTGTGGAATTTAGTGGTGTTTTTCAGTAACTGCTGAATTCCACAGAGTAAATCTCTGCGAACTTCGCCCAGGCCTACAGAAAACAAGTAGAACCCACTCATGCACCCACTCACAGATGAACTCAGACACATACATTCAGACACAGTCAGGCACTCATACACCCACTTACAGAAACACTCATACTCTCTCTCACCCACTCACAGACCCTTTCAGAGACTTACACACCCACTCAGACATTCTTACACCCCCTTACAACCCCACTCATACTCTCTTACACCCACTTACAAACCTACTCAGGCACTTATACACACACTGAGACACTCATGCACTCACTCAAACACTCAGTGTTATAGTTTAGTGGTTACAGTTAGGAAATAAAATTTTTAAAAACCTTTCAAATTCACTTAAAAAACCAAAGGTTACAGGGATGTTATAGTTAGGAAATAGAATTTGAAAAAACCATAGAAATTCACAGAAAAAACAAAGGTTTCAGGTACGTAATAGTTAGGAGTGAGAGAGGTGATGATTTTGGGGTCCTCCCTAACCTAGGGAGAGAACCAAGCAGATGCCTTGAACACATCATGTTGAACGATTCGGTGGTGGTCCCATCCTCCTAGGACCACCCCAAGCACAGTTATGGACAAAAATACAATCCCAACCAAAGGCCCTGCAAAGCATTATGGGACGAGATTCTAGAGTGCAGTGAATATTATAGTATCCAATATCAAAACATTCCTCAAGCGGCAGGCTCTCCCGGCTCAGCTGAGAGCTAATACTATAATATTCACTGCACGCTAGAAACTCGCCCCATAATGCTTTGCTGAGCCTTTGGTTGGCATTATATTTTTGCCCACAACTTTGCTTGGGGTGGTCCTAGGAGGATGGGACCACCACCGAATCGTTCAGCATGATATGCTCTTTGTGTTCCAGGCATATGCTTGGTCCTCCCCCTAGGTTAGGGGGGACCCCAAAATCATCACCTCTCTCATTGCCTGATATTTTTCAAAGCTCACTCTTGTGAATTGGTTATATGCTTTTCAGCATGTAAAGGTAAAGTTGTTTTATCAAAGGGTTGTGGGTGCAGTAGCTAACTTGGCTACGTGGCGGAGTCGGAGTTTTTTCATGAATTCTGTGTTTTCAATGTAATGCGTAACTAGCAAATCTCCACAACCTCCGCTAGCGGAGCGGAGTTTATTGCCCACAGTTAATTTTGGGGCCTGGCCATGTCCCTTGAGTGTCCCCCAGGGTACCCAGTGTGCATGCAGCATGGGGACTGCAGGGGAGTCTAAAGGCCCTCGTGATCCCAGCCGGCTCCCTGCCTCCAACGAGAGCCGGCATTGCGCTCACAGACAGGGAGCTTCTAAACATGCAGCTCCCTGTCTGTAAGAGCAATGGTTTTGTCTGTTTCCCTACCCGCCTGACAGGGGGCAGGAAAACAGACACAAACTCCACACCCAACAAGCTGGAGCGGTGTCACAGCTCTCGCTTGCTGGGAGCAGAGTTTGTGTTTGCTCTAACTTGGCAGGAGCTGTCAAAGCTCCTGCAAAGTCAGAGTTAACAGCTATATCCTGGACGTGGGCACACTGGGACATAGCAGGAGCCGGCCCTGGGCGTGGTGGTCCCCAGGGCCATATATGGTTCCTGGAGGGAGATTGCGCAGCTGCTCTTCTTTATTGTTCATGGGCTGGCCCGGGGAGGTGGTGGTCCCCGGGGTCATATATGGTCTGAGAGGGGGGCCGGGCAGCCCTCTTTCCACTTTACAAATTATATTTTTAACCCAGGTAGGTGGTGGTCCCCGGAGCCCGGGAAGGTGGTGGTCCCTGGGGGACGGGTGTCCACGAACCCCACTGAATTATTTCTTTTTTGCCCTTTGGAGGTGGTTGTCCCCGGGGCCCAGGGGGGGTCCACCCAGCCCACCACACAATTTTTTATTTTTAAGCCCCAAGGAGGTGGTGGTCCTCGGGGCCTGGGGGGGTGCAAGGCTCCTCATCATAGAAGCATAAGCCGGAGTGAGGTGGTGGTCCCCGGGGCTTAAAGATGCCCATGGATGGAGGCCACATGCGCACCCTACTTTAATTTAATAAAGAAGACTACCTCAAGGACCTGGTCCACCTGTGGGCTTTTTTTTTTTTTTTAAATGAGCGCGGGAGACCACGCGTATTTTTTTTTCAATTTTGCCTTGAATTTGCAGATCCACCCACGATGTTGGGGCAAAATTAAAAAAAACTTTTTTTAACCCCCAGCAGGGTCCCTATGGGATCCCATCACCACATCTAGGGGTCAGGGTATTCCTACCTTGCTCCCTTTTCTATATTTCTAACATTGTTTGTGGGTCTCAGCTGAAGCCAAGACCCAAGATGGCTGCCAACACTTCCTCGTTGAAGTGTTGGCAGCCAATCAGACTACAGCATGGGAACTGTCGGATCTGCAGAGGATCTGCACCCCTGGATATACACATTTGGATTTTGGTTAATATCTCTAAAACTACTGAACAGATTTCCATCAAATCACAAAAAGGCACGTTTCTGGACCAAGATCTACCTTTCTGCCAAATTTGGTGTAATTCCGTTCAGTTGTTCGGTCTATAATCATGTTAAAAAGCCCTATGGGAGTTAACATGGGGAAAACACGCTTTGGGACCCCCCTTTTTCTATGGCCCCCACTTCACGGATCACAACATAAGTTTCCAGACAGCATCTGAAGAGAGCGTCAAATGTTTTGGGAAAGTTTTGTAAAGATTCGAATTACTCCAAAGATATAGGCAAGTCAAAATACGTTTTTCCTATGGAAACATGGTCCTAACTATAACTACCTACTGATGACCGCCAGTAGGTAATTTATACATATTTACAAAAAAAAACAAAGGAAATTGCATAAAAAAACTGTAGAAATTCACTGAAAAAAACAAAGGTTACAGGGACATCATAGTTAGGAAATAGAATTTTTAAAAACGTAGAAATTCACTGAAAAAAACAAAGGTTACGGTCATGTTATAGTTAGGTTCAGATTTTACACACGCAAAACCATACAAATTCAGCAGTTATAGCTTTAGTTAACTCAAGTAACTAGAACTCGTGCTCTGAGGTAACTATAACTCACACACCCGCCATACACAATTTTCCATCAATAATTTCACACAAATTTTGCGGTGATATTATTAATGATGTAATATGTGGGTTACTTAGCAGTGCATGGCGAGGGCGCAAATTATAGTTACCTTAGGACACGAGCTATAATTGCTTGAGATAACTATAATTGATGAATTTCAATGGTTTTGTGTTTGTAAAATCTGAACCTAACTATTTTTCGGCCGTTATAGTTAGTTGAGCTAACTATAACTCGCGCCCCCGAAATGCACTGCTGATGACGTCACATATTACATCACTCATGACATGGTCAGTGACATCACTGATGAAATCTCAAATGACATCACTGATGACATCATCCAGAGACTGGGTGATTTTTAAAAGTTTAAGAATGTTATATATAGATACGCAAAGGTGTATTGAAGAATGAGTGGGTGTATGAGTGTCTGAATGGATGATTTACTGGGTGCGTGACTGACTGTACAAGTGAGTGATTAAACGTGTCTTAGTGAATGCATGGGTGAATGACTAATCTGTGTGAATGTCAGTATGTCTGTCAGTTGCTGTGTAAGTCGCTGCATGAGTTGGTGAGTAGCTACTGAGTGTCTATATGGGTTAATGATTGGTTGTCTGAGTACCTGTATGGGTGCCTCAGTGTCTGTGTGGCTGGGTGGGGGGTATAACTCCCCGCATGGATGAGGGTGGGTGTGAGTGGGTGATTCAGTGGGTGTATGGGTTCATGAGTGCGTCTGCGAGAGGCTGTATGGGTGAGTGAGTGTGCATATGGATGTTTTGGTGAGTGAATGGATGTCTCAGTGGTATATGTGTGAGTAACTACATATGTGAAAGGCAGTGTTTGTGAGTGTTGGAGTATATAACTGACTATATGTGAGAGTGAGTGATTGCGAGAGTGGCTGCATGGATGAGTGTGTGCTTGTGTCAGTGATTGTATAAGAGAGCAAGTATGTGTTAGTATCTGTCTGAATAAGTGAGGTGGTGTGTGTATAACTGTATTGGTGAGTAAATGGCAGTGTGATTGAGTCTTTGGGTGATTGATTAGGTGTGTGAGTATCTCTGTGGATGAGTGGCAGTATGTGCGTGTCTGTATTAGGCCTGGGTGGTGAACCTCGCTCCGTTCGCGGAGTTTGCAGAGTTTTCTGCACTCCACGCTCCGCGGAGCTCGCGGAGTGCAGAAAACTCCACTTCGCGATGTGCAGCAGAGTTTTTTCCCCGCTCGCGATCGTGAACGGTAAGTTTGTGAGCGCGAACGGTAAGTTAACGAGCGCGAGCTGCCGCTCGGGTAGAATTTCTACCCGAGCGGCAGGAATACCAGCAAAAACTGCAGTTCGCACTGCACTCCGCCACTCGCGGAACTTCACAGAGTTTTTTTGTAACTTAGCGGAGTTCCGCATAGCAAGACTCTGCGAATTACGCCCAGGCCTAGTCTGTATGTGTATATGAGTGCATATATCAGAGGCTGTATTGATGAGGGACTGCGTGTATGAGTGACTGTATTGGTGAGTGAGTGGATGTGTGTAGACCTGTGAATCAGTGAGTAGGTATGTACTAACTGGTATTGGTGTGTCTATGGATTCGAGAATTGTAGTCTGTATTTCAGAGTGGGTGTATGAAAGGTTATATTAGGGTTTGAGGAGTTGCATCAGATATTAAGTGGATGATGTCATCAGTGATGTCATCAGTGATGTCATTTCGGATGTCATAAGTGATGTCATTGACCATATCATGAGTGATGTAATATGTGACGTCATCAGCACTGCATTGCAGGGGCGCGAGTTATAGTTAGCTCAACTAACTATAACAACCAAATTTCTCTGGTTTTATACGAGTCAAATGTCCAACTAACTATAACATCCCTGAAACCTGTGGTTTTTTCAGTGAATTTCTAAGGTTTTTTAAATGCTAATTTCTAACTATAACGTCCCTGAAACCTATGGTGTTTTCAGTGAATTTCAAAGGTTTTTTAAATGCTAATTTCTAACTATAACGTCCCTGAAACCTATGGTTTTTTTCAGTGAATTTCAAAGGTTTTTTAAATGCTAATACCTACCTATAACATCCCTGAAACCTATGGTTTTTTCGGTGAATATCTAAGGTTTTTTAAAAACTAATTTCTAACTATGCCTACAGAGGTAGGACATGTGCAGAAAGAGGAAGAAAGGCACAGAAAGAGGCAAGAGAAATGCAGAAAGAGGCAACAGAAGTTCGGAAAGAGGAAGAAAGGTGCAGAAAGAAGCTAGAGATATGCAGAAAGAACCAACAGAAGTGCAGAAAGAGGCCTTGTTGCAAAGTTATCCTGTGCCCTGGGCATCCCCCAACTTTTTGCTGACTGGTACTGGTGGTAACGGACTCTGACTGACCCTGGGCTCTGCCTAATCAGGCCCGGAACCAGTGCTATGCTGAAAAACACTTAGAATACAGTGAAAACACCTACATACACTAGGGTATACTATGGGTTGGGGTACCCCTGTGATTGGCATGACCTCCCCTGTAAGGCCTTAGTACATAATAGGGCAGGGGGATTAACACTACCTCTAAGTCACTAGCATATAATAGGGCATGGCAGTTTAGAGGCCAGCAGCCCTTTTCTGCACTTGCATGTGAGCACTGCTGAGCCTGAGGGCAGTTTAAAAGTAGCCCTGTGTGTGCAGAAAGAGGCAAGAGAGGTGCAGAAAGAGGCAAGAGAGGTGCAGAGAGAGGGAAGAAGGGTGCAGAAAAAGGCAAGAAGGGTGCAGAAAGAGGCAAGAGGGGTGCAGAAAGAGGCAAGAGAGGTGCAGACAGAAGCAAGAGAGGTGCAGAAAGAAACAAGAGAAGTACAGAAAGAAGCAAGAGAAGTACAGAAAGAAGCAACAGAGGTGCAGAAAGAGGGAAGAGGGGTGCAGAAAAAAGCAAGAGAAGTGCAGAAAGAAGCAACAGAGGTGCAGATAGAGGCAAGAGAAGTTCAGAAAGAGGCAGCAGAGGTGCAGAAACAGGGAGAAGAGGTGCAGAAAGAGCGAACAGGGGTGCAGAAAGAGAGGAGAGGGGTGCCGAAAGAGGCAAGAGGGGTGCAGAAATTTGCAAGAGAGGTGCAGAAAGAAGCAAGAGCAGTGCAGTAAGAAACAACAGACGTGCAGAAGGAGGCAAGAGGGGTACAGAAAGAGGCAAAAGAAGAGCAGAAACAAGCAAAAAAGATGCGGAAAATGCTAGAGGGGTGCAGAAAGAGGCAAGAGAGGTGCAGAAAGAGTCAAGAGAGATGCACAAAGAGGGAAGAAGGGTGCAGAAAGAGGCAAGTGGGGTACAGAAAGAAGCAAAAGAGGTGTAGAAAGAAGCAAGAGAAGTGCAAAAAGAAACAACAGAGGTGCAGAAAGAGGCAAGAGGGGTGCAGAAAGAGGCAAGAGAAGTGCAGAAAGAAGCAAAAGAGGTGCATAAAGAGGCAAGAGGGGTACAGAAAGAGGCAAGAGCAGAACAGAAAGAACCAAGAGACGTGCAGGAGGGGTGCAGAATGAAGCAACAGAAGTGCAGAAAGAAGCAAGAGAAGTGCAGAAAGAAGCAACAGAGGTGCAGAAAGAGGCAAGAGGGGTGCAGAAAGAGGAAGAGAAGAGCAAAAAAGAAGCAACAGAGGTGCAGAAGGAGGCAAGAGAAGTGCATAAAGAGGCAAGAGAATTGCAGAAACAGACAAAAGAGGTGCATAAAGAAGCAAGAGCAGTGCAGAAAGAACCAACAGAGGTGCAGAAGGAGGCAATAGGGGTGCAGAAATTTGCAAGAGAGGTGCAGAAAGAAGCAAGAGCAGTGCAGTAAGAAATAACAGAGGTACAGAAGAGGGCAAGAGGGGTGCAGAAGGAGGCAAGAGCAGTGCAGAAAGAACCAAGAGACGTGCAGGAAAAGGGAAGAAGGGTGCAGAAAGAGGCACGAGGGGTGCAGAAAGAGGCAAGAGAAGTGCAGAAAGAAGCAACAGAGGTACAGAAAGAGGCAATAGTAGTGCAGAGAGAGAAAAGAGAGGTGTAGAAAGAGGCAAAAGAGTTGCACAAAGAGGGAAGAGGGGTGCAGAAAGAGGCAAGAGGGGTGCAGAAAGAAGCATGTGAGGTGCAGAAAGAGACAAGAGAGGTGCAGAAAGAGGCAAGAGAGGTGCAGAAATAGGCAAGAAAAGTGCACAAAGAGGCAAGAGAATTGCTGAAAGAAGCAACAGAGGTGTAGAAAGAAGCAAGAGAAGTGCAAAAAGAGGCAAGTGAGATGTAGAAAGAGGCAAAATCTAAATCCGTATTTGTAAAGCGCAAACTACTCACCTTTACGGGTTTCAAGGTGCTGGGGGCCGTCGTGGAAATTAAGTGAGCTATTGCCCAGAGTCACATGGTGCTGAGCTGAGCTGCCACCGTAGCCAGGGATTGAACCGTGAACCCTGTGCTCCGAAGTCAGCTGCCCTGGCCGCTGCACCACACCTCTCCAGGCAAGAGAGGTACAGAAAGAGGGAAGACGAGTGCAGAAAGAGGCAAGACAGGTGCAGAAAGTGGAAGAGATGAGCACAAAGAGGAAAAAGAAGTGCAGAAAAAGAAAGAAAGGTGCAGAAAGAAGCAACAGAAATACAGAAAGAAGCAAGAGTGGTTTGCACACCATTAGTACCAATTTAATACCCATATTTAGCAATAAGTAACAGGTGACCATTCTAGGTTTGGAAAGGGCCTTCCACCACGCTGTAACACTTGTCGCTGCATTTTTGGTAACGTTTGAGCCGTTTGGGCTAGAAACAAGGTTTTTTTGTTCAAATCTGCAGATTATGCAGCAGATTATGGATTATGTGGCAAACGGGGAAAATGTATAATTGTGCAAAAGTCGGTGCAGCCAAGCAGTCGCATAATTCCAGTGGCCCTGCTCATACCTCTGACTAGGTCCAGAAGTGCTCCTCAGTGGTTCCTTCTGTTTTTTGTCTCATTGAGTTTATAGTTTAGCTTCTATGGAAACAAGGAAGACTAAACCTGAGGTTACCACTCCTCAACACAGACTATCATACCACACAATTACTCTCCATAACACATAATCCCACTCTACATAATTCCTATACACTAAATACCACATACTTTCTATCCACATAATTTCACTGCACAACACACCACATAATTCCACTACACACAACCTACATCCACTCCACTCCAAGAAACATTAATAAAACACTTTTACATTTACAACGCCAATAGCTCTAACTCTCGCAAATGCAAAACCTATTACATTGCAAATGCTTTTTTAACTGCTAGTCGCGTTTCCAGAGAGGTGGAGAAAGGGGGCTGGGCCTCCAACCACCGCTCAGGAATTCTGCTGCATAGGACTTACAGGACGTACCAGGAGGGCTTCTTGGTCCCCAAAGTCCCTCAGGAGAAAAGTGGACTTCATCCCCAAACCGTAGAGTGCCAGGAGGTGCGTTTGCAGAGTCGTGGAGAAAGGGGAGCATGGCCTCCGAAGACCTTTTAGCAATCCCACTGTGTGGGACTTACTGGAGGTAACAGGAGGGATAGTTGGCCCACAAGGACAACCTTGGGGGACAACTACCCCTCCTATTACCTCCAGTAAGTCCCACACAGCAGGCTTGCTAAGTTCTCATAGCAGGCCTCGCCCCCTTTGCCCACCAGTCTGCAAACGCGCTCCCTGGCGCACTCTTGGATGGAGAGTGAAGTCCCCTTCGCTGCTGGGGGTGGTTAGGGGCCAACTAGCCTACCTGTTACCTCCAGTAAGCCCCACACAGTCCGATTGCTGAGAGGTGGACACAGGCCACGCCACCTTTGTCCACCACTCTGCAAACGTGCCTACTGGCGCGCTCTTGGTTGGGGAAGGAAGTCCCCTTACCTCCTGAGGGTCCCTAGGGTCCAACTAGCCCTCCTGTTACCTCCAGTAAGCCCCACACAGCTGGATTGCTGAGTGTGGTCCGAGGCCACGCCCCCTTTTTACACCATTCTGCAAACGCGCCACCTGGCACACTGCTGCTCGGGGGATGAAGTCCACTTCAATCCTGAGGTCTTCAGGACACAAGAGCACCTCATCACCCCACCAGCAGTGCGCCAAGAGGAGCGTTTGCAGAGTGGTGTAAAAAGGGGTGTGGCCTCGGACCACCTCTCAGCAATCCCACTGTGTGGGGCTTACTGGAGGTACCTTGTGGGCTAGTTGGCCCCTAAGGACCCTTAAGATTCGAGGGGACTCAATCCCCCAACCCAGAACGTGCCAGGAGGCGCGTTTGCAGAGTGGTGCAGGGAGGGGGCGGGGCCTCCGGTGAGATGCCGGTTTTTCTTTACTTTTGATATTTTTAGAAGGGGGGCTGTGTGGCCCCCCTTCTCTTACTATTTTTTGGGCCCTGGGGAACCCATCCCCCAACGCCTGGCCTAGTTTGTTTTTTAATATTTACGGGAGGGGGGCCTTGTGGCCACCCTTCCCTGGGCCACTATTGGCCCAAGGGACCCCATCCCCCGGGGCCTGGACTTTTTTTTTTTTTATTACGGGAGGGGGCCGCAGGGCCCCCGTTCCCTGGGCCACTTCTGACCCCAGGGACCCCATCCCCCGGGGCCTGGCCTGTTTTTTAATATTATTTACAGTAGGAGGGCCGCGTGGCCCCACTTCCCTGGGCCACTTCTGGCCCCGGGGACCCCATCCCCCGGGGCTGGCCCTCACTTTGGGGACCGCGGGGGGAGTCCCAATGCCCCCGCTGTCCCTGCCGGCTCCCCACCTCCTGCGGGAGCCGGCATTGCTTTTGGGCAAGGGGAGCTGCTAACATGCAGCTCCCCTTGTTCAAAAGCAATTCTGCTTTGCTTCTTGGAAGCGAGAGCAGGTTTCCTGCTCTCGCTTCCAAGAAGCAAAGCAGTGTTTGCTATGACAGGGCGGGAGCCGTGCTCCCACCCTGCCTTAGCAAACGGCAATGTCCCGGGGGTGGGCACCCCGGGACATTGCAGGAGCCGGCCCTGGGGGGTGGCGGTCCCCAGGGCCATGGAAGGCTCCACGAGGGGACCGCGCAGCCCCCCTTCAACATATTTTTAAAGCCCCGGGGAGGTGGTGGTCCCCCCCGCCCACACTTTCTTTCTTTTTTAGAAAGCCCCAAGGAGGTGGCGGTCCCCGGGGCTGCGGGTGGCGCGGTACCCCCCAGCAATTAAAGTCAAAAGCCCACGGGGAGGTGGCAGTCCCTAGGGCAGCGTGGGGGGCAGGAGCCCCCCACGCATTTTATACACACACAGCCCTGGGGAGGTGGCGGTCCCCGGGGCTGCCCCCGCACCATTACATATTGCCCCCGGGATCTGGCCCACCCGGGGGCTTTCAGAAAACGAAGTGCAAGAGACCGCACTTTGTTTTTTTTTGTTTTTTTCTTCCAGATTCCCGCACCCAGCGTGACTCCGGCGGAATTTTTTGTTTAAAAAATGCTTTTTTGGGCCTGGGGGTCCCTGTGGGACACCCTGAGCAGGTCTAAGGGGGTCGGGGTTTTTCTACCCTGCCCCCTTTTCTTCATTTTTAACTTTTTTTCCTTTTTCTTGTGACTTGGTTTTACCGAGTCACAAGATGGCTGCCAACACTTCCTGGTTTGGAGTGTTGGCAGCCAATCAGAATGAAGCTCATGCTCGGGAGGGTTCGCGAATCCTCCTCGGTGCTCAGATATCAATATTTTTTATTTTTAAATTTCTCAGATACTACTGAACAGATTTACACCATTTAAAGCAAAGAGTGCACTCTGGACCAAGAGCTACCTCTCTGCCAAATTTGGTGTAATTCCATTCAGCAGTTCGGGCTGTAGCCGCGACAAAAGTTCCTATGGAAATTAACATGGAGAAAACGTGTTTTTGGACCCCCCTTTTTTCTCGGCCCCCGCTTGACAAATCACCCTGAAACTTTCAAGACAGGAGCTGACCAGAGCGCCCCATTAGTTTTGAAAGGAAAAGAGGACTTTAAGCAGATATTACCCAGTCCTAGCCCTGAAGATAATCCCGAAAATTGCACTGGGATTTGAAACGCGTCGACACGCAATACCAAAGGGCAAAAGAATTGCTGAAAATAAAGAGAGCCTTACAGGGGATTATTTTTGAATATGTAAACCCGTGGGCTAGAATTCTACTCCCTTTGGCCAGCAACCCTTGAATGTTATTTAAATCTGACAATGAACTCGGAGTAGGGTTGCTTCGTGAATTTGACTGGTTGAATTTGAAATTTTTTTTTGAGATTTATGTATTACTGTTATGTGGAAATGATTTTGTTGATTATGTCTAGTTTTTGTCTGATTTTGTTTGATGTATCAATGTAAGCACGAGGTGTTATCCCAATCTGTCTTTGAATTAAGTATTTCAGCATTTCACAAAAATCGTTTAAAGAAATAACATAATAAATTATGTTGATCAAAACATTCAGCAGCTTGGTCGAATGTTGCTAATGTGAAACGGCATTAAAATTATCAGCTAGATTATATTTGTTTCATGTATATTACGGGCCCAGTCTAGCTGTGTGATCCAGGGCCAACCCCTTTGTGTATAAAGACTTTAAGAGGGGAAACATCCATTACAACGCGGGCATTGCATCGCAATGCCTTTACATCGCGGTCATTACAACGCAAGTCGTTACAACGACTTGCGCTGGATGGTGCTCTAACCTAAGGAATAGTATGATTTACTATTCCAACACCTTCCCTACTGTATGTAGACTGGAGTTGGAATAGTAAATCATACTATTCCTAAGTCCAGCGCCCTCCAGCACAAGTCGTTGTAATGACTTGCGTTGTAACGAACGCGATGTAAAATACTGCGTTGTAAATGTATGCGTAGTAATGTCATACATTCCTTTTAGAGAGGTGGCATTTTCTTGTCCTAACCATTTGGTGCCTGCCGCTTCTATCCTGGGTGACATGACTAGGTGTAGTTGGCAGTTGGTCTTTGTGTATTCCTTCCCAGACAATAACACAGAGGGGAACTGGGTGATGGCAGGGCAGGCCATCCTGACCTGATGGAGGGACGAAGCTGTCTCCTACCACACTTGCACTTTCTAGGAGCTGCATTAGGACATACACAAATAACTTTACACTAGCTCTTTTGTGACTTAAGATATCCCGGGACCAGGTAAGGGGAAAGAAGGAAATTTAAGAACCAGATATCGGGGTAAAGTCTAGATTATTCTCCCACTTCAAAGTTGGCACCAGATATAAATAGTAAACCCACAGACCAACTCTTCAGTACACTCCTGGGCCTGTGGAAGACTACAGAGGAACTGTCTTGTTTCTCAGAGGACTGCCTTGGTGGTAACAGAGGACTGCTTTGCTGTTACCAGAGGACTGCCCTGCTGCTTGAGGCCTGCCTTGTCCTTCAGAGGACCGCCCTGCTGCTTAAGGCCTGCCTTGTCCTTCAGAGGACCGCCCTGCTGCTTAAGGCCTGCCTTGTCCTTCAGAGAACCGCCCTGCTGCTTGAGGCCTGCCTTGCTGCTTGAAGGAGAGAGGACTATCACCTTGAACCCAGGAATATGAGAGCAACTCGTCGGGTCAGGTGCCTAACCTTCTGTTCTGAGCTACAGGGACACAACAAGCTCCAGAGGCCTTCCTGCAACTGCCCGGTGTACCTGCTGCAACTGGCCCTGCTTGGACCTGCAACTGGACCTGTCTGAGCCCTGCTGGAATGAGTTCCTGATCTACAAGAGGTGCGTCCTCAGGTCCTGGGCCCTTGGCTGGCATCAGTTGTGCTCATGCAGTGAAATCCTGAAATTAGGAACTGTGCGCTCCAGAGTTTGAGAAGGACATTTTTTCAGCAGGACTAACCTGGTCCCTGTATCCGGCCCTACTAAATCCCGGCCAGCCTGAACATGTGACTTTGTCCCTGTCTAGTGTGACCAGATACCCACAATTAGCGCTTTGTGCTTCTTGGCACTATGTTTTACTTAAACTTTTAAAATTACATATCTCCGGTTTTAATGATTGGATTTTCGTCATTAGATCTCATTTTATTTATTAAGTTTTACTCTATTTTTCTAAATTGGTGTGGTATATCTCTTGTGCTATGTTTTCACTTTATTAATGTTTGTGTGCTGCATAAATACTTAACACAGTGACTCCAAGTTCAGCCTGATTCATTTGTGGTTCACCCTGACAAAGATTGTGGTTGTTGCTTGAAACGATTCTACAGCCCTGTCAATCAAAAACCCCTGCTGGGCGGAATTGGTGGGGTTTGGTTTCAGTGCATTCTGTGGAATTCTAATAAAATCTCGTGACGGGGGGAGTGTGCACTTAGCGATATTTTCTTAGTGCAAAATGCACCCTTTCGTCTAAAAATGGATGCGAGGATGCATTTTGCATTAAGAATTAGTGCAGCCAAATACCACTCGACGCCGTTACATACTCTACAGTTAGTACTGCAGAGTATGTAAGGGCACCGTCGCCGAGTGGTATGAAGTGGTTTCTAAACTTTAGAAACCACTGCATATCAGTCAGCAGTGGATATCCCCCGATGCCCTAAAATACTCTGCAGTTCTCACTGCAGAGTACGGAAAGGGCACAGAGGGGTGTTCACTGTTGTGCTGTGCAGTGAATTTTAAACAGGGCTGGAAGAGGCAGCAGTACCTCTATGTTAAAAAACCACTTTTAGATTAAAGTTTCATCCGCAGTGGTTCTAAACTTAGAGGGGCTATTCCTTCTTCCCGCTGTGTTTAAAAATCACTGCAGTACATACCCTTCAGCAACCTTATATACTCTGCAATAATCACTGCAGTGTATATGAGGGTGCCGCGGGATAAGCACAATGCTCCAGCCTCCCGGGAAATTGCCCAATGAGATTAATGCCTAGTCCAGCCCTGCAGATGTACATAAGAAGAATTTTATTTGGGCTTCAAGACTGCATCTCACAGGTGGTGGTAGTTCAGATCAGGAGTAAGTGCACTGGCTGAACTTTGTGAGAAAGGGTAATGTATTTGAGGACTAAGATGCATTAGTTCGTTTTGTCACCGGTTTGCAAATGTACATTTGGTGGTAAAATCTATGAGGAAAATTCAGCATAAATTGACGAAGGAAGGGGTTTGTGGAGGGGGGCACTCTGCCAGAGAATCAACCCATACAGTTTTTAAGTTGGTGGCAAATTAAAATATACACATTGGCCTTATTTTTCACGAGGGAGGACCAACTTAAATCTTGCTGGGGAAACAAACTTGTTCACTGCAATCTGGTGTGACTATTTACGTCCTACCACTTTTAAAGTACACCAGGAGTAACAGACCACAGACACAAGCCCTGAAAAACCTGACGCCATAAAGAATGACATAGGCTTACAAAGCAAATAGTACCAGTGAGCAAAGCAGAGGTTGAAAACACATTTCATTTTTATCTCTAGAGGGGCAGACCCTGCTGTTTACCACTCAACGAAAGATGGTCTTGAGAAGTAGGGAGGCTAATTGGAAATATAAGTTATACATAAAATGTGGCCTCATGTTATTATCCTGCAAATGCGCCAAAAAGAGCCTCTAGGCATCATGGCAGTCGCTGACAACGAGAGTACCATGCCAATGAGTAGCCTACTTGGCTACCATCAGTGGCTATGATCAAAGCCCTTCCCGGAGGCTCAAATAACTAAACATTGGACAGCCACTGCGTCCACCCAGCTTACACGGGTCAACCATTTGGCGTACATTCTGTCCTCCTCTCAAAGGGGAGCCTATATAGAATGTTACAGAAATGTTGTTTTGCTGGAATTGAGCACTGTAACACATTGTACATTTTTCATAAAAGATTTTTTTGTATCTTCTGACAGGGCTTGTTCTTTTATTCCCTTAACTCTTCTCAAATGTGCAGCACACAAAGTTAGCAAATTTTGTTCTACAAGACAAATGGATAGGATTCTTCAAGTAGTTCGGCACGACCAGAATCGTGACTCATCAGAAAGGGAGTACAAAAAAGGTGAACAGCTTTAAGTTAAGTATATAATCGATGATGCGACATTCGTTTTCTTTTGTGGCAAATGCAATTCCTGAGCTTGCTGCTTTTTTTGTGAAACGTCTGTCATCTAGTTGGCTTGTTCATAAAAATTTACCATAGGAGAAAATTGTATATTTGGTGCAATACAGCTTGCAGAAACAGAATTTTCTACCACTGTTTTGTCAGTTCGAAAAATCAAATTTGGTGTATCAGAGGGGTCAGTTTCTTAAGCAGCCAATTGTACAATCTGACAAAGTGGGCAACGTGCAAGACAGCAGCTCAAAACACGTTCTTCCTTTGTAACATCCACCCAGCTGGATTTCTCTGAGCATGGACAGGTAAGTGTGTCACGTTTGATTAACATCTCACAGTGCGGATTTATTTAACTTTAGTGATTGGTGAAACAGGTCAACCCCTAAATCTCTCACTTCATTGAATAGAACACCAACACCTTTTATACGAGAGAAATAATATATATTTAATTAAAAAAGGCACCTTCTCTGTCTCTATGGCATCGCTTAGGCCTTCCACGGCAAGTGAAGCATTTCATTGGTCCAATGCATGTTGCTTTCCATATGGCCATTGAAGTATCTTCTCAGCTGTCTGGAGGGACCACAGGTTTTACAACAATGTTCATCTTCCACAGTTCTCACCTTCTAAAGCATGGAGCCTGCCAGCCTCTCTCATCTGGCAACTGGCATCAAGTCTACTTTTTGTTGAAGAACGAATACCAAGGAGAGTGCCAACGCTGTTGTGCAGTAACAACTTTTTAGACCAGGAGGGAAGAAAGTTGTAGCCATCTTCCTCAAAATCCGTCCTAAAATCTGGGGAGGGGCCAGTCAGAAGCCACCTGACTGCTCGACTTCACATGCAAGTGTTGTCCTGGATGGGAAATCAAGCTCTAGCATGCAAACCCCCACTTTTAGGAAGTGGCCTATCACTAGCAGCAAACCACGCTTAATTTGGAAAATAAAATTAAAAAATAAGTGTAGGGGCTCAACATTTTTTTTTATTATGAGGGAGCTGGTGTTGCAGCAGTTGGATACAAGGTCTGCTTAATATTAATTCCACATCATGCCGCCTTCTTTCATCACCCTTCAGATTTATCTCATGCTTGCAGTTTGTGATTTACCCCTGGTTTCTCATCATTGTTTTCCTATCTTTCTCTTCCTTCTTTGTCGCTTCCTTTTCTGCCTTTTCCTCTCTTGCTGTAGGTCAAAGTCTGATGATTAAAAATAAGTCTAGTCCTCAGGAATAAGTCTAGTGGCCACCATCTGCAACCACTGTCACAAATTAACACTATATGGATCCCTCCATCCTCTTACATTCCTGTACTCCGGTTAATCGTTACCCTGGCGAGAAGTTTGAGGACATCGTTTTCATGACGGATCAGCCCTTAACTTGGGGAACAATGTATTTTAGGGATCGTCACTACAGTGCAGAGCTAGCCACCTCTACTATTTGAACAGTCTGCATCAATTCAGTCTAACAGCAACAGCGCCCCCCTGAACACATCTATCTGAAAACACAAAAGAGGGTGACCAGGAAAAGTGCGGTAGCCAAATATCACAATCAGAATACGATATTAACAAAATTATCACCAAATTGAAGATATAAAAAAAATCTAAACTCAATGGGATGATATTTTTGTAAACAATGCTTAGGACATGATATACATGTTGGTTGAGATTTCTGACAACAATGTCCTGACATACAAGCCCCTGGAAGACTTTACTGACGAGATCACATGCAAGGAAGCTGTACTCTGCTCGCAATCAGCCTATTACTTTCGGATTGCTAAAGACACAACGTGGCATAACATTTTGAGATGATAAAAACTATGTTTTAACATTAAAATTCAAGGAAATATGCAAGTACTCCATTTTACAAACTGTCTCAAGCCTTGGCAGTGTGATCTTAAGCATTTTGGGGCCCCTGGCCAAGAAATATTTTGGGGGCCCCTGTTTGGAACAAGTTTGGATTTTATTAGCCATTTTTTACTTATTTAAGCACTAAGTTGCCTAACAAGATTGAATTGTACCTTAAAAGTTAAGGCGGGGAAATTAAATAGAAGTGAGCTAGAGAGAAATTTCAATTTCCCAGGGTGCCCCTTGGAAGGTGGAGGACCTGGGCAATTGCCCACTCTGCCAATGCCACAAAACGTCTCTGATCTTGAACCTCATAAAGTGCAAATATCTGAAAACAGTTTCCAAGACCAGAGGTACCGGGTTTTTTCTGCCAAATGCCCAAAACTCATACTCAATCAGCAGTGGCTTCAACCATTTGCACATCAGTGTCCAGAAGACACAGAAGAAATGTTAATTCTGCTTCAGCGTAAGCATCTGAGTGTTATGTCTGGATATATTTATGCATTTATAAACTTTTCCCTCCATTCTCTTCTCGAACTGACAGGCAGCCAAAGCAAGAACCCCGGCCCTCGTCTGTTTCCATGCACACAGTCTGTTGTTGGGGAAATCCCACGGCGAGTGTTGCCAAATCTTGTTCTTCAGACATCTGTTGAAATTGTTTCCAAATGGAAGGGAACTAAATAATGAAACCCGTCTGCAAATACAACTGCCAACGAGTTGCGCTGAGCTTAAACGCGCATGAAACATTCACAGGGAGTCCATTCGCACTTGCATACCGAATGACCTGCAACATTTTTAGCCGAGATTGCCGCCTGTGTTGCATTCCGAGGACGGTGTTCTACCCTGCGGGCCCTGTATAAAGCAAGTTTTCCTTTCTTTTTGAACAAGGCACTCAAGGCTCACATGCATAGCATTCTCATTAACAAGTCTGCCCCGCTAGTGTAACCTGGCATTGGCAAAACCAAAAAGTAGCGAAGCAGGTGGGTCATGGGCCTTAGAGCAAGGAAGGAAATGCCCCCCCTGGCTGCTGTCTTAATTGTAATATCCAGCAACAATTAGGGTTCAGTGGGCTCCTTAGGGCTCTGGGCCCTGGTGCCACTGCACCTGCTGCACCAATGGAAGCTACACCACTGAAGCCAATAGATCTGGTGCTGTGCGCCAGCCTTTTGACATGTCAATATTTGTTTTATTTTATCATAGTTTTTGCAAAGCTCCATTGTTGGGGTAGCAGCCAGGTTCTCACCAATATAAAAAAATAAAAAAATTGGCTACAACAAAAAATATTTTTTGATCTCTTGCCAAAGTAGTCGCTAGCACGCAAGGGAACTACTTTCTGTGACTATGCGCTTCTTGGCTTCTTGTGAAAGGGCAGAAAGCTGTCACTCAAAATTAAGCTGGCCAATGCCTGAAGTAGGCTGACCCATTACCCCATGCTGTAGTGAGCAGAAGAAAAATGTGAGTGACACAATAAAAAACAACTGGATGAAGAGGGCTGGGTGAAAGCCCCTGAAAGTAAGCATAGTATAAATATCATTTTAATAAAACCAAAAGGTCTTGGCTAATGCCAGGCCTAAATACCTCATTCACTGTTTGTGGATAGGAATGTTTGGTTCGGAAACATGCTATGGCAAAGCTATTATAGGTGGTTTCCAGGTGGGGTGGAAGCATATGGCACAGCAACTCTTGTGAAGAAAGATGGTGATGCCACGCTGGGGAAAAATGCAGAAGCCTTCTGCAATCTAATTGAAAACGGTTCTACCACTTGGTGAAGGGTGCAAGAATGATAGGTCTATTACCTTTGATGGTGAATATCACCTTCATTTTTCCAGTCTTCAATAAAAAGTTGAGGTAAACTACCTGTAGCCATGTAGGAGCTGAATTCCAATAATTCTCAGAACCCCAATTTTATGGAACCTCAAATTTGACCTTAGGCAGTTCAGCTCCGTGAGCAACCCTTTCCATCAATCCATAAACATAGCAGAGTAAAATCATAATTTTAAACTGGGACCACTCAAGAACTGAGCACTAGATCAAAATTATGTTTAAAATGTTGAATACAAAATTGTTAAAAAGACATTACAGAAAAATTGCATAGCTTGCCAAGAAGGCTCAGATGCAGAATACAGAGTCACAAATCATAAAGAAAACCCTACTTAGGCAATAAAATCTCTTTAACTTCTATGTGTCAAATTCATTGGAGTAATGACAGCATCCTAAGTGAGAAAATCTCAAAATAATCAGACAGAGTTTCAGGTGGAAAATGGAAAGCTGCCCCTAGCTATCAAAACCAGGGGTTTTTATACACAATTTATGCATATTAATTAATAAAAGTGCAAACTCAGCATTGTATGATCATGGTTAGGCCGCATTGGCAAATTAAAAATAGTTTTGTATATCTGAAAGGTTCTTAACACTAACCTATTACTTAAGGTAAGAGAAATTTTCCACTTCTGAGATGTACAACATAATACGAAAACATTTCTTAACAATAGCGCATAGAATTATGTTCTTCTGCATGCCTGCATCGGAATAGCAGTGGACATCCTTCAAAATGATACATCAGGTACACGATGGAAAGTTTCATTCACGATGCATGCTTTCTAACTCTACAGTCCGTTTACCTCATAGCACTCAGAGTTCTGCAGAAAATGTAGGGATAGAAGACTAGCAGCAGGTAACTGATTGGGAGGTGGCAGGAGCAGAGTGAGCTAAACACCAGAAACTGCATCCCTTTTAAAACGATGGTGTTGCATGAGAAATGTGGCATAACTATACTACATGATTAGTCACACTTCTAGCTCTTCTAAATGAGATAATCAGATTGTTTTAAGTGAAAAAGCATTAGTTCATTGGTTACGGTATATGCATCACTAAAATTACTAAACCAAATAATTTGTCACCCAAAATTACCCATCAAAATTCTCTTGCTTCATTTTTAGGAGCTGGCCTAGACTCTGCACTGGCTTCTTGGCTATAGGGATGGCTCTGCATTATAATCTTGTCCTGGGACACATTACCTTGTTAATGATCCCTAACAGGGTGCCCTATTGATCACTCTATTCACTGTGATTTGTCAATCTGCATAAGTGCCAAACAACTAGATGCAAAGCATAGTAAACCACATACCTTATTAGGACCCTACTGAGAATCCCTTAAACTATACTCATAGACCTACTGGTTGTGACAGCTAAAATCGTTACAATGTTTGTCTTCAAAATTTAAAAGCCTCAGTAGAAGAAAATGTCATATTATCCATATCCCAACCTACATTTCAAGAGGGTCAATCATCAAATGATTAGTGCTTGGCTCTGCAAACCTTTGTGGAATGGCACATGTAGTGGTTAATTTGTGCTGGCGAGTGTGGTGGATTCCAATAGCACTCAAATTAGGGAACCCCTTCTGTGGGTGGCAGTCACAGGCTTGATTAAAAGACTGCTTTCCGACAGCCCATAAGTGTTGTGTAAACAGTGCAAGGCTAGTACAGCTCTGTAACAACATTAATGGGAGAGAGAGGGGAGGGAAGGAGAGAGAGAGAGAGAGAGAGAGAGAGAGAGAGAGAGAGAGAGAGAGAGAGAATGAGAATGTGGGCGCGCTAGGGCTTTATATGGGATGGGTGCTCAGCAGCAGTACTTGAAAACAAAGTTTGAAATGAGTCATCGAATGGACCTTTTTAAGTCCTTAGCTTTACAAGCAAACACAATGATTTGTTTCCCAACAAAGTGTGCAAGAACTCATAATAATCCAAGTCAGTGATGCATGTTACATTTCACAGGTTTTACTTCATGTTGCGTCGTATGTGTATCTAGTTCCTAAGAGTTTTCTTCTCACAGTTGTGTTTCTGCAGTTCTATTTTTCATGTAAGATAGGAGTACTGAATAGTGCATACTGTGAACTGAGTCACATCTAGGTGTCTTCAGGATGCGGATGGGTGTCCATGATGGTACGACTGAGAGCTGTGACAGAGTGAATTTTTGACAGTGGCAGTCACTGTTCCTTGAAGGTGTCCATAATCCTTGGTCTCTCTGTAGAGTAATTCAAGCAATAATCACATATGTATCAATTGTAATTATGTTTATATTGAAAAGTGCGCAATGGAATTACACTGCTTTAAAAATATGGAAAGGGCCAAGGGAAAAAAGTTTCATGGGGGAAGAGTCCACCCTCCCACACTAATCTTGAGGAAAACTTGCTCGCTCGCTTCACTTGAGTGCTGCAATCTAGAATTTGGCATTTTCTATGCAGGCAGTGGGTGGCGCCAGTGATGTAGTTGGCCAGAGCTACATAAAACTCTTCCCCAAATCAAGCACCACGCATCCAAAATGCACCAAACAGAGTAGCGCACATCATGGTGCCTTGCCACAAATTACAATACTTTCAGAAAGAACACTGACCAGAGGGTATTTCGACCCCCCTTTTGCCTCAAGTGATTAGGATTGCGCAGTCAAATTATTGAGATTGCAAATTCACATCGGCTAGAAAGAAAAATGAGAAAAAAGTTTACTGCCAAACCAGGCTCACCTTTGACCTAAGGAAAACACACAAACCAACTGAGAATGTCCAGCCATGTGATTCTGATGAAGCAGGTCCTACTGCACCAGATGAGGAGGAAATCATTCTCAAAGCTTTACTTCTGGACATGTAAAAAGACTCATGACAATAGATAGTAAATGTTGGACCAGGCCCTTTTTGCAGAGCCCCCCCTGCTTTTTGCCTTCTGTTGCTGAACCGGTTTTTGTTGGCATTAGAACTCTGAGCACTTTTTCCCTGCTAACCAGTGCTAAAGTGCTTGTGCTCTCTCCTTCAAACATGATAAAAATGGCTTACACCTAATTGGCACATTTATTTACTTGCAAGTCCCTACTAAATGGTACTAAATGTAGCCACGATCTGTAAATTAAATGCTTCTAGTGGGCCTGCAGCACTCATTGCGTCACCCACTAAAGAACTTTCAAAACATGTCTCAAGTCTGCCACTGTAGTCTGTAGTGCTGCTTTAACCTGCCATATCAACCTTGCAATATAAACCTTTTGCCAGGCCTAGACCTTCCTTCCACTGTATCACTGGGTTACCTTATTACATGTATTAAGTGCTTAAGTTACATTGGAAGCAGACAGAAATACACTCTTTACACTCAAACAAATTTGTAAATTAAATTCCTCTTTAGTGGTAAAGTTGGATTTTATGTTTGAATTCTGAAAATGCAATTTTAAGAAAGTTGCCATTTTTGTGTCATGACCAACTGTGCCTTCTGCCAGTGTTCTGGGTCACATGACTGTGATTGGCTCTGCTGTTGGGGTTTGTGTATTGCTTCAGGACAGTAAGACAAAAGGGGCTTATGTGTGGATGGATGGGTCATCCTGACAGGATGAGTGTAGAGGAGCTGTACCCAGCCCCAATTACACTTCAAAGAGCTTTGCCCCCTGCACACACAGAGGAACAGGACACCTGGCCTACCCTGCCTTTTTTGTCACCCCAGGCAGTTTGAGGCCTGGACAGGAAAAGCTGTAGAGCTTTCCAGAATCAGATGTGGGAGTAGGACAAGGAGTCCCCTCACACAAAGGCTGGCATCCGGTATAAGCAATGGACCTCCAGTGACACTCTTCAGAACAATGCTGGACCTGTGGAAGTTACAGAAGAAGGACTGCTCTTCTGTCAAAGGACTGCCTTGCTGCTTGAAGGATGGCTTGCTGTCTGAGAAGGAAGACTGAACCTGCTTACTCTCATCCCAGGCTAACCAGAGTGCCTCTAAGGGTCAGTTGGCAGACCTCCCATGTGAGCCACAGGGACACAAGCATCAGAGTCCTCCCTGCAACTGTCCAGCTGATCTGCTGCAACTGTACCTGCCTCGACCTTCAACTGGACCTGCATGAGCCCTACTTGCCTCTGATGGAGTGAGTCCCTGATCCCCAAGTGGTGCCTCCGGAGGTCCTGGACCCTTGGCTGGCATCAAAGTGTACTCCTCCTGAAGCAAAAGTGGAAATCCTGAAGTTTGGACTCCTCACAACTGCGAATGGACCAGGCTGTGCCGTAACTCTGCTGACTATGACAACCGCCAATGCGAAACTCCAGGGAAACCTGCTCTTCATTATGGCAACAACTGTCTGCAGCGACCAGCAACATGAGACCTGCACTTTGGGCTACAGTGACGACCATCCTCGTTGCCAGGTCTGCTCTTCGTGCTACAGCAACAACCATCCGCGATGCTCAGCCTCCTCTTACGGCCTCCTCCAACATGAACGAAACTCTTCATGCTGGACTTAGAAGGTAATTTTTCAGTGAGACTAATCTGGTCCCTGTAACCGACTCATGCTCCATCATGGTCAGCATGAACTTGTGACTTTCCCCAGGTCTAGAATGACCAGATGACCGTGAGTGCTGTTTCTTGCTTTGAGGAGCTATTCTGAATGCAAACTTTAAAATTTGATATCTCCGGTTCTACTGATTGAATTTTTGAACACATTTTATTTATTGAAATGTATTTGTTTAGTAAATTGGTTTGAGATTTTTCTTGTGTTATGTTTTCACTTTATTACTGGTTGTGTGCTGCATAAATACTTTACACATTATCTCTAAATTAAGCCTGACTGCTTTGTGCCAAGCTACTAAAGGGTTAGGCACAGGTTACTTTAATGACTTTTTGTGGTTCACCCGGACAAGGCTCATTAAAAATGCACATATGCTACCCAAGATTAGATTTAGGTTTATCATGTGGATCATCAGAGGATTCAATATCCCAGGCAAAGTCGGGTAAGTCCTAGTATACTTGGAGAGGCAAAGCATTCATATAGGTATGTTTCAAGAAACACACTTCACCAAGACATCTGAAATTAAAATCACCAGCAAACAAAGCTCTTCTCGCTTCTTTGCATCTTATTGCAAATATACCAGTGGTGTTTCAACCCTAATAAAGAAAGGAATTGCCTGTAACCCGGAAACCGTTAACGGGTACCCTGAAGGCCATAGCATACTAAGGGTGCTAAGAGGCAATCCAATCACATTAATACATACATGTGGCCCTAATAGGGACCCAAAATACTTCTTTTAACAAATAGCTACAGAATTAACAGCAGTGCCCAAAGTTCTGTGCTCTGAATCAGGAACTTTAACCTCATACTTGACCCTCTTATGGACAGACACATCACTAAAAAGCATAATGTTAGAAATGGGATTTCTGGTTGGCTAGGGCTTGCGTCTAAGCCAGGCAGAAACCACCACTCTAGTCAGGGCAAGGGAGTTACACGCTGAAGATAACCCCTGCTCACCCCCTTGGTAGCTTGGCACAAGCAGTCAGGCTTATCCCAGAGGCAATGTGTAAAGCGTTTGCGCAACACACACACAGCAGCAACACACTAGGCACACTACAAAAGAAACTCCACACAAGGTTATATAAAAAATATCCTTTGTATTATCCAAAACACATTAGAATCATAATCACACAATATACACTGTGCCAACTGGCACCAGGTCATAATTTACAGGGGATTATTTACACAGGACAGGGCCAATCGGGCCACTGTCAGAACCATCACAGAGCACAAGTAGCAAAGGTAAAACACAACCACTAATTACTGGTACAATAATGAACTCAGCATTATCACTAGCAACATAAAAGCATTACGTCTGCATCACATTAGGCATAAAACACATTATGCATAATCATCATAAGCATAAACACATTATGCAACCTCTGTAGGCATCACATTAGGCATAAAACACATTATGCCCCAAACCTCATAAGCATAAACACATTATGCAACCTCTGTAGGCATCACATTAGGGCCTTGCGCCCTACCAACACTGACCCCCTGGCCAACTGGCCTTCTGAGGGGCTCAAATGCCCTCTGTCCAAAATGTCAGGGCTCTGAATTATAGGACCTTTCAACTGGCCCTCTGGCTGCCTTGCAGCAAAACCACTGTGCGTCATGCACTGGGGCGCGGGAGGCGTCTCACCCCCTCCTTGCTCCTCAAGAAAGAAAAATGCCCTGTGTTGCAGCTGCCGCGCTCCTGCGGTGCAGCTGAGTACAAAAATGAGCCCTGGCACTAACTGTGCCACTGAAGCCCCACTCTGGGACTTCTAAAACAAAAGGGGGCCCCCTCGTTGCAGCGGCCCGCTCTCTTGCGGGGCCGCTGAGGCCAACAGGCACTGGCACCACTGTGCCTCGGGAAGTACCAACCACTGCTCCCGCTAAAGCCCCACTCACCGGGGCTTCTCCTGGTGCCTTTGCAGCACCCGCCAACACGTCAGGCTCTGCCCCACTCACCGGGGCTTCTCTTGGGACTCCTCGTCGGCCAGGAAGGACTCTGACGACCTGCACATGGAGCCCTCGAGGCTCCGGACGGACCCCTCCCCCGTAGTCTCACTCAGCAGGGCTCTTCTTCACGTAGCGGAGTCTCCAGGAAGGACACGGCGGCGACACGCGGGGCTCCCACTGGCACACGAGGGCCCCGCCTTCCTCCAGGCACGCTCGGGCCTGACATCCGGCGGCAACGTCCGTCTGGATTGGCCTGCAGCTGACTGACATGGCCCCGCCCACAACCAGGCAAGGTGCCTGACTTCCGGGCCTCCGATCGTGGCGGCGAATTCTCAGCGGCAGTTCCCCAATGCAGGGTGGGCTCCCGCTTCTCCAGGCTTACAAGTGCGGGGTGGGCTCCCGCTTCCCAAGGAGCGCACAATGCGGGGTAGGCTCCCGCCTTTTAGATGCACAAACGTGGGGTGTGCTCCCGCTTTCCCTCCCAGCATCACGGGGGAATCCCTATGCCGGGGATTCCCTCTGAACGACGTGCAGCTCAGCGCTGCGAAGCCCCAGCACCCTCCCTGTTCTGGGAATAAGAAATGTAGCACTCACAAGGCGCTTAGGCAAAGTTCCAGGGGCACAAGGCTGGGTCCAGGCAGGCCAGCTCACAGGGCCCTCCAGCAGGGAGGCAGTTCCTCGTGGCGATACCTACTGGAGCCCAGCAGCAGCAAGTCCCCAAAAGCACAAGTGAGCACCACAACATGGGGTTACAGCCCCAGTACTTATACCACAGTTTCCTTTGTTCTGCCCTGGCACAGGGCTGGGGGAACCAGTCCCAACTGGTTCTGGGGGGTATTGGAGCACTTTGTTTACAGGGCTCCTCTTCCCCTTCGTCAGGTGGGGGCTCGGTCATCAGACACTCTACAGGGGGGCGGAGCCAGCATTCACCTAGGCAGGCACAGACCTATTCAGGGTCAGGGGACTACTCCTCCCACTACTCCAAATGCAGATCCCCTATTAGCCTAACGCTGACTCACCCTGCCCTCCCTGGAGCCACACAAACCTCACTAGCCCCTGTCACTCCAGAGCCAGACATGCAATACACATCAGGCAGGCAGACACATAGCACACAGAAATGCCAACTTCTAAAAGTGACATTTCTAAAATAGTGATAATAAATCTGCGCACACCATTGCGCAGCATTTATTATTACTATTCCAACCATACCAAACTTGACCACGCTGCTCCTCTCATATTAGGAATTACCACTGAAACACATATCAGGGAATCCCCAATGCATTCCTATGAGAGGGCAGCCTCACAGCAGTGAGAAACCAAAATCGCTGTTTGTCACTAGCAGGACATGTCACGCACTTAAGGTACGTGTCCTACCTTTTACCTACAATGCACCCTGCCCATAGGGCTAGCTAGGGCCTACCTTAGGGGTGACTGACATGCAGTAAAAGGGGGGTCACAGACGTGGCACACACTTTAGGTGCCACGTCACAGCGGCAGTAACACTGCAAGCACAGGCCCTGCAATGGCAGAGGCCTGAAACAGGTTTGAAAGGCTACCTTGGTGGGTGGCGCAATCAGCGCTGCAAGCCCACCAGTAGCATTTCATTTACTGGCCCTGGGTATCTGAGATACCACTTTACAAGGGACTGACAGGTAAATTAAATATGCCAAAAAGGTGTAGACCAATCTTACCATGTTTACCACAGAGAGCACACGCACTTTACACTGGACAGCAGTGCTAAAGTGCCCAAAGTCCTAGAACCACCAACACCATGTCAGAAAAAAGGCTAGGAGGAAGGCAAAAAGTTCAGGGATGACCCTGCAAAAAGGGCCAAGTCCAACAGATAACTTAACAGTGACTGTGAAAACCCTGCATCAAATAACAATAAAATAAATATCCTTCTGGAGAGTTCAACTATGACTCTGACACACATAGTACTTCATGGAAAATTGACTAGTGGCTCTCAACTAGAGATTTTAGTTCATGGACCAGGATAATATAAATGCTGGGCCAAAACAGATCTCTTTCCAGTTATGCTAAATTTAGGTATACCAGTAACCCATATGCTCCACAGAATCTGGCAATTCCCCTCTGGCGCTCTGCTAGATCACACTTCTGGAAGATGTTAGATAGTCTACATTTATTTCTAAATATTCCTTGATAGCCTCAGTCAAAAGCCCAGAAGCGTTATGAGCCTTTAAAGCATAAAATAAAGGAGTGTGCATTGCAAAACATGCTGGGATTTTTAAATCGATTCATACACAATTAGCTCAGTTAGAAGGAAAATGATGCAATTTTGAATACAAATGATACAAATTAGTTTTATAGAGAAGCAGTAAACTACAAAATGATATTATAGATAGTCTTGAAGAGTACTCTGAGGATGCTGACAAAGAGATAAACTCATTGAATAAATATCCTACCACACAACGATAAGGTGAAGACAAAAGACGAGGTGGATCACTGGCCAGCCTGATAGGATGCCCCTGGAGTGCAACTGATATAAAAGAGATAGACACATCAGCAGATGACAAAATACTAGATGCAGTGGGTAGCCAATAGGAGTCTCATATCCCTCACAACACTATACATGTCACACCCAAATGTAACACAAGGCAAAATGCAAAACTACTTCAAGGAGGTAGCACTTGGACTGGTTAACAGATGCACACTGTGAAACTGTAGCGAGGCCAGTCACAGTTGAAGACATCCTTAATACCATCCCTGACTGCATGGCAACAAACTCCTCCAGAAGTGATGGCCTCACAATTAAATTCTACAAAGATTATGCAACCTTATAGAACCACACCTATTCCAAATGTATCAAGGATAATAGGATAACTCCCCTCCTAACTTGAGTAAGACCTTATTGATGATGATAGCCTTGTTAAACCAGAATAAAATCCCTACATACTATGAGTCATACTGCCCACTGTCCCTTATAAAAGCAGATTAAAAAACACACTCACCAAAATATCTTAACACTCATACCAAACATCTTAACCCGGGAACAGTCAGGATTTATCCCAGAGAAAGCACACACCTCTGCATGATATTCTCAACACTGCATCACCTTGAACACCTGTGTGGCAGTGGCAATATTTCTAGGTGCTACAAAATCATTTCATGCTGTTGAATGGGGTTTCAAGGCCCTGGAGCAGATAGACCTAAGCCTTGATTATTTAAAATGAATCAAATTACTCTATAAAAAGCCTGGTGCGTGGTTGTAAGTGAACAATCTAATATCAACTGATAAATCACGTGGAACGAGACAGCTATCCCTTCAGCCCACTACCATTTGCTACTGGAGCAGAATCTATTATCCTGCATGCTCCATCAACTTTTAGACAGTGAGCATTTTCTTGCTTTATCATTCTGTGCCTCTGCCTGCCTGTGGAATCCACGTCTGAGAGAGGGTGACAGTTGGGCTGTTTGTGCATTCACTCTAGACAGCCACAGAAAGGGAGCTGAGGTGTGCCCTGCATATCCTGGCAGCCCAACACCAGGCTGATGGGTCTTCCTGAGCTAGAGTGGTGGGAGGAGTTGTCACTGACACCTGAATAGGGCTGTGCCTGTCTTCACACAAAGCTGTTTCCACTCCCCTGTATTGTGTCTGGAGCCATGTCAGAGAAAAGCAGGGTCTTGTGCACTATAGGGACTTTCCTTTGAAGTTTGCCTACTTCAAAGGCAGAAACTAGTATAAGTACTGGAGCAGTGACACCATACCTTCGTAACACTTCTGGACTAAGAGGAAATTCTGCCAGGAAGAAGAGCTGAATGTTGTAGGATGGACTGACACTCTGCCTGTTGCTTTGCTGTGCTGTGCTGGCCTGCTGCATGCTGCTTCTGTCCTGGGAGTGAAAGGACTGGACTTTGCTTTCTACATACTGCTTTCCAAGGTTCCTCAAGGGCTGGTGCATGCTTGCCTCCTATTAAGAAGTCTCAGGGCCAGCAAAGACTTCACCTACCAATGCCTTCTGCTCTTCTGGTGAGAGCCCTGACTTGCCAAGTTGTGCCAAATCCAGTTCCTGGGCCCTTGGAAGTAGAATCTGGTATATCCAAAAACAAAATCCACGTATTGTCTCTCAGTGCTCGTTTTTTATGATGCAGCACCGCCGTGCGGTTAAAAAAACCAACGCATCGTTGCAGTGCAGCCGAAGAATCGACACAGTGCCTGCCGTGTGGCTGAAAGATCACCGCAACTCGAGTCCCAAGCACCGTGTCACTGATGTCCATGGTGCACGCTCGGACGTGGTCCCTGCTGTGCTGCTGAAGACGTCGATGTAGCGCCTGCTCCGCCGCATCGACCCATCGTGTCTGGATTTTCAATGCATCGTCCCTGGTTGCCAAGTTCTTTATCGACGTTGCCCAGCAGTATGGAACCGAGGCCATGTGTCCAGAGATCAACGCATCACCTCCCCTCACAGTAAGGAACCGACACATCTAATTCTAATGTCTACCATTTGACCTAATTCTGTGTATCTTTATTGATAGTAATCTTTGTGAGCGGAACTCCCGTTAGGCACATGTTTGTGACTCGTCCGAGCACTCCAGAGTTTTTCTCCGTAATCTAAAGTATTTTGCAGAAAGGATAATTCTTTTTTTGAATGTTCTTTTTTGAATGTTCTCTTTTTTTGAATGTTTTTTTGAAGGAACCGACACATCACCTCCCCTGACAGTAAGGAACTGGTGCAGTACCTCCCCTGCGCTTCAGTAAGGAACCAATGCATCACCTCCCCTGGCATTAAGGAACCGACGCATCACCTCCTCTGTGAGTAAGAAACCGATTCATCGCTTTGCTTTTCCGGTGCCTCACCTTCCCTGCGCCTATTTTCGTCTTTGATTTTCATGCATCCCATGTACTTTGTGCTAAAGGTGACGCATCCATAGTTTACTAGGGACTGAACTATTTTGAACCTTTTAAAAGTGATATCTCGACTTGTGTATGTTGTCGTTTTGGTCTTGTTTTATTCAGATAAATGTTGGTTATTTTTCTAAACTGGTGTGGACTCCTTTTGTAGTGTTACTGTGTTACTGTGTGTGTATGTAGAAATGCTTTACACATTGCCTCTGAGATAAGCTGGACTGCTTGTGCCAAGTTACCAAGGGGGTGAGCAGGGGTTATCTTAGCTGTGTAATCCCCTTACCCCGACTAGAGTTTGGGCCCCTTCTTGGACAGGGTGCAACCCACTGCCAACTAGAGACCCCATTTCTAACACAAACCATGTAGTGTTCTGTCAAAAAAACCTTTATTAACCTATCACCAATTAAAAGAACCTTTCTGAAATTTGGCACCCTATGTGTTTTAACAGTCAACTGAGGTTCAAAAACCCACCACAAAAACTGTGACATGCTAGTCTTCCACAAATTCCTTTACTTATTGGTGAATATACATATATTCCCCACATGTTACTTCTCTGCAACACAACAATCTTTTGTAGCTAAACTGATCTGGGCAGGCAAACATGGCCGGACTGTCCGTACCGGGCATTGGCCCTTTTTTCCTGGAGGCTAGAAGGGTGAGAGGCAGGTTTTGTTACTGGGGGGTGTTTTTTGTAGCAGTGCAACAGTTTTGAAAGCAACCGCTGCAGAGTTCCTTGTATATCCAGAGGTGTTCAGGCAACAGTAAAAATGATAAGATAACGCCAGTGATTAATGTACCATAAGGAGGCTGCTCTGACAAAATTTGTCAGGGCTGCTTTGGGTTCCTAGTCCGGCCCTGCAGGCGAAAAATTTAGGATTAAATGGAAAACTCCAACAGCCCTATAAAGAAGGAGGCCTGGAAGTACCAGACATCAAGCTATACTACTACTTTGTGCAAGCCCCTTTGCCTATGATAGGTACCACACTTCCCCTGCTTTACCCCATGTTGTAGTTGAGACTGAATTGACCATTACCTGTGTGCCTTCAAACCTCCCTATACACACAAACAATGAAACAACTCAGGGACATCAACCTAGTAGCATGTATGATTTAAGCTTAGATCAACCTTAAAAATGTTCAAGAGTTAGACAGCTGTGTTCATCTCAGTTCCACTTGGCGATAACCAATGTATCCCACCCAAAACGGAACTTAAACCTTGTCACCAACACCACAATCTTGAAATACAAACACTGGGTGGTCTATTCAATGACAAATTGTTCATATCACTTGACACATTTGCAATCCAAGAATCAAGAAACCCTCCAGACACTTTATATATTTTCGACTAAGGGCCTCAAACAAGAGCAAATTCCATTGCTTCCAGCAGGGACCCACTGAGATTATGCAGCTTTCATACCTCCTAACCTTTCCCAGTACAAAACAGTTAATTTCCAAACTGTATCCAATAACATTAACTACTAGGGTAATGGAACCCCTCAGCACTAATGAGAAATGGACCCGGGAACAAAACTTGCAGAGACACAAGGGGAACACTGCTGTACACAGACCAAACACATCTCACTGAACAGCAAGCACATAGTGATTCATTACAAATTCCTGCACAGTAGGTATCACACACCTAAGAGCCTGAAAAAATCAGAGATTGCGTACAGATGCAATACGTGCTGTTGCAGGGTCCCTGAAGCAGACTTGCTACACCTGGCCTGGACATGCCCCAGCATAGTTGCATTTTAGACATTAATTTTCTGAACGCTGTCCAATATGCTAGAGACTTATATCCAACCCAACCCACTAATGGCCTTAGTAGGTCATGTCCTTGATGTAATCAAGGCGGTATGCAAAGACACACTTCTGGCCCTAATGCTGGCCACGAGTAGGCTAGCACATCACGAGGGAAGTGCTCCACCCCTCCCCACCCCCCAAGCCACCAGACTGCACAAAGATGTAATGTGCTGCATTGAAATTAGTAAGCCATAGACTAACCAATTGCTCCCTACATCAAAAGTCAAAGATATTTGGGGCCCCCTATGCAATTTTCAAGTCAGCACAGACACAGTAGTCCCAATATGCAGTAGCGGCTGCTACCGATTGCATGTGGCAGGGCGGGCGGGGGGGTTAGGGGGTTCACGGGACGAAACAAATTTTTTTTAAAAATACACTTACCTGGGCCGGCCTACCGCTGCATCTTCTCTGTCCTCTTCTTCCTCTCCCTGCCTGCTGCAGGAAGAAGCAGGAAGCACCCGGGCTCCTAGGCTCCCCATAGCCAACCACAACGCTGCTGTGCAGCGTTGTGATTGGTCTGAGCGCCGAACCACAGCCCTCAGGCCGGGACTGGGAGGCTTTGCATGTTTCTCATCAGGCTGTGTAATGCAGCCCGGTGGGGAAGCTGCAAAGTGCGCAGTTCTGCTTGGCCGGCCTGAGAAGAGCAGCCAAGCAGTCATGCGCATGTAAGGAGTGCAAACCACTCCTCTCCCTGCTCTGGCCAGCCCCACCCCGCCCCGAGAGCCACTCACTTCAATTGGAAAAATAAAATGATAAAAAAGATAGGTTATTATCTTTTTATTTTTCCTATTGAAGTCAGTGGGGCGACGCTCCTTAGCGGAGGAGCCGCCACTGCCAATATGTCACAGCTGCACACAGACAAATAGCCAAAACTGCAGTTGTGGAGGGGACAGGATAAGAATCAGATAAACAGAGCTCAGATCTAGCACAAATATGCAACAGTGCTACAACAATGGTCTGTAAAAGTGAAAATAGATAAAGGTAACGGTGTTATGAGGGCTGGTGAAACAATCTTATCATGCTGGACACACCCTGCTTTGCTGAGCGTTATTAATGTTTCGAATAACTGATGAACATGAGAAAAAGCACCATATGACTGCAACTCCGCTGTAATCTAATCTGTTGTACAAAAAATAATTGATATTCTAAAAGAATGTTTGTGTTGGCTGCTGAGAATAAAGATAAGGAATGATAATAAAAAGAAATAAAAAATTGGTCTCGCATTTGATAACGTCATTAGGGACAGACTGTTATAGGTTTTGTAGCAAACCATTATGGGTTTGATATGCCTAATATAATCAGATAATATTACTCACATGTGTTCAGGTCTTTCTCCTCGGGTTTTCATTCCTTTTCCAGTTACTGCAGGTGTACACCAACCCTCTGTCTAACACCAATAATCTGTATACATAGCAAATGAAGACAGGCGTAGAGGGCCGGTAGCATTTAAGTACCTCAGATGTCAAGTGCCCCCCGGAATCAAAAAAACTTATATGAAGGCCGAAATGGATCTTCCTAAGGTAAAGGAACTTAAAGGCCCCTGGTTGAAAGTCTCATCCTATAAAATGGTATGCAACAGCAATAATGAACAAGCATTGGCAAAGCCACTAGGTTGGCCTTCGTTGGAGCAATGGTTATTTTTTTAATGCGAGCATATGATACAAAATAAAATGAATCAAAAAATGAATGCAGCCACCTAAGCGTGACTGACCCAGGCTCACAGTAAGACTTTCAATACTAAAAAAAAAACAAATAACACTCAGGTAGCCGTTTTACTGGGGATATTTCAAAATACCAAGTGCCTTTCAGTTATGTCATCCATTTTTTTTGTTACTTTTATTGGAGAACGAGACAGGAATATTCCACCACCAAGCCAAACACTCAATTTGCAGGCAGGTACAATGTTAGAGTGTCATTTAAACACTTTACTAAGCAACTTTAAAAAGGAGACTGAAAATAAATCAACATTTAACTGGGCACTCAAAGTGCAGCCAAAATAAACAGCCAGAAATGAAAGTTAATATAAAAAAATAAATACAATAAAGCACACTTTGAACCAGCTTCGTCATTGAAGAGAAAGGAACTACTGTGTAAAATGTGCACCGTGGCGCAAACATGGACAGCCTGCCTGATACATAATACGAGCTCTGGCGCCCAAAAATGAATGGCTATGCCCATCATCTGCAACCACAGGCAGAAATGATGCATCGAACGTTGGTGTTTAATGGGAGGGCTGCCTTTCTTATGCTGGGGTGAAAACAAGCTGCACACGTGTAACAGTCGTTTGCTGCGATTTCTTCTGTTCTTCATTTATTTTTATAATGAGTTAGTAGTCTTCCTAAGGTGTTTTTTAATTGTTCCTATATTCTGTTTATAAAATACATTGTTTGCGTGCCATTAGCGCTGTATGAAGAACTAGTTTTTTTATGATAACATAATAACACTTTGTAACAGGGCTTATACTATTTTCCACCAATCGCCACCCTCAGTCCGTCTGCCCCATGAGGGAGTGGCACAGAATAACATTACCTTGTGAAGTAAACATATGGAAGGGTTATTCATTTGTGCTGCAGGGGCTCGCATCTGTGCCCCACAGTAGAGCATGTCAGTAAAAGAGCAGCTTAAGCTTCCGTCTGCAATACTTGCTTTAAAGGTTCAAGGAACACGTCACGGATAGCTCACCTCGGGACAGTTACATTAGAAATTGCGGCTTATCTGTTAATTGTGTTAGAGCTTGTAGCACATTAACATCCAAATGGTTAATCAGAAAGGGTGCAACACCCTCCACCCTCCACCCTCCGGGCACTGGAATTCGGGGTGAAGGGGTGCTGCAGCACCCCCCGAAAAACCTTGCATGTGTTAAAAAGCAGACTGAGCGATAAACATGCTTTCAGTTTTTGTGTTTTGTTGATCTTGTGGCCTTTGCTGTGAGTTCGAAGGCACAAGCCAAGTGTCACGCAATGCCTTCTGACAAGTGGAACATAAGAATTGGTGTTTACTTTTTATTTCACTGATTGGAAAGTAAGGGAATATTGTAATGTGAAGTCAATGGCAATCTTGTTGGGGTACAAGAAGTGCCCAATGTTTTCTAACAACAAAATGTAACACTTGTAAATGAACCTTACGAGTATTTCAAAGTCAGAAGCAATGAAAGTATAAATGAAGCACTTATTTTTTGTCATTCTGATGTGATGGAAATAAAGATTTTAATAGGATCAAAACAAACCAAGTCACTCTAGTTGTGTGATCCGCAAATGGTAAAAATGCACAGACAACCAATTTCCACACCTAATAGTTTGTGTGCCACATAACTTTAGCAGTAAAACTGCACGCCTGATGCAAATTTACATTTCATTTCAAGAGGCCATTTCAATGCAATACGTGCTCTCGGTAAATGGCAGTACCGTACTAGACCACGCTTTGGCGATATATTTGAGACACTGTGCTGCACAATGCATCACGGGACACTCAATACACAAATTCCTGATGAATGGGCAGGTCTCATTTGCTCCACTTGCTCTTTTTGTATGTTTTGATTTTTCACAACCCCTGTGACGTCAGTGTTGTAACATGGATGGCAGTACCTCCACTCTGAAAACAGTCCCAGCGCCACTGCCCCCAGCTCCTGGAACAAATTCTATATAGTTACTAAGCCAAGATTGGCGGAAAGTGGCATGTCACGTCCCGAGGCGGGATTAAATGTTATTGCAAAGTTAATGGAGGTGGTTAGTCACAGGCTAGCTTCTACCTTTACCCTTTGGCAAAGGAAGTTAATAGGCTGTTGTTCTTCTGTTAAAATTCCAGTAATATATTACATGCCTGCAAGCTTTTGTTAGTTCTCTTTCCTTACATCAGGTTTATCGTGTTCAATAAGGTTCATACACAGGCCTTGTGGCAACTATCACGGAGTCTGGTTTTAAGCAATACTGATTATCAAATGCCTTTATTTTTCTCGTGCTTTTAGGTCTGGCTACTGCCAGCTTAAGTTCCTTGCGGTGCCCGTGTCAACGTATAATGTACAGAAAGGAATTTTGGGTCCGTTCTGTTCAACCATGAACCTCCTGCAGGCATGGGCCAAATGGGACTCGAATGTGGTCCGAGCAGTTGCTGAGTTTTTTGCAAGCAGCTCAATTATAATCTTTTGTTTTAATGTGATGCCCAAAGTGCAGCAGACAGGCCTAAATACGGCTCCGGTGCTCACTTTACCATAAGAATTAAGCGGTATCTCGCCGATGAGGCCCAAAAAAGCTATAACTGGTCTGCGGCTCTTTCTGTTCATGTTTGGAGGGCAGATTATCTGGCAGGTCTCGCTGGATTTTTCATACTGGAGCAGAACCAAGACTGATTGGCATATTGTTGCTCCTATCTGGAGTGGCAGAGTGGGCAAAAAACAACTGGAATTTAGCCCCAAGTGGTTGCCAGTGGCCAATACATTTGTATGCATTCCACATTTTGGCGTTTCAATCTGGTGAGTCATGTTTTCTGTCCAATCAAGGCAGTTTTTAGATTGTGCATCTATCTCATTTGTGAGGATTGGTAAATCAGGCATTCATTCAGAAGTTTCAGTGCTGAATTCGAGCTTGTGATTTTGGGTGCTCGTGTCAGTTTAATTTAGAAAGGAGCACAACAACAGTTGTTTATTAATTACATATACATTAAAAATGACTAATGCCTGCCACCCAAGCCATTCTTGTAGCTTTGGGTGGCCTGGAATAGACTGAATTGTCACACTTGAAGGAGTGCGATGGTCAGTAGGTGTGTTGGCTCTGTCATTGGCTGTGATGACAGGTGCTATGAGCTGGACGGCCTCCTGACGGGCCCTGGCGCTTTTTTTTTTTTTACAAATCAAACACTGAGCAGTTTCATAACTAGATCCTTCATTTGAATGGAATGGACACTGATAGAATTTGTCCTATCACCGACAGACTCTCAGGATATCATTCAAACCTACCAACCGGGTTTACTTCCTTAGAACACTGAGACCAGCGGTGGCTCCCCATTATGGCGGAGGAGAGTCGCCCCACTGTTGATAGCCAGCAGAGGCAAACGTGAAAAAAAGAATAATAAAATGTTATTATCATTTTATTATTCACTGAGCCAGCCAAGTGTTTGGGAAGGGAGGGACCATCCTGATAGACAGCGGAAGGCAGGAGAAGAGGCGGGCCCCATAAGTGCGCATGTGTGTTTGGCCGGCTATCTTAGTACGGCAAAACCGACATGCACACATAGCATTTCCCCAACCTGAGCTGTGTTGCACAGCCAGGTGGAGAACAGACACAGGCTCCCAGGCCCTGTCTGAGTGCCAAACCAGGCCGCTCAGAACAATCCTGGCACTTCTCTTATGCTGGGTAATAATTTTCCCAGCATGAGAGCAGCGTCTGGATTGGCATCTGGAAGCCTGCGCAGTGTGCACCAGCCCGTGGACTGCCATCGGGACAGGGGCAGAGGAGCAAGACGGTGGCCGGCTGCAGCAGGTAAGTACTCTTTTGTATATTGTTTCATGATTTCATAAGCGCTTTCTTTTTGGTATTTCCCCCACGCTGCCTCACCACTTGGCATTGAGAGCAGCCGCCACCGACTAAGATCCAATGCCAGGATGCACATTTGAGATTCAGGGGACACTCTATGGAAGGTATGGCTGACAACTCACCTGAAACAGCCACTAAGCTATGTGCCAGGATTTGCAAGATTCCTACATTAAAAAAATACATATGACTTTTCTAACAACTAACACAATCTGCCCGAGGCTGGCAATTGCTCTTTTTGTACTTTAACACTTTAGCATGTATTCAATTTTCTCGTGGTTGGCAGGCAATCTGCAGTTTTTGTAAACCACTGCAATGTGTTTTTTTTTAATTACATCATTGCTTGGCTGGCTTCTGTGTTCCCAGTGTTTTCTTTCCCTTTGGAGCTGTGAACCTCCAGCCCAATTGTTCTTTCTGTTCCCTGAGCAGGATTCCTGCCAGCCTCCTTCAGATTTCAATGCATGCTTTTTAAGCACCCAGCTGCGAGATGCGGCTTGAGTGAGGCCTACTTTGCCAATGTGTTATTGCACTCGACAATAACTGATTTCGTTTTAATCATAAATATGTTTCAGGATTCGCCATCCCTTCGCATGAGAGATAATGGGAATCCGGCCAAAGTGAACAGTCAGCATCTCATTTCCCTTCTTTCAGTCCGCCATTTGTCTTTGATGATCTTTTGAGCATGATAAATGAATTATTACAGAAACAGATACGAGATTAAAAGAAGGTTAATAGAAGCAATGATTTTGTCAGCCAGTCAATATGGAAAAAGACGTGAACTGGCTAAGAAGCACTGAAATTACAGCAGAGCTTTACACAAAGATACTCATACATTACTGCTGTGTAGTGTAGTTTACAACTCATGACAACATTAATGTAGAGGTTTTGGACCACCAACACATTAGCATGCAACTATAGGAACTCATGACCCAAAGGTTCCGAAGTGCAGACGTAGGTACTGCTTCTAGGAGGTAAACATGCAATCATGTGCTGTGGCACTGGTATAATGACTTTTTTTTTTAAGATGTGCGATTTGTTCATGGATTTATAAAGGGTTTTTAAATATTCACACTATAATTGAGGTGTGCAAGTGATGCATGGCACAGGTGTTCATGTGACTATGTATAAAAAAGTAACTTGTGACATGGTTGTGTATTGTCCTTAATCAAACAGCACTATGTGTTTTTGGTGCATTGCCACTGGGCCCGAACTTGAGCCACACAACCATGTTTATTGTCTGATCTGCTACATGTAGCTTGTGAGTGAAAGACGTGTGTGTGTGTGTCTGTGTGTGTGTCATCAATAGGTGATTAGAGGCTGGTGTGAAATCAAATATCTGAAACAAAGTATATTATACAGTAACAGGTAATAGATATATAATCCACCTGCGCATTTATGTATCTTGTGGTTATGGTAGATCTTCTTCCCGGCCTTTGGGGTTTTAGTTAAGTTGTTGGTGCAGTCCCTATCATGTTTTTAGAAACTGACAGCTACATTGAATTTAACCATTACTGCATCAGCGGTCTGTGGATCATTTGGCAACATATTTGAAAGAAGACATACAACATAGCAACTGGGTGCTTAAATCGTCCACTCGCACCCATGTGTTGTTCTAGCACACTTTCTTGTCTGCTGAGATACATTCAGTGTGTTCGCGTTGGTCTGTTGGTTTGCCCATTTGCATTGATAGCATTAATTGTTACATTGTTCAGGAGCATAAGGTTAGCACCTGGTTGCCTTTCATGCTGAGGCGATCTATGCAGGCACTGTGTGCACAGGTCCACCTAGTCCTGTAATGCCAAGCTATTACTATTTTTGAGAATACAGCCAGCTCTCCTCCAGGAAGGCCTGTTCTGCTGGAACCTGGCTTTGCATAGTGCACAGAAGTGTTCATGAACAGCCTGCATGTTGTGGAGTATGAGTGCTGATGGCGGAACTGCTTTTCGATTTGTTGGTTAGGGTACTATTCATATTACTTTTAGATATGTTTTCTTTGCTCTTCCTTCAGCATGTGTTAAGCATGTATGACAAAGTTATATTCACATTGCGTGTTGTGGTTTTATAACTACCACTATATTTTTTCACAGATTATTCAGAGGGGTGTAGTGTAGATCTACTCTTGGTACTGGTCATTTTATGCCCCTGCTTTGCTATATTTGTTTGCACAATTGTGTGATGTATTGCCTCATTTGCACACGTCTCTGATGACAATATGTTGGCCATACGGCTTAGGTTGTAGAAAACATCCAGGGGCAAAGTCGAACCTTAATTTTTATCTGTTTCCCCTACTTTATGTGACCTGTGGTGAAACTGCATGTAGTAATAATTGATTCACAATAGCACATGGAGCATTATCATACCTGGAAGAATCAACTGTCGCTATGCCAATGTACTCTAGATGAACGGAAACACATTTTACAATTTATGTTCTCAAAAGTAAGTCATGGTCCAGGCAGGAACAAATCTCTAAATTGGATCTGCTTTGAATTCATCTACAGTCAAATATCATGGAAACTGTGAACAGACTGCACTAGTCTAGCTAAGGCAACCAAAACCTTCACTCAGTGAACACTTGGTTCAACCGGAAGCCAGTCAGACTGGAAAGCAGCCTATCGCCTGGAGCAGCAGTGGCCAAAGCAAGATGGTGGAGGACAAGTGTTGATGCAAAACAGATATGGGAGAATATAAAATGGCATTTTACAGACCACAAAATCTTCAAGGAACTTGAATAATTGAAGCAACAAACTAAATAAGTGCTATATTGGAGACTTACTGGGAACTCATTGAACCAGTATATAACACTGCATGAAGGCCTTCTCGATTTTCCTTCATAAAAAAATCAACATGATCTGTTCATTGCACTAATCTGGCTAAAAAATATCAAGTTAGGCAGAACCAGACCCATCACACAAACCACTGTAATTTGCATTGATATGAAATCATTAAACCACAGCTTCCCCGCGGTATGGAATGTCCTGGAGAAACTCCATAGGGCTCTGCTCAGCTTTCCCTTATTCAAGGAGGCCTTGAAAACAATCCCTCTAGTCTATGATGTGGAACCACATACTTCCAAAGAGGGAACAGACTTTAGCACCCGTGGCCAGGATCTCTCAGAACCGATCATGCCTGATCCATCAGTTGGAGGCATATTACAGCTAGCTTCTCCTTGTCTAGTTCTTTTCCATGCTCCTTAAAACCTATACATTGAGCTGTCTTGGTGTTTGTGGCAACTGGTTGTCCTCTCACATGTGCAAATGCAATGTGTGTCTCTTTGCAAGTACAGTGTTGTTTCTCCTCATGGGTTTAGGTTTATAAACCTCTGAATTTTAATTTTAAGAATTATTTTCACCGAAACAATACAATCTGATCACATTACTAAATTAGTCAGGAGGAGCATTGTGTCAATTCTTTCTCCTCATACAAGCCTTGCAAAAGATACAAAGGGTACTGAAGATGGCTTTTTTTAATTCTTCTATGCAATCTAAAGTGAATGAATGTGTGCATGCATGATATCTTTTTGACGGAGGATAGTGGGTTTGCAGAGGTTGGACTCTGATCACCCCGTGAATTTCTCGCAAGTCAACATTCCCAGAAGTATTTACTAGTGAGGCAACATTCACTGTGACGTTCTGGATATTGTGATGAGATTTGATATGGTGGAAGCATAACCTGATTGTCTACATTAGGAATTTCTTGAACTTTTCTAGTGTTTTTCCATTTCTGAAGCCAAGAGTGATGACAGTGTTGATGATGCTTCTTTTTCAGTTCTTTTTTTGCTGGAAATTAGATTCGCTCAACTATGAAAGGCTGGAAGGCGTTGCGTCCCTTTTCACTTTAGCCCATTCACCACCTGTCTTACAGCGATTTTCTGCGATATCTCTTAAAAGTGTCTGTCTCATTACACAATTGTGTTTTTTCCGTGGCATTGTTGGCCGTGGGCATTCTGCTTCCAGGGAAGACTTTGGGCGTCATAGTTGTAGAGGATTCATCCACAAGCACCTCTGCCTTGATTTATCCCAGACTTCAGCACCATAAAACACAACTGCATTTATTCTGGCTTGAGCTATGGAGGCTCCTCGTTGGACTAGTGGAGAGCCTCAGCCATGTGCAAGTCTACATAGGCCCATTTCTTCTACAGTGCAAACACTGCCTCAGTCTCTTCAAGAAGTTATTGTCAGACCTTTGATTTTATTTATTTCAATTTGATGTTGCTCTTGCAGCAGTAGATTAGCATCCTATTTACGTAGGTTTGAGTTGAGAACTGTGCTCTTTTGTTGTCACCAATAAAAAAGCATCTCTGAAAAGATCTCCCTGATGAAAAGAGCTTCCTCTCTTAAAGAGCAGATATGACACGGGGTCACAGACAATTTTAGCAGTAACATTATCTGTGCCTAAAAAGTATTAGAACAAATATTCAGGTGATGCGTTTTAATTGCATTTTAAGAATAAAAAGGCAATTAGTCAGTGGGTGTCATGACATCAGAGCTCCCAAAAGTACAATGGTTACAAACAAATTAATTCGTTTTTGTCCTTCACGCCATGTCACCATTAACAGGGTACCTTTCTCTAAGGAAAAAGTGTTCTGAAAGTTTGTTTTGAAGTTTCCTGATGTGTCACTGTGTGGGAAACGGAAGGGTATCATACCACAGCAAAGGAAGCCTGGTGTGCCTGCAATAGATTCGAAGCGTGGAAGGAGGCTGACTGTTTATTGCAAACATGTGGGATGGCTAACAGATGACAATTTGGCAACATGCAGGAATAGTCTTGCTGGCTCTCATCTTGGCAGTCCTTTTCACTTCTACACCGAGTACTTCAACTTACTGGATGCAAAAACCTTCATGGAAAATAGGGGAATAGGGGGGGATTTCTATAGCAAACCTGGTCAATGGTGCCCGATGGCTAGCCACTCCCCCAGCAGGCTTAAAAGAGTGATTCCAGTGTACGAAAAGAACAAGAAAAAGCAATGAAACATCCAAATTTGACTGAATGCTGCTGCCCCTTATAGCAGTCACGTGAAAAACAAATGTAGATGACACCCATCCTTCAGACTGCCCTGGTTAAAAAATGTGTCAAAAGAAGTTGATACCTTTCAAACGAAAGCACACACGCTATGTGCACAACATACAGCTCCACCCACTTGGTCTTTTGTGGTAACCCAGCAATACGCTGGTGGTAATGGCAAACATCTCATAGCCAACACTCACTTGATTTGTGTTTAACTTGAGATGGTAAAGCATTGGGTCCTCTCTTAGCTTTTGACCTGAAAGAGAGTGAGGGAGTAACCCACTTTTTTAGGTACCTCACAGGGATCAATGAAGAGCACCTTGGAGAAGGTCAGTTATACATGTTGACGTAAAATGCTGCTGTAGCACCAAACAGAGCTTGTGCAGTGTTCTTAGGCACTGACTGACTGTCAAGTGCTAGCTTCTCCCAACATACCAACCACTTGCAAATTAAAATGAGCCTTCTCCAATTCCTTCAGTGTCCACAAGGAAAAAGAAAATAAATGTCCCTTTTACCAGACCCATTAACCTCTCACTTTCTCTTCTCTGTAACAACCTTTATCAAAAAGGTGAAGAGGGTCCCTTGTGCTCGACATATATGGCCTTGAATTGCACACAGTCCCTCACAGGCAGTAAGTTTAGGAGCGCATATGATGATAAAGCATGTTCGCTGCTTGGTTTTGAGAGTATCCTGGTTCATGTATCATATTGTCTCTGAAGAGGTTTGAATGTTTATCCTAGGTGACCAGAACACAATCATTGTGTTATATCTCAGACTGGGCAAAGGCTTTGTTGATATTAATAAGCGGCTGTACCCGGTGTTGGATGTTAAATACACAATAATGGAGTTGGCGAAGACATACAATGCTCCAGCGTGGGTACTGAACCATAGAAGACGGCAGCCTGATGGACTTTTACACACTTAAATAATCAAAAAGAACTAATCACTTAGGTCATTTTCCAGAGTCTCTTTGGAAATTTTCTGATGAGGACCCTCAGTCACACTTTCATGGCAGCGGTATATCTTGGTTCTCTGCTTATTTGATTAAGTGGGATGAATCATCATAGGGTCTTGGCACCAGAGTGCCCCGTTCTCCAGGTGTTCATCATCCTCCACCAGGAGGGAGATTGTCTGGTGTGTGACAGTCGTGAGTGGGAAGAGTGTTGGAATAATAAAAAATTATTAAAAAATATTTTCTCTCCTGTGTAGTTTGTTTTCATTTTCACAGGGGAGGGATAAGGTTAAAAAGTGGGAGGTGCTTAATTGGATAATTATAGGTCCAAAGCACCTGGTGAGTGGTTGGTTGACATGTTTCAGCCTGTGTCACCCAAAAGGGTTAGATGACTTTCTTCATGACCAAAGGATCCAGCCGACTCAAATGTTAAGGGGCTGTGTATGTGCTATGTAAGGTGAGTAGATTCGCTCACGCTGTTAGGGCAACAGGTTGTATTTAATGCCTGTTATGGACATGTTTTAATAGGCTGGAATCTATGCAACATTTCAGTTCCATGAGGTTGGCACTGCGGCTTGTAATCCTGCCATGTGGGACTTCCACACATGCCATGCGCAACTTCAACTATGCAGATGACACGCAAATACTCCTTCAACTGGAATGCCCCAAAGACATTGGAAAATCACCAATTTTCAGCTGTCTCAGAGCCGTGGATCAGTGGATGACTTGGAGCCATCTCAAATTGAATACTTCAAAAACGGAAATACTCACGTGTGGCGATTGGAAACATTACAACCCGCTTGCCGCATGGCCTAATGAACTGGGATCACCACCTAAAGTATCGAAGGAAGTAAGAAACCTCGGAATGACCATGGACTCCAAGCTGTCGATGAATGCCCAAGTGGACAAACTAGCAAGGTCAAGCTTTGTCACTATAAAAACGCTGCGACGAATTTTCCCTCATTTGGGATTTCCGCACAAGGTCCAAGCTATCATCTCCCTTGTTCTGTCCAAACTCGATTACGCCAATAGCCTCTACCACGGATCACCTTTAACAACCATGAAAAGACTACAACGGATTCAGAACTCGGCTGCCAGACTACTCTTGCATATCAAACCGCGAGACCACATCTCCCCTGCATTGAAAGCCCTGCATTGGTTACCGGTTGCCAGAAGATCCACGTTCAAGCTGCTTTGTATCACCCACAAAGCAATACATGGAACGGGACCACTCTTCATCAGGAATAAAATCACCAAACACATTCAACAGAGGAACCTCCGCTCTAAAGGAGCATCTCGCCTCAAAATCCCAAGATACAAGAAAAAAAAACATGGGTGGCACTACCTTCTCTGTTCAAGCAGCCAAACTATGGAACTCTTTACCCCCCAACATAAGATCCACCGACAACCACCTTACCTTCAGAAAACTACTCAAGAATTGGCTCTTCCCCACATAAGCACCATACGCAAACAGAAATTTACAGCATATCCCTCTGTATATAAGCATCTGTTTTCACTATAGACATGTACCTATCTTTGTGTATTGCTTTGTATAAACATGTAGAATAATTATGTTGTTGAGAGAAAAAAATAATAATAATAAATAAATAAATAAAAATCATCTTTGGTCTACATGTACTTACTTCCATTGTGCAACTATATACCTTCCATGTACTTGGATCTGTGTCTCTGTTACTTTTCTCCTGAAAAAGCATATCCAATGCACTACCCTATTTCTCATCCTGTGCCTCTATCAATATCTTTAATCTACATATACTTACCTCCTTTATGTATCTATACACTTTCAATGTACTTATGGATCTATATATTTATCACTTTCTTCTAATTTAGCATTTCCAAGGCACTACCCTATTTCTCAGCCTATACTTCTCTCAATATATCTTCTAGCCCAACCTTCTGACTCATCTCAAACTTCTTTCTACTACTCTTTCCAATGCACTACGCTATCTCTCATCCTATACATTTATCAATATATCCTCTACATCCACACTCATTTATCCCAAACCCCATACCACTACTATGATCCCCAAAATATCCCTTTCTAGACTCTCTCCTAATCTAACCCTCCTTGCATCATCTGACACCTCTTTACTATACCGATCCCCTAAAACAAACCTTTCTAAACTCTTTCCTCTGACTCCTCCCCTCCAAAACTCCCTTTTACTCATCCAAAAGCCTCCTCCTACTGCTAAGACCTAAAAAAAAAAAAATAAAAAAAAATTCATTTACTCTTTTATCCCTCCACTATCCTTTTCAATCAAAATTAACAGACTAACATGATCAATTCTCAAATTCCATATTCAACTATACTAATTCACCACTAATCCTTTATGGGTTCCAGAGTAGCGTGCTACTCGCCAATAAAGCATCTCAACACCCCATCTGGGTTACAAGCGCTATATAAATGCAAACCTTTTCCCTTTTCTACCCTCCCTAACCCTTCTCAATCCAAATAACTGACTAACATATCCACCACTAAAATTACTTTCATGTTTCACCATACTAATTCATCACTAATACTTATGAGTTCCAGAGTAGCATGCTACTTGCGCTTCAAAACCCCATCAGGGGTAGCAGGCGCTATATAAATACAAACCTCTTTCCCTCTTCTATCCCGCCACCTACTCTTCTCTACCCAAATAACTGAATAACATATCCACTACTGAAATTACTTCATATTTTACTATACTAATTTTCAACACTAATCCTTAATGGGTTCCGGAGTGGCGTGCTACTCACCAGAAAAGCGCTTCAACACCCATCAGGGGTAGCAAGTGCTATATGAATGCAAACCTTTCTTCCCTTTTATCCCTCCGCTATCCTTCTCACTCCAAATAACTGACTAATATCCACCACTGAAACTACTTTCATATTTCACCATATTAATTCACCACTAATCCTTTATGGGCTTCCGGAGTAGCGTGCTTCAACACCCCATCAGGGGTAACAAGCGCTATATAAATACAAACCTTTTTTCCTCCTCTATCCTTCTGCTATCATTCCAAATCCAAATAACTGACTAACCTATCCACCACTTAAAATGTACTTGCATGTTTCACTATACTAATTCAACACTAATCCTCTATGGGTCCCGGAGTACCGTGCTACTCGCCGAAAAGCGCTTCGACGCCTCGTCAGGGGTAGTAAGCGCTATATAAATGCAATTACAATACAATACAATACAATTTAAAAGGACACACATCAAATGTTAATGGTGAGCATTGTCTTTTCATTACTAACACCAATGCGATGCAATACTGTGTTGTAGTGAGGGCCCGGAGGCCAGCGAGACGTGAATACATTAAAACTAAAAAGTGCATTTGGATTGTGGCAAGTTGTGTGCATGGACTGTCTAAACATACTTTCACTCAGCTGTAATTGGACTCATACAAACGATTGTTGGCAGATATACAAGACTACATTTCCCATAATGCCACAAGTGGTACTCAAGGCATGGCAATCAGAACTTTGATGATCATCACTTGAGAAGGCAATACGTTGAAATGCATCGTGGTGCCTTGCTTTTAATATGCTGTTTGAATAAATGTGGACTGCGAAAAGCCTTTGGGAGTGCAGCGTCTACGTTTGTGAAAGCAATATTCAGAGGGCTTGTGGTCTTCAAATCCCAACACTGCATCGGTAGTCAGTGCACGCCGCTTTTAGAACACTTTGCATTATTGATATATATACACTATATAGATAGAGTGGCTTGATCATACTCGGATGTTATTGGACATGTTAAGGTATTGCCTCACCCACAATGTTTTTATCTTTAGTGGCAAATATTACTTGCAGCAGCAAGGTATGGCAACAGGCACCTCCTTCACCCCCACCTATGCAAATGTATTCATGGGGTGGTGGGAGAAGGAGGTGGCCTGGGCCGATGAAAATGAAGGATTTGTCCCAGAAATTGAACTATGGACTCAATTCATAGATGATTTGTTCATTTTGTGGGAAGGAAACGAAGCTGAATTGGATGTGTTTTTAGAAAAACTCATTTGGAATAACCTTAACTTAAAGTTTACAAATACACAAAGCAGAGTGTGCTGTGAATTCTTGGATGCAGAGCTGGAGGTAGTTGAAAATCAACTGACAACGAAGATACACAGAAAACCGACTGCCACCAACTCTTTGTTGCATGCCAATAGTGGCCATCCAGATGCTCTAAAGTGCAGCATTCCATATGGTCAAATGTTGAGGACCAAAAGAATATGTTCAACAGATGAACTATATAATAAAGAGATATGCAACACATTTAAACGCTTCCTTGAGAGAGGATATTCCAGGATCATAAGGTGAAAAGACTAATTTTGGAATTTAATATGGCACAGCCAAGTATCACAAAAGGTTTTACAAAAAAATTGGCCTTTCTTGAAAAAAGATGAACATCTCAAAGAGATTGTGTCTATGGGCCCACAGATAACCTCCAAAAAGGCAAGATCATTTGGGGACATTTTAACACCCAGCCATTTTGATCAGAGAAAGGGACAACAAAGAAATTGTCTATCTATGAATATGAAAGGCTTCATAAAATGCAGCTCTTGCAAGGCATGAAGCTATGGATTAAATTGTAAAAGCTATAAAACCTTTGAGGGCCAAGTGATCATGATTAATGACAGGATCACTTGTAATGCAAATCATGTTGTTTAAGTATTAAGATGTGGATGTAACAAACTATATGCAGGGAGAACTATTAACAAAATAAAAATAAGGACTCTCCAACATATGAGCGCAATCATAAATTGTGATAAAAATGACCCCATGGTATGCCACTTTGAACAATACCATGATTGATCTCTCACAACATTTAAGTATTATGGAATCAAGCATGTCCAAGCCCATTTGAGAGGTGGAAATCGAGAGAAAAAAACAGGAATCACGACTGATAATAGCAATGTGCACTGAGATACCTTGGGGACATAATACTGATGCTGAGCTGTATGTTCACCTGTGATTGGACATTAAGTTGGATTTTGTTAACATATTGAGAATTTTTCATGAAATGTAGATGCTATAAATTGTGATTAATTTTAGTATTTGAAATGATTGCACAAGACGCACAGCTCTTTATTCATCTTTTTTGTCCTCTTCTAATACTTTTCTCTTCTCCTTCCCCTTCTTTCCTCCCCCTTTTTCTCTCTTTATAACTACATCTGGTTAGAACATTTTTTAGCCGTGATCTTAAGTGACATCTCGGTTTCCCCATACAATTGATTTGTTACTCCTTGAAAAAGATGTTGATATCTTGAAAAAGAACTGCAAGAGATTATTATTGATGCATTAGGCACTTTAAAAGCATAACGCACTTTACATGTTGATAAATGGTGGTCATTTAAGAAGATAGATGCACTTTACAAATAATCATGTACTGTAATATATATTTAAAATTGGGCTTTGAGTTTTTAATGATGAATGGAAATCCTCTAAGAATGCAATTTCACTTTGAGAGAAATTATGCATTATGCACTTTAAAAATATGAGGCACTTTATATGACGACAGAATGGGAACCTCCCAAATACATGAAGGTATTATAAGTTATACATCATGCACTTCAAAGCACAAAGCACTTTTACAAGATGTTAAAATGAAAACATCTTAAAAACGTGATGCCAAATTATGACTCATGATCAAAGATCTTGTAGGCATAATGTGATTTGAAATGGTTGTGAGGTTTATGATAATTGAAAAGATCTTAAATACATGACTACATTTGATAGGAAAAATACAAAAATTGTGACTTATGATTATGTGTCCTGTAAATATAATGCACTTTAGATAGAAATAGATAAACTATCAAAAATCGTAAATGTGAAAAATGCTCACAGGGTTTGTTAATTGATTGTATTTTGGACGACAATTATGAAACCTGGACACTAAGGAACATTATGTAGACTAAAAATTAAAACTATGGTGTTAGAAAATGGAGGACAGAAAGTGTCTGTATAGGGTTTTTGAGTTGTTGCTCTAGTGTTTTGAGGGTCAGCGAGATTGAGAAAAGACTACCGATAAAATGCGATCCACTACTAGTAACTTTCAAAACCCAGTTGAAGGCGTCAGCCGAAACGCACCAGTCGTATGATGTTATTTGTTTTGCACCATGAGCTTGATGTTCATTTTAGCAAAATTGGAAAATATGCACATAGTACTTGATTGTATCTAAAAATGCACAGTCCTTGGTATTGGTAGAGCATTTACAGAGCAGAGTAACAAGAAACAACTGTTACAAACACTTGATAAATGAGACTACAAACTCTGATTTAGTGAAACACAATATAAATATTATGTGAAAGAAAGAAGTGAGAACATGTTTCATCACTCCGGCATATTTTGAAAATAAATCATAAATAAAATAAAGTAATACAGATCATAAATTTTGAATAAATGTGCTATTGAGTGGGTCTAAGGTTAGGGAAGTAGATGTGACCTAGCGGCCAGAGTTGCTGGCTTTGGGAGAGGGGAAGCAGGTTTGAGTCCCGGTGTCAGCTCAACATCCTGGGATTCTGGGCAAATAACTTAATCTCCCCCTACCTTAAAAAAACATTAATCTGACCTTGTGTTGTGTAATGTAACTTAATGCTCATATAATGTGCTGCAATGCCCGTGGGCCGAATGTGTGCTAAAACTGCAAACACACACATTTGGAGTAAAAAGAAGACATTTTACTGTACGCTGCTGTTGCCTCTGGGTTGTAAGGAGAAGCACTCCATACTCCAGTCTGCCTTGCTCCAAGGAGGGGCATGGCCATCGTCACCTCCCGGTCTGCTGCCAAAAGCGCTATAAAGTACACCGATCCTTTCCGCGGTGCAGGACGCCACTGCTGTTGCCACTGGGCTGTGAGGAGAGGGACTCCATACTTCAGCCTGCCTTGCTCTGAGGAGGGGCGGGGCCATCGTCCCCTCCCGGTCTGCTGCCAAAACCACTATAAAGCACATCAATCTTTCCCACGGAGCGGGACACCACTGCTGTTACCGCTGGGCTTTGAGGAGAGGGCCTTCATATTCCAGCCTGCCTTGCTCCAAGGAGGAGCGGGACTATCATCACCTCCCGGTCTGCCACCAAAAGCTCTATAAAGTGCACCTATCCTTCTCGCAGGATGCCACTGCTGTTGCCACTGGGCTGCGAGGAGAGGGGTCTGTACTCCAGCCTGCCCAGCTCCAAGGAGAGGGGGGCCATTGTCACCTCCTGGTCTGCTGCCAAAAGCGCTATAAAGCCGATCCTTCCTGCGACATAGTACGCAGGTGGGCCACGTCCAGCAAAGCCCGGGCCAAGGGCGGGCCTGTCATGCACCAGTCATCGGTTAGAGGAGGCTGGGCTGGGCCACCCCCTAACATCTCTACTAAGGTACCTTTGACAGCCACCTCTGTAAACCCTGGTTGTAGGAAAGCGCTGCATATCACCTAAACGAGAAAATGAGGAAAAGAAGGACAACTGTTAATCCTTCACTTCCGACGCAGGGGACAACCATTGGTGGTTTCTTACAGTGGGGGTAATTAGTAGGGAAATAGACCTGGTGGAAAGACGGTTGTCGATCTCTTCACCCACTGGAGTGTGGCTCTCACCTGAGCCTACCCAGATCACGGTCAACTCGACTGCGGACCTACCTGAAAAATAAAGTGATGTATTGACTACGGGAAAAAACGTCTTGTCAACCAACTTCGAGAGAAATCATAATGATTAGAAGAACACCATGGATTGGTCCTGGAAAGAAGGAAGCCCCAGGGGATTGTATTATCAGCACCTTTAGGTCACCTTAACTGGTAGATTCACTACTAAAAGTTTTTCCACTTTCAAGGCCAGGTGTTAGGCCCTATCCAAATTCTCCCGCGGAGCTACTTTTTTGTTAGGTGGCCTTTCACCCTGCTTTAAGACCCAGTCATCAGGAGGTTGGGGGGCAAGAATTCAACATTGAAGTCCGGAACATTTATGAGCCACTTACTACACTCGAAGATCAGGACTAACTCCCTCACAATTCAGAGGAAGCCTTCATGGCGATTTGGGAAACAAATCCAGTCCCTTTTGAGGTCAAGTCAGGGGAAGATTTCAAGCTCTTATCATGAAATATCGCAGGAACTCACCAGAAAATAACTAATGACAATTGGGTTTCCTTCATAAATGACTTTGATATAATTTGTTGCCAGGAGACCTAATCTTTTAAGCTGATCCATCTAGAGGGATTTAAATCCTATTGTGTGCCTGCTGTCCCATCACCTGCTGGTAGAGGAAAGGGGGCCTGATTATTTTTGTTTCAACGGCTCTAAGGCATTTAAATGTCAAGGTGTTGTGTTCAAGCCCATGTTTTCAGATTTTAAAGGTCTCACTGTCAAACTCAGTCAATGTATTTTTAATTAATTTTTATTGTAATCTTTTTTCTGCACAAGCGGTGGGGATTATAGATTTACTGGAAAATGCATTAACAAAGCTTTTGGCTAAAGTAAATAATCCTGTATCTTGTATATGGGCAGGTGATTTCAACATTGGAAAGTGTACCCATAGTGGCAATCCGGTTTGTGGAGTTACTAATGAGAAGGGCAATGATAGTATTCACTTTGTACACACCTTGCATGGGGAAGCTCTGAATCGCTTTGTATTAATCCATAAACTTATTTTCTCCTCAGATTTTCATGGGACAGGTTATAGCAATCCTCCTACATTTGTAGGTAGAGGTAATGGTAGTGTGATAGGTTTTATCCTGCTCTCCGTGGATTTAGTCCCCCATTTAGGGAATCACAAGGTGTACCCTTTCCCTTTTAGTGACCATCACCCCATAGTTATCAGTTTTTCTTCCCTCATTCGATCCAATCCTAGATCAAGTACTAATGTTGCGCTATCTTACTCGGCCAATAGGGGGGTCCAGATGAAATGGGCACAAATTGATTCTAAACATTTTTTACAGAGTTGTTTAGTGGAAATTAGAAGGATTTTGTGCGCTGTCTTTCTTTAGGGGAGGTGCCCAGTAGGATACGGGACAGCTTTATAGAATTATCTAAATCAGCATCCAAAATGTTGTCCAGAGATAAACCTCTGTCAGGAAAACCAGGCCAGAGGTGGTTCAACTCAAAGTGCACGAAGGCCTATAAAGCCCTCAAAAAGGCTACCAGTAGGACCCCACGTAATATAATTGCTATCAGGTCAGCCAGGAAGGTTTACTTTAAATTAAAGACAAAAAGATAGAAATCAGATGCAAAGCTTGGGAAGATCTTGAAGCGGCCGTTAAATTAAAGGACAACAGAGCTTTTTGGGAGGTTAACTGCCCTTTCTTTTCTGGAAGTATTTCCTCTGGAATTGACTGTCATATTTTAGAACAGGATTGGGTTGACCATTTTTTGCAGATTTTCAACACAGTTAACTTAAATTCATCGAATCAACCTTCCACAGATTGTGTGGCTTTACCCCTATATACAAAACTATTATTGTCCAAGTCCATTTCTGTGGGAGATGTGTCTAAAACTATTGCCAGCTCAGTTGTGGAAAAGGAGCCTGGCCCTGATGGGGTTCTGGTTGACTTGTTTAAGGACAACATCACTTTCTAGGCCCCACTATTGACTAATGTTTTTAAAGCTATTATCAGTAACGGGTCTATAGATTCATGGAGGGGATCGATACCTGTCCCAATGTTTAAGGAAGGTGATCGGAACCTGCAAATTATCATCCCATGTCATTATTACATTCTTCTGTTAAATTGCTTGAGTGAGTGATTCTGGGAAAGGTTAAAGAGTGGACTGACACCAACTCCTTTTTCTCAGAAGTTCAATTTGACTTCAGGCCTTGCTGTGGCATGATCAAACGAGTGTTAAATTTGTCTCTAATTTTAGGGAAATATATCAAGGCCAGGAGAGGTGACATTCATATGGCTTTCATGGACCTCACCTGTGCCTATGACTTAGTTGACAGGGGGAAATTATGGTAGATGATGGAAGCTGCAGGTTTGGATCCCTCTTTACTGGATGTATTAAACCGCCTTCATTGGGACTCTGTTGCAAAGTCATCCTGTGCCCTGGGCACCCCACAACCTTTTGCTGACTGGTACTGGTGGTAACTGACTCTGACTGACACTGGGCTCTGCCTAACCAGGCCCAGGGCCAGTGCTATGCTGAAAGAGACACATTTAGAATACAGTTAAAACACCTACATACACTAGGGTACACTATGGGTTGGGGTACCCCTGTGATTGGCATGACCTATCCTATAAGACCCTAGTACATAATAGGGCAGGGGGATTGAAACTACCTATCAGTCCCTAGTGTATAGTAGGGCATGGCAGTTTAGAAGCCAGTAGCCTTTTCTGCACTTGCATGTGTGCACTGCTGAAGCCTGAGGTCAGTTTAAAAGCAGCCCTGGGTTCCATGACTGCTTTTAAAAAGTAAATTGTGCCCAAACTCGACTTTGGTGTTTGGGGCACTTAAAAATGGATATCCTACAATATTTTGGCATATTAGGAACCCCCAGGGTCTCCCCCTAGGTGTCCCAGGGGTGGGGGGGTCAGGTATTTATAAGGTGGACCCTTATAAAATGAGTTTTATATGCCCTGGGTTAAGTGAAATTTCACATTTCACTCCCCACATTGTGATAAAGTGCTGCCCAAATTCGACTTTGATGCTAGGAGCACTGTGGAGGGAGGATCTGCAATATTTCTACAGATTCAGAACCCCTAAAATGTCCCCTAGGTGGTCCATGGGGTGGGGGACCTGTAGATATAGGCGGAGTACTTATAAAATGTGTTTGTAAGTCCTGGTGCTGGAAAAATGGCCCAAGTCATTTTTCCCATTGCAAATCCCATGCCACATAGGTTAACATGGCAAGAAGTTATTAACTAATAACTCCTGATAGGAGAATGATAGAACTTCCATTCAAAGACTTCCCAGAATGGTAGTGATAAATCCAACAATATGATATTGTTGAATTTCTCCTAAAATGTACAGACAAGAAGTTATAAGACTTTCTTGTCTGTAGGTCTAGATTCAGCCTTCCAGTAGTCTGTCCTGATTGGTCAGAGGTAAGTGGATTAGCCAGGCTGCCTTGAAGAGGTGATAAAGAGCCCCTGGGGTTAACCAGCTCTGCTGGGAGGGCAGTGTGCTGCTACACAGGAATGCCAGAGCAGGGGGAGGAGTCATAAACCATGGTCTTCAAAGGGAAGGGGACGGCCTCAGTGTCATTTACAACTCTACTCTTTTGACCCAAAGCCAGAGCTAGGATTAAGGCAAGAATGAGCAGATGCAAGGGGGAGAGTCTATGGAAAGTAGCCATCCAGGGGTGTGTTTAGCCAGCTCTTACCTCCCTGCTGGAAAATCAGCCATTATAAATTTGGAAGATTTGATGCACTCTGGGACAAAATAATGCCACACTCTACAGGATGTGGTCATATCCTTGGGGAGTTGCCCTGCTCCCATTGGTCAGGAGTGACCTCCTGCATGACCCAGAGAACTTGGAATAAGTATCTGAGAAGGGCAGAGCACCTCAGATCTGCTGCTTGAAACTTAAGAAAGCAAGACGTTGCCATGCTGAGAAGTTGAGGTGCAAATTCTAAGGCCTGCCCTCTGAAGACTGCACCAGCTGAAACTACAGCCCTGTGGACTACCTTGCTGTAAAAGAACTAAAGAGTGGACTCCCTGCAAGCTACAGGTTAACAGAGCTCACCTGGACCATCATCACCAAGGATCCTCAACCTGGAGAACTACCAGTGGATTTGTAAGGGTTTTGTCCAAGTGGATTGTGGGAACTGAAGTCCTCAACTTTCAAGGACCATCTTGGAGCTTCCAGACCCTTGGAGTGAGTTTGAGACACTTTGGGACTCTTTGGGGAACTTCAGGAAGAAGTTCCAGAAGTTTGGAGAACTTTGGAGCAACTTTGAAAAAAGCTCCATAGGGGGACCGACTCAACCTGGCCAGCCAAGCCGCCTGCCTTCAACCGCGAGCCGGCCAAGCCATCCAGGTTCGTCCCGCTGAAAGCTCCGTAGGTCCGACTTCCAGAGTTTTACCGGGAGTAGAAGAAATCCGAGGCCGGCGAACCCTCACCGAATCCGGCCTAGTGAAGAGCATCGAGGGACCCCACGAGAAAAAGCTCCAGAAAAGTTTCTAAGTCCGAAGGTAAAAACTGTGACCGGGACCTACCGCGAGGGGTAGCCGCTCAGGGCTCCATCGCGGTCGGCCTGAAACTTTGACTTTGAGCCGGTCTATCGCGACCAGATATCCCAACATGGTGCTATATGTTTCTAAGTGCTATAAAGTGATAAATCTTTAAAAAATCATATCTCCAGTTCCCTTCATTGAATTTTTGTCGTTTTGGTGTCATTTTAAAGATAAAAATATTTCCTATTTTTATAAATTGGTGTTGGATTTTTATTATGCATTGTGTCTTAATTAATTACTGAACTGGTGTTTTTAAATGCTTTACATACCTGTCGCAGCCAAGATACCAAGGGTTGAGAATGGGAATAATTTTCTAAGACCTATGCTAAGTCCTATCATGTGTTAGTGGCCTTATTGCCAGTGGCAGACCTACATTTGCCCCTACCTATAATCCACTTTTCAACAGACACTTTTATGAAAGTTCATTATATCCAAGCAGGCAACTGTACACAACCTTCAGGGTCACAAGAGGGGTCACACAGGGCTATATATTATCGCCCCGTTATTTTTTTTATTATATATTAATGTCCTAGATCCTTTTTTAATTTCACGAGCCACAGATGTCCCAAAAATAGAGTCTCACCTCGTCCCTATAGTTTTGTATGTGGACGACACGGTTCTGTTAGCCCGCACCACAAAAGGGTTACAGGCTCTTTTAGATGGTTTTAACAATTTTATGCGACATCTTAACTTGCAGGGCAACCAACCACAAGAAATCCTTTGTTTTGATTAGTGGGCCAAAAAACACATGTTCTAGAACTTTCTACATCGGGGAGGGGGCTTATCACAAAGACCCTAAAATTTAGTTATCTGGGCATCCTTTTTCTTGCTAATCTTAGCTGGGACCACCTTTTTATCCAACAATCACAAAAGATGATGTTCTCTTGTGACGCTATTGATAATTTTGCATAAGCCACTTAAAGAGAGCCTCATGTTATACAGGAGCAAAGGCTTATCGGTTGGCACTTATGGAGCGGGGTGTGGGGTAATGCAAGCCTAGGTCCCCTACAGGTAGCAGAAACTTAATTTTTATGCAGACTCTTGGCGATCCCCAAATCAACGCCCAGCCTAATTTCGCATAGCGAACTCAGCTTAGGAGTCATAGAAGATGTTGTAAGTTTGGCACCCATTTTATTATGGCTCAAAATATAGGTCACCCCTGAGCTGAGTTTCACACATAAATGTTTTGAGGATTGTCTTAAATTAAGTAGAATGGCATCCATCCCATGGCTTGTTTATGTTAAGAATTCCCTCTGTGATCCGGGTTTCAGCCAACTATTTGACACCCCATGTAACATTAGCATGCAAGAAAGAGAATTAGTAAAGCAAAGATTCCTTGTAAACAGGGAGAGTAAGAGAATCTTAGCATCTCTGGATAGGATCTCCATCGTAGGTTATGTTCCTCTCTTTACTGGCTCTGAACCATTTCTGACATGGATAGAGAACCCAGAATTAAGATTCTATTTTACCAGGCTGAGATTAAGTAAAATTCACTGTCTAGTTGCCTTCCCTCAGCCTTGGACCTGGTTCATGTCTCTCCCTTGTTGCCCTTGTGATGGAGTGTCTTTTCAATCGACAAAGCATTTTATGCTTTTCTGTACTTTATACTGCACTTTACAATCTCATTTTAGATATCCCTTTTTATGTGACAGAAATTTTAGCAAGCATCAAGAAGGGTTGCAGGTTATACAGAGATAAGACTCCCCTGCATTATGCTTTGCGTTTGTAAATGATCTTGTATCAGCATTGAAATTCAGAAAGAAATATGCAACATGAGGACAATGAACTTTCATTCTGTGACTGTTTTAGGTGATATTTTAAATGATTGTTTTTTTATTTGTTTTATGCTATCAATCAATCATATCACTTGTAAAGCGCACTACTTACCCGTGAGGGTCTCAAGGCGCTGGGGGTTGGGGGGTGCTGCTACTGCTCGAAGAGCCAGGTCTTGCGGAGTCTTCTGAAGGTCAGTAGGTCTTGGGTCTGCCGTAGGTGGGTGGGTAGGGTGTTCCAGGTCTTGGCGGCGAGGTGGGTGAAAGATCTGCCGCCGGCAGTCGTTCTTTGGATGTGGGGGACTGCGGCGAGGGCGAGGCCGGTGGAGCGGAGCTGGCGGATGGGGGTGTAGAAGCTGAGTCTTCCGTTGAGATATGCTGGTCCGGTGTTGTGGAGTGCTTTGTGTGCGTGGGTGAGGAGCTTGAAGGTTATCCTCTTGTTGACGGGGAGCCAGTGCAGGTCTCTCAGGTGGGGTGTGATGTGGCTGTGGCGGGGGATGTCGAGGATCAGACGTGCAGAGGCGTTCTGGATGCGTTGCAGCCGTCTCAGGAGTTTGGCCGAAGTTCCTGCGTAGAGGGCGTTTCCGTAGTCCAACCTGCTGCTGACGAGGGCCTGGGTGACCGTTCTTCTCGTTTCGGTGGGGATCCACTTGTAGATCCTGCGGAGCATGCGGAGGGTGTTGAAGCAGGAGGAGGAGATGGCGTTGACCTGCTTAGTCATGGAGAGGGTGGAGTCGAGGATGACCCCTAGGTTGCGTGAGTGGTCGGTGGGTGTTGGAGCTGTTCCCAGTGTGGTCGGCCACCAGGAGTCATCCCAGGCCGAAGGGGTGGAGCCGAGGATGAGGACCTCTGTCTTGTCCGAGTTCAGCTTCAGTCGGCTGTTCCTCATCCATTCGGCGACGGCCTTCATTCCTTCGTGGAGGTTGGTTTTGGCGGTGTGAGGGTCTTTGGTGAGGGAGATGATCAGCTGGGTGTAATCGGCATAGGAGATGATGTTGAGGTCGTGCTGTCGGGCGACGTGGGCGAGAGGTGCCATGTAGATGTTGAACAGCGTTGGGCTGAGGGATGAGCCCTGGGGTACGCCGCTGATGATCTCGGTGGCATTGGAGCGGAAGGGGGGAGGCGGACGCTCTGTGTTCTGCCGGAAAGGTAGGATGTGGTCCAGTCCAGGGCCTTCTCTTGGATCCCGGCGTCGTGTAGGCGTGTTCATAGTGTGCGGTGGCAGACCGTGTCGAAGGCGGCTGACAGGTCCAGGAGGATGAGGGCCGCTGTTTCTCCGTTGGCCATCAGGGTCCTGATGTCATCGGTGGCGGCGATGAGGGCGGTTTCGGTGCTGTGGTTGCTGCGGAACCTGGACTGGGATGGGTCCAGGATGCTGTTCTCCTCGAGGTAGCGGGTCAGTTGTTTGTTGACGGTCTTCTCGATGACCTTTGCCGGGAACGGGAGCAGGGAGATGGGCCGGAAGTTCTTGAGGTCCTTGGGGTCCGCCTTGGGTTTCTTGAGTAAGGCGTTGATCTCGGCGTGCTTCCAGCTTTCCAGGAAGGTTGCTGTCTCGAAGGAGATGTTGATTACTTTCCGGGAGATGGGGTGCGATGGCTGTGCTGGCTTTGTTGAAGATGTGGTGTGGGCATGGGTCTAATGGTGATCCGGAGTGGATGGTGCTCATAATCTTGCTGGTGTCCTTGTCGTTGATCCAGGAGAGCAGGCGGTTGGTGGTCGTGGGGGCGGAGGTCTCAGTGGTTGTCGGGGCGGTCGTGGCGTTGAGGCTGTCGTGGATGTCGGCGATCTTGCGGTGGAAGAAGGTGGCCAGTGAGTCGCACAGGTCTTGCGAGGGTGGGATGTCGTTGGTGTTGGAGTTGGGGTTGGAGAGTTCCTTCACGATGTTGAAGAGCTCTTTGCTGTTGTGTGCGTTGTTATCTAGGCGGTCTTTGAGTGAGGCCCTTTTGGCGGATCTGATGAGGTGATGGTGTCAGCGGGTGGCGTTCTTGTGGGCTGCGTACTGTCTGGTGTTCGTTCGCGGATCCAGTTCTTCTCCAGTTTTCGGCATGTTCGTTTGGAGGCCTGCAGGTCTTCGGTGAACCAGGTGGCTTTCTTGCTGGTGTGGCTGTGGGAGGGTTTCTTGGGCGGGGCGAGGGTGTTGGCGCAGTCGTTGATCCACTGTCTGAAGTTGCGGGCGGCGGTGTCTTGGTTGGTGGGGTCGGCGGGTGGGCTCTGGGTCAGGGTGGTGGTTAGCTGGTTTTCGGTGACTTTGCTCCAGCAGCGGCGAGGCATCTGTTGGGTGCAGTGGTGCGTGGTGGGCTTCCTGAAGGCGAAGTGGATGCAGTGATGGTCGGTCCAGTGGAGTTCGGTGGTGTGGTTGAAGGAGACGTGGGAGCTTGCGGAGAAGATGGGGTCAAGCGTGTGGCCGGTGGCGTGGGTGGGTGTTGTCACGAGCTGTCTGAGTCCGAGGTTGGCGAGGTTGTCGATCAGGGTGGTGGAGTTGGTGTCGTTGTTGTTCTCGAGGTGGAAGTTCAGGTCCCCGAGGAGGATGTAGTCCGTGGAGGCGAGGGCGTGTGTGCTGATGAAGTCGGCGATGGAGTCGCTGAACTGTGGTCGGGATCCGGGGGGTCTGTAGACGAGGGTTCCTCTGAGGGTGGTGTTGGGGTCGGTGTGGATCTGGAAGTGCAGGTGTTCGGCGGTGCTGAGGGTGTCGTCGGTGTTGGTCGAGACTCTGAGGGTGTTCTTGTGGACGATGGCGATTCCTCCTCCCACTCCATTGGTGTGATCCCTGCGGGTGATCTTGTAGCCTTCCGGGATGGCTATGGCGATGTCGGGTGCTGAGGCAGGGTTCAGCCAGGTCTCCGCCAGGAAGGCGACGTCTGGGGAGGTTGAGTCGAGAAGGTCCCAGAGTTCGATGGCGTGTTTGCAGGCGGAGCGGGTGTTGAGGAGGATGCATCTGAGGTAGTTGGGTTCTTTCCTGGGCGGAGGTTTGGCGGGGTGGATGCTTGTGAAGCTGCAGTTCCGGCAGGTGAAGGGTCCTTGGGTGCGCTTCGGGGTGGCCCGGTAGCAGGTGTGTTCTTGTCCGGAGTTGAGTGCGTGGAGGGAGCTGGCATCGTAGCGGAGTCGGTCGTCATGGCGTTCGCGGGGGCCAGGGGTTCTGGCGCTGGGCGCGGTCCAGGCGTGGACGGGCGCAGACGGGCTTGCCTTAGGCGCGCCTTTGGCGCGCCAGCGGCACGCCCGCTGCGCGCGGCCGCACACGGCCGCCATAAGAAGGGGAGGTGGGAGGGAGGAGCAGCTGGGAGGGGGGAACGACGAATGGGCGAGCGGGGGGGCGGGGCCGCAGGGGAGGCAGCGGCGGGAAGAATGGGAGGAAGGGACGGCGAAGGGAAAACAGAAGGCAAAAGGGCAAAGAAATAACAGGAGGGAAAAACGATCACAGAAACAAGTAAACAAAATACAAAATACAATACAGTTACAGAAAGGCAAACCCACGGCGAGCGGGGGCGGGACCGCAGGGGATGCAGCGGCGGGGAGAACGGGCGAAGGGATACAGAAGGCAAAAAGGGCAAAGAAATAGCAGGGATAAGAACGGTCACAGAGCAAGTAAGCAAAATACAAAATGCAATAAGATTACAGAAAGGCAGAAGGGCACAGAAATAACAGGAGGGAAAAACGGTCACAGAAAAGTAAACAAAATACAAAATACAATGAAATTACTGAAAGGCAGACCTACTGCCTACCACTGGCCACCAGGGATGAGGCGCAGGTGGTAGCCTGCGGGTGGAGGCGGGCCTCGAACTCGGCACTCGGCAGCAGCTGGGCACAGGAGCACGGGCGCAGTCAGGTGGAGCTGCGCGGCGTTGGGAGCGACCTGCCTGGAACAGGGACAAGGTGTGCTATGTGCTATTATGGCCACAAATTGGCCGAATGAAGAGTTTTTGACTGACTTTACTCTTTTGAGTTGCACAGAACATTATGCAGTACAATAGCAAAGACGAAAAGAGCCAAGATGTCTCCTCATGTTCACAAAAGCTAGACTCTGATCTAGGCCAGTTAACAAAGAGATTAGTTAGAGGGTCAATTTAGTTACATGAGTAAATAGACAGTAGTTGAGATTCTCAATGTCATTGTTCTGAGAAATAAAAAGTATCAATGGTGCTAAGATGATAGAATCTGACTTTGATTATATTTAAATATTACATTTTAGGCCCTATACAAAGGATGGAGTCAATCTGTGCCCAAGATTTATCGTCTTTTCTTTTTATCCGAAAGAGACCAGGACTTAGGGTTGTGTTCAACAACACAACTAAAACGTATTCGCCTCAATTAAATCAGGGACCTGGCATGTCCTATATTGAGGCTTCTATAGACCAATGATCTCCATTAAGGGTCACAAAGCTGAATTAGTTAATTTAATGGGACCTATCCACAAACTCCATTTTGTAGTATGTTTAGTAGTACTACAAAAGAACTACTAATGTACTGCAAAATGTTATTCACAATCCCACGTGCCCAGGTTCCACCTCTTGTCTTTTTCTGTGCGGAGATCTCCACCCATCTAACATATATGTAAGTATATGTTATGTAGGAAATGTGGGAGGAACATAGAGAAATGACTGGAAAATGGGGAATACTTATGAATACAGGGGAGAGGTTAAGGAACCAGTAATGAGAAGGTTAGGGAGAGGAAGGGGAAGGAAGGGTTAGGGAGAGGCTTAAAGAGTAACGTGCACTCACCCACAAATGAGTAAACCCATTCCTATTCACAAACTGCCCTTTTAAAGTTACTACAGCCAAAAAGGACCAAAAAAAGAAATAGTAAATGTACTCCAGCTCAGAGCTGAAGTAAGTCCAACATCACACGGGCAACCAATGGTACTACAATATCCTCCCATAGAAATCAGTGGATGTAGGGCCTTAAAATGAAACCCCAGCGAAATAATGGAAAATAAAATTAATTTAGTTAAACTATTTACAAATATAAATCAATTTAATTTAATGTAAAAAATATCTATATTAAAACACTTATCTGATTGTAAGCTATTTCAATAACTGTTTTTAATTTACAATTTAATGTAACATTATTGTTTTATTAAAATATAATTAAACTGCAATTAATTCTTGTCACCACTTATTAATAAATACTTTTTACTTTCAAAATGTTTTATTAGGAAATTTTCTTAAAGTACAACGTGATGTAGTGTTGTGGTTCATACAGAATTAGTACATTGAGCAACCAGGGTATCAATTACAGAACAGTGCAGCAAAGACTATCAGATAAGTATTAAAATCACTTAATTTTCAGTACATAATAAAACCACACATATATATATATATACACATATAAGTACATCAACAAGGTACCGTTTTCTCCCTGGATTCTCCAACAAACGGATACGGACGGCGATAGTAGTGCAATTATTATTTATTTGTGCCAGTCGTCATAACGCGTTTCAGCCCTCAAACGAGCCTTGATCACATGACATAGGTTCAGCGTTACAATTGGCTTTTTAAAGTGACTGGTGCAGGTGTGGTCTAAACCACGAGTGCAACTTCACGCAATAAACATAGAAAACATTTCAATTGTAGTTTTGCAGTATCAAGAATGCAATATGAATCCATTTCAAGTCAAATACTATTCTTTCACTTGCATAGGTATGTGATTCAGCTTACGCAAGCCCCATTTAAATACTTTATAAATACAAATCTCATACGTATATGTCACTCATATATATTACAAGTTATCCCCATTTTTGATACACAATATAATAATTCAATTTCTTCAAATTGTATATTGCGTCGTTTTATAAAGTGCAAAAAAGTGCTAAAGTGCAAAAGTGAAATTCACCAACTCACAAAAGTGCATAGTGCAATAATGTCTAACAGAGATAGATATTTTCTTTCCAAATGTTACTCGGTTCACTTGTTAATTAAAATGGACCCTCTGCATTACCATGGTACTGGAGCCCCAGTATCAGATGCAGTTTCATGTTGTTTTAATTTTCAGCTGTTAAATTATGCAGTTTTATCTCATTTGTAAGCTGTTTTGAGGCTATTCTCATTTCATTTATTTGTTGCCCGAACAAGTACCCAGTGGTGTTGCTTTCACTTATAGGGTTATACCGGTCTAAATACCAGAATACGAATTTACATTTTTGAATTTCAACCGGTTTAAAGCAGCAAAATAGATGCAATAAATATGTGCAATAAATCGCCTTTCGTGTCTCCAATAAATTAACATCAAATTTCAATGCATACCTATATAAAATACTATAAGTATAAAATCATGATATATGTAAAATACATAAATACAAATATAAATATATATGATGCTAAAATGTCCTTAAATATTGGATAAAAAGGTTCTGCATAAAATTCAATTTAATAAATAAACAATTCGGCATAAGAATGTTTCCCCAGAGATCATAAACAAGTATATAAATCCTCAGTTACGTTCAACCCAGCCGGTTGTTTGGTATTGAGCTCTAAAATGTATCGGGTTTCCATTTGTCGCAATCTATGTTCCCTGTTTTCCCCTCTTCTACTGGGTGATACAGAGTCTATAACATAGTATCTGAGGTCCTGATTCTTTGATTCATGTTTGGCCTTAAAATGTCGTGCTACGGGGTACGTGTTGTCCTGATTAGTAATCGCCCGCATGTGTTTTAAGATCCTTTTATGTACCTGTAATTTGGTGCTACCCACATACTGTAGATTGCATGGGCAGATTAAAACAAACTGCAAATTCGGTTTTACAAGTCAGGAGTTTGGTTATTTTTGTAGTCCTAGGACTGAATGGGGTTGTGTAGGTTGTCCTGTTCTCACCTTGCTGACACGCCTTACAGGTTTTGCATTTAAAAAAACCTTTATGCGTTTGCAACCAATTTGTTCCCTCTATGACCTCAGGACTTGTTTTAACCAGGTCATCACGCATAGATATACCCCTACTGTATGTAATAGAGGGTCTGGACGGTAAACTTGGCCCAATAACATGATCATTTAATACCATGGGCCAGTTCCAATCAATAATCGATTTTAACTGTTTTTGTTGTTGACTGTACTGTATGATTATTCTAAACTCGTTGTTCCCCTCTAGATCCTTTTTCACTAGTTGTTGTATAGTGTTGTCAGGGCTAGTGCGTTTATCTTCCAGTAGCACGTATCTTTCATGCCGCATAGATTTTAAAATAGCATTGTTTATGACTTTCCGGGGATAACCTCGCTCCAAGAATCTCAACTTACTGGCATTCTGTGCATCAATTAAGTCACTGTCTTTGCTGTGGTTACGCCTCAGATGTAACATTTCCCCATAGGGGATACTGTTGACTAGATGTTTTGCATGAGAACTGCTCGCATGTAGTGTGGAGTTTCCGGCAGTCTCCTTGCGGTATAGTTTGGTTTCAATCTTATTGTCCGCTATGTACACCTGTGTGTCTAGGAAGCTCACTTGGGTCGCACTTATGCTAGCTGTGAAATGTAAATTTAAATCATTGTCATTTATGGCATTCAAAAATTCATTGGCTTCACTAATAGTGCCCTCCCATATCAGAAACAGGTCGTCTATGAATCGTAACCATAGCTTGACGTTAGTTGCAGTGACTTGTCTGTGTTGGGTCTTGAGGACCAGCTCCTCCCACCAGCCCATGTGAAGACATGCATAGCTGGGAGAGAAGCTGGCCCCCATCGCCATACCTCTGATCTGTTGGTACAACAAGTTGTTAAACATGAATACATTATTCATTAAACAAAATTCCACCATCTCTGTCAACATCTCATTCTGTTTCTCGGTATTGTCTACTCTTTTCTTCAGATAGTATCTTAAAGCATGTAAGCCATCAACATGTCTGATGCTTGTGTAAAGCGAGCTCTCATCCAGTGCTACAAGCAGATAATCTTGTTTCCATTCAAAATCTTTTAGTTTCCTTAGAAAGTCACTGGTGTCGCATACATATGATGGCAGTGCTTTAACTAGGTCCTGGAGAAAAAAATCCACATATTGTGATGTGTGTTCAAGCAGACAGTTCCTGGCTGATATAATAGGTCTGCCTGGTGGTTTTGGTGGATCTTTATGGACTTTGGGTATAAAGTAAATTGTGGGTACGACAGGATGGTCATTTTTCAAAAATTTGTACTCCTGAATAGTTAACAAGTCATTGCTCTTCCATGCCAGTAATTTATTGTAAAAAGTCATATACATTGCTTTCAAATTAGAGACACTACTCTTAGTGTAACATGTCCTATCGTTTAGTTGCGCGTAGGCCTCTTTGGTGTATTCCTCTTTAGACATTATAACAATATTTCCTCCTTTATCCGAGTTTCGGATAACTATGTTGTTATTTTCTTTGAGTCTTTTCATGAGTTTATCATATTCGTGGTTTTGTTTGTTATATTTGAATTTTGTATTCTGTGTTTTCACATTGAGTTGTTTAATCTGTTCGACCACTTGTTCATGAAAAATATCAATAGAATCACGGATCATGATGGGGTTGAGCGTGGATTTGGGTCTGAAGGGTGTTTGTTGATTTGATTTTCTCACCGATCTTGTATACTTCCCAGATTGGGTTGTTGGTATTTGTTGAAAATCTGAATCATCCATTTCTGCATTGGGGATTGCCCCATTGGTTTCCCATAGTTCCTGCATTTCATTAATGAATGATACATCTGATTGTGTGGTATTTATTGGAATATCAGTTGTTGTTGCTTCGATTTCATTATAAATAGACCGAGTCTCATTCCTTCTGTTCAACAAATAGAATTTTTTAAGTTTCAGTTTCCTGATACTTTTGAATACATCCAGTCTGGTTTTTGGGAAATTAAAATTTCTCGCAGGACAATATGAGAGGCCCAGGCTTAAAATTTGTTTGTCCGCATCGCTTAACATTATGTTTGATAAATTCATGATTGTTTTATTATTGTTCGCGATATTGGTTATTTGCCTTTCCTCCAACCGCCCCGTTTTCTTTGATTTGATGCGTTTCCTGTTGGCCTTCCTTCGTTGGCCGCGTTTGTAGTGCCTGTTTGTCTGTAGATGGTTCTCTGCGCTCGTGGACAGAGGGTTTGCCTCCTGTCGTCGCATAAAAAACCCAATTCCTCATCCAGAGTAGGTTTTTGATTTGGCTGACTTTTGCTATTTTTTCTTGTGTCACATTCAGACTCACTGTCTATAGCGGAGCTCAGATCAGATTGTGAAGTGCTTGATGCCGGTTCCCCACTCCTTGATGTACCTGCCTTGTGTTCTGTTGATTTTTTCATTTTCATTGATCTTAGAGCCTCATATTTCTTCGCGGAGGTGAAGATTTGGCCTAACTCATAGTCGGTTTTATCCCGGTGGAATTTATAGGTTTTCCTCTCCTTTATTTTACCTTCTTCCTTCTTTAGTCTTTGTAACATTTCCTGGTGTAATTTCGTTTTTTCTTCAGCCTGCCCCATACTCTCCAGTTCCTCATTGATTTTATCAATTTCTTCCAGTAGTGCTGCACGATCTATATCAGCATATTTTATTAATATCATTACTAGCCGTTTTGAGGATTCAAGATTGCACTCGGCCCATTCACACATCATTAGTGGATTCGGGGTCTCGTATCTATATATATCTATACACGTGTAGGACTGACCATGCAGTGTATGTGCTCAGGTGCAGCTGCGGGTTGTGCTATGTGGGAAGCACTAAGTTGCAAGTACACGTACGCATCCTGCAGCACCTCCGTGCAATCGTGAATTCAGACCCAGCATACCCCATTGCCAGACATTTTAAAGCTGTACATGACAATAATTTAAAATGTTTGCAATACTTTGTCATAGATGCAGTATCCTCTAATAAAAGGGGAGGCAACAGGGAAAAACAGTTGCGCCAGCTAGAGTCTAAATACATTGTGGAGCTGGATACCAAGTTTCCATCTGGGCTGAACAATGGGGAAGATTTACACAATTTCTTATAAGATAGGGGCTGCCTACATTATAAATTAAACCAATGGTAATATTTCAAGTTTTTTTATCATATCTAGACACTCCCCTTTTTACTAATTAGGTACACTCCAACGTAGAACATCTTGTAGTTCTTGTTCCATTCTGTTGGCTGTGCAGTTATGATAAGAATCTGATATAGAATGGTTATTGATACAGGAACGTACATGAAGTTGATAAATGGTATTTGTACTCGATTATTATCTACATCTCCTGTATCTCAGTATCCTTAGACAAACTGCCGTCATATGATCCCTTTTTAGATTTTTTAATGCACTTTTGCACATTAATTGCTTTATTTGCACTGTTGCACTTTTTGCACGCTCCGGTACTGTTTAAGCATTTGCACTTTATATTAAGCCCTGTTTCTATCCTTTTTGCGAATTTGCACTTTTAAGAATGGCACGCATGAAATGAAGAAATGCAGTGTAAGAAGTTGGCATATTTATATGTTATGCTTTTAAGGGAAGTATAGACAGATAGCTGCAACGCACATGTTTTATGATTTATATATGAATTGTAATTTGTTTTTATACAGGTATTTAATATTTTTAGCTATTTTAGCGAAGTATTAAGATATTTTCCTGTCTATTATTCATATCTGTATTAGGTCAGGCACATAACATATTTTCTAAGAAGAGCGTGATGAGTCTAGCATTCCCAGCACTATGCACTTTATTCGTTTTATAATTACTTGCCATTGATTTACATTCATGAAATTTGAGATATGCATCGCAGTGCCAAAAAATAATGTTTATAGTATTTTTTCTAAACACATCACAAAAATGCAAAGTATGCTTTCTATGTCTATATGTATGCCGATCACGTTACCGGAAGTAGAATGTTATTTTAAAAGTCCCGCTTTTGAATACGTTTGTTATGTGATCAAGGACACAGCCTGTGTCCGAAATGCGTCAGAGGCATCACCCTTTTCACCTTGAAATAAATCACGAATATTGGCATCAGCGAATTACAGAGTCCGTGGTCCTGTTTGTGCGTTCATGCATGGGGATACTGCTAGCGGATATATATATATATACACATACACACACATATATACACATATAAGTACATGTATATATATTGTATAGGTTTGATTTTGTTTAATTTAAATGTGGAAAATAGATTTTTTATTTAATTTAATATTTTTAAATTAATTAGACCTTTAGCTTTTTTATTTTTATCTACATTTACAATAAATATATCAATTTAATTTTATTAATTTTGTAACAAAAATATTTTGAATAGCTTTTTGAAAAATGTAATAAACTTTTTGCATTTTGCCTCTATTTTAGGAGATCTCTGATCTATAAGTATTTTTAAAATGTTGAAATACATTATTTTAATATTAGTTCTTACAGAGTTCTTTTTTAAGTCTCTGCCCCTATTATTTTCTATGGCAGGGTGTTGCAGTATCAGTGGTTGGCATTTGTGGTGCTGGACGAACTACTGCTCCTTTTGGCTGTCGTCGTTTATACTTGTAAATGCTTCACATGCTGTTTCGGGTGGTGAGATGCGTAAGCCTCCACTTTGGAGTAAGTTTACACTCATAAATGATGAATAGTCAAAAGTAGTAAAGTTACTCAAAAATATAGGAGTAAACTTTAGGAATAGCCCTGTATAACTACTGTGGATTGAACAGGTCATGCTTTTGTATTCAGGAAAGTTGTTGACCACTTTAATGTATGAAAAGTATGGGAGCCAGATTGTTTGATGCAATCTTTCCTAAAGTAATCTCATAGGACAAAACCTGATAGGCAGAGAGTACCAGTGATACATTTTCTGTCTCCTGACCACTTACACTGGTGTTGCTAATTATATTGTTGGACACAACATATTGCTATAACATCAAGGTTAGGGAAGCAAAGTAGAAGAACTGCCATATTTCCTTTAAAATTGTGTTCAAGAGGGACACATTTACATAGGGATAAAAAAAAAATGAGGGCAACAATACCCTCTTCAATACTGTCAACATATTTCTGCAGTTTAAGCCTAGGTCTTACATGCATTGAAATATTGTATAACACCCTACCTCCGGTTGTCGGATAAGACAAAAGGAGAATAATTCTTAGACAGTCTGTGGTTACATGACGTTGTTTAAAAGTTTGACATAGTGCCATCTGTAGTACAGACCACACTCAGAGCTCACCTAAAGATATGGATGCACTCTGCTTTGCACGGCATCCGGCATGAATTTGTTGTGCTGAATATCAGCTGGAATTCAATTTCCCATGACTAGTACTTCGGGTTAGAGGGGATTTACCCTTAGCCAGTTTCTGTGCATCAATATCTCTATTTGAATTATGAAGCATGCAAAGTTCCTTAGAATAAGTGTGCTAGATGGCTTCAATTGTAATATATTTAGATGTCCTATATTCTCAGTAAGGATAAGGAAAATATCGGAGTAGGAAACTAGAGGATGCCATCAGAACTTTCATGCAGAACAGCAGAAACAAGCTGAGCACCTGGTTAGTGGAAACATGCTTGTCAAACAGGTTTGGGAAGCACCTGATGAATAAAGGTCAGAGAGGTAAGAAAAAATGTGTGACCAAAGGTAGTACGCTTTTTCCGGGTTGCAAACTCTTCAATTCAGTAAATCAGAGAGTGTGCAACCATCAAAAAGCCTTTTTGAATGTATGTAGGAAAGTGAATTAATATTTGCGGTGGACAAGTGTCCCGGCCCGTTGGCTTTGCACTGGGAGCAGTTTTCATACCTAATTCAGGCCAAGTATATGTTCATCAATTATTGGAGAGCTAAGGGCGGCTAATGCAAATTAGCCTCCAGCAGCTCCAGGCAGGGAAAGTTAACTTTCTAAAAGTTACATGTCCAAAATATTTTAAAAATATCCTACTTCACCATTAGATTGCATTTTAATTAAATATAAAAATAAGTATTTGATTGGTGTCTGTTGCTGATACAGTTCATAAGTTAGAATAAAGCGTTATAATTTAAACTTTGACTTTTCCTGCGAGCCAGCTACAGCCTGACCTGTGACAATGTCATTTTGGGCCTAGTCACTGGGAGAACATGCCACTTCTAATGCCCCACATGCTCCATTCTTAAGTAATATGCACCCTACCTTGTGGGCAGTCAGGTGCACTTAGGGGTATATTATTTAAAATTTTAAATCAGGTTTTCCTACCTGTCAAATGGGCAATTTTTACTGGTCTATGCAGCAGGGTTCAAGCTGATGCTGTCAAGCTACACAGGACAGACCTAAAGCCATGTTTTTCACTCTCACTGTAGGATGGCACAATAGGTGCTGCCGTCCACAAGTGGCATTTAAATTTCAATGCCACAGGTACACTTCTGTACCACATACTATGGCCTTATTGGAAAACTAAATGTGCCAATTCTGTTTACGCCAAGTTTAACATATATTAGATGTCAGAGCACATACACTAGGCACTGTGTTACAGCTCAAGATTATTAGCAGATGAGTCCCACAAAAAATGAAAAGCCGGGGGTGACGACCTAAAAAAGGGGTCACTTTGCAACAATGTACTAAATACATTTTACGATTCAAAAAACATTTTTTGAATTGCAAAATATGTTTTAATATGGTTTCTGATTTGGTATTTGGTAGAGGCATATTTTAGGCATCCCTTTCAAATACCGAATTGGCACACTATCACTATGTATCAATGATTTGCGACCGGAATTTCGGTTGCAAACCATTGATAACTTTCTGACTCCCAAAGTGGGGAGGGAACTCATTCGCAAAAAAGGAATAGGTCAGGGGGAGTATGCTGTGGGCCAGGAGACACTGCCAACACTCAATTACATTTTTCAAACGTTATTCTTTTTTGAAGAAGAAGAAAAAGAAGCAACCCCACTTTTACTACAGAAACAGGGCTGCTTTAAAAAAAAAAAAAAGTTTCAATTTTGAAATGCAAAGAGTGACATGGTGGTTTGCGGTCCCCTGCAGGCCACCACACCAGTCTTTGCAAATTTCAACTCCCTCCGATTAACTGCAAACTGCCTAATGAATATTGATTAGACAGGTCATTCCGTGATCCCCTCAAAATCATTATTTATGGCGCATAGGTTTTCTTGAAAATAATTTTACTAGTTGTAAACAGTTGGTACACAAATTTCAAATTCTTTTGGCGACCACATTTTTAGTACATATGCCACAGTGTATTCTTAGAGAAATAAACTAACAATTCCCATCTGGGACAGAGAGGGTGGGCCTAATAATCGTTTGTGTCCTCAGAGTCTTCACTTCTATATATTCAATAACCTAGCACAGCACTGCCAGTTTTGACCCTTGCAGCTCATGTTGCATACACACGATCATTCATGTACAAGCAACAGTCACAGCTATAAAGTTCAACAATAAAATCAAAGCACAGATGCATTTACATTCCCTGCGATCTCTGTACAATAAGGTCTTTTAGTCTGGATGTAGAAGTCTTTAAAGAGCCACATATCTCCTCTGTTCAAAATAATTTAGGAACAAGCAAGTAATGCTGGACATCCTACTCAAGTTACTCAGAGGGCAACTGTGAAGTTTTTTTTTTTTCGAAAATCATGACTTTTGCATCACCGTGGGTTAGCAATCCACTTGTTTGCGAATCTGCCTGTTCTGCGAGTTATCATTAAGTGGCTGCTTCGGATGTTAGTTGAGGACCATGATAGAATAGCACCAGGGTGAAGCGTTCAGAGAAAATACATCCATTGCTTTTCAAATGAAAAGTACAGTGACCAGCTGTGGCTCCTCATGCTTCTCTTTCAACCAGAGACAAAATGTCCTCTCTAAGCCCTTTCAAAAATAACAAATACCTGTCCCACATACATTCATTGTGTATGGCGGGGTCTGAAATCGGTTGTTGTGCTGGTCTTAAGCAGGAATATAAAACAACCTATTATTGAGGGTTATCCGGCTATCACACACCTGGCAAAGCTATAAGGATACATTTGTGAAGGAGCTGAATATATTGCTGGTGGTTGTGGTTTGTATTTAAACTTTTTAATATGCATTAATACAGAAAGCCCTCTAGTGAAAATATTAGGGTTTATTCAAACCCCAGTAGTAAATTAGAACCTTAATACGGTTTAAAGAATTTTATTTGCAGATCATCACTTAACATACAAAAAGAATTGCAAAGATGCAGTTTGGAGCAATACATCAGGTCTTTGCAGTATTTGTTTGCCAGGAGTATTAGCCTCCCAAGTAGTCAATTCAGAATAGTTTCCTAGTGAGCAAACACCACTGCATCTCTATGACGATGTAATGGAAAGACAGAGGGAGTGCTAGCAGGCAACCCCCAAAAACTGGGATTAAGCAATGTGCTTGGTTCACGAGGAGAGGGTTTTCTAAACAGGTATTGTTCTTGGAAATAAGTTTGGTAGCCTCCGCTGCTGCGGTCAACAGCTCCATGACAAGGCCTCCCACGAAGTCAACTATGGAGCAGTGAATTAACTTACTAGTATCTTCTCCTTTTAAAATATGCAAAACAAAATGAAACCTATTGAAAATGCTATTTATATTGGAGTATAACCTTTAAACCTTCAGCTTTCTTCCACCCACCAGAACTAAAGCACAAGGCCGGCAACTAAGCAAGGAAGTAGTTATTGAATTGCAGCGGTGCTTGAGCGGGGCAAGAGGATACCATGGTGTTTGCATGATGTCCTTAGGATTCTGGTAGCTTGTGCTCCGTGATGAGCTGGTTCATTTCAAAACACAATTTGACTTTGTAAAGTATGAAGTTGAGAAGGGATCAAATTGTTGTCACCAGTGCTAAATCGAATCTGTTTATTTATTAGTTTTCTTTGATCCTGGATTAGGTCAATTCAGGCATCAACACACTCTACAAATTAGAAGGATCAGGAGCATGCCTTTATTCAGCATCATGAAACACCAAATGCATGTGCAGGTTAGGTTTGAGGGGTTCACGGCTGTACAGGGTACATGGTTGTACACAATTTGCCGTTGGGAGTGTGCTCTACACAGTGAGTTAGCCCTCAAAGATTATAGATGGAGAGTGTCAGAAATTGGTTTATTGGTAGAGAGGGGTGGAAGCCCCACTCAGGCAACAACTACATTCCTTGTTGGGGTGAACCACAACAGTCACTAAATTAACCTGAGCTTAACTCTCTGGGACCTTGGCACAAAGCAGTCAGGTTTAACTTAGATCCAATATGTAATGTATTTATACAGCACACAAACAGTAATAAAGGAAAAACACAGCACAAGAAAAACCACAAACCATTTTAGAAACAAAGTAAAATGTAATAAATAAAATGATACCATAATAACAAATATCCAACAGTTTTTAATGAAAATAGCCCCTCAAAGCCCAAAAGCCACTCTGGTCATCTGGTCATGCTAGACCAGGGGAAAGTCACAAGTTCAGGCCGACAGTGATGGAGTGCATGTTGGGTAAAGGGGAGCAGGTTAGTCCCGCTGAACAGTTACCTTCTCACGTCTGGCACGAAGAGTTCTATTTGTGTTGAAGGAGGCCGCAAGGACGAGGCTTTCAGCACGAAGAGCAGGTTGAGCGCTATGGATGGTTGTTGCTGTAGCATGAAGGTCCAGTCATTGTTGGAGCTTCGGCTTGGCAGTCGTCACAGGCTGTTGTTGTAGTAGTGTGAAATATAGGTCTCGCCTCAAGGACAGTCACTGTTGCGTGGGGAGCATTTCTCTTCAGAGATTGTCATGGCCTGCAGAGTTTTGTGCGAATGGGCCCAAACTTCAGAAATTTCACCTTTTCTTCTTGAAGGAGGTTTTCACTGATACCAGTCAAGGGTCCAGGACCTCGTGGTACCTATAGAGGATCAGGACTCACTAAGGCAAAGGCCAGCAGCAGTGCTTAGGCAGGTCCAGGAATCTCCAGTTGCAGCTAGTCAGCTCAGAAGTTACAGGCAGGCCTCTGAAGCTTGTTGTGTTCCTGTAGCTCACACAGGAGGGTAACCAACTAGCCCTTGGAGTCTCACAGGTATTCCTGGGTTCAAAGGAGCACGTCAAGTTGTCCATCCACAAACAGCAGTAAAGATAGGCATTCCTTACAGCAGCAGGCCAGTCCTTCTAGCAGCAGGGTAGCCCTTCTGCATATTCTACAGGAGTGTACTGAAGAAGGATCATGAAGGTCCTATTTTTATACTTGGTGCAAGCCTTGTGGGGGGGCTCTCTGTCCTACCCCCAACACCGATTCTAAAAAGTTCTTCCCCTTGCAAGGGGCTGTCTGGGGTGACAAAAGAGAGGGCAAGCCTGGTATTAGGTTCCTTTGTGTGTGCTGAAGGCAAAGCCCTTTGAAGTGTAAGTGGGGCAGGGTTTAGCTCTGCCCCTAGTCATCATGTCAGGAAGGCTTTATCCCAGATCCACCCAGGTCCCATTGCTCACTGCCGAGGCCCAATACACATTCTTAATGGGGAGTGCCATTAACAGGCCCAGGCAGTTAGAAACTCCTAGAAGGCCTCAGAAACATTTGGGGCAGGAAAATGTCACCTTTCTAAAAGTTGCAGCTACACTTTTCGCTGTTCGGTCTGGACTGTTCCCGTGAGGCACAGGGTCAAGACTGATTTGCACATGGCTGGGTCCAAACTGGGGTGGCATAGTGGGCAAAAGAACGGTGAATTTAACCCAGATCTCTTGACTGGGGGAGAATGTTTGAATTATTCAGCATTCCGTTCATCATTTGTTGCAGTTACACTTTTCGCCCTAAGTGGGACGGGTATGCCCAGACGTGGGTCCCTTGCTCACTGTGCCACTGGATTCAAGCTAGCCTGGCTGATGAAGGGTGACATACCCTGAAACCGGTACCAGGATGCTTGTTTCCGGTCCAGGGAGGACCTGGCTTGGCAGTTCGGTCTGGACTGTTCCCGTGAGGCACAGGGTCAAGACTGATTTGCATATGGCTGGGTCCAAACTGGGGTGGCACAGTGGGCAAAAGAACGGTGAATTTAACCCAGATCTCTTGACTGGGGGAGAATGTTTGAATTATTCAGCATTCCGTTCATCATTTGTTGCAGTTACACTTTTCGCCCTAAGTGGGACGGGTATGCCCAGACGTGGGTCCCTTGCTCACTGTGCCACTGGACTCAAGCTAGCCTGGCTGATGAAGGGTGACATACCCCGAAACCGGTCCCAGGATGCTTGTTTCCGGTCCAGGGAGGACCTGGCTTGGCAGTTTGGTCTGGACTGTTCCCATGAGGCACAGGGTCAAGACTGATTTGCAAATGGCTGGGTCCAAACTGGGGTGGACATGTAAAACTTAAAACTGATTTCCTACTCTTTAAACACAATGCATCCTGCCCTATGAGCCTTTTACATCCAAAAGGTTTATTTGGACAGGTCGAATTTGCAATTTAAAACTGCACACCCAGGCTGCAGTGGCAGGCCTGAGACACGTTTCAAAGTGCTACTTTAGTGGGTGGGACAATAAGTGCTGCAAGCCACTAGTAGCATTTAATTTATAGACCCTGGTACATGTAGTACCATTTAGTAGGCACTTTCAAGTACATTAAGTGTGCCAATCAGGTGTAGGCCAGTTTTACCATATTTGCAAGGCACATGAAGGCAAAAAGCTATGGTGACACTACAGAAAGGGTTAGGTTCAACATAGAGCATATTTTAAAGTCAGTAATGATAGATCAGCTCTACCAGGTATCTGAGGTTGCACATAAAAAGAGATTAGGCATCAGACTGTCTACCTGAGAAACACCACTCAATAAGCATGAGCGCCAATTCACCACAGTATGAAGTGGGAAGAGAAAATGACGTGAAGCACCGAGTGACACCACAGGATTGACTTGTTATCCAACTTAGCCTCTCAAAAACCCTTCTATTGTACAATACAAAAAATATATATGACCACATGATGACCAAACGGTGGTGTCTCTTTAGTGTGTTAATTTCAAATGTTTTCACTTTTCCACACCACTCCAAGTGGCCAAACAGTTCAACATATTGCTACAATACAGAAGCTGTTTGATTCAAAGAAGTGGATGGGCAGACAACATATCATCACAGCTGCTGGACTTCTCCTTGCTATTTTTTTCTTTCAGGAGACACAGACAGCATGGCCTTTACATTTATTAACACGTTTACCATTGGTTTAACAAAACCATACAAACAATAAACACAAAGGGGAGTTTGTTCCTGAGTGGCAACATCTATGGCTCCAATTAGTTGGTGAGTGAGCTCATGTAACTGTCTCCCTTTATAAATCCTTTTGATCCATATGAATAAGTCTATCCATAATATTACTGAGTCTTGCTGCTAAAACCTGTGCGAAAATTTTATAATCGTTATTTAGAAGGGATATAGGCCTATACGACTCACACTTAAGAGGATCTTTGCCAGGTTTTAAAATCAGACTAATAGTTGCTTCGTTCCAAGATTTTGGAAGCGGTAAGCCATCTAAAAAGATTGAGTTGAAAAGGTCCACTAAACTCGGGCCAAGGAGTCTTTTAGCGCTAAATAAAACTCATTTGGAATGGCATCTGGGCCGGCTGCCTTTCCTTTTTGAGTCCATTTATCACCTTCAAGACCTCCTCGATAGTGATTGCTGCGTTTAGTGATTCGCTGCAAGTTACTTCCAACTTATAAATTTGAGAATCTTTTAAGTATGATTCTATTGCAGAAGCAAGAGGAGTTAAATCCTCCTCATACAACAACTGAAAGAAGTCAACAAATGCTTCCTCTATACCTGCCCTATCATCTACCTTTACCCCCATCCAACTCTCTATACACAGCCATAATCTTATTTCTGTTGGACTCAGTTTTAAGCTTCCATGCCAAAAGCTTCCCGCTATTCTCCCCATACTCATAGTTTGATAGTGTACTGGCCTCCCACCTTTTTCTTACCCTGTCTTCCAGAAAAAGTGATAAATCATACTTTTTTTTGGAGATTTCTTCTATCGCATTTTCTTTTTCTTCTACCGAGGTCAACTCTTCACACCGCTTTAGCCTGTCTAGTATATCCGCTTCTAGCTGGCTAATTTGAGATCTAGTCTCCTTATTCTTTCTTGCCGCTAGACCAATTAGGTTTCCTCTGATCACTGCTTTATAGGCGTCCCACACCACACAGCTAGATATTTCTCCATTTGTATTAACTTGGAAGTAACTTATTGTTTCATCCCTCAGTATTCCAATAAATTGTTGATCAAGCAAAAGTGTTCGGTCTAATGTCCACCTTATCGCACCCTGAAGGGAATTTTGATTTATTACCATCTGGACTAAGGAGTGGTCGGATAGATGTGCAGGTACATGGGCCACACTTTTCAAATTTTTGCTTAAAACTTTATCTATCAAGAAGAAATCAATTCTGGAAGCATGCCCATACTTGTAGTTCCTGTAAGTATATTTGTTTTTTTGATCGCCTTTAGTTTTCCAAATATCGACTAGTTCTAAATCTTCTTTGAATCTGATCAACCATTCCCTCATTTTTGGTAGATTTAATGCCTTTCCAGGCGGATACCTATCATTTTTGGGATCTAGCAGTATATTAAAATCTCCGCCAAGGATAATTGGTGTGGATAAATTAATTAGTTGGGCATATAAAGATTGAAGTGGTGTAGGGTCGTCTATGTTAGGGCCGTTATACCCGACTACGGACACTAAGCTGTTTCCTAGTTTCAATTTTACAAATGCCCATCTACCTTTTGAGTCCGCACCATCCTCCAGGATTACAATTCCTGACGATTTTTTAATGATTATTGCCACTCCCTTAATAGGACTGGTTTGATTTGTGCAGACACTATATTCCACCCATTTTTCCATTTTTATAATTTCAAACCACTCTAATCTTTGCAAGTGGGTTTCTTGTAATATAATGACGCACTCTTTACCAGTTTAAGATATTCAAAGATTTTTTGTCGTCTCCTCCTTACTCTAAGCCCATTCACGTTCCAAGTTGTAATAATTATCTCCCTATCTTAGTATGAATAGTTTGTTCTGTATTTTACCATAAAAATGACCGTAAATACCATAAATCTTACAAATTGGACAATTATTTTTTGGTTTTTTCCCCAAATGCTCCCCACCCAAAAGAAAAAATTGTGCTCATAAAAGAAAAAACCCACTCCTCTTATCCCACCCTGGAGAACCCTCCCTACTATCATTGAGCAAACCAAATTGCCCTATTCGAGTTCCGTTGTCGTGAAGTGGTAAGTTTTCTTAATTCTGGCTCTTACTTATTTGTTTTTATTCGTTCCAGCAAAGTCTCCACTTCTTTTGGCTCTCTGATGTTAAATGTCTGATTATTCCACATGATTTTCAAGAGGGCTGGAAACTTCAATTGGACCGTTGCTCCTACTGCTCTTAGATCCGGCATAAAGTTTCCTAGGGCCCACTGTCTGTCTGCCGTGATCTTTGATATATCTGAACGAATTTTAAAATTGTAGCCTTCTTTAGAGAAGGTACCTGCCTTTAAAGCCTTACTCACAATACTTTCTTTTAGTGTGTAAGTTCTAAAATTGACAAGTATTCTCCGCGGATTCTTCCTTGTGTTATTCAATCTAAAAGGGTCTCTATGTACCCTTTGAATGTCATCGTCTATGGTTTTTTCCTCTAGCTCAGGGAAATTTCTTTTAGCAGTTTAACTATAAAAGTCTTAACATTCTGCCCTTCTGCGCCTTCCGGAATATTTAATAGTCGGAGATTATTCCGTCTTGAGTTATTTTCTAAAATCTCAAGTTTATCACTGAGCTCTTTTTCGCTTGATCTTATTTTGCTGATGTCAATTTGGCAGGATTTTACCTCTTCTCTAGTATGCTCCAATGCACCTTCAATAATGTTTACCCTGTCAACTAAGGCGTTAACCTTCGACTCCAGCACCTCACATGTCGCTTGTATTTTCTCCTGATTTTTTTCCGACTTCGCGAAGCTCAATTTCATTTCTTTAGAGAGAGATCCCATCAAGTTCCCAAGTTCCACCTGTGTACGTGTTTCAGAATCCAGATCCCTATTTAACGTTTTTTGGAGTGAGTTATCTTCACTCTGAGACCCCTCATCCACTACTGGATCATTTTGTTCCGTGGGATCTGATAACATGAGGACTTGGAACGGATTGGGAGTTTCCATTGTTTTTATGTTTGGAGAGGATATCAGTTTTTGCATAGAAGTTATTCCTTTATTATCACACCTTTCTTTTAATGCTGTACTTTTTAGTACAGGTTTCTCCTGGACTCTAAAGAAGGTGCGAAGTGAGGGTGTTACTTTTAAGTTAGCACCCTTTAAGTTGCTCTTTTCGCCGCTTTAGCCGCTCTAGTTGAGGTCACTGCCACAGCACCACTCTTTAACCTCTGTTTCCTTTGCTTTTTTTTCCCACATTATCCTCGCCCTACGTAGGTGTTGCTGGCTGTTGTTCTACTTCCACTGGAGGCTGTTTGATAGCTTCGTCAACCCCGGAGGTTAGAGCTAAACCCCTGTTCCTTAACGCGTACCTTATATCTTGGCTACTATTCTTTGTGATTTCTTTCTTATCAAACCCCCTTAGTTCTGCCTTATCTTCTTTGGGGAGATCCTGTATCCGTGAAATTAAGTCAGTAGGAGCCACCAAACTCCCCTGTTGGGGTTTCAAACCAAAATCAGAAGCCGACTGTTCCCTTCTTTTGCCCCTTCCTTTCTTCCTTGTTGAATTCATACACACTACAAACTTGGGAGCTTGATTTTCCTTAAAATCCTCGTTATTTTCGTTGTTACTATAAATTTGATTTAGAATTAATCTGCAGTCCTGTTCTGAATTCTTTAACAACCTGCCAACGTTTGTACGGGGACTACTTGGGGGGCCTCTGTAACTTACTTTTGTTAAAGCTCTCCTCCGTAGCTGTAATCCTTTCGCAGCAGCAGCCCAAACGCCTCCCCGCCTCCTCACCACGTCCGTCAGATAGGGACGCGGCTTTCCACCTAGACCCGCCTCTGCCTCCACTTCGGCGTTCAGATATTGCCACTCAGGAACAAACTCCCCTCGCGGTTCTTACATTTGATGCTGCCAAGGCGTTTGACCGTGTGAACTGGTCTTTTCTGCAGGCTGCTATTTCCCATTATGGTCTAGGGGCAAACTTTTCAAGAGCAGTAAGGAATATATACAAGGCTCCGACTGCAAAAATCCTTATAAACGGAAGCTTAACGAAAGAATTCCAGATTACAAGAGGCACGAGACAGGGTTGCCCGCTCTCTCCCCTTCTTTTTAATTTATATATAGAACCCCTAGCAAATATGATTAGAAAGTCTCAGGAAATTATTCCATTTAAATTTAAAGGATGGGTAATGAAAGTGGCATTATATGCCGATGATCTTATGATTTACACTAGTGACCTAGAAAAGTCTCTATATACTATAACAAAAATGTTAACAGACTTTGGGAACATATCTGGCTACCAAGTAAATCACCAAAAGACCGAGACTATGTGTTGGAACATGAACCTACCAATGACTGGATCTAAGAACAAAATTAAATATTTAGGGATAGAAATTTTAAAAAATATTGAAGAAATCGCCCAAGTAAATCTGGACTTAAAGGTAAAGGAAATGAGAGAACTATTAAAATCATGGAGAAGTCTATCGCTCACTTTTATGGGGAGAGCAAATGTCATTAAAATGACGATCCTGCCCAAGTTCACATTTTTATTCAATTCCATCCCTCTGGAATTTAAGGCTCAATGGTTAAAAAAGATCCAAAGCGAAATTAACACTTTTATATGTGCCTCTAAAGGCGTAAGGATAGCATGGAGGAAGTTATCCCAGAGGAAAAATCGAGGTGGTATAGCCAGCTCAGATCTTCTGGCTTATTACAGAGCCTTCCAATTTAAGAATATTAGAATTCTTTTTAGACAACATGAGCTTTATTCATCCTACTGGAGAGCTGTTACTGTTGATGACTACTGTCTCTATAAGTTTGGCCATCCGAAGTACTTCAAAAAGGTTAAACTAAAAGTGCTGGGAGCAGCGTACAAGCTATGGTTCGAGCTAAGAAGAACATGGAAAATTCCTTACTATAATTGTTTAGCACCAATATGGAACTCGCCTGGAACTCCTGAATGCTTAAAGGATTCTCTAGCAGACCCGTTGAAGAAATCAGGAATTTCAAAATGGGGAGAACTTTTGAGTGTGGAAATTTACTTAGCTGTGAACTTTTGTTGGAAAGAACCAATGGAGAAATATCAAGGTTCAAGTATTACCAGTTGGCGAGTTGGTCAAAGGAACAAGAGAAGATTCTGGATTCCACTAGGAAACTGGAGGACGAAATTCAAAAAGATCCAGCTCGAAAAGAGGTATCGAAATGGTATTGGCATCAGATGCAAAAAGAAGAAGACAAATTCACTACTCCAGGCGAGACCTGGAAGAAGATCTTCCCGGCTCAAGACTTGCAACAGCAATGGCAAGTATCTTGTTCTTTTTTATGGCATATTATTGTTTCTGCACCTCTTAGGAAAAACCATCTTTTTACTTTACATAGGTCTTATTGGACGCCTGAGAAACTATCCAAAATGAATAATCAGGTGATGAAAATGTGTCCAAAATGCGGTGAGCCTAAAGCGAATGATATCCATATGTTCCAACTATGTCCTCACCTTGATGTATTTTGGGAGGAAATTGGCAAGATTATTAATAAGGCCTTAGTAACGAATATTAAGGTAAGCACCTTTACTGTTATTTTTGGTACTATGGAAACTAAAGAGTCTATCAGTATATTGAGTAAAAACCAAAAATATTTATTATTTGTACTAATTTTATTAGCCAGACGTGAGGTATGCATAAATTGGATTCTTCCAGCTCCCCTAAAGTAGTAGGTTGGCTTCGCTCAGTAGAAAAGGTCAGGAATTTGGATAAATCCAGAGGGAAGAGTAAACGAACTAAATATTGGGAACTATGGGATAAAAATTTTGTGGAAGGGTAGGAAGGGAAGTCCAAAGATTTTACTTAATGTGACCTAACAAATGTGGGTGAACTGTCATGGCGGATCCATGACGGATAAACCTTAAATGAATTTGTTGGTTTTTATTGACATGGTCTCTCCTCGCTGTCCAAGGGCGGTTCAGATTACTCAGCACAAAATGACCTGGTCTACCATAACCACTTAAGTCGCATAAATGAGGACAATAAAAAAATAAAAAAAACAATACACACAAAACATTGCAATGTCATGTAAAATATAAACCCCACTACAATCATAAAAACAATGCCATTTTATTTTATAAAAAAAAGGGGGTCAAGTCTCAGAATACAACTAAGTTACAGCAGCTACTCCTCCTAATAATGGCAGATCAATAGTCAAAAACATTGCTAACTTGGCACACTTATAATGACAATCTGTGTTGGACTAGGCTTCACACACTGCATGCCAGCTGTCATCTACTGTTACTCCTTGAACGGATGATAACGGGAGGATAAGATCATGTCACTGCCACTACAGAGTGTCTGTCTGATGATGCTCCAGTCTGATTCACATTAAGAAAGCTCAATCTGTGGGTAAGGACGTATCCACCAAAACTGTCCCGAATGAGAATAAATTACTTTGCCAATACCATTGAAGGAAATTGTACACAACTAGGCTTCCCCAGTTTTCAATTTTGTAGATTTATTCATACATGAGCTATCATTACGTAAAGCAAAAGTTAGAATCAGTCAGTTCATAAAATGTGCAAAGGCTAAGTGCCATGAAGAAATGAATTAATCACAGCACATTAGCAAATAACTTAATAATAATAATGAAACTTTGTAAATACAAAAGGACAATGAGTGCGAGCAAGAGAGAAAACAGAAGCAAAATGAGCAATGCCTCTCTTAAATAACATGCAGTCTTTTCTATGTGCAATGCTCCAATGCAAAAATATTTAAAGCAAAAATGCCTAGTGCCTATCTCTATTTAAATAACAATCATAGGAATGGTCTTGCATCTCACCAAATAGTAAGTCTTTTTTAATGTTTCAGATAATGAAAGCACAACATTTTATGGCATGACATTATGTACCAAGCATTGGCAAAGTCAATAGGTCTCACCTATGCAAGCTATTTCCTTTGTTAATCTTTTTGCCATGTTGCGCACCAGCGCGGCTGATGTGCAGTATGGATGAAAGTTTTTTTAAAAAAGCCCTGTGACGCAGCCAACAATGGCCACATAATAGCACTTTATATTAAAAAGCTGACAGGAGGGTGCAGGGGGTCATCTTGGAGGGAGGGCATACAACACAGAAATATTAGAGGTTTTCCATCTCACCCACCTACCAGCAGTAGGCGGAAAAAAGGGCTATGGTGTGGCTAGCCGTGTTATATCTCTTTTTTTAAACATACATTGATGCAGCTGTGCTGCTGGGCAACATTGCTATAACATTGACAAAGCCAATCGGTCACGTATGTGAGACTTTTAGATTTGCCAACGCTTGTTTTTTTCTGGCAGGACGGGATGGTGGGAGGGGGAAGGCAACAACTGAGGCAATGGCAAGCAAAACACCTCAGGATGGGAGTGTTGGAATTAACAAAGCTGGCAATCAAGAATGCAAGGTGGGAGGGGCGAACAATATTACTGGGTGGGAGGTGGAGGGGGCAAGCAACAACGGAGGCAATCAAAACAACACGAGCGGTTGAGAGGTGGAAACAACAATGTGGGCAAGCAACAATGTGTGGTGGGAGTGGACAAGCAGTGGTGCAGGATGGGAATGGGGGGTCAGCAAACACATGCAGTCTTATGGAGTGCTGCAACTAAAAGAAAAAAAGTAGTTCCAAAAATGCGAACAGTGGAAGGACACTGGCCAAGGAAAAAATACTTGGGCCATCCCCAGGGGAGGGACAAGCACACTTAGCAGAAGTGAAGCCGGCACTTGCTGACCAAAGAGAAGTTAGGAAATGAGAGTGATGATGAAGCTGACTAATGGTTCGCAATGGATAGACTCTATGTTCACGTAGGAAACAAAATGTCTTGCAAGCAACAGCGCATGCGCTGTGTCAGGCGAGACCTAAAAAGACGGTACTAAAATGTCACTTGTTCAGCAAACCAAAAAGACTGTTACTTTCCAAAACACCTTGTTGGGACAGAAAAGTCCTCTGCATGGTAAGGACATGTACTCCTGCCCTGAATGCCCATCTGTACGGTTGTCTAGATCCTTAATGCTGATTTTGTTTGTCATTGACGAACACAGATTATGCGTGTGCACCAGGACATAGACCTATCTCACAGACTGTGGTCTTGTTGGACTGGAAGGGACACAAAGAGATACCCTCATATTGGTGGAAGCCTACCGCCTTCACCATGAGTTAAGCAGCACAAGCACGTGGTGGCAGCATACCGTCATAGTGAACAGGACCTTTTTACTCTGAGTCAGCGGAGTGAGGCCTACAGGCTCACTCATATTTTAAAAAGTTCAGCTGATGTGTGCTTAACTCGCCCTTGGCCTACATCAGGTGGATGTGGAGTGCTGCGCAGTGTAGGAGTAATGACCCTGCGCTGAATTTATGTGTGCCTGGGATAGGTACCGTAAAGGGATAGAGCAGTACTGTGCAGCACATGTGGGAGTCTTGCATGTGCAGAGTGAATGTATGTCTGTGAGGAATACATAGCAAACAAAACAAGATGATGGACAGAGTGCTGAAACTTTTCAAACACTCACCTTCAGTCAAGAGATCTAGATTAAATCCATCTTTCATTTGCTTACCATTCCACCCCAGTTTGGACCCAGCCACGTGCAAATCAGTCTTGACCCTGCTCCCCATGGGAACATTCCAGCCCAAACTGCCAGGCCAGGTCCATCATTTTATTGTGTTTGCTGTGAGGAATTACTGGCATGAAGGATTTAGGGCTGTGCAGTGCATGCACAATGGGACCATATGCTGGGTGAGGTACAATACATGAAGGGTGAAGTGTTGTGCAGGGCACACATGGTGAGTGTGAGTGCTGGCAGTGTGTGTGTGTTTGCAAATAGCACACCCAGGTACAGCATAGATAAGCTTTAGCAGTAAACAGTGAGTGCAGACTGAAATGAAATTAAAAGGAAATTTATAGAGCGCAAAACATTCACCCAAGGGTGTGTACTGAATGAATGTGTACTTGTAACGGTACAATGCATGGAGGTACCAGTGCTGGACAGTAAGTGTGCTGTCAATGTATACTGAGTAAGTGTGCCTGCATTGGTACATTATATGGAGGACCCTGGGTCCCATTTTGGAAGCCCAGGCCTACCTGGTGAAGACATGTTGAGGAAGGGAATTACACACCCCCCCACGACAAATTTGTGCATTGCTGCATTCCTGTGAGCTGGCTGGTACAAACTGGAGGAAAGGGAGGAAGGGATCCTTCCTTTACACTTCAAAAGGTTGCTCTTTTATTCAGTGATAGATCACGAGGAAGGGGCCTGGACTCATCTTAGGAAAGGAGCTGGGGCTGATAAGGGAATACAAGAGTAGAGCTGGGAATCTGGGTTTAACCTTTTGGTGCACAAATCACTGTGACTGACCTCCCATGAACTGTGTGGTGGGTCAATCAGCTTCAGAGTCTTGCCTGCTGTAAGTGATATCCTTTCAGGAGAAAATAAGAAATGCACAATTCAAAAGGATCAGAAGCCCAACATTAAACTTCAAAGACTCAGACCCTCAATCACAGTTGGTGTCTGGAAAATGAGTATAAGAAGGGGAGGTTGAAACCCCAAAATTTGTCATCTGCCAAACAGCCGGGTGGGATGTGTGAGAAGGAGAAGCTTCGCAAGATTCCTGCCTGTGACCAGGACTGTGGGCAAAGACCTGCTAGTCTCCCTGCTGGGGGAAGGCAACTTCACCCAGGAAAACCAAGACCACCGGCCCTGGAGCATCAGCACCCCTGCCAAGACCAGTGTTTCCTGTGAGGAAAAGGAGAGTGTTGGAGGGGGCAAGGTCCAGTGGGAATCCCTGCTGAGAGGACTCCCTGTGCAAGGTATGAGAATTTGGCTGTGCACCGATCGGGCTGATGCCTGTGTGCAGGAGTTTTGCTTCGGCAACCCCTGTGTAGAACTTGGCCTTTTTGGCTAAAGTTCCCTAAACTTTTTGCTTTCCCCCTAGACCGTTTTCCTGACAAAGAGTTGCCAATTTAGATGCTTTGGGTACTTTGCCACTGCTGATCAGTGTCAAAGTACAAGTGTTCCCTGTGTAAAGTGTAATGGTAATTGGTTGACCATGATTGGTATGTTTGCCTTAATAGTAAAGTCCCTAGTGATGTGCACTGTGTGTGCCAGGGCTAGTAATTGAAAGGTGCGCGAAGAAGGGAACTCAGGCCTGCAGTGTAGGGCCTGCGCGCAGTTTGCTAAGTTAGCGTGCTGTCCTGACAAGTGCAACCACTTGTCAGGCCTTACTTTCCCTTTTGCGTACACAGTGGGCACTCCTGTGGTAGGTCCCGGGTAACCCCTGGGTAGCGTGCAGTGTAAGTAAAAGGCAGGACATATACTGAGGTGTGTGTTATGTCCTGACAGTGAAAAACACTCCATTTCGTTTTTCACTGGTGAAAGGCCATCCTGCCCATAGGACAGAATGGGGGAGCCTGGGTATTGTGTTTGTTAGCCTAGTTTCCCATAAGTTTAAAATGGAGAGGTGAAGTTTAGTATGTATGAACTCACAGCGTCATAACGCATCTTTCTGTGAAAGTGGTTTTGTCACTGTGTGTTCAGAAGCCACTCTTTAGAAAGTGGCTGAGTTTTGTGCTTTAAGCATTTCTGTGTGTCTCTGCTGAATGTGGATTGACTGTCTGGATCTGGGAGAGGAGCTGGGGGAGGTCTTGACCCAGGGAGGGGTTGAGATTGCACCAGGCTGACCTGCATCTGGAGAGTAGGCGAGGAAAAGCACCGTGAGGTGAAGAGGCCTGGGTTGCGGCTATAAAACAATTGACCCATCTCCTGCTGAGTGATTAAGGATCCAGACCCCCAGTATCAAAGGGAGAAAGGTGACACTGGGAGGGAGACACCCAGAACTGATTTAGGCAGGGGTCAGGGACCCCTGAGCACAACGAACTTCAAAGACATTTAGGGGTATAACTATGAGAGCTCAGACCCCTGAACGTTGGAATAGAAATGGATTGAGACTGAAAAGGCTTGGACCCATTTCGTGGTCAAGAGGAACCTCTGCTAAGGAAGGAACAACTGAAGAGACTTCTGGGAAGGACCGACCCTTGCTTCGTGATCTGGGGCTGGTCTGCAGTTTGCTGTTTTAACCAAGGAAGAGGCTGTTGGGACTGTGCTTTGTGCGCTGGGTCCCCCTGCTTGAAGAAGACTGTGCTTTGTGCTGTGTCTTGTTACCCCAAGGGCCCGAGGTGAGCTGGCTCCCTGTTTGGAAACACAGGAACATAAAAGTTTCCGGAGAAGTTTCAAGCGACGTGGTGGGCGCGTGTTGTGGCAGCTTGAGACCCTCGGAAGGTATGCCCTGTGATCTTGGACACACGGAGAAGTGAGACTCGGACGCGCTGGGTGCGTGTCGTGGTGCACAGGAGGCGTTGGTGAAGAGCGCCTGGTCAACATGTGCATCGAAGGTGAAGTGAGTCTCGGACGTGCTGGGTGCGTGTTGTGGTGCACCGCAGGCGTTGTAAAGAGCGCCTGGTCAGCGTGTGCATCGGAGGTGACGTGAGACTCGGACGTGCAGTGTGCGTGTCGTGGTGCACCGCAGGCACTGGTGAAGAGCGCCTGCTCAGCAGGTGCATCGGAGGTGAAAGCGAGTCTCAGACGCGCAGGGTGCGTGTCGTGGTGCACAGGAGGCGCTGGTGAAGAGCGCCTGGTCATCGAGTGCACCGGAGAAGTGAGGCTCGGACACGGTGAGCGTGTCGGGGTGCGGCCGAAGGCGTTGGTGAAGAGCGCCTGGATATCGGGGCACCAGAGTTGGAGTAAGTCTCAGTGAAGCAGTGTGCGTGCTTTGGTGCAACCTGGGACTGTGGAGGTGATCGGCTGATCATCGTGTGCACCGGAAGAAAGTGAGTCTCTGCAGCGCGGTGTGCGCGTCTTGGTGCCAACTGAGACTGCAGGAAGGAGTTCCTGGTGAACGTGCACTAGGAGTCGACATGAAGTCCCATCAGCGTTGTGTGTGTGGCTTCGTGCCAGAGGAGACCCGGAGGGTGCTGTGGTGAACGTGCACCTGGAGTAACGTAATCTCAGGGGCGTGGGGTACGTGTGCCCTGCGGCCGCCTGAGACCTTCCTAACAGTCGCGGCCCGGACCGGCAGCCCCGGAGGAGCTGAGCTGCTGAGCCGCTGAGGCCCATTGAGAAAGTTCTACACGGAAGGCCCAGTTTGCTGAAGGGGAGAGGAGAGTGGGGTCGCGCCCCCAGGTAACGTGGATCACTGCCTGGGCGGGGTGCGGGCTCGGAGGGACACTCTCTCGGCCTCTCAGTCCTTCTGGCGACGTGAACCTTTGCTTCGGCTCAGATTGGGGCCCGTACTGCGTTCAGGAGTGGCAGTACTGGGGCCAGAGTGAGAAGCTGTACTTTATGTCATCGTTGATGCGTGTGGGGGGCAACGGTTATCGAAGAGGCTGACTGTCGTAATACACATTGCCAATATTGCTGCTAACGAACTGCCGGACTGTCTTATGACGCCTGACATTATTTCTGCATAACGAAGTACACGATTGTAGCGCTACGCATTGCATTATTTCTCCATTGCAAAGTACAGGATTGTAGCGGCCCGCATTGCATTATTTCTTCATTGCAAAGTACATGATTGTAGCTACGCATTGCATTATTCATTCATTGCAAAGTACATGATTGTAGCGGCGCGCATTGCATTATTTCTTCATTGCAAAGTACGTGATTAAGGTGTATCGTTACGCATTGTATTATTTCTCCTTTGCCCAGCACAGGATTGTATCATTACGCAGCGCACTATTGTTTGTCCATTGCAACGTGTGTGATTCTAGCATTGCGACCAGCATAGCATTTTGAAAGCGGTGGTTGGGATTTGAACCTACCAGCCAGCCAGAACGAATATTACCCTTTATTATATGTTGGCTTATGTATCGTGTGGTCTGATCGTATATCTTTTTACATAAAGTTTATACTCGTTTTATCAAACTCGTGTGGAGTCCATTTGTGGTGTCACCAGTGGGTTGTTGTGAGTGTGGTTGCACATACTGTACACTCGTGCCTTGGAGATAGGCCTGGCTGCTCGTGCCAAGCTACTAAGGGGTGAGCCGGGCTATCTCAAACGGTGTCCTTACTTGGCCTAACGTTGAGTGAGGAGTCCCGGATCTCGCATTTGGTGACAGTGGTGCGGGACGGGGACTCCGGCTTCCAACACCCTGTATACCAGGAGAGGGCCACTGTGGACTGAAACATGTGTTAAGCACAATGTGGGTCTTGCTAAGCCTGTATCGCTGCACTGCAGTGACCCCCGTATGCTAGGACGGGACATTGGTAAAGTTGCTCCTGAAGGAGCGCTGAGAAACGTAACCACCATGGTGGAGGCATTTACACAGCAGCCTGATGCTCTTGATTTACCAAGTAGCACAGAAACCCCATATGCCAGGAGGGACTGCCAGTACCTACATTGCCAAGATGGTTGGGCCGTCGCCTGAGGAAAAGGCTGAGGCTGCGTTAGGCAGGTCAAGCCCGCACAGCGAAAACCTGCCCTGACTGACCCCCAAGGAATACAGAGCACCTTGCGCTTCATGGCGCACCTTTGCTGGGCTCCAGTCAGGTGCTGAAGAAAGGATTTTCCCCCCGTTCTGGAAGGCTGGCTTACCACATCTTCGTGATCTAGGAGCTACTCCGATAGCTGGAGAAGCTGGCAGTGCCACTAAAGAGGGAGAGCCTGCACCACTGGGTGCTGCCATGATTTGATTTGATTTTGAATTTTATAAAGCGCTCTTATGCCAGGAGGCATTGTGGCGCTGCTCTGAAGCAAGAAGATATGCAGAACAGTGGCGATTAATATCTGACCTTGGAAGTATTATTTGCCATAAAGCCAAGTTTTACATTTTTTTCTAAAAAGGAAAAGAGTAGGTGCTATTTTTGAATCTAGAGGAAGTTCATTCCAAAGGAGTGCAGAGTTTCTCACAAAGTCTTTACCACCCCAGGTGATGAGTCGATGCCCAGGTACAACAACTTTTTTCTCCAAGCTGGATCGAAGGGATCTGTTGGGGGTGTACCAACTAAACTTATTTTTAAAATACTCGGGACCAGTTCCGGCCAAGGCTTTATAAGTAATGCAGAGTGATTTGAAAGCAGCTCACTTTCTCACTGGGAGCCAGTGAAGTTCGTTCAATGCTAAGGGAGCAGATTGAAATTTAGGCAGATTATGAAGCATTCTAGCTGCAGAATTTTGTACAGTTTGCAACTTCTGCATGAGATTGACTTGTAGGTTAAGAGAATGGCAGTTGCAATAGTCAGTACGTGAGAGTACCAGTGCAATGACTGCTGTTTTCAGAAGGTCGTAAGGAATCAGATGTCTGATTTTCTTCAATGTTTTTAAGATACAAAAGGAGGAAGAGGTTACTGCATTAACCTGGAATTTATAAGTTAGTCTATTGTCCAGCAGAACTCCTAAATTCTTGAATTTATTCTTGGGGGTAGGGAAAACCCCCATATCATGAGGCCAACATGAAGGGGTCCAAAAGGATGTATTATGACTGAACAGCATCACCTCGGTTATAGCCAAATTGAGCTTGAGGCTGTTCTTGCCCATCCAGTCACTCACTGCTGACATACAATTAGGAAAGGGTTTGTCGATATTATGATTAGAATTAGAGAGGGACTCCACTATCTGTGTGTCGTCCGCATATGTTACCAACGAAAATCCGAAAGATCTAATGAGTGCTGCCAACGGGGTGACGTAAACATTAAGGATCGGCTCAGAAATGAGCCCTGGGGAACACCACATAGTAAGACATAGGATTCAGAGGTATATCCATCTAGAATCACTGATTGACCTCTAGAAGTCAGGAATGATTTAAGTAGAGCAATCGCCTGACCCTTCACCCCCAGTGCGCTTAGTCGGTCAACCACACAAATGTGATCGACTGTATCAAAAGCAGCAGAGAGATCAAGTAAAACCAGGACATCTCTTGCACCTCTGTCCATAGTAGCGCAAATCTCCTCGGTGGCAACTATAAGAGCAGTCTCCGTGCCATGTTCCCTACGGAACCCGAATTGAGATGTGTCTAAAAGGTTGTTTTGTTCAATAAAAGATGTTAGCTGTTCGTTCATAACTTTTTCCACCAATTTGGCTGGAAAAGGCAGCTTAGCTATAGGGCGATAATTTTTGGTACCAGAGGGATCAAGGTTTGATTTTTTTAAAAGAGGCAATATCGAAGCCCTTTTCCAAGCTATGGGGAAAATCCCTGATTGAAACATGTTGCTGAATAGTAAAGGGAGGCCAGGGATCAAGGGGGGATCTCGAGTTAATGGCCATGATCAACTGAATACTTTTTTCCTCTGATGGATTAGAGAATTCACTCCGAGATCTAGAATCCTCATCTGAATACGAGCCTATGGTGGCAAGTTCCTGAGCGGAGTGATTTATTATTGTAAAACGATCAAAGAGGTCCTGGACCTTCTTTTGAAAAGAATGCGCCAAAGCATTACAGAAAACGCTACTGGCTAAAGTGGGGTTGACAGTAGGGATGGTATGAAAGAGTTCCCAAGAGGAGTGTTTAGCTTGCTCTATTTTTTGCTTATAGAATTTAGATTTAGTTGCTAGGATAAGAGCTTTATATTTGACAATGCATTGTTTATAATTTTCTTTTTCAGTTGGACTGTATTGCTTCCTCCAAATTCTCTCCCGTTTCAGACAGCGCTGCTTAAAGGCTTTCAGGTCAGGCTTATACCAGGGGGTGGGAGGATTACTTCTCCTTAAAGTTTTACTTCATATAGGTGCCAGAATGTCAATGGCTGACAGAATCCAATGTTCATAGTCCCTAACGGCGGAATCTGGATTTGCTGTGGTTAGTGGCTCAGCTGCTGAAAGAGCGTCCCTAAGCTCGGGACCTGGATTTTCTGCCAAAGACGGAAAGATTTGGTGTTACTCATCTTGGGGGCACTTACACCAGCAGAGGTGAGTGCAACTGTAAACATCACTACCTTGTGGTCAGACCACAACAGGTCTAAGGCCTACAAGAATTTAATGTTCGGGCTATTGGTAAACAGTCCATCCAGCGAATGACTGGCAGAATGAGTTGGACTATTAATGCTTTGGGAGAGACCAAACCCAAATATAGTGTCTGTGAGATCATCGGTATCATTAGCGATTGTCTTTTCTAGATGGTAGTTGAAATCACCTATAATGGTGAAGTCATTTTTAAGGGAGTATTATTCCAACAGGCTGCTGATATTTTTCAGGAATGTAGCTCTAGGGCCCGGTGAACGATAAAGTAATAGGCCATTAAGAGACTGATTCTTTAAAAGTTCAACACTGAAAAGTAGTGCTTCACAGTCCATAACGGGGGCAGGGGAGCATAAGGCTGGGAAGGAATCTCTAGGATAATTACCAATCCTCCCCCTTTCTTGTGTGTTCTCTCCCAATAGAGTAACCAGGGGGCAGGGCGGATAACAAGTAAGGGTTACACGTGGGATCAGCCCATGATTCCATAATAAAGGCTATGTCTACGCAGTGGTTTTCCAAAAACTCTGCACATTCCATTGAATGTTTCACTAAGGATCTTGCATTAATCAAGGCACAGCTAACAGCTAAGGTATGCTCCTCGGTGGTTCGAGATTTTGTGCTAGGATCATCGATCATGGTGTTTAGACAAAAGATGTAATTCGGTGCATATACAGCTGTTGGGTTCAAGTACTAAATCAGGAACAAATGTTTTACAGCTAAAATTGTTACCTTCTCGTAACCTGCGGAGCTCATCTCTAGTGTAGACAAGCCACTCTAGGGTTGGAGAATCAGGGATATGGGCCCCGGGCAGCGTCCAGGTGCAGACAGGCGCAGACGGGCTTGCCTGTGGTGCGCCTTCGGTGCACCAGCGGCACGCCCGCTGCGCACGGACGCGCTTTGAGTAGATTTAAGTAGCCTGTCGTGCAGATGGGCGTGTCCGGGGCCGTGAATTGCTCCAGTGCTTTCAAGCTCAATAACAGGCAGGGTAAATAAAAAGTAACTGGGGTCCAGCAACCCCCGACCAGAACCGTAGGCTTCCCCACAAATCTGGACTACTGGTAAAGCAAATGTAAGTAAATTAAAAGCGAGAAAGGCCACACATAAACTAAGTAAAAACGGGAAGAGCCCGATTCAGTATGGCGGCCAGTCACCTCCTAAAAAGCAGCACCTGAGTGCTGTACAAGGAAATAAAAAAGACCTGGCACACCAACCTTGCTTAAAAGCTGCGCGGACGTGCTTTGAGTAGATTTAAGTAGCCCGTCGTGCAGATGGGTGTGTCCTGGGGCGTGGACTGCTCCAGCGCTTCCAAGCGCAGTAACAGGCAGGGTAAATAAAAAGTTACTGGGGTCCAGCAACCCCCGACCAGAGTCGCTGGCTTCCCCACAAATCTGGACTAGTGGTAAAGCAAATGTAAGTAAATTAAAAGTGAGAAAGGCAACACATAAACTAAGTAAAAATGGACTGAACCCGATTCAGTATGGTGGCCAGGAGCCAGGCACCTCCTAAAAAGCAGCACCTGAGTGCTGTACAAGGAAAAAAAAAGAGCTGGCACACCAACCTTGCTTCAAAGCCATGTGGGCTGCAAGCAGCCCAATTTCTCTGAGCACGATCAGAACTCGCAGGTGCCCAAACGTAGGACACCGACTGCAACCCTGAAAGTTACCGTGCTGTAGGAGCAGGCAAGACTGGGCATTTTGGGCATTTTAGGGAACTTGCTACCAACAGTGCTGTGGCATCATAGACACTTATGACTAATTCCTGAAGAGCCAAAAGGGAACTCTTGAGTACAGCCTATTAGTGAGCATTCCCTGGATGTGGCCACCAGTGAATGGGGATGGGTTACAAGAAAGAGAGTGGGACAGGGATTTGCCTGACAACTACTAGAGACACAACTTTAAGGGAACTGTGTTACTGGTTGTGCACATTGTTTTTCCTTTGCATGGGTAAGGTTATAAATAAAATACTTTTTCTTATAAAAGCAAGTATTTGACGGGACATTGATGTATTGTTCATTCAATTTGCACTTTGAGTTATGAGTCGTGTTCATGTATCTGTATCTACACTCCCTCCCCCACCCCCAAGGGGGAGCCTTTGACTGCTCGTGCACAGCTACCACTGAGAGTCAAGTGCAGAAGGGATACTTGGCCCAGGTGCCCAGGATCCATAGTAGGCCAGGCCCCAGAACAGCAGAAGTAGAAGGCCTCAACCACCATGGTTGGGCCCAGTAACCCTTGCATGCCCCAGGACCCTCTGAAAGGGGTTCAGACTCACCAATTTTCAAATGATTTTCACTGGACAGAAACAGGAGGTGCAGAACGTAATCCAATGGACTGTTTTGCAGATTCATAACAACGAACTTGGCAACAGAGTTTTAGCACATTAACCTCCAAGCTGTTTCAAAAATATCTCCTCGGCTAAGGAAGCTAGAGAAATGATAGATTTGCTCATACAGGGGCAAACTGTGGCTGAAGCTGAATTTTGATGATTTTCTGAAAAGAAACGCTAATGCACAACATTTAAACATACACTCCCATAATTGCAGCCTAGTGCTTCCTGGTTGTGCTAACTGATCCAAACTTATAATAAGTATTAGAACATTGGAATGTTGGGAGCTCCATTGAAGACAATGGAGTTGCTCTGGGCTTATAATGTCTGGTATAAGCCCAGTGCTCCAACATTCCAATGATTGTCTTTTTGTTTCTCCATTTTTAATTTAGAACATTCTACCCTTAGTGGGTGGAATGTTCTAATAGCCTTATAGTCCTTCTGCCTCAGGCTATACCGGTTGTTAAAGGCCCTCTCCCTTGCCATAGGCCTCGCCTGCGGCTCGGGCCTATAACTCGGGATCAGGGCCTTTAACAGCCGGTATAGCCTTCGGCAGCGGGCTTAAGGCTATATTATATTTTTATTGGAAAAATAATTTTCCGCAAGTCCGTTTTTGATTAAAGGATTCTGTTATATACCTCAGTGCCACAGAGCTCACACATCCTTCTCCCCTATTTATGACTTTCCAAGGCCCCACAGAAGAGGTGAAACCCCAACCTGAGCATCAGAAATGCATGCCTCACATTGGGATTCAAATGCAGATGGAGATAAGGTTGTATAGGTACAGGATTAAACAAGAGGCATACACAAAAGAATTGGGCTTGCTTTGCGGAGATGACTGATCTACCACCTAGGACCTTTATATTTTCTGGCACTCAAAGTCTATTAGACACACCCTAGCTATGAAAAATGGTACTTCAGCTGAGAACTTTCAAGACAAATCCCGGCTCTGCAGAGAGGCTCGGTTATATGCATCAGGCCTGGGCTAGATTCATCTTCCCTTATTTATGGATTAGGAGGAGTCAAAATAAACTCATTGCTCAGGTTTTTTCCATGGGTGTAAATGAAAGGCAACCAAATGCTACCCATCTTGTCCTTTGGCACCTCTACCACAGCAGTAGCAGGAAAAGAACGTATTCATGATTCTAAGAACCTTGTTTTATTTTTGTATAGCACACCTATTATCCCTTCTCTAGCCTGCCATAGGCAATAAGAGGAGGCTAAGGTGGTATGGGTATGATGAGGAGCAACCCTGTAATATCACATGAGGTCAAAGGGTGCTTAATATCACTTCCCCGACACCTGGTATTTTGGTGATTGACATCCAAGTCCTCCTTCAGTTATTCACTGACCTGGTAATAAATGTGCCTTTCTTTCCGGGACTGTAAATTCCAAAAAGAAATCTGTTGGCCCATTGGCAGAATATACAGAGGTTTGATGGCAGAAGTCTCCCTCCTAGATGCTGGATAGGTGGCGGGTATCTCAGTGAGGAAATGATCAGTATCTACACTCTGGAAGTCTAGATGCACAATATCGTACAGGAATATTGTACGGATGGATCGTACTGCTGAATATCGACACAAATAATATTGTGGCATCCTAATATTGAGACAAAATATCGAGGGAAAAAATATCGAAAGGTAAGTGCATCGGTAAGTATAGATTTACTTACTATTCGTAATTCCACTTTTACGTACCTTGAAGTACATACATGTGGAGTTAGGTATAAAAAATCTAGACTTCCTTACCTCTCAATATTTTCTCAATATGGTCTGTCCTATTGATATTCGGTCCTATTGACATTGGTGGTTGGATATTCAGGGGGCACTCCGCAGGGATTTTTGTTTTGATTTATATATATATATTTTTTTTTAGAGTTTTATATAGCGCGAACTAGACCCTGGATATCAGGTATCAGAGCGCTTTACATGAGTACCAGTTTCGTTACAGATGGACACATTCATTTTTGTTAGGCACAGGGAGATTAAGTGATTTGCCCAGAATCACAGGATGTTGAGAGTTGTTGCCGAGACTCGAACCCGGTTCCCCAGCTTCGAGGTCGACTGATCTAGGCGTAAGGCTACATCCTCTCAGAGACTAAGTCAGGGGCATCCTTTTCTCTAAAACGAAATAGTGAAGCAGTACCCAACCCAGAAAAAGCCCGGGCTGACCACGTGTCTCTGGCCTTGGAGACACTCCTGCAGTGATAGGCAACTGCACGATAGAAACAAATGTACTTATTGATGTAATGTTTTAAATATTTGTGCATTTTTACATAGCGCGTGCAGGCAGGGCCTCAGAGCACTCAGATGTCAAGAGAGCACAGGGAGAGTATAGACAAGGCAAAATATTCAGTAGCTGACGATTCTGATGGAGGGCACACTCGTTATAAAAATAACTCTTCGGGCGTTTTCATTCTAGTTATGATACGTGCAGTTTTTGTGTAAAAACCTAAATATATATTTGATATTTTGTTGAATCTATGCTCTCACTTTGGGGCTTCTTTACCTTTCACCATTGTGTTGAAATACATTGCTCTCCAGCCCTCTTTCATAGTTGTCTGAATACTTCCAACTCTGAAGGTAAGAAAGACAATATTCATGCCTAACAGAGAACAGCAACCAGCGAAGCTAAGAATGCTCACAAACAATGTTGCCAAAAGATAAACAGCAATAACTCCACCTTATCATCTGGCAGAACATGTCACTGCGATTGTGCTCCATTGTTCAGGGCAATAGAACATGTTTTGGAGAGGTGCATCATCGGCTTGGAACCCTCCAGTCTCTCAGAGTGAATATTTGACATTCTAGGGGCACGCCTCCATGTCCCTGCGCATTTCAGATTGAACATTTTACCTTCGTGCCAGATCAGCGAGCCAATAGCCTCTAGTATGCCAGGAGGCGTGTGTGCTCCAAATTGCGCAATATGAGCTTCGCATTGTCTGGTGCACATGCAGGGACAGTTAAACAATCGTCCCAGGATTTAGCAGGTCAGTTAGATAATATAGTTAAAAGAAGCGTTTTCCAAAATGGGCTGTGGAGCTTTGTTCTGTTTGATGGCTCAGACGGCAACAGAAGACACAATAACTGCCTGTCTCCGCAATTCAGAATTGTGTTTAGCGATTTGTGTTGTCGCTGACAGGTTGCAGTTTATGACCGTCTTCGTTTTTTTCGAGAAAAGCAAATGCCGCAAGTAAATCGTCGGCCATTATCAGTGAAGCTGCTCGCAGATTCCATTCACTGTTTACTTTGTGTAACATAATTGGTTACACATTGTGACAACACAAGTGTCCTTCACAAATGGCTCACTTGTGAGCAGCAATTCCTCCGTGCATACCTCACAAGGCCATTAGTTGTAAATGGTGTGAGAAGTCCCTATCGAGATGGTGGAGTGGAATCTCCTCCAATGGATAGTGCACTGGGATGAACAGGGTAACTGAAGTGGAAACACGGGGTAGGTAGGAGAAGATGTAGTGACAGGGAGGAGACAATTCCAGTGCATTCTACCACTGTTAAAGAGCTGATTTTAAGAGGGTGCGGAAGTTGAAAGTTTTTATGTAAATGGAACCTCATAATAATATAGAAATATGCTTTAGCAGTAACATAGAAAATGCATATCAAAATAGTGGTTAGAAAATGTGCTTTTATTAAAGGTGCAAAAAAGTGCAAATGTTGCTTATTTCTGCGGAAAGCTCCCATTTCTATCATTCTTTCAGTGCTAGGCTTCAATATTTCTTGATTCTTTCCTATGCCTTTAAGAAAATAAATGCCTTTTTGTAAAATGATGATTTAAGTTATAACTGAACTGTAGAACTTGACACCTTCCTGAAATGTGCTGTTTGCTGCAAAATGTATTTTTTTCCATCCTCAGACCATATGACTTCATCATATTTTAGATTGTTTCCTCTGCCACATGCTTATAATGAACAAGTATATTAATGAAAGAAAAGTCTCACTGTAGCTTTAAATTCTATAACCAGGACATGCCAGCTAGTAATGTTTCATTTCATAGAGCAGACCGTTGTTACACAATGGGACACTGAACAGCTAACAAAGTAGGATTGCAAAGGTTCCCATGAGAACCTTCCTAAATGTATCTTTTTGTGATACACTGTAGCCACATTCAAATAACTACATGTCGATATGGACGCTTACCGTGGGAATCGAGGGAGAAGGCGACGGACCAGCGGAAGATCCTTCCTCATTAGCTATAGATGACATAACTACCTGTTTTTGCAAAATGTTTTGTGTTTTCTATATAGTACGTGTTCCTAGCTAGAGACCATTGGCATTCTATGAACCCCTACTCTGTCATGTCCCTTAGCACTTATTTCTGGTAACCTGAATTGCCATAGGCTACTGCTAACAGTGATTTCTTTGTTTTCCTTACAATTTGTGAGGAAACTTTCTATCTCACGCCTATCATTGCTACTGCTGTGATTAATTCCTTTACCTGTTTTAACGGTTGCTACTGCGGCTGTTAGGGAACTTGGCTGAGTTTCTAGAACTGCTCTTTAAAGGGAGTTCAAACTTTTTCATAGCTATTAGCCTTTTGCTCTTAACATTTTACTTGCTCTTTTCCAAAAGGAACTTTTTATGGGTTTTCGCTAGGAAAGGTCCTTTAGATTAGGATAAGGACTAATACTTTATGTAACACGCTGTTGTTATTTTGTATGCTTGTTCTAACCAAATTTCCACAACATTTTCTGTAATTGGATTTGACTAATATGAATAAAAAGACAAAAATACAGACTAATCTCTTAAAGAGAAAATAAACTTTTAAAACTTGCATTAACCCTCTCATTTTTACTGAACATCTAATGTTGAAGACGATGTTTACTGTAGAGATGTGTTTGGGTTGTGCTCAATTCTAATTCGGTGGCAAAGATTCATCGACCTAAAGAGGCCTGGAAACTGGAAGTTCGCTTAATAAGTTTGAATTGGAGCTAGGGATGGATTGTTCATTGCTGAAATGCAAGGGTCTACTACACATTGATACTCTAATTGTAAGAGAATTTCCCTAACCGGCCGTTCAACTTCATGCTTAATTGGGTATTGTGGTTGCACTTGCAGGCTGGATCTTATGGGTATAACATGATAAGGTGAGTCTTTATCCCAGCCTATATAATTACGATATAATGCTGGAGCTTGTGCAAATGGCCCATTCTGCTGCCTAAGCTTGTTTGACAATGTCAGGAACAAGAACAGAGAAGGAAGGTATAATGACATCTTCCCCTTGTGCAAAATGGAATATAAAACAGCGAGCTTGAGCATCCCAAAAATGTCAAACTGGAGCTCTAAATCAGCGTGGCGAAACTCAGCATGACTTCTGCCTCTTGTGACCAGAACTGTAGATTGAGGTCTGCCAATCTCCCAGCTGAGCGAGGGGACATCACACAGGAGAATCAGAACCACTTGTCCTGGATCACAGCATTTGCCTGCCTGCCAAGACATAAAGACCCTGTGAGGAGGAGGAGGAAGAGAGTGCCTGGAGGGCGTGAGGGCCAGAGGGAATCGTGTTGAGTGGCCCCTGAAGCAGAGTGTGAGACTATCTGTCTTAAGGATCGTAGCCCTGATCTTGCGGTTACCCAAGTACTGCTGACCCTTGTATGGCAGATGGAATTGAGCACAGTTGCCCTGATACAGTGCGTTAGTAAGTAGCGGGCTGTTGCCAGTGCAGAGCGGTGACCCATAGGGGCCGTAGCCCAGAGTGAATTGTTTGTGGCCGGCCTCTGTATGTCAGGCTGTTGCCACAGTAAAGATATAGGACCATTGCCCTGGTATAGCTGTGTGACAAGGAAGAGGGTCATCTCCTCCATGCAGTGTTGTGACCCATTGGGGTCATCCATATGGAGTGCGCTCTCCATGACCCCTGTTGCTAGAAGAGGGTCGCAGTGAAGATAAGGGCTGTCACCCTTGATCAGTGTGCACTAGAGCAGCATGATGGGTAGTGACCTACAGGAGAAAAGCACCAATTCCTTGACCCGAACATAGAAGCAATCAAGACCAGCCTTTTGGAATCAAGAAGACATATCCCATTATTTTAGGACTGACATGGATGTCTGCCACCTTGCCTGTAGCATCCAGACTTCTGCTCACCCTTAGGGCCGCTGATACATTCATATAGTAAAAATGCTACTGTCCTTGTCTAGGCTAGTAGGCACTCTGTCCCCGCATTTCATTTCCCCTCCTTGGACCCATTCTTGCCCTTTCTTGGTCTTTGCAGGAGTTTGTGTGACCATATATTCCCATGAATAGACCTTGTGAAAAATAATTTTATGTTACAAAAATAATGCTTAACATAGGTTGGTTTTAATTAGCATAACCAGGTTGAATTAGGCCTCATTTTAAAAGTGCATGTTTATTTGTTGAGCATGAACTTCACATGTTCATGTGTTTCATTGCCTTACAAAAAATCCTCGAAATTCAGCTGCAAGTTGTGTTATTGGTCTCTACTTAAGCAAAGTACCATTTTCCTAGTTTTCTCAAAAGAAAAGCTTATTCATTATAAGGTTATGAGATATATGTCTGATGCCTTGTCTATATGATGAATGTGCATTAATAAAAAGTACAATTTCTTGTGTACAATACATCAAGTATTTAACAGCCAATGAAAATAATATGCCACTAGGTGTTGTTTTGAAATTAATGATTTGATTGGTGCTGTGCATAGAACATTTTAGTGGCGCCTCCTTACATAATGATGTGCCATAAAAATTGTGTGCTTTCATTGTCCAAAATATTATAAGACTTGCTATTTGGAAAAGAGCCAGGAGCCCTTTAATTCATTTTTCATTAGCGGTTGATAATGCTGCTGTATTAGAAAGTGAATTGCACATGCAGCTCAAAGCAAAAGCGGATAAGACTGATTGCCGGGCCATCAAGCGTCTGGGGAACTTGCTCTGAGTAGAAGCGCTATGGCACTGGGACACTTTCACTTTTAAGAAGCCATCATGGGACTTCTAAAACTTGTATTTTCTAGTGGGGCGTAACCTGAATGATTGCCTCACAAGAATGGAGAATGACCACCTTTCTTAGACAAGAGAGTGGGACTCAGGGACATACCCGGACAAGGCTAGAGTGATGGCCTTACGAAGACTGTGTGTATTATTTGCTGTGTGTTCTATTTCGCTTTGTGTTCATACAGAAATGCTACTTTATTAAAATAAAAGCAAGTATCTTGTTTGACATTCATTTATTACGATTGCTCAGCGTGTTTTGAGTTGTAAGTCTATGTACACCATACATCTACCTTCCCTCTGAAGAAGCCTTTGACTGCTTGACCTGTGCTACCATAGAGTCAAGTGCTGAAGGGGTAATACTTGTCCTAGTTATTCAGGATCCATAATAGGTCAATCAGAGGACATCAGCAGAAAGGCTACAACCCCCCTGTTAGTCACAGTTGCTCCTGCTTGCCCTGTGGCCCTTTGGAAGGCGTTCTGACAAATAGTAAGTTACACTCCTCAAGGAGTGAAGAAAGCATTTGCATTTCAATATGACATTTGTCTTTTTTAAGTGATAACTTAAAGCGACCCCTGACCTTGACTGGTAGGTCGCTCCCCCACCACACAGCTCCGTCTGTGTGCCCTGCTGCTGCCCCTGATTGTGCTCGTTTTTCCTTTCTGTGCCCCCTTGCTGCCCCTGATTGTGCTCGTTTTTTCCTTTCTGTGCCCCCTTGCTGCCCCTGATTGTGCTCGTTTTTCCTTTCTGTGCCCCCTTGCTGCCCCTGATTGTGCTCGTTTTTCCTTTCTGTGCCCCCCTTGCTGCCCCTGATTGTGCTCGTTTTTCCTTTCTGTGCCCCCTTGCTGCCCCTGATTGTGCTCGTTTTTTTCCTTTCTGTGCCCCCTTGATGCCCTGATTGTGCTCGTTTTCCCTTCTGTGCCTGTTTCCCGCCGCTGCGCCCCTGCGGCCCCGCCCCTCACTGCCCATTCGCTGCCCCATTCCCTGCTCCTCCCTCCCACCTCCCCATTTATGTGCGGCCGCTGCGTGGTGAAGAGAGCGACCCCTGACCTTGACTGGTAAGTCGCTCCCCCACCACACAGCTCCGTCTGTGTGCCCTGCTGCTGCCGCTGATTGTGCTCGCTTTTCCTTTCTGTGCCCCCTTGCTGCCCCTGATTGTGCTAGTTTTTTCCTTTCTGTGCCCCCTTGCTGCCCCTGATTGTGCTCGTTTTTTCCTTTCTGTGCCCCCTTGCTGCCCCTGATTGTGCTCGTTTTTTTCCTTTCTGTGCCCCCCTTGCTGCCCCTGATTGTGCTCGTTTTTCCTTTCTGTGCCCCCTGCTGCCCCTGATTGTGCTCGTTTTTTCCTTTCTGTGCCCCCTTGCTGCCCCTGATTGTGCTCGTTTTTCCTTTCTGTGCCCCCTTGCTGCCCCTGATTGTGCTAGTTTTTTCCTTTCTGTGCCCCCTTGCTGCCCCTGATTGTGCTCGTTTTTTTCCTTTCTGTGCCCCCTTGCTGCCCCTGATTGTGCTCCGTTTTTTCCTTTCTGTGCCCCCCTTGCTGCCCCTGATTGTGCTCGTTTTTCCTTTATGTGCCCCCTTGCTGCCCCTGATTGTGCTCGTTTTTTCCTTTCTGTGCCCCCCTTGCTGCCCCTGATTGTGCTCGTTTTTCCTTTCTGTGCCCCCTTGCTGCCCCTCATTGTGCTAGTTTTTTCCCATCTGTGCCCCTTTGCTGCCCCTGATTGTGCTCGTTTTTTTTCCTTTCTGTGCCCCCTTGATGCCCTGATTGTGCTCGTTTTCCCTTCTGTGCCTGTTTCCCGCCGCTGCGCCCCTGCGGCCCCGCCCCCTCACTGCCCATTCGCTGCCCCATTCCCTGCTCCTCCCTCCCACCTCCCCATTTATGGCGGCCGCTGCGTGGTGAAGAGAGCGACCCCTGACCTTGACTGGTAGGTCGCTCCCCCACCACACAGCTCCGTCTGTGTGCCCTGCTGCTGCCGCTGATTGTGCTCGTTTTCCTTTCTGTGCCCCCTTGCTGCCCCTGATTGTGCTCGTTTTTTCCTTTCTGTGCCCCCTTGCTGCCCCTGATTGTGCTCGTTTTTTCCTTTCTGTGCCCCCTTGCTGCCCCTGATTGTGCTAGTTTTTTCCTTTCTGTGCCCCCTTGCTACCCCTGATTGTGCTCGTTTTTCCTTTCTGTGCCCCCTTGCTGCCCCTGATTGTGCTCGTTTTTTCCTTTCTGTGCCCCCTTGCTGCCCCTGATTGTGCTCGTTTTTCCTTTCTGTGCCCCCTTGCTGCCCCTGATTGTGCTAGTTTTTTGCTTTCTGTGCCCCCTTGCTGCCCCTGATTGTGCTCGTTTTTTTCCTTTCTGTGCCCCCTTGCTGCCCCTGATTGTGCTCGTTTTTCCTTTCTGTGCCCCCTTGCTGCCCCTGATTGTGCTCGTTTTTTCCTTTCTGTGCCCCCCTTGCTGCCCCTCATTGTGCTCGCTTTTCCTTTCTGTGCCCCCTTGCTGCCCCTGATTGTGCTCGTTTTTCCTTTCTGTGCCCCCTTGCTGCCCCTGATTGTGCTCGTTTTTCCTTTCTGTGCCCCCTTGCTGTCCCTCATTGTGCTAGTTTTTCCCATCTGTGCCCCTTTGCTGCCCCTGATTGTGCTCGTTTTTTTCCTTTCCGTGCCCCCTTGATGCCCTGATTGTGCTCGTTTTCCCTTCTGTGCCTGTTTTCCGCCGCTGCGCCCCTGCGGCCCCGCCCCCTCACTGCCCATTCGCTGCCCCATTCCCTGCTCCTCCCTCCCACCTCCCCATTTATGGCGGCCGCTGCGTGGTGAAGAGAGCGACCCCTGACCTTGACTGGTAGGTCGCTCCCCCACCACACAGCTCCGTCTGTGTGCCCTGCTGCTGCCGCTGATTGTGCTCGTTTTTCCTTTCTGTGCCCCCTTGCTGCCCCTGATTGTGCTCGTTTTTTCCTTTCTGTGCCCCCCTTGCTGCCCCTGATTGTGCTCGTTTTTTTCCTTTCTGTGCCCCCCTTGCTGCCCCTGATTGTGCTCGTTTTTTCCTTTCTGTGCCCCCCTTGCTGCCCCTGATTGTGATCGTTTTTCCTTTCTGTGCCCCCTTGCTGCCCCTGATTGTGCTCGTTTTTTCCTTTCTGTGCCCCCTTGCTGCCCCTGATTGTGCTCGTTTTTCCTTTCTGTGCCCCCTTGCTGCCCCTGATTGTGCTAGTTTTTCCTTTCTGTGCCCCCTTGCTGCCCCTGATTGTGCTCGTTTTTTTTCCTTTCTGTGCCCCCTTGCTGCCCCTGGATTGTGCTCTGTTTTTTCCTTTCTGTGCCCCCTTGCTGCCCCTGATTGTGCTCGTTTTTCCTTTCTGTGCCCCCTTGCTGCCCCTCATTGTGCTAGTTTTTTCCCATCTGTGCCCCTTTGCTGCCCCTGATTGTGCTCGTTTTTCCTTTCTGTGCCCCCTTGCTGCCCCTCATTGTGCTAGTTTTTTCCCATTCTGTGCCCCTTTGCTGCCCCTGATTGTGCTCGTTTTTTTTTCCTTTCTGTGCCCCCTTGATGCCCTGATTGTGCTCGTTTTCCCTTCTGTGCCTGTTTCCCGCCGCTGCGCCCTGCGGCCCCGCCCCTCACTGCCCATTCGCTGCCCCATTCCCTGCTCCTCCCTCCCACCTCCCCATTTATGGCGGTCGCTGCGTGGTGAAGAGAGCGACCCCTGACCTTGACTGGTAGGTCGCCCCCCACCACACAGCTCCGTCTGTGTGCCCTGCTGCTGCCGCTGATTGTGCTCGTTTTTCCTTTCTGTGCCCCCTTGCTGCCCCTGATTGTGCTCGTTTTTTCCTTTCTGTGCCCCTTGCTGCCCCTGATTGTGCTCGCTTTTCCTTTCTGTGCCCCCTTGCTGCCCCTGATTGTGCTCGTTTTTCCTTTCTGTGCCCCCTTGCTGCCCCTGATTGTGCTCGCTTTTCCTTTTGTGCCCCCTTGCTGCCCCTCATTGTGCTAGTTTTTTCCCATCTGTGCCCCTTTGCTGCCCCTGATTGTGCTCGTTTTTTTCCTTTCTGTGCCCCCTTGATGCCCTGATTGTGCTCGTTTTCCCTTCTGTGCCTGTTTCCCGCCGCTGCGCCTGCGGCCCCGCCCCCTCACTGCCCATTCGCTGCCCCATTCCCTGCTCCTCCCTCCCACCTCCCCATTTATGGCGGTCGCTGCGTGGTGAAGAGAGCGACCCCTGACCTTGACTGGTAGGTCGCTCCCCCACCACACAGCTCCGTCTGTGTGCCCTGCTGCTGCCGCTGATTGTGCTCGCTTTTCCTTTCTGTGCCCCCTTGCTGCCCCTGATTGTGCTCGCTTTTTCCTTTCTGTGCCCCCTTGCTGCCCCTGATTGTGCTCGTTTTTCCTTTCTGTGCCCCCTTGCTGCCCCTGATTGTGCTCGTTTTTCCTTTCTGTGCCCCCCTTGCTGCCCCTGATTGTGCTCGTTTTTCCTTTTTGTGCCCCCTTGCTGCCCCTCATTGTGCTAGTTTTTTCCCATCTGTGCCCCTTTCCTGCCCCTGATTGTGCTCGCTTTTTTTCCTTTCTGTGCCCCCTTGATGCCCTGATTGTGCTCGTTTTCCCTTCTGTGCCTGTTTCCCGCCGCTGCGCCCTGCGGCCCCGCCCCTCACTGCCCATTCGCTGCCCCATTCCCTGCTCCTCCCTCCCACCTCCCCATTTATGGCGGCCGCTGCGTGGTGAAGAGAGCGACCCCTGACCTTGACTGGTAGGTCGCTCCCCCACCACACAGCTCCGTCTGTGTGCCCTGCTGCTGCCGCTGATTGTGCTCGCTTTTCCTTTCTGTGCCCCCTTGCTGCCCCTGATTGTGCTCGTTTTTTCCTTTCTGTGCCCCCCTTGCTGCCCCTGATTGTGCTCGTTTTTTCCTTTCTGTGCCCCCTTGCTGCCCCTGATTGTGCTCGTTTTTTCCTTTCTGTGCCCCCCTTGCTGCCCCTGATTGTGCTCGTTTTTCCTTTCTGTGCCCCCTTGCTGCCCCTAATTGTGCTCGTTTTTTCCTTTCTGTGCCCCCTTGCTGCCCCTGATTGTGCTCGTTTTTCCTTTCTGTGCCCCCTTGCTGCCCCTGATTGTGCTAGTTTTTTCCTTTCTGTGCCCCCTTGCTGCCCCTGATTGTGCTAGTTTTTTTTCCTTTCTGTGCCCCCTTGCTGCCCCTGATTGTGCTCGTTTTTTCCTTTCTGTGCCCCCCTTGCTGCCCCTGATTGTGCTCGCTTTTCCTTTCTGTGCCCCCTTGCTGCCCCTGATTGTGCTCGTTTTTCCTTTCTGTGCCCCCTTGCTGCCCCTGATTGTGCTCGTTTTTCCTTTCTGTGCCCCCTTGCTGCCCCTCATTGTGCTAGTTTTTTCCCATCTGTGCCCCTTTGCTGCCCCTGATTGTGCTCGTTTTTTTCCTTTCTGTGCCACCTTGATGCCCTGATTGTGCTCGTTTTCCCTTCTGTGCCTGTTTCCCGCCGCTGCGCCCCTGCGGCCCGCCCCCTCACTGCCCATTCGCTGCCCCATTCCCTGCTCCTCCCTCCCACCTCCCCATTTATGGCGGCCGTGCCGAAGGCAAGCCCGTCTGCGCCCGTCCGCGCCGTGACCGCGCCCAGCGCCAGACCCCCTGGTCCGGGCATCCCCCGCGCCCGCCACATCAACAGACGCCGATACGACGCCAGCACCCTCCACGCACTCAACCCCGGAAAGATCACGCCTGCTACCAGGCCACCCCGAGCGCACCCAAGGGCCCTTCACCTGCCGGAACTGCAGCTTCGCCAGCACCCGCCCCGCCAAACCACCGCCCAGGAAAGAACCCAACTACCTCAGATGCATCCTCCTCAACACCCGCTCCGCCCGCAAACACGCCATCGAACTCTGGGACCTTCTCGACTCAACCTCCCCAGACGTCGCATTCCTGACGGAGACCTGGCTGAATCCCGCTTCAGCCCCCGACATCGCCATTGCCATCCCGGACGGATACAAGATCACCCGCAGGGACCGCACCAACGGAGTCGGAGGAGGCATCGCCATCGTCCACAGGAACACCCTCAGAGTCTCAACCAACACCGATGACACCCTCAGCACCGCCGAACACATGCACTTCCAGATCCACACCGATCCCAACACCACCCTCAGAGGAACCCTCATCTACAGACCCCCCGGACCCCGACCACAGTTCAGCGATTCCATCGCTGACTTCGTCAGCACACACGCCATCGCCTCCACGGACTACATCCTCCTCGGGGACCTGAACTTCCACCTCGAGAACAACAAGGACACCAACTCCACCACCCTGATCGACAACCTCGCCACCCTCGGACTCAGACAGCTCGTGACTACACCCACCCACGCCGCCGGCCACACGCTCGACTCCATCTTTTCCGCAAGCCCACACGTCTCCTTCAACCACACCTCCGAACCCCACTGGACTGACCACCACTGCATCCACTTCACGTACAGGAAGCCCACCACGCACCACCGCACCGAACAAATGCCTCGCCGCTGCTGGAGCAGAGTCACGGAAGACCAGCTAACCACAACCCTCGCCCTGAGCCCACCCGCCGAACCCTCCGACCCCGACACCGCCGCCCGCAACCTCAGACAGTGGATCGACGACTGCGCCAACACCCTCGCCCCGCTCAAGAATCCACCCAACAGCCACACCAGCAAGAAAGCCACCTGGTTCACCGAAGACCTCCAGGCCTCCAAACGAACATGCCGAAAACTGGAGAAGATCTGGCTCCACGAACGGACAGCGGACAGCTACGCCGCCCACAAGAGCGCCACCCGCAGTCACCATCACCTCATCAGATCCGCCAAAAGGGCCTCACTCAAAGACCGCCTAGACAACAACGCACACAACAGCAAAGAGCTCTTCAACATCGTGAAGGAACTCTCCAACCCCAGCTCCAACACCAACGACATCCAGCCGTCGCAAGACCTGTGCGACTCACTGGCCACCTTCTTCCACCGCAAAATCGCCGACATCCACGACAGCTTCAACACCACGACCGCCCCGGCAACCACCGAGACCACTGCCCCCACAACCACCAACCGCCTGCTCTCCTGGACCAACATCAACGACGAGGACACCAGCGAGATCATGAACACCATCCACTCCGGTTCACCGCTAGACCCGTGCCCTCACCACATCTTCAACAAAGCCAGTACAGCCATCGCGCCCCATCTCCGGAAAATAATCAACATATCCTTCGAGACAGCAACCTTCCCGGAAAGCTGGAAGCACGCCGAGATCACCGCCTTACTCAAGAAACCCAAGGCAGACCCCAAGGACCTCAAGAACTTCCGACCCATCTCTCTGCTCCCGTTCCCCGCGAAGGTCACCGAGAAAATCGTCAACAAACAACTGACCCGCTACCTCGAGGAGAACAACATCCTGGACCCTTCCCAGTCCGGCTTCCGCAGCAACCACAGCACCGAAACCGCCCTCATCGCCGCCACCGATGACATCAGGACCCTGCTAGACAACGGAGAAACAGCAGCCCTCATCCTCCTGGACCTATCAGCCGCCTTCGCAACGGTCTGCCACCACACACTACGAACACGCCTTCACGACGCCGGGATCCAAGAGAAGGCCCTGGACTGGACCACATCCTTCCTTTCCGGCAGAACACAAAGCGTCCGCCTCGCCCCTTCCGATCCAAGGCCACCAAGATCATCTGCGGCGAACCCCAAGGCTCCTCCCTCAGCCCAACGCTGTTCAACATCTACATGGCACCCCTCGCCCACGTCGCCCGACAGCACAACCTCAACATCATCTCCTACGCCGACGACACCCAGCTGATCCTCTCCCTCACCAAAGACCCTCACACCGCCAAAGCCCACCTCCACGAAGGAATGAAGGCCGTCGCCGAATGGATGAGGACCAGCCGCCTGAAGCTGAACTCGGACAAGACGGAGGTCCTCATCCTTGGTTCCAACCCTTCAGCCTGGGACGACTCCTGGTGGCCAACATCACTGGGAACAGCCCCGCCACCCACCGACCACGTACGCAACCTAGGGGTCATCCTCGACCCCACCCTCTCCATGACTAAGCAGGTCAACGCCGTTTCCTCATCCTGCTTCAACATCCTCCGAATGCTCCGCAGGATCTTCAAGTGGATCCCCACCAAAACAAGAAAAACAGTCACCCAGGCCCTCGTCACCAGCAGGCTGGACTACGGAAACGCCCTCTACGCAGGAACGACGGCTAAGCTCCTGAGACGGCTGCAACACATCCAGAACGCCTCTGCACGTCTTATCCTCGACATCCCCCGACACAGCCACATCACACCCCACCTGAGAGACCTGCACTGGCTCCCTGTCAACAAGAGGATAACCTTCAAGCTCCTCACCCACGCACACAAAGCACTCCACAACTCCGGACCAGCCTACCTCAACAGACGACTCAGCTTCTACACCCACACCCGCCAGCTCCGCTCGACCAGCCTCGCCTCGCCACAGTCCCCCGCATCCGGAAAACGACCGCCGGCGGCAGATCCTTCTCCCACCTCGCCGCCAAGATCTGGAACACCCTCCCCACCAACCTCCGACAGACCCAAGACCTACTGGCCTTCAGAAGACTCCTCAAGACCTGGCTCTTCGATCAGTAGCAGCACCACCCCCCTCTTCCCCCAGCGCCTTGAGACCCTCGCGGGTATGTAGTGCGCTTTATAAGTGACATGATTGATTGATTGATTGATAACTATATTTGAAAGATGTGGAGTAGAATGGCGAGGAAGGTAAAGATAGATGGGGTAAAAATTCATAATGTGGGAGATGAATCACATATAAAATTCCACCTCAAGGCCAAATGGTGATGGCGTTACCACACATACTGCTGTGTCATGAACGCATGACACAGTGCTTTGGAGTGTCGTTACTCCACGTATTGAATGACAATTGGTCCTTGTCCTTTAGACGTGTGCGGTTGCACTGTGTGCAGCCTGTGTTCTGCGGTCTGTGGTGCCCTTCTGAGCATGCACTGAGCATATGTCTTGCAATGCAACTGGTACAATCTATGGATACGGATCTGGAAGTGCGTGCAATGAGGGCTCAACTTCAGTGCTGTCCAATGAGACTGCAATTACTGCAGTATGCTTACTATGAGCAATTTTCTCCAGCCAGCATGGATGCTTCAGCTCATGAATTCCTGGGATCTGCCTCTCCTACTGCGGTTACACTACCGACTGTCACTCCATCAACATCTGCTGATTGGGCTGAAAATGACCATGTCTGTTGCTTGGAATTTGCTCTTCAGGCCTCTGTGGATATATCGAATGCTGGTTCCTTCCTGGACCCCACTGACTCTCTGAAAATGGAAAAGATTTTGAAAGCCTCCTAGATTTTTAATTCTGCCCCTCGTTTAAAATTACATTGACTTTTAAAGATTGTTTATTATTTGTGTGTTTCTAGTTGGCATTTGTAATGAATTGCATTTGCTTTTGTTATTAAAATATATTTTATTAGCATTTAATTAACATTTTTAGGCTAGCTTTTATGTTTTTAGCTGAGTTTTCCTCTGGCCTCTCGCTCAGTCTCAATTTTATGAGCTAGATACTTTTAAGAATCTTAATTTTGGGAAAGTATTGCCATCTCTAAATCCATCCCACCCCAAAAAAAAAATGTAGGGAATCACATTTGAGGATCCAATAGCCTCTACCACGGATCATCTTTAACAACTATGAAAAGACTACAACGAATTCAGAACTCTGCTGGCAGACTACTCTCACATATAAAGACACAAGCCCACATTTCTTCTGCGTTGAAGGCCCTATATTTGTTACCGGTTGCCAGAAGATCCACATTCAAGCTGCTTTGTATCACCCACAAAGCGATATATGGAATAGGGCCGCACTTCATCAGGAAATAAATCACCAAACACATTCAACAATGGAACCTCCGCTCTAGATTGGCACCTTGCCTCAAAATCCCATCATACAAGAAAAAAAAAACATTGGTGGCACATTCTTCTCTGTTCTAGCAGTCCCATTATGGAACTCATTCCCCCAAACATAAGATCCATGGATAACTTATCTTACCTTACCTTTAGAAGACTACTCAAGAGTTGGTTCTTCCCCACATAACCACACTACTCAAATATAAATATACAGCATATCCCTGTGTATATAAGCATTTATTTGGTTTATAGATGTGTACCTAGATATGTATACTCCTTTGTATAAATGTGTATAATAATCATGTTTATAAATATATTCGTTAGCTCTGCTTAACAAATATACATATTTCTTATGGCTATATTATTCTATGTTTAACATGTATATAGGTCACTCCATAAATAAGTACATTTTATCATAACTATTCATCTACAATTGCTTCACTATTGAAAATAAATATATAAAAATAAACAAATTAGCTTAAAATACAGCAACACTTGAAAGTCTGAGTGTATTAAATACAACTTAAACCTAAATATATTACCTTCCTTATACATTTAATCCCTCCATGTACCTATGTATCTTTATATTAATTACTTTACTTCTTATTCAGCATCATCCATGCACTACCCTATTTCTCACCCTTTACCTCTCTCAATATATCCTCTACCTCCTCTCTCCGACTCATCCCAAATCCCATTCTGCTACTATGATCCTCAAAGTAACCCTTTCTAGACTCTTCCCTCCCTGTATCATCTCAAACCACTTTTACTGTTTAGATCTCCCGAACAAGCCTTTCTAGACCCTACCCTCTGACTCTTCCCTCCTCCCCTTTACTCATCCCAAACCTCCTCCTGATGCTATGATCTCCAAATAAACACTTTCTAGACCCTTCCCTCTTCTATCCCTCCACTATCCTTTTCAATTAAACTAAAAGACTCACATGTTCACCGCACATCTTAATTTCATATTTCCCTATACTAATTCACCACTAATCCCTTTTGGGTTCCAGAGTAGTGTGCTACTCCCCGAAAAGCACTTCAACACCTCGTCAGTGGTAGTAAGTGCTATATAAATGCAATTACTATTACAATTACAAAAATCAGGATACTTAAACCTATAGGTTACATAAATCTCATAAATTCAGGCATTGAAAAGCATAACTCATGGCTCAAATGTTTCAAGCCTAGGCTTCGAGACTGGAATCAAATCACAGATCAATCCCTGACGTTAGATTTCTTTTATTACATGGCTGATATAACATTACATAGATTCCCTAAGTAGGTTTCTCAAGATCAAGCAAGTTGTCATCAAGCATATAGAACATTGTCCCCTGGAACTGCATTCCATGTCTTGCTCTGAACCCTGGCTATCCCTGTCTCTGATGGATTTTGCATCCAAGAATTTTGCCATCCAGATTTGTTTTAGGTTGTTTCAAATTATTTTATTAGTTTCACTTATGCAGAAAATCTGATTTTTCCACAGTCAATTAATACTGTTTTTAAACACAATCCCTCTCAAATTTTTTATTTTTTATGATCTCTCAATTTCCCTCCTATTTTGCTCTCTGTCCTCTTTCTCTCTACCAGATAGGACCTTGACAGAACAAAGACTCTAAAGGGTGTACTCCAGAGTTACAATATTAAAACACACAGGGTGTCATACGGCTTATATTTTCTCCGCAAAACTGTGCGTTTGATGGACAACATAAACGTCAAAACTGTGCAAGACTGATTCTACATACCATCAGAATATGTTGGTCTCAGTCCTGCTAGCTCACAGTGCATCACCTGTACCCCTAGCCAAGTAAGGCAACAGATGGAATATGCAAACTCAGAACATGACAAATCTGACTCCCCAAGGAAATCATGGAAACAGATCTAGAACCTTTTCTTTTGGCAATTCATGCATACTCAAAGAGATACACAAGAATGACACAACATGGCGTTTCAATATTTATTGAAGCTTTATGATTCTTGTGTAAAATACATGCGCTGCAATAATCAATAGAAGGAAACAGAACAGTGTAATCGATAATACTGGAATGGTGAAGAAAATTAACAATACAACCATTGTTCTGCTACAGAGAATATATATATATATCAAGGCATTGAATGCCGAAACGCGTCGCAGCGTGATTGTGGATTAAACAACTGTATGGCAGAAATCTCCCCGTGTCGGTTTGTTTCCTAGCAAACGGTTATTATATATATATATATATATATATGCTCCGTGTTCCCAGCACAATCATGCAGGAAGAAAGCACTCGCGGGGGTAAGTTCGTCAAGTTTATTCTCGAACTACTGCAGAGAACAGACGCGTTTCGGCTGTCGCCTTCGTCAGTGTCACCAGGCGTGCCAGAAGCGAACATAATTTAACATATTCCTGACATAATTACGCAATAAACATAAACAACGGACTTGTAAGTTAATACGTGCATACATGCAAAGGCAGCGCCATCTTGGCCTGGAATCAGGTCTGCCAATTCTGAGTGGTCCCCGTTAGAGTTTAGACTTTAAAAATTAAGACTTCAACAATTCATTCAAACAAATGCATGTACTAAAGCATGATTATTCGTCTCCGCCATGAAATACAAGGCGAAAACAGCCATTACAACATGTGCCTCCATATTACGCCCTGGATGGGCTAAGTGGCCCATACATATTGAACATTGGGACACAACGGGCATCATTCTGCCCCCAAATTGGCCCGCCTTAGGTAATAGTACATGCACAGTTGATATTGCAGCACAGTGGAAAATAGCTGGCCCCAAATGAGCCTACATTGAATATTCACACATAATTATGCACTGTATGGGCTTTCTACATAGATATAGTATGGTAAATACATTCCACTGCGATTGAGCTCATGGGGTATAACACCAAATATTGGAAAAAGTGTTGTTACGAGTCCTCCATCTCCCACACAGGGAAGAGAGGAAAGGAAACCAAGTAAAACAAGCATTTGCAATGCAATCGGTCTCGCCTTTGGGACCTTATATGTATTTAGCTATGCAGCACATTAGCCTGGGTGCTGAAACATCTACTGTTCTTTAACATGGAGGGAAAGTAAGCACCAAACTGCGTGACACGCCAGGTATGGGAACACATGGAGAGAAATATTGCCTTTCGGTGGGAAATGGTATAGTCCAAAGCTCTGTTTTTAATATAAAATCAGGGCCTTTGGTGGTCATATCACTGAAAATACAAGATTTGAAAAAAATAATATTGTCTACAGGTGCTCGTCAAAGACAATTTCTATGGACTGGGATCTAGAGAATGCTAAAGTGATTCTGGTATTTTACTGACCTCTGCTGGTCGTTCTCTATCAAGAAAGTTAAATAGAGGCAGTTGCCAGAAAAATCAAATAAAGAAAGTCCCTCATCAGAAAGCAATTCTGGTATTTTACTGACCTCTACTGGTCATTTTCTATCAAGACAGTTAAATAAAGGCAGTTGAACAAGCAGAAAGCAATTCTGGTATTTTACTGACATCTACTGGTCATTTTCTATCCAGACAGTTAAATAGAGGCAGTTGAACAGAAAAAAAAGTCCCTAAGCGAAGCAGACAAGTCCTAGGGCTGATCTCCAGAGCCCACAAAGTACATACACATATAAGTATATACTAAAGTATATTCAAGAGGTCTCAAATGCTCAACCTAAAAAGGAAGAAAGAAAATTGAGAAGAGGAGAGTAGAATTGAAACTAGAAAAGATATAGCATAGTCAGTAGGTCAATGATAGATCAGGCACTGTATGCGAGCATAGACCCTCCCAACTTAGACATTGCGGCCGTATTACACTAGTCCCCAAGATGGACTGACAACTCTTCATTGCTATTCATCCCTTTGGGGGCTTTGGTTTGTAAGTCAATAATATATCACAATTCAAGCCCCTCAGTCTTAAGTTCCTGTGGCCATCCTCAGGATTGTTGGGTACATGATCTAAGCAAAAGAATGTCAGGAGGTCCCTGCTGCTACAGTGTTTTGCATCGAAGTGCCTTGCAACCGGATATGTTGCGTCCTTATTCATGATGGCCCTCATATGTTCCAAAATGCGTATTTTGGTAGGATGGATTGTACTCCCAATATACCTAAGTCCGCACAGACAGGCCAAGCAATAAACCGTATAGATGGTACTGCATGTCATGAATTGATTGAAGGGCTTGGGTTTCTTTAGCCCTGGCACTGTATAGAATTGAATTTCTTACTTTTTTAGCACATCTTACACTTCCCACATGGGAAGAAACCATGTAGGTCTTTCTTAATCGTCCGTAGGGTTTCATTGGCAAGGTGATTACTCACCAAGTTATTATTCAGCGATCTTGCTTTTCTGCAGGTCAATAGAGGCCTTAGCTGTATGTCCTGCCCTATGATCGGATAGGTCTTCAGAGTGCGCCAATTTTTTCATATGATGTTCCTTAACTCATTGGCGTTCTCAGAAAACGTGGTGATCAACCTGAATTTCCCTGATTCTTTAGTGTTCCTGGTTGTGTTCATCACCAAATCCTTTCTGGGTATTTCTGGGTATGGAATTGACCTTTTTAAAGGCATGTTCCAATGTTTGTTTGTCATACCCTCGGGCACTAAATCTAACCATTCTTTCATGGGCAGCTGTTTGGAAATCCCTGTCTTCAGTGTTATTCCTCTATATTCTCAACAGTTCACCATAAGGGATGCTGCTGATAAGTCTGCATGGATGGCTACTAGTGGCATGGAGTATTGAGTTCCCAGCTGTGGGTTTTCTGTATAGCCTCGCCCCAGTCCATTCTCCGATACAAAGACACTTAGATCCCAAAAATTTACTGAGGTAGAGCTTACTTCTCAAGTGAATTTCAAATTGACTTCATTGGTGTTCAAAACCTCAATGTACGCTCTGGCAAATAAGGAAGAGGTCATCGCTGTATCTGTACCATGCCACTATCCTCTTTGTCCAGATATCGTTGACCCCCGCCCAGGCCACCTGCTTCTCCCACCAGCCTACGAATAGATTTGCGTAGCTGGGTGCGAAGCAGGTGCCCATGGCCATGCCTGAGATCTGTCTGTAATATTGATCTTGATACAGGAAAATGTTATTATTGAGACAGAAATCAATGAGTTCGACCATCATGACGTTATGTTCCACACATTTTAAGGGGCGTCCTCTTAGAAACGATTGTACTGCTACAAGCCCGTCCTGGTGTGCAATGCATATATAGAGGCTTCAAATGTCCAGGACCATTAGTTGAAAACCTTCTTCCCATTTAACATCTTTAATATGTTGTAAGAAGTCCTTTGTGTCTCTGATATATGATGTAAGTTTAGTCACAAAGGGGAACAGAAAATAATCTATATAGATTGATAAGTGTTCTGTAAGACTTCCTTGGGAAGAGAGAATTGGTCGTCCCGGAGGATGTTGGTCGACCTTGTGGATCTTAGGTAGGTGGTAGAAGGTGGGTGTAATCGGATTGAAACAGCAGAGATATAAATACTCATCCGCTTCCAGCATGTTCCTTTCGTACCACCTCCGTATCAGCTGATGGTACTCTGTGATGCTCTGGAGGTACTCCTTTTTGTTAATCCTCCGATAGCAGTTTCTGTCCAATAATTGTCATTGTGCCTCCTTATTGTATTATTCGTACGTTTGTAGCACAATATTGCCCCTTTATCCGAGGCTTTGTACACTATGGATTTATCTTTTCGTAGGTTCTCCAGTGCTTCCCGTTGTTCTTTGGTAAAGTTCTTTTTTATTTTCCCTGTCGTTTCCCTGCATCTCAGACGTAAAAGATATCGGTTGACCGCCTCAGAAAAAACATCAATTGCATCTCTGGGCATTTGAGGTAGAAATGTCGAGGCAGGTTTGAAGGGGCTATCACTGCCACATTGTTCTATTCCTGCTACTCCACTGCGATGTAATTTGTTCGAGGCAATGTCCTGGAATTGTTTGCCATCCATTTCTAGGTTTTCCAGAATTTCAAGGGTTTCCAGATCGTCTCTAGTCAAAATATCCGTTGCCAATAGTTGTCCTCCCAATTTTTTGGGGCGATTTGCTGATGGTCTTTGTTTAAAATACTTGTGTAATTTTAATTTGCGCGTAAATTTGAACAAATCAATCCGAGTTTGTGTGTATTCCAATTTCTTCTGTGGACACACCGCCAGTCCCAGTTTGGCTCAGAGGCTGTCAAAAACCCTTAAATCATATATATATATATATATATATATATATATATATATATATATATATATATATATATATATATATTCGCAGATGCTGCGCTTCGTGGTTCCCAGCCTCCGGCGTCGGTGCCTGCAGACGGCGGCAGCAGCCGTATAATGTGTAAGGATTTCCGTATTCTGCTCAATTGACCAAAATAACGAGATGCGGCACACCAGAAGAAGCACAAAATGTATTGTGCACAAACCAAAGGGCAACGCGTTTCGGCGTTAAGCCTTTGTCAATTGGTCAATTGAGCAGAATACGGAAATCCTTACATATATATATATACACATATATATATATATATATATGCCTAACGGAGATCAGGATACGAAGGTGAGCACGCTGAGCGGGATCCGGAGGGGTGTCCCGAACAGACGTTGAAACTTGCCGAGTGTATTATAATCGCAGGCGGGAGTCGACGGCTTTTCACTGCAAAGACTTTCAGTGCAGTTGATTACCACAGGGGCGGATACACTTCAAGTGCATTTTGGATAGGGAAGTCTAATGACCAAAAGTTTCCGTCATGGCAGATGAAGACATAGAATCAAGGCTCAAACTAGCAGAGGGACTATTTAGTGAATCCGGTGTAAGTGGAGCAACAACTTCCACAATAACATCGAAACCCTCAACAGATGCCACCTCGTTTCAATTCATTTCAACCAAACTGGAAAAGTTAGCTAAGACGGAGGTTTCAAAGTGGTGGGAAATTCAATCCCTAAAAAAATACTTGGAAGTTGGGAGAGTGCCCAGAGGGCTCAGGATCATGATTACCCCAACCTATGAAAATCCTCACCCTGATTTAATTAAACAATGGACAGAACTGAATGCGGAGAGTTCCAAGATGATGATAGTCTTACTTGTTAAATATGCAGAAATAGACAGAGAGAACCTTGTGAAGAATATAAAGGAACTCAAAGAACAACTACATGGGCTAGAAGACAAAGATAAAGTAACTAAATTTGAAAAAGATCTAAAACTGAAAATGAAGAACTACGAGAAAGTTATCACCGATAGGAAAGCGCACAAATTTCAGCGCGACCGCATAGATTACGAACAAGGAAGGATATACACCTTTTCAAAGAAATTTGATTAAATTAGACGTGAAAGGTTGGAAGTGAGCAGTCGGGCGAGACAACAAGAAAACACTCTCAGCGATTTAAGTTCGGACACAGGATCAGAACCCGACAGAGACTATGCCGCGACTCCACGTGGACCCACTACTACAGTCTATGATGAGTTCCGTTTTTTAAGACTGGACAGACTCACAAACCACAAGCCGCAAATCCAAAGGGGCGGCGAAAGAGGAAGAGGAAGAGGAGGCAGAGGCGGGGAGACAAAGACAAAGAAGGCACCTCAGGATATATGACAAGGAGCCACATGAAGAAATAGTGGACTCCAATACGGTAATTAACCTATCAAATGAGATTTTAACTAATGAGGACAAGCAAATATTGGAATTAGGTCTCTCTTATTGTTTATGCACTCCTTTCAACTATGTACAGAGCCGTATTGACTTGTATATGTTTACCAGAAAGTTAAAATTGCGTACATTTTTTAAGGGTAAACGGACAGCTGGTACTAGACCCACATTACCGGCTGTTCAGAGTGTACTAACAGTAGCAGATGCAGACCTTCTGAATGATTTAACAGATCTGGCTAGAGAAGGTACAAGCCAGCAGTCAGAAGACAATCCAAGTAGTACAGTGCTTGAAAGTTACAGCAGTAATAGGAGTATCACTCCATTCAGACCTAAATCCTGCTTCTACCCCCAAATGCCTCACGATAATTTGGATGCATTCAATGAGAGTGTAATGCATGATTTAAAAAAATTGAGACAACAGAGTCATAAGGGTCCTATGAACAAAACCAATTTCAGACATAAATTGGACACAGTTATTAAGAAATGGTCTAACAATGAGAAATATCAGCTACGCTCCTCCGATAAAGGAGGGAACATAGTGATATGGCCCAATGAGATGTATCTACAGAAAGCTTACAGTCAACTGCATAACAAACAGTGTTACTGTAAGATTACGAGAAGTGTGTATGATGGGTTGAGAGCAGTTTTTGTTCAAGATTTAAAAAATTGGCGCAACACCAACTTGGTTAGTAGGGAGGAGTTTGAATTTTTGCACGTGAAACATCCCAGTCTTCCAATCTTATACCTTCTACCGAAGGTGCATAAAGATAGTGTCTGCCCTCCTGGTCGGCCAATAATATCTGCCATTGGAAGTTTTCTCGAGAATGTGTCTAAATATGTAGATTACTTTCTGCAGCCGTTTGTACTTGCCTTGCCCTCACATGTACAAGATAGTACCGATTTTCTGAGACATATTTTTGAAGTTCAGTGGGAACCCGATTTCCAGATGGTCTGCCTTGATGTCAGCTCATTATATACCAGCATACAACACAAAGATGGTATTAATGCCGTACGACATTTTCTGAGAACGAGATCTATTGAACACCACAAACACAACAACATGATTGTAGCCATGATAGAATGGTGCCTTAACAGCAATATCTTTCTGTTTAATAATGACATCTTTCGCCAAACACAGGGGACAGCGATGGGCACCTGCTTCGCCCCCAGCTATGCGAATCTACACATGGGCTGGTGGGAGGAGCAGGTGCTCAATAACACTGAAATGCATGACTGGTCAGCAAATATTGTGTTATGGCTAAGGTACATTGACGACCTCTTCATATTATGGAGAGGCGATATAAGATCTGTTGAAGAGTTTGTGAGAATAATCAATGTAAATGATCTCAATCTAACATTTACCTGTCGTGTCAGCAATAAATGCATTGATTTTTTGGATGTCAGGTTAGAAGTGCAGGGCGATACCATTACAACCAAGGTATATAGGAAATCTACCTCAGGCAATTCAACTCTGCATGCCACGAGCTCTCACCCAAGTGCTCTGAAAAGAAGCATCCCCTATGGGGAGTTACTTAGAGCAAAGCGAATCTGTAGCACTCCTGAATTATATACCAAAACAGAACAGGAAATGACTAAGAGATTGAGAGACAGAGGATATGATGAGATCACCCTTAAACAAGACAGAGACAAAGTCAAAACGAAATCAAAGACTGAGCTGTTATTTCCTGCGCAGACATTTTCAGAGACTACTAACACTGATAGACGAGTGGTAGAAACATCTAATAAACAGACTGATCCCTGTAGATTCATCACCACATACAGCACAGCCCATAATCAAGTAAGAAAGATCTTACAGTCACACTGGTACTTACTGAGATTAGATCCCATAATAGGGGCAGAAATGGACATTAGACCAGCTGTAACCTACAGGAGAACATCTATCAGGGATTCTATAGTTAAAAATCAAATGCCAGAAAAAGCCATCTGGCTGAAACCAACCAAGGGCTTTAAGAAGTGCAGCAGGTGTAAAGCCTGCACACAAGGTCTGAATGCCACCAGTATATGTACGGATCTAGGAGAAAAGATCTCCATAAACAAATCTCTGAACTGCAGATCAGAGTATGTGGTGTACGTTCTTATATGCCCTTGCAACAAAAGGTATGTTGGTAGCACTATTTTGCAAGTGCATAAAAGAATTTTACAACATATCAGGGCTATTAAGAACGTGGACGAAACATACCCTGTAGCAAGGCATTTTCAAACACAGCATAATTGCAATTCCACACTATTACAGTATACGGTAATTGATCAGATAGAAAGCAACAAGAGAGGTGGTGACAGAGAGAGGGCACTTCGAAAGTTAGAGTGTAGATATATCCTCCGCCTAAATACAAAAAAAAAAACGGTAGGGATGATTGTCGATGAAGAGATCTATACCTATCTGTAAAGATATCAATATTGGTCCTTGTTTTCTATGTTCTTGCTATTTTAATTGTTTTTAACTCACATGGTTACTTGGGCTGTAAATGATTTTAGAATAGACAGTATTTGTAAATTGGGTGGCATATTTTGTTATATATCACTGCATTTCTGATTATTCATTCTTTTTGTGTAATTTTTTTATAGGGCCCGATCAGATGTTCCTGTTCCACGGGCGTCTGAGTTCCGGTCCATTGATGGGAGAGCAAAAGAACTGATATATCTCTTGTTTTTCTTCTTCTTATGTTTTTTGTTTTTAACTCAGTGACGGGAGCAATCCAGCGTGCTCCAATTTCATTATCCTTTGGCTCTTCAAATAGAGCAGTCGACTGAGCTATATGGAGCACCGATAGTGATGCATATATTTTTTTTACTTATTTTTCATGATTTAGTTTTAATTTATTCATTTATTCATTGAGAAACAAGGTACAGACTGTATTATCCATGCACATTTAATTGCAAAGTATCTAAGTGGCAAATTACTGCTCAAATTGTGCAGGAATTGTGATTACGCGCAATGGAAATATGCAGTGTGCATTTCTCTCAACACTATTTTTTGTTGTATTTATTCTCTGAACAATTGGCGAATGGCATAGATTTTGTATTAGATATTATCTTCAAGTCCACTGAGAAAATAAGTTGTTCTGTGGCAGGGCCAACAAATTATGTTGAGAACGATTGACACACATCATGTAAATCGTGTTTTTGGTTTTAATTGGTTTATATTGCTTTATTTGTACATAGATCTTTTTGTTACCAATGGAGTTTATTTAAACAAACTGGTAACCTCTGCTACTATAAGATGGCCGCCAAGGTAGAGATTTAAGATTGTATTAGAATAGCCACCTGTTTTCTATGTCTAACAATTTTATGTTTAAATGTTGCCCGGTAACATGATGTCAGCGTTGTGACAAAGGCTCAACGCCGAAACACGTAGATGCTTTTACCGATATTTTCCTTTGATGGAATAAACTCACATCCTGAATTTGAAGCCCCACTGATTGCCGTTCTTTTCTTTGGATCTACTTTTGGGAAGAAGTTCCTTGTCATATATATGTGTATATATATATATCAACAAGACAACTCCGTCGTCGAGGGCCCCCAACCCTGCAGGACGGCCGTGGCTGCCGGTGACGGAAATCCCGGTAATTTAATCCAACAAACAGAAGTGCCACAGCCCAGTTCCAGACTGCCAAAGCATTTATTTAATATTGCAGGTTACAGAGATGCGGGAACTCCTTCCTGACACGTTTCGGCATGATTGCCTTAATCATAGGAAATGACATCTTCACAAGCCACAGGTGTTTAAATGATCTTGAGTCATGTGACTTATGCTGACAACTGCAAGTCCCATAATGCTTCTGGCACTGCAAGACAATGTCCGTGATGCCAAATGGAGTTTGTCTCTTGCAGTGCCTGTTCTAGATAAAAACACAGGCAGGGTAAGTCATAAATGAAATATGCAGCACTCGGAGAAGTCAAAGTTCACAAAATAGTCTCCATAACCCATATAAAACTGATGCATTGAGTCTGGTCCTTACCAAGCCGAGGTGGTTACCTTGCTTGTCACCCTTTCCCACCTTCGTTAAGGTTAGTCTTCGGACATTCCATTTTCCTTCCGAAGGCAGGCGGGTCTTGCCCTCCAATTTCTACCAACAAGACAACTCCGTCGTCGAGGGCCCCCAACCCTGCAGGGCGGCCGTGGATGCCGTGGACGGAAATCCCGGTAATTTAATCCAACAAAGAGAAGTGCCACAGCCCAGTTCCAGACTGCCAAAACATTAATTCAATATTGCAGGTTACAGAGATGCGGGAACTCCTTCCTGATGCGTTTCGGCGTGATTCCCGTAATCATAGGAAATGACGTCTTCACAGGCAACAGGTGTTTAAATGATCTTGAGTCATGTGACTTATGCTGACAACTGCAAGTCCCATAATGCTTCTCGCACTGCAAGACAATGTCCGTGATGCCAAATGGAGTTTGTCTCTTGCAGTGCCTGTTCTAGATAAATAACACAGGCAGGGTAAGCCATAAATGAAATATGCAGCACTCGGAGAAGTCAAAGTTCATGAAATAGTCTCCATAACCCATATAAAACTGATGCATTGAGTCTGGTCCTTACCAAGCCGAGGTGGTTACCTCGCTTGTCACCCTTTCCCACCTTTGTTAAGGTTAGTCTTCGGACATTCCATTTTCCTTCCGAAGGCAGGCGGGTCATGCCCTCCAATTTCTACCAACAAGACAACTCTGTTGTCGAGGGCCCCCAACCCTGCAGGGCGGCTGTGGCTGCCGGGGACGGAAATCCCGGTAATTTAATCCAACAAAGAGAAGTGCCACAGCCCAGTTCCAGACTGCCAAAACATTTATTCAATATTGCAGGTTACAGAGATGCGGAAACTCCTTCCTGACGCGTTTCGGCGTGATTGCCTTAATCATAGGAAATGACTTCTTCATAGGCCACAGGTGTTTAAATGATCTTGAGTCGTGTGACTTATGCTGACAACTGCAAGTCCCATAATGCTTCTCGCACTGCAAGACAATGTCCGTGATGCCAAATGGGGTTTGCATTTGGCATCACAGACATTGTCTTGCAGTAGAGCTCCCTATCCTAGTGTCCCTAGGGTGGGTTAATCTGCCAGAATTCCTGTAGGGTGATCTAACTCCCCGTTACCTGTGGGTAAGTGTCATCAGGGAGCCTGTTTTGGTGGAAAGCCAGGCTTCACCCCTCGCAGGAGGTAAACAGTAATCAGCTACGGTGGAATTCCTGCATGGGGAGACCTCAAGAGAGCCAGTAAAATGCTCCTCTAACTAAACAAAGAAGTGATGCCGTTTTTATAATAAACATCACCCATGTTGCCATGCCAAAGTCCCAGTCAGGCTGCCATTATTGATTCTATGTCAAGTTACTCACATTTCCGCGGGAACGTCATGCAAGGATGAGAGGTCCCGACTTCCTTGGGTCACTGCTATACCCAACCAAGTCAAAGCACCACAGTAAACCGGGGGAAGAAGGGAAAGTAGGGATGAAAAGAAAAATATGTCCCACGTCGTACCACACTCAAGGACAGGATCATGCAACCAGGAAAAAGCCCTACCTGAAAAAAGATAGACAGTCTAAGTGACAATGTTTAAGGTGCACAGTAATACTACTGTAAACAGTCTACAATTATTATATACCTAGTGTTCCCTCCGTCAGCTAAATATGATAACTTATTCGGCAGAAAGCACTAGTCTTGGTCTAAAACAGGAGAAAGGAAAAGATTAAAACAAGGTACCCTTACTGTCAGGGATTAGTAATTACCATAGAGATGTCTTTTAACACCCACCTGAGACTAATAGCTCTTAATGCTGAAATCTTGTACTGAAAATCTTCTTAATGCTCCAATACTTGAATTACTAAATGTACGTACCAGCCTAATCACTTCAATGATACTGTGTTATTCCTTTTGCCTGCAGGAACACAATGGGGCAAGGAAAACAGAAAAGAAAAAACGGATCTCCAAGGACCTGGTTCCCCTCGGATGAGTATAATTCACTCATAAACATAAGAATGTCTTAAGCAGAAAACACTGATCTCTTTTCACTAACTAATTCCTTTTTTTTGTTTCAGGGAAACAAACAATTCGACAATACAAGACATAAACCTACCGCGGGACTCGTGCTCGCCTCAGGGACTCGTAGAACCAACGCGACGCGAGCAGGAAACTCTGGAAACTGCCGCGGGGCTCGTAAACGCCTGAGGGACGCGATGGCTCAACGCGGCGAGAGCAGGAGACTCCGGAACCCCCGACGGTGAACCGGACGAACAAGGGAAGGACCCGGAAGTGAGGAAAGCGGGACCTAAACACTAGAACGCGAGGCGTCCTAGTGCGGGATCGGAGGAGCTTTATACTCCTCTGCCAGTGCCCGCAATTTCTTGCAGCGGGACCGGCAATCATGACATTCTACCCCGACAAAGCTGTTGCCAAGCAAACAATAATAAACAATATTATTTTGCGCAGTGAACTTTAGCTTTCGTACAGAATGTTTACAGCTCTGAAAATGTGCCTTCGAAGATATGTAAATGTAAGCAAAGTTATTTCATAGAACACTATCCGAACAAGCACGCAAGCAAAAGAGGTGTCAACATTCAAGAAAGATGTTGAGTTTAAACGTGAACGTGTAAGGTGTAAAGTGATGGTGTTCCTGCCCGGGTCTAATGTAACCTCATGACGAGGTACTTATTTCTATCAGTCTCCACTGGTTAATTTTCTTTTTCCTACCTCTTTTGACACACAAATATCATGCTGGACTGTGCACCATCTCCCTCACAATTGCTGAGGGAAGATGCGTGTCCACCGGCTGCCTCAGCTTTCTATCAAAAACCTTTCCTGACATGGGCACCTACTTCACATGCATTGCAATGTCACAGGCAGCAGCTTTGCCAGACAGACCTAAGCTGCTCCTAGAACCATCTATAATCGTCACCAGCTCCTTAAAAAACTTAAAGGATAGCTTCCCAATCTAGTATCTTTAGAAACGTTTTCAAAGTGATATAAATTGTTTTTAAGTCATGTACTAGCTATAAACTGTGAATAAAGGAGCAAATATAGTTTTTCTTTTTTGCTTGGAAACCTCCTATTACACAGCTGCCAAGAGAGAAAAGGGCATTTAGCTTAGATATTGGTTAAAAAGTATGTTAGACCTGGCACCATTGATGTGGGTTTCCCCTGTATTATTGCCTTAGCCTCCTGTGTTTTTGCTGTGTGTTAGACTTCGTTTTTGCTGGTCTAGATGCTTTGGGCACTGTTATGGATTAGTGATTCCCTGATTGGTATATTTGATTTACTAGTCAGCCCCTAGTACAGTGCACTGTGTGTGCCCAGGGCCTGTAAATCAAATGCTGATAGTTTTGCTGTAACGCTAGTGGGCTTGCAGCACTGATTGTGCCACCCACATAAGCAGCCGGTAGATGTAACTCAGGCCTACCATTGCAGAGCCTGTGGGCAGTCTAGGGCTGCCATATCAACTTGGCAAGTGCACCCATTTACCAGGCCCTAACCTTCCCTTTTCTTACTTGTTAGTCGCCCCTAAGGTAGGCCCAAGGTACACCTTTGGGCAGGGTGCAAGTGTATGTAAAAGGTAGGACATGCCCTGGTGGGTGTGGCATGTCCTGATAGTGAAATACTGCCAATTTCATTTTTCACTATTACAAGGCTACCTGTTCCCATAGGATAGAATGGGGAGTTTGCTTATAACATCTTATAAACATAACTACCCCTGGGAACAAGGTAGAAAAATAAAGTTTAGTATGCCTGAAATCAGAATGTTAAAATGCATCTTTTAGTGAAGGTGATTTTTCCATTCTGTGTTTGAAAATACCACTTTTAGAAAGTAGGTATTTTCTTGCTTAGCTATCCAGTGTGCCTCTGCTAGGCTGTGTATTGACTGTCTGGCTTGGAGTGACAGGGGCTGGGGAGGAGCAGTGGCTCCAGAGAGTCTGATGGGTCAGAGCTGGGCTGAATAGCCCTGGGCTGCATTTAGAGTAGGGGGAGGAGATTTCCTTTCACCTGAATAGGCCTGGTCTGCCTGGCACAATGCTGTCTTCACCTCCTGCCAGGAAGCTGCACCAGAGAGGACAGAACTGGTTTTGACTGAGCACAGGGCTTCTCTGCCACCAGAGAACACAGGATTTTGCTGTATAAAAAGAGGGGCCCAGACCCCAGACTTTTAGATCCCTTCTGGGAAATCAAGAGGAACCTTTGCCAAGGAGAAGAGCTGGAGAAACTGGAAGAGGAGTACTGCCCCCTTTGCTGTGTGCTGTCTGGGGTTGGCCTGCAGTGGCTGTTTCTGCCAAGGAAAGGAGAAGGACTTTTCTGTGTGCTGTGTCCCCTGCTTGAGGAAGATCTCCAAGGGCTTGAAGTGGAGCTTCCCCCCTGTTCACAAGGTCTCAGGAACATCAAAGACCTCACCAAGCTTCTGGGCACTGTCTCTGGAACCGCTGGTTTCAGTTTCCACAGAATAAAAAGGGTAACCGACTGTCACCGAGTCCGTCGCAGGATTCCGTGTCACAAGGCACCGTAGAGATCACCACCTCATTTTGCAATGCAACCCTGGCCTCACCGACTCCGTCAATGAGCCGCTGCTTGCACCGCGTCCTGTGGGCATCGCACTCCGCACCGCTTCGCTACACGCTGCACTGACGTCATCGACTCTGTCGATGCCCGACTCGCACATCGACCGGCTCCGTCATCGCATCGTGACCTGCCAGCACCGCATCGAGCACGGTCTCACCTTGTAACGCAAGCCTTGGTCTCACCGACTCAGTCAAGGAGCTGCTGCCTGCATCGAGCCGTGAGGACACCGCACATTGCAACGCTTCCATCTCACATCGCAACCGCAACGGTTGCCCCGGACCGGCTCGTACCATTGTGTCGGCCGCAACAACAAAAGGTACTGTCTCCGAGTCTGTCGGCGCTTTATCTAACCCGTATCGACGCGGTTGGCTGGAATTGTTAAACTCTGTCGTTTTCAGTTCCGCGGTAGCCCCGGACGGAGCTAATAAGGGCCACTTTTATTTTGGTGCCCAGGCCTATTTTTTTGACAGTCCGACCATGTAGCAGGGACTCGGCTTAAATAAAGTTACAAACATCCCGTGCAATCCGAAAATATCGAAGAAGGGAACGACAAGGAAGAGTCTCGTTAAGAAAGATGAGCTGCTGGCAAATTAGTCCAGCTGCTGAGGAAGACAGTGCGGTGTTTGGAACACTGACCTCTGAGTGAGGTGAGGAGGTGGAAAATCATTACCTGCGAGTGAACTGTGAAACGGGGGCTGGCCCTCATCTCCAGGACAGTGATGAGGCCTTCCGCTACTACTGAGACAGAAGAAAGGGTTTAATGAGGAGTGACGGAGTGCGGCGTGAGGATGACAGATTGCAGAAATGATGAGAATATCCTGGGCTGCAAGGCTGACAGGGTGAGGAGTTATGATTGTGTTCAGCTGACAATGGTGAGGCCGACTCGAGACCCTGTTTTCCCAAGGTATCTCATGCTTTGGCATCTGCGTTGCTTGGGTGAGTGTTTCAAAAGAAATTAACAACAACAAATTAAAGATGAAGATTAAATCAAAAAACGCTACGTGAAGGGGTCACGTGCTACCTTGTTTATCTCCTAAGTGAGTTTGCTGGAAAATATAAATTTGTTCCTTGGGTCATTCTGGGTGTCCCGTTTTGGGGAAAGGCACAATCACTGTGGAACATTGTAAGGGGTAAATAATGTCCCACTTACTTTGGGGGGGGGGTGTTACACTCCCGTAATAAATGTACTTTCTGATGAATAGTTGGGTACAGGTGTTTTCAGTCGGGTATGGTGAGGTGTCTGTCAGATTTCACCTGGGATTTTTGCATGCACACACTAACAAAAAAAAAAACACTCTCTCTCATCTCTTTTTTGAAAGTCCTAAAAAAACGTTGATTATTAGACAAACATATTGTGTTTCTCTCACATAGTACTCATACCAATCCGCATTCCTCTCCCTTTCCCCTGCTCCTTAAGCCCCATTCACATGCCCTGCTTGTCGTATAATGTATTTTAACATTGTATGCCAGCGTGATTGTCGGGAAATCTGAAGCTCACACCCCCTCTAATCTTACTGACCAAGCTACGGCCCTGCTCATCAGTGGCGGCTCGCATAGGGCGTGCTGCGGGGCGGTGGGGCGGGGGAGGGTCAGAGTGGGGGGGTAGTAAACTCGGACATATGACGGAACGGAGGAAAGTAATTATTACGTTCCTCCGTTCCGTCGTATGTCCGAGCTTACTACCCCCAACCTGCCCCTCCCCGTCCCGCCCGCCCCCACCCCACCGCCCGCCCCACCGCACGCCCTATGCGAGCCACCACTGCTGCTCATCACCGCTCTCCAACACGCAAACTCCTGCTCCTTGTTTTTCCTCAGTCCTTACAACACGAGCAGAATTGATAGCCTGCGGTAGGCATCCTGTTGCCTAGAAATCAGATTGTCTTTGAAGGGTCCTCTGTCTTCAGCATCCCATGCATGGGCCGTCGCATGCTACCCTTCAAGTAAAACCTCCAAATACAGATTCCACTATATAGGTCAAAGCTGACACCAGGCAGCTGAGAGGGCCATGCAGTGTTGGACTGACCTTCTGGCATTCTGGCTGTCTGGCACTGCAAGATGGGCCAGCTTGAAAGGACTAGTGTGTGGGCCATTTTTATTTTGGTCTGTAGACCTTGATGGTGCCAACAAAACCAGCGCACACACTGACATCCTTCAACCTGGTCCATTCGACAGTGCCAGACTGCCTGCTAAGTAACTCCAACACTGGGGACATGTAAGGAACAATGGGAAGAATAGCAGGGCAGAATCGGACTGGCCTATAGGGCAATCAGGCGGTTCCTGATGGGCTTGTTTGACAGATCAGTGTGTGGGCTGGTTTTTTAGCAGTTGGGGGTTTATGGCAAGTTGGGCCAATTTTTTTTACTGTTGATTTCAGTGATATTACCACTTTTTTAGCCATCTTCTTAGCTAATAAGGGCCACTTTTATTTTGGTGCCCAGGCCTATTTTTTTGACAGTCCGACCATGTAGCAGGGACTCGGATTCATATTACTTCTAAGATTCAACACTACTGTGACGTACCTCGACCCTGCCCCAAGCTGTACTGCAGAAGAAAAAGGCACAGCTTTACATGGGGAATGAGGCACAAAAGTTAAGACCCGCACATACCACACTGTTCCTAAAGAAAAAGAGCTTAAGTCAATAGTCACCACAGTGGAAACAAGCATTGAAAATGCAATAGGTCTCGCTTTGATTAAGTTAAAGCCATTTGCTTTGCTAATGGTATTGTATAGCAAAGCAAATGGCTTTAACTTAATGAAAGGCGAGACCTATTGCATTTTTAATGCTTGTTATTTCCCCCCCCAATCAATGTGAGGGGCGCGGTGCGGATGCTAAAGACATACGGATTTGTACATTTGCATGAAACCACAGCAAGCCTCTCTTTTAGAGTAACACTTCATACACAGTACATGGCATACATTAGAGATTTTTATTTATATTTTAAATGCTTTCAGCTAACGTCTGACTTTGCTCTTTTCCATTTGGCAAGGAAAAAACAAAAACTTAACCCTACTCAAAACACATCCCAAAAAACGTTCAAAACCAAATGAGTTCGAGTCATCTTTGTTGTTCGAAATGCGTGTCGTTTGGCTAAACCCCCAATATTTCCACCACAAAATGGGCTAAATTGTCAGCAAGTCAGGCTGAAGGAACTGTGTTTTTTTTTTTTTTACACTTTAAGGAATGAGGAAGAACACAGTACGAGCAATGATGGAAGGCGAAAAGGCCCAGTCTGTTAATCAAGCAGGATTACATTTGGTGATAGCGCCCCTTATGTACAGTGCTTAGAAACAGCAAGAGCGTGACAAGACGCGCAATATACGCATTATAAGTTATTATCACTTTAAGAGAGAGGTACTGCCCCGCTAAATGTATGGCAGCCTTCTGGGGACATGCTGGCGCGACCCTTTGACAATATAGCAACTTTCAGGGTGCGCCATTACAGTGGCAGCAGCCCCTCTGGGAAGCGATGAGCCTACGAGCCTAACAGGACAGTAGCTACCGAGTCGGAGGAACTGTATCTTCACGTTTTTCCTACAATTTAAAGAGTATTTTGCACAGTAACTATTTTTAAGAGTATTGTATGTTGGATTTTTGTAATTTTTTGGTCTTGTTGGTTTAGATAAAGTTTGCTTATTTAAACTGGTGTGGTGTCCACTTGTAGTGTTTTCACTGTGTTACTGTATGCATGCACAAATGCTTTACACACTGCCTCTGAGAATAAGCCTGTCTGCTCGTGCCAAGCTACCAAGGGGGTGAGCAGTGGTTATTTTAGAAGTGTATCCCCTTACCCTGACTAGGAAGAAGGGTCCCTACTTGGACAAAGGTGCAAATCTCTGCCAACTAGAGACCCCCATTTCTAACAAAACATTCATGTAAAGTGATTGTGCTTAAATAGCTATGACTCGCTGGTGACAGGTCATACAGAGCAGCCGAGGAGTGCAGCAGAGTGTCAGCAATAGATAAACACAGAAAGCGGAAATCCTAGAATACCCTCTCACGTTGTTGACTTCACTTTTGAAAGTAAAAGCTTCCCTGCTTTTAACAGTGTTGCAGTCAGTGATATTGCTGTTGGGATTAAGTGGCAGGGAGGGTCTTTGATCGGAAAGGATTGCTGCGGTAGGATGACGGGAAACCAGAAAATGGCGCGCACAGGTTCTGTTTGCTGTGACCTCAGAGCTGTGCAAGGCCTAAATCACGTTCCGGAGCTGGGGCCATGGACGTTTCTGGACCCTTCCTTGGAATAAAAGCACATGATATCGTTTTTGTGCAACTACTCTATATTTTTTGTTTAAAAAACTGATGACAGCACTGCAATTAGTGCCATTGTCATTTATTATCAAATTGGATATGTAGGAGAGGTCAAAGTCCTAGGATTCTGAATTCAGATGAATGTAAAAAAAAATCATTTAATCATCTAAAAATGCTATTAGGCAATCTGAAGTTCCCGGACAATGTCCAATATTTGTATTAAATCATTTGAAGTTTAACCTCGTTGTATATTGTGCAATCTTCTTCACTTATTATCCTTGGAGTCCAGCATTTAACATAAACCACAAACTACCGCTGACCGAACATGATCTTTGGCGCGGCTTAAATAAAGTTACAAACATCCCGTGCAATCCGAAAATATCGAAGAAGAGAACGACAAGGAAGAGTCTCGTTAAGAAAGATGAGCTGCTGGCAAATTAGTCCAGCTGCTGAGGAAGACAGTGCGGTGTTTGGAACACTGACCTCTGAGTGAGGTGAGGAGGTGGAAAATCATTACCTGCGAGTGAACTGTGAAACGGGGGCTGGCCCTCATCTCCAGGACAGTGATGAGGCCTTCCGCTACTACTGAGACAGAAGAAAGGGTTTAATGAGGAGTGACGGAGTGCGGCGTGAGGATGACAGATTGCAGAAATGATGAGAATATCCTGGGCTGCAAGGCTGACAGGGTGAGGAGTTATGATTGTGTTCAGCTGACAATGGTGAGGCCCGGGGCCGACTCGAGACCCTGTTTTCCCAAGGTATCTCATGCTTTGGCATCTGCGTTGCTTGGGTGAGTGTTTCAAAAGAAATTAACAACAACAAATTAAAGATGTAGATTAAATCAAAAAACGCTACGTGAAGGGGTCACGTGCTACCTTGTTTATCTCCTAAGTGAGTTTGCTGGAAAATATCAATTTGTTCCTTGGGTCATTCTGGGTGTCCCGTTTTGGGGAAAGGCACAATCACTGTGGAACATTGTAAGGGGTAAATAATGTCCCACTTACTTTGGGGGGGGGGTGTTTGGAGTGTTACACTCCCGTAATAAATGTACTTTCTGATGAATAGTTGGGTACAGGTGTTTTCAGTCGGGTATGGTGAGGTGTCTGTCAGATTTAACCTGGGATTTTTGCATGCACACACTGACAAAAAAAACAAACACTCTCTCTCATCTCTGTTTTGAAAGTCCTAAAAAAACGTTGATTATTAGACAAACATATTGTGTTTCTCTCACATAGTACTCATACCAATCCGCATTCCTCTCCCTTTCCCCTGCTCCTTAAGCCCCATGCACATGCCCTGCTTGTCGTATAATGTATTTTAACATTATATGCCAGCGTGATTGTCGGGAAATCTGAAGCTCACACCCCCTCGAATCTTACTGACCAAGCTACAGCCCTGCTCATCAGTGGCGGCTCGCATAGGGCGTGCTGCGGGGCTGTGGGCCGGGGCAGAGTGGGGGGTAGTAAACTCGGACATATGACGGAACGGAGGAAAGTAATTATTACGTTCCTCCGTTCCGTCGTATGTCCGAGTTTACTATCCCCCACCCTGCCTCTCCCCCGTCCCGCCCCACCCCACCACCCCACCGCCCCGCCGCACGCCCTATGCGAGCCACCACTGCTGCTCATCACCGCTCTCCAACACGCAAACTCCTGCTCCTTGTTTTTCCTCAGTCCTTACAACACGAGCAGAATTGATAGCCTGCGGTAGGCATCCTGTTGCCTAGAAATCAGATTGTCTTTGAAGGGTCCTCTGTCTTCAGCATCCCATGCATGGGCCGTCGCATGCTACCCTTCAAGTAAAACCTCCAAATACAGATTCCACTATATAGGTCAAAGCTGACACCAGGCAGCTGAGACGGCCATGCAGTGCTGGACTGACCTTCTGGCATTCTGGCTGTCTGGCACTGCAAGATGGGCCAGCTTGAAAGGACTAGTGTGTGGGCCATTCTTATTTTGGTCTGTAGACCTTGATGGTGCCAACAAAACCAGCGCACACACTGACATCCTTCAACCTGGTCCATTCGGCAGTGCCAGACTGCCTGCTAAGTAACTCCAACACTGGGGACATGTAAGGAACAATGGGAAGAATAGCAGGGCAGAATCGGACTGGCCTTTAGGGCAATCAGGCGGTTCCTGATGGGCTGGTTTGACAGATCAGTGTGTGGGCTGGTTTTTTAGCAGTTGGGGGTGGGGGTTTATGGCAAGTTGCGCCAATTTTTTTTACTGTTGATTTCAGTGATATTACCACTTTTTTAGCCATCTTCTTAGCTAATAAGGGCCACTTTTATTTTGGTGCCCAGGCCTATTTTTTTGACAGTCCGACCATGTAGCAGGGACTCGGATTCATATTACTTCTAAGATTCAACACTACTGTGACGTACCTCGACCCTGCCCCAAGCTGTACTGCAGAAGAAAAAGGCACAGCTTTACACGGGGAATGAGGCACAAAAGTTAAGACCCGCACATACCACACTGTTCCTAAAGAAAAAGAGCTTAAGTCAATAGTCACCACAGTGGAAACAAGCATTGAAAATGCAATAGGTCTCGCCTTTGATTAAGTTAAAGCCATTTGCTTTGCTAATGGTATTGTATAGCAAAGCAAATGGCTTTAACTTAATGAAAGGCGAGACCTATTGCATTTTTAATGCTTGTTATTTCCCCCCCCAATCAATGTGAGGGGCGCGGTGCGGATGCTAAAGACGTACGGATTTGTACATTTGCATGAAACCACAGCAAGCCTCTCTTTTAGAGTAACACTTCATACACAGTACATGGCATACATTAGAGATTTTTATTTATATTTTAAATGCTTTCAGCTAACGTCTGACTTTGCTCTTTTCCATTTGGTAAGGAAAAAACAAAAACTTAACCCTACTCAAAACACATCCCAAAAAACGTTCAAAACCAAATGAGTTCGAGTCATCTTTGTTGTTCGAAATGCGTGTCGTTTGGCTAAACCCCAAATATTCCCACCACAAAATGGGCTAAATTGTCAGCAAGTCAGGCTGAAGGAACTGTGTTTTTTTTTTTTTTTACACTTTAAGGAATGAGGAAGAACACAGTACGAGCAATGATGGAAGGCGAAAAGGCCCAGTCTGTTAATCAAGCAGGATTACATTTGGTGATACGCCCCTTATGTACAGTGCTTAGAAACAGCAAGAGCGTGACAAGACGCGCAATATACGGATTATAAGTTATTATCACTTTAAGAGAGAGGTACTGCCCCGCTAAATGTATGGCAGCCTTCTGGGGACATGCTGGCGCGACCCTTTGACAATATAGCAACTTTCAGGGGTCGCCATTACAGTGGCAGCAGCCCCTCTGGGAAGCGATGAGCCTGCGAGCCTAACAGGACACTAGCCTTGCTTAGAATGCAGCTACAGTTCCATTAAAATATGGAACTTATGCTCCGAAGTTCTGATACTGTCCCATTAAAAGTATGAAATACATGCTGAGAAGTCCTAGCATTATCCCAATAAAAACATATCCTGAAAAGTTCTGGTAATGTCTCTTTATAAGTATAAAATACATGCTCACACGTGCTAGTACTGTGTATATACAATTATACAATGCATCCTGAAAAGTTCTGGTACTTACCCCATTCAAAGTACAGAATTCCTGCTGAGAAGTGCTGATACTGTCTCAATAAAAGTGTAGAATATAATCTGAGAAGTGCTGGCACTGTCCCACTAAAAGTGTGGACTATATGCATAGTGGTGGAACTCTCCCATTAAAAGTGTGGAATATAATCTGAAAAGTGCTGGCGCTGTCCCAGGAGAAGCTTAGAATAGAAGATGAGAAACGCTGGCTCTGAACACTTTAGCAGACCCCCCTGAGAGGTTCACTGAAAGAACACCGGCTCCGTTTCCTCTGCAAAGGACGTGTGCCCCTCCCTCCTGCTCTACGTAGGGACCCTCTCGAACCGGCACCCACCAGAGGTCACTGGGGGAAGGTCACAGAGAACAAGTTCAGAGCACAGTAGGTTAACCATGTGTGAAGGCACACTGGCCTTTGGTGCTGGGGGCCGGTGGATACAGGGAGTGTCTGCCGCCCTCTGAGTAGAGAAAGCAGGGTGACCTCGGCGAAGTGGGGCTGCGTTTCCGGTTCCGAGGGAGGAGGTGGGAGCCTGTTTAGAATGCGAGAAGGGCTGGTGCAGCTACAAGTGCAGCACCTGTGATCAGACGTGTTTGTACCAGCACGTAACATGACAGCAGCTTCACCCGAAGTACCGAGCCGTCGTGTAATTGCACAGCAGGAAGGGAAAGGGTGATGGTAGATTCCGTGCCCATCCGATCCTTGCCCTTGAAGCTGATCCTACCAACACCTTTCACAGCCTCTGTGACATGCTCTTAAATAACTATACCAACTCCCTGCTGATCAGCCCGCACACATTTCCACTGCAAAAAAAACCTACACTTGTTTTGCCTTTAAAATGTCTGCTTTCTTGTAGTCGGAAGCAGACCTTCCTTCCTTACTGCCTTCGGTTACAATGGCTTCTAAGTTGTCGATCAAGTGTTTACCTGAGGACTTTATAACCGCAGATCTGATGGCAGCCTCAGAGCTGCACTTTCAAAATCCGAAAATACATTTTCCAAAAAGGATTCAACAGCCAAAATTTCACTTATAAATAAGCACAACTGATCGACTTTGACTAGCGGAGCCATCTTTCCAGCATTCAATGTAAAATTCAAAATAGCAAAGGTGAATTCATTTATTTTCCTTCTTTCTCTCCCACCCAATAAAATTACGTTTCTATTCTTTCCCTTCTCGCGTCTGTTTTTTTCTTTCCTTTATTTTCTGTCATCCTCTTTTTCTTTCTGTCCTCTCTCTTTTCTTCCGTTCTGCCCTTCCTTTCCTGCTGGGTCTTCTTACTTTCTCGCGCTTATTCCTAGTGTCCGCGCGAGAGCTGCTGCTTGTGTCTTTCGATTTAGAAGCTCTCTGCGTCCCCTGTGAATGGTCTCCGGTAGTCTGTGGGTTCACAACATTTAACATTTGTCAACGGCACGCCCGTGTTTACATGCACTGACGCATTAAAGCCAGACCTCTTGGTTTTACCAACGCTTTTTATTAAAAAGAGTCTATTGGGAATAATCGACCATGTTCACATCCCTCTGAGGAACTTTCAGTCATGAATTGATTTCAGTTTGTACCACCATAAAATTCACAAACACGATGCACTGATGATAACAGGAGACCAAGGCCGCAGGAAGTGAGACATCAAGAAGGTACCTTTTATTTCCAGTTTTTACAAGGCTGATGGTACCAATGATAGCGGCCAATTAGTGTTGCCGCTTCGTGCTCAGCATCACAAAATCCCAGACGCTGCACTTGACGTGTCATTTATTTCCAGTAAAAGGGTTCACAGAGTGAGAGATATCAGACGCAGCCAGGAAAAACTGACATACCTTAGTAATACAAACCGCCATTTTATAGGAAAATTGCAGGTGCAGTAAATCAACAGGAGCCGGCCTGCAGCTCGCGCCGCTTGCAGACGTTCTCTTGCAGGAACGTTTTACATCAAGAGCGTTTCTGTGCAAAATATTGTCTGAAGTACCGGATGTCAGCTGCCAATGTCCTTTGCGACTTTGGAGGTTAATTTAATGTGTGCACGGGCCTCAAAGCACTGCCAATTTTTCAGCTTTGTTAAAGCAATTCAGTTCAAATATTCAGATGTGTTCACAGGCATTCTCTGTCCTAGCTGGGGAATATTATAAAAAAAAAGCGGCGCCGGCTCATGAATAGAGATTAGCGCATTTTTTAATAAATGGGCGAAGAGCTGTGGATGCGCTCTCGCGCTGGAACAAGGGCCTTTTTTTCAGATTGATTTGACAGGCTATCTCAATGAGCCGAACATCAAACATCACAGGAAGTACAAACTGACTGCATAGGTGCGAAAAGAGCCCGTGAGAAGGGGTTTGAAGTAACAGCGAAACTGTCTAAAAGACAGCTGGCAAAACCAGTGGTGAGCGCGCACCACAGAGGAGGGGGGGGCGAGGGAGCCTGTTGTCTGTGCCGCGCGCTGATGCGTGTCCTAGACACGGACGGGAATGGGCGGAGCAAAGGCGGGACATGCGCCCGCCTTTGCCCAATTGCGTGCCGTTTAAAAAAAAAAAAAAGCACGCTACAGCCAATGTGGGCTTCCGAAAGCAAAACCACACGCACGAGCGTGTGGGTAGCTTTCTGAAGCCCATACAAGAGGTCTCGCGCTGTGCGAGCAGGGTTGCGCACTGCAACGCTAGGCGCGAGACCTAAAAAGGAAGGGAACCAGTCTGAAACCTTATACTCTATAGGGATGATAAACACACATAGAGGCTGGCAAGCGCAATTATCCAACAAATAATGAATTCTTGTTCTCCCCTCCCCTGTCTAGGGGCTGGATGAGTACTTGACACAGCGGTGGGACCTGCCTAGAGCCAACTTGATATCAGAGTGAAGAGAAGAGTATTAGTGAGGACAACAGTGGCTTTCTTAAATATTTCAGCTGCCTCCTGAGCGGCCTTTGTCAACGTAATTGAACTTTTGACTTTTTTTTTTTTTTACGAGGTTCAGGTCTGTAGCCCAGGATTAGGCACCCATAGTAACACGTACATGGGTTGTAGTGCTTTTAAATAACTGGAAATGTGCTAGGCAATACTTCATTTTGAAAAAAGGTTCCCCACAGCAGCTATAAATGCTGGTCTTTTCATTTAAACACACCAGTAAAGGGCTGTTAACAATCGAGTCTAAAGTAATTATTATGTACATGAGTTCTATCTTTTCTGTAGCTTTCACAGACATTCCGGCCGGTTTTCAGGTACATTACAGTCATTAAAAATCAGCGTGAACAATACAACGCAAAGAAAATTGCTATTGCCCGCGTAGATATGATTAATTAATTTCCATACATTACTAACATCAAAGTGAGTATGCACGGGCTACCAACCTGCATCTTTATGAATGCACTGCTGTGTTCATAAGTGGCCATTAACAAATCTATTTGTCCTATAAGCAGGACATATTACAGATTAGTTGTTTCTCAGGTACAGCTTATTTATTTCTAATGCTGTTTGGCACTGGTGCAGGTCAGGGTATGTGCCTGTAAAATAGGTGCTCCGAGGGAGAATGATATTTTTATATCCACTGGGGGGCTTGCGTTTCTCAGTGTTTTCAGAAGAACTTTTTTCAAAGTATGTTTGAACCCTCAAATAGAGCAGTTGCGTGGGGGCTTCAACCCGACTGACGCTTGTCACAATATGTGCTTCTGCCGATGATCTGTGGAATGGGTCAAGAATTTACCACATTCCCCCTGTGGAGGTGGTGGATGTTGCATCATGTTTCTTTCATAAACAGCACCAAACTTGATTGAGGGAATGTTCCATCTAATCTCAGTCTCTGGTAATTCCTCTGGGCTGAATTGTTCCTGTTGAAGCAGAACTACACTGATTTCCAAAAGGTCTGGAGTGGGACAGTAGGTATAACAAGCATGGACTTGAATACAGTCCAGAATAATTACCATTGGCTGAGATTAATTAAATCATTCCAACATTTTTTTCTCAGGGTAATACCATAAATGCAAGAGGCTTGCCCAACATGCGATCCCAGCTTGCAGTACCATCGAACTCGATCTGCACCTCAAGGATGAGTCTTTGAAAGCTGAAACTGGTCTGTACTTGCATGTGCTTCTGGTCAGAAGGGACATGGCCTTGCAGTTAAGGTTGAACTGTTCCTTGAGTGATGCCCTACCTATATGCCTTGCTACTTATATTCTTCGCATATTACCCAATGCCGTACCTTGTCAACGCCACTCCGCCTTTCCTGGGACATGGCCGTAAGCTTGGATGTAATTAATGGAGCCGTACAGTGGGCAAAGAATTATGGAGTGGAATAAAGCTAAGAGTCATAACCAGAGGCCGAGATTAATTCATGAATTCCATCCATCACATTTTTCTTTTTCTCAGTGAAGTACCTTGAGTTGATCAGGTGCGAAGGTTATGCCTAGATGTCGGTCCCATGATTGCTGTGCCTTAGGACTCAAGCTGCACCGCACTGATGAGGCCCAGCAAGCCTGAAACTGCTACGGTGTTTGTGTTTCTGTTCAGAATGGATGTGGCATGCCAGTTCGGACAGGGCTGTTCTTACTGGTGCAGGATAACACTGGATTACATAAAATTGGCCCCTGTCAAGAGTAGCACAATGGGCAAACATTGATGGACTGGAATGCACAGCATAGTAATTACCTGTGTTCAAGTCTAGGTCAAGCATTCTACACATCACTGCTTAGTTTGTCTTAGTGAAATGCCATCACAGTGTGACAGGTGCTACCATATGCAAAGTTCTTTCCTCACTGTGCCACATGATTCCAGCTGCTTGTCACTTATGAAGCCCAGTTTGGGCTGGTCTGTTCCTAGTGGACCAGATCCAAGGCTGATTTGCATGAGACTGGCCCATCTTTTCAGTGGCACAGTGGGAAAAACAACGATGGACTGGAATAAGGGCCAGCGTAATTACCATTGGCTGAGATTATTTTAACCATTACACTTTTTTTTGTTTTTCTCAGTGAGATGCTATAAATTTGATAAGGCCAAACATAGTTCCTATGCCCTCTGTATCATAGGGCTCACGCCGATCCTCAGTGATGAGGCCCACTAAAGCTAAACTAGTCTAGTGCTGCTGCATGTGTTCCCGGACAATGAACTGGAATAAAGCTTAGAGCGATTAACAGTGGCTGAGACCAATTTAAGCATTCCACCCACCACTTTGCTGTTGGTACTGATAGAAAAACAACAGAGTCTGTGCAGTTTTAATTTTTCAGCTCGTTAGTTCTGTTTACAGTCCAGAGAATACTAAGTCCTGAAGTGGTTCAGGTTCTTTTTCCCCCAGAATCTTACAAAAAACACCAAACCTAATCAGTCACATTTCTAAGAACGCCAAATGAAACGTTCGACTCCACAGCGGCCATGGGGAGCTCAAAATCAATTTTGTGATAATAGCCACCTATTGTTAAACCATGCTTCAGAAATGAATTCAACTATTCATGTCCGAATTCCACTTGGCCACCTAATTCCATTCCAGGTCAAAGCACAATTTGGTCATTACAGTATTCTACTCCCCAAGCTACACCTTGATAATCTAACTTCAAGCACTGAAATCAGCACAGTCAGTCATGCACAATGATAGAAAACAATAACCATCACCGTGCAACTTTCACACAAGCACTGTAACATGTGCAAACCTTAGTTATATAATTTGCGCAGTTTGCACACATCTTGGTTTGCACATTTTTCGCTGCATTAGAAATAATGTCCTGTGTGCTTATGGTTCCAAAGCAGTGGGACCACCAGAGGGAGTAAACATTACCTTAATATGGGAAGATATAGGCTATTTCAGGCCAGATCATTTAGTCTGCAATTGACTAACCCACCCACAAAGAAACCAATATCAAATGAATAAACACAATTTAGGCTAGAAACAAGACATGAAATGATATGGGACACGGTAAAAGATATAAAATGCAATGGTATGAAATACAAACATTGATAAACAGCAGATTGGGGGAAAGAGTGGGGGACCCAGGGGAACGCTGACCTATGTACGCTGACAATCAAAAACAACAGAATTTTGCTCGATTACAATCAGAAACAACAGAACTGTGCTCACGCCAAAGTGCACTGGATTTACCGGCAGAATGCATTCTACAAAATGAAAGACAGCGTTGTGGGTGCAAGCAAAACTGTAAGAACAAAAAGTTGCTTCTTAAAAACCAAGGCAAGGGAACACTAACATGAGAAAGAACAAGGATACAAAGTGATAAAGCTGGTAAAGGAGGAACATTTTTAGGTGCAAATCTTACGTATTAACAAACTAGAAAATAAGTAAACACACCACAGACCAATAGTAAACAAGCATTTACAATGCAATAGGTCTCGCACTGACATTATTTTGAGCTATTGACATTGTAAATGACATTGTTTTTTTGTTTTGTTTTTCTTTTGTAAAACATAAATAAAATGCATTGTAATTTAATATGGCAATTGCTAAAAAAAGTTTAAATGTGAAACCTATTGCATTTACACTAGTGTGAGCTATTGGCATTGTAAATGGTACTGGCTTTTATTAATGTGATTGTTTTTTAACAACATAAATATAATGCATTTCCAATGCTAATAGCAACCTGCATGTTTCCTGACAGCTCCACCCTGGGAAGACATTAAAGAGTAGTGCAGGAGGGGGCGGGTGCTTTTTATTATTTAGGGTGTCCACCCCTCCCCCCGCTGTCACTAAACCGCCTGCTTGAGGGGACACACACCCGCGTGCCTAGGCTTATAGAAGAGAAAGGTGAGCTAGAGACGCCAGTGCATGGGCAGTAGTGGACTTACTCAAGAGTCGAGGGCGGGCTCCGTCCACCAGGACACAGGATGTCCCAAGGAAACCTATGCGCGGAAAGAACACAAGGTAAGGGGCGTGGTGGAGGGGGTCGTAGTGTAGAGGTGACTAAAGTATGTTATAAGGTACTCACAGCTAATTGAACAGGGTGATCAGCGAAGGGTCAATTCATCACAAAGGAGCTTGGGTATGCTGCCTGTGAGTTAGAGACGGAAGATAAATCAATGGTGTGTGCAGGGTGTGGTATGCTGCAAAGTGCTATGTCTGGTGGTGGTCAAGAGGGGGGAGGGCGGGGCGCAAGGAATGCAGGTGTCAACCCGCGTGTTAGGCTGTAATGTCTGCGTGAGTTAGATCACTATGGAAGATACTGCCGCGAGTGCGAGGATCAGGATCAGGAGCAGGGCGGGAAGCTTGAGAGGCAGTGCAGCGATGCAGAAGGTTGAGGGAAGCGTGGCAGGACTCTGAAGGAGAGTCCACGTAGTCGTGACGGGAGGTGCAGCAATGAGGGAGGGAAGCATGGCAAGGCTCTGAAGGTCCACAGAGTCGCTGTGGGAAGTGCGGAAATGAGCACCTTAGTGAGGCGTCGAACGCGGAGAGCGGCTGGGAAAGGAAGGTCCGCTCTGGATCGGGTAAGAGAAGCGGCATGAATGTCCTACGGCAAGGGAGTCAGCGGGATGGGGCAGCGTGTTAGAGAGGAGCGCTCCATGTCGGAATAGCGGGGCGGAAATCCACAGGAGCGAAAAGAAAGAAAATGGGTCAATGAGGCGGGATGAGTCGTACGGCGGGAAAACCCGCGGGACGCGCCAGTGTATTAAAGGGCAGAGCTGAGTGTCGGATCAGCGGGATGGTGGAACCCAGGAGGGGGGACACTTATTGGAAATAATCGGCAGCCAGGATCAAATCGCGTGAGCTGGCATCAGTCAGGCTATGTGCGAGGTGCTCGGGGCGGAAATAGATAAGGACGCGCAGCCGGTCACGTGGGTGGAGGGAAAGAAACTGCTTAAAATTCTTGAGGCGCTGGTTGTGTAGCTTCTCGCTGTCGGCCATGGTGAGTTAGGGACTCCGGGCGTCGCTGCACTGACCGTCGGGTGGAAGAGACGGAGGGCGGCGAGACTCACAGCTGGTTCTCTGCGCGGTGTGCACGGCAGTCAGAACGTTTGGTTTCCTCGCTTGTTGCTTGGGCGGAATGCCGGCACAGAAGGGGGAAGCCTCGCTCTGGGAGGTGTCGGCGTGCCACGCCATTACCAGCAGATTGCCGTCTCTGATTGGCCAACGAGCAGACCTGATTGCAGCGAGGTAGCGGCACAGACTAACTTCGTAAACATGATCCGTCACTACACCCCCCTATAGATAAGAAATTCCTTCACGACAGCCGTGAAGCTAACAACCCAGTCCGGATGGACCGTCCAAAAGGGAGACAGGGCGGTAACCAAGAAGCATCCTTTTCAATGGGAAGCCAGCGTTTAGCATAAATGCTGACGAGACCCAATGAAAATGATGGGCGGGGCTTCAAGTCCCCTTCTGAAATCTCCTCTCCCACAATATGTCTCACAGAGCGAGCAACGCATGCGCGCTGCAACGCTAGGCGAGACCTAAAAACAAGTTTTTGAGAAAGAAAAAGCATACAATTTAAAATTAAAAAAGGCATAGAAAAAGAACGTCAATGGCAGCTTAATTAACGAGTGCATTTCATTAAATGAAACATAATAATGGCGATAACAATAAGGCAATGGTGCAGACTGTGATTATGGTCTCAGACTCTGACTCCAAGAAGCTGGCTCAACATGAAAGAGCGTGGCAAGGCTCGTGGTTCTACATTACTGTGCTCTTAATGTGGGAAAAGGTTTGGAAAAGAGCAACGGTGGAGCATTTTATAGGGACAAAACTTAAAAACAGTAATTTGCATATATGTATCTTCTCTGCGCCTTCTGAAGTAGCACTTTAATTGAAATCAGCACCAACCCAGCATCATCAGTTTGCATCTTCTCCATCGGCTGTATTACTGTCCTGATTTGTGGCCCACAGTTACCTCCTTGTACTGTCTTGCACGGAGGCGCATTAATCCAAACTACCTGAATGTGCATGGCTCCAGAAGCAGGAGAGGCTGGCAATATGCGTGGAGTGTGAGTGCTATCTGGAAAGAGGCGTCTCCAGTAGAGAAGCTAAGTAGGGCGCTTGAGTAAAGTCAGGGAAGACTACATTTCGCATGGAGCCTCCAGACTCTCGCGAGACTTGGAAGTGGCGGTAGTCATCTGCTCTTAGGATATAAGTTCCTCATGGTCCACAGCATCTTTGCTAGGCAAATGAGATACTTAGCTGCTGCAGCCAGGACCTTGTTGTCAGAGTTTTGGAGACTTTATTATCTTATGAAGGTAAGAAAGACTGATGTGGATACAGGGAAGTATTCTAGGGCAATACTTGTGCTCAGAATTTCAACTTTGGTTTAAACACTACTTTCGGGAGTATTCCATCGATTATTACGTGCTCTTGCAATGGCATTTGTTTGTTTCCAGGAGAGAAGTTTACCATTCTTCATCAATGCACAGACTTGTATAACCTTTCTTTGACACACATATGGAATTAAGAAATCAATTTGGATGGGAAAAGATTTCTTGTTGTTAGGTTAGTTTTATAATACTAATGTGTATTTTTTACATTACAGTTTATGAATTTGTCACCTTAAAAATAATCCAAGCAACAAAATACATCTGTATAACACTGGAGGTAGTTGTTTTTTAGTATGAAATGCCCGATAGCTCAGAATACTCTTTCCATATGTTACATAGATTCGAATTGTGCTTCAGCTCTATAAAGACACTGTTTCACCAGACCGTACAGGTTTTGAAATACAGCGATCGTTAAAAGGTATTTAATGTACATTATTAGAAATTAGGTGCTGGAGCTCAAACAATAAAATCACAAAAAACTTCCTCTTGTCTTTTGATATAAATGCAATGCAAACGGGCAGAGTGAGGTTATCTAGTGTCTCGGTTTCAATCTTTTAGCCAATTTGCTTTTCCCAGGTCTACTTCCAACCATCATTATATCAGTGTTTACTTGGCAGTGGGTTCAGAGAGGTGTGGAAGCACACATCACTCCCACTGGATCCAGATTACAAATATTGTGCATTCTGACAATTAACAGGCAGAAAAGGCTGGGGCATCTTATAAGAATAGTTCAAGAGCAGAAAGTATACTTTTTTATCTATGGAGTAGAGAGGTCTGGAGCTGGCATGCATATACTGCACCTATATTTGAGAAATTGTGCATTGACATTTACACTGATCCACAAATGTAAAATGGATTCTGTTGCTGTAAACGTTTGTGCATCAGAGAGCAAATGTAAATGGTGGTGCAATGATTTCTGGTCATGACATAATCCAGTCATTGTGACAGTGCCCTATCGAGTTTGTGGACTTGAAGTAGTTCAACATGATACACCTATGCCCAATTTTCTATCACCAATCAAGTGATTATAGACATAACATTTGACCACATGTTGGACACAGGGGCTATCTGCCAAGTCACCCACATTTGGTGGATGTTACCCTTTTTTTATTGGTATTCACCGACTTAGCAAACAAAATGGCTCCATAGACCTTATAGGGGTCACCCCCATTTTAAAACATTGAACTGCCTCCAACAACAAGTTAGGGGTGTGGCCACACCAGCAACCATAATGGCCACCTAGCTGTGAAGCTCCGGCACCGAGGGCTCCCCAATGCCTGACCCATCAATGTGTTTGATACGGCTGCCTTAACCCATGACGACCCCAACTGACCCTCCTGGTCTGGGCTCAGTGCTCTACATGCAGCGAACTGAGCCACCCAATCCTGATGGCCCAGCTCAGTCCTCGGAGGCCCCGCTGTGACAGGGGCCGAGGGCAAGCCTGAGTTTTGCTGCTGAGACCTGGGCTCATGCGGTGGGCTGCAGAGGGCATGCCGTAACTGATCCCAACCTACTGGTGAGTCCGGAGTGGTGCGGGGTAGTGCCCAGGTTGGGCACGGCCCTTCTGCTTAAACACTGACCCTTAACGCCCACAATTCGATTGTGCAGACCGGCGGCTTAACCGGGCGGCACCTGTCAGTCTGTGCCTCATGGCTGTGGTGACCCCAAAGCACTCAACCGGGCATTCCTGCAGGAGCTGCGACCACAGTGGGGGAGGACGGGCTGCAGAAACATAGGTGACCTACCGGGGGGCTCCCCACTCTCTGCATCGGAGTGCCTCCAGCCCAGTCCGCTGAGGGACTCAAGGGGGCTGAGGGACTGAGAATGTAAATACTTGCTGGGACCCCCTGCGATGAGGGCTGCACTTACCCTACTTTGAGGGGCCACCACTCTCCTTACATCTGCATCATAAGCTTAATGAATGACTTTACCTGTGGAGACCCCCGAGTATTACCTGCTACTGCCTGCTGACCGACTGCACTAGTTGCTATTTCGGAGCCCCCATCCTGCACCTAGTTTAATCGTTGGAGACTGAAGCTGGGAACATACTCTTCATCAATATTTGTGAAAGTACCGCTTGCGGGCAACCTCGAGCATGGCCAGTCCCCTCACCCTATATGCTGCAATGGGTAGAGGTGACCCTAAACAGAGTAAGCTCTTGTATGAGCAGCCCAAAGCCGCGCAGTGCCAAAACTCCCATTCTGACATGGAAGACAGCGTGGCCAAGGATGCTGCATTCAAGCCTACAGATGGAACAGCAGCGATAATGATGGAACTCCACACCAGATACCAGTCCATCGATGCCCGCTTCAATACCCTTAATAACAGGCTGCATCGCATGGGCGAGTGGCTGGACTGGCATATCAACAGGCTGGATGGCACTGAGGGATGCATCTCAGAGCTTGAAGATGGTGCCCGTCAACTATGAAGAGCTTCGAGAAAATCAAGAGGCTACTCAAGACTCCTGTAGCCAAGATCGAAGACCTAGAGGCTCAATCCTCATGATAAGGATAATGGGGGTGGCAGAGTCTAAAGATATTTGCCACCCACACCTGTTTGTAGAGCGGCTTCTCTTTGAGCTATGCGACCGCTTGAGCTTTTCGGAAGTGTTTGTTGCGGAACAAGCCCACAGATCACTCGGCCCTCGCCAACCACCTGACACTCCTCTACGTCTGCTTCTTGTTTGACTGCTTAACTACAGGGACAGTGACACAGCACTGTGTCTGGCTTGGGAGCGGGCCCCATTCATTTCCAAGACATCCCCAAATCCCTGTTCCCCAATTTCACTGTAGCAGTGCAGGAAGCGAGGCACAAATTCGCGAATGTTAAGAACATCCTCCGCAAACAGGGACGAAAGTATGGGATGCTCTACCCGGCCCAATTGCAGGTCGAGGCCAATGGAAAGACTCAGATCTTATTGACCCCTGCGGAGGTTATGGATGTCTGCAAGCAGTATTGCGCTGGGAGGGACCTCCTCATGCTCCAACACACCAGAAAGTTCCCCCTCTGTGACATCTGCGGCCGCTGATCGCTCTTCACCTGGCTGAACTGGGACTGCCTATTGCTGTTCAGTGCCCTGATTTACCCACCTGGTTGAGGACTGCCTTTTCTAACAGTACCATTTACACTTTTGACAGTTTTTCTGATGCCATACTGAGAGTCTAACAAATAGTAACCCATTTGTTTTGTCTAGTATTCAAGTATCACTTTTCATATGAGCCCCATCTGCCATGGTGTTGCCTGCCTTCCAAGGTGTAGACCATATTGCTAAAAGTTACGGGATATTTTTTTGTTTTGTTTTTCATGGGGTTCGCTGGATGCCTCGACATCTGGTGTGGGAGTGGGTGGGACGTTGGATGTATGTTGGTTTAGTGATTGTTTTCTTGCAGCTGTCAGGCTATTATGTGAATGTATTACCTCTACACATTCGGATAAGATCATGCACCCTTTTAGATGACCAGAACCCCAACTAGATGGAATTAGGTGGCAGGGAATACCTACATGCCCTGGAACATTAGGGGCCCTAATAACCCCCACAAAGGCAAACAAGTGCTCTCTTATCTAACACAACATAGCATTAAAATGGCATTTATACAGGAAGCCCACCTCGTACCCGAGACGCATCCACATTTGCCTCATCCTGGGGGGATAACCTATGTTTCTCATTGTACTGCTCTTATTCCCGAGGGGTATGAACCCTAATACACAACAGCATACCATTTACACACACGGCCAGTTTTATAGATGCTAATGGGATATATGTTATAGTTTCAGGCATATTGGCGGGCAAACATATGATTTTGGCAAATGTCTATGCGCCGAACGTTGATGCCCCTGACTTTTATCATGCGCTTTCGGCACTTTTAGGCTTGGTTGAGGTGGGCTTCGAGATAATGGGAGGGGACTTCAATATGGTGTACAATCCCTTAATGGACTACACAGGTTCAAATGTAGAGGGTAAACGGCATGCCCGGCACGTCTTCCGAGATGTTATAGATACTCGTGCCCTAGCGGATGCGTGACAACTATGCAATGCTACAGCCTTGTTGTATTATTTTTTATTCCGTGCCACATGGGTTGTGGACATTGATGGACTACAGGTTTCTCTCAATGAACGCAGCTTTGTGGCTGGCGGATGTAACGCACCTTCCACGAATGCGGTCAGATCACTCCCCAGTGTGGATGGTGCTGCGAGTACCTTGCGGGGGCAGGCAGGCATGTCAATGGCGATTCCCCAATATCGCTCTCCATGATGTGGTTTTCTGCATGGAACTGCCAGACTACTTCTGAATACTTTACCCTCAACAACTGTTCTGTTGACACACAGGCAACCCGATGGGAGGCCTTCAAGGACCACATCCGTGGAGTCTGCATTTTGAAATATGCGGGTATACTGCATGAAGGCCACACACATCTGGCCTGCATAGAGACTGAACCGCTTAATACTGATTGAGAAGCTTCAGGGCTATGGCGCAAGCATCAGCTACATCACCGTATGCATTTGTATTGGGTATTTGTAATGTGCGCAACATTTCCCCAGAAGAATATACCAGAGCAAGGCTGTTATCAATACTGGTTCTGATCATAGACCTAAAGTAGGTATAGCCATGTATTCAGTTTTTTTTTAAAAATGTCAGCAAATCTGACACAGTGCGTAATTCCTAAGGGAGCTTGTTCCAGTGAGTGGAAGCTAAAAAGTTAAAAGAATGGCCACCCATCTGGGATTTTTTGATTCTTTTGCAAGATATCAAACCATTATTGGCTGACCGGAGGTTCCGTATAGGTTTGTGAAAATTGACTTTGCTCAACAATAATGGAGGGCCATATCCATGAAGTGTTGTGCACGTATGGCACATTAACCTAAAAATGACTCGTTTACGGACCGGAAGCCAATGAAGCTGGTCAAGGCAGGCCGATACTGAGCTCCTTTTGCTTTTATTACATATAAGTTTAGCAGCTATGTTTTGAATAATCTGGAGCCGTGTAAACAAATACTCAGCCATGCCTACATTCAATGCATTTCCATAATCGATCCTATTCAGGATTAAAGCTTGGATTATGTTCCTTCTCTAAGCTACTGGAAGCTACTGGAATAGTACAAAACAAATCTCTTAAACCCTGGTTACTTGTTCTTGCAGGGACAGGTAACTGCCAATAAGAAAGTCCAGGTTTTTAACCACTTTCTTAGGTTTAGGTGTGGGACTTAACATTGTTAGCCACCATGAATCACTCCAGAGTTTTTCAGCACCTCTAAGCAACAGAATCTCTGACTTATTAGCATTCAGTTTTAAACAGTGAATCTGCACCCACTCTGCTACCTCAGAAAAGCACTTAATTAGATTATCTTTTATCTCGTTGTACTTATCATCAATAGAGCTATTCAGCTGTGTGTCATAAGCATACATAATGATCTCAAATCCTCTTTTTTTTTTAACAATGTTACCCAGTGGTGCTAGCTAGAGATTGAATAATGTGGGGCTAAGGAAGAGTCCTGAGGAGCTCCACAGTGCAAATCTTTGGGGCTATATCTGAAAGTCGGAAGTTGTACCAATTGCGATCTATTACTGAGGAAAGAACAGAACCAATACAAAGTGGCTAAATGTAGACCAATTTCATGCAGCCTTCGAAGTAGATGATGGTGAGATATACTATTGACGGTTGCTGATTGGGCTAATAGTATTCGTACTGCTGAATTCCCTTGGTCTACTAATGACCTGATTCTGTCAGTCACCGAAAGTAAGGTAGTTTTGGTGCTTTTCCTTGCCCGGAAACTGTTTGAACTGGATCCAGAATGTTATTACTCTCCAAGTATTCAGTTAATTGGGAGTTACCTAATTGCTCCACTACCATAGTCAAATAAGTTGTCAATGAAATGGGGCGATAGTTGGAGAATGTGGAAGCATCCACTTCTTCTTTCTTAGCTGATGGCACAACTAAGGCCTGCTTCAAACTTGTTGGAAACTCCACCTCATTCAAAGATTTATTTAGAAGTGTACCTGAGGTGCAATTATGGAGACTAAAAGAGAATTGACAAAATGGGGGCAAGGGTTCAGTGCTGACCCAGACTTCACAATTTTCATCGTCCTTTCCACCATTTCAACAATCTGTCCTGATGGTCGAGTTTTGGGTTTAGTGGACAGAGAGGTGGTCTACTTAGGGAGAAACACACAGGCTAGGCTCTACAAGGAAGAAGAACGTCCAGGCCGCACTCTGACCTGGCTGCTATGCCCTAACAAGCACAGTGGATAAATCACTGAGCTGCTGTCAGAGAGAGGTGAGCGAGTGAGCACTGGTGTGGATATAATGGCTGAGCTTTTACAAATCTATGAGCGACCATACTTCACCCGGACAGTGGATACTACCTCTGCGATTGCAGACTACCTCACTAAAATTGCAATGGTCTGGATAACGGATGGGCAGAGACAGTTCTTGAGTAAACCCATCACTACCAAAAACAATTGTGTAGGCGATAGATGCCGTAGATGGGTCCAAAGCCCCGAGACTAGATGGACACAGGCATGTTTTATAAGGCACATAAACCCTTGCTTGCCCCGCACTTCCTAGCCCTAGAGTCCAGACAGCTCCCACCCATGCTCTGGGAAGCTGTTATCACTCTGCTCTTGAAGCCTGGCAAGGCTAAGCCCGGGCGGTGAACTCCACTCCGTTAGCATTTCTCAACATCAAGTTGGCGAGCGCAAGTGAGGAAAATCCACCTCCTGGCGAGATTTTTCCTCGCTCACGCTCCCCAACGTAAAGTTGGCGAGCGAGAAAAATTCACTTCCCAGCGAGATTTCTCAATGCGGGCGGACATGACCGCTCCCGTTGAGAAACCTTCTGTTCGTGTTGAGAAAGTTGCTGCTCGAGAAGAACATCTACTCGAGCAGCAGAAAAGAAGCAGCGCCATCTTGCACTGTGCATGGTGCCATTCGCGCCGATTTTCAAGCAGAGGACAAACACCCGGCGCTGAAAATCAGCGTGAACAGGCTTGACGAAGCGCACTCCACCGCTTGCGGAACGCCATGTAGCACGATGGAGTTTTTTGGTCACTTTGCAGAGCTCTGCGTAGCAGGAACTCACAAACTCCACCCAGGCTTAGGCAAGGCACCCCATCTCTGCACCTTATGGCACCCTCTTTCACTACTTAATCACAATAATAAAATCCTGGCCTAAGTTATCACTAAATGACTGCCCCTCTTGACGGAGCATATCCAAACTCCAAACGGATCTTGGATCAGGGAGGAGCAGTTGCCATCATCCTCCTTGATCTAAGTTCAGCCTTCGACACAGTTAACTTCTCCATCCTAGTAGAGAGACTTAGGAGGCTTGGGATCCAAGATGAGGCGATATCCTGGGTACATTCTTACCTTGATAAAAGAACCTTTCAAGTTTTTTCAGGGGACGCCACATCTGAGAGACTGGAGCTCAGCTGTGGAGTCCCGCAGGGCTCTTCATTGAGTCCTACACTCTTTAATGTGTATATGCGGCCATTGGCCGACATCATCCTACCTCACAGGATCAAGATCGTGACCTATGCGGATGACACACAGCTGGTCATAACTCTTAATGGGGCCCGCAACTTCCCTTTGGACTTCGAATCATGTCTAGAGAAAGTTGCCTCCTGGATGGAGCACTCCTGTCTCAGACTCAACGGAGGTAAATCCGAACTTATGCTCCTAGGTAACCACTCTAGCATAGACCTTAGTCAGACATGGCCAAGATGCCTTGCGCCCCCCCCCCCAACTCCCAAAACCAGGATAAAAAGTCTGGGTGCCTGGTTAGACAATTCTCTTAAGTTTGACCACCAAGCAGTGAAGGTGACAGGGGCCTGTTTTGGTATACTCAGATCACTCCGAAAGGTCCTCCCGTTGCTCCCAATGGCCGCAAACAGAATCTTGATTCAGGCCTTGGTTTTATCACGCTTGGACTATTGCAACTCCCTTTATCTAGGGGCACCCAAGGCAACACTAAGGAAACTCCAAGTTGCTCAGAACTGTGCTGCCAGATGCTACTTGGAATTCCAAAAACCCAATCGGCCAAGCCAGCCCTAAAACCCTTCACTGGCTACCAATCCTTGAAAGAATAAAATGTAAGGCCCTGTGCATTGCCCATAAGACTATGTGGGGATCGGCCCCGTCTATCAACAAATCCCTCATTATTCCTTATCGTCCCAGGAGGGATCTCCGATCTCTCAATCTTAGTCTTGCATTTGTTACCAAAATCAGGAGGACAAGAAGCGGAGGAAGATTCTTCACCTATAATGTGGCGAAGCTTTGGAACACTTTACCCTTACACCTCCGTTCTGAAGCCCACATTCTACCATTTTGTAAACTCTTGAAAACCTGGCTATTTCTACAAATAGCCTAATAACTCTAATGGTTGTCTACTCAGTTGATAGCGCTGGGATGCCCGAGGGTAGCTATGCGCTCTACAAATGTTCAATAATAATAATAATAATAATTAACCGATATAAACCTGATTTGTCCCCCACTGGGCCACCTCCCTCAATCTGTGAACAATATTTGCGGTACTGAACCAAATCTCCCTGAATGTTCCGGCGGTGGCAGCCATCTTCGATACTGAAAAGCATTCGATTCCCTTGAATTCTCCTTTTTTAGAGTGACGCTGGATAAACTACGTATGCCGTGTGGTTATACTCCTCCTATTATGTTACTCTACGCAAACCCAGTGGCCCGGCTGCAGGCTAATGGCTCCCTTACTGATCTATTTGATCTAGTTGGACCCATCAGGGATGCCCTCTATTGCGGTTACTTTTCATCATCACCATGGACCCTATGGTCAGACATCTGCAGGAGAAACATTTCCACTGTGGCTTACAATTTGGCCCAGGCCCCTTGGTATAATCTACGCTCTTTGTGCACCACCCTGAGGACAACCTTGCACCTCTTATAAGGGAAGTTCTCCAGATCAGTGGCCTCCATGGCCTCACCATCAACTGAGCCAAGTCTGATTTTTTCCACTCACGGATGCCACGACAAAAGGGGTGCTGGAATATCCCCTGTCTTGTTGCAAGGAATCTACCAAACATCTGGGCTTAATACTGCAAAGGGAAAAAGATATGGTAATTTGACTGAACTACGGGCTGGCCGGCGACAAATTAACCACACGGATTGAGCAGTGTATTAAGTTGCCCCCGTGTATGGTGGGCTGCAATGCGCTTATTAAAATGATAGTTCATCCTCGACTCCTATATTTATTTATGAACATACCTATCCCTCTCACTAACGGCTTCTTCGTTACTCTGAGGAGTCTTTTACTCCGACTTGTATGGGCAGGACCAAGGCCCCGAATCAAGTGGGACAACTTGGCGCTCCTCTATGAGAGGGGAGGCTTTAGTGTGCCTGATTTGCAGCTGTACATTCTTGCAGCATAGTGCCAATTTGCATACCATTGGTATCCTACTCATGCCCACCTGCCCTATCTTAGGCTGGAGAAGGAACCAGCAGGGGATGTTCGCTGCCTGCTACACTCCCAAAGGGCACCCCATGGACCCCGCCGACATTCAGACATTGTCCACTGCCAGCTGGGCATGGCGGAAACTTTGCCATCGTCTTGGTAGTGGTATAGTCTATTCATCCCCTCTTCAACTGGCATGTAACTCTTGGCTACCCCTCACGCAAGAAAGACTTGTCCAACGTACTTTATTATGACATAACTTACCCACTATTGGTGACCTCGTTCCAGACAGTCATCTCGTTCCGGACGGTCATGTCATCACACACATAGGCGAAGTCCACTTTGGGCACGCCACACTCATGGACCATTTTATACTCCGTCGCCTACATAACACACTTCGAGCTAGGATACCCTCCTATCCATGAGTGCCGGACAACTTCCCCCCATTGACATTAGTCATTACTACCACAGATAGGATGAGCCTGGTTTTCAGATTGTACCTGACATGTGTTGCCTTAAAATTGGAGTGTGACAGAGGGGTCAAGGTGGCATGGGAGATTAATCAAGGGCTACCACTGCCTGATAAATCCTGGCGCTACTGCTGCTTCCAAACAAAGCTTATTTCCTCTAACTATAGACACAAGCTATTGCACAATAAATTTTTACACCGGGCATACACCATGCAGCCTTGCCAGGATTGACCTCACATGGTCCTCCCAATGCCCTAAATGCCGGGCAGATGATGCCGATTTCATTCACTTGACCTGGACTCGTCCACACATACAGATGTACTAGACAAGAATCCTCTCTCAGGTATCCACCATAATTGGAATCATGTAACCCTTGCTGGCCCTTCTAGGATATGTTAAGGATATCCCGTCAGGAGTATGCAGATTCACCACCATTGCGCCATTGCTTTCAGAAAGATGGGTTGGCAGTAAACTGGGCAGTAGACTCTGCCCCACTGAGACCGAATGGCTGAAAACCATGATCTATTGCGACACTACTAGCGAAGTGTATGCTACACTACAACCACCCACGTCACTCCCCAAAGACATCTGTCATCCACTATGCGACTAGACACTAATGTGCGTGACTGAGTGGATGAATCACCCTTCCCTCTGAGTGCAATATGATCGCCCACTGGGCTACAGTAGTCTGGGTCACTGCCCACCTACCATGCACGCCGTTGCACCCGCAACCCGATCAAATGCATGAACAGCTTATCAACAAATGTCCCTTGGGGTTCGATCACCTGGCATGTGTTTATGTTTGAAAAACATTGTGTACAATGTAACCCTGACTGTTAACATGTTATCAGTATTTGATCTGTCTGCTTGTTGTGTAGACATCTTTTTTTTAATATTTGATGTTATGAAACTAAAAATGAAAAATAAATTTAAAAAAAAGGAATTAACTTTGGTTACGCTCTCGTTGGTATTCTACCTAAACCACAGATTCCTCATCTTGTGAATATTCCCCAGGTGTCAGACTGGATCCAAAAACTTTAAGAGCAGTACTCCTGCTTGTCAGATGATAATGTTGTGTCTCTGCGCTGATGTTGCTCTGCTTCTGAAGTGTTGCAATGAGCTGCATATAATAGCCACCCATGCATGGTAACATCAGTTGCTTTCTAGGCTGTGGGAGCCTTCAGACCGCGAGCCCTTAGTAAATTGGCATGGCCAGTGTGCAGACATTTAAAATTGAGACCTTGTTAGATGTAGAAAAGAGTGCAGTCGACAGAACGGGGAGGTGGGACGGTCAGTGAGGAATATGCAGTTAGATAGAGTATCCACTAGAAAGAGTGTAACCAAAGATAAGTAACTTGTTTTTCTGATGGATACTTCTATCCGCAGAATCCTCACCTTGTGAATAGATACCCAAGCAGTACCTCCCAAGGTAGTGCATCTGTAAATTGTCTTATGCTAAAAAGTCCTGAAGGACTAAGCAAGCAAAATACCCCCTAAGTGAACTGGACTATAAAGACTGTGGTGTTTCGAGAACATTCGTACCGAAGACCAAATAGCCGCCTAACAAATGACCAGGACAGGTACTCTGCATGCTAATGCAGTGGTAGCTGCTTTGGCCCAGGTGGAGTGATCCCTCAAGCCTTATGAAAGCTGCTTCTTCACTAATGCATAGCAGATCTTTATGCACAGAACAATCCATTTAGAGATGGTCCACTTTTGCATTGCCTTGACATTCTTTGCTCTTGAAAACCCTACAAAGAGCTGATCGACTCGATGTTTCTTGGTACGATCAATATAAAAGCTTAGTGCCCTCTTTGGGTCCAAATGATGGAGTCTCTCTTCCTCCTCAGAGGGGTGAAGTGGAGCAAAGAATGCCAGACATAAAATGAAGTGATCACTTCAGTAGAAAGGAAACTCAGGTCCTCAATACCAACTTATATGGAGAGAAAGTGGTATAAGGTGGGTTGACAGAAACTCACATGTCTAGCCAATGTTACATCAAAAGTCTCAAAGGACAACTATGCAGTGGTTAAAAAGGGTGAACATCAAAAATTGAGGACTAAGTTCAAGTCTCACTGAGGCATCTCAAAGGGTTTTTGTGAGAACAAATGTTGCAAACCTTTCATAAATCTCATCACAACAAATGATTTAAATAATGAAGACTAATCCGGCAACCACAAAAAAGCCAAAAGAGCCAATAAGCAGCCCTTAACAATGCTGGGCTTGGACGAGAACACACAACAAAACTTCAGACAACTTTACTTGTAATAGGTCAATTTGTCGGGTACCACACCAATCCACAATTATTTTCCAAGGACTGGCGTATACCGATTTTGAGAGGAACACCTCACTGCCAGGATGACATCAACAACCTCAGGAGGAGGTCGAAAGAGGTCAACTGCTGCAGCTCAATCACCAAGCATGGAGATGCAGATTGCACATACCAGGATGGAGTACTCTGCCCTGCTGTTGTGACAGCAGATCCTCCCAAAGTAGCAACTTGATCGGAGGACAGATGCTCGTGTCCAGAAGTTCTGGGTACCTCACTCTCCTGGCCCAATCTGGTACCACTAGGATCACCTGGGCCCAGTTGTTCCTGGCCTTCTTCAGAGAGGGTCAGTGGCAGAAAGGCATACAGAACTCCATTCTTGCCTTCAACTATGCACAGCATGGCTGGTATTGACCGCAGTGCCTGGTCTTTGGCAAGTCCCTGCACCCAACACCTGCAGTCACCCAATCCACTTCTGCGCACAGCTTTTAGCCATGTGCAGTGGAAGGTTGGCTGTAGGACAATGCCTCTAGACATGTCCTGTGCCGATCCCCCTCTGTCACCCCGCGGACATCCATCCCCCCGTGGCTGTCCACCCACTGTGGCAATCCACCCACTGCTGCACACAGCTTTTGCCTGTGAGAAAGGGGCATTGGCCAGCCCAGCACCCAACTTCTCCATGGGTGCCCAAACTCCTGTGGATGCCCAAGCACCCAAAGTGCCTAACCCCCACTGCACACAGTCTTCAGCAGTGTGCAGTTGTGGTTTTGCCCTGTGCCCAATCCACTACAGAAGCTAAACTCAGACTATGGCCTGCACAATGGCAGTTGGCTGCAGGGTCTGGTGTACCACTGGCACCACAGCACCAGTACTTGGGCACAAACAGGGGTGTCCTTTATGGGTACTGCAGTACCGGGTGCTGGTACCGCAGTAGCAGCAACCCAAAATGTTATATATATATATAAATATATATTATATATATATATATTTTTTTTTCTTTTACCCCCATACATGGCCCTGAGGGCCAGGGTGGGCCTACCCTGTCCACTTAGGCTGCCTTTTTCAATTTTTTTCTGGAGTTGGGGAACACTGTCTGAGTCCTGTAATGGCAGCCAGCCCATCAGATCATTTGGTATCAGCTCTGGTTCCTCGAACAACTAATGGAAACAATTATGGTACACTTCCTACTACACCCGAACCCCATGTTTCTGGGTGGCTTCAACCTCTACTGGAACAACGAGAAAGACTTTTAGGTTGCTACTCTAAAAAACGTCCTTACTGATCACCACCTGGTACAAGAGTGCAGAGGGTGGCACATAACCAAGGGGGCCACGCTTTATCTAATCATGTCAAAGAGAGGTGTCATTACCATCAACTCCACAATCCCATGGGACTGGTCATACTATCACCGAATCGAATTCCACATTACCACACGCACACAGAAATCAAAGGTTAAGAGAGCAAACCAAAACACTGGACAAGAGACACTAGAAACATGAACAGACACAATTTCCTACAGCATCATTCATTTGGACTCCCCTATCTGGACGAAAATAGTAAACTCACCAGTAACTCAAGGAACCATACCAAATGTTTGAAAACAGGAAAAGTGACTCCTCTCTTGAAAAGAAAAAGGAGCCAATACAACAGATCTAAATAACTTCTGTCCAGGGTCGAACACCCCCTTCCTCGCAAATCTGTTGGAGAAATGTGTACACCAATTATGTCAAGACTTTGAGCAATTCAACCTATTAAACATGCTCCAGGCTGCTTTCAGACCAGATCACAGCACTGAGCCATAGTTCACATAATTGGATGATGAATGCTCTTAATGTACTGGACCAGAACGACTCCTGCCTCCTCATCCTACTCAACCTATCATTGGCATTCGACACTGTCAACCACGACTGCTTCAGAGTAACTTAAACACAAAATGGGGCTATCATAAAAAGGGCTAAAGTGGTTTATATCTTTTCTTCAAACTGTCAACAAGCAGTCAAACCAAGAGGATCCCTATTTAAAGCATCCCTGGTCAATAGGCTTATAGGGAGCCATTGACAAGAGATCTTCAAACAAGCAAACCTGGCATATCACATGTACGCAGATGATACTCAGCTGTACTTGAAGATTTTCTCAGTGGAAGATATCACCTGACTGAATGACCCTCTTATGAAAACCCAGAACTGGCTGTCACAAAACCACCTCAATCTAAATGCCATAGAAACTTATTTCCTACTTTTCTCCACACCCCATAGCTCCCACCCGATACAAGAATGGATGAAGCAATTGATTGGCTTCAAATGCACACCTGTAACCATAAAAGCAACTAAATCCCTTGGGATAACCCTGGATAAAAATCTTAACATGCAACCACACATCAGCGCATCTACACACTGTGCTTTTCTACAACTTAACATACTCAAGAAGGTGAAACCCTTCACCTGGCCATTAGATTTCAAGATCGCAGTCCAATCACTAGTCGTATCCAGACTGAAATATGAATGTGCAACCCTAACAGGTTTACGGAAATCAAGCACAGCACCACTCAAGCCGTCCCTAAATGCAGAGACAAGACTTCAACCACATCAGGCCTGCTCTAAAGTCTCTCTCAACTGGCTGCCAGTCAAAGCAAGGATCCAGATGAAGATGTAGATAGCAGGCTTGACCCATAAAGTCCTGCACCATGATACACCGAAGTACCTCAAAGACAAGCTCAAGATATCAAGGGGCAGCCGCTCCCTATGAAATGCCAACTCCCTCTTGCTGGAACCACCGAGATTCAGAAAAAAAGTAGACCTATACCAGCACTTTCTCTGTAGCAGCTCTGAGAATATGGAACTCTCTCCCCGCTGTTCGGTCTAACCCATCGGCGAACAATTTAAGGAAAGAAGTTAAGAGGATTTTACTAGACGGATTCTTTAACATAATACAAGTTTTTAACCTGGGCTCTAACTGCAATCTCTTGAAACACAAACTCTCTCTTCTGATTAGTTTGCTTTATATTTACAGGATACTATATGTTATGTAACGGCACATTCTAAAACTCTCTAAACAAATTTGGGAGGAAAATCTTTTGCCTGTTTTTGGTACCATATGAGTTCTGCAGGACTCTTGTGGGACGAACCCTCCAGATATACCTAACTTTGTCTGAGGATTAACCTCTTTGCCCAACCCAAGCCGCTCTCTATGAATGCCAGTTTCTCGAGAACATCAGAAATGATTTGCACCAGATCAAAAAAAGTGTGTCTTTTGGGGGAAGTTATAACTTTTTGTAAAATTTGGTGTAATTCTGTTTAGCTGGTTTTTTTCCCCATCAGAGCTCCCTTGATGGCGATACTATGCTATATCATAAAGTTAACCTTTATGTACTCTCTATTTAACACATATATCTTGCTCCCCAAAACAAAATGGGATATTCAAGTTGGCATGACAAAAAATGGATCCCCTTCACCAACCAATGAAATTCCTTGAAAAATTTAAATGTGGTTGCAATTTCCAATATTGTGTTTAATCAATTTGAAATGGCCAACATATACAAAAATGCTAACCGTTTCAATCCCACCCAGCATATTTTTAAAATGGTAATACCTCAAACACTAATGAACAGATTAAAACCAAACTATGAAAAACATGCTTTCTGAGTTAAATTCTACAATGGTGCAAAGTTTGGTGTGAATTTGTCCAGTAGTTTCTGCTGCTGAGGTAATCAAAAATTTCTACTTGAGCCAAAATGGGAAAACATATCTTTTTCAACCCCTGTTATGTTCTTTATGTACCTAAGTATCTTTGGAGCAGGTTTCAGCTGACTCATTGAATCCATATTAAAATCCCCCAAATAAACATTAAACCCACAAAGACAAATACAAAAGGGCAAAATCACCAAAGCCCACATTTATTACATGGTTTTACCCATTCTGTGTCTATGGGGAAAATGCTTTATTACATACAGCCAAACTGGCTAACTTATAGTTTGGTGGAGTGGGAGCACTACGGTAAATGGGGGGTGCACATGCCCTGCTAAACTTGTGGTTCCCGTGCTCTATTTAGAGAAGAGCAAAGCACTTGGTTTGCACTGGTGGAGCTTTCCCTTGAACTGCCTGCGTAAACTTTTGGCGGCCCGTCCACCAAGAGCCTGCCTGTTCACAGTGACTGCTGTCCCATCCCATTGATGGCAGGGCAACAGTCACTCATTTTCCCTTCCCTATACTTGCATGGTGGATAAAAAAGACTGGAAAATGCAAAATGGACCCCAGTACATAGGAATAAAACTCTCTGCATGATGTAGCCCAATGTATTTTGTTAAGAGTTAACAAACTCTTTCTTTGGGAGTTTGTGCTCTTTGAACAAAAAGGGTTGCCTAGAGGGCACTTTAAACTCGGAGCTCTCATCAAGCCATCAGTGCTGCAATGACTCCTTTTACGGCATAGAGATGCATGCCATGAAGGCAGGGATCTCTTTATATATAGCAGATGGTCTTCCACCAGGGCTTAAATAAGACCCAAAGTGTCTTTCCAGGCTTAAGTATAATGTAAGCTTGTATTAGAACATTGGAATGTTGGGAGCTCCATTGTAGACAATGGAGTGCTCCATGCTTCTAGGGGCCGGTAAAGGCCCGCAGAGCAACATTCCAATGTTTTACAAAGGCCTCTCGGAGCTCTAGGGGATTTAAATCCCCTCGAGCTTCGAGAGGCCTTTGTTTTATTTGTTAGAACATTCTGCCCTCTAGTGGCAGAATGTTCTAATAGCCTTATAGCCCTTCGTAGCAGGGCTATACCGGCTATTAAAGTCCCGGTCCCTTGTTAAAGTCCCTCGCCTTCGGCTCGGGCCTTTAACGCGGGAGCGGGCCTTTAATAGCCGGTATAGCCCGCTACGGCGGGCTATAAGGCTATATTAGAACATTGGAATGTTGGGAGCTCCATTGAAAACAATGGAGTAGCTCCGGGCTTATAATGGCTGGTATAAGCCCGGAGCTCCAACATTCCAATGTTTCTTTGTTCACAGCTGTGGCTGTGAACAAAGGCTTCAGGGAGCCTGAGGGGATTTCAATCCCCTTGCGCTCCCTGAAGCCTTTGTTTTATTTGTTAGAACATTCTGGCCTCTAGTGGCAGAATGTTCTAATAGCCTTATAGCCCTTCGTAGCTGGGCTATGCCAGCTATTAAAGTCCTGCTCCCTTGTTAAAGGCCCTCGCCTTCGGCTCGGCCCTATAACGCTGGAGCGGGCCTTTAATAGCCGGTTTAGCCCGCTGCGGCGGGCTATAAGGCTATAATATGATGCAATGTTCGCATTCACAGAAGTGGGTTGTACTTGTGCATTCTGCGCATATGCAAACACCATGGACACGAAACCTGTTCAAGAGCATGAAGTCATGGGTGTTTCACACAAAGTGTCAGAGAAGTGTCCCAAAACAAGCAATGAAAATTAGGTGAACACCGACAAAGTAGCAACTTTGTGAGCATTCCCAACAGTTTTTAATTGTCCTGCCCACACTTATGTAGGTGCCTTACTTACATTAAAAAAAATATTCTTGTTATTGGCATTTTCCACGAATTGAAAGCTATTCATGCTAAGTGCACAGGATCATTTTCAACATTACTTTGCTATTCACACAATTAGTTAACGATTACGGGCGATGTTCTTCACATCAGGCTTACATGCCAATTAACTATATGGACAGGACCAAGAAAAACTCCGACCCAGAGGAAGCAGCACTTCCTAAAACAGGATACTAGCTCCTTATTGTGCATCATACTTGCAAACAATCCTTGACAGAGTGTGACCCCCCTCACCCCCCCCCGTTCCCCACCATGCCAGGGCCTGCCTTACTTACATTCAAAGGAGTGTGGCATAAGTAGTGTAGGAAAGCACACACTTTGTAAATCTTTCATAGGTCGAGCATAGAAATGATTGGCACGTACTCAAAAATATTTCTTCTAGAAGTAAAAAAAAACTGCAATTAAAAAAATGAAATTGAAAAATATTGTATCCAGTTCTTGCGTCCTTTATTGATTCAATAATGTAACGATGATAGAAATAAGTCAGCAATGCATGTTAATACCACATGACTCACCAGTACGTTATGAAGGATACTGTACATTAGTGGCAAGTGAATGTGCGAGAAACCAAGGAAGTAAACTCTGTGCTTCACATGTAAAATTAAAGCATTACCTAGTACACGTATAAATGAAATTCTTTGTGTATCGTGCAAATGCTTGTTACAAGTGTGCTTTAACTAGCCACACTTAGCTTAGTTTAGACAACTATGCAACAGTAGTTGCATTTTGTACAGAACCATTGTCGTAAACTGGAGTCATATAATTATTTGTAAGAATAATTTCTAAGACCATTATGCTGCACGCTCTATTTTGCATAGACCATATTATTGTTTAGCAAGGCTATTTTCCGTGACATGATAACTACACGTTGTAATAAAATATGTGAGAAAAGTTAGTTATCCACTACACTTGCTTAATGAACACATTACCGGCATGCAGTTCCGTGACATTTACCTTAAAGACTTAAATTAACATTTGCTGAGGGACATTAATGAATTTAATTAAAATAGCCTGAAACTCCGCAGGACTGAAAATGTGGCCCGTTGGATTTGGTGTACATTCATTTTTTGGTGACATAAGGAAAGGTATTTTGGAAGATTAAATAATCTGTTATTTTCAGCTGCTCTTGTCCATTTCTCAACAAAAGAACTTTAGAACAGCGTTGGCATTTTGACAGGTTTTGTTAGTGTATCTGCTTGACATGGCTCAATGGGTGGAACTGGGCTTTGATAAGTCCTTCATATGGTAGCGTTTCTGTGCTGCAGTATGTTGTCATGGAAATGAAACACTTGAGCAAAAACAAATCTCACAACGTTCAATCTCCATTTTTGTTGTTGTTTAAAGTACTGGGCGGGAAGCAAGATAATAACCTAGTCATGCTCATGTTACATTTTAATGTTGCAAAGCTGACCATTGGGCTATAATGCTGTGCGAGAGATAGACTGGATTTATCAGTGTTTGCCCATGCTGCAATGGAGTAAGGTAAATGTGTTCATATCTTGCAAAAGCCTCACACTGCATGTGCATACTGACAGGACTGTCAGTTTGTGGGGTGTCCATGGCCAGTACTTGTCTAGTGACTGTTTGGTAGATACTAGATAGCACCTGAAAACATGCGAAAATTCTCCCGCTTTTAAAGAAACCCACGGCTGACCCAGAGGTCGCTGGTAACTACAGGCCTATATCCCTGCTGCCTTGCTTCTCCAAGGTTTTGGAGAAATATGTCAACACAGTCACCACGGACTACATGGAGGCCAACCATCTTCTGCACCCGAGTCAGTCGGGCTTCAGAGCTTATTTCAGCACGGAAACGGCCTTATTAGAAGTCGCGGAAACTATAAAAGCTACTCTGGATAGGGGAGGCAATGCGGTTTTGGTATTTTTACCGCGGCCTTCGATACCGTGCCCCACAATAGACTACTGCAAAGACTTGTGGAGGGCGGTATCGGAGGCACGGTATTGAGATGGTTCACTTCATTCTTAAACAACCGTTTACAAACTATCTGGTCCCCTCCTTTCGCTGCTGTAATCCCTCCCATGAATGTCGGGGTCCCACAGGGCTCAATTTTGAGCCCAACACTGTTCAATTTGTATATGGCCCCTCTTGCACTTCTCGCCGAGAAATATGGGGCCAAAATAGTATTGTATGCGGACAACACGCAATTGTTGTTCACTTGCGAGAAGGGGGCTGAGTTCAAGGGCAATGTGATCAACACGTGTCTTTCAGAGGTTTTCTCTTGGCTTAGACAAAACCAACTGAAGTGCAACTCTGAAAAGTCAGAGATTATCTTCTTCGGCTCACGTCCTTGTGAAGCATGGCGCAAATGGTGGCCGCAGGATATGTCTCCCCCCACATCTTCAGTTACCACCGTGAAAAATCTTGGGGTCAGATTGGATGCTGCCCTCTCTATGAAGGTTCAAATCCAATCGGTGGCCGGGACCTGTTTTGTGGTTTTGAGAATGCAGAGGAACGTTCTCCCCCTGCTCCCAGATTCTCACAGGAAAACGGTAGTCCAGGCCTTGGTGGTCTCGAGACTAGACTATGTAAACTCCCTGTACCTGGGACTCCCGGACTACTTACTAGGCCGATTGCAGTTGGTCCAGAATGTGGCGGCCAGGGCCATCTTTCTGGCAGGACCTAGGGCACGCACGACCCATCTTCTGTTTTCCTTGCACTGGCTTCCGGTTCAGAAAATAATCCATTTCAAAGCGTTAGTTTTGGTCTTTAAAGCCTTTCATCAGATAGGAGCCCCTTACCTTAGGGAAAGATTTCAACACTATACCCCACAACGTACATTGAGGTCATCTGCTCAGCTTTTGACCTCTACTCCCAAGGTCCTGCTTTCCCGGGTAGGGGGAAGATCCTTTCAAGTGGTGGCCTCTCGTCTGTGGAATAGCCTACCTCTCTCTCTTAGACAGGTACAGGACCGCCTCACTTTTAGGAGGAAATTAAAAACATGGCTTTTTCAACTTTAGGTCCTAGCCAGTTTCTGCTTTGGGTGTTTTTCTGTTAGCTGTTACGTGGTTTTTTCTCTTAGCGCCGGGACACTCTTGGGAGTAGCCGCGCGCTTTATAAATACCAAATAACATAACAACATAACATAACTGCGCAGGCATAACACAAAATAATGGGTCCCGCCCTGCAGAATGCGGTGAGGGGACGCTGTCACTCCCATATCTCACGGTTATTCATAATTCCTGGGATAGAAAGGGCGCTGAAGGGTGGCTCCCTTTTGCTTGCCCTACATTATGCCCTTGGGAGGCCAACATTGGTTAGCAAGTTTTTTGCTCCGGCTTCCACAGTGGCAGAAAGCACAAGCACAGACATTGAGTGAATTGCCTTCATGATTCCCAGAATTGATTGGTAGCAGAAGGGAGCTGAATCTAGAGAGAATACACAGTGGTTAGATATAACGTCAGCCAAGACCTTTAGATTGCTTAAAAAAAAAAAAGATATATATATATATATATATATATATATATATATTCTACTCCATTCGTTCTCCAGCAGTTGCACGCTGTACACCAAAACGAAGGGTGCGTCGTCGAGCGGATTTTGCAGGAGAAAATCCAAACAATTACTCCAATCCTTTGAACAAGGAAGACGACGCCATGTGCGATTTCAACAATCATTTATTTGTCAAACCGCCATCGGACGCGTTTCGGCTGATCCCAGCCTTGCTCACCAATTGGTCGAAACGCGTCGCCAATAACATCTAATTTTGTTAACACGGACCCTGGTGTGCGAGACTTATTCCTTGCGCGAACGAGCTCACGGAATTTCGAACATTTAAAAGCCGGGCTCCGACACCCGCACGGACCTGTGAGGAGAGGAGCTGGTACGTGTCGGAAGATACAATGTAGATATCCAGAAAGTGTAGTTTATTGAAGTAACAGAAGCATCATTAGAACACATGTAAAAAGGCCCAAAGATTCCTCCAACTGCCTGAACATTTAATCATCAACAAGTACATTGCAATACAGAACACTAAAAGATCCAATAATAACATGGCTTCTTTACACAATACATAGAATTTTAAATTAACCAATAACTACAAAGCTTAAGTAAACAGTCCATAGAATGAAACAATTCCATACAGCTACACAGACATCAGACCCTCTTCATCCACTAGTTTGTTGTAGCGTCATTCAGTCACACTTCTCTTCTACCCACCAGAGCATGTAGAATGGGCAATCAATCTACCCACATCAGCCATTGGTTTACTTCTGCATGAGTGTCGGAATTGAGCCCACACACAATGTCGTTATCCACAGAGAAAATAGACCACTTCAGTGTGAGGGATTGGTGGTCCACTGTGTCCTTCAAAAAAATCCAACTTGAATATTTTTAGGTCTGTCTAGACAATTGTATTGTTAAAACTTTTCAAGTAAATAAATAAATAAATACCAATTCTTAAAACTATACAGAATGGCCTTTGGTGCCACCCAAAATAGTACTACCCTCTCATTTCATGCTAACGGCCGTAGGGTGTATCATTACAACGTCCAAGAAATTATTCTATTGGAATGCCTGAAGATTCTTTTTACATACAAATACTACATATAATGCTGTGGGTCATATTTCATTATTTATCTCCTTTATGCATTATATGCAGAAAGAAATTATTTGCTATTTTGTGTCTAGCATTGGCCAAGGCAACAGGGCAGGCTTTTATGTGATAAGCAGCATTTGTGCATGCAACACATATTAAAAAAAAGCATTTATGAAGGACTACGTTTACAAGTGCTGACACATTAAAGCCAGACCTACTGGCTTTGCCATTGCTTGGTTTCATATTGGGAGAACTTGTGAGGAGGCAGTGTGCCATTAAAATGATTGCATTCAATACTTTATTTATTGAGTCAATGATACAGAACTTTTAAACAATTTTATGCAGATACAATTTTTACAGGATGGGGCTCCTAGTGGTTTGTTGGCATTATTTGATGAGAAGTTGGAAGCATGAGGTTAGCCAGTTTGTCAATTTGTGGAGAATAATGCCTACAAGAATTTTCAAAGCTTTAGGTGGATGTATTTATTTCTAATTCACATTGGCAGTGCATTTTAAGTTTGAGATACCTAGATAACAGAAAACCCGCCCACAACTATGACAAGACTGATTCCTATATTTCACCAAGATGTGCCTTCAGCTCTGCTGAAACATAGAATAGACAATGCCTTAGTCAACCCAACTCGCAATACACATGGACAACAACCTAATTTGGATCTTTGCCATAAGCTAGAGCAGATATTATAATGTTTCTGTGACATGACATGATCAAACCTTTTTTTGCTTTAAGTTCATACTTGCTAAGGTTCTTTTTTCTAATATATATATTCAGCCAGTCGATTGATTGTGTTGGTAGTCCAAATTTAGAATTGTTGCATTGTCAAGCCTTACAAATGTGGAGGTAAATAATATAAATAACTTGATGCAAAAAAGCTAAGATGGCCAAGATTCTTGCATATGGTTTGATGTAGGAAATTACCTTCAGGGAGAATTAATCAATAAACGTATCCATTGATTAACTGACACCCAGAAAAAGGCTGAGCTAGGTGATCACCTAGGTTGGATTTGGCTAATGCCCCATAGAGGCTGCCAAAGCCATGTACCCCAAACTGAAGATAAACTGTTGGTTAAAAAGAATATCTGACCATCTTGAGAAAATTGGTGGACATGCTTCATCTGAGCACAAAGACTGGAATTAATTGATGATTTAGATTAGCCCAGACCCAACTCCAGATGTAGGAGAATCAGATGCCTAACGAAGAGGACTGTGTGCTACTCAATATGTTTTGACAGCTGCTAAAGATAGAAGTTAAAAAGAAAAATAAGTATTGCTAAGTCACGTGGGACACACAGTTTGACTAGTTTAAACACAGATTCAAAAGGGATAGAGCTCAATTTATAAACCAGTTTGGCAGAAATGATCTGATTCAGTCCAGAGCAATTCCCGGGTCTTCACAGCCTAAACATTAAGCAGTGAATACATTTAAATATGCATTTTAACAGAGGAACTTATTGGAGATCATATATGCTTGCAATTTGAAAGAACAAAAGGAAATCAATCTTGGTTTTTCTTCACCGGTGATGATGCTAATTGACATAAAACTTCCCTTTTTTCCATGTAACTAAAGATCCCAATAACTTGCACAAAAAGTAGCAACTGAGGAATTCAAGAAGCAAGATTTATTGAATGGAGCACACTGAGGTCCAAAATACATGGGTCAAGCAAAAAATATACACTACCAAACTGCTCTATTCACAGCGCTCCAGGTATAAAAACTAAAGTGCAGACTATGATAAAAGCAGGATCATAATAGAACAAGACCACCAGAGCCACATAGCAAACTCTAGGTTTCCACCAAATCAGAATTCTGTAATTACCCAAACAAATACATGATTCACCATCTATCCCCAAACTTTGATGTATATCATATAAAAATGTGCACGTTTGAATTAGGTCAGCCACCCAGTTCCATGTGGTGGTTGCAGAACCACAGTTAAACTAGCAAACAGTGCTTCTCATCTGAGGCAGAACAAGGAATAGGTTGGGATGATTCTGCGAGTGTGCACACAGCGAATGGTGCTCATACTTCACTGACCTTACTAGGTTTCAGAAAGAACAATATTTTGCTTTGAGTATGCCAAGTTGGAGCAGAGAATATCATTAGCAGGTCTGGTGTACGTACTATATAACTGATGATGTATATTTAGAAATATATTTATGCAACAGCGGTTATACAATCTCTCCAGAATTAGTCCCAGAAAAAGATAGACTCATCTTATTGTTTATTAAAGTGTCCAACCGATACTAGGAAGAGGTGTTTGGCTTTTCAAGTCACGTCTCAACTGAAATGTGGAACCATAATCAATGTTCTTGGCAAAATATAAACATTTCAAATAAATCATCTAATTACATACAGTGAAGCGGATTGAAAACTACAATGTGTATTTATTTTAATTTGGTTTCTAAAGCAGTTAAAATCGCAGCAATTATGCTTCATGTTAATATTAATTAGTATAACAATTGTAGTTTTTGCACAGTGGTTATATAAAAATACAGACTTCTTGAAATGGACCCTGTAAGAAATTAGATTATTGGTTGAGGGATATGGAAGCCCCACTCAGGCAAAGCCACACTACTTGTCAGGGTGACCCACAAAGTTCACTAAATTAACCTGTGCTTAACCCTCTAATTAGATTGTCACAAAGCAGACAGGCTTAGTTTAGGGTCAATGTATAAAGTATTTATGCAACACACAAACAGTATTAAAGTGAAAGTACAACACAAGAAAAATCCTAAATCAATTTAGACAAATAGAGTAAATATTATTAAGTAAAATGATACAAGAATCACAAAAATACCATCAGTAGGACCGTAGATATGCAATTTTAAAATATAGCGCCTAAAAGATCAAAGCGCCACTCTGTCATCTGGTCATGCTGGCTAGGGTAAAATCACAAGTTCTGGCCGTTTGTGGCAGTGTGTGGGTCGGATGCAGGGACCATGTCAGTCTGCTGACAGAGTTACTGTCTCAAAGTCCAGCGTGAAGAGTTCCGTTCATGGTAGTGGAGGCCGCGAGGAGAAGGGAGAGCATCACGGATGGTCATCACATTAGCGCTAAGAGCCGGTTGGGCGTAGCAGATGATCGTTGCTGGAGCTTCGTGCTGGCGGTCACCGCTGGCTGTTGTTGCTGTAGTAATGAGTGCGGATCTCGCATTGCCGGTAATCACTGGCAGTCGCTGTAGCGCAAAGAGCAGGAATTCATCGGAGCTTCAAGTTGGCAGTCGTCGCAGGCAGCAGGGTCTTGGTGTGAAGGAGCCTATTTGCGATCGCGAAGGCCCAAACTTCAGAACTTCACCTTTTCGTCTTGGGAGGAGCTCAGGCTAATGCCAGCCAAGGGTCCACAACCCGGGGGGCACATCTTGGGGATCAGGAATTCGCTCCAGCAGAGGCTAGCAGGCCTCAGGTAGGCCCAGTTGCAGGTCCAGGCCGATCGAATTGCAGTAGGTTAGCTGGGCAGTTGCATGGAGGCCTCTGGAGCTTGGTATGTCCCTGTAGCTGAAACAGGAGGTCAGCCAACTGACCCATGGAGTCTCTCAGGTTAGCATGGGATGAAGGTAAGCAGATCCAGTCTTCCTTCTCAGATAGCAAGAGAGTCCTCAAGCAGAATGGCAGTCCTCTGACAGCAAGTGGTGCCTGGAGATAACAGGTTCTTTACTGTGCAGTTGCTGTCAGGAGGAGGGCTGGTGGGGAGTGGAGGATAGGGGTTGGGGGTAATACTGACTGCTTCCCCTGGGCTGCTGCTGTAAGCAGGTGGGAGCAGGCTGTGCTGTGACCCACATGCCCTACAGCACCTGAAAGGCTATTGTAATTGTGGGCTGGAATTATTGGGTCTGGATTTTGTTGGCCTGATAATTTTGGGCCCTGGACACTTGAAATTGGGAGTTGCGGAATTTCACCCAGAGTAATCACTCGGAAGGAAGTACCCCGACACATACTGAGGGCTTAAGTCTGTTGTGTTTAAAAGTATCCCAATAGCCTCCATGAAAGTTCTTGTCACCATTGCTGGAAACAAGGGCTTCAGATACAAACTATGAAGTTGACTAATAAAAGAGAATAGGGAAGTGGCTAATCATCTTAAACAACATTCTCACCACACATGCAAGGACAGTGAGTAAGAGCTTTATTTTTCCATAGGCCCATACAAGACAAGCGACAGCGAACCCTAATGAAATCTGGTGTAAAAGTGACAGATGATGGAGGTGTATGGTGTCTTGTCAGTCTTGATGACAAAAATATACTGTTCATCGCCTCAAACACTCGAATTCTCAAAGTATACCATTGCCATAGCCATCCAAGTTCCCCTTTACTGCACAGCAGCAACATTTTTAGTACTCCCCAGATCTTCTATTTTTATTTAACATTAAGACATACATTTTTATACATACTGAAATGACATTAAACGTTTCTGTGCACCCTCACATGAACAATGTCCTAGAGAAGCCAGGTAAACACTGAGGGAAAACATAACAGCAGGAAGACATCAGCACAGGTGTAATAAAGTGTTTCTGAAAGTACTGGTAAGAGGCCACTTTAGGACTGGGACAAATATTGCAGACATCTCCTAGACAACTACCAGATCAGTAACCACATTTACACAGTCAACAGCCACTCGCACAACACCACAAATGAATGGAGACAGACAAAGAGCACCTCACATTAAGCAGACAGTGGAAGGCTTTTAGGCCTGTGCAGCCCAAAATTTTAGAACCACGACCCAATTTTTAGCGACAAGCTACCTAGCTTAATGAACATGAGGCTTGGATGATTTTTTTTAATGTAATAACAGCAATTATTTGTAAACGTTGCAACCTTAACTGCACCCTATGATATTGGACTATGGCCAAGATATTGATATGCCCGTAAAAGTGACTGATGGTGAAATGCACTTGAGTCAGGAGCTGAAACACTTGTCAGAGTGGGAGGCTAGCCTGTGGCATCCGTTCACTATAATCACAAGGCTTCTGCAAAATCTTAATGTTGGTACCAGTGATTTTAGCAATTTGAGAAACCCCTTCCGCAGCAGTCACTGAGGTAATGCCTTATATCCATTTCCATTTCTATGTTTGAGACCAATAGTGCATTTTGGGAGTTAGATTGGATAGATCAATACATAAGGCTAACACGGCCCAAGGGCATTGGAGCACTTTACATGAGCATCAGGTTACATTACCAAGGTCAGTTTAATTTTAATATAAGCAGGGGAGATTAAGTAATTTGCCTGGATCAAAAGGTTGTTGAGCCAGTGCCGGAACTTGAAGCTAGTTCCTCAGATCCAAAGTCAACAGCTCTGGCCACTAGGCCCCATGCATATGTTTCACTTCTTGTGTGAAAGTCGTGCATTATTGGTATGGTTTTGTATGATCATGTACAGTGAGCACATTCTCCTTTGAAATGGCTTTGTGATAAAAAAAAAAAACACAGTAGCAACAAATACTGGAGGGTTCACCCAGAGTCTTGCTTGGTAATACGTGCAAGGGTTAATTTTAAAACTGGACTTTGGAATATTGTTCATCACCTTTGCACTGGTGCAAAAACAGGGCTGATCATTTAAAATACTACGCACATAAAGTTAAGGACTTTTGCGACACATCAAAAATAGGGCTCGCTACCCATACGTGGGTTCCTGACCCGCAGTTTGGGGAACAATGCTCTAGGCACTATTTACGAAAAGTGTTACCCAAGGTACCAATTTGCACTCCTACTCCCTCACATCTTTGTGTCCTGGCTGTAAAGATCTCTGCCATCTATTACTTCCTGGATGCACCTACTTTCCTGGCCGAGTTTCATTTAGCGTTAGGGTTGAGGTCAAACATGGCCCCAGTGTGGTTATTTTGTGATTTGGCAACTGTGCATATGGCTGTCTTCCAATGCTTTTTCAATCTTACTAAGCATATGTGATAGGGACACGTACAATTATACCTTACTATACTAAGAGGCCTGTGCCACCCATTCGGAATGGATAGTTGTAGTAATCAAGTCCAGACAGGTTGATGTAGTTCAGGATGATTTATTGAAGTTGGTTACAGGATATGTAGATCAGATAGATGTGTCCAGTACAGGTCCTGAACTAGCCCCACCACGAGCAGCCAGCATGCTGCTCAGCCCATTCTCAACTGTGGCTTTTCTTCACAGACTCCCAACATTCCGTAATACATCATCACAGTAACATTCCACTGGCTGAGCATGTGGTGGAAAATGGCATACATAAACATTGACAGGATACTAGGATACTACATATCCCCCTTTCTTATATAACAAAAACAAATAATATGGAAACCGAAAAGGGAGAACCATAAATGAGAAACGGAAAATAGGAATTAACGATGCAAAGAAGAGAACAACAAAGAGAGAACAGGAAGATTTGGTGGGAGTAGAAAAAGAGGAAGCGACAGATGAAGAAACAGATAAATGCAACCCTTCCTCCCTTCTATAAATAAAACAGAAAAGGATGAAAAGACACAGCGAAAGCAAGCAATGAGAAAAAGAATAGACGTGAAAGCACCAATCACTACCCCCAAAACAAACCTACTGGCCAGGCAGACATGCGAGGAGGCAAAGCATAGCACAACACAACAAAACACTGGACTACATCCAGACAGACACAAAGTGATGAAGGACAAGCAACCAGAAGAGGAGAAAGAACCCAAAAGACGCACTACGATAATAGAAAGACAAAGAAGAAAGAAAAACTAACAACAAGAAACAAGAATCCACGGATGACAAAGAGAAAAGACATCACGAGGAGAACAGAAAAAGCGAGAAAACAGAGAAGATGAGAGGAAAATACAATTAGATCACTCATACTTCCCTGTTATAAATTTAACATAGTAATAAAATATAAACATAACATTGCAATGCAAAATTGACAATGTAATAAGAGTAAAATACATAACGTTGGGTCAAATGGGACTGGAACCCATGAGACACACTCTAAATAAGAGTAAAGACGTAACCAACGTAAGTGTAAATGGGAGGACTATAACCCAAGACCAACCCCTACCAAGAGGAAAAGTGGTCAAAACAATACGGACGGGACAAAAACCCAATAAATGATAGTCCTTGTAAAAACAACTTCATTTAGAAACACAGTGCAGTGTAGTAATGGGACTAAAACCCATACGACCCAAGTGAGAACTATGGGGCAAAAACCACTGACCTATTCTAAAAACGAAAAGTAAGTAAGATATAGATAAAAAATGTAAATGGGTAGGAACCCATACCCAGTCCCTAAGAATAGAGAAGGTTAACTAATGCAATAGGACTAACACCTACGCATAGATGCCCTGGGAACCGTAAGTAGCCCATGAAGGCAAGTGTATAGTGAGCAGATGGGACTAGGACCCATTGCTAGCAAATGGGACTGAAACCCATTGTGATCCCAGTGTAGGGAAGACTAAAAAAACAGCATGCATGTAACAGAAATAATGGACTTTTGACGGTGTGTACCTAGGGTCCATGTAAAAGAAAAATAATGAACTCTTGACGATGTGTACCTAGAGTCCATGTATGTACGAAACAAATGGGACTAGAACCCATTGCTATACCTATTTACGAAAAGAAAAATGTAAAATGTGCATGTAAACTAAAATAATGAACTCTTAACGGTGTGTACCTAGAGTCCATGTACGTACGTACAAAACCCATAACACAATCCTATGAAGGATAAGAGTGAAGAAAACAGTAACTTGATGAAATGTACAACAAGCCATGGTAAAACACAACCACAATAAACAGGCTTAAAATACAAATGACATTAACATTTTATTTGCAGACAGATACAACTATGTGTGTACGTGTCACCGTATCCATGTGACACACACATGTGTTTGAACAAACACACTTAGAAGACATAGTCCGGAGCGGACTATAACTAATGAGTTTCATGACGTTGCGAAACAGATGCAAAATCCCATAACTAAACATTACATTTGCTGACTGTCAAGGACAAAGGTGTGTGAGTCACCGTAGTCCTGTGTCACACACAGGAGTTTGTTAATGAAACAAACTTTTGAGAAAAAGCAGACAAGTAACTTTGACACATAACCCCTCATGGACTGGTGGCTCATAGAGGAAGAACTTACATGGAATTAGCAGAGATGGAAACACCCACACAAAAAACATACCGATGGAGAAGTAGGTGAACCTGAAATGGGTACCATGAATCACAGCCATGAATCACAGTAACAAGATGTACTTACAAGGTAAACCACTCTTTAGGCAAAGCAAGCTTGTTGATGGTCCGGAGGTGTACCAATCTGCAGAAGAAGAGTGTGAGAAAAGAAAAAACGGCAAGTACACACTGAAAATGTAAACTGCCCTAACACAAACAAGGCAATTGATAAATTTCCCCACAAGACAACATAGACAGATTCCCCATGATAGTTCACGCAGATTGCAGGTTGACGTTAAGTTGACAATGTAGCGCAGCAGGCAAAGTTAAAGTAAAACATGGGAACAGCCTGATGAGCGACGACTCACCCGAACTCATGGCCAGCACTCCACACTTCCGATGGCAGAACAAAGTTCCTCAACAAGCTGGCGAGAAAAGGATTCCTTGAAAAGTTGGCTCCCCACGAAGCAAAGAAGAAGGCAGACCAACCGAAGAGCACCGCGCAGGGGCACACGAAGACACAGGCCAAGGAGGAACATGCAGAGCCTGATGTGGGGAAACTGACGGAAGTACGTGTAATTTCTTAGTGCTGCAAGATGACGACGTGCCAATAAACTTTATTGTCACGCAACAAAAAAAAACGTGGTTGGCAAATAAGAAATCCAGCACAAAATACTTCGAGCATCAAGTGTTGCAGTGCTACTTCCAAGCACAAGATGGCGGCACGTTCTTGACGCTATGCCGGATGACTCCCGGCATCAGCGAGCTCCAAAACGTCCACAAGAGGCAGAAGCAATGCGAAGGAGAACACGTCACAGAGGATCCCTTGTAGGCAACGCAGGACAGCTAGACGCAGGTAGGACTGCACGCTCTCTGTGTGTGCGCGCTGTGCATAGCTCGTACGATATTTAAAATAGCAGGAAGCGGTTTAACTGCCATGGGAGAAGGCATACGCAGTGCCAATGCACATAGTCAAATAGTACTCACAGTTAATGTACCAAATGCAGCCATGAGTCTTCCCCATCATAAATACATGTAATGGCTCACGAGGGGTGCTGCTTTTGAGATTCCTGCGGGGTCCCGGGTCCCAGCGAGTTGCCACCATGAAACAGAGCAAGTAGAGAAAAGATGGTGTAGGCAACAGGCAACACGAGTAACAAAGTAGGTCTCTGGGCACTTGGCTGTAGCGTAATAAAAAAGAAGACTGGAACTGATAATAGTGTGGGAAACTCCCTCTCTCAATGTGGTAGGACTCAGTGAGCTCCCCAGGTGTAGTTTGACAGAAGCGCAAAAAACCGTGTGCAGGCACTTCTCTTGAAGCACACACCTAGGGAGATTGACAGGTTCCCTTGAAGGTGCAGATCTTGTAGATGTGGCCACATAAGACAGAGGACAGCACGCATGAACAGGGCCTGTCCGATGTATGGACACTGGTGGGGCTGTGAGACGTGCAGATCCAGTTACTTTTTTCTTGAGTTTCAGTTTCTTTAACAATCATCTTGACATCTTGAACCTTATCTTCTTTTGTTGAGCACGTAGAACGAGGGTAAGTTACCAGATCGTCGCCAAAAAATTGTAGTAATCAAGTCCAGACAGGTTGATGTAGTTCAGGATGATTTATTGAAGTTGGTTACAGGATATGTAGATCAGATAGATGTGTCCAGTACAGGTCCTGAACTAGCCCCACCACGAGCAGCCAGCATGCTGCCAGCCCATTCTCAATTGTGGCTTTTCTTCACAGACTCCCAACATTCCGTAACACATCATCACAGTAACATTCCACTGGCTGAGCATGTGGTGGAAAATGGCATACATAAACATTGACAGGACACTAGGATACTACAATAGTCCATTTTATTGAGGATGGATCTTTGAGTTTGACGGGTGGAGCCTCACCCCAATCAACGAAGCCATGCCACTACTGTGGACTCTTATCTGATTCGTTAATCTAGACACAAGAGGAACCTGGGAGAGGGTATTCAAAATGTCACCAGAAAGTCCCTTTTTACCTTTAACAATTCAAATGAAAATTTGAGAACCTTCCAAACATCAAGTCCAGTAAAAGGAAGTTGTAGATAGGTTATACAAATTTCAGCCAGCTTTTCGATTTTGACAACATTTTAGAAATAAGAGAACTAACAGAATCTATGCCTATTACAGTAGGCTTGTTACAACAGCCAGATTGGCACATGTGGTGCATGTAAAGCGAAGTAATAATGAATCGCACACGGATTGGAACCTGAAAGCATGCCCTGGTGCAAAACAGGCAGATTGTTGTTTCTGCAACAATTATTTTAAATATTGCATTTCAGTTTTCTAATCATAAAACCCATAGCTCATTTCACACAGCCAGGTTTTGTCCATTGCTACAGGAACAATAAATAATTCAATAACCTACTGCTGTCTCGCCGAATAAATGCATTTAGGTGGCAGCTTTTTCTTCCCAAAGTTCATCCTTTTTTCATGATATGGTCGGTCCATGATGTGATCGTTAACCTCGATTGCAGTAGCACTACTCAAAATACATTTATTTAGTTACTGGATATAATGTTTCCACTTTATTTATTTATGTAGGATTGGGCTATATTTCACTTGTTTTAGTTTCTAAACACTTTGTAGACCAGAAAAGATGCCATGGGGACAGATTCCTAAAATGCATGCCCATCTGAAAAGTATATAACTGAGAGGGAGTAATTTACAGGTTATAATGAGGTCACAGGAAGAAGTTCTAATCTCCCATATTGCAGTTATCATAAAAGTGCAGAGCAGAGTGGAACATCTGCCAAAATATTGAACACTCAAAGGGGGTAATTCACAACAAAGTAGTAGATTTTCACCGATGAAAATGCTCCTATGAACAGATGTAGATTTACTGCTTTGGGAATTCACGAGCATTTCCAGTAATACCCCTGAGAAGTTACTCCGCAGGAGGTGGTTGGGAATGCCATGAGGCCTATTTCCCGGGTTACCATTTCTGCAATGCCTAATTTTACACAGCTTAGATTTATGCACTGGGGAAATGCTGCCTAATGTACAAATACACACTTTTTTTCTTCACAGGGAAATGTGTTTTCCCTGGTGGCGGAACCATTTCCCTCACATCTCCTCCAAATTTGGAAGTGATCCGTTTCCCTGCCCATTCTGGAAAGAAAAGGTACTTTAGTACTTGCTGGAATTAACCTCTGACTATTTCCAGTCTGGGACATGCCTGTTTATGGGAGTTCAGAAAATGACATGGTTAACCATGCCTTTTCCACCCACGTTTCACACCTTGAGTGGTAGTTACTACTGTGAATTTCTCGCTGTGGAGGAGAAATATGCGAAGTAAATCCATTTATGCCTGCCAGGATTACTTTTGTATATCCCTGGTAGGAGCAACTGAATGCATTTTCAACTGTGAAAGAACGTGCACGGACAAAGCTGCCTTTGTGAATTCCCCCCAGGTTAGCAAAGCAATTACAATCAAGGTTAGGGAACTCAAACAAGCGCAGACAATGGTGAGGGAGCTCGGAAGAGAAGGCAACTGCTCCTCCGCCCAGGGCAGATGCACTTTATAACAAATTAAAAATACTGACTTATTGCACCACCCGTACATGCTGCCAGATTCCAAGAAAACTGCTAAAAGCATCATTTGTGTTCAGAGACATGCATGTTCTCTAAACACAAAATGCTAATTTGCCTGGACTGCTGAAGAACCTGGCACCCTTCCTGCTTTTCTCCAGCCAGCACACCAAAGGACATTAGGACTAGGGATCTGAAAATGGGGTCCTTGGCTTACATCTGGAAGGGAAACATCCTTTACCACGAAACCATTACAACGCGGTATGGTTACATCGTGGTTTTCTCAACGCAAGTCGTTACATCGACTTGCACTGGAGGGCGCTCTAGACTAAGGAATAGTGTGAATTACTATTCCAACACCTTCCCTACTGTACGTAGACTGGAGTTGGAATAGTAATTCACACTATTCCTAAATCCAGAGCCCTCCAGCGCAAGTCAATGTAACGACTTACGTTGTCAAGACCGCGATGTAACATACCGCGTTGTAATGGTACACGTTGTATCATCATACATTCATCTGGAAGAGACCAATAGCACAATGGTATTCTGGTGAGCATCCTGGCATGGTGAGCATACACTTGATCCTACATATCTGAGCCCTGCATCTCTAAGACGCACTAACTATTGACTCTACAAACTTCTTGCAACCAGCTACAATATTGGCAAGACATATTTAAAGACCTAGCTGCCCATTAGAGGGTTTTTTTAACAGCATTTTTCTATAATGCTGGGAACATGGCTCATTTTTTTATGGCACCTAATAAGACGTGCAGGTCAACAGTTCAAGTTTTCATGCTTTGGAAGATTTAGTCCTGGCCCCTTGATATACCTCTGTAAAACAAATGTTGTCCTGAGATTTTGATTTTTGATTTGTGTTTCTGTATCATTAGAGAAGTAATTTAGCTTGGGTAGACATTGCTAATATGGGCTGAATTTTTCTGGACACAGATTTTTAAAAATGGTGGATGTGTTGCAGTGATGATGTAATATTTCAAGAACCATGAGACCTATATACTTCATTTTTGGTGTCAAAACATAGGTTTTGAGGGTCAAGTAGTCTTATAGAGACAGAAAATAACTCCTCAGAGCAATCCTTACACCATTTTCCAAAATGGTGGCTCTATATGATGTGTTTTAGCAATCATATTGGTAATTTATTTTTATATTGTTTTTGTTTCCGTTTTCTATTGGTTCATATTCGTAAACATGAGCGAAGCAGGTGGTAGCAGAGGATCTTTACCTCCTGACAGAGTGTTGCTAACTACAAAATCTGAGGACTTCTTCAACAAAGAAAAATGTGTCATATGCCAAACTAATCTGAAAGAAAAGCTAACATCAACTGCGGCTGGACAGAAGAGAGTTCGAGATCCTGCAGAAATACGGCAAGACGAAGTTCAGAAAATATTTAAACTGATGAATGAAGAGGATCAAATATTTTATCATTGTAACAACAGGTGCTACAAGTCATATACAATGGAAAAAAGCCTGGAAAAAAGTGTCACAAAATAGCAGAAACCAGTGAATCACAACAAGAATCCTAGTCTTCTGAGAAAGCGATGACAACCAAACCCAATGCCCATCCACTTAGAAGATCGAAGGCTACCCCTCGTCCACATCTAGCAACTGATCAGAAAGCAGAGGATCTTCAATATGTTATCTGTGGTTTAGCCAGAACACAGGCCAAAGGGATTGACGAAAGAACAAAATACAGAGTATGTGAGTCTCAAAGGGCAACGTGTTTTTATCTGCAGCTAGTTTCTTCCAAGATGAAGTTTTCAGCCGAGTAGCAGATCTAAACAGCAGGGTGAATGTATTTGCAGCAGATTTCTATGCCCACTTGAACTGCAGGCATGCATACATTGAAAATAAGAATGAACAATGAGATCCCAGCAGCAACGTAACCGCCAGCCTTCAGTTAAGTTTGCTCTCTTTGAAAAAGCAAATTCAGTTTTAAAGCCACCCTTGAGTGCTGGCTACGGGTTCACACTCAGTGAGATCAGAGAAATAATGGTCAACATTGATAAAACTGTATTGATCCATAATAATGAAATTAAGATTTTTCTGGTGAGAATGTACAATGACAGAATTCGTTTTTGTCAGTCTAACAAAAAGAATGAGCCACTTATGGTGTTCTTAGCAGATTTGACTCCTGAAGTTCTTTTTGCCATAACAAGATCAAAGGATGCAGTAAAATCAGCAGGAACCATTTTAAGAAACATCCTGAAAGATTTAGATTTTGGACCGAATGACAAATTTTGTGATGTCCCTGACCTACGCAAATCATGGGAGTCAACAAGAATGCTGATGTAGTCTTAACATTTTTTACATCATTGTTTAATATCAGCAAAGCAAAACTGTTACAAGCTAAAGTTCTTGAGTTTAGAACAGAAGCCGACAACATTGATGATGGCTGTGCAGATATAAGCGAAGAAGTAGAAGACAATCCCATGAACCGACAGGCTTATGCTGTGCAAATGTACTGTCTTTTCCAAATAATGGTTTATGAATTACATCACAGCAAAAAGAAAACTCTGCTACACATGATGACTGCCCATGCAATCTATGACAAGTGCAAAAGTAGAGCGTGAATCAGTTCAATGAATAGTATCGATGTATCAACAAGTTATAATGACAGTACAGAGCAAGTACTTGTTAGCAGCTCATGCTGTAAAATCTTGTGAATCCGACAGCACACCACTTCTAAGTCACTTCATTTAACCAGGAAAGGATTTATAATTGCAGTTCTTGAAAATTTTGATTTTGAAGACAGCTCTTCTTTGTCTGGAACATCCAGCGCACATGATACTGCCATGGTGCTTTTTCAAGACAGTACCAATGAAGTAGTTGCTGGAAAACAAGCTGTGTCAGCTGTAGGCATAAACAAATGAAGCTGCAAAATTATAACCCAATTGCCTTGCCAACATGTGCAAAATCATTACAAGGCATCAACACGTCCCAGTCTACCAGAAAGTTTCAAAGTGGCTGAGGACATGGATCTTCTATCTGAAGCTGCGGTACGCAAGGCAGATTTAACTGAAATTATCATATTGATTATTTTGTGCGGACTGAAGGATGAAGAAAAGCCAGTTGCTCCGCATGCTGGAATTCATGCTCTGATCTTCCAGAATATCGTCCCACTGAAGAAGATTGTGTTTTTAACCAGTACCACCATCTCCATTCACAAATTACTCAACAGTGTACACAGCTCTAAAATAATTTCCAAAATGTGCATGCTCAGCTTGAAGACCAGCCTATCCTGCCAATTTTCTGTGATGAATGTGTTTTCCGTATTGTAGCTGACATTTTTATGAGCAATCTAGTAGAATTTGACGATCTTTATCCATTGATGGGTGTTTTCCACAAGACAAATATTACATTGCAGTGTGCAGGAAGTTTTCTCAGTGGATGTGGCATAGATGATGCACTTAATGAGGCTGAAATCTTTGGATGCAAAACTTTCCAGTCAGTATTCAGCAGAACTCATTATGTTAGTTTTTTACAAGGTAAGCTCATCATATCTGAGGCTATAGAAAATTTAGTTGGAATGCTTTCTGAAACAAGAACGACAAATTAGGTTTTGCATATCTTATCTTACATCATATGCTGTCGTGAGAGCGTAGCTGGTCATTGTTGTTGGTCTGCGGGTCAGGGATGCTCCTGCCGGAGAGTTGAGGGCTGTTCTCCAGTTTTCCGATGCCAGATTGAAGTTCAACCCCAGAGGGCAGAGGGTTGTTGTGGAGGCTGCAGGAGCTGCGGACGAATTCCGGGTGCTAGCTCCGAAGAGTTGAGGTGTTGAGGAACCGAGGAGCACAGCCGGAGGTGATTCGAGCCGCAGGAAGGACGCCGAGGGGAAGAGCCATGGAGGAGATGCTCCCGTTTTGGCCCCGTGCCGCAGGCTTCCCACTCTGTATCCCCGCTCCTCTCCACAGTGCCTGTAAGTAGCAAGCACCGGGTAGAACGGGTGCAGGCCTAGTGTCTTGACCACAGGCAGGAAGACGGTGGAGGGGGGTTGCCCCTGTTTGCGAGCTTGGCCTGTCGGAGGGGCAATCCAGGACAATTTAGGTCATACTGCCCTGCGAGTGTGGCTACTGTTAGACGGTGGCCGCCGAGAGCATGCCTCAGTCGGTCGCTGAGGTGGCCCGGTTAATTCCAGGTGCAGCCTGCCCCTGTCTGTAAGGCCCCACCCGCACTGGCCCCGAACAGTGTTGCTGTTATTTGCCAGTTTTACAGCTTCTGTTGGATTTTCCATCATCTTCAACTAATTTTATTTGTAAACCCTCTATTGGGGCTTGGAGACCCCTCCACTACGAACTCTGTTGTTGTCATTGGCTAGTTGAGTCAGCCTCTGAAGTTCCTGTTGGATTTAACCATCCTCACAAAGCCTATTTTCTGTAAGCCCCCTGGTGGTGTGACCCCCCTCCCCCTCAGGCCTGTGGAGTTTTGACCGGGCCAGGAGGGGAGCTGAGGCAATCTCCCCCACAGCCTGGGCACCTCGCCCAACCAGGCGACTCATCTGGGAGGCCCAGGCTAGTGTTTTTAGGGTGCCAAGACCCGGGACTTGGGTTTCAGGGTTCCAGGGTTCCGGACAAGCACTTCCAGGCCACAGGAGACCAGAGGCAGAATTATCAAGATGGAGTTATGACCGCAAAAATGTGCACTCAGGAAAATTGTTCTACATAAGAGCTTGCAATAAAACCAAAGCTAACCCTAAAAGGAATAATTCAATACAGATAAATACCCTGAAAAGATTTAACGTAATTTCTTCCTTCTTCCCAATAAAAGAGATAAGTTTAAATAAAGCGGTGATAATTGAGCTTAAGCCTGAATCCTTTTCTGGAGAGGCTGCAGTGGAACTTGAAAGTTCACTTTTAGCAAAATCTGCCAACATTTCACCTGAAATTAAACCGACTCGATCCGGGGATGAGTTATGTCCTGAACTCAGAGTGGAAGATTCTTTGCTGGCAAATCTCACCGTCCACTCTCTCGGAAATAGAGTCTCTCAGTCAGAAGTTGGAACCTGCCTCGAACCCAAAGTGCGAGGCCCTCCGATGGAAGATTTAATGTTCCCAGACATTAGCATTAATTTGAATCCTGATCCAAAGGTCCCTCAGTCGCCTAAGCTTCATACTTCTGCTACTTCACATTCCCCAAACTCACAGGATTTTCCCCTGGGACCTTCCATTAAGATGCAGTTGTTTAGTAGTACACCCAGTGGAATAGGTTTATTAAACTCAAGGGTGTTGGTCACTCCTGACTTGTCCTCAAGTTTTCATCCAGTAAATAATGATTCAGAGAAGAAAATATTTATGTCTGAATCTTTGCTCTGTCTGGAAAGAGTTCTGTCGTCTATTTTAGCCCTAATGGAGAAATCTGTAAGCAATTCTGATTATATCTTGGATTCACTTCTGTCTCTAACCAAATCTATAATCCCCGTCCGAAGACCCCTGTTTGGAAAAACTAGCTTACCCACCTCTCATAAGCCCAACTCTTTTAAGGGGACTTCCTCTTCATCTCCTTTGGAGCATAATTTTAATCAGTCCACATTTACCCAAACATATTCTGTTCCTTATCCTTTTCCTAATTGTTGGAACTTTGGCACTCAGGCCGGCATTCCTTTTTGTAGAAAAAACAGAAAGGCAAAGACAATGCAGACATATTTGATGAAATACCACCTCTTTCGCTACAGAAGTTCTTTGAATCTGAGGACCCTGTTCCTCCATCTGCAGCTTTGTCCTCTCAGTGCTCAGAGAAGGAAATAGCAATTACAGAACTAAACGTTTTCCCCATTTTCTTAAAAAGGGGGGATAAAAAAACCTTAACATCCAGCTACAGAGGAATCAAAAGCTGAACATTACACATCAGAGGAAAAGGAAATTAAAACTAAAAGTAAACTTGTCTGCAGGAAGAAGAAGGAAAAAAGGGGAAAACGTCAAAGGATAAACAAAAAAGAGCAAAACAACTACGCTTTGATCCTAATTTAATTCTAAATTTGTCTCTGAATCCTGACTCAAATGTTACAAAGAGGGAAGAAGGACAAGTTGAAACTATTTAAAGGGAACCTCATTCATCATCATCATTATCGAATTCCAGTGCCCCATTTCCATCCTTACAAGAAGATAACACACCAGATTTAAGCTCTACATCGGTGGCACAGTGTAATCTGAATCCTAATTCTGCACTATTTGCCTCTTCTTTAGGCAGAAATGTTATCTACAATTCTATTGGTACTGTGCCTGAGGGAGTCTGCCAAGTGAGTCGGTTACCGCTTGTACCTTTTTCTTTAGAGTTTTCTTTTATTTTTTATCATGAGCTGTATATGAATAGATCTTTTTTATTGAGCTATTTTGCTGAAATTCCTGACCTCCAAATGATCCAGAGCAGTGATCTTGCCCTGGTTCAAGTTAAAAAATATAGCAATTATGGGGGAGCTAGAATGATGTTTGGTTCTAAGGTGATTTCCTCTTTAATAATGTCAAATAGTGATAAATTATGATGCTGTGGTATCGACGTTCTTGTACCCAAAGAAGAGATAGCTGGAAAAAAAGTGATATTTAATCGGCAGACCACCGCCCAGTCTGATCTCTCTCTAGGGGACCGGTCTTATTTAGAGAGAGAAAGTATATTATAGGTCTCCCTCGGCAAGGGGGAAGGAGAGTTTCCCTTCTTGTAGAGAAAAAGAATAATCAAGTATTGTCTGTAGAAGAAGATAAGAAATGAAGTTGGGTAGCAGGGGCTCTTAACACAAACAAATCTTTGGGTCTAAGACATGGGAACTCTTCCTAGCAAGGGTCTTAAATTGATCTCTTGGAACGCAGCCGGCCTAAGAGCGAATAAAAATAAATTGTTATGCCTGAAAGAACAGAATGCTGATATAATTTGCATACAAGAGTCTTGGATCGTAAAAGACTGGCCCATTGAAGATTATATTGTGCTGAGCTGTCCTGCGTTCCCAGTGGTCAGAGGACACGCGAAAGGAGGTATTGCTATATTGCTAAGAACAAGTTTTAGTTTGATATATAAAGTAATACCTCATGCATCTAACCTAATTCAGGTGATTAAACTAGATCTCAAGGAAGAACATGATAACTTAGATTCCTTGTTGATTGTAAATGTGTATCTACCTCCTGATTCAACTAATACTCATTTATTAAAATACATATTTGTTTTTATTTCCACTATTATGGAAAGTGAAGATTGCAGGCAATTAATGCTGGTTGGTGACCTGAACGCCAAAGTCTCTACCCACAGTATAAGGTTATTCTCAAATGCCTCAAAAATGAAGCTTTAAACATTCCCCCTGCTGAGTTTCCGAATAATAGCTGGTCCGATAAAAGAGGCATACTATTACATGAGGGCTTGAGAAACTTAGACTTACTAATTGTTAATGGGAGGTTAGGAAATGATATACCAGCAAACAATACACATAAGGCACTCACCGGGGGAACTATTATTGATTATATAATTGTTCCTACAGATTTGTTTGGTAAGCTTTTAAGTATGGAAGTTTTGGAAAACGCGCTTAGCCATCACATGATGATCTGCTCTAAATTCAAGTTGACTTGTGCCAAGGTAGGTTCTTGGAATTTTAAGGATAATTCCGTAGGCTTTAACATAACAAATGGCAGATTCCATTTGAATACTTTAGCTGTTTCAAAACTTAAAGAGAATTTAACAGTTTTAATAGGAGATCAGCAGCATATAGGGGTGGTAGATCCTCATTCTTCTCAAATCGATCTGTTCGAAACCTTTGGTTGCAATTTAAGTACCTTAGTTTCGTCATGTAAATCTATACATTTACCAGCTAAATGGAGACTGTCTTTTAACCCATTGCTTCTTATAAATAGGGAAATAAATAAATTAGTGAGGGCTCAGTTCCTGAACTTTTCCCTTGAACGAAGTAAACTAATAAGTCTATTAAAGAGGAAAAACGTTCCCTAAGACAAAAAAGGTAGCTTTTGAATGGGTACAGTTAAAAGAGGCGGCTTCAAAAAATAATTCTAAAAGGTATTGCGACATATTTGCGGATTGTTGTGGTACAAGAGTAAAATCTCTCCCATTTCCTATGAAAGAAGAAGAATGGAAATCACACCTGGGAGAACTCTACTCTGCAAATCCTAACTCTTCTTGTTCCTTGTCTACTTTATCCTGTCCCAAAATCCTAAAATTCACCTATGCGCCCTTAAAGGGTGAAGTTGTAGGACTTATTAAAAAACATGAGAGCTTCAGGTGCAATGGGTCCTGACGAAATCCCTATGACTGCTATTAATTAAAAAAGAGCCTTGTGGGCTACATTTCTTACACCGCTGTTCTACTATTGCTATTTGCAGGGGAAGATGCCCCCATCATTGTCCGGTAGTATCCTAATTCCATTATATAAAAAGGGCCATAGACATCACCTGGAAAAATACCAGTAAATAGCCGTAGTAGACGCTGTGGGGAAAATCTTTGCTCGCAGTATTCTTGACCATATTACTGACTGGGTAGTGAAGGAACAAATTCTTCTCATAGAGCAAGCAGGCTTTAGGAAAATCCATTCCACCCTGGATAACATCAGTATGTTGAAATGAATAGAGGAGAAGTACACGACTTTTCGCAGGTCAAATGTATATGTGGCCTTTATAGACTTTTCAACAGCCTTTGGTAAGGTAGACCGGCCCTTACTATGAGAAAAAATTCCATAAAATGGGAGTGCCTGCCCCCCTGTTATCATTAATTATTGCCCTGCACTCACGAACATGGTGTCAGGTGCTAATAGGAGGAAATCAGGGCTTGTCAACAGTAATAACCACAGAAAATGGCTTGAAGCAAGCCTGTCTATTAGCTCCTTTACTTTTCTCGTTGTACGTGGCAGATTTACCCGAAGGTTTTTCTCACTTAGAAAGAGATGCGCCAAGGATAGGTGGTCGTCCTTTTGCATGTCTTATGTATGCAGATGATATTGCAGTTATGGACCTAACCCCCATCGGGCTGCAAACAAAGTTGACATTATTACAGGAATATACGATGGGACAGTTTCTGAAGTTCAATGTTTCTAAAAGTAAAGTCCTGATTATAAAGTGTAATAGAAGCAGAAAATTGTGCAATTTTAATTGGAAAATCGGTCCTGAAAAGCTGGAGATGGTAGACTGTTTCCTCTATTTAGGGAAAGTAATAACGAGCAATACAAAGAATAAGCCACATATCGAACAAAGCTCTTGTAAAGTGGCAACACATGCAAATGGCTTCTGCATATTTTATAACACAATGGATCGAAGACATTTTTTACATTTGCTTAGAGTTTTTAAAGTAAAAATACCTCCCACTTTGCTATACGCTATTGAATCTATCCCAGTAAAGGACAGGAGTTTCCTAGATAATATTGAAGGCCAGATTTTATGCAAATTATGCAATTTTAATACTCTGGTCCCAATTTCTGCTATTAAATTGGAATTCGGCTTGATAAGTTCATTTACTCAAGGCTTAGCCAGGATATTACGTTGGGGATACCAGTTAAAAAATAGTGAGTCAAATACTTTAAGGGGTTTCATGTGCTGAGAAAAATTTGTAAGAACCATAGATAAATTCTCTTTTTCCCGTGACTTCTCCCTGGCACTGAACTACTTCAGCGCACAGGAGGAGTCAGTGATTTCTTACCCGCTTTCAGAATTAAAATCTTTTTAAAAAATCACAAGTGGTATGTTTAGTTACCAGAGAGATGTTAAGTTTTGTAGATCAAAAGAAAGGCTGAAGTTAATAGCCAAGTCCAATACATCGAAAGCACCCCAGAGATACCTATCTTGGAATTTAGAACATGGTATTCGACTTTGGCTTATTTTATGCCGCATGAATCTTTTGCCATTAAATGATCTAACAGCAAGTTGGTCCTCCACTATGGAAACTGGAAAAAATTGTAATCTATGTAACCTGGGCATTCAGAATCTTGATCATATTTTGTTTGTTTGCCCAGTCTTGGTTTCGTCTCGACATCGATGGCTTCGACCAATGTTTATACAAAACTGCATCAAAAATGTAACATCAGCCCATGAATTTCTCTTTTATCCAAAGAACGAAACAGTGTGTACAAAATTATTTAATTTTTTTAAGGAGTTTATGAATATATTTTAGTCTTCCTTATATCTTATTTAAGTAGGGCTCCTCCTTAGATGTATGGCCCTTCTCACAATTAGGTTCCTAAGTTCTGGGCCTTTATATTTAAGGATAATGGAGTTTTAGCATTGTCCGAATTGTATTTTAGCACGTTATGGCTTTTGCACAAAAACTGGGATATATTCTGCTTCTAACCAGCGTTGCTAAGGGAAATTGTATGGTTAGACATAAAAGTGTTAACCCTTTCTTTGGAATTTTCTTGGTTTATTCTTCTGCGGCTACACGGTGCCCTTTATCCAAAATTGTTTCTCTTACAAAGCTGCTATTGCATAGTATTCTAATGTTTGCAATTGTGACTGCTGCTATTTAAATGGTTTTGCACAAAATCGGGTTATGTGTCACTTATATTCATTTTTGCTAAAGGAAAATGAATTGTCTATTACAAATGCGTTAGTTTTCTTTAGGATATTTCTCTGTTTCAACTCGTTGCTGCGATGTAATGCACTTTATTTAAAATCGGATCTCTTATGATGCTGCTATTGTACAGTATTTCATATTCACAAATTGCATATGTATTCAAACTTGATATACTTATGGTGGTAAAGGACGTAATTATGGGATTGTAATTTGCTTGTTTCTCTTAATGAAGATTATTTTATTTACTTTGGCTTATCTGGGGGCCAATAAATGCATTCATCTGCTTGTGGGCATGCTATCTTGTTGCATAAGAGAGAATTCAGAACTGGCCATGAAGGGTCTCGACTCCTCTAAGATGGACTAACTCGAATATAAAACTGCTCTGGTTATATAGTTATAAATTCTGCTTCTTAGTGAATTTTGAAGTGATTTTATTAAAATTTTTAATCTGTCTTGGTATTTTATTCGATCTACGATGGAAATGAAATGAGACTGTATTTTAATATGTTTATTATGTAATAATTGTGTGTATATTTTTTGTGGACCTCATTTGAGATCCAAATTCTTAATAAATATATTGAATTGAAATGTCCTATCTCAGAAGTGAACAAGGCACCGGGTTCATTTCATTCAAAAAACATAATGCAAAACCAAGCAATGTTGAATACACTCCGTTCAAAAGGAGGAAAAACTGAAAACCATGAATGTAGTGTTTGTCAAAGAATGTGCAGAAAAATCAGAACTTTGCAAGTAGTGGGGAAATGTTTTACACATAATAGCTCTAGTGAAAAACTTGGTACATGCTGATTGGGAAGGTGATTGGGAGCTGCACGTGAAGACTGTGGAGTCACTGATTACTGTGTTTCGCAAATTTGATTGCATAAACTACCCGAGATATGGGTCCTGGTATTTGGAAAGAGTGAAGATGATAGAGGTGAGGAAACCATACCTCTACAGAAAATTCATCCAAAGACATTTTGTGGTAAAAAACTGAGAATGAAGGTTCAATGCTGTGGCTCCAGATATGAAACTGGAACAGACGATCCAGAGATCACAGAAAGCTCCAAGGGAATTGTTGGTCAGACACGTAAAAGTGAAAATGTTGCTCAATGGCAGCTAGTTTACCGTGAAGTCCTTTCTATTTGCAATGTTTTCAGAGAGGTGACAAATTCTAAATTAATGGACCATTGTGAAACTGTTCCTCACACAAACTTTTAGGAAAGAGAAGGGAACGTTTTAATAAACATGTTGACAGCCTTCTTCATTTCATGCAGCAGCGAGGAAACCCCTTTGAAATGACAGCCTGTGCAACTTCACAACTTCGTGACCAAACAATATGTGGATTACGATATAAAGACACGTCTACTCAATGTCCTGAAACATAGATCGAAACTAAATGCAGAACTGAAGCAGGAGAGATTTGTATTGAAATAAAAAAAGCTGTTTGACATAATCACTAAAGCTAAACTTCCACGCTTTAAATGCCATAGTAAGACGTTCCTACAACCAGCCACTACAAAACAGGTTACAAAAAAACAACTTTAACAAGCACATGGAGAGATGGATGTCGCAAAAGAAAGGGGTGAATTTATCAAGGACATTCTGTTGCATGATCTTCTTCCAACAGACGCATTATTTGATGGAGATGTTGCAACCAAACCAGTGAGGCACAAACTTGTACAAGAGTTCGAAAAAACCTTTCACCTGAAGAATTTCAATTCGAAATGGTGTCCTCATTGAAAACTGCTGTTGGTGTGGAGTATATGTCACAGTTGCGAATCGTCAAGATTTCATCCATGCAAAACTTCGGAGAGGTCATTCAGACTGTTCTACAGATATCAAAGTCAGTGTGCACCTTGCAAGAACTGCACATTGTCTTTGACAGCTATCTTGAACTATCTGTCAAAGAATGTGAAAGAATCAGACGAATGTCTACAAGTAGAACTATTGACCTTGCCTATATCAAAAATTCAACACCTATACCTATGCAACTTAATAAATACAAAGCTTGGAGCCTTAACTGCTGAACCTGTGAATTAAAAGGATTTGCTGAGACAGAAGAAGAATGTGACTTTAAAGACAAAGAAAAATACCTTGTGCATGTGTAGAAAACGAGTTCTGACTGTTACACATTTGACAATCTTCGGTACAGTGATTTCAATAGATCATTCCCAATAAGTGACCTTTCACTGACATTATATTCTGTGCGCGGACACATTAAAAGAGCCTTCTACTTGATCAGAAGATGTGTAAATGTTTTGTATCATGCATATGTAGAGAAAGATCCATGTGAATTTGGTTGAGAAGATATTGATGGTGTGCTAAAACCTATGAAATTTCTAAAGCCTCCACCCACAGAACTTACAATTACATGTTCTTGCAAAACTTGTGCTACAAAAAGATGTCCCTGTCGATATGCTTTTCTCAAAAGTTCTACATTTTGCAAATGTACCAGGAGTGGTTGCCGAAACAAATAAAGTGAACTATGAAAATGTGTCTAAAATAGGAGTGAAAAACATTTTTTTTCATATTCAGATCATAAACATTTGTTTTCTATATATGTATCTTCTTCCTCTATTATAGCCGCCATTTTGGAAAATGGCGGAATGGTTGCTCTGAGGAGTTATTTTATGTCTCTATAAGACTACTTGACCCCCAAAACCTATGTTTTGACACCAAATAAAATATACAGGTCTCATGGCTCCTGAGATAGTACATCATCACTGCAACACATCCGCCATTTTTAAAAAATGGCTTCCAGAAAAATTCGGCCTTGATCAGCAATGTCTACCCAGGCTAAATTACTTCTCTAATGATAAAAACACAAATCAAAAATGAAAATCTCTGAACAACAATCTTTTTACGGAGGTATATCAGAGGGACCGGATTAATCCGATTAACAAACTGAGCTGGATTAAATTAGAAAACAGCAACACTTGTTATTTACAGCTCGTTCAAATGGCAAATATGTTGCTGTAAAGACATATCTCTTAATTTACAGGTCTCTACAAATGCTGCATGATGGTTCAATGTTATTGCCGCAGTTTAAGTTGCACTCTAATAGGGGTGGTTTGACCACAGGAGCATGTGGGGTGCCAGGAGGGCAGGGAGGAGGATCAGATTGTCAGACTGGTCAGCTGTTCTCCCAGTATCAAGACTGGCAGTAGAGGTACATTTGAGCAGAGTGCAGACACATAATGTGAATGCAAGAGTGGTGCACCTTCTATTTTTCCCAAACATAGCATGCCCTGTGTATATTTGTGAAGCAGCAGTGCGAGTAGACACAATCACTGCCTTCCATGGATTAAAGTAAAATAGAGTTTTGCCTTAAGCTCTGTTTGAAGTTCACAAGTGACCCAAATCCCTGCTCCCTTAGTTCATTTGCAGAGCATCAGAGACTAAAGTACTAAGAGAAGGAGTGTGCATCTGGGTGATACTGATGAGCACAAACAGCCATCCCTACGTTCATGCATACCTGCTCTCGCTACTGTCTGATCCTTCCTGATCTGTTCCTTCAGACCCTGGCATGTCCATTTTCACCATAGGGACACTGTGTGTAGACATCAGATCTCCTCAGCACTTAGGCAGCAGTGAGCTGCTGACTACAGCTGTCAGCCTCCTGGGCCCAGTGAGGCCTATAGCAAAGCGGCTTGACAGCAAAGGTATGTAACTCACACTTCAAGACATACAACAGCTGCCTGGACAAAGATGATATTGAGAAATCAAGCCAAGAGCCAGATTCACCATTGTTACCCACAAGGTAAGTAATGGGGGTGCTAATATCTGTACACATTTGTGAATGTATGCTTATGAAGAACTGATCCTATGTGTGAGTGTGTATGTGTGAACACATGTGAGCAATTGTGCCTGTGGGATCATACGTAGTGTGTGCCTATTAGGTGAGAATCTAGCAATAAGTCAGGTCAATGTAAAGGTGACCCTCACATGTTGCGGTCTGGACATAGTCTGGCCATTTGGCAATCTCTTGCTTAATAGCGCCCCATCTTTGACATAGTTTGGGCACTTTTGACAACATTCTGGCTATCCATCGAATAAGGATTACAGCACTGTTCATATTATGGCCATTCTTGACAAGGTCCTGACTATCCCTGGCCCAATAGTGGCCCAACTTTGACACAGTATGAGTGTTCCTGACAAAATTCTGGCTATCATTAGCATAAAAGTGCGTCACCCCTGACATATTTAGCACACTCTTGAAAATATTCTGGTATCTCCAGCAAATTGGTGGCCCTGGCTTACCGGTGCTGACATATTTATTACCAATAGTGGGACAATAGCATCACTCACGTAATGAGACAGATTTCTGACATGTTGAGAGCATTTTTTACGCTAGTTTGACTATTCCCAGCATAATGGTGGCTGTTACTATATAACCTCAACTTTGCAACAAGGTGGTAATTTTTGCCATAATTGTAATGATCTGCGACACAGTGATGACCTTGGCATAATGGTGCCCATCTTTGATAAATATTGAGTGTTTGTGACTGTAGCTACCTATGCTGTAATGAGGGCCCTAGTATTATGGCCCCATCTTTCACATACTTTGGGCAGTCTTAACAAAACCCTGGCTTTTACCTACCTTATTAGTGGTGGCACTCACTGCCAAATAGTGGTCATTCATGCTGTTTGATGTTGATAAACTGGAGTAAGAGTCAGAATCTTTCTACATGTGGTAGTAGTACATGAGAGCAGTCCAATTAAGTTAACATCCGATGTCTGTGTTTGACCACAAAATATTTATATTTTAAGAAACTGTAAAGATACTGTTTGAGGATAAAATGGCTAAATAGCTAAAATATTTGGATATTTGAGTGAATATGCTAAGTTTGAGATGCATATTGCTGATAATAATTCTTTAGTAACAGAGAGCACTTACTGGCATGGATATTCTGTAAACTGATTAGAAACTCTTGACTAGGAGCTCATAACGTACGTCTAGCTCTATTGCATACAGCATCTAATACTGAGATTTGTATATGTTTTGATTCTTTTTGCACCCTTTCCCCCTCCATGTATACGTTCAGTCATATCTGTAACTGATAACCTTCCTGAATGGGGCCGGTAGACCTATGATATTTTATGGAATTTAAGTGTGAAGAAAGACTTTATATATTATGAAAAAGATAAAAACAATTATTTGGCGATTTTGTAAATGCATATAATGCCCCTACTGTAGCCTCAGAGCATTTTGGGGTACATGTATATATAAGAGGAAAAGAGGACGTTTCAACATTGTACATTTGCCAGAGACATGGCGGGGGAAACATCCAGTCATCCTGCAGCTTAATATGTACACAAATTATGACAAAGCTTTGAAACCTAGCAAGAACCTAGAGAAGCCTGGTTGAAGAAAGTGAAGTAGGTCTTAGTTGTGTGTCAGAGAACAATATCGGGATGAAACTGAAGAGGTCCGTCATGAAGATGACTGGAGCTGGAGCCCCAATTGGAAAACTTGCCATTATTGATAGCTACCCCATTTACAACTAGTGAATACCCATGTTTTTTAACAATAAAATGTGTTTCCATTTCAAACGATTATGCAAAACACGTGGAAGGAACAAGCTCGCTAGCAAGCAGCATCAGTTAAACACAATATTTTACATGAAGAAGAATTCGAAGCATTAAAAGATATTATCATGTGAGTGTATGGTGTGCCTTATGGAGGTGCACTTTCACAAAAAGGTTGACTCCCTACAATAGAGAATGTTGTATTAGAAGAAGATTTCAAGAGATTAGGATTAACTGGAAACAATCGTGCCATGGTTCCAAGAATATAAGAAACTGAGTTTCAGGTTGTTAGCGGTATGCATCATGTCCAAGAAGGAACCACAATCCTATTCAGGGTAAGTCAGATACACACCATAAATTAACCTGTGATCACCCTCTGGTAGCTTGGCACAGAGCAGGCAGGCTTAATTTAAGAGGCAATTTGAGCAACATTTCAAGCAGTAACATAGTAGAAACACCATATAAGACTCCATACCAGTTTAGAAAAATTGCTTATATTTTTATGAACAAAACAAGACCAAAACGACTAAAATCCATTACGTGTAACCGGAGTTATGAATTTTTAAAGATTAACTAAAATTGTGGCACTTAAAAGCTTAAAGTGCCAACTGGGGCCATCTGGTCACGCTAGACTGGGGTCAATCCAAAAGTTCAGGCCGATCATGATGAAGCGCGGGTCGGATATGGGGACCAGCCTTGGCCCACTGAAAAAGTACCTTGAATGCGTTGACGTCGAGTACAATTCAGGGAGCAGTGGAGGCGATGTGTCGTCATCAATCCTTACGAAGGAGGTGATGCATCGGTTCCGAGCTGCACAAAGTCGGGGATGCGTCAGGAATGGAAGGGATATACTTGATCCAGTGATGCATCATCATTGATGGCGATGCGCCAGTTCTGAGTCTTGCAACGGAGTTGAGCGGTCGTCTAAGTGGTGCACTTACATCCCTCGCAGCCACCGAGATTCGTCAGCATTGATGGAGATGCGTTGGTACCAATCAGCGCAATGGTGTCAATACTCACTTCCAAGGGCCCAGGACTGGGTTGGCACCACTTGGCAGAGCAAGACTTGCAGCAAGAAAAGTCCAGGTGCTGTAGCAAGATGAATTGAAGTCTTGGATGTCCCTGAGACTTAGAACAGGGCTCAAGCGAGCGTGCCCTGGAGTCACTCAAGGTTCAAGTGATGTAGATCCAGTCCTTCTCAGTCAGACCAGATGATAGCAGACAGCAGGGCACCATAGCAGAAAACAGATCTTCCAGGGCAACAGTCCAGCAGAGTGGCAGTCCTTTAGCAGTACAGCAGCCCTTCCTGGCAGAGTGTTCACAGCTCGAGAAGTATACTCAGTTGGTAGGGTCAGAAGTCCAGTTTTTTACCCAGTGGTGCCTTTGAAGTGGGAGAGACTTTAAAGAGGGTCTTTGAAGTGCACAGAGGTCCTCCCTTCCTGCCCTGGCTCTAGACTCACTACAGGGGGTTAAGCAGTCCATTGTGTGGGGACAGGACACAGCCTAATCAGGTGTAAGTGTGAAGCTGTGCCCAGCTTCTCCCTCCCATCCTGCCCAGGATGGCCAATCAGGATGTAATTGGCCCATTCGTCACACCTAAGCTTCCTTTGTATGTGGCGGACTAGAGGAAATGCACAAGGTCCAGCTGTCACCCACCCCAGACGTGTATTGGGGACAGGCTTCAGGCACTCAGGGCTAAGAGCAGGAAAATGGCAACTTTCTAGAAGTGGCATTTTTAAAATTGTAGAAATAAATTTGACTTTACCATTAAAGAGGATTTATCATTGCAATTCAATAGGTACTAAACATGATATTTTGACTGCCTTCCAATTAGGAATTACAGCTTATTAAATGTGATAAGGAATCCCCAATGTTAACCTATGGGAGGGGTAGGCCTCACAGTAGGAAAAACAAATTTGGGAGTTTTTCACTACCAGGACATGTAAAACTTAAAAGTGCATGTCCTACCTTTTAATTACACAGCACCCTGTGCTATGGGCCACCTACGGCCTACCTTAGGGGTGACATATGTAATAAAAAGGGAGTTTAAAGCTTGGCAAGGGGTTTTAAATGCCAGGTCGACATGGCATTGTAAACTGCACACACAGACTTTGCAGTGGCAGGCCTGAGACATGCTGAAAGGGGTACTTAAATGGGTGGCACAATTAGCAACATTTAATTTACAGGCCCTGGGCACATATGGTGCACTTTACTAGGGACGTATAAGTAAATTAAATATGGCAATTGTGGATAGGTCAATCCAACCAGGTTTAGGGAGAGAGCACATGCACATTAGAACTGGTTAGTTGTGGTAAAGTGCTCATAGTCCTAAAGTCAACAAAAAAGAATTCAGAAAAAAGGGGAGGAGGAAGGCAAAAAGTTTGGGTTGACCCTGCACAAAGGGACATTTCCAACAAAGATCTTCACATGTTTCTGGGGGGCATCCCCGTGCCTAACCAACAGGTTTTTCAAGAAACATACATGCATTGATTCTCCTGAGCCAGCCTTTATATGGAGGTAGAAATCACTGGCCCTTCAGATCTGGGTAACATCTCTCCGTGCCAGGACAAGTTTACCAGGGATTTAAGACAGGGATTAGCATCAATCCCTTTCCGTATGTGTACTAGTGCTAGCTGGGAAGACAGCAGGAATCATCAACTCAGTCCTTTCAACAGAGAATCAAGACTTTACCGCAGAATATCTAAATGACTGGTCATTCCCAAAATGTGTGAAAAGGTTCCCACTTTCACATTACACAGGAGGCATGTTGGCAAGGAATCCCTGCCTACATGCCATTGTCTGTTTCGGGAAACTCTCTTTCTGTACTTGAATTTACATGAAGACATGGCGACCTCCCTGGGATGCATAAGCTCATGGCACCACTCCTCCTCGGTGTTGTTATCCAAATCTTCCTCCTATGCCCCCTGCAACTTATTTAGACTAGCTTCTAATGGGTTAAAGTCAGTGACAGTGCCCAGTCCCCATAGGTAAGGTGTAATAGTGAGCCTCGATTGAAAATAACGGGAAAATTGTAACTTATGATGTTCAAAATTTTCTTCTAGTTCTGAGAATGACAAAGGATAGATTGTATTCCAACACAGTTTAGGGAGACTGTAGTCCACTCCCTGGTCACATCACGCCTGGATTATGGAAACTCGCTATTTCTGGGTGCTCCGAAATATGTGACTAACACACTCCAGGTGGTCCAGAATGCGGCAGCCAGATTACTGTGCAAGGCCCCAGCTCGGGAATCCGCCAAAAATCACCTTAAAGGGCTACATTGGCTCCCGGTGGAGGCCAGAATCAAGTTTAAGGCATTGATTATAACGCACAGAGCTCTATACAGTAAGGGTCCTAGGAAAATCCGAAATCTGGTATCCCCATATGTCCCAAATAGAAAACAGAGATCGAGCGGAGAAAGACTTCTAAAACCAACATCCATCAAGAAAGTGAGGGGGGGGGGGAGATCCTTTTCTCACCTTGCTCCCAAACTCTGGAATTCCCTACCGAAGGAATGTCGGACCCTGGACAAGGAACCAGCATTCCGGAAATCAATAAAACCTGGCTGTTTTTGCAGCATTTCTAATCCTCCTCCAGACTCGGCCTGCAAACCTGTCTCTCAGCGCTGGGAAGCCCTAGCTAGGGCAGCTACGCGCTTTACAAATCTAAAAATAATAATAAATAATAGAGGTCAAAAAATGTATGCAACACCCCAGACTTCCTGGGGGTTCAATCAAGGGGTTTCTACATTACGCAAATATTCTTTCGTGGAGAAAATAAGAAAAAAAATTCCACTTGTACATAGGGATGGCTATCCATAATGCAGACTTCTATTGCGTGTACAATTGCGCACTGTGGCAAGACCAATGTACAAAAATGTCACGTGACATTCTCAGTAATACGCTTGGAAAGTTCCACCCATTTGTAGGACTACTACTGAGAGTGCAAATTGAATGATTTCTTGTAACTGAAACCCAATGTTTCTCATCGAAAATGAGCATGTCCACATCGTTGTGATTCTAGGTTGCAAACATATGAATAAGGCAACCGTGGGGGTCGTAAGTGCTGTGTGAACGACCACAGGAGGTCTTCTCTTCCTTATGCGTATTCACACATTTTTTTTGCTATCCTTTCTGCTTTATTTTACCTTTTGATAACATTTCAGTTGTCCAGCATGGGTCATTCAGCCCATGCCGCAAGTTTCTCTCACACATCCCTCTGGGACCCCAGTAAATAACGCGAGCTGCCCGCTGGGGAGCAATTCTCAAGTTACCGGCTAAGGTATGTGTAGCAATGTCTTGCAGGTCACGACCCTGTCAGCAATCACTGGAAATGCAATTTCACGCGGCTTCAGTAAATCTACGTTGTGCCCGACTACGTTATTGCTAGTGTAACAGCCAGTGCGGGTTGACGACGGCGTGGTTTGACGTTGCCGCAATCTGACGATTGCACTCGTCCTGAAGCCCCCTGTGCCCGTCTCCTTACCAGACAGAATCAGTAAGAAGAAATAAGGCATAAATACTAAAGCAGCCAGGTTCTACATTTCACCCCTGACAGCGAATAACCTTCCGCTGTGGAAGCGCGTATTTATGCTCTCAGACTCGGGCAACATATTATTCCCGCCTGCGCATGACAGGGAAATATGCTGTAAAGTGCAAAACGGTGCAGCTAGAGTGGCAGGCGGCGAAGGATAAGCGATCAGGTAAAGGCTATAAAATATAGCGTTTCAAGTGACTCCCGCTGGCAAACAGCGGTGGCTCAAAATGTTCAGTTTTATTCAGAAATGTATGCACGAGGCTGCACTGAGCTATCCGATCAAATCACTGCAGAGAGATGATCTAAACAGACGTCCAAATGAGGAACTCATTGTGCTACCGACATCGTCCGGTGATTTCACTCCAAAACATATTTTTACCGACATTAACTAGAAACAGTATTAGAGTCTGATAGGGCGTAGTCACTGATTGGTTGCAGCATTAGGCTGCAGGTTCCTGGTAGCAGGTTAACCTGGCACGTGAGCCTTTTTAGGGTGTATTCAGTATAAGACTAAAAGGCAGCCCTTGAAAACTTACTACAGGTCCTGTAATCTGACCGGTCTGGTTGCTCAAAAGGTGTTAAGCAGCAAAACAAACAAAAGGTAAGCCAAGAAGAAACTCAATAACGACTCTGATTGACATTCTGTCTATTCTGTATATTTTGGGAATGGGCAGTCTTGCCATGGGCCCACTAATCAGATCAATTTTAAATAAGGAAAAAATACTATGACTGCCACTTAAAAAAAAGTTTGTTTGGGTTTTAAAGGAGTACAGCGGTGGGTCCTTTGGTATGACACTTTCCAAAACAAACGCCACAAAAGCTGACTGACTTCATATTGCCAATGCAACACCAGCCAAAATAGGATCACCAGCATTGGCAAAGACAATAGGTATGGATTTCATGTCAAAGTATGAAAACATTGGCATGCACAGCTGCTGTTGCGGTGGTAATGGTGCTGGTAATAGGAGTAGTAGAGGTAACGGTGGTGGCAACGCTTTTGATAATGGTTGGTAGCGGTGGTGGTAATGGCAGTGGCATGGCAGCGGTAGGTGTTTAATGGTGATGGTGGTAGTGCTAAATTCTCACACTTGAGTTCTGCCCAAAACATTTAAATAGGATATTGCAGTAAACAAATAAAAAAAGAATTGCTTTCTGTATACAGAACTGAATATATGATTGAATATATTTTTTAGATGTAAAATAGTCCCTCACTCACTGCAATGAAAGCACGTCCATAGGAGGTAGAGTGATTCACAAACACCCAACAACACAATGTCACAGAGTGACATTCCTCAGAGAATAGCCAAAGGCCACACTCTGTGTATACTTGAAATAGTTGGTAAGAATATGCCGTCAGAAAGAGGTGCTGTCTAGCAAGACTTTCAAATTACTACATAATAAATGAAGGGACACTTCATCTACTATTGCCCAAGGTCCAGATTCACAAAGCCAAAAGTTTAACAGTTAGAAATGGCTGCCTTTGAAGTATATTTCAGAGTTCTAAGAAGTTCATAAAGATTCCAAGAATGCTCAAGAAAATGCGTGCTATTTGTACACGTCTTGGAGGACGCCAATACATAATATTCACCCATGTGGAAATTTCACGGGGAGGAAATTCTACATGGGTCAATGGGGAACATAAGTGATTGCGAGGATGTAACTTTTTCTCCTAGCCTTATAGACCAATTGAATATTTAGGTGTTTCCAGGGCTGGATTGAAAACCAAAATCAGCCCAGACTCAAATAAACTCATGCTGCAGCAGGCTGTAACTAGAATGGGCCACAGGGGCATGGTTGGGTCATACCAGTCCACTCAGCTCTGAAAGCAGGACACTAGCCTGCATCCTATGGAATGGTCTGCCCGTCTCTAGGTATTCCCTCTAACTACCCACTCTTGGCTGACATGTCCAAAAGGAACTATTTATGTAACAAGCGTCCAGGACATGGCGATGTCACGTCACACTAAGAAACTGGAAGGAACCTAAGTGCTACCTTGACATGTGGAGGCAGAGACAGAGGTAATGAAAGATGAGCGAAGCAAGAGATTGGAGACAAACAAGTGGGAGGGGCCAAAAGGCAGGAGATGTCATGTGCTTTAATGTCAGCATTCTGAGAATTATCATTTTTAAATATGAAAAACGCTGCCTTTTTTTTAGACCTCAGTGAATACAAAGTACATATCGAGTTGTTTTATATAAATGTTAATAAAATGGTTAGCCAATTTCCTGCCCAAGGTCAGGAATGGTCATCATTTAGGAGTATTTATTCATTACCACTGTCAACTATTTAGACTAAGTCTAAATATTATTGGAAAGAAAACTTTAAAAGAGTTACTCTACTCCACCAATAGGGAAGATAATGTTATATTGCACAAGTATTAAGTGGCTCTTCACTCTTAATTTGTTTTAAATTAGGGTGCTTCATTAGCTCATATGTAATCAATGACTGCAATCACCGGACTACACAGTTTGTGAAAGTCTTTCTTCCACTCCATTAGCTGCAATTAGTCTTGAATCACTTCTGGGCGTGTGATGATTTAAATTATGACTGAAGAGCAGAAGCCACCAATCATTAAAATGTCAAGGGCACTCTTTTCTCTAGTGCTACCACTCTCAACACAAGTGGAGGCTGCTGGCATGATTCAGCAGCTACTCTGCATAAGCCAAACCACGTTTATCAAGTAGAAAACCAACATTTTAAGGCACCCTGCTAAATGCAGGATCCTAGGAAAGGCACAGGAATCTTAGGGTTAAAACTGACACGATAGCTCCTACATTTATTCAAGGAAGCTCCATAAAGGTGTTTTCAACAGTTCAGCATGGCTTTAGCATTTGAAAATCTAAGGTTTGGTTGTTCTAAAGGCAACACTTTTTTTGCAGTATTACATTACCAAATTCTTTCTTACATTTCTTACAATTGAGTTTAATATTTTGACATGCGGTTCTTGTAGTGTGCTGATGGGAGCTATTAGAAGCTGGCCTCTTGTCCCCTCAGAAAACTGGACACTGAAAAAGAGGGGGTGGGGTGCAAACAGACATTTACGTTAGAATGGTCCTGCCAATGCACTGGCCAATGAATGCCTTCCAACTGGGCATTCTAACAGCAAACATCAAAGCAATGAGCAAATGATAACCCTGACCCACAACCCTGTTCTTCAAACTAACTCAATGATAGATTTTATGAAGCATTTCTATTTTATTAGAATTATCTGGAGGCTGGCTAACAAGGTAAACCAATACAATAGCCCTCCCAACAAAACCCTTCCCAGCCCCTCCACCCTCCCTCCATACATGTAATACCTTAGGTATGATGGCTCAGTTGGCCACTAACTGGGGGTAGGTGACTCTTCCAGTATCCTCCCTACCTGTCGGTTGCCCTCCAGTAGGTTCGTCCTCTACGTCACCCTCGGGGAACCAGGAATGAAGTGTAACAACTTAAGGTACTTAGGACATGCCAGTTTGTTAAATTCCAGTGTCAGTAGTTGTAAGAAGGGGCCCACAGCTCCTTGTAGGAGTTAAGTTTACGCTCCACCAGAAGTGTCAGCCGCTCCATCGCCAGTATGTGCCACTGCCGGTGGACTAACGATGTGTAGCCTGGGATCTTGTCTGTACCCTTATGAGAAAGGATTAACTGGTGTGACGCTCCTAAAGCTAGTAATATATATTATTATAGCTGCAGTGGTTTCAGGGAAGAAGTTTTACAGAAAAGAATTGAGTTTAACCACATACAAAAGCACAGATAAAGTACAAATAAAGGTACACACAGACAGAACTTTCTTGAAAACAACTTCGTATTATTAGAGTAACTTATTTGAAAACATAAAAATAATACAGACATATAACATGGTGCTCATGGGTTTACACATAATAAACATATAAAGATACAAAATACAGCGTATACAAACAAACACAATGGCAGATGAATGATAAACAAAGTGTCTACTACATCACAAGATCAATAATGCAGTGACTGCATCCTCTTCAGTTGCCAAAGGGAACGTCAATGGCGTTTCGACCTTGTAACTCAAAAGGTCATCATCAGGACACAAGAAAAATATTTTGAAAGCAACCATCAGAAAATCTGTAATTCAAGTAATAACATCTGTAACTGTCGGGGTACCTATGGTCATAATGCAAAAGAAAGAAAAAAGCACAACCAAGGCCTGAAAAGAGGTAAAAAGGTGAAGCAAGTACATTTAAGTCACCAACCAAATGAATGTGCCACAATCAAAAGTCATAAATGAAAAAAATCCTAAAAAGTATAGAATAAAGTCCATAAAAAATACCGACAAGTTTAAGAAAAGCAGAGGAAACCTCCACCTCATGTTTTTACTATTCAGAAAGCAAAAATATGCATGATATTAAAATACGGCATGCTCTAAAATTTAAAATGAGGAACCTACTGATGAGTGAATTAATCACATCAGAGAATCCAACGATTCAGCCGAAGGAAGAGCCTTGCCAAAATAAATTAAGGCTCTAAAAAATAATGGAGTCTATGAGCATTTAGTAAATCTACAGAAAGGCCAGATATTTATGTGCTGGTCCAACCGGTCACACGTACTCACCAACAATTTCATAGGTCAAATCAGGAAAATCAAATGATTTTGTAAGGCGACAATTTCTAAACGCACTGCGTCCGAAGGAACATGTCTGATAAATCACAGTGATTCACAATGGAAATTCACTGGAAAGAAACAGAAAGGCAATTCGCAAATCAATTGCGATGTCAACCGCTCGCAAAATAACCTATAAATATTTTTAAGGGAAGCTAAAGATACTTATTTTGGAGGCTAGGGCCATTTGTTTGCCTCTGAGGGACCTCAGGAGCATGTAAGCAGGAAAGCAAGGAAGCTGTGTATCAAAGAGAGTGTCTATGTCCTTAAGGATCCTGTCCTAAAAGGGAGTTGTTTTTGGGGCATTCCCACAGTATGTTTACTAGGGTGCTAGTGCCCCCGCATCCACACCAAGAGTCTTTAGTGCGATCTGGGTGCCATTTGTGTAATCTGGCTGGTGTCCAGTACAAGTATGTAACAATCTTTACTGCTGTCTCGACACTCATCATAATACTTGTTGTCTGATGTGCTCTATAGAATATGGCCTACCATTCTTTAAATGTGAGAGTCCTCCCTATATCTGCTTCCCAGTGTTGTTGGCTGGTGCTTTTGAGTTGAGGTAGAGGCTGACCCAGTGAGGAATATAGTTCGGAGATCAGGCGGTTGTCTTTATCTTTCAGCAAGAGCCATTTCTCGAATGGTGTTAGAGGGCGGTGGGCACTCAATCTAACAGAGAGATGAGTTACCCAGTGTTGGAGTTGAATGTATTTCATGCAATCAACCTTTGTCAAGTGAAAATCTGTTCCCAGTGTGTCAAAGGGGGCAATCTCAGTGAAGTCAAAGAGTTTGTCAGTCCGTTTACACCTGGCAGCGCTCGAAGTGGTCATTACACATACCTGGTGTGAAATCTAGGTTAGCAAAGAGGGGGGTCTGTGGCAAAGGGTGAGTCGTAAGATCGTTTCGCTCCGACATCCTATTCTATACTGCTAGCTTGGCCTGTGTGACACATGAGGAGGATGACCCCCATGATCCGCTCCGTCAGGGTGGCCATGGCATCTTCCATATGTGAGTGCCTGCTATAGCTTGGTCCATGAAGCACAAGTGTTTCTCAGACTCGGGGCACCCCCACTCCACAAGGAATCTAAGCTGTGTGGCCTGGAAGTAGCTTGTGATGTTGAGTCTCCCCAGACTGCCCTCAGACATAGGACAGTATGTCAAATGTTATACCATACAAGGCTGTTTCCCATTCCACACACAATTCTTAATCACCTTCTGCATAGTTAGCAGCATGGTATGAGGTGGTGTTATGGGTAAGGCTTGGAAGGTATATAACATTTTGGGTAGGATAGACATTTTAATCACTGCAATGTGGCTCATCCATGAGCCAGTAGTGCCGCCACGATCATAACTCAGATTTCACTTCCCCAACGAGTCATGTGTAATTAATCTCTGCTGTCTTATCAGTCGAGGGGGTGAGTTGCATCCATAGGTAGGGAAGGGAATCAGTGGACCATGCAATCGGGCCTGCAGTTGGTCTTGCTGGGGTGGTGTCACCATGAGGTTCATTATGAGGGACTTGGAAAGATTTACCTTGAATGCCGAGATGTCCCCAAAAGCCTCCAGTTCCGGCACTAGTGCCAGCAAAGACGTAGGAGGCTCTGATAGAGCCACAATCAAGTCATGAGCATAAAGACTATTGGTGTGGGTGTCCCCAACAAATGTTAACCCTGTGATTTGCGTAGCTGAATGGATGCCTTGTGCCAAGGGCTCCATGTACAAAGCGAAGAGGAGCGGAGACAACAGGCATCCCTGGTGCATCCCCCTATGTTTAAGAAAGGAATGTGAAGCCACTCTATTCACTCTCACGAGGCCCTTGAAGAGCTATATCTGCTAGACACCCATCGGTAAAACTTCTCCCCAAACTCAAAGTGCCTCAAGGTGCCTAGGAGGCAGGGTCAACGTATGCAATTAAATGCCTTTCTGGCATCTATCGAGAATAATATAGCCTCTTGCTGCAATCTCTGTACTTTGTTGATGATGTGTAAAATGTGTTTGGTGGTGTCCCGCTGTTCGAATTTGGAATAAAGCCCCCGGTCGGGGTCAATGAGATATGGCATGCAGGCATTGAGTCTGTGGGCTAATACACTAGTGAATAGTCTTCCATCTATATTAAGTACAGAAATGGGCATTTATGAGCTGCAGAGGCGTGCTTCTTAACCTGGCTTAGGTATTCACTGTAATGGAGCATGGAATGCGTAAGCGTTCCATTGTCAGCGAAATAATTAAATGGCAGTCCTGTAGAACAATAACATAGAGCCATCCCGGCCAGGGAACTTCAAAGGTTTTAAGTGCGCTTTTGCTGATATTACCTCAGAAATATCAATGGGTTTCTCTAATGTCTCTGCTTGTGCTCAAGTGAGTTTCGTTACCTGTGCCTCCTGTAGGTAAATCGAGAAATCTCTGGTTCTGGAGTCTTGGGTGGAATCGAGCTGCGCATAGAAATCCCTGAAAGCCTGCGCTATCGGGTCGCCCCTTGACTACAGATTCTGTCTGCATGTAGTTTAGCCCATAGACAGTGTGCAAGCATTTTCCCACCTCTATCATCCTCCAGGTAAAATTTGTTCTTCAAGCTCAAAGCAGCGAATCCCACCCTGTCCAGGTCCAACTCCGATCTTGTTGTATCCCTGTAGTTCTAATGACAGGTTACGTTTCACAGACTGGAGGCCGGTGTGCAGGGAATCAAACAGGGACTTTAAGACCGCCCTTGTGAGTGGGACTTGATTGTTGCTGGGGTCTTTGTGTGGGCGACTCCTTTGTGACGACGCACCTTCCTTCACTGCGTTCGGGGATCTAGTCAGCATGTCTCAGTCATTTTGATCTTTTTTGCTCTTGGTGAAAGTAATTTCGCTCGGTCAGCTAGGGGGAAAAGAGGGGGCAATGCCCTGCTTCATGTACTGGGTGTGGAGAATGCTGTGGGGTAGCTGTAGGTCCCAGCTGGTAGCCCAGTGTTCACTAGGTGCAATTACCACCGGTGCTAGGGGCTGAGTACTGTCCAATCTAGGCACCCCTGGAGTGGCAAGTGCCCACCCTGCGAGGCCCCCTGCAATGTGTCTTCAGTAAGGATTGGGAGGTCGTGTGCTGGGGCCTCTTCGTGATCCACCCTCCCCCTGCAGGGTACAGGTTGCTATAGGGTACTTGGTACTGGACCACAGTGGACACCCGGAGCACCTCAGAGTGCTGGTGCTCTTGGCCGCACCCAAGGAACAGCCACCCAGGGAGATTGGTGGCCACCCCGCTCACCCAAATTCCTACCCTGGTGAGGTGGTTTTAAGATCCTTGTGATGGGAGGGCCAGGTCCCCGCTGCAGCTTCTAGGCCCCAGGCTCGCTCTCCCCAAGTTTCGGAGGGAAAGTCCTCCTGCCAACTGAGGCCTGATCTCTAGTGGGGATTCCTCTGCTGTTGCAGCCGGCGGTGTCCTCAAACCTTGGGCATGCAAATCAGTACCTGGAGGAGGATGCTCCCCTCCCCCCACCTTTATTTATTTATAAAGTGCAACATTCATCCCATAGGGATATCACGGCGCTAGCGTAGCGGGAGGGTGGTGAATTGAGCTGGTCTGTTGTGATCGGTGGCAGCAATCCTAGGGGAATAAATGAGTTTTAAGACTCTTCCTGAACGCCATGTAATCCTCGATCAGTCGTAATTCCATCAGAAGCTCGTTCCAGGGCAAAGCTGCAAGGTACGAAAAAGTGCGTCCGCCTGCTCTACTCTTATTGATCCTTTTGGTCTCAGCTAGCGCCTGAAAGCATGATCTTAAGCACCTGGACGGGTGTAGAATTTAATTCTATTCCGCAGAATCCTGGGGCCGGTGTGATGGAGTGCCCTGTGTGCATGTCCTAAGAGCTTAAATCTTGCTCTTTGACGCATGGGCAGCCAGTGAAGTTGCCTTAGGCAATCTGTCACTGAGCTATATCTGCCCTTGTTGCACACCAGTTTGGCTGCTGCATTTTGTATTACCTGCAGACGTTTGCAAAGGTAATCTGGCATGGCAACAAAAAGTGCATTTCCATAGTCCAGCCTACTAACAAGCAGGGCCTGTGTTACTGTTCTCCTGCTTTCCAGTGGGATCCAGGGGAAGAGCCTTTTTAAAAGCTTCAGTGTGGGTTGGTTCTCCCTCAGGCTGCGTTTCCCACTCCAGCCAAGTGGGTGGGGCCACTCTCAGCTCACAGACAAGCAAAGACCCCCACTACGTGGTCTGAGGGGCGATACTATGGTCCTATTCCTGCGGGCACTCAGCAGGAATGCAGGAGAGTCATGGCAGCCATTTTGGATGCAGCACGGCCTGCTCCAATGTCAGTTCCCACAGTTGGGGAGAATGGAGCTTCACTGACTCGACATCGGGGGGAAAGTCTCAAGGTCCCCCCCTCGGTCACCGGGCTGCTAATGTGTTTCCGGGCCCACTATATCGGATGGTGACTGGTGGGTGGGCGGATGAGCTGACATCTATACCTAGAGGTAATGTTTATGAGGTAGAATTGCCTCAGCCTGCGATTTGCTGAGCTCTCAAATTTATAATCAACTAAAGGAAACTTAACATGCGTTACTCAGCTACATGCCAACACTCAGCATTTTACCTCCTTTTAATTTGTTAAGACAAGATATATTCGCAACTGCAAATGTATGTTATGTTAGGTAGATTTGTATAGCGCAGCTTATCACCTATGAGGGTAACCAAGCACCAAAAATGTTATATATTTCTATGCTAAAAGTTTTCCGCAAAAGTCTGCAGCCGGAACTGATGAATGCTCTATTGCTGTGGTGCAAATCATTTGCACATGGTCTACTTACTGATAGTATCACCAGATGAGGGCATATGGTTAGCCATGGGCCCCAGATCTCTCTGTAGCTTTAAGTACTTGTGCGGCCTTGCTCTGATGAGTCTCAACAATAAAATTAACTTTATACTATATTTCTACAGTGCTTCACATCGTACTTCAATCATTTCTAAGCACAAGGTAAACTGGTGTTAGTATTACACAGTGTAACAATACTTCCTTTACTCACCCATGAAAGAGGGTGGGCTGAGTTGGCCTTGCCAGGTTATGAATTTTGACTTGCAAAACTCAGCGAGCTACCACTCATACTAAAAAATACATTTCTGGGGCGGATTTTTTCCCCATTAATTGGGGTCCCAGACTTGCACTTTGTGCTTCTGGTTGATCTCCGTCTGTAATGTCAGAGTGAGTAAAACACAATGGGATAGAATGTGGCCTTGAGTAATCACCAGGGCTTTCAGTTAACTCTATCTCACTTCAGACATCACTTTTTGTTATTCAATACAAGTTGATTTGAGGCATTCACTAATTAACGAGCACAAACGTAACGAGTAAATGATGTACTGAGCAGCATGAATATACAGTAGTACTCACGGCTGGAAAAGACACCCTCCAAGGACAAATATTGAAAATTGCTATAACAACTGTAAGAGCAGTGAACAGCAAGGGGCAAAAATTGCATTTCACAAGGGGTAAAAATAATCAAAACCTATTAAAGAAACCAAGTTTACATACGAGAATAGAAGAGCGACATTTTCTAGTACCGCAAAATATTACTGCTAAGCATGGAATGTGGAACGTAATGCTAAAGACTAGGTAAAGACTGTAGGGTGTGCTGATGTGTAGAACAATACTAAACAAAGTGTCACTCTGATTGAAGCTCATTTTTGAAAGTAAATGATCTATAAGATGTAGAATAGCGTTTGTTGACCTCGGGTGGATCGGTTCCTGTCACTGGCACTAGACCCAACCACACAAGTGGTGCAGCATTTTTATCGGCACAAGTGGGGCAATGCTGGATGGTAGAGTTTTACGGAAGTTTCCATCACAGAAACGTAGGGAAAATGTGTGATTTCAGGCAAAGTTTGAGGTTTGCAGGCCATTGTGGGTAAGAAAACCTCATAGGATTCACACAAGGCACACCACCCTGGAATCTCCTGGTTGTCTACTTTTAAAATATGTCTGTGGTTATTATTATTATTATTATAAGGTTTTAAATAGCGTATAGCTACCCAAAAGGGTTTCCGAGCGCTAGACAAAGGTAGGTAACTAGCCGGAGATGCAGATCAAAGTCAGAATAGCCAGGTTTTTAAGTTTTTGTGAAAGATGGTGAAAGATTGGCAGTTTCTCAGTGATTCAGGCATCGCATTCCAGAGCGTAGGGTCCAGGTAAGACAATGAACGACCACCCAGGTGGGCTTCTTTAACTCTGGGGACCTTACAGAGGTTCCGGTTGCTCGACCGAAGTGAGCGGTTGCAACTAACTGTTGCTGATAGCGTTGACCGACATTCAACATCACGTTATGTATGAAGCATAGGGCTTTGAATTGTATGTGTTTTTCCACCGGAAGCCACTCGAGGTTGCGAAGAAGGCTAGACACGGAGGAATGTTTGGGAAGATAAAATAGAAGCCTGGCTGCGGAATTCTGAAACACTTGTAGGCGTTTGATTGAGAACTTGCCAGCACCCAGATGGAGAATATTCCTGTAGTCCAGACTTGATAAAATCAAGGCCTGGATAATCATCCGCTGAGCCTAAAAAAGGGGAGCATCCAAATTATTCTCTTTAGCCATTTTAAGCCAGTGAAACAAGTGGAGGCTACCTAGGAAATTTGGATTTTCATAGATAATTCATCATCCAGCCAAAAGCCGAGGTTCTTAACCTGCGAGACTGGCAAAGGAAGGGCTCCTAGGGTGTCAGGCCAATGTTGGGGACCCCACAGCAGGGGGTTCTTACCCATCACCATAACTTTGGTCTTGTCCCTGTTTAACTTTAGAGAGTTGCTATTCATCCAGGTGGAAACCTTGAGGAGATAGGAGTTCAAAGTGTCCACTCTGTGACCCTCCACAGATGACAAAGAAAAGATGATCTGAGTGTCATCAGAGTAAGAAAACAAAGTGAGGCCACAGCCTTCAACAATATCAGCAATGGGACGAACTTAGATGCAGAGTCCTGAGGAGCTCCAGAAGAGAAGGAGTGACACATGGGTTGGTTTCCATGGATGGTGGCCGAGCATGGCCCCAAATCCTACAGCTACCCCTATTGCTGATCTCTCTTCGTGTAGCACTTTCGGGCCTTTCGTGTCAAGGTCTCTTGGCCTACCCACACAAGTGAGGTAGTATTTTTATCAGGAGACTTGGGGGAATGCTGTGTGATAGGAAATTTGTGACTCCCCACAGATTCCAGAAGCTTTCCTCACAGAAATGTGAAGAAAATGTGTGCTTTAGTCAACGTTTGAGGTATGCAGGGCATTGTGGGTAAGAAAATGGTGTGGGATGCATGTGAAGCATACCACCCTGGACTCCCCCAGATGTCTAGTTCCAGAACTGCCTAGGTCTGGTAGTTTTTCCATATGGCAGCCTACCCAAGCCCAAAGAGTGCAGCCGTTCACCAGTGCAAGTGTGAGGACACTGGGAGTTGGCCAAACACTGCTAGCCCATTTGTAAAAACAACACCCAAAAGAACCAAATGACCTCTCGCTTGCCATTGGGATGGGATGCTTTAGTCCGCAGGAGAGCAGATAGACTGTTGAGGTTTTAGAGATAAGGGTGGGGCCTGATGTTAGGCTGGAAAAGGCACACCTCATTATTTAATTAAAAATATATATTGCTGCCATACAGTAGGCTTTCTGCCCCCCGGGGGGCAGTTCTGGGTTGATTACCCCATCTGCTCCCAGGTGGTTGGAAAGATCATGTCCACAGTTCTATGGGGGTGGGTGTGGGTGTGGGGGCATGGTCATGCCCAAACTGGGCAGCCCCAACCTCTATATTAAAAACAAAAAATCCCTGGTTTCTAGTGGGCTTTCTGCCCCCTGGGGTGCAGATCAGGGTAAAAAGCCCAATCTGCAACCCAGGGGGCAGAAAGACTGTTTACCCATTTTGTATGGGGGTGGGGGCATGACCATGCTCATGCTGGGCAGCTCCAACCCTATAATAAAAAATAAATAAAAGGACTCACTGGTGTTTAATGGGCTTTCTGCCCCCACCGGGGTGCAAGAAGACTGCTTCCCCATTGTTATGGGGGTGGGGGCATGGCCATACCCATGCTGGGTAGGCCCCACCCCTACAATAAAAAAAATACCAAAGCAATCACTGGTGTCTAGTGGGCTTTTTGCCCCAGCAACGGGCTGAAAGACTGCATTAAAAAATAGCAAGGGGAAGCACAAGCCTTTACCTAAGGGGCCGCTCCCCCTCTCCCTGGTGTCTAGTGGGTGAATCCCTGCTTGGGGATCACCCTCCTACGGCGATCCCCAAGCAGGGATCCACTGGAGAATGATTTGATTGGAAAGGGGAGATTCTCTTCTTTCCAATGACTCCTCCCCCATCTGAATCAGTGCTTGGGGGGCTGAGCTATGCCCACAAGCACTGATGCAATGAGAATGAAATGAGCTGATTGCTTCATTTCACTTTCAGTGTAATGAGGTCAGTGTGCCATGCGCGCCGATCGTCATTACACTAAAAAAAAAAAAATGCCTTGAGCTGCTGAGGAAGCTCTTCCCCAGCTGAAATAAAAAAAAATAGGAAATCCCTCTGGTGTTCACACCGGAGGAATTTCTACCCTTGAGTATGGGGACTTATGCAGAGGATGGCAGGGAGCCGTACTCCGCTCACAAAGGGATAAAAAGCAAATGCAATAGAAAGGAGGGCTTCCCTCTGACACAGCAGTCGGACCTTAGAGAACACAGAATATTTGTAATAACGTCACGCTTTGCAGACTCATGGACAAAGAGAAAATATATTGGGTACAATATTTGAATCCTCTGAAGCAATACTAGTTAAAATGTTTAACTTGTTACAAAATATCTTATCCCACAATATCTTAAATATTTTAACTAAAGTACTGAAGCTCAAAGTAAGGTTTTTATAAATCCCTGTCTTTTGGATTTCAACCCCAAAACAAAGACATAGGTACTTGAAACTAAAAGTCATAGTGCCATTATTATATGAATTCGAGATTGGTCATGTACAAAATGCCCAAACCATCCCAAAAGTGATCAGCACCACCAACATTTGCCACATGCTGCCATACCTCCCACTAATGTTCATCGCAAAGAAGTCTACCAAGTACTACTATGTCAAGTATCTTTATTGGCTGGGATACTGGTGGAAATCATTATCCAATTAATTGGCACACACATAAAAGACCCTATTTTTCTTGATTCCAAGCCTTAGGGCTTCTGCCGTTATGCAATATTAAATGTGTGTGTTTTCAAATGTGAAATAGGAGTGGCATTGGGTAGAAGGTGATGTGAATAGGTCTGGAGTTACAGTTCTAGTCTTACTAAATCTGTAGGCAAACTGTGACATAATTTACCATGAAGAATTAAGGAGATGTGTGTGGGTATCAAAAGTTGTGCTTGATTGAATCAGATTATTCTTAAGTCACGCTTCTCATCATGGAAAGAATGGGCTATTTCCTGTTCTCATTCATTCAGGTTACCTGTGGAATCCTATGTGTTTAGGTTAAATATATCAGCCTTTGAATGTGATTGACAGATTATTGGATTATGTAGTGAAGCCCATCACCCATACAGCCAGTTATACACCCAGTCACTCACCCATACAGTCACTCACACAGCCACATACTCGTGCATACAGCCACTCACACACCCACTCACTGACAAATACAGCTACTCACATAGTCACTCACTCACCCATACAGCTACTCACACACCCACTTATTCACCCATCCAACTACTCATACACCCACTTATTCATACATACAGCCACTCACAAACCCATTCACACATCCAGTCACTCAGACACCCACTCACACATGGATACACACAGTCACACAGCCACTCACATAATATATGTTAGAAATATTATCACTCATTGATAGTGCACACAGAATAGTAATTTAACTTTTGTAGTACCTTAGTATATATGTTTAACACTCAAACGTTTAGAAAACCCTCACAAACACTGGATGATGTCATCAGTGATGTCATCAGTGATGTCATTTGAGATGTCATCAATGATGTCACTGACCAGGTCATGAGTGATGCAATATGTGAGGTCATAAGCAGTGCATTGCGGGGGCGTAAGTTATAGTTAGCTCAGGTAACTATAACTGCTGAATTTCACTGGAGTTGTAAGAGTGACATCTAAGCCTAACTATAACATCTCTATAACCTTTGTTTTTTTCAGTACATTTCTACGGTTTTGTTAATGTTATTTCCCAACTATAACCTTTTTTTTAGTGAATTAAATTTAAAACGTTTTTTTAACATTATTTCCTAACTATAACGTCCCTGTAACCTTTGCTATTGTTTTGTGAATTTCAAAGGTTTTTTCAATATATTTCCTAAGTGTAACCTGTAACCTTTGTGAGTGGGTGTGTGATTGGCTGTATGGGTCTGTGAGTCAGCGTGTCAGTGATGTATGGTTGCGTGAGTGGGTGTGTGAGTGGTTATGTGGGTGTTTGAGTGGCTCTATGGGTGTGTGAGTAGCTGTGTGCATCTGTGAGTATATGTGAGAGGGGCTGCATGGGTGTGGCAGTGGGTGTCTAAGTGTCAGTGTGGGTGTGTCAGTAGCTCTGTGAGTGACTGGCCCAGAACAGAACCTCACCTGCCCCTTTATTGAACAAGAGCGAACAATTTTGTATAAAAAGTCTACCCAACAGAAGTACTTTCTATTAGTTGATTAGTAAGTGCTACCTCATTTTTGTAATAACTAGTGCATATTCTACACCACAGCTGAGTAATGGACCTCGAGGAAATGTCTCCAGTGATCATGTGTGCACATAATTTCAGCAATGTAATTGTTCTTTGAGCGTCTTGATCCACAAATCTGTGATAACATAAATCCTCTTCTACAGAAGCCAGTTTGGTAAGCTTTCTATCAACGTTGGAAATCACTGGAAGACATTTGCATACTACTAAGTAAAATGGGGCAGGGACAAATGGGCAGCCCTTGCAGATGATTTTGGGCATTTGCATACTCAGGGTAATTAAAATGGAGAACCATGGGCCCTGATCACAAGACAAGAAAGAAACCAGTCGTCACAGTCACTACAGATTAGATTGCACTCCAATAGACCAACAATGCATTCACCTCCATTAAGGATTTCAGATTGTTTATCAACGTGAAATATGAGAGGAAATCCACTTGCTTTGCCTTTGCTAAGCCCAAGAAGTTAGAATCATTTGTGCTTTAAAGAAGTGGAGCTTCAACTGGGGCACATGCTGTGCTTATATTTGTAAGTTCTTCCCATTGAGGTCTAATTTCTCTGAAAATGCATCAGGGCCATAATGGAACCTCATTTTTTCCAAGCAGAGCCCACAGTTTTGCTGAAAATATCTACCCAACTTGAGTACTTTCTACTGGGTAATTAGTAAGTACTACCTCGTTGGGTTAATGTCTAGTGCATATTTTACACTACAGCTGTGTAAAGGCTAACGAGGTAATGTCTCCAGAGACCATGTGTGCATGCAATCTGGCACTGTGATTGTTCCTTGAGCGTCTACACCCACAAATCTGTGATAACATGATTCTCATCAAGAGAAGACGACAAGACTACAAAGAGGTGAACCTCCACCAAAGAGGGGTACTTCCTTTTAAATATATATTTTTATGGGGAGGGGGGCCTTGTGGCCCCCTTTCCCGAGCCGATTTTGGTCCTGGGACCCCATCCCCAGGGCCCGGAAAAACTTAATGGGGGAGGAAGGGGATTTTGACCCCAGGAACCCCATCCCCGGCCAACACTTAATAGGGGAGGGGGGCAGCACAGCCCCTCCTCCCTGGAACGATTTTGACCCAAGCACCCCATCCCCCGGGTCCTGGCCTCTTCATCCTGGGTGCCCTGGAGCCCACCTAGGGCACAAAGTGTGCTATGTTGGGGGCCTTCGGGGGAGCCTCAATGCCCCCGCAGGCACTGCCGGTTCCTGACCTCCAGTGGGAACTGGCATTGCACACATAGGGAACAGCCAAAATGCTGCTCCCTACATGTGGTAGCAATTTTATATATATATATATTCACTGAAAAAACTACCGGTTTCAGGGACGTTATAGTAAGTTGGACATTTCACTCGTACAAAACCAGAGAAATTCGGCTGTTATAGTTAGTTGAGCTAACTATAACTCGCGCCCCCGCAATGCACTGCTGATGACGTCACATATTACATCACTCATGAAATGGTCAGTGACATCACTGATGACATCACTGATGAAGTTTCATGCTTTACCTGTTGTTGTTAGTAAACACAAGAATGACATTTCAAAATAAGCATTGTTCTACATTGTATATTGGTCATATTAACTAAAACGTGCAGGCATTGTGATTAGATGCTGCATCAGATGTAAAGGCAACGGATCTTCAAATATTCTAAATTATGTAATCAAGCGAATATGAAAAATTGCCATCAGGTAATGCTAACACTAGGCCAATACATATGTCAATTTGTGTCTGCAAAAATACTTATTTTCTGCTAATTTGTCACTTTACTGAACACATTTTTCATCATGCATGAGTCTTACAGCGCCATTGTTAAGACAGCATATAAAATAGACGTACCAGCTATTTCTTGCCCCACATATTTATTTTAAACTAATGCTTTGGCGTTTATATAAAAATGAAGCATTTCTTTACAATTCCCTGCCGCTGATAACAAGATGGTACCTTAGGGCATATCTGTTCAAATGGTTGGGCAGATTGGTGGTGTGGGTGATAGATAAATGACCATAGATACAGTAAATACACATTACACTTAATCTTAGGGATAACGTATATACAAAGTAGCATGTAGTTAACTGAAGCCTCGGAGGCAAAGGTAAAAAAGGCTTTCAGCAGGGTAGGTTGGACACAGCGGTCTTAGAGAATGAGAGTTGGCGATTGAGGGTGGACTTGAAAGTGGAAAGGGAAGCTTCAGCTCACACTTCGTTGGGGAGGGAATTTCAGCGGGGATGTGACTTTGATATTTTCATACATTGCCGGATTAATAAACATAGCCGTACTAACCTTTAAATAGATGCCACTTAGCGGTACCCAGTCTTGTCCATGCAAAAGATGTGGGACTATTATCTCATAGTTTTCCAAGTATTTTCCATGCACTTGTTGCCTAGATGATTCCAGTTTGCCATCCGAAGTCTCTCCTACTGAAATGAAACACATTCAGTTTTTGGTATAGAAAATAGATAAAGACATCTTTAAAATTCACAAAATGTTACAAAATACCTTGAAGATAAATCACTTCAAGTTTTAAGGAAAGCTGTTATACATTAACTCATATGGTATTTTTAGTCATTATGTAAGTGCCCTAAAACTGCATTTGTGCCATCGGTTTTGAAAGTATACGAATGAACACAATTTGTTGCAAAAAGGTTTACTTTTGCAATACGAGTCCACATATTTGTTTTAACAAAAGTTTACCGAAAGCTACACATTTCATTTTCCTCTAGATTAATTGTTTGTGAGTGTAGCAGTCTTCCTTATAAAGATGCAAGGCGGCTTCTGGTTGTTAAATTCAGATACAGTTTATTGCGAGCGGAGCTGATAAGCAGCACAGCCTCTAAGCCTCAGCGAGTCAGCTCAACTGTCACAGACTTAAACACAAACATTTCACTCTTGGTCTCAGAGCATTTCACAGAATGCTATGACAGCATTCCATTGAATGCTTTCACCCCATCATCTCAGAGTACTACATTGAGGCAGCCGCATACTTGTACTTGTGAACTACACAGTAATGTGGGAACACCTACATTCTCAAAAGCTTTAATGGTGGGGTTCCCGAGACGGACTCAATCAACACATGTAAGCAATAGGGAAGGTAAAGTCAATGAGGAAAGGTACATATGCTTTTGGTATGCCCAACCAAAAAAAGAAATACAAGGAAATGAAATATAGCATTTATATACTGAAAGGAAATGGGATTCAACTGCATATGTCATAAGATGTTTAAGGGATTAATGGAAGTATTGGCAGTGGCTTGTTTAATCATTTACTTGTTTCTAAAGAATATTGGAGTAAACCAGATTTGGCCCCAAATCATGGGTTGACTACCACTGTCATGAATTAAACAGAAAGTGTTACCCATGAAGATCATGCGGTCTCTCCTCCATTAGGGTAAGCCATTGCAATCAGCTATTTCCATAGTTACAATGGAGCTGTGGATGATTGTGGTGAGCCTTTCTCTGGGTCTTCTCAACAGACTGCAAACTTAAAACATGGATGTGTGCTGAATGAGCTACTCATGTGCAGTCTTGTAAGGTCTTTAGAACCCTCACCCTGCCGGGCACCATGAAGGCACAGTAGCTACCAACAAACTCTCCTGATGTCCCGGCTGGATCGTATGGTCAACAGAGGGTCTATGATGAAATTCCACTAGTAGACAAACACAGATGGCGGTGGCAGCAAACAGCATTAAGAACACAGTGAAATACAAACCACTACATACTATAAAAGCAGTGGAAATAGATTATGACCAGCAGATAAACTGCCGCCAGCAGATGGCGTGCAAAACAGCAAAATATACTGCGAGGTATACCCAGGACAAAAAGTAAAAATACACAACCACCGCTGAGCAGCTTTGAGAAAGCTCAAAAAAAGAGCCTGACTTACTGATCACAAAATGTCAGTTTCAGCTACAGCACTTCTGAAACTGCCAGCACCACCATTATCAGGTGCAGGTAAAATGCAACATACAAGTTATGAGCAAGGGGGTGTCAACATCCAACAAAGAACAGCCCTTTCCCCCCTCAACAATAACCAGCCAACTGCAAAGAGGAAAAGCAAAATGTACAGTTTTACAGCAACAGAGGCATTTCATAAGGATAACTTGAGGATGGATGAGCTGAAGGCGCGGAGTGAAGAGGTACCATAGGAGTATGAGCTACATTCCTAAAAATACTGAGTGAAAGGGGGGGAAAATGGAGAAAGTAGCCAGAAAAGTAAGTGGATTCTTCAGGCCATGCATCACTGCAGACAATGCGAGGAAGCACTTACATGATCACTGAATAAGACAAAAATTTAAAAAAAGAGACAAAATTGATTGATTTCAGTGATGCAGAGGGTTGGTACTCAAGCGTAAAATACTGAATACATACAGTTGAGCGATCTACATTAGGGATCAGAGCACCATGATTGAATCCAAACACATGCCCCGCCAGACTCTGGCCACTAAAGTCAGAACTGTCAAAGAAGGAGCCAGCATCAGGATCTACCTCCCGAAGAAGGACTGCACAGAGGCGAACTAACGCAGCAAGGTTGCCACCTTGTGAAGACAAGTCAGGTACACTAATGTTTGGAGGCCATGACTGTAAATGAATTCAATAATCCTTAACAATTTTTTCACAAGTTCTTATTTTGTTCTCATTTCAGATGATTTCCATAGAAGAAAGACCTTTGAGGTGAGAACTCCACAAGGTCAGAGAGCATGCTCCTTAATATACTGGATCACTAACAAGATCCTAATTAGATGTTTCTGTCCCCATTTCAACTTTCTAAATAAGAATGGAAGCAAACTAGTATGAAGTCCTAATGCAATGTCACATGAGTGTGCTTTACTGTCTCTCTTAACACAGTCAATGTTTTGAATAACTTGATGCCCAAAACATTATCAGCCGAGGAAGATCTCACTGAAGAGCTACCTAGATTAGGAGATCGAAACGCTCTGAGGAGCATGTGACAATTTATGAAACACCCTTGTGTCGTTAATACCAGACTACATATGTGTATACAAAATGAAAGTTCCATCATTCGGTGTAATCTTGTGCCTTTGGAGAGTACCATACAAAGCAAATTTCTGGCAAAGGATAAATAGTTTGTATTTGGATAATATTGAGAGGGGAATTGTGATATTATGGGCTCTCTTTCCTCTTTAAATATGCGTATACACTTGTTACATTTGACAGTTGTTATATACAAATAAACATAATTCACAAAGGTGCTGGTAAAGAAGCACTGAAAGACGATGTATAATGATGAAAAAACAATGCTTAAAAGTGGCAAATATGGGAGTGGTTTTGACACCCGCGTAGGGTGACTCCAAGCACAACATAAATGACATGGGCAACTGACACATGATTTCTACAGAAGATCGGGCAAAATTTTGATTCCGCTGGAGTAATTTCAGTAATTCTGCTCACGTAATTAAGAGAAATTTGAGGAAAAAACTCCTACTGCAAGAGCACATTTAGCAAGCATGAGCATTATCAAAAATGAAGTACTGACGCTTGCTATTTGTGTTCTCCTGCATTTGGCACTGTTTCTTGGCACAAAATGGTCCTCGTGTGCATTTTCAATGCGAGGGTGCATTTTGCGCTGAGAAAATAGCCGTATATGTTGGTAGTAAGGTGGGGGCAAATCCTATCCTAAGAGAACATTTAGCGAGCAAGTGTGGCTGTCCGCACTCACTATTCGTGTTCTGTTGCATTTAGCACTATTTCTTACCACAAAATTCATCCTCACATCCATTTTGGAAGCCAGGGGGCATTTTTGCCTAAGATATAGTGCCGGGGCTCTTGTCAGGAGGTAGCTTGCACCAGCCCATTTCTCCTGTTACTGCCACCTAAAACAGAACCAACTACTGACCATTAAAGTAGGGAGAGGACGTGGTGTAATGGCCAGAGCTACCGACTTCGGAGCTGGGGAACCAGGTTCAAGTCTCAGCTGTCGGCTCAACATCCTGTGATTCTGGGCAAAACACTTAATCTTTTCGTAAATGAATGTGTCTTTAACTAGTGCTCATTAGAAAGCGCCGGTGTTGATGAATAAGTGTCGGTGCTGAGCACCGTAGACCACAGGCTCAAATTAAGCACTGTCTACAAAAATTAAATACTGATGCTTTGATTTTACGCCCTACCACCTTCAGACTTCACCAACCAACACTGCTACCTTGGAACAATTAAGAGAAAAAACTGCAAACCTTTTCACAGGAAGAGCAACAAATACATATCTTCAAACAAAGTACATCAAGTACATTCCAGGCGGGAAAAGCTTGAGAGCGGACTGTTTATCCGGAATGTCTCTAGAGTCAGATATTCTGACTGATGATTTAGAAGATGTTGAATGTGTTATGGCTTTAGTAGATGATGTTCTTAAGGGAAAAAGAGATAGTTCCATTGTTGATTGATTAGAAGCCTTGCATTTGGATGATGTTCTGCAAAAAGCTATCAGTTTCATTAGGAATGGTTGGCCCAATGTAATGAATCTGGATTATGAGGTAAAATCTTTTGCCAAGGTTTCAGATGAATGATCTATTGTTGAAGGTATTCCTATGTGGAATGACTTGCGCATTCCTCCGGTGTCAGTTAGAGAGACACTTATTAACTTGGCTCATGCAGGTCACTTGAGTATAAGCAGCACCTGTAAAAATCGAAAACAATATTTCTGGTGGCCTTCCATGAACAGTCAAGTCAGCACTTGGACTGACATTTGCAGGACATGTCTTTTATCTGACAAACATTGGAAGACATTTGAATTTCCCCTACATGTTTTTCCTTTGCCTGATGCGGTATGGACTAAGGTTGCTCTTGTCTTTGCAGGTCCTTTTGAAATACTAACTTCTGAGAAAAAGTATTTATTAGATTTGATTGATTATTTCTTGAAGTAGGTGTATTATGAGTTTGTTGCAATTCCCAATACCACATCAGTCGTCAGATTTTTTAAGAGAACTTTCTCGATTGAGGGAGTAATGAAAATGGGACACGTTTTATATCTGTTCAAAGGAAGAAATGTGTTGAGTCGCATCATATTAAACACCTTCAAGTAGCCTTATATTTGCCCTCTTCAAATGGTCTGGTGGAAAGAATGCCTACTTTTCCAAAAGAAGGAGTTCAAATGGCTGTAGCTGTTGGTATGGAATAGATATGGAAGATTTTATTCACCAGATTGTGGGCTTACTTTGTCACTCCACATAGTAGGACTGGAGTATCTCCATTTAAGTTGTTACGCAAAAGAGTCCAGTGTGGATTTGTGTCCAAACTGGTTGAAAGATCGAATTTCTAATGATGCTTGTGGTGTGGATGTTTCTGACAAGTCTGTTTTGGGTAGAGTCTCATGTCGCCAACAGGCTTCTAAGATCTTTTTGACAGGAAACACAGGGTTAAAGAAGTTCTTTTGGAGGTTAGTGATTGTGTACTCATCAAGAAACATTATAAAGTGAAGAAAGGGGAATCGAAATTTACTACTCCGCTTAAGATGTTGATGTTAGCTAAAGGTGCTGTGTTTATTGAGGGTAAGGGATTTGTGAAGTAGGAGAAGTTTGGTGAGACTGACCCCTGAGCAGGCGCATATTCTGTTGGACAGTGGTAAACTGATTGCTTCTGAGGTTAATGGTAAAGAAACTGATCGGACTGACGGTTATTGGTGGTTACGTGCTGGTGGAATGGATTTAGTGTCTTCAGATCTCTCGTCTGACACTCATGGGGAAGGTTGTTCTACTGTTAATAATTTGGGTCTGATGGTTACTGGTACTTCCTCAGGGATCTCTCAAATTGACTTCAGCAACATGGACATGGTTGGCAGACGTCTTGTAGTTGTACTGGGAAACCCCGTCATCAGTCTGCTGTGTCCAGACCTGTTCAGAATGTTTCTTTACCTACTAGGTTTAAATAGATTTAAATGCATTAAAGTTATTTTCTTTGTTTTGTTTTATAAGGGGGGGAAGGTGATGTGATGCACTGGTAATGAATTGTATGTACTTACGTCGTGCCATCATTTCTACCTAGCGCCATGTTTTTCCATGAGCATTGTTATCTTTTGTATGTATTCCAGGTTCTGTGCTCTTCAGGGAAAGTTTATGTCAGCGGGCTTCCCAGTAGTTGGTGGAGTGCTTTCTTTCTATGGGCGCCGCAGGACGTGGACTCCACACTTTTACTTCCAATAAAACATATCCTCATACTTGGATTTGTGGAGTATTTATCTCACCTTCACAGGTATGTTTTGAAGTGTCTGGAAGAGGGCCACTCTTCACAGATTAGACTCTAACTTTCCCCAATTTTCCCTGGTGCATAGATTTTGTTTTCCTTATGGCTCTCTGAAATTACTTAAAGGTGCAGCACATTTGGGAAGAATACGCGGATGCTCTAATCAGATGTGGAGTTGATTATACTGTCTGCAATCTTTACATGGACTGTTCAAAGAAAACAGGCTCCTGACACAATGCACACCATTATGTAACAAATTTTATACATCTATTACCAAAAAACAAATATTTCCCGGTAAAAGAGAATCTGAAATGATCATGCATGGCGGGTAAAGAAACTTATAACCACTTGAAAAATAATTCAGTTCATGTGTGTGGCCATTATGCCAAGTATTAAAAAGTATGGATTATTCAGCACTGAGGACATTATCCGGCATACATATAAGCGGAATGGTGAAATGCCGCCTAGTAGAACATACAGAGGAATTTTTGAGAGCAGTATGAAAAATGAGTAAAAGTGAACATCCCATCACACTGAGTGATTGATAATCATTTTGGACTGTCTGCACAAATCCTTGTAACTCTTACCTTCTATGTCATGCCATGTTGGATTGGCCATAATTAAGGAATAAAGACGAGATCTAGGCAGAGGAATTCTATTGAATGACAAAAGTCAGAAATTTTGATGGAAGATCCACGGATACGAGTTGGTGGCTCCAACATGGTGGGTAGGTTTGTGAAAATATATAAATGTTTAAGGATATTTGCACCCCTTTCCTTATTAGGTACCCTGTATATTGCCATCATGCACTGTAATATGCCAGTCAGTAATAGAAACCTTGAAATCCAACTGATCTTATATTTATGTTACATAGAACCTTATACCTTTCTTCCCTTCTGAAGTTTAGCACTGTTTCAAAATGTTCCCAAATGGAATGTATCAGAAAATAGTGTGCAATAAATCTGACCTGGTAAAAATTGCATGTAAAAATATGATGAAGGGTTATTCAGTCAAAGAATACATAAAATATTAAAATACACACAGCACTGAATAATACCACTAAATATCAACAGCTTGATAGAGGCTGACCCATTTGGAATAAAGCTTCATCAGGAAAGAGCATAACAACTACATATTCAATGCATCATTGTTTGTCAGCGGTCAATCCTAATATCTACTCCTACATTGGGTGGCAACGTTTTGACATGAGCTGCTGGGGCAGGTCTTTTCCATTAGCCAAACACTAAAAGTTGGCTCTAGTTGTTAAGTTGTTCTGATGTGTTGTAGACATCAGGACACATGAAGGCCAAGGAAAATATTAGAAGGCAATTTTCACAAAGCCAACACGTAGATGATTCCTTTCAAATTCCAACTTTTGGTGCACATTTCCACCATTTCAGTGACTTAAAAATAATGCTAGGAGTACTCCAGCAAATCTACTACAAGCACAGAATTCCTGAAGGACTTTCATGGAAAATTCAAACAAGTGGATTTTCCACATGCCCCAAATGTGCTCTTCTACTTCTAATGTTTTTTTCTCTTAGGAGTAAAATATGTTCCACATGAAGAAACCTAGTTTCCTACGCCCTTTTGAATAAGAAGGTCTTGGTCCACATAACCACCTTGCAAATAAACCTACTCTTTCCATTGACAGAAACAAATGTGTGTGTATTTCTAGGTAACTCTGCAATGGATATGTGAACAGTAGCAAATGTACACAATTGAAGATTTTCACCATCTTTTGCTGGCTGGCTTAGTATTGGCCCAGTATTTGCCAGAGTCTAAAATTTCAAATGTGGCAATTCATCATGCTGGCAGGATTTCTGCATTTATTAGAATATATTACAAATTAAAAACTCCACCAATCCGTATTCTGTGAAACTTAGGTTTGGGATTGTACCTTTGCAAAGTGCGCATTTTGCACACATATGTTCAATTTGGCTGGGCAACATCGTTCAGGAATCTGGCCTTCTATGTGGACCATTCAAGGCATTTATTAACCTCCTGTTTCTAAGTTTAAGAAATCTTCAAATGAGGCCATACATCTAGATTTTGCCAGGGAGAATTGTGGGATGTACTCTGTTCCACAAGGTAGGTAGGGGCCCTGTCCTGGCTGAGTAAAGCCTACCATAATTAAAAATTTCTGCCAGCAATTGTTTTTGGTTTTACCAATCGAAAACCAAGGCTCTGCAGTGCCCAGTTCAATAATTGCTTATAAGTCTCCTTAACAAGTCTTTTGCACTCTTTTTATGTTAAGGTAAACTCTGTTGATTTGATCTTCCCCCCCGGCCTTTTAAGGCAATGGCACCTATATCCGTAGATTCTATATACTGTACATTTGGAAGAGCTTTAAGAACTTGATGAGGTTTCCCCTATTCACTATATCGCATTTCCATTGTGATTGATATTCTGTGTAGAAGATAAGTTTAGTAACTTCCTCAGCTTGTGTAGTACAGTCACGCTATTTATGAATCAGCATTTGTTCTTCTTCAAGTGTGAAAATAGCACCATCACCTGAGCCGCTCTGTTGTGATGTTCGACCTATCTGGAGGATTCTAGGTAAGACATATCTGTTGTCTCTGTGTTTTGATGGCGGTAAGACATTTTCTTGATTAGCAATACACAGCGTTTGGGTTCCGGTCTGTGGTGAGGCATGTTTTGGTAGGCCATCATATTGCCTTTACTTTTGTTGTTGGACATGGTGAGGCCTACTAACACAGCAATTGCCTGTGTATCTTTAGTGACCTCTTGTAATAATTTCTTGTGCTGGTGAATGGGCTTAGTTAGTAACTCACCTGTTGACATTTTTAGCGTCTTCACTTAGATTCATCGTATTATCATGAACTACCACAGCTATAAGTGGTTCCATGTTGCACTGCATGTGCCAAGTGCCTGACATGTTTGTTACATTTTCTCCCTTCTCAGGTTTCTGCAGTCCAATTATTTCCTTTATTATTTAGCTGAATTCGCTGAACTGTCTTTTTTGTTGTATTCAAAAATTGGAACATTTTCCTCACAAGGATAATATCCATCTTGCCAAAGATTTGCTTGCCTTGATATATATATTTATCAAGGCAAGCAAATCTTATATATATTTTTTTTAATCATTGTTTGTTCTTTAACATATCTTATATATATTTTTTTTAATCATTGTTTGTTCTTTAATGATTTGCTAGGCAGTGAACTGGTGGTGGTCTGAGATAAATGGGTGCGAGTTGAATATTCTGCTGCAGGTGGCATTTACAAGCAAGATTGCTCCCATGTGTGTTGCCAATTTCATACATGTTTGGATACACTCATTTTGATGTTTCAAACCTTTCAGGATTGTCATGTGTCCCAGAGAGGCCTATTAGGAAATGTTGCCATTTTTACATGTACAGATCGTTCCTAAATTTGCTTTCACTTTCCACATCGACTTTTGACACACATTTGCATTTGTGACACTTTGGGATTGTTTCATGGAAACACTGACCTTGCTTACACGAATCAACATTGCAAGAACACTTCCATATTGCCTTGGCATTGTGTACAAGGCCTACACATACGTTGTGCAAATGGGTTTGTCATTTATGTCCATGTGGCGACACAGCTATCTGTGGAATACAAATAATGGCAACTTGATCACAATCTCGGCCCAAGGCAAGGATGCCTTTTCCTCTATATAAACATCTGTTTCCGGGTATACTCAGAGAAGGCATTTCTGCTGACTTTGAGAGGTCCCTACATGCTGAAGCTATCTCCCAGCAGCTGACTGACATTTCCATGAGGGGTGTGCAGTTCGTGACCAAGATGGGGTCCTACCTTCTTACCCACCAGGTAATGGGGTTGGATCATCCAGTAAGGGGTTTCTTGGTAGAACATACACATACATTCTAGACACATAGGTTAGGGTCTGCATAGTAGGAGTAGGCCAGATTGTTATATTATATTATATGCTTGCATATCCTTGCATATGTACACTGTCTCAGCACGATGTTGGAACACTTTGTTCTGTTCGCTGTCGATGCTTATTATAACTTTCATCTGCTTCTGTCTATTGATCATTGCAGCACATATATTCTATACAAGAATCACTTTGGTTCAATAAACATTGAAAACATCCCCTTGTGTAGTCTTTGTATATTTCTCTGAGCAAAAGAGATCACGAGTGTATGAGCGAAAGGTTCTAGATCTGTCACCACTGTTTCCCGAGGGAACAGGGTTGTCATGTTCAGTGGTTGCCAGAACTGTTCACTCCCTGTCTGGGTTTAGGGGGGCTTATGGTGGCACTGTGAGCTAGCTGGTCTAAAGGACAACAAATCCTTCGGGGATCACAGAATCAGTCTGGCACCATCCCAAAGTCTATGTTGTCCACAAACGCGCAGTTCCTACTGATTAGTGCAAACTACACAACAGGATCTCAGGCGGGTTATTTTTATGTTAGTCATCCTTAGTCACTTGTTGTAATTATCTCGACTTGTTTTGGCCTTCTGCTTTAAATCCTGTATGAGCGACACCATAGTTTCTGGCAATCTTGTCAATTGATCAAGCAAATGGGGCACACTACTCACAGGATCTTTTAATTTCACCTTATGCCTAGCTCATTTAGTCTCCTTAATTGGGATATTACTGTTATGTAAGATGACAACACTTCGAGTAAATCCACTTGAACTCCCATCTATTCTGCATGGATCTGCACAGCTATCAGAATTGCCCCAGTTAGTTGGTAATTGCCTCCAATCATGTCTGAGTATCACTCTCTTTACCTTTGTCTGTTTAGCCTATCTGCGTAATTATTATTTTAAAATGCAATTTCCAATACAATGTTTATCTCTTTAACTGTTTTGAAGTGTGTTGTACAGTGTCAGTGCCACCATCTCCATCGGTCGGGTCAAATGTTTTGATTATCTGCACTACCAAACCTGGAGCTAGAATTGTATTGCAGAGATTTGCTTCACCTCCGTTTCTGTGTGTGTGTGTGTGTTCTCTATTTCGGTGCAACAGGAATTTATTATTAGCACAATAAAAGTTCAGACAATGGACCCCGTTTAGAGGTCGGAGCTGTAACCCCTGGCTTGCCCCTTGCGACGCTTGACACTGTCCTTGCGGCCCCTGGTCTCAGAGGTGGCAAAATCAGTGAGAAGAACACAGGAGAGGCTCTGCATTCCTTATTTTCAGAATGCTTTTCTTTATACTGATGGAGCCGAGATTCCGTATTTGCATATTTCTATTTGTAGGGGTGCATTATAACCACGAACAGAGAGAGCACCCGCATGTGATCCTGTTTGTGTAAACGTGAAGTGTTCGAATTGTGAAATGTATTCACCTAACTATGTGACAAGTGCCTTGGAGAATTAATGTAGAAAATGGATGTTACTAGCAGGAAACGTTAACATGAAGAACTTGTGTTGTGAAAGCTGACAATACTCATGTACTAAATGTGTTTATTAATGGTGATATTTTCATAAATAGGTAAATGTATTAGTTGAAAATGTATTAATAATTATGTGAATCTTTAATGCTTAAATGATGCATTCTTATGTTAGCTAGAGTCATAGGCCTGAAATGCAAGCCCAAGACAACTCTCGCTTTAAAATTAACTTTCTAATTTTCATGTGCACTGTGGAAGCTGTTCTTTCTCACATTTTGTATTGCATTTGAAAAAGCTTTCTTTTAGACAATATAATGTCTTTGTTTTAGCAGCTAGGCAAGGAGAGAAGAAGGTACAATTGTGTCACTTGGGTCGGTAAAGGAAAGACATTGGATTTCACACGGGAGAAGGCCTGAGAGCCAAGGACAAAATGCTGCAAAGGATGTATAGAGAACACTATGGAAAAGTACGCCCAGAGTGGATGGCGTGTGCTAGGTGCACGATGGGAATCCTACCTGTGGATAACTGATTGTTAGAACTAGGGAAAGCGCCAACATCTTTTTTGTCTTTGTAGAGAGAGCATCTCAGAGTGAGCTCTTTCTTTTTTGATGGAGGCTTTATGCTACCTGACCCATCTTGACAGTGGAGAGACTTCTTAGGAAGACTTCTCGACTGACACCTTATTTTCTCCTCTTAACTTAAGTTGCTTACCCAGTAATGTAGGGATGTCATCTTAGTGATAGTGTAGGAATAGATTTGATGCTTTTAATTCATCAACCCTCGATGCAGGGAATTTTGGACTCTTGCTTCCTAATCATCTGTATCTTCCTTCCCGAATTGTTTTACTCATGCTGCACCGTTTGAATTAGATGCTTAGATTTGGCCTATGCTAATTCCTTTGTATTTCTATACTCTCGTGCTGAGATGTGTTTATGTTCAATTATTTGTGGTGTTGTAATAAAACTTAACTAATCTTCCTTAATTATCCTTTGGTTATTAAGTATTAGGAATTGGTGTGAAAGTTGATTTTACTAAATGATTTCTCCCCTTTACTCTTTCATGCTGGTAAAAAGTTTCATCGGAGAGTGTCTCTAGAAAAGCTCCAGAACGAAGAGTAGGGCCCCCTTTCAATACTAATAGTGAATATTATTCTATTATTAACTATTAGCATAAAAAGATTTAGAGCTGAAATGGGATCTTTGGTGGCAGCTGTGGTAAGTAAAAAATGTTTTAAATGTATGTTGTGTGCATGCTTGTGGGTGAGAGGGTTTATTTGAGAGAGAGTGTGTATGTGTAAGCATATGTGTGAGAGTCAGTGACAGGTATTGAGTGAGACTGTGTGAGATTGCGGCCCGCATTTGCTATTCTTTGACACAAGGCAATGCTGCTCCAAAGATGCTGGTCTGCCTTGCATCAAATGGAAAGAGAAACAATGCGCCATATCTTAGTTGATATGGTGCATTCTTTCTCTCCCTGTGCACTGGTGTACTTTTGGTAGCCATGCACCATGCACACATCCTTGCGCCATAGTGCAAGGGTGTATGCATTCTCTGAAGCATAGGTTTGGTACTGAAAGGGGGTCCCTTCTGGTACAAAAACTATTCTTTAAAGCTTTTTCCAATTTTTATGTGTGCTGTACAATACAGCAAACATGCAAAGTTGGAAGAATGAGGAGAAGTGAAATCATTTATCCTCATAATACATCCTTTGAGGAGTTGTAAGATTTTGCCACAAATTCCTCTCTTCCAATGTTTGTATACAGGGATTTGTGTGAAAACCCACGGGTGGTGGCATAAGAACGCCCATTTTTCACCCATAGAACACTCACTTGAAGCTCAATAACTCTGAGCAGTGCTTAGCGCAATTTTGCGTAACTTTGGGATGCTATCTATCGCAAATCAGGACTTGCATTGGATATTGAATCTCACCCTAACATTTGGTGCCAGGTTTGCGTCACAGAAGTGCAAAACGTTAGTAAACCTAGGCCCGAGTATGAGTGATATTAAGAGTGAATGCAAATGAGCGGGAAGGAGTAAGAATCAGTGTAAGGGGATGTAATGAGAGGGAGTGTGATGTTAGGGTCAAGTGAAATGCCTTCCTGGAAAAATTAGGGTCAATGGTCATATGATGTCACTTCCTGTGATGTCATTAAGGTCAAAGATTATTTGATGCTTCTTCCACTACTCCTTGGCATTTTGGTGAATCAACGCCCATGTTTGAGACACAAAAATTCAATGGATTTCACACATAGCACTCTTTGTCAACCAAGTCTGAGGAAATTAACACATGATTAAAAAATGTTCTTGGATACTGTTAGAAACTGGGATTCTGGTTGGCAGAGGTATGCACCCTGTCCAAGCAGGAACCACAATCCCAGTCAGGGTAAGTCAGATACTCACCCAAATTAACCTGTGCTCACCCTCTGGTAGCTTGACACAGAGTAACTTAAGAGGCAATGTGTAAAGTATTTGTGCAACACTTCAAACAGTAAAACTGTGAAAACACCACACAAAAAGATACCACACCTGGTTAGAAAAATAGAGTTTCATTTAATGAACAAAATAAGATCAAAATGACAAAAATCCAATAAGTATAAACAGAGTTAGGAATTTTTAAAGATTAAACTGAAATATAGGTCTTAAAGCATTAAGCGCCAACTGAGGATCTCTGGTCGGGCTAGACTGGATCAAATTCTAAATTTCAAGCTGACCGCGATGGACCGTGGGTCGGATACAGTCCCAGGAAGCCTCACTGAAGTATTACCCTCTCAAGAATTGTGCCAAGAGTCCCATTCACGTGGAATAAGTGTGCAGGAAGCAAGGGCAGCGTCGCTGGTGGTGGTCCGAGGGGTGCGAAGAGCTGCCCTGCATCGTGGGCGGATAGGCTGGAGCCTTGCAGTCATGAGCGGCAGTGCTTTCTGTGCGAAGAGATGGACTTGTGCCTGTTCGCACTGATCCTTTGTGTAAACGACACGGTTTCCGGAGCAAACGGGCCCGTTCGCGAAGAGTCCAGAAGCTTGATTTCAGGAACACTTCCAATGCCCAGGACCTGAGAGGCATCTCTTAGGGGTCAGGAGCTCATTGGAGACAGGTCCAGGAGCTGTGGGGAGCCTGTTATGTCCCTCAGATCAGGAAGCCAGCAGACTAGCTCTTTGAGTCACTCTGGGGTTCTGGGTTCAAGATGGGTTCCAGGTCCAGTTCTCCTTCCCCAGGCATGAGGGCAGGAGGTAGTTCTTTCAGCAGCACAACAATCCTTCTTCCTGGCAGAGTATCCACAGGTCGAGAAGTGTACTAAAGTGGTGGTGTCTGAGGTCCAGTACTTATACCCAGTTGTGCCTTTGAAGTGCACAGAGTCCTTGCCCTTCCTGCCCTGGCTCCATGCTCACTACAGGGAGGTATACAGGCTCAGGACACAACCCATTCAGGAGTGTTAGCTCCTACCTCCCATTCTGCTCAGGATGGCCAATTAGGATGTGGATGGCCCATCAGTCACACCTAAACTCCCTTTGTGTGTGGCTGTTTGGAGGGAATTCACAAAGCCCAGTGGTCACCCACCCCAGACATGTATTCAGAGACGGGCAAAGGCACAAAATGGCTAAAGTAAGAAAATGTCAACTTTCTAAAAGTGCCATTTTCAGAATTACAATTTCAAATCTAACTTCGCCATGAGTTAGGATTTTAAATTGTGATTCCAGGGAGACCAAACTTGGGGGTCCCATGTCTTCCCAATTAGAATTACATTTATACAATGTAATGAGGTGATCACATTGTTGTCCTGTGTAAGAGATAGGCCTTGCAGTAGTGAAAAATGAATGAGTTTTTCACTACCAGGACATGTAAAACTGCAAAGTGCATGTCCTACTTTTTAAATACACTGCAACATGCCCTTGGGCTGCCCAGGGCCCACGTTAAAAGAGACATATATGTATTAAAAAAGAAGGTTTTGGCCTGGCAAAAAGGTTAACTTGCCAGGTCCACATGGCAGTTAAAAACTGCACTCACAGGCTCTGCAATGGCAGGCCTGAGATATGTTTAAAAGGGCTACTGAAGTGGGTGGCACAATCAGTGCTACAGGCCCACTAGTAGCATTTAATTTACAGACCCTGGGCACATGTAGTGTACTTTACTAGGGACTTGAAAGTAAATTAAATATGCCAATTGTGGATAAGCCATGTTACCATGTTTAAGGTAAAGAGCACATGCACTTTAGCACTGGTTAGCAGTGGTAAAGTGCACAGAGTCCTAAGGCTAACAAAACCGAATTCAGCAAAAAGGGGGAGGAGGAAGGTAAAACGTTTGGGGGTGACTCTGCAGACTCTTTTGTGTAGGCCTCTTTAGTGAGTACTCCTTTGTAGTGTACTGTGCAGAAACCCCCCACCAGTCATGGGCCTCCTTAATAACATACACCAAGGTGTACTAAGCACCACGTAGCGCCAACCCACGAGCTCCTTCCCCTAACCCCGATCGGGTCTCATGCTTTCATTTTAATCTGGAATATATTAACAATTACATAGTATGTGAATTTCTTGTATTTGCATTTATTTTCAATAGTGAATTCTATTTCCAACAAGAATTAATAAGAGTTTGCAGTCAAATAACCATCCTTAGGTAGTTTTAATTCAAAGAGCAATTCTAGGAAGCTTTTCGAGCCCTCAAATAATACCAGACCAGAAAATCCTTTAAAAAAAAGGAAAAGAAAATGTATTTACATGAGCAGTAGATTAAAGAAAACTAAACGACCAGCCCCATCTCTGCATTTCGTATGTATCTCGAAAGCGACAAAAGGATTTCACTCTCTTTGATAAAGGATTTCTTTTCTCCAGCCCTAATTTCATCCATTTCTCGTGCACAGTAAACTCAGCATTGCACGCAGGGCCGGCCCTTGTTAGTTCTTAAATTTACAGCGTCAGCAGCTAGGCAGGAATGCCTTGAAACTCTGCCGGGTAGATTTAGTACCCGTGTAAACATTTTAAGTTCAATGTGCCCGTAGGTAAATGTTTCTTGAACGCCACCAGGGCCACCTGTTCACAGTGTCCCGCATCACGGCAGGAGACATCAATCACAGATATTAGGCCACGGGATCAGGGAACCATTTCCCCACTCCCGGCAAGGATTTTTGCTCTTTCGTGAGCAAGACAGACACCGGCGCTGCCTGCAACTGTGAAGCGGTTTCTTTCAGATGAAAAATTCTTCCTCTGAATTTCTGTCTGTGCTACAACTCAAATCAAGGAAGCATTCGTCTTTCAAAGGCAGGAGCCGTTCCACCTGAGGGCAACTCCAGGCATCTCTAGGTTGTGTTTTTTTCTTGCAGCTTTCCCCTACAGCTTTCTCAGGAATACAGATGCTAGCCTCCTGGCCCTTGCTAACTGTGTATGCATATTATTTCACTCCTTTGGGTGATGTTAATCAATCTCCAAAATTCTGGTTTTCCAAACCAGATGTTTATCTCCCCGTGGAGCACCACACCTAATGAGGATTATGTTTCTTCTGCATGAATCAGCGCAGCAGTCACTTCTCCAGAAGTCTGCAAATTTACTTAAATCGGCCTTTTCAGTTTTTAAAAGCTTTATCCATAGCTCTTTATTTTATTTCTAAAAATCAATTATGAAATTACATCTACTTTAAAAATGTCTGAACCAGAAATGATTTTACTATTCCGGACATTGAAAGACACCAGGACAGTCTTTTAAAGAATTGATAGAGCAGGGTTGTTCAAGAGCCAGTATCTGTGCCGGACTTTCAGGATAACCATAGTTTATGAGCTGTACATTTTGAGACATTTTATGCTAATTTATTTCATGTGTATATTCTGAAAATCTGGCCTGAATCTGGCACTCTTGGAAAGATCCTGGAAACCCTTAGAGGACAATTACAAGTGTAGAGGGTACACAACTGCCATAAATTCACACACCCAATTACAGATACAAAAGGGTTTGATAAATCCATGGAGCGACATTGTAGCATTATTCTGAATGTGCCCCGAGGAGTGGGGAATAACCACAGGAAGTTGCCTTTTAGCACTAGTTCACGCATGTTTTCCCTTGTCGGCAATTTTGCCCATACATATTTCAGCAGTTTTTTCCTGGTTATATATGAAGAGGGGACCATATCGCCAGACACGGAGATCCTCCCACCCCAAAATCCCAATTTGGCAACTTTATGGCGAAATAGGGGTTACAGTGAGATCTGTAATAAGAGTCTTCAAGTAGAGTGAAATAGAGCGGAGACTTGTACAATGGGACAATGTGAACTTGTGAGTTGAGGTAGCTCTGAAGCATTAATTAGTAAATGCAAAGGAACTAAATACATAAAAGATATATTTAGATAAGCAAAGATGGTAATACGGTCGAAGACAACTGACAATTTAACAAAAACAGACTAAAACAAACATCTTAGTATGGGGGTACGTGATACAGTAGTGCTGCACAGACGACTATGTGCTTGCTGGACAAAGACATCAACATGCACACATACCAAGTGGCACCCAGCCACTCACGCACTTTAAGCCAGTGTATGCACAACTCACCCACAGCAGATAATGTGCAAAGCTGAAAAGAACATATGGAAAACAGCTACACATGTGAATATGACAGCACTAATCCATATTACTCATGCGCATCAGAAAGAATTCAGTAACACTCCAATGAAGGGAAGATGATGCAGCTTAGCACAACACAATGAAACTGTGATAACTTTTATGAGCGTAGCACAAATTTCAGGCATTTGTGTGTGACCTGCATGCCACATCTATAGTAAACTAACTTGCGCCACTCAGTTAATATGTTCAAGTATATCAAATGTATTCTCAGAGCACCTCATCAACTGCTCTGTTCTATTTCTCTCTTTGGCATCTCTTGAAATCTACTTCACTTATTCTCTATTATAAATTCACATGAATGTGTTCTACATGTTGTACATTCTACACTGCATTCCTGTGCTCTACTCCCTCAAAATACCACTAAATGCTTATATCTTGCCACAACTAGTACAGCTCCTCATCACTCAGAAGTATCAAATGGGTGCCAATGAGGTGAGTAATTGCATTAAGGACCTGATTCACACGCTAAGTGAGTGCATAGGAGAAAGTGATTATTGGGGGAAAACTGGCCTTCGCTGACTGTTAAGCTGTTAGAAGGATTTGAGGAGGCTAGACAGACGGGTAACTTGCCCTCCACTATGTGGAGGAGCATTATTTGTATTATGCACAAACCAAGTGAGGATCCTACAGATCCCTCATCTGATGGACCTCTGATCATGATCAACTCAGATCCTAAGGTTCTGTGTAAAATTCTAGTGGGGTGACTGTGGTTAGTGGTGGTGGAGGTGTGGGGTTTATGGTCCATGAAGGTCAACACAGCCTCATACCAGGCTGAAGTATGGTGAAGAATATTTGCAGATTGATGCATGTGCTGTGTTTGTGAGAGACATGGAAGAAAGCCTCGGTTCGGTATCTGTTGACTATGAAAAGGTATTCAACATCCGAAACTGGTCATATCTGATGGAGTTTCTGAGGCTTATGGGTTTTGGTCCAGTCCTTTGTAGCTGGGTATGGTTGCTAGACACAGATCCTAGGGCTAAGGTCAGGAGCGGGAGGACAATACTTGTGGACTGAGATGTTGGGGACAGCACCTGGGAGGGGTGTCTGCTCTCGCCTTTGCGGTTTGCTTTGGCTATAGTCTTTGACAGTCATGCTCGGAGGGAGCTGAGGAACTGGGGCATCAGGGTTGGAGATTCAACACATGTAATGTCCCTATATGCTGCTGATGCTCTGTTCTACTTGAGACAACCTCTGGAATCCATTGCAAGGCTGTTGGCCTGCCTAAATGAGCTTGGGGCATAGCAGGGCTTAAGACTGACAGATGCAAACAGACTTCCAATGGGGACTCTGGCAGGTTGCCTAAACTATGCCTAAAATGGTAGATGAATGAATGTAGGTACCTCAGAATTATGGTAGCGTTGATAATTGACAAACAATACAAGTACGTTGGGAGGATCCTTGAGGGATTTGAGTCATCAATAGGATTCTGGAGGCCATTAACCCTCTTCATTATGAGAAGGATTGTCATACGGAAGATGGTGTTTCTTCTGTGATGTGTCTATATCATGCAAAATTCTCTGTGCCTCTATCTCCCAACACCTTTAAAACACTGAATAGCCTATTGGTGTCACTGGTGTGGACTTGAAAATAAAGTAGAGTGGCTCACATATGCTTAAATTGGAAGGGGTGGGATGGGTGGTGTCCTGGACCTGGAAACGTATTATTGTGCAGGACACCTACAGCATGGGGTGAAATGGATTGCAGAGGAGGATATCTGGGAGAAACGCTTGTTAACTGGGGCCTGTAATGAGATCTCTTTGACAGAATTAGTTATGAGAGGGTCGGTAGTGGCTGGCAGTGGCTGCTGGTAGGGAATGGTGGTAAGTGGGTGGTGGGGGGTAAAAAAAAAAAGAAAAGAAAAAAGAAACTTACCTACTGGTTGCGCCAGTCGCCAGCCGCCGCCTTTCCTCCACACAGGAACCAGGAAGCAAGCACCTAGGCTCCCAGCCAATCACAACGCTGCAATGCGGCGTTGGGATTGGTCTGAGCGCCGTGGTTCGGCGCTCAGATGGGGACTGGGAGCCTGGGCATATTCTGCACCCAGGCTGTAATGCAGCCTGGATGGAGAACATACAAAGTCCACGTGACGGTTTGGCTGGCCCGAGACGGCCGGCCAAACCTCCATGCGCACTTAAGGTGCAGCCACCACTCCTCCTCTCTGTGACGCGGGGAGCACAGCCCCGCCCTGCCGCTTTAACTGCAAGCTTAATACAAAAAATAAAATTATAATAAAGGAGCGTTATTATCATTTTATTTTTTGTATTGAGCTTGCAGTTGAAGCAGTGGGGTGACGCTCCTCTGCCTTAGTGGAGGAGCCGCCGCTGGTGGCTGGTGAATATCGCTATATGGTAAGACAGACTGCCTGAGTCTGGGAGTGAATAGCTACTGGGGTCCTTAAGTGTTCACCTTTTGCAAGGGAATTGGACTTTTGGGTGTTACAGCTGTAAACGCATAAGTGCAGATATTTCGGTGGCAGGTTGGATGGAGGGATATCGGTTACTAGGTGATCTACATCCTGGAGAAGTGCTCATCTGTTTTCAGGAAGTGTGAGAGGCATTTTTGATGGTAGCTGGTCAATTTCTACAGTATGCCAAGCTTGCTGGGATGGCGAGGGAGATCTCTACTGTGTTTCACGATGACCCTTCTCCGACTGAGACTCTTCAGGCAGCTCTTAATTGGGGAACGAGTAGACACTGACTTCATTGTAAAAGGCCTTCCAAGCGGGCAGAATATGGTTGGTATTCAGAGCAAGATTGGCCTGGGGAGAAGACTTCGGCGAACAACTCACTGACAGTGAGTGGGTAATGACTTGTGCTTTGGTGAAAGGAGTTTCAAGTAATGCTAGAGTCAAAATGATAAATTTGAGTGTCGTACATTGCACATATCTGACCCCAATTAAATTGAACAGAATTTATCCAAGTAGATCTCCGGACGACCTATGTTATGGGATGGATGGGGCCTCTTACATGCACCATACATGGTCCTTTAACAGGATCTCCACTTATTGGATGGCAGTGGTGGCAAGGCTGCAGGGAGCGGTGGACATTGCTCTGGATCTGTCCCTGCAACAGTGTATGCTGGGCATTATAGTGAAAACACATAAAAAAAGGAAAATGCAGTATAAATTTATGCACCTCACACTGATCCTGGTGAAGAGACGTATAACCACAGGCTGGCTGTGGACTAGAAATCCCTCTATGACTTTACAGGTCAAGGACACAACTGAATGGGCACTGGCGGAGTAGACTCGTAAGAATGACCCGGGCAGATGATAAGGTAGAAGACTAGTTAACTACCTGGAGGAACACACTGATAGCATTTGAAGAGCAGGGAACCAGGTGACACAGCCAGGCTCATAGGCGCGGGATTCGGATGCTAGCACTTCAGTTTACTCAAAATGGGTAAATAGCAGGTTAGTGGAAGGCAGTACAGCGGACTATGAGAGGGAATGGTACATCCATGAAAAAGTAAAGAATTTGTTTATTTCAGATGCAATTATCAGGCAGTGGAGCCACTGTCCGGTGGCAGAGAATGTACAATCTGTAAGAGTGGATTATGCAAGATTGTTTTGGTATTTTTCTGTATGTTATAATTGAAATAATGAAAAGAAATATTAGAAATAAAAGTATGCATAGTAATACCTCCCCACAAAGAAAGACAAGTTCTTAACCCTGAAACACCATAAATCCCAATATATACCTGCGCCGTTTTCAGTTACTGAACATTTAGTTAGGCCTCTGCACCCATTAGGTCTTAGCACCAGGTGTCTGTATACAAAGCTACTAGATATATTGAAAAGCTCATAGAAATTCTTAGGGCAGCCAGTTTACACCACTAATTTGGTATATCACCTCATCAAAACACCTTGTAAAATCAATAAATGTGTATGCTGAGGATATTTATCTAGTATGTAGCATGCAATGCTGTGATATGTGATATTGTCAAGGCTAAATGAGTTTGCTCTAATTATTGTGTGCTCCTTCGGTAGAAGTTTCAGATCATATAGCTGTGCCCGTGGTGAAAGTAATAGTCAATGTAAAACAGTTATTCCACTGCATTTCTTACACTTTTGCTGTTCTCGCTATAGCTTCAGCTGCCTATCAAAGACTGAACTGTATATTATTGCATATAGTGGCTTTTGGGACAGCCCTTTGCTCTTTATTTGAATTGCTTTTGTGTTTAACTCAGTTCCCTGCTCCTTTTTGGATGACTTTTCTCCCTAGTCATTTGTTTGTCCTACCCCTTGAGAGTTTCATTTTTATTCTTGCATTTGACTGGTTCCTCACTATCTGCTTTCAAGCCTAACACTGAAGAATCTAAGTGGATGGTAATTTGCTGCAAATCAGGGTCTTGAAATGATCTGTGCCCTCTGTGCTTATTGGATAAAGTCATTGATGTTGTCAACGCAATACTGAACACAGTTTTCAATATCTCCTTGGAATTGGCAGTCGCCCCGTTTCAGTGGGGACAAGCCAATGTGACCTCCCTCTTGAAGAAAGCTTTATTTGACCCTTCAGTTCTCTTCAACTACAGGCCTATCTTTCTCTTTTACCGGCTGCCACCAAAATGTAGGAGAAACTGACCAATACCCAATTGTCACAATATCTTGAAGGATTCAAACTATTACATCCATCTCAGTCAGGGTTCTGGCTGGGACAAAGCAGAGAAAGAGAACTGTTCAAAGTCTCTGAAGTGCTCAAATCATATCTGAACCAAGGACACAGCAACTCCCTAATTCTGTTAGATCTTTCGGCTGTATTTGCCCCTATATCTCATCTGACACTGCTCCAGAGGCTTGCAGACATGGGTTTTTGTGGTTCAGTTTTTTAGTGGATTAAATAATTCCTCAACAACAGAGGGCAATCGGTTTCACATGCCAATTCCCTATCCAGCACTAAAAATCTAAAGTTCAGGGTTCCGCATGGATCATCTCTAAGCCCCACATTATTTTGTGTTTAAATGGCCCCATTCGCCCCAGTTATCAAATCCTTTGGCATTCAGGTCATCTCATACATGGACGATTCTCATCTTATCCAGTCAAAGGGTAAAAATACCCACACCGCCCAATAGGCTTTCAATAACTGCCTACTGCAGGTGGTGAAATGGATGAACAAGTCTCAAATGTAGTGCAGGAAAGACTGAAATCCTGCTGTTTAGTCCAGCTCAATATGACTGGTCCAATAACTGGCGGTCTCTGGAGCTGGACAACCACCCCAAGCCCACTCACTTCGCAAAGGATCTCAGGGTAAAATTTGATAGGGAACTTTCTTTCCACCCTCAGATTATTTCGCTGGCAAGCATGTGTTCCTGCCTCCTCAAGTCGTTAAGGAAAATTGTTGGAGTTCCTCCTGCTTGAGCCGAGGAGAACTATCCTCCATGCCTCCATCTCCTCCAGAAGTGATTATGCTAATGTTCTCTGTTTAGTTTTTCTGCAATACCTTACTAGTAGATTGCACATCGTTTTAAATGCTGTGGCTCAGCTAATTTTGAACATACCTTTGTGAATTTCGGTACCTGCAAATTTGAAACAGCTCCTCTTGCTGCCCATAAAACAACCGATTCTCTTTAAGGCACTGGTGCTGGCCCACAGAGTTTTTTATGGTACAGGATCCAAATACCTGAGTGAAAAGCTCATCCACTACTGTTCTGCAGGGACACTGAGATCCTCAGCAGGCCACCTTCTGAAAATCCCCAAATTAGACTAGCGAAAGGAGGTGGACACTCCTTCCCCTTTTTGGGCTCTAAGGCTTGAAATGATCTGCCATTAACCTTACAATTTACAAACTATGAAGAAGCATTTAGGAAGAGGCTGAAAACTTGGTTATTTAACGTAAGTTGAGTCACTCAGTCAAAGTCAAGTCAAGTCAAACAATACTTTATTCGGTCATTTGGCCACAAAACTCAAATAAATATGTATGCATCAAAATTCTTAAATATTAAACATTTAAAATCATTTACAATTAGCTAAAAACAAATTAGGTCTCATATTCCACCAGGTAAGACATTTTCTGGAATTATTTCGGGCACAATCATGTAAAACATAAATGGATAAGTCAGCAGAGATACTCCAGCTACAAGGAGATCCTTGAATGCAATATCATAATGCAAACATTTCATGTTTTTTCTTTCATTCAATAGCCTTCCTAATAAAATGTAGTATAGCATAGCATATCTCTGGAGTGGGCAGTTTCTGTAAAAAGGTCAAGTCTTACTTATATGTTATCAATTTTGAATTCTTTAAAATAGGGTTTAAATAATTTCGCCTAAAATCAATGTACAAGGGACAGAACAATATAAAGTGACTTGTGCTTTGTATGGAAAATTGATCGCACTTACACAAGGGTAAAACATGCATCCAAACACTTGTTTGAGGGAATTCTACCTTATAATGTATCAAGCACAGCCTGAAAAGGGTAAGACAACTTCGGTGAATGGAGTTCACGACCCAAAGAAGATATGGCTCTGTATGATCTTTGGTTGAGATCTCCACATATCTTTTCAGGGAGACCATGGTCTGCGCTTTCCTTAGTCTTGTATCTGAGCAATATGTATGAAAACATGTTTTAACCATCTCCCTAGTTTTGTTAGTAATTTGCCAGGGGTTTTCAAACAATTCTTTTAATCCAATGGCCTTAAATGTTTGCTTTAGATATGTGATCCATGGGATACAAGCCACACCATCTAGAGCAAGACAATACCGGATACAGGACCTGACCAAGTGAGCCTCTGGGTCAGTACACAGCTTGATCCATAATAAAAGCGGGGCAAGTTCTAACCTATCTTCTAGGTACCCTAGACCAAGTTCTTCATGAAAGGCAAGCGTGGCAGCCCCCGGTGGAGTCATCGGTAATCTGCAGATGAAACTATTCTCTACCCTTTGGAGAGTAGTCAAATTTGTATATACCCAGAGGCCTTCCCCGTATGATCCAGCAGAGATACATTTGGTGTTATACAGGGTTAGCATTTCTTTAATGGGCTTCCTACCCAACCTATGAGAGAATCTAAAAATTGCCTCCAGGTTTTCCTTAAATTGTTGAGCCCTGTTAATAATGAGATAATTCCTTTTAAAACCAGAACTAAACAGAATCCCCAAATAGTTAAATTCGGACACTTTCTCTAATGTAGCGTTCCCCATTACAAAGGTTTTTGTTTTTGTCTTACGTGGCCCACAAGTCATAATAAAGGATTTAGAGTAATTAACTTTTAAATCCAGATTTCTCATATGGGAATGAAAAGAATCCAATAGTAGCTGGAGAATATTTGCCATATGTGCTATAAGGACACCATTGTCTGCATAAAGGAGGATAGGAATTGGATGTTTGTCTACCTGAGCAATATCCTTCCCCACTTCTGATAAATGTTTGGCAATGCCATTTATATATAGCAGAAATAAGAAATGGGGCAAGAATACATCCCTGGTGGACCCCTCGTGTGGATTTAATGCGGGAAGTTGTTTACCCGACATACCATAGCGGACTTTAACAGTCAGCTCTTGGTGGAAGTGTTTAATAAGGGCCATCTTCTCCATAAGTAACCAAAGCTTTGTCCGATTTATCATGTCGAAGGCGCAAGAAAGGCCGATATTGTCACTCAGTCTGTTATGTGCTTGACATGCTTTTCTTACCCCAGCGCCAAGACACCTCTGGGCAGATGTGCTCTTTATAAATTAGTTTGTATTGTAATCCCACATTCCTCGCTAACTTTTCCAGAAGTAGTCTGATGTGTTCATTGATAAAGAATTGGCCTCGTGTTTTTTTAAATCACATGTTGCTGTACTATAGTTCTAAAGCAATTCTGCTTCTTCAACTCTACTATAAACATCACCCAATTATATTTTCAAGAACCTTAGTTATATATCACAACTATTTGTGCAAACCAATTGACTCTGAACTTGTTATCTATCATTACCTTTGCATGTGCTAAATTCCAGGAAGATAGATTTAATCCTTTTTTATACAAGTTAGCATTCAATTAAATGATTATTAAAAAGCTTGGTAGAGATTGTGCTTAAGTTATCTACACCACAGTTCAAATTGTAAAAACTATTATATAATAAATGGTGCAATAACGTTTTGCAACTATCCTTGTGTAACTGTGGGGATGTCCCCTTCCAATCAGCCATTCAATGTAACACTTTAGGTCCAGGAGTTTATTCAGTAGCAATATGACCCTTGTAGGAATCTTATTATTTGATAACTGCATTTCAGAAATGTTCCATGCCTGCTCTTGCTCTTCACTGCCGCTTTCTACAGTGATAAACTGTCAGTCTTTGAGTTGGAGTATCCTAGGAACATTATATTACAACTGCACTAATTTTGGTAGATGGTATTAATTGTTTGCAATAATATAGCACCTTTTTTTTAATACTACATTCTGGGGGCATTCAGGGGTGTTTATAAGAAAAATAGCAGGACTGCCGTCATCCTCTTTGTTCCTTATTTTCAGCTTAGTTTTATTTTTGTAAATAAAATGTTTGCAACTATTACAGGAATTGTTCACTGGTGATGTGTGATAAATGCGACCAAATATATCTGATGTGTCTTCTATTGGAATGATTAGTGCCTCTTCCACATTTCAGCGAGATCTAATGTTTTTTGCCCACCTCCTCAAATAGACGGACCCTTCACTCACCAATCAAAAATGAAAGCATCAATACTTGTCTAATCGTACCAGGCACAAGAAGCAACTCCTACCCCCAGCACATCCAGTTCGCAGACAGTTGGTAGCCCCAGGGCAGGGTTTCCTCATCAGATCTTCAACTAAGTGTGGGAAGCCAGTTGCAATATAACCAGGATTATTATCTCATTTACTGTCTGTGGGGAAAAGTGGAGAGGTTGAGAAGCTCATTATGTGCTAAGGAGAATAGTGGAGATTGGAACTGCCAGTGGGTCATCTTCTTTCAAACTGCCATGGAGGAAACAGCAGCTTCGGCCATAAGCATTGGGGAACACAGCTCTCGGCTTGCTCACATCATATAGTAACTGCCTCCAGTTTTTTTAATGGTGTTGGAGGGACAATACAGAAGCACAGTCAGGTACCAGTTTTCATAAGATAATGATGGGCCTATTCCAATGGCTGCATTTATTTAAATGTTCATTTAAATATTGTGGCTTGTGGTTCCTTTTCAACCATTGGTTAAAAAAAGTATATAAGATGGTGGATTTTTGCTCAGTTCCAGATCAGTTCTGTCTTTGGAATCCTGTATGGGTTATATAAAGTTATATTTTGTGTATTTAAGCAATTTCCTTTATGTTAACTTTTAGCGTTGATCATGGAAGGAAAGAGATCTGCTAAGAGAGAGCACAGGTCTCTTGATGAGTCTTCAGAGCATGAAGGAGGAAGAAGCTGCAGGAGTTCATCTAGACCCTGACATTCAGCTGAAGCACCTGGTGCTTCTGGAGTCATGCCAGCTAGTGAAATCAAGAAATTAATTCAGAAAGAAGTTTCCTGAGCATTCACAATTAAAAGGACGAGGAAACGATATAGACATCACAATAGTTGCAGAAAGCAGGATAATAGCGAGTCATCTTCATGAAGTCACTTGGAGCCCAGTACCTCTTCTCCAGGGAAATATATAGGAAGGGAGTAGGTTGCCCAAATTCTGGATTATATCAGAGGGAACATGGATTTCCAAGAATTACCAGTAGAACATGATTCTCAAGGACATTTTCCCCAGTGTGACAAATCTTCCAGCTCGGATTTACTTCTGCCTGAATAGATTAGAGCACTGACACTAAGAGACTGCAACATCAGAATAAATCCATGGTTTCTACAGAAGATGCAAAACACACAAGATGATGGACGGAATGTTGCACATTGGCAAACATTCACCCCCAGTCACAGATCTGGGTTTCATCCATCGTTATTTTGCTTCACCACGCCACCCCAGTTCAGACATAGCCATATGCAAATCAGTCTTGACCCTGTGCCTCATGGGAACAGTCCAGACCGAACTGCCAAGCCATGTCTTCCCTGGACCGGAATCAAGCATCCTTGGACCGGTTTTGGGCTTTCAGCCCTCATCAGCCAGGATAGCTTGACTCCAGTGGCGCAGTGAGCACGGGACCCACGTCTGGGCATACCCTTCCCACTTAGGGCGAAATGCAAAACACACAAGATGATGGACGGAATGTTGCACATTGGCAAACATTCACCCCCAGTCACAGATCTGGGTTTAATCCATCGTTATTTTGCTTCACCACGCCACCCCAGTTCAGACATAGCCATATGCAAATCAGTCTTGACCCTGTGCCTCATGGGAACAGTCCAGACCGAACTGCCAAGCCATGTCTTCCCTGGACCGGAATCAAGCATCCTAGGACCGGTTTCGGGCTTTCAGCCCTCATCAGCCAGGATAGCTTGACTCCAGTGGCGCAGTGAGCACGGGACCCACGTCTAGGCATACCCTTCCCACTTAAGGCAAAATGCAAAACACACAAGATGATGGACGGAATGTTGCACATTGGCAAACATTCACCCCCAGTCACAGATCTGGGTTTAATCCATCGTTATTTTGCTTCACCACGCCACCCCAGTTCAGACATAGCCATATGCAAATCAGTCTTGACCCTGTGCCTCATGGGAACAGTCCAGACCGAACTGCCAAGCCATGTCTTCCCTGGACCGGAATCAAGCATCCTTGGACCAGTTTCGGGCTTTCAGCCCTCATCAGCCAGATTAGCTTGACTCCAGTGGCGCAGTGAGCACGGGACCCACGTCTGGGCATAACCTTCCCACTTAGGGCGAAATGCAAAACACACAAGATGATGGACGGAATGTTGCACATTGGCAAACATTCACCCCCAGTCACAGATCTGGGTTTTAATCCATCGTTATTTTGCCTCACCACGCCACCCCAGTTCAGACATAGCCATATGCAAATCAGTCTTGACCCTGTGCCTCATGGGAACAGTCCAGACCGAACTGCCAAGCCATGTCTTCCCTGGACCGGAATCAAGCATCCTAGGACCGGTTTCGGGCTTTCAGCCCTTCTACAGAAGATATACATCTTTAAGAGGCGGACGAGATTTTGCACCACTTCACTAAGATAGACTCTGTACTCACTACCCTCATTAGTCGCACTTGAGTGAATCCAGAAGACAATTCCACGTCAGATCCAGTAGATAAGAGAACGGAGAACACACTCACAGAATCTTATGCTGCAAACAATCTGATGCTGATAACTGGTAACTAAATGGCATATACAGATCAATCCTTTGTGAAGGATTTTGAGGCACTGGCAGTCAGAATGCAAGAAGGAAAAGATGATTTAGAGCTGCCGTACAGATAAAGCAGCAGGCACATTTCCACTTGGATGTGGGTTGCTACCTGATTAGATATGATGCCCTGGTCTTCCATATTGGCCAGATGTTCAGTCGCAGCCGGTGCAGGTAAGAGCGGTTGGGCGGGGTGGGGTGAGGGGGAAGTCGACAGACAACGGAATAGGGAAAATAAAATAAAACAAATTAATAAAACCACTTACCTTGCGCTTGCCGCATCACCGAGGTTTTATTTATTTTTTATTTTATTTTCCCTATTTTGTCATCTGTTGACTGCCCCCCAGCCCCGCCCCACCGCTCCTAACTGCACCTTCCACCACTGCAGATGCACACTTGAATTGGGGACTTGAAGGCAGACACAGCAACCAAAATCATCGCTTTTAAAGATTCCTTTTGAGAAGATAAGCTTTATGTTGTGCAGTTGAATGAAATGGGCACTAAAACATTTAAAAGGCGGGTAGCATGCTCTAACTTACAAGGGTAAAGGTTATTCTTCAGCAAGTTATCACAATTGGGATTATGGCATTTAGAAGTATCATCATTTCTTAAGATCTTATCAAAGGAAACCCTTTCAGCCTAAAAAGACAAGTAAGAGGCCTAAGGCAGCTTCTCAATTAACTGGACAGAAGTAGAGATTTTGAAAGTCTGATATCAGTAGGGGATGGGCCTCCAATAGCAGGCCAGATCCAAGAATTCCTACTAGTTTGGGTACAGGACATTTCAGATCAATGGGTTCTGCATGTTGATCATCAAGGATATATAATAGACTTTGGCGAGTTTTAGAGTTTGGTGAAGGCAGTATCCTCCCTACAAAGCCCATGGTCTGCCCACAAGATTTATAGGTGGGCTCACCTTAAGCATATCAGTGTCGGAGCCTACTTTGGATCCGTCACTGCCACATTTCTCCAACTGAGTACGGGCCTTTGGAGGTTTACATATAACAGCATCTGCCAGATTTAGAGTGGGCAGTATTCCATATTATAATTTTTGTTGTTGTTGCTTTTTTATCACTGCCAGGTAGATTCTGGTGGTGAGAGACTGTAAAACAAATTATAATAATGACCACAAACCATAGAAGACAATTCCTATGGTGTGGGGGTTCATTACTTTTTGCGTTTAAAAAAAAACAATATCCCACTTCGGATTTTGTTTTTTAAAAAACAAAAAGTTGTTAAAAGTTTGACAGGCAGCTATCATGTTTGACAGAGCCATCTGCCAAACTATTAACACATTGAGAGGAATCATTATGATTGCTGTTCCTGTCAATGTCTAGAGATGCTAGCAGGGCCAGGGCCATCTCTAAATGTGGAGTACAGGAATTCTGTCTGTAAATACCTTACACTGCAATCTAGATAAAGCCTTTTGAGTACTTCTCAGGGTGTGGGTATGGCCCGTACTTTAATCCTGTTCTAAGAAACAGAGTGAAAGCATTGCATTATGAGAAGGTATATTTGCATTGCTAAAGAAAAAGGCGATATCCCTGTACATGCAAGCAAGCAAAGGAGTAATGCAAAATTCATTAAGAGACAATTTATTTAGCAGGACCTCAGAAGCTTGCTTTTAGCATATATTTTAAATTTTACTGTACAATTTTGCACTTTTCCAGGTACTTGCTATTTTAATCAGGGCCTGCTAATTTTCCAGCTTGTTGTCTTTAAAACACTGATTGTAAGGTCGAAAGCAATATCACGGTATTTGCAATGAAAAAGATGTATTTAGAAAATGTATTTATAACGCAAATATAACATTACATGCTGATGGTTCAGCAGCTGCACTTTAGCTAATAACCTAGGGATACCATCAATGTTGTTTGGATTTTATAAAAAAAAAGCCTTAAGGTGGTAACATTACGGGATGCTTTTACTCGTGTATGTAAAGATATATTTTTTATTTTTATTTTTTCGAAATTTGTAAAGATTTTAATTAATCATATACAATAAACTATGACTTGACTTGACTATATCCTGGTTTTGATCGAAAAGCCTTCAGGTGGTTATCATTAAGCACTATATTTGAAGATGCTCACCATTTCTGGTGGATCTCAGCTAGCCCGCAGTCGAGATACCATCAGAGTGCAGTCTAAGAAGTGTACAAAATAGAAAACAAGGCAGCAGGACTTTTCCATCTATGCACCCAAGATCTGAAACAGCATCTCTGTATCCAGCAGGACTGCCCCTACTCTGTTCTAATTTAGGAAAGAGATCAGAACTCATCTCCTTAAAAACATTGCATCACAAAGCATTAACCGTCCACAACCAAGCTTCCTCTCCTCTTACTTATTGACTTAATGCTTGTCTTTAACCATGTAAGCACGCCAATGACTTTTGGCTGGGTTTGCAATGTATAAATAACATATACAAACATACATAGATACAAGGTCAGCCGATAGGTCAGGACAATTCATTTGAAAATGGATTGCTTGCAGAAATTGATTCCGATGTTTTTTCCAGGAGAATTGATGGTGTTGTTGAATTTGCAAGGTGCCTATCTGAACATTCTGAATTGACTGCTGAGGCCATCAGAGCTATCTCATATTTGAGATAGAGAACTACATTTTCAGTTCACAGTTCTGCCATTAGGGCTCAAGTTGGCTCTCGTGGTATTCAGTGAAGTGATGGTTTCCTTCAAGGTCCTAATGCAAAGGAAAGGTAATGTGCTGCAAGCATACCTGGATGACTGGTTGATCAATTCACACTTGTGCCATCAAGGACAGGAACTGAGTGTGAAAAACCCGTCAGAAACATGGGTTTCTTATAAATTGGGAAACATTACATTTAGAGTGGAGTACATAGGAACTTGGTTTTGCATAGATTTGATGAAGGTGATGCTTCTGGAAAAAAGAATACAAAAACAAAAAAACATTTTTTGCCCATGATGAAGTCGACTTCATTGACAGTGAGATCTTGGCTGAAGATCAAAATCAAATCAATGACCGGTACAGTGATGGTGATACCATGTGGTCTCTTGATCAAGGTTATGTTGAATTTTATCTTGCCAAAATAGATACCAACTTACCAGAACTTTGAGAAGAAGATGATGCGACTTTGCCTCAAGGAGGAACTGAACTGATAGCTGGATCCTTCTTACTTGAGAGAAGGTGTTCCCTTTGTTCCTCCAGAATGAAAAGTAGTAACTACGGATGCCATGGTTTTCGGCTGGGGAGCATGGATGGAAGGACAGACGTTCCAGAGCAAATGGTTTCTTTTGAAGAAGAAACATTCTTCCAATTAGAAGGAGTTGGGGGTAATTTCACAGGCCATAATGGGGTTTGAGCCTTCTCTAATAGCGAAAGCCTGTGCTGATCAGGAAGGAAACACAACTGCAAAGTCCTATATAATCAGGCAGAGGGACTCGATCACTGTATTTGAACAGGATTCCAACAGACATTTTTCTGTGGGCAGGGAAGGTCCCCAGTAACTCTTATAGCAATTCACAATCAGCGACTGCAAAATGTGGAGAAGTTTTGTGGGATAGATGCTATGTGTTTTCTTTGGACTTGGGGTCTTCTTTGCATATTCCCCCTTCACTTCCTTCAGTTCAGATGGGGGTATGAAGGGAGAATGTTTCAGTAGATCAGATAACTCAAGCATGGCCCAATACTCTTGCCATTCTTTTCAGAGGTGATGAGAATGTATCCAGATTGGCTATTTCCAGCCCATGAGATTCCCAAGAGCTTTCTTAGACTTTGAGATGGTTTTGTTAATCATTCTAAAGGTACAGTGGGTCAGCTTGCACAGAAGGGGTTATTCAAAGAGTTTAGCTGTCCACGTTTCCAGGAGGAAACTGACTTAGATTTTTTTCCTCTCAATAATAGAACTCCTTTAGATCATAATGTCATTATATGGCTAGATCCTTTGAGAGGTGAAAATATTTCTATACTTTCCTTTCTTGAAGAGAGATTTTGTTTGGGCTTAAAAGTGGTTACCCTTAAGGGCCAGTGGCCTACATTAAGGCTTTTTAGGGAATCCTGGAAAGGAATGGAGGATTATGAGGTTTTTTACTCTTTGCCTTCTTAAGAGTTTTTCTTTCTTCCATTTGGTCAATTGGTCTTTGGTGCCACTTGGGATTTGCGTTTGGTGTCTTTTGAGCCTTTAGAAGAGATTGATTTTAAGACACAAACTCTCAAGACGTTTTCTAGTGGCCTTTACATAAGCCAGAAGGGTAGGGGAATTGGACTCTCTTTCCTGCCGTCATAGTTTTTTAAGGATTTTCCGGATAGGCTTGTTTTGAGGCACAGTATTTCTTTTGTTCCCAAACATGCTTCTAATTCCCATTTGAAACAGGAAATTATTCTATCAGAATTTTGCTCTTCTTTATCTTTTCAAGAACAACTGGACTTGCATAATCTGGACATTAAAATAATGTTTGTAATTATGCTCAGAGAGTGGCTTCTTTCCACTAGTCATATACCTCATATGTATGTTTTGGTCTATGTAAGAAGAGAGGCGCGTCTTCTTTTCAGAGGTCGTGGTGTTGGGTGAAGGCACTCACCTCCTTTGCCCCTACAGATTCAAAAGGTTCCATAACCACTGGTTGTGCAGGGTGGATCCATATGGGGCATCTTGAGATCTTCATTAGAGATATGAAGGGCAGTTTCTGATTCTACTGTACTATCTACTATGAAGGAATAGTAAGAATGATATCCTTAAGTTTAGCTATTTTGTTTCAGCAGATCATTACTTGCCCCCTTGCCATCTGTACCTGCAGTTGGATTCGGTATGCCTTGTTAGTGATGACTGAAGCGAGGAAGGGGACAAATGGGTAATGTTTATATTACTTACCAGTAGTTCCATTACTCGGAGTCCATTCTTCCTCGTTTCAGTCATAACTTCTCAACCTCCCTTTCATGGTTGGTCAGCCTGGCCACCTAGTGTATGGTTGTAGGAGAATAGGATCTGCTTCACATGGGTACCCCCACTTTTTGCTGATGCTTCACTGGTTTTCGACATTAGTCTGGCTGGGGCCCTGCTATTCAGAACCCCAGCCTAGCTGTTTCCTCTTTAAAAGGGTCTCCATGTGCCTTAGGCACATCACTAATTGGGATCTGGAGTGCCCTTGTAAGTCCCTAGTATATGGTATACTATGTACCAAGGGCATAGGTACCTCAGAGGCCTGCCAGGGGCTGCAGCATGTATTATGCCACCCCTGGGAGGCCATCCAAACTGACACCACAGGTCTGCTACTGCGGTCTGGGTAAGGTGGTGCACGCACCCCTTACTGTGGTATAGGTTACCTATATCACTAAAAGCATACACACATATAAACCTATAAGTCACTCCTAAGGCAGGCCTTATCAATCCTAAAGGCAGAGTGCATGGTTCCTATGTGAGAGGGTGCCCTTGCATGAGCAGGGCCCCTCTGCAGCGTTCGGAGACCATCTCTGATGCTGTTTGTAGTGCAGCCTGACCATATACTCTTAAGCGCATTATATCCTCGCGGTAAAATGCTAACTTTGGAATGGCTGCACCTAAACATGTCGTGTTTGGTGTCAAACATCTTGGAATACTACCCCCCGCCAATCCTGGCGGCGGGGGTAGCATTCCACCCTTCTAGAGGGAAAGGCATGTTAACTCTGATGAGTCCGGTAACTTCTTTCCAGAGCCCTGGCATCACAAAATGGATGCTGCTGCCACAGACACGAGTCTGGCCTCCTGCTGCTGGACGAAACTCCGGCAGGGGAGGCCTGGACAATAGGTTTCCTGTCCCAGGGAGGTGTGACCACCTCCCCAGACAGGACAATGTGTATTGGGGCTGGGCGGGAGCACTTTCGGGTGCTTTGAAGTCCTGCACTGGGGGCACATTTGGTGTCCCTGTGCATACCCCAGTTCAAACCGGATCAGGGGCTCGCAGCCCCTGCTTTGGCGCGAACTGGACAAAGGGAAAGGGTGTAGCCACCCCTCTGCCCTGACCCACCCATAGGTGGGGCCACAGAGTAGTCCATCCCCTATTTTTAGAATAAAGGTAGGAACCCAGTCCTTAGGACTTTAGATTATACCTGGACGAAACTCTGAAACTGAATCCTGGACCTTCGACGCTCTACGACAAGATTAGAGGACTGAAGAATCTCCCTTGGCTTCAAGGAGTGACTCCCCTGCTTGGCAGGCACCAAAGAAGCATCTGTCTGGTTCGCATCACTGAAGCTCCCGTCGGACGCCGAAGTCATCGCATCACCAGAGGTGGATTCTCAGACTTCCCCGAGGCTACCCTGAGTCCCCAGCAAAGCTGAGGCCCGTGGCTATCGTGGGTGACTTGAGACCGTGACCCCTGGACACCGAGCACACTTGCAAGTGTACCATCTTCTGGGTCTCCCAAGAAGTCGTGCTTTGGGCTCCGAGTAGCCCTAGCCTCCAGCACCACCTGCACCGAAGATCACTGGCCCCCACTCCACGAGTGTCCTGTAAGCCAGCTCCACGTGCGGCGTCACGAGGCTCCTTCGCGGTCGCTAGCCCGTTGGCTAGTAGCCCTTGACGAAGGCCAATATTTTCTTTACTTGGCATCCTGATTGCTCCAGGCCTGCCCTCACTTACCCTCGCTGGGTGAGTTCCCCAGACCTTGCTGGTCTGCATCATCGACGATCTACATCTTACTCGAGACTTGCCGTTGCCAAGGCTTGTTGGGTCCAATCCGGTCGCCGACACCTCAGCACTCGACAGACATCAAGCAGCAGCCCGAATCCTGCTCCTGGTTGCCGACAACGCCTCCCGGACCTCGTGGCTGAAGAGTCAAGCCGACCGTCACCGCACCTGAAGCACTCAACATCGGTGGGCATCTGTCCATCGCCTTCCTGGTCACTGGCTAGTGACCCAGACTCTGTCCCCTCTGCTTTCAGGTTCTTCAGAACTCCGATCCACTCTTGGATCCACCCGGACACTTTTCTCCTGGTCGCCAGCAGCACTTTGCAGCAGATCGCCATACGAAACGACGACGAAACCCGACCCCGAAAGGCACCTATGCACCCGGCTTCCCTGGGTGAGGTAACACGAGTACTCCGGTGCTCCCGTGGGTAGAGACTCTTCAAAGTCCTAGATCTCAAAGGGTTTTGTCCTAGTCCTACATTAAGTGTCCCTTTCCTCTATTTTCCCGATCCCGACTTTCTCCATAGAAGTTAACGGCGTATCGCGGTTGTGTATTTACACTGCACGCGTCTCCCGTGGGTCCCCTGTGTCACTACCTTGGGTGATTCCTTGTGGTCCAAGCACTTCTAGAGGCTCTAGGCCTAGTGTCTAGTTCAGTCGTGGTTCGCATACCACTTTATTGGTATATGGTTTGGTACGCCCCTGGGGCCCAAACGTGTATTTGTGCTATTACTGTGATTTAAGATCTTATAACCTATGTACTTGAACTCTAGCCTCATAAAGAGACTAGAGGGGTGTGTTTAGTAATAAATACATATATTTTGAATATATACCTGGTGTGGTGCTCTTTCATTTGGTCACTCAAGAGACTATAGACTGGTAAAACAAGCTGCTTTACATTCCTTCAAGACTTAGCCTGAAGGCTGCTCTCCATAGCTACCACTAGGATAGCTTTCAATAAGGTTGTCTTTAACCTACCTACCATAAGAGTCGATTTGGACTGGTGCAAGGTGCCCACTATAATTAGTGGACAGCATATGCCAGGCCAACTTCTCACATTGGTGTGCAGCGTGTGGGATTCCAGCTTGCTATTGTTTTACCAGATAATCTCAATTGAATTGATCAACTGAAAACCACTAAAGGTACCTAAGGTACATATAATTTAAGCTTAGAATAACAGTAAGTTCTACTGAACTTAGAGTTGTGTGTTAAGGGATAGCACAACCCTTTCTACAACTCAAGAGAGTTTAGTAGGCCACACTAGAGTAGGTAGTGCATACACCACACCACACTAGTAATGTCTTTAAAAGCAGGATCCAAAGATGCCCTGCAGGAAGCCATGGAGCTTCCACCCTCCAAGTATGACACACTCCCATTCTTGGAATTGAGAGCTTTGTGTAACGTGAGGAAATTAAGGACAGGCCAAAGTCCCACCACCCAACACCTCCAGGAGTTGTTGGTGGCTTATGATCTTAGTAAGTCCTCAGAGACTGAAGGGGTAGGAGCAGAGGGTGGGCCAGCAGATGAGGAAGGGACCAGGGGTACCACAACCCCCAGCCCCCTCTGAAACTGACCAGGAGGGTGACAATGACCCTGACCTGGAAAACCCAATCCCTTCTGGGGAAGATGAAGATGAGGATCTAGAGAACCACACCTTTGTCCCCCAGGAAGGATTATGAGTGTGCTCAGAAAGTCTAGGTCTCCTTCTCAGGAGTCTAACCACTCTGGCACCTCCATAGGGAGCTCTGTTTCGTCTCACAGGAGGGAATCCTCTCATGAGAGAAGAAAGAGACTGGTCCAGTATGAGGAAACTCAACTAGAGATCAGGAAGAAGCAATTGGCTTTAGATAGAGAATCCCTAGATCTCCTTAGAGAGAGAAGAAAGTTGGGACTAGAGTCCCATGGTGGCAGCCATGTCCCTAGAGATAGGGAAAGGTCCTATGACCATAGGAATCTGAGCAAGATTGTCCCTCCCTACCAGAGTGGGGATGATATCCACAAATGGATAACTGCTTTAGAGAGGGCCTGTAAAGTACAGAAGGTCCCTCAGGAGCAGTGGGCAGCAATCTTGTGGCTCTCCTTTGCTGACAAAGGTAGAGACAAGCTCCTCACTGTTAGAGAGGAGGATGCTGACAATTACAAGGTCTTGAAGAGTGCTCTTATTGATGGGTTTGGCCTAACCACTGAACAGTACAGGTTGAAGTTCAGAGACACCCAAAAAGCACAGACTCGAGACTGGGTAGACTATGTGGATTGTTCTGCCAAGGCTCTGGAAGGTTGGTTGATGGGCAGTAAGGTGTGTGACTTCTCAGGATTGTATAATCTGATAATGAGGGAGCAGATTCTTAATAACTGTCAAAATCAGCTGTTGCATCAGTACCTGGTTGACTCTGATCTGACCTCTCCCCAAGAATTGGGAAAGAAGGCAGACAAATGGGTCAGAACCAGGGTGAAGCAGAAGGTACAGAACCAAGGTGGGGAAACCAAGAAGCAAGATGCTAAGAACTCTGACAAGGGTGGGGAGAAGGGTAAATATCAAAAGTCTTCATCACGCCCCCAAAAATCTTCTTCTGGTGGGGATTCCCAGTCTACCAAGGGTAAAGGCCAAAGAAAACCATGGTGCAAGGTCTGTGAGCAAAAGACCCACTGGACCAGTGATTGCACCAAGTCCAAAGACTCCAGTCCAGCACCCACCAATGCCCCTAAGGCACCTGTTCCCCCTAGTACAGTTGGTGGAAGTGCTCCAGCAAAGGGTTTAGTAGGGTTCACCCTGGGAACTGAGTTGGGCTCTGACCTAGTTAGAGAACTGACTCAGGCTGTGTTAGTCTGTGATGGAGGCATGGATGTGCCCTCCTCTATGAGTCCCAGTAATCTGGGCAAGTACAGACAACAGCCTTTAATCAATGGACGAGAGGCTTTGGCATTTAGGGACACAGGGGCAAGTGTCACAATGGTGACACAAGACCTTGTGCTACCTGGGCAAGTTATGCTTGGTGAAATGTACCAAGTGACCAATGCTAGCAATGTCAGAACAGACCATACTCTGGCAGTTGTTAACTTCTCCTGGGGAGGGGTAACTGGCCTTAAGAAGGTTGTGGTAAGTGCAAACCTACCAGTCGAATGCTTGCTTGGCAATGACTTAGAGACTTCTGCTTGGGCAGAAGTGGAGCTCAGGACCCATGCAGAAATGCTGGGGATCCCTGCAGATGTGTTTGCTGTGACCAGGTCACAAGCCAAACTGTCTAGCACTGAACAGGCCTTGGATTCTGGAAGAATGGACCAAGTGCCTTCCAAGAGGAGGAGTAGTAGGGTTAAGGCAGTGCCTTCCCCCTTGGCTCAGGAGGAAGATCAGTCCCTTGAGGGGGATGATCTCAGCCCTGAAGAAGGAACTGTCCCAGAGGAACTTGAACCTGACCAGGTTGAGTTCTTGGGGACAGGGGGACCTTCTAGGGCAGATCTGAGCCAGGAGCAGCAGAGCTGCCCCTCCTTGAACCCCTCAGACAGCAAGCTGCTGCTGAGGCTGCTGGGAAAGCTAGTGGTCCCCATACAGTGTATTGGGATGATGGACTCCTGTACTCAGAGAGTAGAGACCCCAAGCCTGGTGCTACCAGGAGGTTGGTAATACCTTTGAAGTTCAGGGGCTTCCTATTGACCCTAGCCCATGATATTCCCTTAGCAGGACACCTGGGCCAGAACAAGACTTGGGACAGAATTGTCCCTCACTTTCACTGGCCCCACATGTCTGAAGACAGTAAGGAGTTTTGTCGCTCCTGTGTAACCTGCCAAGCCAGTGGCAAAGCAGGTGGCACTACAAAGGCCCCCTGATACCACTACCTGTGGTGGGGGTGCCCTTTGAGAGGGTAGGGATTGACATTGTTGGTCCCATGGATCCCCAAACAGCCTCTGGGCACAGGTTTATCCTGGTGGTAGTGGATCATGCCACCAGGTACCCAGAAGCTATTCCCCTCAGGACCACTACAGCACCTGTGGTGGCAAGGGCCCTCCTGGGAATCTTCTCAAGAGTGGGCTTTCCTAAGGAGGTAGTATCAGACAGGGGTGCTAACTTCATGTCTGGGTACTTAAAAGCAATGTGGAAGGAGTGTGGAGTGACTTATAAGTTCACCACACCCTATCACCCACAATGCAATGGTTTAGTTGAGAGATTCAACAAAACCTTGAAGGGCATGATTAAAGGGCTCCCAGAAAAGCTTAGGCGTAGATGGGACATACTCTTGCCCTGCCTTTTATTCGCATATAGGGAGGTGCCTCAGAAGGGGGTTGGTTACAGCCCTTTTGAACTTCTGTTTGGCCACCCTGTGAGGGGTCCACTGTGCTTGGTGAAGGAAGGATGGGAGTTACCTCTCAAGCCCCCAAAGCAAGATATAGTGGACTATGTACTTGGTCTCCGCTCCAGGATGGCTGAGTACATGAAAAAGGCAACCAAAAACCTTGAGGCTAGCCAGGAACTTCAGAAGGCCTGGCATGACCAAAGGCTGTTCTGACTGTGTACCAGCCAGGACAGAAGGTGTGGGTGTTGGAGCCAGTGGCCCCAGCAGCTCTCCAAGACAAATGGAGTGGACCCCACACTATTGTTGAGCAGAAGGGTGAGGTCACTTACTTAGTGGACCTGGGAACACCCAGGAGTCCCCAAAGGGTTCTCCATGTCAACAGACTAAAGCCATATGTGGACAGGGCAGACATGGGCTTGCTCATGGCTACTGATGAGGGGCAGGAGGAAGAGAGTGACCCACTCCCTGACCTGCTCTCACAGAACCCTGACGATGGGTCAGTTGATGGTGTAGCCTTGGCAGGCAGCCTCACTACCCAGCAACAAACTGATTGCAGGCAAGTCCTCAATCAGTTTAGACATATGTTTTCACTGACACCCAGTCAGACCACCTGGTGCACTCATGAAGTGGACACTGGGGACAGTCTGCCTATTAAAAACAAGATTTATAGGCAACCTGACCATGTCAGGGACTGTATCAGGACTGAAGTCCAGAAAATGTTGGAGTGGGAGTAATTGAACCCTCAGATAGCCCTTGGGCTAGTCCAGTAGTCCTGGTACCGAAACCTCACACCAGTGGTGGGAAAAGAGAGATGAGGTTTTGTGTAGACTACAGGGGTCTCAATGCAGTCACTAGGACTGATGCCCATCCCATACCCAGGGCAGATGAGCTCATAGATACTTTGGCCTCTGCCAAATATCTCAGCACATTTGACCTAACAGCTGGCTACTGGCAGATCAGACTAGCTGATACTGCAAAGCCCAAAACAGCATTTTCAACCCCTAGTGGGCATTATCAATTTGTGGTAATGCCCTTTGGTCTGAAAAATGCACCTGCCACTTTCCAGAGGTTGGTGAACACAGTTCTCACAGGACTGGAAGCCTATAGTGCAGCTTATCTAGATGATATTGCTGTCTTTAGCTCCACCTGGGAGGATCACCTGGTCCACCTCAGGAATGTTTTACAGGCCCTGCAAAAGGCAGGCCTGACTATCAAGGCCACTAAGTGCCAGATAGGGCAGAGTCAGGTTGTGTACCTGGGCCACCTTGTGGGTGGAGGCCAGGTTCAACCTTTGCAGAGCAAGATCCAGACCATCATGGACTGGACTGCTCCCACTACCCAGACTCAGGTGAGAGCCTTCTTAGGCCTGACTGGGTACTATAGGAGATTTGTCAAGGGGTATGGATCAATAGTGACACCCTTGAATGACTTAACTTCTAAGAAAATGCCCAAAAAGGTTCAGTGGACAGTTAGCTGTCAAAAGGCATTTGATGACCTCAAGCAGGCCATGTGCACTGCTCCAATTCTGCAGAGTCCTGATTACTCCAAGAAGTTCATTGTTCAAACAGATGCATCTGAATTGGGGGTAGGGGCTGTACTGTCACAATTGAATGAAGAAGGTCAGGATCAGCCAGTAGCTTTTATTAGCAGAAGGCTGACCCCTAGAGAGAAACGTTGGTCAGCCATAGAGAGGGAGGCCTTTGCTGTGGTCTGGGCTCTGAAGAAGTTGAGGCCATACTTGTTTGGTACACACTTCCTGGTTCAGACAGACCATAAGCCCCTCTTATGGCTAAAACAAATGAAGGGTGAAAACCCCAAACTGCTTAGGTGGTCCATTTCCCTACAGGGGATGGACTTTACAGTGGAACATAGGCCTGGGAGTAACCATGCGAATGCAGATGGACTCTCTAGGTATTTCCACTTAGAACATGAAGACTTAACTGGGCAAGGTTAGTTTAATGTCCCTACGTTTGGGGGGGTTGTGTAGGAGAGTAGGATCTGCTTCACATGGGTACCCCCACTTTTTGCTGATGCTTCACTGGTTTTCGACATTAGTCTGGCTGGGGCCCTGCTATTCAGAACCCCAGCCTAGCTGTTTCCTCTTTAAAAGGGTCTCCATGTGCCTTAGGCACATCACTAATTGGGATCTGGAGTGCCCTTGTAAGTCCCTAGTATATGGTATACTATGTACCAAGGGCATAGGTACCTCAGAGGCCTGTAAGGGGCTGCAGCATGTATTATGCCACCCCTGGGAGGCCATCCAAACTGACACCACAGGTCTGCTACTGCGGCCTGGGTAAGGTGGTGCACGCACCCCTTACTGTGGTATAGGTTACCTATATCACTAAAAGCATACACACATATAAACCTATAAGTCACTCCTAAGGCAGGCCTTATCAATCCTAAAGGCAGAGTGCATGGTTCCTATGTGAGAGGGTGCCCCTGCAGGAGCAGGGCCCCTCTGCAGCGTTCGGAGACCATCTCTGATGCTGTTTGTAGTGCAGCCTGACCATATACTCTTAAGCGCATTATATCCTCGCGGTAAAATGCTAACTTTGGAATGGCTGCACCTAAACATGTCGTGTTTGGTGTCAAACATCTTGGAATACTACCCCCCCGCCAATCCTGGTGGCGGGGGTAGCATTCCACCCTTCTAGAGGAAAGGCATGTTAACTCTGATGAGTCTGGTAACTTCTTTCCAGAGCCCTGGCATCACAAAATGGATGCTGCTGCCACAGACACGAGTCTGGCCTCCTGCTGCTGGACGAAACTCCGGCAGGGGAGGCCTGGACAATAGGTTTCCTGTCCCAGGGAGGTGTGACCACCTCCCCAGACAGGACAATGTGTATTGGGGCTGGGCGGGAGCACTTTCGGGTGCTTTGAAGTCCTGCACTGGGGGCACATTTGGTGTCCCTGTGCATACCCCAGTTCAAACCGGATCAGGGGCTCGCAGCCCCTGCTTTGGCGCGAACTGGACAAAGGGAAAGGGGTGTAGCCACCCCTCTGCCCTGACCCACCCATAGGTGGGGCCACAGAGTAGTCCATCCCCTAATTTTAGAATAAAGGTAGGAACCCAGTCCTTAGGACTTTAGATTATACCTGGACGAAACTCTGAAACTGAATCCTGGACCTTCGACGCTCTACGACAAGATTAGAGGACTGAAGAATCTCCTTGGGGTCAAGGAGTGACTCCCTGCTTGGCAGGCACCAAAGAAGCATCTGTCCGGTTCGCATCACTGAAGCTCCCGTCGGACGCCGAAGTCATCGCATCACCAGAGGTGGATTCTCAGACTTCCCCGAGGCTACCCTGAGTCCCCAGCAAAGCTGAGGCCCGTGGCTATCGTGGGTGACTTGAGACCGTGACCCCTGGACACCGAGCACACTTGCAAGTGCACCATCTTCTGGGTCTCCCAAGAAGTCGTGCTTTGGGCTCCCAGTAGCCCTAGCCTCCAGCACCACCTGCACCGAAGATCACTGGCCCCCACTCCACGAGTGTCCTGTAAGCCAGCTCCACGTGCGGCGTCACGAGGCTCCTTCGCGGTCGCTAGCCCGTTGGCTAGTAGCCCTTGACGAAGGCCAATCTTTTCTTTACTTGGCATCCTGGTTGCTCCAGGCCTGCCCTCACTTACCCTCGCTGGGTGAGTTCCCCAGACCTTGCTGGTCTGCATCATCGACGATCTACATCTTACTCGAGACTTGCCGTTGCCAAGGCTTGTTGGGTCCAATCCGGTCGCCGACACCTCAGCACTCGACAGACATCGAGCAGCAGCCCGAATCCTGCTCCTGGTCGCCGACAACGCCTCCCGGACCTCGTGGCTGAAGAGTCAAGACAACCGTCACCGCACCTGAATCACTCGACATCGGTGGGCATCTGTCCATCGCCTTCCTGGTCACTGGCTAGTGACCCAGACTCTGTCCCCTCTGCTTTCAGGTTCTTCAGAACTCCGATCCACTCTTGGATCCACCCGGACACTTTTCTCCTGGTCGCCAGCAGCACTTTGCAGCAGATCGCCATACGAAACGACGACGAAACCCGACCCCGAAAGGCACCTATGCACCCGGCTTCCCTGGGTGAGGTGACACGAGTACTCCGGTGCTCCCGTGGGTAGAGACTCTTCAAAGTCCTAGATCTCAAAGGGTTTTGTCCTAGTCCTACATTAAGTGTCCCTTTCCTCTATTTTCCCGATCCCGACTTTCTCCATAGAAGTTAACGGCGTATCGCGGTTGTGTATTTACACTGCACGCGTCTCCCGTGGGTCCCCTGTGTCACTACCTTGGGTGGTTCCTTGTGGTCCAAGCACTTCTAGAGGCTCTAGGCCTAGTGTCTAGTTCAGTCGTGGTTCGCATACCACTTTATTGGTATATGGTTTGGTACGCCCCTGGGGCCCAAACGTGTATTTGTGCTATTACTGTGATTTAAGATCTTATAACCTATGTACTTCGAACTCTAGCCTCATAAAGAGACTAGAGGGGTGTGTTTAGTAATAAATACATATATTTTGAATATATACCTGGTGTGGTGCTCTTTCATTTGGTCACTCAAGAGATTATAGACTGGTAAAACAAGCTGCTTTACATTCCTTCAAGACTTAGCCTGAAGGCTGCTCTCCATAGCTACCACTAGGATAGCTTTCAATAAGGTTGTCTTTAACCTACCTACCATAAGAGTCGATTTGGACTGGTGCAAGGTGCCCACTATAATTAGTGGACAGCATATGCCAGGCCAACTTCTCACAATGGTGAGAGGATTATTTTGGCAGCTTGGTCTATACAGGATGTGCTGGAAGTAGGCAGTGCTTTTTGTGAATGGTATGAGTAGGTAGTCATAGGTGCTTTCTTTTTCTTCTGTTGGAGGCAGACATACCTTATTAGTGATAACTGAAATAAGGAACATTGGTCTCCCAGTAGTGAAACTACCAGTAAGTAATTTAAACACTCAAAAGTTTTGTGTGGGTCATTACTATATTGCGGATTTGTAAATGTGTTCCCTCCATATGCAGGATAACTAAAAGCTAACATGTCTGATGTATCTTCTATTGAAACAATTACTCAACGGGTTTATGTGTGGTCATGTATGTATTGGCAGAGTGGGTGAGTTTAAGGGATGTTTCATTCGTTTTTGCCTGGGTGGGGTTCATGGATTTGCGAGCATGTGTGCTTTTGCCTATTGTGCTCATCCAAACAGTGTTGCACATATAAAGACCTGAAACAAATGACAATGATAATAGATATAAGAAATAGAGTAAAAAACAAATTTATGTTTACTGATGACAAATGAGCTCACTTGAATCTTCCAGCTTAAAAAAAGCTTGAAAAAATGCTAAAGCCAAAATAATGCTGTTGATGAAATGTCCTCTTTCAAAACACACTGTACCCTATGAGCACTTGGACTAACTCCAGTCCACTGTGTGGAGTATAACCCCTGAAGTGCTCCACGCCTGCATACAACAAAGGGCTTCATTTTGGGAGCCATATGACTCCATCAGTCATGCAAACACATGCTTGGCACAAATAGCTGCTTTTTGTTAATGTGAAACAACGTAATTTCTAATAAAAGCAGATGTTGTCGACACAGCATGTACTGACTGCGCGACTGTCTGATTTCACATATGTCTATATCTTGTATATGCTATTCTCCCACTAAAAGTTATAAGCAACTTCTTTTTCAATTTCACGCACACATGAACATTATGGTGTGACCTTCGTATATAAGTCACAAAGAAAAAGTGAATTCCATACCTTTCTTCAAACTTCAGTATGTAATGCAAATTTGAGTACACAAATGGCGATGATGATAATAATATTAACAACAATAATTATAAACTTATTTATAGCCTGCTAATAGGGATTTGCTATTGCATAACATTAAAAATAGCTTGTTGGTACTCAATTTATCAATCTCAGAAGGATCAAAAGGTGAGTCAGCATCATTGGGATTCAAACCATTTACCTACAGGTTATGATTATGTGCAAAAAATTAAAATACCGAAATATAGATTTGAGAACATGTATGCTTAATGTGTATGTATGTGTAATAAACAGATATCTAGAGATAAAAAACATTGAATCATCACCACTGCTTTTCTGAATGTTGCATAGATTAAGGACCCAACCCCCAATAATCATCTGAACCCCTATATCTGGTCACCCCAATATTTAACCAAATAATCCAGCTCTAGAATCTTCAATTGATCTAGTGTTAGAAAAAACAAAATTTAGCAGAGTTGAATGGAATAAAATATTAGATGCACAAAAGACAGAGTTCTAGATGAGAATAGGTGGAAAGGATTTTTATTTCAGAACAATCAAAAGGCAGTACAAAAGAGAACAATGCATGAACTGCCATAAAGGCCCATTACAGCAGCACAGAAATGATGCAAAATCATAAAACCTTAGATAGGCATATTCTAGGCAAAAATTGTAAGTGTCAGACTCAATAAGAGCACCAATAGCATAATGGGTCACCTACAAGGACAATGGCAACGTAATCCCATGAAACACAAGATTCCAGAGGTTTTATAAACAAAATCAGACATGGTATTAATAGATTCTGCTGATTCGGCATGTGATGATCTTGGTTAGTGACCCATTTGGCAAATCAGGAACAGTAACGTAATAATTAAAAACTATGCAATTATTTAGCACTAACCATTTCTTACGGTAAGATAAGTCTTCTGCTTGCTTCCTCTGCAACTACACTCTGGATATGTACAATACAAATGAAACATTTCTTGAACAATGGCTCAAAGAACTAACACATCTTCACCAGAACTTCCAACGTAAGCCCTTGAAAATGATACTTTGAGTACATTATGGAAACCTCATTCACTATACACGTTTTCAAAAAGATATTGTACAATGCTAGTACATTGATGTCATTCGCTCAATGCTCTGCAAAAATAAGGGGAGAGATGGCTTTGTAGCAGGAAACTGACTGGGAGGTGGAATGAGTAGGAGAAGTTGAACAGAACATAAGAAAACTGAATCCATTTTATAATTGACAACATACTACACGAAAATATCTTCATAGCATTATCGAGACTTCTAAATGGCTTAGGTAACTCGTTTCAGGGGCAACTTCATCAGTTAGGACTCCATGCACCATTAAAACTAAAACATTTAAAAAACTATTTTCACGCCATATTTGCACATTTTGTATTTTTTGAAAATGCTTTAACATAGACATACATGGACACTTAACCAACTGCCTTTTACGATATCCTTAACCCAAACTCTAACCTTTGTTTCATAGACACCATGGTGTTTCTGCCTTTTTATGTACTACCTCCCTTGCCACCCTTCTGTTGCACTTTTACACAACCACCTACACAATCATTAAGTCTTCCATTACTGCAACCCTAACCCAGTTCCTAAATGTGCCCTAATCTTAATATAATTTTACCCTAGCCGTAACCCTTAATCCACGTAACACTAAACCTTACTCCAAACTTAACATAACATCTTCCCTTTCTCAATTCTTTAATCTAACCCTAAACCAAACCCCCCATTGTTAACATAACCCTAACCAAATCTTTTATCTTTTGCCATAGCTACCCTTGTAATCCTACCCCAACCCTAAACCATAAACCTTATTTTAAATCACTCCTCACACCATACCTTGATGTAACCTTAGGCCATAAACATAACCTAAATCTAACCCTACATTTTTCCTAACCCCATTCCTAATCCATGCATTTTCACCACCTTTTGGACTTTTTGCACACTCTACTTTATTTGTCTATTCTTTTTTTTAACTTTTCTACTTCTGTATCCAATTTATTATGCCACTGTCTATTTATCTTTTTATTTTTGTTTGCCTTTTAAGAGTAGAGTATCATTGACAAGGTTAGTAAAGCACTTCCCACACATCCGTTTCATATGCTTTTTGTGTGTCTGCCATCTGGATTATAGAGTGTAACCAAGTCATTCGATTGGCTGTTAAATCTGTCAAATATCTTCCAAGTCATCAGTCTAGCTGACATAGTCAATGCAGAATGTTTTCCCTTCATGTATTGTAAGATAGGTAACCATACGGCCAGGTAGTCATCTCTTTCTCGGATTACATGAGCAGTGAGTTGTTAAAATGTCATAGTTTCCAATACCTTCAAGCACCTAATATACCAAGCGGTGATGGACGTCTGTTGCCAAATGGATGATATGTTCATTCTAGCTAATACCAATAACTGGTGCTTTAAGTTCCAGGCTCTGGAAGAAATCTCTTCCTAATCTAGTGGATGCTGACCCAGTAGAACAATTGTAAGATCTGCATTTGTCGTGAACCCTACAACATCCTTGATAGATGCGAAGATCAATTTTCAGTATGCCCACCCATATCTGTAACACCAAAGATTCTCAGTCACATCATATAAAAAACATGTCTGATACACCTGGAAACATTGAGCTGTTTATTGGGAGTTAGGTACCACACAGTCATAAATTTAATTTAGACTTCTATGTAATATACTGACAAGCTATTTTTCTAAACGTCCCTCCATAAAGTCTCCAACTCATTCCCTGATAGTTCCTTATTTATATCTTATTCCACCTAGACATGTAGCCACTCAACTCGGCAGAAGGGCATGTTAATCCATTTGTATACATTCAAATTCTACCCTCTAGTGCAGAGGTCTTCAAACTTTTGGATGCCGAGACCCCCCTGTCAACATTTTGAGGCGTAAGGACCCCCTCCTGACAAAAATTTCTAAACCTGTAGGCAGGGCTACTGGAATTATGAGGCAGGTGAGGACCAAATTACGTGACAGGCTTGACTAAATTGTGTGGGAAGAAAAGGTAAATGATGTTATGTGATGCCGCGTACACAGTAACACTGAGGAAAGATTTCACCCCATCAGTACCAGTGTATAACCAAAATACAGCAATTAACATCAGAAAGATTTCTAGTCAAACTTTGTGAAGGGCCTTCCACTCCGCAGGAATACGTGCTGCCACATTAGAAGCTCACTTGGCCCTGGCCGGGAGAAGCAGGGGTCCCTTAAAACCCTGGCGGTTTTGTGCAGAGTTAAGCAGTTTACCCATGCAGCTTTCCTCTCACCCCCTCCCTTCCATCCCTCTGTCCTCTCCTAACCCCGGATCCCTCTCTCACTTTGCAGGCCATTTTATTTCACCCCTTTTACAACTTCTGAACTCTCCCCATTCAACCTCTCACTTCACCTTTAACACTCCCAGCCAGGGCTGGTCCTAACACTGGTCGCACACGGTGCAACAGTCTTTTTGGTGCCCCACCCCGTTTCCTCCTTCTCCATGAATTCCTTCACTGCCACTCACCAACAATTCACCTCATCTCTCTATAGCACCTTTCTGACAAACATTTCATTTTCTTATAGCGCTACTCATAGTTTACTCACACTCATTTCTGTGATCTGCATGGTACATATTCTTTGTAGCAGGAACGTTAACCCTCTGCACTGTGTGGGTGACAAGAGTGCCCATGTGAGTGCACGGTGAGCGATGCAACAGTGTGAGAGTAGGGTAAGAGGAGTGACTGCAGGGTGAGTGAGGTGGCTTATGAATTTAGGTGCGGATGCAAGTTCAGAATGGGACGAATGAGTGTATGATTACTGATGGGCTTGTTTGAGTGAGTTGCATATTGAGCAGTGAGGGGGACAGGTGAGTGAAGTGTCACATGAGTGCAGGATGAGTAGTGTACTCGTGTGGCTGCAGGGTGAGGTATAGGATGAACAGCGCAAGTGCATTGTGAGTGCAGAGTGATCACTGTGAGTGCAGGGTGAGCGGGTGAATGGTGTGAGTGCATTGTGATCGCTGTGAATGCAGGGTGAGCGTGAAAGTGAAGGGCGAGAATGACGAGTGAGTTGTCTGAATGCAGAGTGCATTCCCAGACACTTGAAGTAACTCAGCATGTTATGGACGGCGGCGTAGGGTTTAAGATCTAAGTTAAACTATTGCTATTATGGCATTAATCGGGGATCGAGGAAATAAATAATGTGCTGATCCTGCTACAAACTCCCAGTCCTATGATAGGGTTGCCAGCAGATTATTTTGATGGCCCAGTCGGTACAAAAATAAGCAGTCACCTAAAGCTGTATTTTCAGCACTTATCTGTGCATACTTCGAACAGCAAATATAAATAGAAAGCACTTTTAATTGTGTTCTGTGGCTGCCTGAATGATCCATGACTGATAATTAAGGGGAACAAAGACAGAGAAGTCACATTACAAATGAATACACACTTTTTTATTTAAGACCCTATTTAGTCAAGAGGAGATCTTTGCAGGCTCTTTAAACCCCACATGGCTGCATTTCATTTTTCTTTTGGCGACCCTACTTTATATTCTTTTTCATGAAATGCATTCTCACACTACAGCAGTAAAAGTTAAATGCAAATGTAAGGATTAGGCAGAGTGGGGGCCCAGGGGTTACTGGAACCAGGAAAAAAACTAAGCCTCTGTAACCAGTTTACAAAGGCATGTAAACATGCAAATGGTCTTTAAAGACCTGTGAAAAACTCGGGCGTGCCGGAGATAAGACTCCAGACACTGCCCAGCTGAGCCCCCAGCAGCTCGAGTTGCACTGCAGCAGCCCGGGCTGAGACGCAGGACGGGGGAAGAGGGGAGGCTGAAGCCCTTGGGCCTCGGCAGAAGTGTGACTGGGAAGGCGCGACCCCCTTTGCATCGCTCCACGGCCCCCCTGGGGGTCGCGCCCCACAGTTTGAAGACCCCTGCTCTAGTGGCATGTTAGTTTTTCAGTATTTTCTCTTCCTGCATCTATTTTCTGATAGTTGCTGTCTGAACCTCCGGTTAAAGGCACAATGATATTTGTTGGTTTCAAAATCTCTCAGGTTCTGATTGACCAAATGTAAGCTTGGAGTTGCCAAAGGGTCTGAGCCCAGAACATTTTGGAGATCAAATGAAAGTCCCCTTTGCACCATTTCCAGAAGGAGAAGACCTGTCTTTCTGGTTCAAATTCAGGGTTGTAGTGTATGAGGGTAAATGGTAAATGAAAAATTGTGAGTTTTTGTTTTCATGCTATTTTATCCAAGGTATCCAATAGAGTACCTAATATACGAATACATTATGTGTTCTGTCCCATGTCAGCAGCAATATTAGAGATCAGAACGACACAACTACAATTATCTGGTCCATATAGCCCCAGTGTTTATTATGTTCATGCTTGAAACACTCCCCCACAATTTATAGCTGTGCTGCTTTGTAATAGTCACATATATTCAGGAATACCAGTTTCCCTTTGTTCCTTGCGGCCCTCAAAAGTTTCTTTGAGACTCTAGGGTCCTTCCCCTGTCACACAAACGTCATTAGTGCTTTGTGTAGGTCATTTAGGGTCTGCTTTTCAAAGGAGTATAATGGTGTATGTACTTTTATGACTTTAAAGAGGGTAGCAATATTTTCAGAATATAAACCTCACATAATTATTTAGGCATTTGGCTAACTCCTTCTAAATTGCTCCTCATTTATTTTTTGGGGGGAACTGAATCCTACAGAGCAGTCACTCCCTGTTTCATGAAATTCTTTCTTCAAAAAGTGGATTTGGTCCTGATTGGGGTTGTATATGTAGATGACCATCAAAACATCCCCCCTACAATCTTATCCTTCAGCGAGGCCACAGTTGCTCGACCTCAGCTCTCATTCTGCTTTCAGCGTTGCAGTGACACCATCTTGTCTCCATTTCAGCATGATGTCAGCAGGATGCAATGCACTGTTCCTCTTCAGATTCCAATTTTCTTTATCACACCGTTGTTAGTCACCTGTAAAGTATCATACGTTGTCGAAATGTTTCTTTCCAAGTTTGATGAGTACGTACTGGAACACCAACTGTAATTATTGCAGTTGCCACAACAGGCCCCTTCAGCTAGCTCCTCCAACTCCTTCAGGCAACTGTCACTATCCCTACATGCTAGAAATTCCTTGTTACCTAGGAGATAGCGAGTGTGGCAAAATTAACGGAATGTAATATAATACACATGGAATTTCATACAATGCATAACACATCTTCCCCCTTCACAAAAATAACAAAATTAATTCAAACAAAAAGTATATACATACATAATACTATACATGATTCCCAAAAGTAAAGATAAGAACACAATACTAAATTAAAAGTCCTCCATCCCTTCCTCTATATCACACTCGTAATCTAATCTAAGCATTCAGGTCTTGCTCTCACGCACTTGCTATTTTCCACTACCTCTGTTGCTTTCACGACTCCACCACCTTGTCCTGACTATCGGCAAAAACATTTTTTTTAAACTTCCCTCATCCTCTTTCTCCAGAACATCAATAGGCATCCCACCCTTCTCAACTCCATCGACACTCCCACCTCTAAATCCACTTCCAACACAATCGTCAGAAAAAATATAATTCTCTACATCATCACCACTTCTTCCTCCTGAAACACTGCATACACATTAGAGCCATTGTCATACTCATTATCCAAATGCCAACATCTACCTTTATTGTGCTCCCGAATATCCTCCTTTATCACACCATAATTGTTAAGAACGTCAATCCTCTTCAAATTCCAAACCTTGCCATCACTCAACATAACCGCATTCCACAACACATTGACTACACCCAACGGTTTAGAAAACTGACTCTCACCTTTCCTCACCTTTCAAGTTTTCCCAACCTTCAACTACATACCTTCCTTAATCATAACTTTTTCATTATTTTTCTTAAATCATATTTGGGCCAGATGTACAACGGTTTTTGCATGCGCAAACGGGTTTGCGAACCCGTTTGCGCATGCAAAAACCAATAGGGTTATGTACCATCCCAAAATAGCGAGTCACAATTTATTTGCGACTCGCTATTTTGGAATTGCGAGTCGCTATTAGGAAGGGGCGTTCCCTTCCTAATAGCGAGCGCAACCCCATGTACAAATGTTTTGCAAACGCAATTGCGGTCCCCAGGGGACCCCTTCCCCTTTGCAAATGCAGCGGAACGTTTCATTTTTTTTTTTTTTAAATGTATCTCGTTTTCCTTTGAGAAAACGTCCATCAAGGCAATAATAAACTTTTGTTTCTCACCAATGGGTCCCATGATATCAGTGGCAACAGTGTCCTAAAGCTTCCTGGGAACTACCGGTTCACTCATACTAGGTCTAAGGGTCCTTAAAGACTTATCTTAATTAGCACATGCAAAGCACTCTCTTACCATCCTTTCCACAAACAAATCTAAACCAGGCCACCAATACCACCTTTTCACAATCTGTTTGATTTTTACAATGCCTCTATGATCCTCATGACAATTTCACCACAAACTTCCTTAACGTTTTCTCTACCTCATTCACCACAGAAAACTCAACTCTGATTTCCCCAAAATGCCTTAACTCAGGAGCAAGTTCTGAATTCTTAGGCCAACCGCATTCTGTGAAACCAAAATATTTCAGCAATAAAACATCCCTAAAATGCTATTTTTCCATACTTCCTCATCCATCCCTGAAACACCATGATCATGAATCAAAGCAATTTGAAAATCTTCCCATTCTTGTTTTTCACATTCCTGAATCTCCAGAGGCATTCTGGATAAAAAATCTGCCATAACATTACTTTTTTCCAGCCACATATTCTGTTGTGTGAATGAAATCTTGTAGTCTCAGACATTCTTGCAATCCTTGCAGAAGCCATGAACATACATTCTGTTGTCAATACCTTAACCAGTGGCTTATGATCACTTCTTACAATGCATGATTTCCCCACACAAAAGACCTGAAGTGCTCTAACGCCCACACACAAGCAAGGGTTTCTGTCTCGATGACATAAAATTTCTCTTCCACTTGTGATAAAGCTCTTGAAGCAAATGCAATTATTCTTTCCACATCTTTTTGCGTCAAAATCCCTCTCAAACCTTTATTACTAACATCTACGGTAATAAAATTCTCTAGATTAGGGTCAAAGCTTTTTAACACAGAGGCTTTGCTAATTGCATTCTTGATTTCTTCAAATTCCCTTTAACACTCAGTGGTCCAAGAAAATTTCATTCTGTTTTTTACCAACTGTCTAACATAGTAGATATTTCCTGAAAAACCCTCCACAAATTGAGTATAAAATTCTACAAGGCCAAGAAATGCCCTCAGTTCCTCCTTCCTCGTTGGAGCTGGATCATTTCGAATAGCTTCCATTAATGAAGTTTTTGGAGTGATGCCATCCTCACTCAGAACATGGCCCAAACACGTGACAGAACAAATGGTAAACTTACATTTAACAACCTCAACTGTCAAATTTCTTTCAATGAGAACATTCAGAACAGCATCCAAAATTTCTTCATGTTCCTGCCTGTCTTTGCCATAAATCAGTATATCGTCCTGGAAGCATTTAACGTTGTCCTTCTTCCCAAACAGTTTATGCATTAATCTCTAAAATACCGCAGCAGCAGATGCCAAACCAAAGGGCATTCTTTTATATTGATAGCAACCCATAGGAGTAATAAATGCTGGAAATGTTTTGCTATCTTCATGTAATGGAATCTGGTGGTATGTTGCAGACAGATCAATTTTAGAGAACCATTTGGCACCACTAATTTAAGCAAGCATTTCAGACATTTGGGGCAGTGGAAACTTCTCACAGAATATTATTATTCAGAAAACACAAATCAACACAGAGTCCAATTCTCCCATTAGTTCGTTTGGCAATCGCAACTGGTGAAATCCATTCTGACGGTTCTATTTCTTCAATTATACCTGCACTTATTAATTTATCTAGCTCCTTCTGCACCTTTTACCTCAAACAAATGAGAATATTTATAACTTTGTGAATTTTAGAAGAAGCATCTGTTTTAAAGACAATGTGATGTGTAAACTCTGAGTTTACCAATAGTCACAGAGAAAACCTTTGGAAACTTTTCGATCATAGTATTACCCACATTCTCACTATCATCCACAATAATAACTGGTTCTGAACTGTTCAGGTTCAACATCATGTGGAGGTTGCCTTGATCATGCAAACTCTAAATAGAAGGCCCCCTTTTATCTATGTAAAGCTTCCCATAACACTTCCTGTTTTTGAATCTAAAAACCAACAGTCTGTAACCCAATATATCTATGTTCTTTCTTGAGAAACCCTCAGGATGAATATCTTAAGGAAATATTTTTCTCGAATGCAATTAACAAAACATTTCCTCTACACGTCTTCACTAATAGTGGTACATGGAGGTCCAGGGTCTGCATATACCTGAACATTCACCCCACTGATACACATTAAACAAATAGATTTTTTTTCTCACTTTCTCATTCCCATCACTCACATTTCAACACAAATGACTCCTTGGCATTTTCTTCATCAGACTTATCATCCTCCTCAACACATTTAACCCTGGAACTCTTCTTTTTCTACAGACTTTAGAAAAATGCCCCACTAGTCCCCATAACAAACATTTTGTGGCAGGGCATAACTTGGTGTAAGCTAGATGTGAATCACTGTCACAACAATAACAGCTATGATTTTCTATGGGCATTTCAATTTTTTCCTTAGTATTCTTGCTAAATTTCTCAGCAACATAACTTTTCTCTTTACCTTTGATCTTCCCTACTACCTCATCTTGTGGACCGCGAAGTTCAGCCTTAACAGCTTTTACACTACGGCTGGATAATTCCATTTTCCTGCTAATGGCTAAAATATCCTTCAAATCTGCGTCCTCATTAACCCACAATCTTTGCTGGATTGCAGGATCCCTAGTGTGCATAACAACCTGGTCACAAATGAGCTGTTATTGTAACTACTCAAATTTACAATCAAGGGACAACTTCTTCAAACCAGCCACGTACTCATTTACACTCTCAGTTGAGTCTTGTTTCCGCTGGAAAAATGTAAACCATACTATGTCTATACAAACATTAGATGCAAAATACTTATCAAATTGTTCAATAGCTTTCTCAGATACATTAACATCACCACCCCTGTGATCCTTTGGCATTTGTACAGACACTTTTAACCCTATAAGTCCCACTGAGTGTAAAAACATATGCCTTTTATCTATTCTGTAGCCATTATTCCTTCCTGATCAATGGTATCCAAATAGTTTACAAAATAAGATTTTCATTCTGACCCTTTCATACATAGATCACAACCAGCTGGCCATAATGCCTGTGGAGAGGGTATCGAATAATTCTGAGAGCTCATAACTGCATGTAGATAAAAAAATATATAGTGCAAAATTAAATTCAAAGTGACTGTGCCCCTTCTTCATCCTACAGGACTAATTCAATGACACTATGGTGCATTAAGGTTAATGCAAAATCATGGTGACAGTGTCCCTTCTTCACCCTGATGGGACTAGTTCACTGAATACCCATCAAATGGGATGCCAATGTGAGTCTCACCTTCTCCACCCTTCCTCAGTAATCCAGGCGGTGTCACCATATATTCCCAAAATACTTGTGCTCAATAACTGCACCACTGAAGCATGCCTCCTCAAAAGTTTCAAAATTTATGTGACACAGCATAAATATATGCCAAAATGTGCTGTTTTCCCTGAGAGTGTCTGAATGGAAATGGCCCAGCGGAGGTAAAGTGATCGAACCTTAGATGCCGGCAACGTAGACCGATGCAGGCTCTTGTTACAGGAAGTACCTGATCCAAAATGGCATCCCCAAGGTCCCGTATTATAACATATTGCGTCGGCAATGTGGGCCAACATTGCGTCCGTCTTCTGTGTCGAGTCAAGCATACTCATGTACATTTTGCGCTGACCTCGCGTGGAACCTCAGACATGGAAGAGCAATGGTCGCGTCTCCAGCCGAACATTCCACGAAGCAGTCAAAGCTGGAGGTTATCTAACCACAATGGTAAGGGACTGCTTATACCGGCCAACAACCATAAAAAACTGCCCAGAAATGCAGTTCTCCTAGGAGTGGTAATTGTTCCTCCTTAGTCTTGTGCACTCTGATACACCGCCACAACAGTCTGCTCACAACAATTGCTTTGCGTGGTTCAATGGTGTTCCAGGTCAGCTCGTCACCAGTTTTGTAAAGTATCAAACGTTGTCTAAATGTTTCTTTCCAAGTTTAATAGGCACGTACTGGAACACCAATGGTAAGTGTATTGCAGTGACTACAACCAGCCCTTCCAGCTAGGTCTCCGGCAACTGTCACTATCCCTACACGCTAGAACTTCCCTGTAGCATGAGATAGTGAGCGTGGCGAATATGATGGAATGTAATACAATGCATATGGAATTTTATACAATGCATTATACAAAATCACCTCTGTGTCGCCACAGCTTGAGGATGTTTATACTTTATTGCCCTGCTGTCTGCCTTCCCCAGCTTGGGTTGTGTTACGAAGACAGAGTGAATGGCGCTTGCATAATGCAGCACCGGCCATGCCTCAACTATAAATTTTTAGTTCCCACTATTACTGCAACCCAGGTTGCATAGAGATATCCGTAGCAAGCATGTAACTCACTTAGCTAACAACTAAACAAAAAAATTAACTACATGATAAAATATGTTAAATGTTGCACAAGTTTCTCTTTCATAGTCATTACTAGCCAAAGCTTCTATTTTTTGGTTATACAGTCACTTTTGTGCTTTTACTCTTCCACAACTTAATGCCTCACATATTAGATAAAGTTTGACCTTCATGAGCGCAGAAACAGATCCGATGGTCTGCAGGGTTGTGGAAATCCAGCCATTTACTGACCACAGCTCTATTTTAAGTTGAGGGGCAGTCCTTTACATTTTGTCTATGAAGGAGTGTTCAGGGACTATATTACAAGGGAGAGAAAAATGTGTTTTCATCACTGCCACACTATTAATATTACAGAAGTGCTCCAGATGCTTATATGGCTCTTCATGTACTAAATGTGCAGGCACAAAAATAAGCACAAATGCAAAGCAGAAGCCACATTTAAATGAGGAATTGTTTTTGATTGTGCGGCTTCACAATATTACATGAATCTTGAAGGAAGTGTTAACTGTCCATCACTCAGGATGTGTTTCACAGGTATTGAGCTGGTTGGTGCTTCTGCACAAGTACCCCCACTTTGGAATAGAGAGTGAAGGATTCCTAGGGCCTCACAGAGAACCCAACTTGAAAGCACAGTTAGAGATTATAATCCCTTATGAGTTTGTTCCCTTAGATTGCCAGGACACTAGTGTAGCAACAAGGACAGAATGTTAACATGGAGAGCCAAGAGCCATATTAACGTTTTAAAATGATGACCACTAGTCCCTTGTTTGGTACCTCAGCAGAGAATATGAACCTATTGAAAGCATAGAGGGAAATGGAGTGGGAACTTCCGCTCTTTGTCCCTCTTCTAGCTAGAGTAAGCGGCTGGTGCAAGGATAGAAAATTAATTTTGCTGTGGAAAAGCCTACGAAGGAATTCTGGTCTAGAATATGAACAGCCAATGTCAAGGTATTATTATGCTACAACACAAAGCTAGGGACTGAAGTAGTAGGGCAGGAGTATATGGAGCCAAAAAAGGGCAAGAAAAAGGCATGACAGATATTGACATAAGCCACCGCGGCCTAATGGTGTCAAGAGCAGCTGAATGCAAGGCTAGAATGAAGTGGCCATGCAGTCAAAATGGAGAAACCATGTGTGTTGAATCTTGGAAAAGACACAGAAGGGTTTCTATGTAGGAAGTCGCAAGGAGGATCCTAGGTAGAACAATAGGAATGGATGTCATTTAGATCCTCTAGAGTCAGCCTTGTTTTAATGAGACCAGGGGTGAGTAAATCTGCAGGTATGGACACCAAGAGAGGAGGTACCCAAAAGGAAGAGGAGGCCTATCAGTGTAGAAATCTCAAGGGACTTGAGCTCTTGCACTTGGGAAAATGCTTATTGTGCAGGTACATAGAAGAGATGAGTGGACATGCATGAGATAAAGGTCATGGCTTTGCCATCCTGATCTCACGTTCTTCAAGGGCAGGAGTTCTCTCGTAAGTCAGTAAATGACAATAGGGAGGTTGGTGCTCTGGCTGTATGGGGCACATAAGGCTATACAGCATCTTTTGAAGATGCACAGGGATTTTGGGTAAAGCTTGGTATTACGCAATGTCTGCAGTTTATGAGGGGGCAGCAGCACTGGGCCTTTGGGACTATGCTGAAGTATATGAGGGTTACCAGCACATTATGAAGCTCCCCCAGTGTATTGTATGATGTGATTTCTCACCTGCGGCTTTGACTGTGCCTAGGCATTTAGCACCAGATATTCAAAGGGTTTTTGAGGTGATAATACCTGCGATTCTCAAAAATCCAGGTTTGAGACCACAAAAATATTTTTTTTAATTTTCTGGCTTCATTGTAAAATGGGGTTACCCACCCCTAAGGAAACACAATATAGAACGGTGATTTGGGGTATTCCTTCTAAATAGCGAGTCAGTAAGATATGTATCAGCAGTTTTCAACCACAATTTAATTCATAAACCATTGACCAGCTACTGGCTCTCAAGAACGGATGGTAATTGATTTACCGAATGGACCCATTCCCCTTTGGAAATCAGAGTGGCAACTTCGGGAGGTATGAGGCAGTGGTCCAGGAGAGCACTACCAACTCTCAATGAAGTTTTTCAGAATGGAATTTTTTTTTTAAAGCCGCCCCATTTTGCTGAAAAAAAGTGGGTGATCAAAAAAAGTCAAAAACATTTCTGCTTTGAAATGCAATCAGAGGGATGTTGATCTGTCCCAATCACAGAAGTGTCACCAATTGTGACTGGCCTAATAAATATTGATTAGGCAGATTATTCTACGACCTCATACGGTGCCCTATTTTGTGAACCGACGTATTAGTGCATAGGTCAGTTCTCAAAATACGATTGGATCTGAAAAAAATTGGTGTACAATTTCCAACCGTTTTTTGCAAATCCAATCTTACTACATCTGAACCTTAATTCTGTCATTTGAATTCAGTAACATGATGTGGTGTAGCGAATACGTGACCGACTTTGCCTCAAGGAGATCCTGACTTCCCACTCTGACATATTGAGTGATCATTAACAAATTACTTCACCTTCATGTGCCTTCGTTTCCTACATCTACCAAACATTTTGTGCCTCTAAAACCAAGTTAAATACGAATAAGACGTACTTCATGAATAAAGAGAAGATTTATAATGCTTGCACTGGTTAAGTGATGACTGCACTCCTGGATGGCAACTAAAATGGACTTTCACACTTCAGTGACTTTTAATCTAGCACTATAATTATATAGTAATAAGGTTCTTCTGCTACGCATGCAATGATCATGAGGTCACCTGCTAGTTTGGCCTCAGTAAAGTCGCTGGGTTTTGAGCATAGGCTCATGTTTAGCAATTCTCCTCTGATCTTCTGTTAATAAGTTGTTTGGTGTGTGTCAGAACCTGTTCAGGAGACGCAGAGAGCTCAGAGGTTACAAGGTCTCAATCGAGGTGATTGAGTCTGTTGGCTCTGACGAGCTGGGGCTAACCTACTGGTGCCCTGTAAAACTGGGATTGACATGCACCTTTTTAGCACTCTCCGGGTAGAGAGGAAAGCTGTCCAAAAAATATAAGGATGTTGTTTCAGTTGGAGACCCAGAAATGAATAGTGTAGAAATTACTTATAAAAAAAGTATTTTATTATAATATTACTACAAAAATAGATAAAGAATACAATTGCACTCGCTGTAGCATACAACAATGCTACTCATTTCTATGGGTCAACACTAGACGGGGAAATGTAGACAGGTGCAGGCTCGGTGAGGAGCTTCTCTGCATTTTGGTTCCCTAGTGGTCAGTCTGTCTCGTGTACTGTCCTGGCCCTTTGAGAAATTGGCATCTGGCAAATGTCAGTCCTCAAAGTTTGTTTACTTGGGAGCCGTACCTTTAACTTGTGTATCAGCTCCAATCCGGTGCCACAGCCATATAGAGCACCCGTTATACCCTGTTGCTACACTCCTGGAGTCATTCAGGTCAGTGCAGACGAACGTTTTCAGGCTGAGGAAAATCGCTGACTGTCTAAACTTCAAGGACCCAGAAAAAACATCCCACTCAAACTAAGAGCCCGGACCATGATATGTTCTTTGTTGCAGGCAACAGAAGTCTATTGAGGATTAAAATAGGCCAGAGAACTGTTTTTCTAGGATCCCTTGTGCACACAAGAGTCAGAGGTCTCAGGTCTAGTTGCAAGCACTGGGCAGAGTTCAGTGTCAGAATACAACAGTGGGATGCGGTTCAATCTTGTTTCGGCACAGCATGCCCCTGGGCTTTGATGGGACCTGCAACATGAGACGGACAGGTCGCAGACTCGAGGCTCTTCTCAGTTCACATCAGCAGCCCTGCTTATCACTCCCAGGACAAGGATCACGTCATGGCATGGTGGGGATCAACTGTTGATGTGCACTCATGAACACAGGTGCAGGGCTCAGTACAAGCTCAGATAGCTCAGCTGCTCCCCAAAACACCACATTGCAGTCATCAGTGGTAAGCTTATTAAGATTGCTTTCTTTTGGGAAGTTTCCCCACAACCACTGCAGCTGGGCTTTTTTTCTGGGCATACGTCTCTGGCAGACACACCTGTAGTGCACCTCTATCGTCAAGGAAGGCAACTTCTTATCCAAGGTAGGACCTCTGTTTCTCTTGAAGCTGGCTGCAGACTTTCCAGGTCATGTTCCCTTACTTGACCGGGGAGCTGGCTATCAGGGACACCAGCCCTGTTTTTCAGTTTTTTTTTTGCCACCCTGTTAGGCCTGGCCTCCTTAGGGTGGACTTCTCCTAGACTTTTTGCCTTTTGCATCCACGTTTTGCTGATTCTTTTAGTTGGACTTAAAACTCTGAGCACTTTACCACTGCTGACCAGTGCTAAAGTGCATGTGCTTCTCCCCCAAACATAATCACATTGTTGTATACCTGATGGACATATATTTTGTACTGGTGAGCCCCTTGTAGAGTGGTATAACATATATCCAGGGCCTGAACTTCAAATGCTACCAGTGGGCTGGAGCACTGATTGTGCCACCCACAAAAATAGCCTTTCAAACCTGTCTTAGGCCTGCCACTGCAGTACCTTTGTGTGCAGTTTACTGCCACTTCGACTTGATATTTAAAACTACTTGCCAAGCCTTAAACTCCCCTTTTATTACATATAAGTCATCCCTAAGGTAGGCCCTAAGTAACTGTAAGGGCAGGGTGCCATGTAAATAAAAGGTAGGAAATGTACAGGTATGTTTTGCATGTCCTGGTAGAATAGACAATATATTTCATTTTTCACTACTGTGTCATACTTTCTTTATTGGGCCATACAATGTTTATCCAGATAATACAATGGGAAAGTGTAAAAACCTATCTTCCCATAAAATAATAATAAACATTCAAGATTTAACAGCATATAAGAATGTTTTTCCACCCACATCAGAGTATAACAATACATTTCCACCCATCTTTTATCACTGGAAGACCATCTCGTATCTCTTTCCTTTTTTTTTTTTTTAACTCTTTTTATTGCAAAAAATAAACAGAGCAGTGTAATGACAATATGGCACATGACATAACCTTAGATCCATGGTCCGATCTGGGTAACGTAAGACAACAAATATAATCATTATTCTTCTTATCCTCTCCTACATGCCAGTAGGCCCTCTTCCTCCAGTTGTACATCCCGGGAGCAACCCATAGGTCCCTGTTGCGCCACCGGCACACAGATCATCCTCCGGTATGCGTTCCACTTCCCCCACACCTTAGTCCACTTATTGGGACAGCCTCGGATCTCATAGACTGTTCGTATCTCTTTCTGATGGCTATTGCTTTTCTTATAAAATTCAAAACAGTGAAGCAGGTTTCCCTATCCATAAAACATTGTAAGTTTGTAAAGCCCTCCTGGTATGTTCTCAATTTGCTCTTCCTCAATACCAGTAATAAACATTAATTTCTAGGGTCCTTAAAAAAGGGAAAAAAGGATAAAGTGACTAGTGCTTTGTGTGGTAGTTTGGTCACATGGACAGGGCAGTAATTCATATGCCCAAACACCTTGAACCGGAAAAGCTACCTTAAAGCGTGTATCTTGAAATAATCTAAAAAGGGATAAGTAGCAATGATAATTGGAATTTGTTATCTATAAGATATGGATCCAGATTGCCTGTTGTAGAGATCGGCACCTATCTTTGAATTGCTACCATGAACTGACATTTCTGGAGCCTAATATTTGATCAATAATTTACGTAGCATAATTTTACTTCTTTGCTTTTTGGGTGATTGGGGAAGGATTTTCAAAAGGTCCTTTTTACCTATTAGGGCAAATGTCTTCATAAATAGGTCACCCAAGGGATTTGTGCCACCCCATCCAGTGCCAGACAATCCAAAATACAAGAGCAGACCAACTCTGCCTCTGGATTTAGCCAAGACTTAATCCACAATCATAGTGGGGTTAGCCCCAGGAAATCTTCTAGATAAGGGAGACCTATTACTTCATGGCAATCAGTGTTGCTGAGCCCTGAGGAACCATTAATAACCTACGTAAAAAGCAATTCTCAACTTTCTACAAGGTTTCCACATGTGCATACCCCCACAGGCCCTCCCCATATGCACCTGCCAAGATACATTTTATTTTGTACAGGTAATGCATTCCTTTAATGGGTTTCTGTCCCAATTTTTTAGCAAATCAAAAAATTCACTCTATATTGCTTTTAAGGCTCTGTGTCTTAGCAGTTAAAAGCGATTTCCATTGATAGGAGGAACTAAATAAAATCCATAAATAATTAAAAGGTTTCTACTTACTCCAGGGTAGAGTTTCCCATGATAAAAGTTTTAGTTTTGGTGGTGCATAGTCCACAAGTCATAATTTAAGATTTGGACTGATTCACCCGGTGACTCAAGTTACCCATAAAATTAGAAAATGCATCCAATAAAATGTGCACGCCATTAGCCGTATGTGCAATTAACACTGCGTTGTTGGCATAGAGTAAGAGAGGGATTTTTGCCCTCCTGTACAAGGAGTGTCCTTCTCAACCTCCTTCAAAAATTTGGAGATTCCATTTATATATAACAGAAATAAAAATGGGGCAAGGATTAATACCCGTCTTACTCCACGTGTTGATTTAATATAGGGGCTAGTTTCACACTGCTAGCCATATCAAACTTGAACCATTGGGTCCTGGTGAAGGAGCTTAATTAGTAAAAGAAGCTCAGGTTCGAATACCATGGATGCCATTCCTGACCACAATTTATCACGATTTACCAGGTCAAAGGCACTTGAAAGATCAATAAATGCCAAATGAAGCGATCTCTTTTTTGCCAGACATATTTTCCATGTATTAGGTAAATATTTAGACAATGATCCACTGTGCCCAGGCCTGGTCTGAACACAAAATAGAGGTTTGACAAGATGTTATTTTCAGTAGCCCACGATTCCAGCCGTGCCAAGAGGACCCTACCAAGTATTTTCATGCTCGAGTCAATTAATGATATGGGTAGAAAACAGGATGGAGAATGACAGTCTCCCTTTTTATAAACAGGGATGATTGTAGTGGTTTTCCAGGAGTTTAGGATTTGTCCCTTCAACACATTTCTATATATATTAGTTAGGAGAGGAGACCAGAGATCTATATTAGATTTAAACAAAATCTGCGGACAACCCATCCTGGCCTGGCGCCTTCCATGTTGCACATTTATTAATGGCATTATTTACTTCTTGTGCTTCAATATTAGCCAGAGAATACTGGGAACTTTGACCAAACAAATCTGATTCCTGATTTAAAATGGTACAAAGGAGGAGAGTAGATTCAGACTGAAAAAAGCAGAAAAATGGGCCACCCATAGGTCCATAGGGATCACTGCCTCAATTTTTGGAGTTGATCAATCTCAGGAAAAAGGCCAATTTTGTATCCTAAAATAGCCTCTCAAACTGAGGCCGCTAATTGAAGTTCTTCCCATGGTAGGGCTTGGATCTTTCCTCTATCCTTGCCTTATGCAGATTTCTTGCTACTTTTATCTCCCCACCCGGTCGAGTATTCATTGTTAAGAGAGCCCTCAGGCTCCTTTGGGCTAAAGTGCATTCTCGATTAAACCATCTATGCTAAGGTTTTTCCTTTATGAGCTTATCTATGATTAAATTGTCTGAAATAGCGTTACACAGGCTCTCAAAGCCTTCACCTACATCTTGACCTGGTGTATATGCTGATAATATCAACCTGTCTAAGTGCATGTTCTGCATAACAATCTTCCTGGTAAAATGTTCTACATTTGCCTATTCCCACTTTATTCTCAGGCACCTCTTATTTGGATGCACCCTACTACTGTACTTGGGTGCATTAGGATCCTTAGCTGATGGTTCAAAACTAAGAGCAGCAGTTTATGATCAGTCACACACTTTATAACAACCTTATAATCTACAAAAGAACATTTCATTTTTCACTAATGTGAGGCCTACCCCTCTCACAGGCCAGCGTTGGGAATTCCTTTATACACTTTTAAGCTGAAATTCTTGGTCAGAGAGGAGTAGCGTTTTCAGGTTTCATATGTTTGGAATAGTAATGATAAATCCTCCTTACTGGTGAAGTTGGATTTAACATTACTGTTTTAGAAATGTCACTTTTAGAAAGTGGACATATCTCTGTACTTACTGCCTGACAGCCTGTCTCCAATACATGTCTGAGTTCGGTGACAGCTACACATTGTGAATTCCCTCTAGACAGCCACAGAACACAGAAAGGTGAGGCTTATCTGCATTCTGAGCACTCATCTGCATTCTGATGGGCCTTCCTGGACAGGGAGCAATGGGAGGGGTTGACACTTACACTTCAATAGGTAGTGTCCCGTCCACACACAATGTTATAAGAGACAAAGGTCCCTCCAAAACGATTTAAGGGCAATGGAACACAGAACCGTGCTGAGACCTGTTTTGAAATTTTCCAAATGGAGAGACAATGTATTTATTAAACAAAAAATCAAAAACCACAAAGCACACATATATACATAATAACATGGGTAAAAGGTTGGAAGTCAACAGATTTCCAAACCTCAGGCATTTACACATTTAGTGACTTCATCAATAAATGCATGTTCAAAACAGTCACAATAAGGAAAACATCTTGTGCTCCACATTAACACCTTAACCGCGGCGGCAATTCCGCCGCGGTGCGGGGGGTTCCATTAAGTGGGCGGGGCCGCGTCGGCCAACGGACGTGCGCAGCACTACCGAGGTAGTGCTCGCGAAGGCCGTTGGCCGACGGGCGCACTTAAAGGGTTAATCCAAATGAGTCAGTTTAGAGTCAAGATGTTTATAAGTCAACAACGTTTCAATCCAGACTGGAGTAGGGGGATCATCATCAGGACGCACGAATATATGCCTGAGAGGTAGCCTGTATAAGGCAAGGACTGTAAGAGGAGGGGAAGGGTAGGGTCAAAGGAAAGAGAAGGGTAAGGGGTAGTGGGGCGGGGTTAGTAGGTTGGGTGGCAGGAAGGGGTAAACAAGACAGCAAAGCAAGGGAAGGAGAAAGAGAGAGGCTAGGACGGTAATATGATACGACTGGTACTGCAAACCACCTGTACGTGGTGCATGTACATTCCAGAGTGGGTGAGATGCAAGTGCGATGCAAGCCATTCAGAACCAAAAATCAAACAGACAACAAGAAGTAGTGGGCAGTACATGCGCGGAAATCCAGGTGCCGTGAGTGATGAGTGAGACCATGTAAGAATCAAGGCTTCGTCACCTCGGTGTTGATCGGAACTGACACATCGCCCTTTGACGCTGAAGCAGAGGCTGTCTGATGAAAGTGGCTCTACAGCCTGCGCGGCCCGATGACAACATTCTGCGTGGGTTGACGACAGCGCATTGCCTTAACTTTAGCGAAGCTCGACAGCAACGCAGCGACCCGACTGGGTGGAAAAGAGCGATGAATCGAGCCCTCAGCGTCATCACTTTGCTCCACCCAAGGTACTTTCTAAGCAGGCCCTGCTTGGGTCCTGTAGCCGGCCTGCCCTTCTTTGTGGTTGGCCTGAACTTTGGATTTGCACCGGTCCCTTATGACCTCAAATAACCTTTTGACCGCTAGTGACTTCTAAGCACTATTTTTGCATTTAATCTTTTAAAATTCATATCTCGACTTCGGATTGGATTTTTTTCAGTTTTGTCTTATTTTGCTCAGATAAATATTGTCTGTTTTTCTAATCCTTTGTGGAGTCTTTTTGTGGTGTATTCATTGTGTTACTGTGTGTGTGAGTGTGTGTTGCACAAATACTTTACACATTGTCTCTTTAGATAAGCCTGACTGCTCTGTGCCAAGCTAGTAGAGGGTGAGCACAGGTTATCTTTCAGTGTGTACCTAACTTACCCTGACTAGAGCGGTGGTTCCTGCCTGGGTGCATACCTCAACCAACCAGGAATCCCATTTCTAACACACCCTATGGGGTATTGGTCAATGAGAAGTTCTGGAAACTTGACTGCATACTTCAGTAGTACTAATACTAATTTTTTAGATAGAGATTGCATATTCTGCACTTTGAAACCGGGTCAGGTTGAATCGCCCAATTTGTGTATCTATCCCTGTTCGAGCAAGACACACTTACTGTCTTCTGGTGGGTTGTCAAGCATTACTTCGCAGGTAAGTACAATGAGAGTCATTAAATTGCTTCCAGTACATTGAGAATTACTAAAATTGGGAGTGCCTTCATACTAAAACTTCACAGCTAAGTTTATAATTTTGTTTTTGTGTATATGCAGTGCATAATTTGAAAAACAAATATGTGCCAGGGCTCTCATCAGGAAGCCACTGCAGCTTTCACCTCACATTGCCCCTGCCATGCTGCCAATGTGCATAACAACACAACTACTAACCATCAAACCCCAACAAATGTGACAATTCAAGCTATTCCAGGCCCCCAAAGCTATAAGAATGGCTTTAGCGGCAGGTAAAATTCATTTTGAATGCTTACTGAATTAATAATCGGTTATTGTTGTGATTATATCTAATTTAGCCAGACAGCGCCACCTTGTGGCAGACTGTCACAAGCGTTGTTGACAATTAAGTGTAGAGCACCGGAAACCACTGGCTCAGATTAAGCACTGTGTGTGTCTGTATATATATCTCCCTACATCCTCCCAACTCCCTTTAGCAGAGAGCATGCACTCTGAAGCCGGAGCTTAATTAACTTATTTAATTGGTTGGGCCTCTCCCAAAACAGTGATACAAACAGAGACACATTTCAGCTGCACTGCAGCATTTGTCAATCTACAAATCCCCATATAGTTTCACTGTTATATAGTCTGCATACCATAAACATGGAAATATATTATATCTTGCTAAATAGTAGTGTTATTAATACAAACTCTATTAAACTATTACCAAAAAAGCATTTCATTATTCACATGCTTGGTAACATTAAAGAAAATAGCGCTACTTGTTACCAATGCACAACTAATGTTGTTTTGCATGACGTCGTGCAACTGTCATGGCGGCCGTGCTGGGTCATGGATGAGCATATAGAATGGTCAAGTTTTGTTAGAAGGGGGAAGTGCAATGAACGAAGGACAACTTTAAAATCACTTTGGTTGCGGTTAGCGTGGTTGCCCATTTGAAGGCGTAAGCCGAAAACGCGCTGGCGTCTTGGTGTCTGGTGTCCTTGCAAAAAATAAAGGATTAAAAGCATCCTGCTTGTCTCGTACTGTTCGTGTGGGATTCCGCTGGCGTGGTGCGGCTGACTATATGATCATGATAAATGGAGATATATATATATATATATATATACACATGGACTGTGTCAGCTGTGCTTCCACCAATGGTAGCGAGGAAACACTTTAAAAAATGGTGGAAAATGAAAAACGCCGGTTGTAGGCACTTGATAAAGGCACACCCGCCGAAACGCGTTATGCTGTGATTGCAATAAACCGAGTTCTCCTGTGACCCCGCTGTGTCCCCTTGTCTGTTTCTGAAAGGAGGAGATCGTGTGGGATATTTGCGTGTATGCCAGTGACACGCAGGGGACCCGTTCTGCAAGAGTCCAGAGGAAACATTGGCAAAGCTGTGAATTGGAGTTCCAAGGTATTGGAGACCTCAGGACCACCGCAAGCAAGAGGGACAAAGGTACCGCTGTGAAATCAGTCCGTGACTGCACGGAGAGGCACTATCACTGTATAAGTGTATCCGGGTATGTTCCTGATTTGTCATTGAGGGAGAACGTAGGGGAGCCAGGGAATGGAGTGAAATGTACTGGGTTTACGTATAAGAACTTTTATACACCGTGTCCAAGAATAATTAGCCCCCCTCACTACGAGGACTGGTATTCATAAAGTGACTAGTGCTTTGTGTGGTAGTTTGGTCACATGGACAGGGCAGTAATTCATATGCCCAAACACCTTGAACCGGAAAAGCTACCTTAAAGCGTGTATCTTCAAATAATCTAAAAAGGGATAAGTAGCAATGATAATTGGAATTTGTTATCTATAAGATATGGATCCAGATTGCCTGTTGTAGAGATCGGCACCTATCTTTGAATTGCTACCATGAACTGACATTTCTGGAGCCTAATATTTGATCAATAATTTACGTAGCATAATTTTACTTCTTTGCTTTTTTGGGTGATTGGGGAAGGATTTTCAAAAAGGTCCTTTTTACCTATTAGGGCAAATGTCTTCATAAATAGGTCACCCAAGGGATTTGTGCCACCCCATCCAGTGCCAGACAATCCAAAATACAAGAGCAGACCAACTCTGCCTCTGGATTTAGCCAAGACTTAATCCACAATCATAGTGGGGTTAGCCCCAGGAAATCTTCTAGATAAGGGAGACCTATTACTTCATGGCAATCAGTGTTGCTGAGCCCTGAGGAACCATTAATAACCTACGTAAAAAGCAATTCTCAACTTTCTACAAGGTTTCCACATGTGCATACCCCCACAGGCCCTCCCCATATGCACCTGCCAAGATACATTTTATTTTGTACAGGTAATGCATTCCTTTAATGGGTTTCTGTCCCAATTTTTAGCAAATCAAAAAATTCACTCTATATTGCTTTTAAGGCTCTGTGTCTTAGCAGTTAAAAGCGATTTCCATTGATAGGAGGAACTAAATAAAATCCATAAATAATTAAAAGGTTTCTACTTACTCCAGGGTAGAGTTTCCCATGATAAAAGTTTTAGTTTTGGTGGTGCATAGTCCACAAGTCATAATTTAAGATTTGGACTGATTCACCCGGTGACTCAAGTTACCCATAAAATTAGAAAATGCATCCAATAAAATGTGCACGCCATTAGCCGTATGTGCAATTAACACTGCGTTGTTGGCATAGAGTAAGAGAGGGATTTTTGCCCTCCTGTACAAGGAGTGTCCTTCTCAACCTCCTTCAAAAATTTGGAGATTCCATTTATATATAACAGAAATAAAAATGGGGCAAGGATTAATACCCGTCTTACTCCACGTGTTGATTTAATATAGGGGCTAGTTTCACACTGCTAGCCATATCAAACTTGAACCATTGGGTCCTGGTGAAGGAGCTTAATTAGTAAAAGAAGCTCAGGTTCGAATACCATGGATGCCATTCCTGACCACAATTTATCACGATTTACCAGGTCAAAGGCACTTGAAAGATCAATAAATGCCAAATGAAGCGATCTCTTTTTTGCCAGACATATTTTCCATGCATTAGGTAAAGATTTAGACAATGATCCACTGTGCCCAGGCCTGGTCTGAACACAAAATGGAGGTTTGACAAGATGTTATTTTCAGTAGCCCACGATTCCAGCCGTGCCAAGAGGACCCTACCAAGTATTTTCATGCTCGAGTCAATTAATGATATGGGTAGAAAACAGGATGGAGAATGACAGTCTCCCTTTTTATAAACAGGGATGATTGTAGTGGTTTTCCAGGAGTTTAGAATTTGTCCCTTCAACACATTTCTATATACATTAGTTAGGAGAGGAGACCAGAGATCTATATTAGATTTTAAAAAAATCTGCGGACACCCCATCCTGGCCTGGCGCCTTCCATGTTGCACATTTATTAATGGCATTATTTACTTCTTGTGCTTCAATATTAGCCAGAGAATCCTGGGAACTTTGACCAAACAAATCTGATTCCTGATTTAAAATGGTATGAAGGAGGAGAGTAGATTCAGACTGAAAAAAGCAGAAAAATGGGCCACCCTTAGGTCCATAGGGATCACTGCCTCAATTTTTGGAGTTGATCAATCTCAGGAAAAAGGCCAATTTTGTATCCTAAAATAGCCTCTCCAACTGAGGCCGCTAATTGAAGTTCTTCCCATGGTAGGGCTTGGATCTTTCCTCTATCCTTGCCTTATGCAGATTTCTTGCTACTTTAATCTCCCCACCCGGTCGAGTATTCATTGTTAAGAGAGCCCTCAGGTTCCTTTGGGCTAAAGTGCATTCTCGATTAAACCATCTATGCTAAGGTTTTTCCTTTATGAGCTTATCTATGATTAAATTGTCTGAAATAGCTTTACACAGGCTCTCAAAGCCTTCACCTACATCTTGACCTGGTGTATATGCTGATAATATCAACCTGTCTAAGTGCATGTTCTGCATAACAATCTTCCTGGTAAAATGTTCTACATTTGCCTATTCCCACTTTATTCTCAGGCACCTCTTATTTGGATGCACCCTACTACTGTACTTGGGTGCATTAGGCTCCTTTAGCTGATGGTTCAAAACTAAGAGCAGCAGTTTATGATCAGTCACACACTTTATAACAACCTTATAATCTACAAAAGAACATTTCATTTTTCACTAATGTGAGGCCTACCCCTCTCACAGGCCAGCGTTGGGAATTCCTTTATACACTTTTAAGCTGAAATTCTTGGTCAGAGAGGAGTAGCGTTTTCAGGTTTCATATGTTTGGAATAGTAATGATAAATCCTCCTTACTGGTGAAGTTGGATTTAACATTACTGTTTTAGAAATGTCACTTTTAGAAAGTGGACATATCTCTGTACTTACTGCCTGACAGCCTGTCTCCAATACATGTCTGAGTTCGGTGACAGCTACACATTGTGAATTCCCTCTAGACAGCCACAGAACACAGAAAGGTGAGGCTTATCTGCATTCTGAGCACTCATCTGCATTCTGATGGGCCTTCCTGGACAGGGAGCAATGGGAGGGGTTGACACTTACACTTCAATAGGTAGTGTCCTGTCCACACACAATGTTATAAGAGACAAAGGTCCCTCCAAAACGATTTAAGGGCAATGGAACACAGAACCGTGCTGAGACCTGTTTTGAAATTTTCCAAATGGAGAGACAATGTATTTATTAAACAAAAAATCAAAAACCACAAAGCACACATATATACATAATAACATGGGTAAAAGGTTGGAAGTCAACAGATTTCCAAACCTTAGGCATTTACACATTTAGTGACTTCATCAATAAATGCATGTTCAAAACAGTCACAATAAGGAAAACATCTTGTGCTCCACATTAACACCTTAACCGCGGCAGCAATTCTGCCGCGGTGCGGGGCGTTCCATTAAGTGGGCGGGGCCGCGTCGGACAACGGACGTGCGCAGCACTACTGAGGTAGTGCTCGCGACGGCCGTTGGCCGACGGGCGCACTTAAAGGGTTAATCCAAATGAGTCAGTTTAGAGTCAAGATGTTTATAAGTCAACAACGTTTCAATCCAGACTGGAGTAGGGGGATCATCATCAGGATGCACGAATATATGCCTGAGAGGTAGCCTGTATAAGGCAAGGACTGTAAGAGGAGGGGAAGGGTAGGGGCAAAGGAAAGAGAAGGGTAAGGGGTAGTGGGGCGGGGGTAGTAGGTTGGGTGGCAGGAAGGGGTAAACAAGACAGCAAAGCAAGGGAAAAAGAAGGAGAAAGAGAGAGGCTAGGACGTTAATATGATACGACTGGTACTGCAAACCACCTGTACGTGGTGCATGTACATTCCAGAGTGGGTGAGATGCAAGTGCGATGCAAGCCACTCAGAACCAAAAATCAAACAGACAACAAGAAGTAGTGGGCAGTACATGCGCGGAAATCCAGGTGCCGTGAGTGATGAGTGTTAGAAATGGGATCTCTAGTTGGCAAGGGCTTGCACCTTTGTCCAAGTAGGGACCCTTCTTCCTAGTCAGGGTAAGGGTGTTACACTCGTGAAGTAACCCCTGCTCACCCTCGTGGTAGCTTGGCACGAGCAGTCAGGCTTAATTCAGAGGCAGTGTGTAAAGCATTTGCACAGAACCAACAGTAATACAGTGTAAGCACTACAAACGGACACCACACCAGTTTAGAAAAATAACCAATATTTTATATACTCAAGACAAGACCAATTACGACAAAAATCCACAATACCATACTTTAAAAACAAATGCTTGATAAGGTAACTTCTTCTTTGCAGGAATAGCACAAAAGCAAAGTTCATACGAGTCGGTAGCCCCGTCCGGGTCTTACCGCGATGCTGAATTACACAGAGTCCAACAGCTCCAGCCGACCGCGTCGCTACGGGCCAACAGAGTCGTGAACAGACTCGGTCACAGTACCTTTCTCGTTGTGGCTGGTACGGAGTGTACGAGCCGGTCGGCGTTCGTCGCGGTTGCGGTGCAAGACGGAGCGATGCAAGGTGCGGTGTCCCTCGATGCGGTGCAGGCAGCGGCTCGATGAGCGTCGTGCAGACGGAGTCAGTGAGTCCAAGGCGTGCGATGCAGGGTGAGACGATGCTCGATGCGGTGCTGACAGGTTGCGATGCAGGCGACCAAGCCGGAGTACGGGAGCTGGCGTCGGACAGCGGTGCGAGTCGGAGCGGTGCATCGCAAACGTGCGAGCAGTGCCCCAAATGCGATGCTTTCACGACTCTTGAGCCAGTTGCAGCGTCCGCGTCGGTCGGGTCCGGCTGGTTCAGTGAAGCGATGCGATGCGAACTGCGGTGCCCACAGGTCACGGTGCAAGCAGCGGCTCGGTGTTGGCGGCGTCGGACGTAGCCCACAGTGAGACCAGGGTTGCGATGCGAAGCGGGGCGATGCGGTCTGCGGTGCAAACAGGTCACCGGCCAGGGATGGATTCGGTTGACGGAGTCGGTTGCAGTTCCCTTCCTCTGTGGCGACTGAAACAGCGTTCCAGAAGCGGTACCCAGAGGTTTGTGAAGTCTTTGTAGTCCCTGAGACTTCTTAACAGGAGGCCAGCTCGGTTTCAGGCCCTTGGAGATACTCAGCACAAGTTTGTAGAAAGTTCAGTCCTTTCACTGCCCAAGGCAGAAGCAGCAGCTGCAGGCCAACCCAACAAAGCAACAACACAGCAAAGGGGCAGTACTCCTCCTGGCAGCTCTTCCAGCTCTTCGTCTTGGCAGGTTCCTTGATTCCAGCGAGATCTAAATTCATGGGGTCAGGGCCCCAATATTTATATCCCAAATTCCTTTGTTCTCTGAAGGCAGAGAGGCCTTTGCCTAGTCCAAACCAGTTCTGGAGCACTTTGTTGACAAGTCTCCGTCCCTTCTTTCAGTGAGTAGGCCAGGGACATCAGACGCACCACAGGAGGTGGAGCCAGCATTGTGGAGGGAAGGCACTGTCCTCTTCAGGGCCCAGGTGCAACTCCTCCCACCCATCTACATGTAGATCTTGCTATTCAGCCCTGCGCTGACTCACCCTGTCTCCTGGCATCCCCCAGCCCCTGTCACTCACACTCCAGACAAGGAATACAAAACCTCGCAGAGGCAGGCTTGGATGGTTAGACAAGAAAATACCCACTTTCTAAAAGTGGTATTTTCAAACACAGAATGTTAAAACCAACTTCACTAAAAGCTGCATTTTATCATTCTGAGTCCAGGCATACTAAACTCGAATTTCTACCATGTTCCCGGGGTCAGTTAGGATTATCAGCTGTAATAATCCAAACTGCCCGTTCTGGCCTAGGGGGAACAGGTAGCCTTGCAATAGTGAAAAACGAACTAGGCTGTAATTCACTATCAGGACATGCCACACACACCAGGGCATGTCCTAACTTTCGCATACAACGCACCCTGCCCACAGGGGTACCTTGGGCCTACCTTAGGGGTGACTAACATGTAGCAAAGGGAAGGTTTAGGGACTTGCAAGTGTGTGCACTTGCCAAGTCGACATGGCAGCCCCAGGCTGCGCACAGGCTCTGCGATGGCAGGCCCGAGTTACACTTTACGGGCTGTTTGCGTGGGTGGCACAATCCAGTGCTGCAGCCCACCAACAGCATTTGGTCTATAGGCCCTGGCACTCGCAGTGCACTTTACAAGGGACTGACACATAAACCAAATAGGCCAATCATGGAAACACCAATCCATAACACATTTTATACAGGAGCACTTGCACTTTCCCACTGGACAGCAGTGAGGAAAGTGCGCAGAATCATTACACCAGCAAAAACAGAGTCAAAACCAGGAGGTCAGAAAGCAAAAAGTCAGGGGAAACACGCCAAAAGATGCCAAGTCTAACAATGAGTGAGACCATGTAAGAATCAAGGCTTCGTCACCTCGGTGTCGATCGGAACTGACACATCGCCCTTTGACGCTGAAGCAGAGGCTGTCCGATGACAGTGGCTCTACAGCCTGCGCGGCCCGTTGACAACATTCTGCGTGGGTTGACGACAGTGCGTTGCCTTAACTTTAGCGAAGCTCGACAGCAACGCAGCGACCCGACTGGGTGGAAAAGAGCGATGAATCGAGCCCTCATCGTCATCACTTTGCTCCACCCAAGGTACTTTCTAAGCAGGCCCTGCTTGGGTCCTATAGCCGGCCTGCCCTTCATTGTGGTTGGCCTGAACTTTGGATTTGCACCGGTCCCTTATGACCTCAAATAACCTTTTGACCGCTAGTGACTTCTAAGCACTATTTTTGCATTTAATCTTTTAAAATTCATATCTCGACTTCGGATTGGATTTTTTTCAGTTTTGTCTTATTTTGCTCAGATAAATATTGTCTATTTTTCTAATCCTTTGTGGAGTCTTTTTGTGGTGTATTCATTGTGTTACTGTGTGTGTGAGTGTGTGTTGCACAAATACTTTACACATTGTCTCTTTAGATAAGCCAGACTGCTCTGTGCCAAGCTAGTAGAGGGTGAGCACAGGTTATCTTTCAGTGTGTACCTAACTTACCCTGACTAGAGCGGTGGTTCCTGCCTGGGTGCATACCTCAACCAACCAGGAATCCCATTTCTAACACACCCTATGGGGTATTGGTCAATGAGAAGTTCTGGAAACTTGACTGCATACTTCAGTAGTACTAATACTAATTTTTTAGATAGAGATTGCATATTCTGCACTTTGAAACCGGGTCAGGTTGAATCGCCCAATTTGTGTATCTATCCCTGTTCGAGCAAGACACACTTACTGTCTTCTGGTGGGTTGTCAAGCATTACTTCGCAGGTAAGTACAATGAGAGTCATTAAATTGCTTCCAGTACATTGAGAATTACTAAAATTGGGAGTGCCTTCATACTAAAACTTCACAGCTAAGTTTATAATTTTGTTTTTGTGTATATGCAGTGCATAATTTGAAAAACAAATATGTGCCAGGGCTCTCATCAGGAAGCCACTGCAGCTTTCACCTCACATTGCCCCTGCCATGCTGCCAATGTGCATAACAACACAACTACTAACCATCAAACCCCAACAAATGTGACAATTCAAGCTATTCCATGCCCCCAAACCTATAAGAATGGCTTTGGCGGCAGGTAAAATTCATTTTGAATGCTTACTGAATTAATAATCGGTTATTGTTGTGATTATATCTAATTTAGCCAGACAGTGCCACCTTGTGGCAGACTGTCACAAGCGTTGTTGACAATTAAGTGTAGAGCACCGGAAACCACTGGCTCAGATTAAGCACTGTGTGTGTCTGTATATATATCTCCCTACATCCTCCCAACTCCCTTTAGCAGAGAGCATGCACTCTGAAGCCGGAGCATAATTAACTTATTTAATTGGTTGGGCCTCTCCCAAAACAGTGATACAAACAGAGACACATTTCAGCTGCACTGCAGCCTTTGTCAATCTACAAATCCCCATATAGTTTCACTGTTATATAGTCTGCATACTATAAACATGGAAAAAATATTATATCTTGCTAAATAGTAGTGTTATTAATACAAACTCTATTAACCCCTTGCCCGCGATCGGAATTCCGCTCGTGTGCTGGACATTCCGATCGCGGGTGTGGTCGTGACGAGCTCAGCTCGTCATGCGCACAGCGCTACCGCGCAGCATGACGAGCTGAGCTCGTCACGCGCATCGAAGGGGTTAAACTATTACCAAAAAAACATTTCATTATTCACATGCTCGGTAACATTAAAGTAAATAGCGCTACTTGTTACCAATGCACAACTAATGTTGTTTTGCATGACGTCGTGCAACTGTCATGGCGGACGTGCTGGCTCATGGATGAGCATATAGAATGGTCAGGTTTTGTTAGAAGGGGGAAGTGCAATGAACGAAGGACAACTTTAAAATCACTTTGGTTGCGGTTATCGTGGTTGCCCAGTTGAAGGCGTAAGCCGAAAACGCGCTGGCGTCTTGGTGTCTGGTGTCCTTGCAAAAAATAAAGGATTAAAAGCATCCTGCTGGTCTCGTACTGTTCGTGTGGGATTCCACTGGCGTGGTGCGGCTGACTATATGATCATGATAAATGGAGATATATATATATATATACACACACATGGACTGTGTCAGCTGTGCTTCCACCAATGGTAGCGAGGAAGCACTTTAAAAAATGGTGGAAAATGAAAAACGCCGGTTGTAGGCATTTGATAAAGGCACACCCGCCGAAACGCGTTATGCTGTAATTGCAATAAACCGAGTTCTCCTGTGACCCCACTGTGTCCCCTTGTCTGTTTCTGAAAGGAGGAGATCGTGTGGGATATTTGCGTGTATGCCAGTGACACGCAGGGGACCCGTTCTGCAAGAGTCCAGAGGAAACATTGGCAAAGCTGTGAATTGGAGTTTCAAGGTATTGGAGACCTCAGGACCACCGCAAGCAAGAGGGACAAAGGTACCGCTGTGAAATCAGTCCGTGACTGCACGGAGAGGCACTATCACTGTATAAGTGTATCCGGGTATGTTCCTGATTTGTCATTGAGGGAGAACGTAGGGGAGCCAGGGAATGGAGTGAAATGTACTGGGTTTACGTATAAGAACTTTTATACACCGTGTCCAAGAATAATTAGCCCCTCTCACTACGAGGACTGGTATTCATGTGGCTAAACAGAGACAATTTTCCTGTCTGTAAAGAAAATGCCTGATGGGAATTGCAGTCCTCTATGAGGGACTGCCTCTGCCTCCATTCCATGGACTGGTCAGCTGTGCTTCCACCAATGGTAGCAAGGAAGCACTTTTAAAAATGGTGGAAAATGAAAAACGCCGGTTGTAGGCATTTGATAAAGGCACACCCGCCGAAACGCGTTATGCCGTGACTGCAATAACCCGAGTTCTCCTGTGACCCCGCTGTGTCCCCTTGTCTGTTTCTGAAAGGAGGAGATCGTGTGGGATATTTGCGTGTATGCCAGTGACACGCAGGGGACCCGTTCTGCAAGAGTCCAGAGGAAACCATGGCAAAGCTGTGAATTGGAGTTCCAAGGTATTGGAGACCTCAGGACCACCGCAAGCAAGAGGAACAAAGGTACCGCTGTGAAATCAGTCCGTGACTGCACGGAGAGGCACTATCACTTTATAAGTGTCTCCGGGTATGTTCCTCATTTGTCATTGAGGGAGAACGTAGGGGAGCCAGGGAACGGAGTGAAATGTACCGGGTTTACGTATAAGAACTTTTATACACCGTATCCTGGAATAATTAGCCCCACTCACTACGAGGACTGGTATTCATGTGGCTAAACAGAGACAATTTTCCTGTCTGTAAAGAAAATGCCTGATGGGAATTGCAGTCCGCTATGAGGGACTGCCTGTGCCTCCATTCCATGGACTGTGTCAGCTGTGCTTCCACCAATGGTGGCGAGGAAGCACTTTTAAAAATGGTGGAAAATGAAAAACTCCGGTTGTAGGCATTTGATAAAGGCACACACGCCGAAACGTGTTATGCCGTGACTGCAATAAACCGAGTTTTCCTGTGACCCCGCTGTGTCCCCTTGTCTGTTTCTGAAAGGAGGAGATCGTGTGGGATATATATATATATATATATATACACACACACACACACACACACATATATATACAGACTCCATCTTCTGCTGCATAATCTGTAAATTTTAACCAATATAAAAAAACTGTAGTTCTAGCTCAAACAGATCAAAAGTTACTAAAACTCGGGCGACTCGTGTGGCCGCTCAGTGGGAGCCCAGCTACAAATATTGACTGATCATCTTTCTGTTACTCATTACTGTATTTAGATGTTAAACTGGTGCTAATGAGGTGAGGCATTTGCCCAGACAGTATTAACCAATGGAAAAATGACAAAATTATGCAGTAATACTATCACAGAATGTGCTGCATTGTGTCGCATAATTTGGCTTTTCTTGCTGCATACTTTAGTCAAACCGGCAGCATAATTTAGTCCTCCCCTGCCACATAAGTCCAGTGGCCCTGAATATACTTTAGAAATGTATTTATTTTTACATTTATTGGTTAATAAAATATATATAATTAATATTATTTTTACTTTTATATGTACCATTTGAAATAAGCACAACCTTTGTTCTTTAAACGTCATATTTTATCCTCCAAGCAGTAGCTCCTGGTGTAAGTGCAGTAAAGCTTACCTGTGATATAAATATTCCCAGTGTACTGCCTGCAATGTAAAGGCAGTACACCCATCAAGTGATGACAGGAAGGAGGGCATGAAAATGGGAGTTGTCTACACCTTCACAAAGAGGACAGCCTTTGCCCTTACACCTATCAACCTTCCTGGGAGTGACACTGAATGGTAAGGAAAGGAGAAACCTGCCAGCACTTGCTTTGCACTTGAAAAGAGACCACCGACTTTGGCTAAGCACACTGTCTTCTCTTGCCTAATGGGAGTGTTGTCAAGGAAGGACATAAGGCCGAGAATGAAAAAAGCTTATCTTTGCATTTCCACAGAGACAAATGTTTCCATCTCTCCAACCTAAAGGCTCCAGGAACATTATTTGTCACAAACTCGGTGTAGATAGTGTAAAATATCTGTGCTGGAGTTTAAAAGGTGAATGAGCAATAAAAATGTCTTTAAGTCTTGTTTTCATCTTGTCACATTTGCTATGCACTCAGAGACAGAGGTCAAATGTCAGCCTATGTCTTCTGACAAATTGCTGCTTATTATTTTTTCTAATTCTTAAGAATGCTAGCAGCTTGGCAGGTCCCCTTGTGGTATTTCTGACTCGCTGGTTACTGCACTGGGTTGCCCAATCAGAAAATTTGTATATACTTGTGGGACTGAGCTGGCATGGCTGGAGGGAGACAGGAGTGGAGAGGTGTTCTGTGATGGGCATATTATAATGATCCCATATCTGAGTGTCATTGTCAGAAATAAAGAAGCAGTCATAGTGTCATAGATATTTGGGACCTGCAGTGGTGGACTAGATTAAAGTTTTCCGATTGACCAGCAGTGTGCAACAGATCTCTTCGGTTATTCCATGCCTGTCCATTTGGTGTTGCCTGGTTTATTGGCTGCATTGTACTGGTGATGGACAACCCTCGTAGCAGCTATGTCTTATGTGAATGCGAGAGGTGTAGGTTAGAGTTGACTGCCAATCACTGGGTTTTATGGTATTAGTATTACTGTGGGCCAGAAATGTTACATATGAAATTACTTAACTATGTAATGTAGAGTAAGGTAGTTGTTATATATATATATATATATATATATATATATATATATCCACTGAAAAAACCACAGGTTTCAGGGAGGTTATAGTTAGGAATTAGCATTTAACGCCTTCGCTGCGATCGGAATTCCGCCCAGGTGCTGGACATTCCGATCGCGGACGTGGTCGTGACGAGCTCAGCTCGTCATGCGCACAGCCCGCCCGCGCAGCATGACGAGCTGAGCTCAGAGTGAGCAGGGAAAGGGTTAAAAAACCTTAGATATTCACTGAAAAAAATACAGGTTTCAGGGACATTATAGTTAGGCTGACATTTCACTGGTACAAAACCAGTGAAATTCAGTAGTTATAGTTAGCTGAGCTAACTATAACTCACGCCCCAGCAAAGCACTGCCGATGATGTCACATATTACATCACTCATGACATGGTCAGTGACATCACTGATGACATCACTGATCACATCTCAAATTATATCACTGATGACATCATCCTGTGAGTGTTTCTAAAAAGTTTAAGAATGTTATATATATACGCCATGGTGTATTCAAAGAATGAGTGGGTGTATGAGTGTCTGTATGGATCATTTGTTGGGTGCGTGACTGACTGTATGAGTGAGTGATTAAACGTGTCTTAGTGAATGTATGGGTGAGTGACTAATCTGTGTAAATGTGTATATCAGTCTGTCAGTTGGTGTGTAAGTGGCTGCATGGGTTGGTGAGTAGGTACATGAGTGTCTAGATGGGTTATTGATTAGTTGTCTGAGTACCTGTATGGGTGCCCTTGTGTCTGTGTAGGTGGGTGAGGGGCTGTGTGACTCCTTGCATGGATGTATTAGTGGGTGAATCCCTGGTTGTATGGGTTCATGAATGCATCTGTGAGGGACGGTATGGTTGAGTGAGTGTGCGTATGACTGTGTCAGTGAGTGTATGGATGTTTCAGTGGTATATGGGTGAGTAACTGCATATGTGAAAGGCAGTATATGTGAGTGTTGGAGTATATAAGTGACTGTATGTGTGAGTGAGTGTGAGGGTGGCTATATGGATGAGTGTGTGCTTGTGTCAGTGATTGTAGAAGAGTATGTGTTACTATCTGTATGAATAAGTGAGGTGGTGTGTGTATAACTGTATAGGTGAATAAATGGCAGTGTAATTGATTATTTGGGTGACTGACTAGGTGTGTTAGTAGCTCTATGGGTGAGTGGCGGTGTGTGAGTGTCTGTATGGGTGCATGAGTGCATATATCAGTGGCTGTATTGATGAGTGACTGCGTGTATAAGTAACTGTATGGGTGAGTGAGTGGATTTGTGTGTAGACCTATGAATCAGTGAGTGGGTATGTACTAACTGGTATTGTGTCTATGGTTTAATAAATGGTAGTCTGTATTTTAGAGTGGGTGTATGAAAGGTTATATTAGGGTGTGAGGAGGTGCATCAGATATTAAGTGGATGATGTCATCAGTGAAGTCATCAGTGATGTCATTTGAGATGTCATCAGTGATGTCATGAGCAATGTAATATGTGACATCATCAGCAGTGCATTGTGGGGGCGCGAGTTATAGTTAGCTCAACTAACTTTGACGGTTGAATTTCTCTGGTTTTGTCCGAGTAAAATGTCAGCCTAACTATAACGTCCCTGAAACCTGTAGTTTTTTCAGTGAATATCTAAGGTTTTTTAAATGTTAATTACTAACTATAACGTCCCTGAAACCTGTGGTTTTTTCAGTGAATTTCTAAGGTTTTTTAAATGCTAATTCCTAACTATGCCTACATAGGTACAACATGTACAGAAAGAGGAAGAAAGGTACATAAAGAGGAAGAAAGGCACAGAAACAAGCAAGAGAAGTGCAGAAAGAGGAAGAAAGGTGCAGAAAGAAGCAAGAAAAATGCAGAAAGAGGCAACAGAAGTCCTGAAAGAGGAAGAAAGGTGGAGAAAAAGCAAGAGAAGTACAGAAAGAAGCAACAGAGGTGCAGAAAAAGGCCTACTTTGGCTGTACCTTTCCACAGACTAATACAAAGTAGCCTAATCACTAATACTTCTCCCAAGATGTCTTAAACCTCACTTTTCTCTTGACGGTTTACTATTCATCAACTGCTTAGAATGTTAGGCCTACCAAATATAAAACAGCAATCCTAACCATATCACTGTTGTAAGTCTGACCAAGTTTGTGAAGTTATGCATGCGTGTCTGTGCTTTTACTTAGTGACATGTTACATAAAAATAAACATACAAATACTAGAATACCTGTGTTTCAAACAGCATACTCTGTAAATTTGTGTACCAAAAGGTGCATGTATTTCTTTCTGCTCATAATACAGGGCACATGGGTATTCAATAGTATATTTGAGGGGCTCTATAACACCTATATACATAAGACATGTCTGCCTGTGCAACCGAATGACAGAGCAGAACTAAGAAGATTTGACCACCTATAAGAGAAGCTACCTGCTTTTTAAGCTACCATTATCAGGTGCATAACACATGTGAGAATACATGTACAAGTAGTCATATACCTCAGTCACGAGAGCACGCAGACCTTTAAACTTGACAGCTTGCACTTCCCATTTGAAAAAAGAAACAGGTGAGAGAAGTACAGAAAGAAGCAAGAGAATTGCAGGAAAAAATGAGAGGTGCAAAAAGAGTAAGAAATGTGCAGAAAGAGGCAAGAGAAGTGCAGAAAGAGGCAAGAGAAGTATAGAAAGAGGCAAGAGAAGTGCAGCTAGAGGCAGGAGAGGAGCGGCAAGAGAGGTGCAGAAAGAAGTGATGTGCAGAAAGAGGTAAGAGAGGTACAGAAAGAGGCAAGAGAAGTGCAGAAAGGGGCAAGAGAAGTGCAGAAAAAGGCAAGAGAGGTGCAGAAAGAGGGAAGAGGGGTGCAGAAAGAGAGAAGAGGGGTGCAGAAAGAAGCAAGAGGTACAGAAAGAAGAGAGGTGCAGAATGAAGCAACAGGGGTGCAGAAAGAGGCAAGAGGAGTGCAGAAAGAGGCAAGAGAGTTGCAGAAACAGGCAAAAGAGGTGCAGAAAGAGGGAAGAGAGGTGCAGACAGAAGCAAGAGTTGTGCAGAAAGAGGGAAGAGGGGTGCACAAAGAGGCAAGAGGGGTACAAACATTTGCAAGAGAGGTGCATAAAGAAGCAAGAGCAGTGCAGAAAGAACCAACAGAGGTACAGAAAGAGGCAAGAGGGGTACAGAAAGAGGCAAGAGAAGTGCAGAAAGAGGCAGGAGAGTTGTAGAAAGAGGCAAAAGAGGTGCAGAAAGAGGGAACAGGGTTGCAGAAAGAAGGAACAGGGGTGCAGACAAAGGCAAGAGAGGTGCAGAAAGAGGGGAGAGGGGTGCAGAAAGAGTCAAGAGGGGTGCAGACATTTGCAAGAGAGGTGCATAAAGAAGCAAGAGCAGTGCAGAAAGAACCCACAGAGGTGCAGAAAGAGGCAAAAGGGATGCAGAAAGAGGCAAGAGAGGTGCAGAAAGAGGGAAGAGGGGTGCTGAAAGAGGCAAGAGGGGTGCTGAAAGAGGCAAGATGGGTGCAGAAATTTGCAAGAGAGGTGCAGAAAGAAGCAAGAGCAGTGCAGAAATAACCAACAGAGGTGCAGAAAGAGGCAAGAGGGGTCAAGAAAGAGGTAAGAGAAGTACAGAAAGAAGTAAAAGAGGTGCAGAAAGAGGCAAGAGGTGTGCAGACAGAGGCAAGAGAGGTACAGAAAGAGGGAAGAGGGGTGTAGAAAGAGGCAAGAGGGGTACAGAAAGACGTAAGAGAGGTGCAGAAAGAGGCAAGAGAGGTGCAGAAAGAAGCAAGTGAAGTGATGAAAGAGACAAGAGAGTTGCAGAAAGAAACAAGATTGCAGAAAAAGCAAGAGAAGTGCAGAAAGAGGCAAGTGAGGTGCAAAAAGACGCAAGTGAGGTGCAGAAACAGACAAGAGGGGTACAGAAAGAGGCAAGAGAAGTGCAGAAAGAAGCAACAGAGGTGCAGAAAGAGGCAGGAGAACTGCAGAAAGAGGCAAGAGAGTTTCAGAAAAAGGCAAGAGAGGTGCAGAAAGAGGGAACAGGGGTGCGGAAAGAGGCAAGAGGTGCAGAAAGAGGGAACAGGGTTGCAGAAGGAGGCAAAAGGGGTGCAGAAAGAAGCAAGAGAGGTGCAGAAAGAAGCAACAGAGGTGCAGAAAGAGGCAAGAGGGGTGCAGAAAGAGGCAAGAGAAGTGCTGAAAGAAGCAACAGAGGTGCAGAAAGAGGCCAGAGAAGTGTAGAAAGAAGGAACAGAAATGCAGAAAGAGGCAAGAGAAGTGCAGAAAGAGGCAAGAGAAGTGCAGAAAGAAGCAAAAGAAATGCAGAAAGAGGCAAGATAAGTGCAGAAAGAAGCAAGAGAGGTGCAGAAAGAGGCAAAAGAAGTGAAGAAAGAGGCAAGAGAGGTACACAAAGAGACAAAAGAGGTGCAGAAAGAGGGAAGGCAAGTGCAGAAAGAGACAACAAAGGTGCAGCAAGAGGCAAGAGAAGTGCAGAAAGAGGCAAGAGAAGTGCAGAAAGTAGCAAGAAAGGTGCAGAAAGTGGCAAGAGAGCTGCAGAAAGAGGCAAGAGAGGTGCAGAAAGAGGCAAGAGGGGTACAGAAAGAGGCAAGAGAGGTGCAGACATTTACAAAAGAGGTGCAGAAAGAAGCATGAGAGGTGCAGAAAGAGGCAAGAGAAGGGCTGAAAGAAGCAACAGAGGTGCAGAAAGAAGCAAGAGAAGTGATGAAAGAGGCAAGAGAGTTCCAGAACGAAATAGGAGAGGTGCAGAAAATAGCAAGAGAAGTGCAGAAAGAGGCAAGTGAGGTGCTGAAAGAGGCAAGAGAAGTGCAGAAAGAGGCAAGAGAAGCGCAGAAAGAATCAAGAGTGGTTTGTGCACCATTAGTACCAATTTAACACCCACATTTAGCAATAAGTAACAGGCGACCATTCCAGCTCTGCAAAGGGCCTTGCACCACGCTGTAACACTTGTCGCTGCATTTTTTGTATCGTTTGAGCCATTTGAACTAGAAACAAGGTTTTTTTAATGAAATCTGCAGATTATGCTACAGATGATGGATTATGTGGCAAATGTGGAAAATGTATAATTATGAGAAAATCGGTGCAGCTGAACAGTTGCATGATTCTAGTGGCCCTGTTCATACCTCTGACTAGGTCCAGAGGTGTACCTCAGTGGTTTCTTGTTTTTTTGTCTCATTGAGTTTATAGTAAAGCTTCTATGGAAATGAGGAAGACTAAACCTGAGGTTACCACTCCACAACACAGACTACCATACCACATAATTACTCTCCATAACACATAAACCCACTCTACATAATTCATATACACTAAATACCACATACTTTCTATCCACATAATTTCACTGCACAACATACCACATAATTCCACTACACAACGTACATCCACTCCACTCCAAAAAACATTAGTAAAAAACTTTTACATTTACACGTCAATAGCTCAAACTCTCGCAAATGCGAAACCTATTACATTGCAAATGCTTCTTTAACCACCATGTTTGCAGAGTGGTGGAGAAAGGGGGCTGGGCCTTCGATCAGCACTCAGGAATTCCGCTGCTGCGTAGGACTTACAGGAGGTACCAGAAGGGCTTCTTGGCCCCCAAAGTCTGTCAGGAGTAAAGTGGACTTCATCCCCAACCAGTAGTGTGCCAGGAGGCGCGTTTGCAGAGGTGGAGAAAGGGGGCGTGGCCTCCAAAGACCTCTTAGCAATCCCACTGTGTGGGACATACTGGAGGTAACAGGAGGGGTAATTGACCCCCAAGGACATCTTTGGGGGCCAACTACACCTCCTATTACCTCCAGTAAGTCCCACACAGCAGGATTGCGAAGTTCTCATAGCAGGCCACGCCCCCTTTGCCCACCACTCAGCAAAAGCGCTCCCTGGTACGCTCTTGGATGGGGAGTGAGGTCCCCTTCGCTGCTGGGGGGTCTTAGGGGCCAACAAGCCTCCCTGTTACCTCCAGTAAGCCTCACACAGTGGGATTGCTGAGAGGTGGACACAGGCCATGACCCCTTTCTCCACCACTCTGCAAACAAGCTTCCTGGCGCACTTTTGGTTGGAGATGAAGTCCCCTTGCCTCCTGAGGGTCCCTGGGGGCCAACTAGCCCTCCTGTAACCTCTAGTAAGCCCCACACAGCTGGATTGCTGAGAGTGGTCAGAGGCCACACCCCCTTTTGACACCACTATGCAAACACGCCTCCTGGCGCACTGCTGCTTGCGGGATGAAGTCCACTTTAGTCCTGAGGTCCTCAGGACACAAGGGGACCTCACTGCCCCACCAGCAGTGCCCCAAGAGGCGCATTTGAAGAGTGGTGTAAAAAGGGGCATGGCCTCCTGCCACCTCTCAGCAATCCCACTCACTGTGTGGGGCTTACTGGAGCTACCTGGTGGGCTCGTTGGCCCCTGAGGACCCTAACCAGCGCAGGGGACTTCATCCCCCAACCGAGAACGCACCAGGAGGTGCATTTGCAGAGTGGTGCAGCGAGGGAGCGGGACCTCCGGCGAGTTGCTGGTTTCTTTTTTTATTTACTTTAGGAAGGGGGGCTGTGTGGCCCCCCTTCCCTTGAACCTTTTGGGCCCTGGGGACCCCATCCCTAAGGGCCTGAGCCATTAAAAAAAATTATATATATATATATATATATATATATATTGAAAAAGGAGGGGGCGTGCGGCCCCCCTCCCAAGTCCGATTACGGCCCTGGGGACCCCATCCCCTTGGGCTAGGCCTATATTTATTAATTTATTTTAAAGGGGAGTGGGGCCGTGCGGCCCCAGGCCGATTTTGGCCCCAGGGACCGCATCCCCCGGGGCCCGGCAAAAAGTGTTTTTATGGAAGGGGTGCCACATCGCCCCCTTCCCTGGGCCACTTTTGGCCCCGGTGACCCCATCCACCAGGGCCTGCTCAGACTTAAAAAAAAGAAAAAAAATTGGGGGGGCGCATGGCCCCCCTCCTCAGGCCAATTTTGGCCCCAGGGACCCCATCCCCTGGGGCCCTGCCTTATTTGTTTATTAATTTATTTAAATTAAAAGGGTAGGGGTCTGAGTGGCCCCCCTCCTGGGCCATTTTGGGCCCCGGGGACCCCAAATCCCCGGGGCATGGCCTCTGTTTGGGGACCGTGGGGGAGCCCCAATGCCCCTGCCGGCTACCCGCCTCCTGCGGGAGCCGGCATTGCTTTCGGGCAAAGGGAGCTGCTGGCATGCGGCTCCCTTTGCACAAAAGCAATTCTGCTTCACTTCCTGGAAGCTAGAGCAATTTTCCTGCTCTCGCTTCCATGAAGCGAAGCAGTGTTTGCTATGGCAGGATGGGAGCACTGCTCCAGCCCTGCCATAGCAAACTGCAATGTCCTGGGGGTGGGCACCCCGGGACATTGCTGGAGCTGGCCCTGGGGGTTGGCGGTCACCAGGGCCAAGGAGGGCCCCTGGAGGGGGGCCACACGGCCCCCCTCCCAGCATGTTTAAAGCCCCGGGGAGGTGGTGGTCCCCGTGGCAGTGTAAGGGGGGCAGGAGCCCCCCACACCTTTTTCATTTTCAAAAGCCCTGAGGAGGTGGCGGTCCCCGGGGCTGTGTGGGGCACAAGACCACCCCCACATTTAAATATTAAAGCCCTGGGGAGGTGGTGGTCCCCGGGGAAATGTGGGTGGGCAGAAGCCCCCCACACATTATTTATTTAAAAAAGCCCCCACCCACGATTAATTAAAGCCCCGGGGAGGTTGCGGTCCCTGTGGCAGCTTGGGGCGCAGGAGCCACACCAGCCTTTTTTTTTTTTTAAGGTGGCGGTCCCCGTGGCTGTGGGGGGCCCGTGTGGCCCCTGCATATCATTAGCATAGCCCCAGGGAGGTGGCAGTCCCCGGGGCTGCGGGGGCCTCTGTGGGCCCCCGCATCATAATTGAGCATTGCCCCGGGACCTGACACACCCGGGGTCTTCAAGAAAACAAAGTGCGGGAGACCGAACTTCGTTTTATTTTAACATTTTCGTCCGGATTTGCGGGCCCTACGTGAATCCCACTGAATTTGTTTTAAAAAAATGCTTTTTTGGGCCCTCAGGGTCCCTGTGGGACCCCCTGAGCAGGTCTAAGGGGTCATGGTGTTCGTACCCTGCTCCCTTTTCTTGTTTTTTTCCCTTTTTACCGGTCAACCGAGTCACAAGATGGCTGCCAACACTTCCTAGTTTGAAGTGTTGGCAGCCAATCAGAGTCAAGCTCGCGACCGGGAGGGTTCGCAGATCTACCGCAGTCACCAGATATCAATATTTTTTATATATGAATTTCTCAGGAACTACTGAACAGATTTACACCATTTAAAGCAAAGAGTGCACACTGGACCAAGAGCTACCTCTCTGCCAAATTTGGTGTAATTCCGTTCAGCAGTTCGGGCTGTAGCTGCGACAAAAGATTCCTTTGGAAATTAACATGGAGAAAACACGTTTTGGGACCTCCCTTTTTTCTCAGCCCCCACTTGACGAATCACCCCGAAACTTTCAAGACAGGAGCTGACCAGAGCGGGCCATTAGTTTTGAAAATTTCGCGAAGATTCGTCAAACGGCGTCAAAGATATTGCCAAAAGAAAATACGCTTTTTGAATAGAAACAAGTTCCTAACTATAACTACCTACTGGCGACTGCCAGTAGGTAATAAATAAATAAATAAATTATATATATATATATATATATATATATATATATATATATATATATATATTCACTGAAAAAACCATAGGTTTTAGGGACAGTTATAGTTAGTTGGACATTGCACTCGTACAAAACCTGTGAAATTCCCCCGTTATAGTTAGTTCAGCTAACTATAACTCGCGCCCCGCAATGCACTGCTGATGACGTCACATATTACATCACTCATGACATGGTCAGTGACATCACTGATGACATCACTGATGACATCTCAAATGACATCACTGATGACATCATCCAGTGACTGTGTGTTTCTGTAAAGTTTAAATATTTTTAATATATATAGGGAAAGGTGTATTGAAGAATGAGTGGGTGTATAAGTGTGTGTATGGATGATTTAGTAGGTGCGTGACTAATTCTATAAGTGAGTGATTAAACGTATCTTACTGAATGCATGGGTTAGTGACTAAACTGGGTTAATGTCTGTATCTGTCTGTTGCTGTGTAAGTGGCTGCATGGGTTTGTGAATAGCTACATGAGTGTCTATAAGAGTTATTGATTTGTTGTCTGAGTATCTGTATGGGTGCCTGAGTGTTTGTGTGGATGGGGTGTGTGCGACTGTGCATAGATGTGTGAGTGGGTGATTCACTGGGTGGATGGTTTCAAGAGTGCATCTGTGATAGACTGTATGGGTGGGTAAGTGTGTGTAAGAGTGTGTTAGTGAGTGAATGTATGTCCCAGTGGTACATGTGTGAGTAACTACATATGTGAAAGGCAGTATATATGTGTATTGGAGTATATAAATAGCTATAAGCTAGAGTGAGCGATTGTGATAGTGGCTGTATGGATGAGTGTGTGCTTGTATCAGTGATTGTATAAGAGCGTAACAATGTGCTAGTATTTGTATGATTAAGTGAGCTGGTGTGTGTATAACTGTATAGGTGAGTAAATGGCAGTGTGTTTAATTATTTGCATGACTGACTAGGTGTGTGAGTACCTCTATGGATGAGTGGCGGTGTTTGAGTGTCTATATAGGAGTAAGAGTGCATATGATTGTCCTGTACTGAGTGACCATAAGTATGAGTGACTGTACGGGTGAGTGAGTGGATGTGTGTGTGTAGACCTAAGAATCAGTGAGTGGGTATGTAGTTATTGGTGTTGGAGTGTCTATGGTTTTGCGAATGGCAGTCTGTAATTTAGATTGGGTGTATCAAAGGTTATATTAGGGTGTGAGGAGGTGCATCAGATTATCACGTGGATGATGTCATCAGTGATGTCATTTGAGATGTCATCAGTGATGTCATCAGTGATGTCACTGACCATGTCATGAGTGATGTAATATGTGACGTCATCAGCAGTGCATTGCGGGGCGCGAGTTATAGTTAGCTGAACTAACTATAACGGGGGAATTTCACGGGTTTTGTACGAGTGCAATGTCCAACTAACTATAACTGTCCCTAAAACCTATGGTTTTTTCAGTGAATTTCAAAGGTTTTTTAAATGCTAATTTCTAACTATAACTTATCTGAAACCTATGGTTTTTTCAGTCAATTTCAAAGGTTTTTTAAATGCTAATTCCTAACTATAACATGTCTGAAACCTACGGTTTTTTCAGTGAATTTCAAAGGTTTTGTAAATGACAATTTTTAAATGTATTAATTGTTATATTAATTTTTTTCATACTGATTTATTACATTTTTAGAATTTTTTTTTTTACATATTTTATTTTTTAAATTACATTGTAATTACATTATACATTACATTACAAAAATACTTTCTCAGAATGAATTACTTTAGTTTAAATACTTTGCACATAGGCAATAGACTTTTAAGTACAGTAGTTACAGTTGTTGCAATGGGCACCACATTTTCAAACACAATGCAACATTCAGCTCAATGTGAATTTCTAGTTAAATGCAATTAGTTACTTTATGGATTACTTTTCTAACCACAGGACTGGATCCTAGATTCAGTCCTGGTACATCTCCTGTAAACAGTTGAGTAAAAGCGTTTTGGTTACAGTCGTGATTTTTAAGGAATATTATTGTATTTTAAAAGTTGACACTTAGAAACTTTTTCTCATAGAATCACCAATGTTATCCTATGGAAGGAAATTCACTTAGCAGGTAAAAACTGTTATCGTTACTTTTTCTTACTCAGTGTTGGATACTGGATCCAGCACTGGTGCATCTCCTGTAAACAGTTGAAAGAATGCATTTAAGTCATACAGGCGATTTTTAAGGAATATTTGTAGTTTGTGAAAATCGACACTTTGAAACTTTTCTGCTGAAAACCAGACAATGGATTCCTATGGAAGAAAATATAAGTTACTGGTAAGTACGGTTAAAATTACTTTTCAGGACCAGTACTGGGCTGAAAGATGCAGCACTGAGGTCTCTCCTGATAACAGGTGAGTAAATCGAAATTCGTATTTCGGCTGATTTTAGAGGAATATTTGTATGTTTCAAAAATCAACACTTAGAAACTTTTTCAGCAAAAAGCAGGCAATGATATCCTATGGAAGGAAATTCAAGTTACTGGTAAGTACGGTTACAATTACTTTTGAGGATCAGTACTGGGCTGAAAGATGCAGCACTGAGGTCTCTCCTGATAACAGGTGAGTAAATCGGAATTCGTATTTCGGCTGATTTTAGAGGAATATTTTAAAGTTCCAAAACTCCACACTTAGAAGAATTTCCAAGTGAAACCAGTCAATGTTAGCCTATGGAAGGAAATTCAAGTTACTGGTAAGTACGGTTAAAATTACTTTTCAGGACCAGTACTGGGCTGAAAGATACAGCACTGAGGTCTCTCCTTATAACAGGTGAGTAAATCGGAATTCGTATTTCGGCTGATTTTAGAGGAATATTTGTATGTTTCAAAAATCAACACTTAGAAACTTTTTCAGCAAAAAGCAGGCAATTATATCCTATGGAAGGAAATTCAAGTTACTGGTAAGTACGGTTAAAATTACTTTTGAGGATCAGTACTGGGCTGAAAGATGCAGCACTGAGGTCTCTCCTGATAACAGGTGAGTAAATCGGAATTCGTATTTCGGCTGATTTTAGAGGAATATTTTAAAGTTCCAAAACTCCACACTTAGAAGAATTTCCAAGTGAAACCAGTCAATGTTAGCCTATGGAAGGAAATTCAAGTTACTGGTAAGTACGGTTAAAATTACTTTTCAGGACCAGTACTGGGCTGAAAGATACAGCACTGAGGTCTCTCCTGATAACAGGTGAGTAAATCGGAATTCGTATTTCGGCTGATTTTAGAGGAATATTTGCACAATGGTGAAGGGAGGGGCGGGGCCTGAGGTGACATCTGTGCAAACGCGCCCCGTGGCGCGTTTTAAGTTGGGGGATTAAGTCCCCTTGAATCCTGAGGGTCCCTACGGGCCAACTAGCCCACCAGGAACCTCCAGTATGCGCCAGGGGGCTGTGTTGCAGAGACATGTACAGAGGCCACACCCCTTTTTACACCTCTCTGCAACGCAGCTCTGTGGCGCTTTCTGGACGTACCTGTTGGGCTAGTTGGCCCCCAGGGACCCTCAGGATTGAAGGGGATTTAATTCCCCATCTTAAAACGCGCCACGGGGCCTGTTTGCACACATGTCACCTGAAGCCCCGCCCCCTCCCTTCACCACTGTGCAAACGCGCCCGTGGCGCGTTTTAAGTCGGGGGATTAACTCCCTTGAATCCTGAGGGTCCCTGGGGTGCAACTAGCCCACCATATACCTCCAAAAGCGCCACAGAGCTGCGTTGCAGAGAGGTGTAATAAGGGGCGTGGCCTCTGTACACCTCTCTGCAAGGCAGCCCCTGGCGCATACTGGAGGTTCCTGGTGGGCTAGTTGGCCCCCAGGGACCCCAGTATTCAAGGGGAATCGTTCCCCTCTGAAAACGCGCCAGGGGCGCGTTTGCAGAGTGGTGAAGGAAGGGGGTGGGGCCTGCGGGCCCGATCGTTTTTTTTTTTTTTTTTTTTTCCCTGGAGGGGGGCTGTGTGGCCCCCTTCCTTTTTCCTATTTTTAGGCCCTGGGGACCCCATCCCCCAAGGCCTTACCCCTTTTTAAAATTAAAATTTTAAAAAAAAACGGGAAGGGGGCCGCGTGGCCCCCTTCCCTGGGCCTGTATTGGCCCCGGGGACCCCATCCCCCGGGGCATGGCCTCTTTTTTTAATTGGAGGGGGCTGCGTGGCCCCCTCCTCAGGCCATTTAAGGCCCCGGGGACCCCATCCCCCGGGGCCGGCCTTGCACTTTTTTTTTTTTTTAAACTTTTTTACCTTTGGGGAGGGGCGCTGCGTGGCCCCCTCCATGGCCACTTATGGCCCCGGGGACCCCATCCCCGGGGCCTGGCCTCTCGTTGGGGACTGTGGGGGGTCCCCAAACCCCCACAGTCCCGCCGGCTCCCGTGTCCTACGGGAGCCGGCATTGCTTTACACATGGGGAGCAGCTAACATGCTGCTCCCCATGTGGAAAGCAATCAGCTTTGGATATTGGAAGAGAGAGCAGGTTTCCTGCTCTCTCTTCCAATATCCAAAGCAGTTTGCAATGACAGGACGGGAGCCGCGAGGCTCCCGTCCTGTCATTGCAAACAGCAGTGTCCCGGGGGTAGGCACCCGGGACACTGCAGGAGCCGGCCCTGGGGGTGGCGGTCCCCAGGGCCACCACAGGCTCCAGGAGGGGCCGCGCGGCCCCCTCCTTACATTTTGAAAGCCCCGGGAGGTGGTGGTCCCCGGGGCTTGGGGGTCCAAAACGGACCCCCATTGTAATTTTTCTTAGTGCCCCGGGGAGGTGGTGGTCCCTAGGGCGTGTGGGGGCTGGAGCCCCCCACACAGGTTTTTCAAAAATAAAAAAGAAGCCCCGGGAGGTGGCGGTCCCGGGGCTGCGGCAGGGCTCAGAGCCCTCCCGCACCATTATACATAAAGCCCCGGGGGTGGTGGTCCCCGGGGCTTCGGGGGTCCCTTAGAGGCCCCCACACATAAAATTAACCCCCCAGCATGCCCCCGGGACTTGGCCACCCGGGGGCCAGTGCTATCAAAGCGCGGGAGACCGCGCTTCGATTTTTTTTTTCGGCAGGATTCGCGCACCCTGAGCGCATCCTGCCGATTTAAAAAAAAAAAAAATTTTTTTTTTGCCCAGGGTGCTTGTGTGAATCCTGAGGGTCCCTGGGGTGCAACTAGCCCACCATATACCTCCAAAAAGCGCCACAGAGCTGCGTTGCAGAGAGGTGTAAAAGGGGCGTGGCCTCTGTACACCTCTCTGCAAGGCAGCCCCTGGCGCATACTGGAGGTTCCTGGTGGGCTAGTTGGCCCCCAGGGACCCCCAGTATTCAAGGGGAATTCGTTCCCCTCTGAAAACGCGCCAGGGGCGCGTTTGCAGAGTGGTGAAGGAAGGGGTGGGGCCTGCGGGCCCGATCGTTTTTTGTTTTTTCCCTGAAGGGGGGCTGTGTGGCCCCCTTCCTTTTCCTATTTTTAGGCCCTGGGGACCCCATCCCCCAGGGCCTTACCCCCTTTTTAAAATTAAAATTAAAAAAAAAACGGGAAGGGGGCCGCGTGGCCCCCTTCCCTGGGCCTGTATTGGCCCCGGGGACCCCATCCCCGGGGCATGGCCTCTTTTTTTTATTTGGAGGGGGCTGCGTGGCCCCCTCCTCAGGCCATTTAAGGCCCCGGGGACCCCATCCCCCGAGGCCGGCCTTGCACTTTTTTTTTTTTTTAAACTTTTTTACCTTTGGGGAGGGGGCTGCGTGGCCCCCTCCATGGCCACTTATGGCCCCGGGGACCCCATCCCCGGGGCCTGGCCTCTCGTTGGGGACTGTGGGGGTCCCCAAACCCCCACAGTCCCGCCGGCTCCCCGTGTCCTACGGGAGCCGGCATTGCTACACATGGGGAGCAGCTAACATGCTGCTCCCCATGTGGAAAGCAATCAGCTTTGGATATTGGAAGAGAGAGCAGGTTTCCTGCTCTCTCTTCCAATATCCAAAGCAGTTTGCAATGACAGGACGGGAGCCGCGAGGCTCCCGTCCTGTCATTGCAAACAGCAGTGTCCCGGGGGTAGGCACCCCGGGACACTGCAGGAGCCGGCCCTGGGGGTGGCGGTCCCCAGGGCCACCACAGGCTCCAGGAGGGGCCGCGCGGCCCCCTCCTTACATTTTGAAAGCCCCGGGAGGTGGTGGTCCCCGGGGCTTGGGGGTCCAAAACGGACCCCCATTGTAATTTTTCTTAGTGCCCCGGGAGGTGGTGGTCCCTGGGCGTGTGGGGGCTGGAGCCCCCACACAGGTTTTTCAAAAATAAAAAAAGAAGCCCGGGGAGGTGGCGGTCCCGGGGCTGCGGCAGGGCTCAGAGCCCTCCCGCACCATTATACATAAAGCCCCGGGGGTGGTGGTCCCCGGGGCTTGGGGGTCCCTTAGAGGCCCCCACACATAAAATTAACCCCCCCAGCATCCCCCGGGACTTGGCCACCCGGGGCCAATTAACATCAAAGCGCGGGAGACCGCGCTCGATTTTTTTTTCGGCAGGATTCGCGCACCCTGAGCGCATCCTGCCGATTTTTAAAAAAAAAAAATTTTTGCCCAGGGGGTCCTTGTGGGACCCCTGAGCAGACCTAGGGGTCAGGGTGTTTCTACCCTGCTCCCTTTGTGCGCTTTGCGCACTTGTTTCTGTCCCTCGGTTCTACCGAGGGACAAAATGGCTGCCAACACTTCCTGATTTGGAGTGTTGACAGCCAATTAGCATGCAGCTCGTGATCGGGAGGGTGCGCGAATCCGACGCGGCCATAGATATATATGTACTTTTACTTTTGATTTTCTCAGCAACTACTGAACGGATTTACACCATTTAACAAAAAGGGTTCTTTCTGAACCAAGAACTACCTCTTTGCCAAATTTGGTGTAATTCCGTTCAGCAGTTCGGGCTGTAGCCGTGTCTAAAGTTTCCTATGGAAAATTGCATGGGGAAAACGCGTTTTGGGACCCCCTTTTTCTCGGCCCCTGCTTGACGAATCCCCCGAGACTTTCAGGGTAGGAGCGGACCGGAGCGCCCCACAAAGTTTGAAAATTTTGCGAAGATACGTCAACCGGCAAGAGAGTTATTTCAAATAGAATGTCGCGGATTTCCTATGGATAATAGGTTGTAACTATAACTATCTACTGGCGACCGCCAGTAGATAAAATATATATATATATATATATATATATATATTTGCACCAATTCCAGTTACCTCCCAGTTCCTGGACACCAACACGAGGACTCCGGTAAAGATTCTCCTTTTATTTTTCGGTTGTTGGTAACGCGTTTCGCCTGTATCCACATATATACATATATATATACACACACACACAGGCTGTTAGCATAGTCATGTTTGGAGATTACAAGCATGAGGATGGCTTTCAGTTTGTTGGTATCCAAGGTATGGGACGATGCGATGTAGTGTTTTCGATGTGTAGAAGGCCCTCTATGTGATGTTGTTAGGATGTGGCATCAAGTACAGGTTTGAATCAGTGGTTACCCCAAGGTTTCTAATTTCTCTTTATATTGTTGAAGTGGCCTTCTGTTCCTTAGTCCATATGACGGTTAGGCTGGTATTCTTGCCATTGTTACTGGTCAAAATCTCTGTCTTTGCGGTATTGAGCTTCAGATGGTTATTTATCATCCATGTGTTTACAGCCCAAATCTAGGCAATCCAAATTTTATGTGTTATCTGTATAGTTGTAACAGGTGAGGTTGAATGATTTAATCAGGTTTGGTAAGGGGTATAGGTAAATGCTAAATAAGAGAGGGGACCCATGAGAGACATCAAAGTGTTGTGTGTGAGAAGCTGATGTGAAATGTGGTACAAACACTAGTTCGCAGTCACAAGTCAGGGACGTCTGACATTTAACTGGCCTTGCTCCAGCCTACGGCCTTTCTAGTGGCATTGGCCTGTTGTGAAATATAGCCTGTTGAGAAAATGTATTTGCTCTACAAATCTTTATTTTGTTTGCAGGAGCCAGATAGTTTGTTAGGCTAATGTGCCTGCTGCAAAGGGTTACAAATACCTTAACTAGCAGTAGCATGAATCTGAAATGAGTCAATGTAGCCTGCCACATAACAAAGGACTGCTATAACATACTATCTAGCTTTCAAAGATGTTTTAATCTCTAGGTAACCCTGCCAGGGTCAAGACAATGAGGATTCATCTCTTGGAACCAAATATAATGGAATGCATAATCAGGGAATATGAGGCTGAAAGCATTTTATAATTGACCTCTATAGACTTCTCCGCACAACATCGATTAACGTTTTCTGATTTTTATACATTGTAATCCAAGATCTGTATGGTATGAATCTGCTTTTTAAAATGTATTGATTCCTTTGCAATTCTGATTTATCTATTTATGGCCATAACACATGAATTGTTATGAGGTCCTATGTAGCTTTCAGAAATTTCTAAGTCTGGCAGGTTTCCCTTGGTACGGCCCATACACTGGCCTAAATAGCGCAGTTATCCACATCATCAGAATGGGTCAATTTGCAAGGGAAAATCTTGATGATTCCTTGTTGCGTTTTGGGGCTTTTCTCATCACCTACGATAGCCCAGCCACACAAGTGGGGTACTATTGCTATCGGTACAGGTGTAGGAATACACACAAAAAATCTAACTCTTGACTCAAGGGAAGCATTTCCCTTATTACTCGACTTTAATTTTGGAAAAGAAAATGTTTCTATCCTGTCCAACAAGAATGGACAAAAAGCTGCAGGGATATGATGGCTACATTGCAGTAAAGTCTTTGTTTTATGGTCATAGGGGACTTCTCCAGTTCCAGAAGACCCCCAGGATGGTAGGCTTTGGGAGTTGGAAGCACAGTGGCAAAAGAAAGATGGCAGCGGCTGCTCATGGCCATGCATGCCAAGACAAAGTTGCAGTTGCCATACATGGTCTCTGGAGAAGAGTGCCAGAGAGAGAGAATACAAATATTGAGAAGTGCAGAGAAAATAGAGAGAAGAGTGTCTAGGAGAGGAGAAGAAGACAAAGAAAGAAAGGAGAGAAAATAGAAAAAGAATGAGCTGGAGATGCAGGAAGGGAAAGCTAGACTGCTGCTGCAAACAGAAAGGGGTAGTGGGGAGACGGGTGAGAGGGGCAGTGGGGACAGTGTCGGGTACCCCACAAGTCTTACCTTCTGCTTGTGAAGTATTCTCGCAGAGACGAAATGAGCAACCGTCACCGTTCCCACCTTACCCTAGTAGGGAAGTGAACACTAACCAGGATGGTAATGGGATCGGGGAACGAAGCTAGAGATGACGGGGATGGTGTTCAGAAGTTTGAGTAACGGACCTCTCTCACTCTGGGGACCGTTCGATGAAGCACCGTCTTGTAAATAGAAGCACAAAAAACTAGAAGTCATCAGAAGAAACAGAAAAGAGATTCAGCGCACCAGCGCGGGTAAGTACATGTAACACTAACACTTTGTGCTCCTGTTCGATGAAGTGCAATGCAAACCCAAAGCGCTCCTGCGTGGTGATGAGTTACTCCAAGGCAAGCGCTGCTGCGCTCCATGACACAATCCCACAACAAAAAGCGCTCCTGCGCTTTAAAACATAATCCCAAAACAAAGCGCTTTTGCGCAGCAAAACAAAATCCCAAACAAAAAGCGCTCCAGCGCGGAAATCAGAAACAAGCGCTCCTGCGCGGTGAAGTCTCTCAGTAGAACACCCAAAGAAGAAGATTGGGCGCACTAGGCAGCGGGAAACAGGAGTATGATCAGGGTAAGTAGATACTAAACAAGCGCTCCTGTGCGGACTCGGAAATACCTTTACAGCGGATGAGGCAGGGTCAGGCATCTGAAGTCGGCTAGAACATTAATTCGAAGCGCCGAGCCGGGAGGAAACCGAGGCAGTTATGCGGTTTCCCCCGGATGCGCTGGAAGTTGTGGAGGAGGTTTCCGGTAGCGGAAACTAGACTGCTGACTGTATGTTAGGCGGAAGTGAGGCAATCCGGCTTCCATAGTGTTTGTAGGAGCATGCATACCGCAGTCACTCGGGGAGCGCCAAGCCCTCACCAGAACCATGACAGTACCCCCACCCAAAACAGAACCCCCACCCAACACCCACAGCCTCACACAGGGGTGGCAGGATGAGGACTAAGGGGATGACTAAGGTGGAAGGCACGAACCACACGGGGAGCATGACGCACATGAGGCAAGGGTTCCCAGGACCACTCCTCCGGACCATACCCCAACCAGTCCACCAGGTAAAAGAGCCTACCCCTGGTGCGACGGGAAGCAAGGATAGCCCTGACCTCATACTCAACGTGATCGTCCCGGAGGACCGGAGAGGGAGGAGAAGAGACAAGGCAGTCAGGGTGAACAGGACGCAGGAGGGACACATGGAAGACAGGGTGTACCTTCATGTGAGGGGGCAGAGTGAGCCTCATGGAAACGTGATTGATCACCTTCTCAATGGTGTAGGGACCCACGAAGCGGGGCAGAAGCTTCTTAGGGCCGTGCACGTTAAGGTTACGTATGGAAAGCCACACCCTGTCCCCCATTCTGTAAGCAGGTGCCATCCTTCGGCTACTGCCCGCATATTGTTTATAGGTTTCCTTGGCTTTAGCCAGCTCAAACCTAGCCTGTTGCCAGAGAGTGCGGAGCATGGCGTGATACTCCTGAACCGTGGGCAAGGGACAGTTCATGGGCGCCTCCCATGGCGCCGTACGTGGATGCCGCCCTTGGAGGCAATAAAAGGGAGACATGCCAATAGCTGAATGTTCGTTATTGTTGTATGCGTATTCCACCATCCACAACACGTCCGCCCATTCCTTTTCCACCGACAACAGCAAACAGCGGAGATACTGCTCCATGGTGTAGTTCGTCCACTCCGCTTGACCGTCGGTCTGGGGGTGATACGCAGACGATAAGCGTACATCCATATCCATGGCTGTGCACACCTCATTCCAGAACCTGGACACGAATTGTGATCCCCGGTCCGTTATCACCACTGATGGTATGTCGTGCAGTCGGACCACGTTGTGCAGAAAGACCACCGCCAACTCCGCCGCTGACGGCAGTTTCTTTAGTGGTACGAAGTGAGCCATCTTGGTGAGGTGATCGACGATGGTGAGTACCGTAGTATAACCAGATTTGGTGGCTGGCAATTCCACAACAAAGTCCATGGAGATGGTGTGCCAAGGATAAGGAGGAACAGGGATGGGGCACAACAGCCCCACTGAGGATCCTGACATGTTTTTCCCTTGGGCACACACCGCGCAACAAGCCACATGGGCCTGTGCGTCGGCTTCCAGAGTAGGCCACCAGAAGTGTCTCCGCAATAGGGTTACGGTTTTATGATGTCCCGGATGGTTGGACAGAACGTGATCATGGCACATGTACAAGGCTTGTTGCTGGTGGGTCACCAAAGGAAGGTAGTATCTGCCTCCCTTGAACAAGAGTCCGTTCTGTGAGGTCAGCCCTTCACGATCTTTCACCATGGTAGCCGGATCAGCCTGGTTGATGTCGTCCCGTAGCTGGGAAAGAAAGGCAGACGTAAGGACCGCACCCTGGAAGCAGTGTTCGGGAATGATAGACACCGGCTCAGCGGTAGACCTGGTTTCGTCGGTTTCATCAAGGCGGGATAGAGCGTCGGCCTTGGCATTCTCTCTGCCGGGTCGGTATGTGATGTGAAAATCATATTCGTTAAAAAACAGGGTCCAACGCAATTGCCTGGATGTAAGGGCACGGGCTGAGCGGAGGAATTGCAGATTCCTGTGATCCGTATAGATCGTAACTGGGTGTTTGGCGTCCTTCAGGTAGTGACGCCATTCCTCGAACGCGGTCTTAATGGCCAGGAGTTCCCGGTCCGATATAGTGTAGTTGCGTTCGGCTGGTTGTAGCTTCCTGGAATAGAACGCCACAGGGTGTAAGAGACCTGTTCCAGCGTCTCTCTGCGACAACACTCCCCCCAGAGCGTCTTGTGAGGCGTCAGCTTCCACAATAAATGGCTGTTCCGAGTCAGGGTGTATCAGGATGGGAGCCGTGGTGAATCTTCGTTTCAGTTCCTGGAAGACGTGGTCTGCCTCAGTACCCCAACTGTATGGAACACCCTTGCGTAGCAGTCTAGTGATGGGAGTGACTATCCTGGAAAAGCCTGTAATGAAACGACGATAATAATTAGAAAATCCTAGGAACCTCTGAACTTGTTTCACGGTGTTAGGAGGAGGCCATTGCAAGATAGCTTCCACCTTCTTATTGTCCATCTTGACACCAGCAGGGGTAATGATATGACCCAGGAACTCTACGGCCGTGGTGTGGAAGACGCTTTTCTCCAGTTTGACGTACAAACCGTGTTGTCCTAGTTGTTGAAGGATGGTACGCACATGTTGGATGTGTTCCGCAGTGGACTGTGAGAAAATCAGAATATCATCGATGTAGACTATGCAATATAAATCGATGAAGTCTCTCAATACCTCATCGATGAAGTATTGGAAAGCCGCGGGAGCGTTGCAGAGTCCGAAAGGCATGACCTGGTATTCGAAAAGACCGAACCTGGTCCGAAACGCGGTCTTCCATTCGTCACCCTTCCGGACTCTGACGAGATGATAAGCTCCACGCAGGTCTAGCTTGGTGTATATGGAGGCATTCTTCGCCTGATCCAACAGGTTAGATATCAAAGGCAACGGGTACCGATTCTTTACGGTGATGGCGTTCATCGCCCTGAAGTCAATACACGTCCTAAGGTCCCCCTCCTTTTTGGACACGAAGAAAAGAGGAGAGGACACCGGGGACCTGGAATGGCGTATGAACCCATTACGTAAATACTCATCTAGGTAGGAGCGGAGATGTTCGTTTTCCTTTTCCGTAAGGGAATAGATCCTACTGCAAGGAAGCGTGGAACCAGGTACCAGGTCTATTCTGCAGTCAAAGGAGCGGTGAGGAGGGAGAGTGTTGGCCCCTTTCTTGTCAAAAACTGCAGCTAGGTCCAGGTATGCCTCCGGTATATGTTCCTGAGTAACCATACCCATTCCTGTCAGGGGCAGAGCATGGGTCTGTATAGCTTGATCCCCGATCGACTCCATCTGGGGATAACAGGAACGGCCACAATGGATCGAATCCAGGGTCATGATTCTGGATGCCCAATCGATCCGTGGGTTGTGGTTGACCAGCCACGGAAGACCAAGTATCAGTCGGAACTGGGGCGCATCAATGACATCGAAAGCGATGGTTTCTGCGTGGTTGTTGTCAAATGACATCACCATGTCCTCGGTTTGGAACCGGATAAGACCGGAGGTGAGGTCCGTACCATCCACTGCCTTTACGGTTTCAGGTTTCGCCTTTTGTACGGTAGCCATACCTAGGTCTTTCATGTACTGGGTATCGATAAAATTGCCGGTGGCTCCAGAATCAAGGTGGGCGGTTACCTGCCATACCTGACCTGTCTGTGCTCGTAAGGCTACGTCTACGCCCAAATGATGGTTGCTACTGAAACGGGCTTGGGTCGCTGTCTTGCTGGACGAAGAACCCAGTAGTTGGACCCCTCGGATTACTGGGTTTCCCCGTTTCCCGACTTGTCTCCTTTGGTCGTGGAGAAGGCAAAAGGTCTCCTTCCTCTTGTTCGGGTAGGCTTTACTGGGCATTCTCTGACGAAGTGCCCATTCTTGCCGCAGTACAAGCACTGATTCTGCTTCCTCCTTTTCTCTCTTTCTTCGATGGTAAGGGGCCCCCGAACGCCGCCTATTTGCATAGGTTCCGGCATATCACAGGATTGAGCTGGTTCTTCCTTGGTTCTTTCTTTGATGGCCAAGAACTGGTTATCTCCTCCTTTGGTTTTCTCGGTCTTCCGCTCCTGTATCCTGTAGTTCACTTTCACCACCAGATCGATGAATGGTCCTATTTCTTCTGGCGGTTCGGACATCTGTGATATCAGGTCCTTCAGCTCGTCGCGTAGCCCCCTATAGAACACGGACACCTTCTTGTCTTCAGGCCAACGGGCTTTAATAACTAATCTATTGAAGGTAGTGATGTAATGAAGGAGGTCCATGTTGCCTTGTTTCAAACTGAGCAGTTCATTATCTGCGGCTTGGACAAAGGTGTGACGGGCGAACATCCGTCGCATTGTTTCTTTGAATGCTTCGAGGTTGTATAGCATGGGATCGTCGTTCTCCACCAAGGAAATGGACCACAGGGCGGCATCACCTCCCATATAGGACAAGATGAAGGCAACCTTAGATGCGTCGTCCGGGAAAGCAGTCGCTCGGGCCATAAAGTGTAGTTGGCACTGATGAAGAAATATGCTATATTTGGCGCTTTCGCCATGAAAGCGTTCGGGTGGTGCTAATTGTACGGGGTGTGGGGCTATTACCTGTATGGCATTCTCCTGAGAAGAGGGAGCGCTCCCAAATGTGAACAAGGGGGGCCGCAGTAACCCCTCCCGCCGAACCCTGGACGTAGGAGACGGGCCCCAAGGACCCGTTACCCCAGCCGCCACCTGGTCCTGTAAGACCGTCATGTCATGGCGTAAGCTGTGGTTTTCCGCCTGTATGCTAGTAAGCATGGCCGCTATATCCTGCAGGGTGACCTCGGGATTGCTCATGTCGTCCGGGCGGGAGATATCTCTTGGGCTTCGAATTCTGTCGGGTACCCCACAAGTCTTACCTTCTGCTTGTGAAGTATTCTCGCAGAGACGAAATGAGCAACCGTCACCGTTCCCACCTTACCCTAGTAGGGAAGTGAACACTAACCAGGATGGTAATGGGATCGGGGAAGGAAGCTAGAGATGACGGGGATGGTGTTCAGAAGTTTGAGTAACGGACCTCTCTCACTCTGGGGACCGTTCGATGAAGCACCGTCTTGTTAATAGAAGCACAAAAAACTAGAAGTCATCAGAAGAAACAGAAAAGAGATTCAGCGCACCAGCGCGGGTAAGTACATGTAACACTTTGTGCTCCTGTTCGATGAAGTGCAATGCAAACCCAAAGCGCTCCTGCGTGGTGATGAATTACTCCAAGGCAAGCGCTCCTGCGCTCCAAGACACAATCCCACAACAAAAAGCGCTCCTGCGCTTTAAAACATAATCCCAAAACAAAGCGCTTTTGCGCAGCAAAACAAAATCCCAAACAAAAAGCGCTCCAGCGCGGAAATCAGAAACAAGCGCTCCTGCGCGGTGAAGTCTCTCAGTAGAACACCCAAAGAAGAAGATTGGGCGCACTAGGCAGCGGGAAACAGGAGTATGATCAGGGTAAGTAGATACTAAACAAGCGCTCCTGTGCGGACTCGGAAATACCTTCACAGCGGATGAGGCAGGGTCAGGCATCCGAAGTCGGCTAGAACATTAATTCGAAGCGCCGAGCCGGGAGGAAACCGAGGCAGTTATTCGGTTTCCCCCGGATGCGCTGGAAGTTGTGGAGGAGGTTTCCGGTAGCGGAAACTAGACTGCTGACTGTATGTTAGGCGGAAGTGAGGCAATCCGGCTTCCATAGTGTTTGTAGGAGCATGCATACCGCAGTCACTCGGGGAGCGCCAAGCCCTCACCAGAACCATGACAGACAGGGATTAGGAGATGAGGAGTGAAGAGAGAATGTGGAATAGTGCCTCAAGGAGGACAAGGAGAGCTAGACACTGAGGTGGGGGAGGTGTTGGGGAGAGAGGACTGGAAATTTTAAGTGGAATTTATAGCTTATCATGTTTTGGCCAATACAGCTGTCTCAATGTGATTTCAAATCACAATTTTGCACTTCTATATAAAAAAAAGGCTAATAGTGTAACACGCAAAAATCACCTTGCATAGTGGTCTGTGAAGTCCTATTAAGGGATAACCATTCTTACTTAATGCACATTGCTTAACATTGGCAGTCCCCTGTTATTTATTTCTACATGCTGGATAGTGAGAAGTGTTGATACCTTCCCTTTAAAGCATACCAGCCATGCCTACATTTGCTTAGTGAGAAGTGTTGATATCTTCCCTTTAATGCATACCAACCATGTCTACATTTGCTGTCATAGTCTCTAGAAAGCACAACCTACCCGTGCAAGTTCTTCTACAGAGGTGACTTGGCTTTCTAGTGTATATTTAAATTAGGCAGCTTATTATCGGTTTCATAACATGAAGCTTTACTTTTATTTGCACCTGTAGTAATGCCGAACAATCCCTCTGCAAGTATTTTCCATTTCTAGTAGACAAAACAGGCTTCCATGCTTTCTATATTTGCCACTCAGAAACATGCATGCACATTCAAGCAATGTTAGGCACATAGTGAGGGATGCATGTGAAAAAGAGGAGAATGTCCATATTTCCAAAAGTTGAGAGCTCCATAGCATACAAAGGGGAGGTACCATGCAAGCCCCATCAAAGATAGAGGTTACCACAGAGCAGGATCCTAGATGCAAACTGTGAAACCACCAATCAGAACCTTAGAGGCAGTATTGCTGCCTGCTCCTTGTTGAAGGTACAAAGTCCACAGGAGGTCAGGTTGTGGTTCCAAGAAGTAGCTTTATTCAAGCACAAGTTACAGAAGCTTAAAGTATAGCCAAGATGGTAAGTAGGTCTATATGTACGGCCCACCAGGAGCAGCCTCCTAGCTGCTCAGCCTGTAATCACCATCTGACACAGATCAGGCACCCAACATTCCAAGGCATCATCAAGATTCCATACATGCTCAGGCTGAACAGCAAGGGGAAAGAGAGAGAGTACAGAAAGGGGAAAAGTAACACACTACATATCCTCTTTCTTTACACTGAAAAACAAAACTAAGCAAGAAGATATACCAAGGAGTAAATACATCACTAGAGCAGATACGTGCAATAGGAGATAGATTGAGAAATAGTCCAAAATGCAATAAAACGATAGCAAGAATAAAATGACATATGAACGATGTAACGCAGTAAGATAATATCATTAAGAAATGGAACAGGAGTAAAAGATGAAACAAACTAATGCAATAAAAGAAGGCATAAATACAATGCAAAATAGCAATAAATTGTGGCATAAGAAGGCACACGCACACCATCCCCTTTTCTGACAAAGGAGTGGAAAAGCAAAACAAAGTAAAAGCAGTATACCAGGCACCTGAAAGGACAAAAGTCTCAGGAAGCATACAACACGTACAAGACTTGTACACCAGACGTCTCCGGCACCCCTACGATCTGTGAATCAAATCCGCCGTATGGCGCACAGTGAACCAGCACTGTAAGCGTGGCAGGACACAAAAGACAGATCATAGAAAAATTGTACGTACGTGGTTAACAATGAATGAGAAGTAAAAACAGAATGGCGCAAAGAATGCATACCCACAAACGCCAGACAAGATACGGGATACACTCACCCACAAGCGAAGTACAGGGATACACTCACACGTCAAGCAAAAACATGAACTGGGATACACTCACCCACAAGCAAAGTACCGGGATACACTCACCCGCCAAGCAAAAACATAAACTGGGATACACTCACCCACAAGAAAAGTACGAGGATACGCTCACCCGTATAAATGACATCAAATAATATGGGATACACACACCCACGAAAACATCTGAAGTAAATCTGAGATGCACTCGCTCACAGAAAACATCATTCAAGTAATGGGATACACTCACCCAAAACAACAAGAGAAGCCTTGGGATACACTCAGCCAAGTTGCAATTTTTTAAAACTTTGCCACGTAGATGTAGACATTAGAAAATATCCAGCAAGAAGAAGACTTATTTGGCAGCAGAATATGCAAAATTGAACGAGGCACATGACAATATAGCAGCGAGCAAGCAATACTCACTGCATTCAATATCACATTGAAAGAAAACAACTAGGGTCAGTAAATAAAACTTGTGTGCATATTACACCCCAGCATAACCAACGATAATACCATAGAAATAAGAAAACATTAATCAGTTCTGAATACCAAAGTTCATAAAAACTCTGGTGCACCTCTGGTGAGCGAAATCTCACCCGAAACGTTGCAGAAATAGGCCAAAAATGACCTCAACAGGACTTTAACACATGCAAACATTAGATTAAATGTCGATGGCTGAACATAGCAATCCTCTGCGGTGGGCTAATGTCAACAGGAGTATCGTAGATGGTGGCAGACTGGCGCTGTAGACACATAAATAGTACTCACTTTACTCGCCAGAAATACCGACATAGACAAAAGGTAGCTTCCGTAGAACAAAGGGCAAGAACCAGCGCACTCGAGCATCCCAGAATGAGGAAAGCAGCAACTCCAACCCCGTAATCATGGTGAAAGTATTCCAAGAAAAGTGGAGCAGCTCTCACTTGCAGCAGCGTGAAGACGAAAATGAGGCATCCAAGATGGCGGCACGCCGCAATAGAGAGCGCCGGGTGGCTAACATCGAGTGCGTGCTCTTCCAACATCGCCGAACAACACAGCATCACAGGACAGCTAGAAGACGGCGGTGACATGCCAAAACGTCACAAGAGCTTCACGCGACACCAGAATGAGGTAAGGTGTGCGCGCGCTGTACAATATCACGCGGATGTCAGCCGATTCAAATGTTGCTTGGGATAACGGCAAACGGCCCACAGATAAAATTAAGGTAATAAAAAAAAAACCTCAACAATATGACTCAAACGGCTACCAATGCCAGAAAGTAAAGATAATGTCAAGACTGACTGGCTGCTGGCTGTTAAAAAAAAACGTCTCCCCAGCTTAGATTGTAAAGAGTTTGCAGAAAGTACAAGATATCCACAGTCCACGGCAATAATATACAGATGAAGGTAGATCATAAAATGTGTAGATTAGAATTACACATCAAAATCTGTAGTAACACAGCAGGAAACAAATAATACGCTGCAACCAAAAGTTCAAGAGATCTCTAGGTTTGAGAAGGATAACACGCCTCAAACAGGCTGTCCAGGTAGTAAAGGACACTGGTGGGGCTAGTGAGGACGTGCCTTACCTTCAAGTTTCAAGCTTATTTAGTAGAAATTTCTTAAGTAGTTTCCAATAGTACAGTCAGTTTTCACTGTTGTAAGTTCAGGTTTCCACAGCAGTTGAAATGTAGTTTAAACACACGCAGGTTCGTAATTCAAATCGTGGGAAACACAAAGATGGTTCAAGCTTGGATTTCTTGAAGTGGTTGAAGGGTTTGTAGGTTTCTTAGTTGCTGTAAGACGGTTACTAGTAATGTAAGTCCATAGAATTTGAATTCACGCAGGGTTTGAAGACCAGATCGTCGCCAAAATGTTGAAGGTACAAAGTCCACAGGAGGTCAGGTTGTGGTTCCAAGAAGTAGCTTTATTCAAGCACAAGTTACAGAAGCTTAAAGTATAGCCAAGATGGTAAGTAGGTCTATATGTACGCCTCACCAGGAGCAGCCTCCTAGCTGCTCAGCCTGTAATCACCAACTGACACAGATCAGGCACCCAACATTCCAAGGCATCATCAAGATTCCATACATGCTCAGGCTGAACAGCAAGGGGAAAGAGAGAGAGTACAGAAAGGGGAAAAGTAACACACTACACTCCTCTATGGTTCCTCTAACTGGAGGTGGAACTAGTGTTCTCATCTAGGCCACAGGCCTCAAATGGACCCGTTCTAGGCTCATACAAACACCTATCCTTTACTATGCCTACCTATCTATTGTGCTGGTGAATGTCTGACGAAGGTCTCCTTTTCTACATCACCTTTCGCACAATCTGCCTGTAACTATGGAGGGTGCATGCCATTGTCGGAGCCTGTTTCAAGTCCACTCAGTTTTGACTGGTGCTTTTGTTCAAATTGTACGTGCACTATCCATCATTTGCCACAATCTTATCTGGAAATTTATTGTGGGACCTTCCCTACTTCCCGTATAAAGTTACATTTAAATTCTATTTTGTATTCCCTGTTGTTGCAGCCCTAAAATATTTAAAACGCACTGTTTGCCACTAATTTTCCAAAATGTCCTTGATGGCTATGCTTCATGCTTTCTGTAAAGTTATTTTAAATTAGCGGCAAGTTAAATTAAAAATTCTCTTACGAAATTGGGCAGAATTAGAATACTCCATGCTTTACAAAGGAGATGAAGTTTTGTAACTTTACTTGAGATAAGTTTTAGCCCTTCGGGCCTTCCAGGTGTGATTGATAATTTCCTGATGCATTGTATTCCAGGAAGGACATCCTACAGAAAAATAGTTGAGTGTGGAGGCTGGACATCCACCGCCTTAGATAGGAGGTCTGGGAAGTAGGGCTCTGAGCTGAGGCCAGCTTATTTAAAAAAAAAAAGAAATCCATAATCTTTGCATTTCACGAAGCTTGAGCAGTTCATAGAATACACAAAGTTGCGAGTCACCTGACTTTACAGCACTCTACATTATATCCCATATAACTGATATGATAGTCGAAGTTGGATTGTGGAAAGTTGATTGAATGAGCTTTAATATGTACCTTAAAAAAATCCACGAAATCTTTCAGATAGAATCACATGATGTGCGCCCTGCATATCAAAACCAAAATACCAATGGCACAGAATATAGAGGATAGAATATCAAATCCAAAATATTGACAGGTGAATAAGTATAGATTTTTTTTATCTTGTTCCACACACAAATATATATATCACCCAGTTGCGGTCACCACTGGATAGTTACAGTTAGGACCACATTTCCATAGAAGAAGCATTTTTGGTTTGCTAGGAGCCGTTTGACGAATCTTCATGAAACTTTCTAAAAGACGGTCTCATCCACCCCATCTCCTTTCTGGAACATTTTGGGTGATCTTTCAAGTGGGAGCCGAGTAAAAGGGAGGGTCCCAAAAAGCATTTTCCCCATTCATTTTTCCTTAGGAAAATTAGACACAGGTATAGTCAAAACGGCTGAGTGGATTTACACCAAATTTGGCAGAAAGCTAGATCTTGTTGCAGAAAATGCGCTTTTTGCGATTTAACGTAAATCCGTTCAGTCGTTTTTGAGAATTTAAGGCTCAAAATATATTGATATTGCATGCTGCAGAGGATCTGTGTAGCCAACAGATCTCCAGACGAGACCTGATTGGCTGCCAACACATCAACAACAATATGGCAGCAGCCATCTTAGGACTCGGAACTCAGTCTAGAGTTCTAGAAAAAAATAAAAAAAGATATAAGGGGCAGTGAAGCGATACTCTACCCCTTAGGCCTGTTGGGGGGTGGTCCAGAAAAAGACACTCAGGGCAAAAAGACTTTTTTTGCAAATTTTGCCACAAATGCACAATAAATCCACAAATCTGCTGCACAATTAAAAAAAAATAAAAAAATACGCAGGCTCCCGCAGTTCCTTGGGGTGTTCCATGGTCTAGGAGAGAGGAGCAAACACTTTTATAGGGGACGGTGGTGTGGGGCCCTCCGCCTGGAGCCTCTGAGGCCTCGGGAGCCCCATCCCTTGGGGTTAAAAATATTTAAAAAGGGATTGGGGGCATGCAGCCCCCCTATCTTGAGCCTCGAAAGGTCGCAGGGACCCCTGCCCATGGGGCTTCTATTTTAAAAAGTGTAGGGGGCGTGCTCGGATACCCTCCCTGGGCCACTAAAGGTCCCAGGGACCCTATCTGATGGGGCCACCTCCACTGTTGTGTCCCACATACACAGTTTCCCTGCCTGCAAGAGTGCTGACAGAAAAGAAAAGGTGCATTCTCACCTGGCGGGACCTGCAAAAATGCTCCCACCAGGTGAGAGCACTCATTTTTTCCCCTGCCCATGCTCTCATGGGAAGGAAAGCAGAAATTGCGCCCACCCAGCTGGAGCAGAGAAAATAACCTGCTTCCACCGGGTGAGAACAAGGCCGGCTCAGGTTGCACCTAGAATGGGTGCATGAGGGGGTGGCGGTCCAGCGGCATCTATCGGCTTCCCCTGTGGGCCCCAACAGTGTGTACTTTGGTTGCTCCAGGTGGACACTGGGCACACACCTTAGACCCCAGGAATGGGATCCCCAGGGCCAGTGTTGACTCAGGGAGTGGGGGGCATGCCCCCAACCCTTACAAATTAAATACAACCTTGGGATGAGGTCCCCTGGGCCTTTAAAGGGCTTGGGGAGAAAGGCCGCATGCCCCTTCCCTTGGAAATAAATAAGGCCCCAGAGGATGGGGTGCCCGGGGCTAGTGTTGGTTCAAGGCGGGGGACTGCATGCCCCCCTACCCTTAATAAAGAATATGGCCCCAGGTATGTGGTCACCAGGGCTATTGTTGGCTTAGGGAGGGAGGGCGTACGGCTCCCTCCCAATATTAAAAATAAATAGATAAATAATTACTGCCTCCCGCCAGCACCCAGGATGGGTGATGGCAGGGGACCGGTAGCACTGCACAGGCTACGCGGCTCATCCACTTCCACCAACAAAATATAAAGATATTGATGCCCCGGGTGGGCTAATTTATTATTCTCTGCTCCTTGCAAAGAGTGCCCACATAATGCCCTACAAGGGTATTTAAAACATATTTTGTTCATTTGATGGTGCTTCTAGAAGGGGTAAGGGCACCACCAATCATTTTGTAATGTTATGGGGGGCTGCAGGTAGTGCAGAGGCCCCCCAGCAACAGTAAAAAATAGTAATTCTCTTAGGTTAATAAATCTATGACCCCAGTACAGCTTACCACATTTGTTTAAAGGACATCAGGCTGGAGCTCTATACTCTTCAGCTGGAGTGCAGAGCACCCTTGTGGTTGCTTCTATGGCTGCTTATTGTATCCTGAAAAATGTTTTAAAAAGACTCACATTTTTTTTTTAATAATACTTTATAATTTTTTTAAATGACAATCTTTTACTAAACATTGGACTGTGTGAATAAATTAAATATAAATGTAATATATTTATTAGTCATTTTTGACAAAGACAATACATATGCTTTATATATATTGATATTCTAACCCCTTCATAAAGTCAATAGGCCCACTCTTTGATGCTCTGAACCTTTGATAAAGTCAGTTATTCTGTCTTACTTAATATGATACCCCTTAAATTCAGCCATATGTGTCATCGGAGTTTGGGTGCCAGGCTGTGCGTACAACCCCCCCACGCATAGTTTGTGCACACTGGTGGGGGGGGGTGGGAGTCTGGCACGTGGCCAAATCTACAGTGCACATGGCCGAAGACTGTGTGCGGCATGGAGTTGGCTGCCTGCGAACGGTTGGATGCAGGGCCTGTGCACCATGTATGGTATAGCGTTCGCGTTACATATGGTGATAAAATGTTACTTTACATTTAAAAAAAACAAACTGAAAATCCACTGAATAAAAGCAAAAAGTTTAAAGTGACTGTTATAGTTAGGCATTTAAAAAAAAACATTCAGGGGGAAAAAAGGTTATAAGGATATTATAGTCAGGTCAAAATGTCATTTTAAACATTCTGTTTTAAACAAACAAAACCACTGAAATTCAACAGCTACAGCTGTCTCAAGTAACAGTAGTTTGTGCCCTCCCTAGGCACTGCTAATTTCCTCACACATTACATCACTCATGACATGTTCTATGACATCATTAATCACATCACTGCAATATTTGAAATGACACCATTCATGAGATCACTGTGCATGGCAGGGGCACGAGTTATAGTTACTTTAAATCACAAGTTACAGTTACTTGAGAAAACTATAACTGCACAACTGTAATGTTTGGTCTTAGCAGAGGGCCATGCCCCCTAAAAATATACTGCTAGCTACGCGGGACGCTTGAGGAGCGCTGCGGGCAAATCTATTCTCCGTGGATCTCCCAGCGGAGGCTGTGTCTTCTAGTTCCCTCTGCGCCTTCCTGAACTTGGCCGGTCACTTTTGGGGCCATTGCGAGTGCACTGCTGTATCCTCCACACTCTGGTGGGACTCCAAGTCCCAGAGTGCAACGTGTGTTTCCCCGCCTCAGACGCCCAGCGGTCAGCTGAGAGGGAGGGGCCAGTGGTGTCCTCATCAGCGCAGCTCGCCTCCCGTGGCGCGGGACGCTTAAGGAGCGCTGCAGGCAAATCTATTCTCCATGGATCCCCCAGCGGAGGCTGTGTCTTCTAGTTCCCTCTGCGCCTTCCTGAACTTGGCCGGTCACTTTTGGGGCCATTGCGAGTGCACTGCTGTATCCTCCACACTCTGGTGGGACTCCAAGTCCCAGAGTGCAACGTGTGTTTCCCCGCCTCAGACGCCCAGCGGTCAGCTGAGAGGGAGGGGCCAGTGGTGTCCTCATCAGCGCAGCTCGCCTCCCGTGGCGCGGGACGCGCGCGGGCCAAGGGCGGGCCCGTCCTGCGCCCGTCAACGCCAGGAAGAGACAGGACAGGGCCACCCCTCTGACAACTGACTCTAGGGAGTAGAACTGACTGAAGGGGCATCTTAAGGTATTGTACTTTTGGCACTGATGAACCCTTGGACCAACAAAAGTAAATAGTTTTGGTACTTTTCAACCTCGGTTGCCTAATATTGTTACGCTTTGGTTTCTATTTGTGGGATACAGTCATCAGGGTAGCCAAGGCAATCCGATGGGGAAAAGGAAACAGTTGGAAGAGTGCGGGGAGGCAGGGGGAGCAAAACCTAGCCGGGGTAATAAGGGCAAAAGAGCGAAAAAGGCAATTAAATCATTGGGTAGTAATTGTGTGATGGATCGCATCGATAGTCTAATTAATGAATGCGAGGTCATTTTAGAACCTGCCTCGCAGAAATCAGCAGCTAGTAAGAAGAAAAACACATCTAAGCAGTGCCCCCTTCCAACTTGTCTATACCGGATATGTTCCTTAAACAAAACAGTACTAAGGCCCAAGTAAACTGTATTGATAAGGCAATAGAGGAAGAGAGGGTATTAGATTTTAGTGCCAGTCCAGTGAAACCTCCGTCTGATACCTATTACGAAGACCCCCAAGTACTGTGTTCAAATAGATTCCAGCCATTATTAACGTTAGAAAACCCAGTTTGTGATGAGGGTGAAAGGCTAATGCCAGATCGGGTCCTTGTGGCCGAAACGAATCAAAGGCAGGAAGTAGACACAGACCTAGACACTAGCCGACAGAATTTAACGGAAGTAGTAATGTCATTAAAAATAGAAGTGAGGTCAATGAGAGATACGATAGATGAATTAACATTACTGGTTAAATCATTGGTGCTAGACTTAACCCAAAGTAGGATAGGGAATGCTGATAATAATTGTCATACAGCGCGCAAACAAGTAGATACTGCAGCGAGGGAAATAGGCACTTGGCCAGCATTGACATTAGATAGTAATACCAGCCTAAGTAGGCCTTCTCCCCAGTTAGATAATGCCAGTCGAAATTTACGACCTCAGTTGATGTTTAATAGTTTACCGAATACCTTCCCAAGTAACTGCATTGGTACTAGGATGTTGGGCGACAGGAGGGCACTTGCATTACCTGCTAGAAACCCTCCTGGATTAGCGGAACAGCAGCAGAAGGTTAATCAGCCTAGTTTACACCAGCATGATGCTGTGGTAAAGAATATATCCAACACATATCCTACTCCCAACCCTAACAGAATCTTAATGACCAATGTACCAAAATATGACGTACGAAGAGGCATAGAAAATAGGAGTCGGTAATCAACAAGGTTATTCACTGGATAAGGCATGTTAGGGGTTGCCGATCTGTAATTTGGGATGACATAGTTTCAGCACGTAGGCTATCCTCACCTACCCATCCCTTTGATTGTATTGAACTTCAAATGAATAGTGTAGAGCTAGTAGAAAATCTTTTTACACTTGAGTTTCGTACCTCATCACCAGGCCACTCAGCTATCCAGTTCAGACGCTTCCTTCCGAATGATTACAGCAACTGTTTGGCAAAAGAAAGGCCTACTAATTTGAAAGGGAGCTCTGCGTTGGATAGTAATGATTGACTTACTAAGGGTTCAGCATTAAGAAAACAAGACCGTATAATCCTGAATTCTACCATAAGGAAGAACCCTGTGTGCCCGCAAGATCGGGTGACAGAATTGGCCCAATCTACCCCGCTTAATAAAGCTCCTACACTGTTAGTAAAGGAAGTGTATGAGAATGGTAGTTCTGTGCACCCAAAGGTCTCAACAGTAGAAATGACACAGACTTCCATGTTAAGTTTAGCCAGCCCAGCTCAGGCTGTTAGTAGTTTGATGGAGGGTCATTTGTCCCATCCTTCTGCAGATGGGGCTTTGACTTGGAATACTTCACCTTATAAGAATTCTATTTTGTCATGGAACATTGCAGGGTTGAGCAAAAAGATGGTCTCCACAGAATGGCATGCATTCATTAGAGAATATGATATCTGCCTTTTCAAGAGACCTGGGCAGAGAATCCATTGTATTGTGAAGGGTATTTAAACTATCACACACCAGCCTGCAGGGGAGAAAAAGGGAGGCCATCTGGGGGTTTGACCATTTGGGTGCGACAAAATCTTCAGTTAACTATAAAGGAAATCCAAATCCAAAGTAAAGACATCCAGGTAGTTAGGCTGATTTTGAGTGCAGGTCAAATAATAGATATCTATAACATCTATGTGCGGGGCACAAGAGGCAAGACATCGGGAGTCTTGGATGTTTTGGACGCTCATCTAAATTCTTACCAGGAATTTACTAAAGCTATTATTGCTGGGGATTTTAACATGACATTCGAGCCTCTAGTTCAGGAGGGAGGTAACCACCTAGATGACGTAGATATTTTCTGGGGCATCCCGAAGCTGGAACTGGACCCTATAAGAAAGTGGACAGATGTGGTCATCCAAATCAATACTATCTGTATGGAAAGGGGTTTGAGGGCGGTCAATGGGCGTACGCACTCCGATAGGTTTGGAGCCAAGACTTTTAATAATGGATTCAGCTCCAGTAGAATTGACTATGTATTGTTGAGTTTGGATCTATGGCATCTTTTGAACGATATGGTAGTAATTGATAGGGAGGAAAGTGACCACAATCCGCTGTGCATAACTACCCACCCATGGGGGCCTAAGACACAAATAGGATCTAGTGATAGTAATGTGGCAAATGAAGTTAGTTGTTCGAACGATATGCGACGTCTTAAATGGGCTCAAATTATCGAAACACCAGAATTACTAGATTGTATAAAGAAGGGAGTGGATAGTGCTACCACCGAACTCGAAAGGAAGGTGAAAAGTTCTAATGGACTAGACGAAATAACAAGTACTCATAATCTTTTTTTTGCTGATTTGCGCACCTATTTCTTTAGGCAGGGGAGACAAAAAAGGTCTATAGACAGAAAGGTGAGCGCTGGTTTAACAAAGAGTGTAGAGAAGCTCGGCTTGAGTTAGGGGAAGCCATTAAGGTAGGAGACCCTATAGTAGTACGTAAGGCAAGAAGTGTTTACAAAGTAACTCAGGCTTCAGCGAAGAGAAGCTGGGATGACAAAAGATAGCTTGAGCTTAAGGTGGCCTGTGCCTTAAAAAATTCCAAGGAATTTTGGACCGTCTACAAATGGGGGAGGGGAGGCTCAGCAGCCCCTGAATTATGTTTCCCAAAAGGACTGGGTGACTCACTTAGACCCCAGTATGCCTCAGAAATAGTCCATGATGAAGGTGGCTTCACCATTACACCATATCAAGGCCCAGTCTTTTGTGAGGAAGAGGTCAACATTGCACTCAGGGCAATCTCAGCGGGAAAAGCACCAGGGCCGGATGGCATACCGGGGGATGTTTTCCTTTATGATAGAGACAAGTGGAACCGTTACATCCTCTTGCTGACAAATGCTATCGCTCCGGGGGCGCCAATACCAGAATCCTGGAGAGGAGCAATAATTATACCAGTCTATAAGAAAGGGGATAGGTCATGCCCCGGGAATTACAGGCCAATCAGTCTGATTGACTGTATGCAAAAGGTTACGGGGAGATTGGTATTGAATAAAGTACAGACCTGGATCGATGAGCTCAATGTTTTATCTCCCTTCCAAGCAGGGTTTAGGGCATTAACCAGCACCATCGATCAGGTGTTTAGATTTGTTTTGCTTTATTGGAAAACTGTTACTTTGGGTAAGGGTAGATTATACGCCGCGTTCGTTGATCTCAAGTCAGCATTCGATCTAGTTCCCCGAGCAAAACTATGGAAGGTGCTACATGAGTTAGGGATGCCACATGAGCTTTTGTCACTTATTATTAGGCTGCATGTTGAGAATAGTGCTAAGATAAGATGGGGGAATCAAGATGAAGTGACTGAGTCGTTCCCTGTGGAAAGAGGGGTGAGACAAGGTTGTGTGATGGCCCCGACACTATTCTCATTATATATTAATGGAATAGTGAGTAGTATGAGCTCTACCCCTACGGATGCCCCAAGTTTAGCTGGAGTAAAAATCCCCATTCTGTTGTTTGCGGACGACACTTTAATCATCTCCAAGACCCCTAGCGGACTGCGAAAGGCCCTCAAAATATTTGAGGAGTTCTGCTTATTGCGTGGATTAGAGGTTAATGTGTCGAAAACAAGATTGATGGCATTTAATACACAAAAGGTATTGAAGGGCGGAATTGTTATGAATAATAGACCGCTAGAATATGTAAAAGAGTTCACTTATCTGGGGGTTAACATCCAAAATAATCTGAAATGGAATCATCAGATAGAATTGGCATCCCTTAAGCATAGACAACTCGCCGGGGCGGTTCAACTTGAATATAATAAATCATATACAAAACCCATAAGTCCTGCCCTGGAGATTTACAACACAAAAGTTATTAGTTCAGCCCTTTATGGTTCGGAGCTGTGGGGCTGTGAAAATCTGGTGGTGCTTACATCCTCTGAAAATAGATTCTTGAGGAATATTATTAAACTACCCCAAAGCACCCCAATGTGCCCATTATTGAATGATTTGGGGAGAAAACCGATTGCAGCTCTAGCGAAATTGTGTCCTTTACTGTATTGGCGTAGAGTATGGAGTGTACCAGAACTTGTAGGTTATGCAGCAGGGTTTCTGGATATAATTAGAGCCGACACCTTTCACTCAATAAAGTGGCTACGGACAGTTAGAGATATTTTATTTAATATTGGCATGATCCAGTTGTGGAATGATCCAGAAAATTCTGTCTTCCCTTCAAAACAATGTATGAAGGAGTTATATTGGGAATGGGTTTATTTTAATGTTTTTAGATCCAGTGATTCTTACACATTGACTGGTTCTTTTTTGGAATTCAAAGCCACCCCGAGGATGGAGTCCTATTGGGACCTCATTACAAAGCCATTGGACCGGAAATTGTATTTCCAGTTTAGGGTAGGTTCCCTACCCTTGAGAGCTTTTACTGCGGGATGGAAAGTATCTAGTGATAAAACTTGTCCTTTTTGCAAAGATAGTGTTGAGTCTTTGACGCATTTACTATTTGTCTGTGTCGGATACGAAAGACCACGCCGTGTTTGGTTACGGCCAATCTGTAAGCTCATAGGTACAAGAAGGGCGCAGGAGGCTGAAAGAATATTGCGCTCGGATACTACAGCACCTGTTGTCATAGCAATGGCGAAATACCTAGGGTGGTCGTGGGCCCTAAGATCAAATCACCTACGACATGCATAAGCGAGTTATACTAAGAGCTGCCCTGCAAGTCTTGTAATCATAAATATTTCTGAAGGGAAGGTCCTTTTAATGTATTATTAAATGTACATGCTATATGTTTTAAAAGTTGGTTTTAATATATTACTTTTTACAACACTGTATATATTTTAAAATATTCTTTTTAGGTCATGTATTTTATGATGGATGGTTCCTATATGCTTTTATGACTTAATTTGTCGAATAAAGCTATTTGAAACTGAAACTGAAACTGCTAGCTCTAGGCTTGCTCATTACTGCCAATTACACACTGCAAGTATCATGTAATCAGTCAAGCTGAGAGTTGTCACACTCATTAAGGAGGACACACTTCTTGCACCTCCTTCCCTCAGACCACAAATGCCTACTTTGTGTCTCAGTTACACTATGTACCTATGATGGTGTTCTCAGCAACAAACACAATATCGTTGTATGCGCTGAGGCTGAAAAGCAATGTCACAAACACACTAGAGGTGTAAATTGGGCAGTGATGTATGCTCGCATCATGCAGGTGACCGCCCCAACTGAAATTACAGCTTACGCTCCATTGGTCTATTTATTTTTGTACTTAGCCGGGCAAGGTGAAGTAAATTAATGCCAGAAATGCAGCATAAGGGGAAAAGCAAGGATTCATGTCTCAAGTTGTACACGACCGAGTACAACTCTGTGCTTTCATTTCCATTGGTTCATGCCAGGATTGCATGGTCATGAATGAGAGAGACAATTAGCAGAGAAGAATACCCCATGAAAAGGATAAATTAATAGGTGAGTATGTATGTGCATAAACTGCAGCACCAGAAGTGTAGAATAGCTTCCTGCACCAACATGACTGTAAGCATCTAAGCTCTAACCGTCATCTTACTCATTCATCCATCCACTTATCTATTCATCCACTTACCTGTTCATCTATTGACCCACCCCTTCATTACACCACGCACTCATCCATTCATATATTCTCCTATTCATCCATTCAGCTACACACCCAGTAATTAATTGATGCACATCAATCCTTTGACTCGTTTTCGCATTGACCCAATCAAAAACCCGCAAGCAACGAGCAAAGAAAGCTGACAATCAATGAAAAGGCATGTTAATTAAACCAAAAGCCACGCCTAATGGCTTTGCCAGTGCTTGCTTATTAACTTGTTTGATTTTGTTTTTCACATTATAATCTAAGTCACATCACAAATAAATATTCCCTGTGATGCAATCTGTGATAGGGCGTTTTGTGTCACTACCACTACAGCTGACATTTTGGAGAATCCATGAGCACAGGGTTACAAATCACAGATCGTGCGTAATCGTGCACAGAATTTAGCAGTGAGCAATAATATCTTCAAGGAAAGTCTTTCGGGTAGTCTCTCTCCTGGCCCGTGGAGGACATTTTTCATGGCGCTCGTGGCTGCAGGACAGGCAGTTTTACTGGCGCTAGCTATGCCCATAAATGTACAAACTGCTGCTCGTTAATAGCGCAGAACATAGCTGCACCTGAAGAAACTAATGGAATCTGTGCGGAAATAAAACGCTGCACGAGGCACGTTTAAGATTGTCCAAACAGGAACATGACAAACAAGCATTTTCAATGCAATAGGTCTCGCATTTGCAAGAGTTTGAGCTATTGGCATTGTAAATGACAATGCCTTTTATTTATGTGTTTTTAAAACCTGCAAGTGGTGCGTAAACACACACTTTGTACTTATAGTCCTTGCTTAGAGAAGCAAGGCTGGCAGTAAAAGAGGTGCACGTACTGCCACCCTTGCTTCTCATAAGCAAGGACTATGAGTACAAAGTGCGTGCTTACGCACCCGTGCAGGTTTTCAAAACACATAAATAAAAGGCATTGTCATTTACGATGCTAATAGCTCAAACCCTTACAAATGCGAGACCTATTGCATTGAAAATGGTGAGAGGAAGAATTGAAAGAGATAAATAGAGGAGAGAAAGAGGAAGAATAGAAAGGGCGACAGAGAACGTGCAAAACTGAGAGAAATTAATATATGAGAAAGGTGAAATTTGTGGAAAATACATGGAAACTAGGGTGAAAAGAAAAGGAGTGAAGGGGAGAAAGTGAAAACTGACTGAGAAACAAAATGCAAACTGATGTTTGTCAAAGAAAAAAAGAGAACGCTTGAGAACTAAAATGTTAGGTAATGTTAGAAATGAAAAGTAGAAAGACAAGTCACACAGTCACTCTTAGTACTTAATTTGAGTTGCAGGTGGTGGGCACTGGAGCTCAAATTCGGCCTGGGAATTTAAAGCATGGACCCAGATCAAGAGATATGCAAAACAAGCACTGAAAATGCAATAGGTCTCGCCTTTGATTAAGTTAAAGCCATTTGCTTTGCTAATGGTATTGTATAGCAAAGCAAATGGCTTTAACTTAATCAAAGGCGAGACCTATTGCATTTTTAATGCTTGTTTAAAGTTTGTTTTCTTTAGCCAGAGTGCACATCATCGGGGATTCTGTACAGCATAGCTAACAACCATTGGCAAAGCCAATAGTTCCCAAAGGTGAGATCAGACCCACCAACTTAAAAACATTTTTTCACTGTGTGAGGAGTGGAGGGGCAGAGAACCATGCCGATACCTATCCAAGAATCACCTGTTCCCCCTCCCACCATCAACCTCCCAGCTCTCACACCCGTTAACGGACATCGGCTCTTCAGTGCCTCAGAAAATGAGCTGGAAACCAACTCTGTGCAGTGGTTTGTGTGTTCCCTGCCACCATGTGATATTGGTTCCTCACCAGGCGAACCTGTGAAGGGAGCTGATGTCATGTGACACACGAGTTGGCAGATCTGCGCAACCTATTGGCTTTGCCAATGCTTGTTGGGGGGGATTTGTGAGTGTGGAGACCGTTTATTTTCCATTTGTGTAATACTTTTTCTAGCACACCTGACCCTATCAGAGGGAAGGCACTTACACTGAAACAACTTTTTAATAGAACAAGGACTACTTCGAGGAGAGAATTTGAAAAATGTCAGGCTGCGCCTTTCCGATGGCGCCCAGAAGCATCTTCAGACAACGTGCATCAACACACTGAGCTATCTCGCTGGTATGCAAGATGTTAAGCTGGTCGTAGCACAGAAGACATTAATAAAAATTAAATAAAACAAGCAGTAAAGCTGTTGTAAATTGAACTGCACTGTACGTGCACTTTAGCTGGCCGCAGACCACGCTTTGCCAACCGACAATTACAAAACCCCGGCGCCCGTTTTGCAACGTTTTTCTTGGGCACCTGAAAGAAGGGCTTGTGAAACGGCCGTTGGTTTTGCAATCATGTGTTGACGGGCCCCAGACCTACAAATGATCACAGCACACTGGACACAGGGCTCTGTTCTACACTTCGGCCGGCGTACTCCTGCCTCCGGAGTAAGGGCCCTCAGGGTGTACTGGGAGTAAATTAGCCTGCAGGTTGGAGCCTTCTGTAAACACACAAACCCCCGAGTGGAGACTGTGCCCACCAAGGGGTGCACATCCCCACCCACCAAGAGCCGTCTCCCTCAGATAACAGCCTACCCCACCCCCTCACGGCCCAGAGCCACGCCCCCATGACCCCAGTCACACCAACAGCTGTGAACCTCAACATCGGGGTCCCTCGAAGACCTTGATGACCCCCAACATGCGTGACACCAGCATTCCGCATCCACCACATCAACACGTGAGCCCTCCAACAGCATCCAATCAGTGCATGGATATTAGCATAAAACTCATTTACATGGTCTGGGGTTTTCCGACAACCTGGTCCCTCCCTCTTGGGTGTAATTTGTGCACCGGTGATATACCCAACGCCAGAACACACGTTTCTATTCATGCCATGCAGAGCTCAGAGCAAGGGCACAAGTGTACTGGGCAAAACTGGACCCACGTCACCTGGGTGAAACCGGGCTCTACCTGAACCGGAAATAATTCGAATTCAATGCAGTGGGGTTTTAAAGCGCCCCCGCCCAGTGTCCAGTTCTACGTCTTTAACAATCAACAATAGGATTCTAGACCGTTCCTTTGTTCGATGACGTCACCTGGGGTGTGAGATCTCCTGTGACCTCATTCATCCGATGGCGCCTTTTAAAAACTTACACGTGAGGTACAGGTTGTTTTAGCAAATGTTGCCAGTTACAGAGAGACTTCAGACAAATGTGCGGTGTTAGCAAAGTACAAAGTGCACTTAGAACCGGAAAAAGAAACCCTTTTTCGTTTTAATGCACACTACAAGAAAATGTGATTATTACCGACCAAAGAAACAGTGCAATTGACTTCAAAAGTCAAAGTTTTTAAACACACTAGGATGACCAAAAAATGAACGCGCGCCACAGCTAAGCACGTGGTTTCAATTATCGTGCCCGTGTCTGAGCACGATAATTGAAACCACGCGGCCTATTGGTGTCTATTACGCGCACCAAGCGCGTAATAGACACCAATAGGCCTTGGGCGGAGCAATGCGCCCGCCTCTGGCCAATTGCGTGCAGTCTTATATATAAAGACACACGCAAAGGCCAATCGCGTAGCACAAAAGGAATCGCACACGCACGAGTGTGTGCGATTCCTAGGTCAGCCTCAATACCCCGTTTTTCACCCACTAAATGTCTCGCGCTGCGCGAGACCTAAAAAGGAGGAAATTAAACAATGGATCTAACAAGCACATTTCATGATAAGTAGACCGCTTTGCCTCTAGCGTTAGGATGAGTTGAACATAAAAAGGTAGAAATGCTTTGCAATAGGGCTTTGGGGGGTGGGGGGGGACACAGCAGACCGGAGGGAGCTGTGCCTTATTTATATAGCGCTGGCTAGACCCGGAGGTATCAGAGCGCTTTACATGAGGATCCACATTGTTACAAAGTTACATCAGTTACAAGTTACATCTGTTGCAAGAAAACATTTAAAGAGCATAGAAGACGAGATAATGGAGCGTAGAAGGGTAGGGGAGTAAGGTAAAAGGGTAAGAGGGAGATACGGCGGAGAGACAAAGGAGAGTCTGCCCAAAGTCCGGCTGGGTAGGTGACGGTCGAGGGGGAAGTCCACAGCCCATCTCCTCTATAGCTATCACGTTAGCTCCACCGGGCATCGGCCAGAGTGCAAGGTCTCAACGGTCGGTGGCAAGTTCACAGATTCAATGGTAGGGGAAGAGACGAGGAGAACTATGACCAAAGTCCGGCTGGGTAGGTGACGGCCAAGGGGGGGACCCAGAGCTGATCTCCTCTATAGCTGACTAGGTAGTTCCACCGGAAATCGGCCACGTTGATCGGTCTCTTTGCACGTAGGAGTTCATGTAAAATTTAGTTTGTGCGGGAGGCACAGGTTCACTCTTTTCTTGCATTCTCTGCTGCTGAGAATGGGTAGTGAGTTGATTATTAAAGTTCACCGAGGGCAGCTAGCTGATCCCCATATTCGGTGGTGCATTCGGTGGGGGTAGGCCGCCATTTTAGGGTCAGGCATCATCCTTCCTGGACCCGGTGTGCTGCTGCTTTTGGGTCTTAGCCAGGCTGGCTGGTGACTACCGTCCTCCTGTGGCCACATCAGGTCGCCTCAGGGCGTTCCCGCCTTGCCCGTTGGGAGGGTCGTAACCTGCCTTCGGCGGGGGGTCTGACACCATTTTCAGATCAGATATGATCCTTCTTTGACCCAGTGAACTGCTGCTTTAGGGTTTAAAACAAGAGATAGCTCCACGTGTCAGATGTCCCCAGTGGCGACCATTTTAGGGTCAGGCAATGGGCACAGCTCAATACTCTCCTCGCGTCAGGTCTTCACTCAGCTCCTTCATTGGTGGAACCTCCCAGGACTAGGATATCTTCTGTTATAAGTTTTTCTTTTTTCTTTTTAAGTTCTCCTTCCTGCGATTTACTTATTTCTTCTGAGGTTGTTTATGAGCCAGGCGCCATTTTAAGGTCAGGCAGCCCACTCCGGTGGTTTTCAGTGAATCGGACCTGTCCCCCCCCCTCCCCAGCATCGTGCTGGGGGGGAAGAGTGTCCCTTCCATGCCGCTGTTCTCGCCCCTGCCCCCGGCTCCTCTCACCTCCCTCCGGGTCCTCTGTTTGTGGCGCTGTGTGCTTCTACTAGGCCCCTGTCTCTTGCTGACGCTTGCCGCTCCCCACAAGGGTTCAGGAGCGAACTCAAGTCTTTGCAATGCGGTCCGGAGCCCAGCAGCGCAACGATCTCGCCCCGGCTCACCTTAATTCGCAGTAATCCTTCCTCATCACTGCGGCAACGTTTCCCCCCGCCGCGTCCAAGCCTCTGCAGCAGTCCAGCGGGGGAGCACGACAGAGCTGACTCCTCGTCAGGACTCAGCGTACCGCTCTGATCCTCCCAAGGCTCCGGAGCGCAGCAGCAGTTAACGCAGGGGCAAATAGTTTGTGCGGCACCCTCCGTGATTCAGAGCGAGGCCTTAGTCTTCACCAGGGGTCCCACGTAGCTAGCCCGCAGTAGCGCCGCTCTGCATCCGGGCAGAACCGCCGCCAATCTCCACCCAGTAAAGACAGCTCGAGGTGCCCGAGGATCTTATTACTCGGTTGTTGTCATCTTTGGTCTGCAGCAGCGGCGTGTACAGGATATTTCAGGATAGTTTAAGGTCCGGTACCGGGAGAGTTCTCAAGGTGCGGCCATCTTGGCCATCTAGGCCATGCCCCATGACGTGTCCCCCGGGGCATTAGGGAAAAGCAGGCGCAGTCTAGTCGACTGGGCCTGTTGGGCTACATCTGGTAAAAGATGTAGCCCAAGGGTTATATATGGCGCCATTTTGGGCTGCCACCCACCATTTTGTTGGTGTGTGGACACGGTGGCTGGCCCTTAGCTGTGCAGCAATTTTTCCTTTCTAGGTAGCGGTTTTTCAAATTATATTAGCAGCTCTTCTAGTGACTTTCCTTGTGCTTAGGCATATTGCGTCAGCATAGGCTTGGTTATGTTATGTTATGTTACCTAGTCTTATAAAGCACGTAGCTACTCAGGGCCGGGCTTCTCAGTGCGTACAGGAATCGCGAGGAACAAATGTATTGGTTAGGCGAAGAGGTGGGTCTTCAGTTGCTTGCTGAAACTTAACAAGTTGCTGTTGGCTCTGAGGTAAATGGCCAAGGAGTTCGAGTTAAGACACCAAGTATACAAATGATCGCCCTCCACCCTTGGCTCTTTTATTTCTGGGGGTAACCAGGAAGGAGCGATTGTTGGATCTTAACTCTCTTGTGTTGTAGTATGGTGTGATAAGGTGACTGAGGATATGCAGGCCACAAGAGTATTTTACCTTGTGCGCAATGCATAAGGCCTGGAATTCAATTATTTTTGTTAGTCTTTTTGTTAGTTACCTGTGAGCGGTTATCCAGTGGTTGACATGGATGATGAACGGGTCCATGAAGCGCTGCGCCTCCTGTCAGAGGCAGGACGCTTCGATCGGTTGGGGGCTGCACGCTTCCAGTGGGGTGGCGGCTGTTGTTCTGGCATGCTCGCCACTTAGTGGCCTGGATTCAGCGCAGGTGAGTGCTAGAGGCCACACGTGAACTTGCGTTGTGGCCTTAAAGCCACAAGGAAGGAGGGGTGGGGTGAAAGAAGGGCCGCGAGAGATAAGCGGAACTCAAACTAAAAAGCAGGGGAAGGGAGGAAGCCTCACAAGGGCAGCTGCTCAGGGCCCCGGGAAGGATCCCCGGGGTCAGGGACGTCGTTTGCACGCTGCGAGCATGGAGAGACTGGATAGGAAGCTCAGGGAGCAGGTGGGGCAAAGAAGGGAAGGACCTACAATGGGAGGGAGATCCCTGGTATCATTGGGTGGCAATGATTTGGTGCAAGGACAGTCCTCGGATGGGATAGAGGACCTGGAGTTGCCCCTAGGGAGGCAACAGTTGGTGGGACAGGGGTTTGAACCTGGATCAGCCACAGAAGAGGCAGATGGGGAGTGGGGTGGGGCAAGTCCAGATATTTTTGGGGCCTGGGAGAGTGAGGATGACAACAGGGCAGGGGCCTCCTGTTGGGTATCAAAAGTAGGAGGAGATGGAGGGGAACAGGTTCCTGAGTCAGGGTTTGGGGGACTGCAGCAGTTGGCCCTGGATGTCCCAGAGGATTTGTGGGCAGCCGGGCATAGCTCCTGACAGGGGCAGGGAGCGGAGGGAGATGCCATGCAAGGAACACAACGCGGCAGAGCTTCCGTGATTGTGGCTGCCAAGCTTGAGTAGAGTGAAGGGGAGGAGACTGATTTTGAGTGGGGTTCTGCTTCCCGCAAACCCCACAAAGTATATGCCAGGCAAGATGAGAGGGGGTCAGAATGGTGGGCAGAGTGTCAGGTCAGTGCAGCTTTCTGGGGAGGGAAGGGACCAGGATCAGTTGGGAGTTATTTCAGGGCCCAGCACAACGGGCCTACTTTCTTCCTTTCAAGTGACAATGCGCAGCAGGTTCCAGACCCAGGAGAGCACGTGAGGCTCCCATACCCCGGGGGGAAGCGAAGGCATGGTCCAGAATGGTCAGTCGGACTGCGTCGTGAGACCCAGCAATATATGGCACAAGAAGGTCCAGGGAGGCCTCGCCATGGCAGACGCAGGAGCAGAGGGGAACATCGCTAGCGTGGGACCAGCACTGGGCCCAACAGCCCACGTCAGTGGAACACCCGAGAGGGTTTGGTACTGCCTCTCAGAACGAGTGAAGGGTGCCCCTATGGTGGAGAGGCAAGAGTCACAAGGTGTGGCTTCCATGGCAAGTGGTCCTAAAGGGCTCACATGGTAAGAGGAGGTATTGGATTATGGAGACAACAGTCTCAAAGAAGGAAAAATTGTGGATACCGAGGGGCAAGGCACTGTGGTGCCGCCAAGGGAGGGCATCACATGGGAGGGGGGTTTCTCTAATCCCACGTCTAATGCTGTTTTTCAGGTGCCATTTTGGGATTGGGGAAGGTATATGGACACCCAAAAGGCGAGGAAGACAAGTACACTGACAAGGCAGCAGGCTTCGAAGCGGGCGCCAACCTTACGGCAAGGTAAGAGTATGAATGCAGCGCTAGGTCCTGTTATGGTGCCTACGGGGGTGAATGCAGGGTATGAGTGGGAGCGGGAGGGAAGATTGAGTAAGAGCAAGTATGTCAAGGGTACTGGGGTAGGAACAGAAGACATAAAGAGAGAGAGGGTAGAGATGCTGCTGCAGTCAATGAATGACAGTAATAGAGGCCATACGGATAAGGAGATTATACCAGGTGTAGCAAAAAATAAGGATGTGGCAACAGGCGTAGGGGAGGAAGATAAGTAAGGGGGCAAGAGGAAGGCTGAGGAAGCAGATGGGAAGGAGAATAAGGAACTCAAAATATGCGAACTTCCATACTTGGGCGTCACTAAGCCACTAGGGGCACATTTGATGTTGCCCACTAAAGACTAAATTTGGAAAGATGAGTGCGTAGAGATATTTAAACTCCTACATAGGGAACTCAGAGCAAACGAAGGTTCAAAACAGGAGGAGTATGAGCTGGCCCAGTGTCCACGGGTACCCATGACCATTGGAAATTGGACGGTGGCATTCCTTATATACGCCAGTGTTTACTGTGAGAAATATCCAGAGAGGAGTGTAGCACTATTCAAATATATGAATGCCATACGCAAACCATAAATCTGCTTTAGGGGTAATGCCTTGGCTCAGTATGATGAAGAGTTTAGGGCACGCATGGCATGGGACCCCAAGGTGAGCTGGATAAAGATTTATGACAGCAAACCTTGGGCCCTGCCAAATTTGGGAGTATGGTGTACAGAGCAAGTGGTTTGCCCATTTTTTACTGCCCCTTTCAGGCCCGTCCAACCCTTGGAGGGGTGGTTTCTTTCCAGCAAGAGCCAGGGAGGGATACAAGGGGCATGCTGGGATTTCAACATGGGTCTGTGCACACAGGAGTATTGTAGATTTAAGCACTAATACTCCAAGTGCTCGGGGAGACACCCACTTTTCAATTGTTATGGAAATGCAGTGGGATCTTAGCAGGGTTGTCACAGTTCAAACTGGCAACAGACTTTAGGGAGAGCCGGCACATACAATGCAGGGAACTACGGGGGGGGGAGAGCGACACATGGATCTCAAGGGAAAGGCTTGTATGCCGGTTAAGATAAATAGGCTCAAGTTTTGGTTGAGATCTTACCAGAATTGGGAGGATGCCCGTACCTTTCAGGGAGGTTTCACATTGGGTTTTAAGTTGGGGTACACAGGACTGCGAATGCGGCATTTGGCAAGAATCTGAATCAGTTAAAACTCATCCACAGGTAGTGTGTGACAAGCTAAAGAAGAAAGTACAGGAAGGGAGGATGACCGGGCCTTTTGATACATGGACACTAGAGAACTTGTTTGTTTTCCCGATAGGGGTCGTGCCCAAGAAGGAGGTAGGGCAGCTTCAGCTCATACAACATTTGTCATGGCCGGAAGGCCACTCTGTTAATGACTTCATTGGGGAAAAATTGGCGTCAGTCTCCTACTCCTCAGTGAAGGTGGCAATGGCCACGGTGGAACAGGCAGGGTGAGGAGCCTTTATGGCAAAATGTGGAATAAAATCAGCATTCCATTTACTACCGGTATACCTGGATGAATTCCCACTACTTGGTATTCAATTTGAAGGGGCTTGGCACGTGCATAAAGCTCTTCCCATGGGAAGCTCAACTTCGTGCACCTTATTGGAGCGCTTCAGTACTTTCCTATAATGGGTTTTTGTGAAAGGAACAGGTCACTCACTATCTCAATTACTTTTTCATGGTCACAGACTCCGGTTTCGTGGACTGACAGTGTTTTCTGGTTAGTTTCAAGGAGCTCATGGAGGACATGGGGGTCCCTTTGGCCCAGGAGAAAACAGTGGGTCCGGTGACCACTATCTCATTTCTTGGCATTGAGTTGGATTCAGTGGTAATGATACAGCGCCTTCCACAGGACAAGAAGGTGAGAATAAAAATGCTTTTGGACACGATGTTGGCAAAAGAAAAGGTCACGGTCAAGGGGGGTCCAAGTACTCTTAGGACACCTAAATTCTGCGTGCAGGGTGGTGAGGACGTGTAGGACATTCTGCAGGAGACTAGGCTTAGCGCTCTTGTGGCTGTCCCTCCCACACCATCATGTTAGGTTGTCAGCGGGGGTTAAGGCTGATCTGCGTATATGGAGAAGCTTTTTGAACTCATTCAACAGCATTCCGATTTAGACACTGCAGGAAGTGGACTGGGATGGGCAGATTTTTTCAGTTGCATCAGAAGGCATAGGCTTTGATTTGCATTGGCAGGGACGCTGATGTGCATAAGAGTGGCCATACTGTTGGCAGCATGGAGGTCGGAGCATTGCATTCCTTGAGTTTTTTCTATTAGTGGTAGCTGTCACACTGTGGGGTGCATGGTTAAAGCACAAGAAAGTATTTTTTAGAGTAGACTATATGGCTGAAGTTCAGCTGCTTAACAGATACTCAGCGAGGGACGTGCAGGTCCTTAAGTCGTGGAGGGTGTTTGTGCTAGAATGCTTGTGATGTTATATTCTGTTTAGAGACAAGCATGTACCGGGTGTGGACAATTACACTGCAGATGCTTTGTCTCATTCACAGTGGGAGAGGTTCCATGGACTGATCACGGAGGCGGACAGGGACAGAACTCAGATGCCGCAGGAGTTATTGACAGTCGGAGACAGAGAATGTGTTAACAGGTAGTGGGGTACCTGGCGGCCACTACGCATAAGGCATATTGCTAAGGCTTAGGGAGCATTGTTGAGCTCAGGAGCAAGTCGACAACCGAGTGAATGGAAAAGAGTACAGGATGTAGTGCAGTTCATATTACGGCTGACAGAAAAGGGTTTATCCAGAGTTACAATCTCAGGGAAGCTGACAGACAAAGCCTTCATGGGGAAACTATTGTGGGGTTATGCCCGATCAGCGGGGGAGTTAGGTAAGAGGATGTTAGGGGGTTGGTTTAGGGAGCAGGGTAGAGTGGGACAGAGCAGGAAGCCTCTTTCTTGGCAGGTTTTTTGTAGAGTGATCCATAGTTTGCCAGAGATTTGTTAATCACAGGTTGAAATGGTTTTGTTTTCCACAGTAATGTCATGGATGTTTTTGGAGCTTTTTGGGTATCTGAACTGTTGGGGGATGGGGGAGCAGGGTTTGAACTGGGAGGATGTTAGTTTTAGACAGGATGGGCTAGAAATATGCTTGCTCAAATCTAAGACTGATCAGAGGATCTACGGTGCAACTACAGGCTCAGGAGGGCGAGGTATGCCCAGTAGCATAGGGCAGTAAACTCAGATAGCAGGCCAGGAGGGTATAGGGGGTAGTTTTCTCTCATAAACAAGGGGATCGAGTGACTTCCTTCCAACTATTGGCATGTTTGAGAAAAGCAATGACGAAGCTAGGTAAAGTGGCTGCAGACTTCGGTACTTATTCTTTTAGGATCGGGGCAGCAATGGAGGCAAGTAGGAGAGGGTGGTCTAGGGAGCAAATAATGGGATTAGGCAGGTGGTTGTCAGATTGTTATCAAAGGTATGTTAGGAACAAGGAAGGTGAGGGGTGCCAAGCTTGATAAAAATGATAGGTTTACGCTATTTTCTTTTTCAGGTTTGGTTCCTGGTCCTTTGGTTGCTGGCGTGTCGGTTTGGATTGTCCTTTATGAAGAGGGAAGATCAGACTGGTGGAAAGAGTGCTTGGGGTAGGGATTTGGGTTTCCACAATAGCTCGGTTTCAGTACAGTGGTTTGGGAAAAGGGGCATGAAGTTGAAGGAGCTACTGCCCTGGCTTAACAAGCTGATGGCCAGAAGTATTTGCCCAACATTTTGATGATCCATTTAGGGGACAATGACATGGTAGTGGAGAAGGGCCTGGCGCTGTTACGGTGCATGAAACAAGATTTAAGGGAGAGATAAAATCTCAATGGTCAGGGTGTTTTGTAGCCTGGATGGAGTTTATCCCTAGGAGGTGTTGGAGAGGAGCGGGCAAGCCATCATCCATAGATAAGGCCAGGAGAAAGGTGAATAGGGAAATGAAATGCTTCTGTAGGGATGAGGGTTTTGGAAGATTGCAGCATGTGGACTTGCGTTACGAGGAGGTTGAGTTTTTATGGGATGACGGAGTGCATCTTTCAGAGTATAGAATGAGGTTGTACTTGTTGAAGTTCTCGCTTAGGACCTTGAGGAGACGGGTGTAAATAATTTTGGGGGGAGGCAGAAAAAGTCAGTTGGTGCCTTCTTTTGGTGGCAGTAGGCCCACAAGATTGCAGGCCTTTACTTAAAGTTATTTTGGTTAATATAGGTTAAGCAGCCAGAAAGGGAGGGTCTCAACAAACCCATAAGTCCTGGACTTAAAATGTTACATCATAGGAATATCCAGTTGAGCACAGGTAATTAGTGCACTGCTAGGCGGGGCAGTTAAAGGGAGATAAGCAGAGAAGTACAATAGGTCATGATGTCAAAGTTTGAAGGGTATGTATACATGGGGATGGGTTACAGGAGGGGGTAGGGAATGTAGATTATTGACTGTAGAGTGAGGTTTTAGTTCTGTAAGGCTGAGGATTTCTATCTGATACGCACCTGTTTCAATAAAGCGGCCTTTTCTACACATACAAGAGTCAGTGGTCTGTAATTTGCCCTATTTCACCCAATAGGGCTTTGGGGGACAGCAGACTGGAGGGAGGTTTGTCCCCGGGGGGCATTGGTGGAAAGCAGGTGCAGTCTAGTCAACTGGGCTTGTTGGGCTACATCTGGTAAAAGATGTATCCCAAGGGTTATATATGACATCCTTTTGGGCTGCTACCCATCATTTTGTTGGTAGGTGGACATGGTGGCAGCCTCTTAGCTGTGCAGCAAATTTCCCCCTCCAACCTACCTCAATTTTGGTATAAGTGTTGGGACAGAATAGGTTGTTTTATGACAGTTGTGATTTAGGCAGGCTAGTTGCAACAGGTGCATAGGGGAAGCTACTGTATTGGTTGTCGCTTTGATTCAGGGTTGGGTGGTAGCCCCACAAGGTTGCGGGCCTTTACTTAAGGTTCTTTTGATTAATATAGGCTAAACAGGCAGAAAGGGAGGGTCACAACAACCCCACACCGGAAGTCCTGGAGTTAAAATGTTATGTCATAGGAATATCAAGTTGAACACAGATTAATTAGTGAACTGCTGGGTGGGTGGGGGTGGAGTTTAAAAGGAGGTAAGCAGAGAAGTACAATAGGTCATAATGTCAAACTTTGAAGGGTATGTATACATGGGGGAGTGGTTGGGGAGGTAGTGAATGTAGGTTATTGAATGTATAGTGAGGTTTTAGTTCTGTAAGGCCTTAGGCTGACGATGTCTATGTGATATGCACCGGTTTCAATTGGCAGTCCTAATCATGATGCATAAATGTAAACAAATTCCCAAACGGCGATGAAGTAAAATAGGACATATAGGCGTTGTTTTCAGGTTGAAGCGAGTAGCGTCGGTATGCAAAACACAATAGGAGATGCACCACGTAGTGGAGATTATCCACCCATCCGTATGCACTGCAATGTCAGCGTGTCCCATTGCAATAACAACTCTCCGGTGAAACATACGTGGTGCATCTCCTATTGTGTTTTGCATACCGACGCTACTCGCTTCAACCTGAAAACAACGCCTATATGTCCTTTTTTACTTCATCGCCGTTTGGGAATTTGTTTACATGTATGCATCACGATTAGGACTGCCAATTGAAACAGTCCTGTGCAGTAGCCACATTTCGGCACCAGATTTGGAATTGCGCCTCGAACTTTGTTGCATATCTTTCGGATTGACATAGGCGTTTGACGTTTGAGCTGCCCTGAAGAAGTCCAATGTTTAAGTGGACGAAACGCGTTGGCTGATGCTTTTTAAAAAGAATTGAACACAATCAAATAAAGGAAGAAACAATAACCTATAGATTTTACAGACACTGTTATTTATAAGGAAGTGTCATATTACATTATTTTGTCTTGACATTGTCTCAGTTAACATTTCTGTCTGTATGTGGTGCAGCTCCAACTGTATATTGTAACTCTATGGTATTCCCCTCTTTTGAAATTCCTTTCTCTGGTGAATTCTCTGACAATCCCAAGTGACCAACCACTTCTAATTAACAGGGTGTTACAAATAAGGAAGCTATGAGAAGTAAATCAAGTTGGCTGTGCAGTAAGAAAGTTTTTTATTTGGATAATAAAGACCTTCCCATAGTGAGGCACCAACCTGCTAACTGATGCAGGTTTTTAATGCCAATCTAGAATGGTTGCTAGTGCATTACCAAATAAGTAGCATATACTTCACAACACACCTGCCTTGGGAAAAATAAGAGAAAGAACTGTTATAACTACAAGCAATGGCAAAGACAATTGGTCTAGGGTTGGGTGCTGAACTTTTACCTTTGCCAGTGTTCGTTTGGTTTCTGAACAGTTTTCATATGTAGGCATGTAATGTATGAAAACAAGCTTTGTCTAAAAAGCCAAAATATATAGATGTATGTTATAGGACACATTGCACCAATAGTCCCTGGCAATGAATGGGACTACTTATTGCGCGAATGTGCACATTGTGCAAGAACAGAATGCTATCACTCATAGTCAGTTAAGACAATAGCTGAAATGGGCTGAACCTGTGCACCATGCTATATGCTGTTATGAGCAGAAGGAAATGTGATTGCAATTACTGTAGACCAATGCATAAAGAGGGTTGATTGAAAGCCCTGTAAGCATGAATAGTATATATATTTATATTAAAATGTAAAGGACTTGCCTAATGCCAGACCCCAAATAGGGAATGTGAGCAGAAAGAAAATTGATAAAAATAGGTGCTTAGTAATAAGACACATTTTTAATATAATTTTTCAACCATAAAAAGTGTTCCAGTTTAACTGGTTTGTCAGTTCTCCTGTGCCATCCACTCCCAAGTTCCTTTGCATATCTGTTGCATTCTCCAAACCATACAATGCTTAAGTATGACTACATTCCCTTCACTGTCTTTATACTGTGGTTCAGTAAACATAGATTCACCTTCAGGCAAATAAGGTCCCTCGTGTACCCACACCTGTTCTCCAACTCACCACAACCCTTCATTAACTCAGAGCTGATTGTCAGAGAAACACTTTGCACTACCTGTACTTCTGTTGGATTTTCACCATCATGTTTCCTATCTAGACCCACTCTCAAAGAACCACATGGCCACTACAGGGTTATTTTTGTGCTGGCCTCTTTCCGTATCAAGGCCACAAATGGTGATACTCTGTTACCCTCTGCAATGTGGTAAGATATGCCCCAAGTATTCTACACACTGCCTCCTTGCATATCGCATTACTACCCACAATACCAAGGTGTATCAAGGCTAGAGTCCTATATGGACAGAATCTACCCCTTCCAGGCTAAATGTCTGTATGTGCAATACAGATGTGGTCTCCTTCTGTTGAGAGTACATACTTCAAAGTTGCTCCCACATATCTTCCAACTCTAAATTTTGTCCAAGCTGCCCACAAACTGTTGAGACGGAAATACATTTTTTGTTCTGTTGCTCTCTTTATAAGACAACACGTAAGAAATGGAAAATTGCTATCTGTACACTTATGGGGGTGAGACACTATTGGCACTATTGGGATGCTGCAAGAATCTTGAAAAGTGATCTAAGAGAACAAAGAGTCTTTGCGTTCTCAAGGTTTCTTTATTGTGCAAGGAACCAAAGAAATAAGGTCTTAACTAACTCAGAGCTCTGATTATTGATAACTTAGTTGTGTCAATATTGTAAAGTTGGCTGGATGTTCTTAAATTTAATATAGGGACCTATTTGTTCATATTATGTGTCAACTAATTAATTAGTCGAGATGCAGAAATTAATTTATTTGATGCATGTGCTCGATAGTCCTATTTGGTGTTAAATCTTATAGAATTTTTATAGTATCGACATATGATGATATTAGACTCATTCTCTAGTTTTAATTTTATTTATAGTTTTAATATTTGACAATTGGAGGATTATTTATATTATTACATTTGATTTCTATGTGATTGTAAAACTTTTATGGCTTGATAGCCGAAATAAAGTTTATATAGATATACCAAGTTGTAAACATGTCTTGACAATATGATTCTCATGCCCCACCAAACAAAACAATTCACTTGGAGACAGTGCAAGGAGGTATGTAAATGTGGAAAAGAAATTCTCTCATAGAAATCTGCTATTTTTCTGAGCCAAACTGCATGCCCTTGCCTAATAATCTTTTTAAGAGTCATCTTTAGAAACTTCTAACTCACTTATGGTTAATGCAGTAAATTCCTTTATCACTGTCCACCAGTCATGCTAATCCATAAACACCATTTACAGTGTATACCTTTGGCAATCCCCAGAGGGCTCTGTACACAAGGTGTGGCAACAATCTTTCAATAATGTGCTGTATAAATTCGTCCACACGTGCCCTGGCGTTGAGCAACTTTGCTCAGGTTGTGGAACAAAATATTCAGTGCTGAATCAGTTGGCACGGCTATCCGGGAAAAGGAGGCCCCCACACCACTATCGATTTGCTTCACTGCCTACTGTCCATTACTTTGGCTTGTGTCTTCCAATCTAGATCTGGAAATCATACATCTTATGTGCCTCCCATTTTGCCATGGATCTCTCAAAATGCTATTCACGCTCCAAATACACTACAATGTTTATCAACTCAACAGGTAGTACAGCTAATCCCCCTCTCGTGAGTTTATCACCCGCCTCAATAATAACCTGTCCTTGTGAACCAGCTGTGGCACTTGATTGTAGCATCAGCCAGTTTGAGCTTAAGCCTGACATCATTGTTGGACATTGTGTGACACAAATATGAGAAGGATGATATTCTGTATTGGCATTTTCCCCACTTCAATCAGACCAAAATCAGCTAATCGGCATAATTCATGCCCAAATACGTAATCAACCTCCTCAACTAATCTGTCACAGACCGTTATAATGTCAGGAAGAACAACAGTATCGGCAATCCCACCAACACCTGCGCCATTAGATAGTGAAACCCAGCAGCCACCGATACCAGAAAAATGGCATATTAAATTTGGTTGTTGCCCATTTGTTAAAGGTCTAGAGTCTTCGCCTGCTATAATGGGCAATAGATTGTGATGCAACCACATTATGGTTAAGATGCATCAGTTCTACACACAAATGCAATTAGCCACACAGGAGTTCATAACAATCTACTGGGGCAAACCAACATGATGATTCAACCTCCTTGATAATCCAGCTTAACTCTGATCAGAGTGTGAAAAGGCATTCTTCCCTTCACAAATGGTTATTATATACATCTCAAATAACTTTCTCCTATGCTTCGAGGATACATCATACTCTCAGTTCTGAAATAATAACATAAGGTTTTAAGACATTCGCTGAACAGCCATGGAAAAATGGGATACTTACAAAAATAAAACTGAACCCTACAAACTTAAAACTAGCCAACACAACAACCTAGTGCAATAACAGTAAATAATTCAGTAACATAGCACTCTTGGCAAGTTGGGATCAACTTCATACTTCAACAGTCACAGGCAACTGCTTGATCCAGTTCCACATTTTACTATTGTGATAATTGTCCACATAGTGATGTGCTACTCATCTGTACCACTTATTAAGAAATAAACTTTCATTTAAGTGTGTTGTAGTCTAGATTGGCTAGTAGCTATGGCGGCACAGGAGTATTTAGCACCTCCCATCATCAAATTATACAATCTTAAGCAAGTCAGTAAACCTCCTGTACCTCATTTTCCCTAACGGCAGGAAATGGGAGTGCCTAGAAGTGTTTCAGTTTGCAGATGAGTCATAAACACCACCTACATATTCCAATTCTTGAGCATTATCTAAAGTCTTTCCAAGAGGCGTGGGGCGAAGGTTGTTCCTGCCTCTTGACAGTTTGGATAAAATGGGACCAAACTGTGATTTTACAACCAGATTTAAAAATGAAATTTGCTAGCAATCTTGTCTTACACACTCTTCTAAAAGAGAACTTAAAGAATATCCCAGTAATTGAGGGCTGCCAGAAGCATTATTCATTATTTCTCAGCATAAGTGAATCTTTCAGAAAACTGTGTGATTGATAAAAAACACTTGATGCACAATCGTCAAATATTTCTTTCACTAGAAATGCAGTGCCTAATAGGATGTGCTTATTACTGTCACTTTGCAAGTTATTAGGCCATGAAAAGTAATGTGTAGCAAAATAAAATACAGGATTTGATTTTATGGTTCTATAATAGCTTGCAATTATATAGTACTTCGTACGTCATATTCTAAGCACTGTAAATAACTATTATTGCCCAATTTACATTACTTAGTTTAATGACCTCAGCAGGATGCAAGTTCGAGTCTACCTTGCTAGCACTCAAACTCTTGAACCTCGACCACTGCAAGTGCTCTATTTCTTGAGCCACCCTTCCAAATGTAACAGAAGCAGATCTGACGAGGTTTTTTGCTGACAAATTGCCCTTGATATGGTAGAGTTCTTCCAAAACATGTGCATTGTACTCACATATTCCAGTATGCTACTGAGTGTCAGTGGGGACGATCAATTAGGAAACAGATGCACAAAAGGGGTGACATATATTTGGGCTGCTTTATTGCCTGGGTCTCCTCAGGATTCCAATGTTAGTAATTGTAGCGTATTAACCTTGAATGTACAGATCTTACGAGGGAAGGCATCACTTGTAGTCCTCAGTAACAGCTTTTGCCATAGTGCAAATTCGAATATTGCTCCTGTTCAGCACATATTGCATGCAAACTACAACTATTCCACAGAGTGTACAATCAGGATAAAAGCAGTGGCGGAAGTACACACACACACAACGAAGCTACATCTCAATCCCACTTATACGTCTACTTCATAAAACACGGCACGACTCTTTGGAGAGATCAGGGATCCCCATGTGTCCACACAGTATTTCATTTTCTAAGATTGTTGTCTGACTTTTCAAAGTGCATTTGAAAGAGATGGACTCAGCTGCCATAGTCTAGTGAGCAATGGAGTGCATATTTATAAGTGCTTAAGAGAAAAAAAAATCTTTGGAGATATGTAAAGATCTCCGGGTACAGAAGCTACCGCAAGGCCTCCAAACTCGGACTGACACAGTTGCCAGCCTCAACTAGCAGATACCCCCACTATCCTGCCAGTCAGTGACTGCTGAAAAGCACTGCACCACCAGAAGCTGCAAAGGCCAGCCTGACACCACTTCTACTTTCCACCAGTCAATTAGCCCTCTCCTTGCCCTTTCCTGCCTTCTCACACATGCAAATATGACCAGTCAATGACTGCAAAGGTGCAAAAACACCACTGAAGCCATTACAGCCAGCCTCCAATCGGCTCAATCCTGTCTTTCCCACCTTGTAAAACTACCATTGCCGGGGTTTCTTTTACCCAAACGAGCTTAGTAAATGTCACTCGAGGTCAAGTGTACTTCCTGATTATGTTTCTTAGGACTGGGGATGTTCTCAGGCTAGAAACCCTTACCTCCAAGTTAAGGACACATACCAAGTGCCTCACAAACTATGCACCTCTTTTAGTTCCGCACTCAGACCCAAATCAAGCACACACTCACATGGCTCTTTCTTTGCATACTTCCAGAAGCATATCCACATCCTATTCTCAAGAATATATAGCTAAACCACAAAAACATACCTTCATTCTCATTCATATTCATTTGGTAGTTCTCCTAGCCCCTGAAATGAACGACATCACCAAACATCAACTTACGTGCACTCTTCATCGTTTTCATTAGAGAAACGAGATTCATGTCCACAGCAACTAAATAGTCAATGTCCCCACTCCACAGGCTAGGGTGGGCGGATCATATGCAGAAGACTGGTAGTAGACTTGCTGTCATTCATAAGTTCACCTGGCCTTCCACTCGTAATGAACCAGAAACACTCAAGCCATTTGACTGTTCCCCTTCTACTTCCCTTCTCTGTATCCTAGCTTGCCAACTTCATTCTCATCTACTGATTCAGCAGCAAGGACTCCACCAGAAATCTCAGACCTTATGACCTCTGCCTCTATAAAACATATCTACCCGACATTCCTTACATTTTTCAATCTCCCTTAAGACTCTACCACTAAGGCAATTAAAGAATCCCTCCTAAAAACTCATCACCCTGGCCATCAAGCTCACATTCAATCTAATGCATTCCCCTGACACATCTTGACTGAGTACCTCACTACCCCCTTCTACCATCTTCATGACACACCAATGTGAGAGAACAAACATATAGCTGCTTCAAATACTCTCCACAGATTCTCTACAAGAACAAGTCATCAAACTCTCCAACTCACATAAGTCTTCACTAGATGTCAACATACTCAGCAACAAATATACCACCACCCTGAAAACCCATGTATACTTCAATTCACTTCTGAATTCATGATCCTCCAAAAATCTAACTTTAAGCAGCATGGTAGTCCCAAGAGCACTCAGTAAACAAAAATTCCATACAAAGACAGAAAAGGGGGCTGATCAAAGGCCCCCATTGCCTTACCCAATTGAAAACACTGTGGTTTACATACAGATTCTTTGTCAGTGCGCCCAAGACACATGAAACCAGGCTACAATCCTCAAAATGACCAACAGAAGAAAATTTGTAAGCACTGTGACAGCCCCCTACCAGACCCACTAATCTCTCAAAGAGCATACAAGTGTAATGTGTTCAAATATTTCTTCACTGAGAAAATAAACAAAATTTGAACCCCCATTGACAGCACCAAACAAATATCCGCCTTTTCCCGCCTCCCCTAGTTATGCTTCTAAGTGGACACCCTTCAGCCTCCTCTCACTCACCAACATTCACATCTCCCTCAAAGCCATCACCCCTGAAAACACCATTATACCATCAAACATTGGAAAATTCCTCCATGGAGATGCCATAGTACCTAATCAATATTTCCCTCAGGGCAAAGAGATCATTGCTGAAAATGCTCACCCTAGACCCAGATGATCACAATAAATAATGCTTCATCACCCAGATGCATTATTTTAAAACAGTTTTTGAGACAGTCTCTGTTTAGCCGAAGATTATATAAAATAAACTCTTACAAGGCTACCACCCCAGGATCATACAATAATGCAGCACTAAGACTGGCACCCTTCTAGAAGTTGTTGATGGAGTCTTAACCACTGAGAGGAATGAACCCTGTATCCTAAAGCCACTGCTGTCCAGCTTCACTGCAGCCATTGATACAGTCAACAAACAGGCACTTATTCACAACCTGACAACTCGATTGGCCTTCTCCAACACGGAGACAGCCAAAGACAGAGAGAAGGGCATAGAGGGAGACAGATAGATGTGTATAGGTAAAGATAGAGTAATAGAAAAAGTGACAGATCAATAGCTACAGATAGGGTGAAAAAGACTGATATGATGGTTAGATAGTTAGAGTGAGAGATAAATATAGATGAATGAATTTGCTGCTTTCAGCTGTCCTGCGGAGTGCTGAAGGTCCTTACTCCAAAGCCATTGGTAGATTATGTGCTCCTATTTACAGTATGTAGAACTCATTGATAGCTACGCTTGATTATAAATTACATTTGCATTTTTGAGCCGCATTTTCATGTAATGGATGTTTTGACTATTTTTGATAGCACTTTTGAGTCCGTCGTGATCAAGTCAAGTGCGTAACAAAGGGCACTGCAGCCCTCGTGGTACGTGGGGGTCCACAAGCTTTGTGATCCAAGGGGACCACCGTATTCCCTCTGGCAAGTGCCGCAAGGGCTGGGTATAATGATACAACCAAGATCGCGGTCGAGGGTGATGGAGTTATCACGTTCTGGTGCACAGATAAGTCAATTACTTAACCTTTTGCACCCATGAAATAATTACAATAGGTTCCAGAGGTAGAGGAACAAGTTTCTTTGATTCGGTACAGGAAGGCCATACTCTCCTCCAAACCTTACAGAGTCAACCTTCAAGCTTACACAAGAATACTACTGTCACTCTCGAATGACTTACGGAAATATTTAAATTTCCTCAGGTTAGAGTTGTCATCCTTAGGGTGGTCTTCCCCCAACTTTTTGCCTGACTCTGAGCACTTTACCACTGCTAACCACTGTACATTGCATGTGCTCTTCCTCTAAACATGGTGATATTGGTGTTTACATGATTGGCATATTTAGTGTACATTAAGTCCCTTGTAAAGTGGTCCTGTAATCCAAATGCTACTAGTGGGCCTGCAGCACTGGTTGTGCCACCGACACAAGTAGCTTTTCAAACCTGTCTCAGGCCTGCTATTCCAAGGCCTATGTGTGCAGTTTACTGCCACTTCGATTTGGCATTTAAATTCACTTGCCAAGGCTTCAATTCCCCTTTTATTACACATAAGTCAGCCCTAAGGCAGGCCCAGGTAGCCATAAAGGCAGGATGCTGTGTAAGTAAAAGGTAGGACATGTACTTTTAAGTTCTGCATCTCTTGGTAGTGACAAGCACCCAAAGTCGTTTTTCACTCCTGTGAGGGCTACTCCTCTCATAGGCTAGCATTGTGAATTCCTCAATACACTTTTAAGCTGTAATTCCTTATTAGGAAGGAGTAGCTGCATCATGTTCATGTTTGAGATCTTTGGAATGGTAATGATTGTGAGAAGTTGGCCTGGTATATGCTGTCCACTAATTAAAGTGGGCACCTTGCACCAGTCCAAACGACCCTTATTGATGATTAGGTTAAAGACAACCTTTATTGAAAGCTATCCTAGTGGCAGCTATGGAGAGCAGCCTTCAGGCTAAGTCTTGAAGGAATGTAAAGCAGCTTGTTTTACCAGTATATAACCTCCTGAATGACCAAATGAAAGGAGAACCACACCAGGTATATGTAAAATATATGTATTTATTACTAAACACTCTCTACTAACCTCTTTATGAGATTAGAGAACAAGACACACAATATTAAATCACTAGAACGACAGTAAATAGCACAATACACAGCGGGCTCCAGGGGGAGACCGAACCATATACTAAGAAAGTGGTATAACAACCACGACTTGACTAGACACAGTGCCTAGAGCACGTAGAATCGCTGGGACCCCAAGGAACCACCCAAGGTAGTGACACACGGGACCCACGGAGGACGGGTGCAGTGTGTGAACACAGGCGCGAGCTCCGTACAACTCTATGGGAAAGTCGCGGTTGGAAATTTAAAGATTAAGGACACTTAGGAGAGGACTTTAAGCAAACCTAGCTAAACATAGAAGGTGCTAAGGCCAGCACCCTTGACAGTACCGAGGTACCCGAGTTACCTATCCCAGAGGAGCCAGATGCATAGGGGTCAAGTGGTGTCGGAAACCCTCGTCATTTTCAATGGCGTGATGCGAAAAAGTACTGCTGCCGTGGAGAAGAAAAGTGTCCGGTGTGATCCAAGCCTGGATCGGAGATAAGAAGAACCTGAAAGCAGAGGGGACAAAGTCTGGGTCACTTCACGTGACCAGGAGCGGAGCAATCGAATGCCCACCGATGTCGGGTGCTTCAGGAGGGAAGAGGTGAAGCTTGACTCTACAGCCACGGGGACCAGGAGACGTCTACGACAAGCACAGTCCGGATTCGAGCTGTCCCACAATGGATGTCAAGTGCTGGGGGGTCAGTGTCCGGATTGAACACCAACAAGCCTTGGCAACTGCAACCCACGCAGCTGGAGGAAAGATGCTTCTGTGAGGACCAGCAAGGTCCTGGGGACTCTCCAAGCAATGGAGAGTCAGGGCACGTCTGGAGCAACCAGGGAAGCCCACTGAAAGTTAAAGTTGCCTTCACAGGGACCCACAGGCCAATCGACCAGGGATCGCGAAGGGACCTCAAGCTGAATCACTAAATACCAGCCCACGGAACACTCGTGGAGTGTAAGCCGGAAATCTTTGGTGGAATTACTGCTCGGGGTCAGGACTACAAGTAGCCCAAAGCACAGCCTCAGGGGTCGCCAAACAGCATATGCTGCTGCAAATGTACAGAGTGCCCAGGGGTTCAGGTTGCACGGTCCCCACGAGGGATACGGGCCTCAGAATTGCTGAGAGCGCAGATCAACCTCAAAGACCATGGGAACCTACCTCCTGTATTGCAGAAATCTTCAGAGTCCTTCAGGAGCTTCATAGATGCAAACTGGTCAGATGCATTTTAGGTGCCTGCTCAGCAGGGGAGTAACTCCTTTACTCCAAGGGAGATTCTTCAGTCATCCAGCATTGTGCAGATTGTCGAAGTACTTGGTTTCTGTAGCAGAGTTTAGTCCAGGTAATATCTAAAGTCCTGTAGTGAGGGGTTCCTGTTTTATACCCTAGGAAGGGGTGGGACAAACTCTGGGGACCCACCTATGGGAGGGTCAGGACAGAGGGGTGGCTACACCCATGTCCTTTGTCCAGTTTTGCGCCAGAGCAGGAGCAAATGGCTCCTGCAACCGGTTTGAGCTGGACTATGCACAGGGACACCAAATGTGCCCCTAGTGCAGACATCAAAGCACTCTGAGAGTGCACCCACCCAGCCCCAATACACTAAAGCCTGTCTGGGAGGTGGTCACACCTCTCTGTGACAGGAAACCTATTGTCAAACCTTCCTCTGCCGGAGTTTCGTCCAGCAGCAAGAGGGCAGACTTGTGTCTGTGGCTGGCAGCATCCATTTTGTGTTGCCAGGGCTCTGTGAAGCTGGTACCGGGTGTACCGGTGTTGTCATATTTCTCCCTCTAAGAGGGTGGAATCATACCTCCCACACCAGTTACTGGTGTGGAGGTATGATTCCAAGGTGTTTGACACCAAACACGACATGTTTCCATGCAGCCGTTTTAAAGATAGCATTTACCGCAAGGTTATAATGCACTTAAGTATATATGGTTGGCTGCATCACAAACAACCCCGGAGAATAGGTTCCGAAGGCTGCAGAGGGGCTCTGCTCATGCATGTGCACCCTCTCACATAAAACCCAGCACCCTGCCTTCAGGCTTGATAAGGCCTGCCATAGGGGTGACTGATAGGTTTATATGTGCAGTGATTAGGATAGATATAGTGAACCTATATCTAAGTAAGGGGTGCATGCACCACCTTACACAGGCTGCTGTAGCAGACCTGTTGTGTCATTTTAAATGGTCTCTCAGGGGTGGCATAATACATGCTGCAGCCCCTGGGAGGCCCTTGGGGTACCTATGCCCTGGGTACATAGTATACCATATACTATGGACTTATAAGGGTACCCCAGAATCCAATCTGGAGTGTACCTAAAGTACATGAACAACCAATTTAGGGAGAAAGCAGATAGACTGGGGTCCTGATTAGCAGGATCCCAGTCAGACTAGTCAAACACCAGCAAAACACCAGCAAAAAAAGTGGGGGTAACCATGCAGTCAGATTCCACCTTCCTACATAGATAAATCCTCTTTACTGGTAAAATTAGATTTAACATTACTGTTTAGAAATGTCACTTTTAGAAAGTGTGCATTTATCTGCTCTTACTGCTCTGTGTGCCTTGCAGCCTGTCTCCAATACACATCTGGGGTGAGTGACAGCAACACTTTGTGCATTCCCTCTGGACAGCCACAAATACAGGAAGGGGGTGACAGAGAACTCATCTGCATTCTGATAGCTCTTCCTGGGCAGGAAGAGAGAGGGGAGCTGACACTTACACCTGAATAGGCAGTGTCCTGTTTCCCACACAAAGGGCTGATTACCCCCTACTGATAGTCTGGAGTCAGAGTTGGGAATAAAGGGGGACTTGTGCACGTCAAGGGCCTGCTTTGAAGTCACCCTCACTTCAAAGGCACAACTGGGTATAAGTACTGGGGCTCTGACCCTACCAAGACAGTAATCTACTGGACCTGTGAAGAACTCTGCCAGGAGTAAGATCTGCTCTGGAAGAACTGCTTTCTGCTTTGCTGAGCTGCCCTGCTGCCTGCTGATCTCTGCCCTGCTGAAGACAAAGACTGGGCCCATCTCACTTGAACCAGAGTGACTCCAAGGGCTTGCTGGCTTCCCATCTGTTCTGAAGTTTCAGGGCCATTAAAGACTTCCTTCAGCTTTGTAACAGCTGGACTCTGCCATCTGTGAGTCCTGCCCTGCCAAGTGGTGCCAAACCAGTCCTAGGCCCTTGAAAGGTGATTTCTGCTGTCCAGAACCAACAAATTTGCCGCAATGACGACTTTGCGCCGATCAGAACCTATGCATTGCAGTTCGATGCTGAAGCAGGAGCCGATCGGCAACATTGTCTTGACGGACTGCGCAGCTCAATGACAATGGACAGCGTGGCTCCATGACGACACAGCGCCCGCTTCATAAAGGAGTTTGACGCCGAAGCCTTCAATCACTGTGTGGATTGGCGCTGATGCTTCGCTTCCAACCTGGGGATCGACACGGCATCTCCTCGACTCTTCTATGTCGACACTTTACGCATTGCCTCTTTAGATAAGACGACTGCTCTGTGCCAAGCTACCAGAGGGTGAGCACAGGTTATCTTTTAGTGTGTTTCTAGCTAACCTGGTCTAGGATTGTGGTCCCTACTTAAACAGGGTGTATACCTCTGCCAACTAGAGACCCAGTTTCTAAGGCTCATAGCAACTGTATACACACTCAAGGGCCTCATTCTGAGTTTTGTTTTAATCCTGATGAGGACACTGTAAGAAAGTGCCTCTTTTTGCACCATCACCCCCATTTTTAGGTCGAGCCTAGAGTAGCACGCATGCGCTGCAAGACTTTATGTAAGGGGCTTGTAAAAGCTGACCACACGCTCGTGCACAATGGCCTTTTCTGTGCGGTTACCCGCACGGCCGCCATGTGTTTTCAATTATCGTGCCCGGCGGGCGTGCGGGTAACCGCAAGCAATAGGCCATGGTGCACGAGCGTGTGGTCAGCTCGCAAACGCACGCACCGCTCGCGGGCTTGTTCCTTCAGCTTTCATGTGAGCCGCCATCTAAATTGCACCATCTGTTTTTCATTAGCGCGTTTGCGCGCTTGTTATTTAAGCTTTCACAGGTTCGCGCGCTTGTTCCTTCAGGCTTTACGTGAGCCGCCATCTAAATTTAAATAGGGCGTTCGCTGCGCCTCTTGTTTCAGCACTCCCGGGCTTGTTCTTAACATCTTCCTGAAATCAAATGCCACACTCGAACATCAATCGGGCTAGTTTAGTACTAGAAACAAGCTCTGCAAAACGTTATGAAACGCTCTGAAGTTTCCTTTTTAATGCGCTAATAAACCCGTCAAGATATGTGTATTTAACTTTAACAGAGACTTTAAGCGACGAGTGTAATTGATCAATTCTGGATTCACAGAGCGCGTGTGCAACAATGTAGCAAAACCAAGTTACAGTATCAAATACAATGAAATGCTGAAATGTTTTCGTTCAATGCACGAGTAAACCACAGCGTATGCCGATTACGTAGCGGATATATATGCCAGTATCCATTTCCTGAAGCACGCAGCACACTTTAAAGTTAAAGCTTTTCCTCATGTAAAGAAGCTTCAGAATAACGAAGCCCGCTCCACTTTTCTTCCAGACTTGTAAAAAGCCAAAAAAGAGGATCGTATTGTTCTGCCACTGCCACTGCATATAAACTTTCTTTGAACAAAAAACCTTTCTCACAACATGCAATTTTTCACGGCCGCCAGCATGTGGGTTTGGCACTGCCAGGCTTTGAGAATTTTGGTCACACCTGCCCATACCAACGTGGGCCGCCTCTGGGGGTATTAATAAAGCTCATCAGCGAATTTGATTTAATTATGTTGGAATGTGTATGTGAGTGTGACACCACAGAAAGGGTGCTAGGGCAGCACACCTTGCTGTGAGCACTGTTATATGTTTGTTAAAAAAATAAAGTGAAAACGCTTGTTTTGAAGCGTGTGTATCTTGGAGGATGTTAGGTTTTTATTTGTCCCACTGCTACAGAAACAAACCTCTATGCCAACTGAAAAACGATAACAGAGGGATGTCTGTGGAATAAGGTTGGCATTATTTAACCCTGCTGATGTTCATTTAAATAATGTGCTATAGATAGTTTTCTGTACTAAGTCTGGAGTAATTTCGAGGGCAAGGCAGTACCGAAAGTTCACAAGGCGGTTGGTGTATAGACCACAATGGATTCCAGTCCCATCAAACAAGAAAACGGATTAGCTTGTTGCTATGGCGCCACCTGCTGCATGGATCTTTTAGGGGGGCTTCTTTTATTGTCTATTGGATAGACTGAGAACAGCCAATGGCCCACGACTCCCACTGTCGCAGAATATTTACATACTCAGGAATCCTGAGAGTTCACTTGGTGGAAGTAAGATCAGGGCTTTTAAGTGGCCCGGGTCTTGTCGGTGCTCAGCACCGGCAGTTCTATAAAGCAGGTGCCGAACCGAGTCTCTATCGGGCTCTCCATTTTTGCCCTCCGGGTGAAATAAAATCCTACCTCTGCAGCAGTACCACTCTTCACTGCCTTTAATGTAACTTCAATGAGACTCGCTATAGTACTTTCACAGTCTCATCATTTCAGAACTGAAGCATTTTCAATATTCTACAGAACGAAGCCATAGGTGTTTCTGATTTATCTTACACAAACAACAACCATTGGCAAAGCGAATAGCCCCTAGCTTGTTGTACGTGTAATGTTACTTGTTGTATCAGTATTATATATCTGTATGCAAACACAGAAGCAGCAAAATACTAGTTGGGCGGCACACTATGCTAAGTACAGATTTTTAGCCTGCGTATATTTATGCCACACCCTTAATTACATCTTCTCCCCACTCACCCTTTTGCTTCTCCCCTGCAATATTGCCAAAATGTTGAGTGTGTGGGCATGCTAATAGGGGGTAATCTGATGCATGGCTAAACTTATTCGGTCCCAAAGGCGAGACCTATTGGCTATGCCAATGCTTGTTTGGGACTGATACCGCTCTATGTTCTGGGACTCTGCTACCAGGCCCCAGTGTATGTGCTCTGACCCTCTAAAACGTGTTGAAATTCCCTATGCTGCTAATTGGCATATTTAACTTGGCTACCAGTCCCTAGTATGTGGTATAAAGTGCACCCAGGGGCCAGGGCCTGTAAATGAAATGTTACTAGCGGACTGCAGCACATATTGTGCTATGACTAAACAAGGCACAAGGTAAATCATGACTGCAGTCCTGCCACCTGTAACTTGGCTGTGCAGGTTTAAACTACAATCTCAACCTGTCAAATAACCCGTTTTAACAGTCCTAAACCATAAGGAGCCACAATGTCCAATAAGGAAGTGTGCACTGTATTTAAAAATAGACCAGGTAAAGGTTTATTGTATACGCCAATCCAGTGACAAGGCCCCAAATGCTATTTTCACAGTAGCAGGGGTAGCTGTTCCATAGGAAAGCACTGGAAGTTGATATTACAGTAAATAGTGAGTTAGGGGGGAATATTCCATTCTGTCCATGGAATTGGTGGAATTTTCATGGCTCTGCTTTACTCTTGTAGCTGAATTTTTTCTCGCACGCAGCTCAAGAACTGTAAGTTGGCAAGTGAGATTTGTCGTCCCCTAGCCCGATTTCCAGACGCTAGGAAGACATCTGCCAAGTTTTTTTTAACGTGGGTGCTTGTGACCGTTCGCCGTCAAAAAGCTGCTGCTCAAGTAGAAAATCTACTCGAGCGGCAGCAAAATTAACTTGAGTAGCTGCACCCTATGGAGCACCACGTGGTGCTGTTCGTGCTGATTTTTTAGCGCGTAATGCATTACCGGCACTAAATCACAGCGCCAGCAGTACAATATGCCTATTTCCGCCTAGCAAATCCGTGAGTTCCGCCTACCCCTACTAAAAGGTTAATTCTTGGAATTTTTGAAATGTTTATTACAAATTTAGTTCATTGGTAAAGTCGATTCTGTACTAAATATTTTTCAGAAGGGACTTTTCAAAAGTCACCATTTGACTGCATAAAGCCTCTAGAAGCCTAAATGCAAGAGTTTCCAACTGTCACCCAGGCGCTAAATAGCACCTTGATAAGGAGTGAACTTGATTCCAGTGTTGAGATAAATGCATTGGTGTGAGGAGGAGCTCTATTCCTCTGACAGGATGACCATATGGGCAGTGCCCAGGAACTTAATTATCTTCAAAGAGATGTACCGTGCTACTGGGAGATGTAGCTAACACCTGGGCCTGCCCTCTCTTTTGTCCTTTTAGTCAGACAGGCACCAGTCCCAGTGGGAGAGGAGCTGGCCCCAGAATCAGTTTTGAGTGACCACAGAGGAGAGGTGTTAAGATGGACCCTCAAAGAAAGACACAGGAGATGGTGAGTGTCTTGAGATTTACTGGATGAAGGTTAGACGCCAATTAAATATGGCAGCTCCCTGTTTAAGCACCAGCCGCAACATGAATCCTCACATCTCCACATTCCTAGCTGATATACATACTTCTAGAAGGCAGATGACAGTTCCAACCTTTCAGGCATTAATCATAACAGTTCCCCCCAATAACAATATATACTTGACCATAAGGCTTTGATATACAAATGTAAAGGAAGTAAAGACAAATTAGCAATCTGTAGTAGAGGTACAATATTACATCAAGACATTACAAAGTCTTTCCACCAGACATATCTGCAAGAAAGACTGACCCCATGTCCAAAGCCGAGATCCTTTTGTGCCCTTCCACCACTCTCCAGTGATGGATTGTCAGTTGAAATAGGATTTGTGCATTCCACTTCCCTAGCTTGGACATACTCCTAACATCACTATTTTCCAACCCAACAACTTTTTTCATGACTTTTTTTTTTTTAACACAAAAGTACCCATGAAAGTTGACCTGCCTTTCTTTACAAACCCTGGTCTTTTCACCAACACCATATCCCCACCTGATCAAGGCACTGATCTAACACGTTTTCACTGGTAATATCTTTTCTAGTATCTGTCTTGGTACTCATCTCTCAAAGGCTTCTCCTTTTCCATGCATTCAAGTTCTTTTCATCATACAAACATCCGGAATCATGGATGTCCACATTCATCCAAGCAGGATTCAAGTTGGTATTTCCCACCCTTCCTCTCATCGACAAGAAAGGTGGCTTGGAAGTTATAAGTTTGGAGTATTCTATTTCGACCACCATAGTTCATTCAAATCATTTGGCAAAGGCATCCTGAAATCAACAGTCTTTTACACATATAACGTAACTAGCTTATTTATACGCTCAGCCAGTCTATTTGCCTGTGGGGAATATAGTGCTTTTTTGAGGTGAACAATGGAAAAGCTCTTTCAAAACTTCTGCATTTCTTGTGGAATTAGCTGGACCCCACTATCTGTCACAATGTGACTGGAAATTCCTTCCTGGGTTAATTCCTCCCTTAAAAAAAATCTATAACCACTTTGGTATCAATTGAACTTGCACATTTCGTGACAACTCATGTAGGCATATAGGCAACCAATAGTATTACGTAGCACTCACTTGGAGGTAAAAGTAGGAAAGGACCAGCAAAATCCAAACCCAATTTCTTTCACAGTTCCACCAGAATTTCAACAGGAGACATAGGGCATTCAACACCATCTTGCAGTCTAGCAGTCTGTGCAGCTTTTCTTGCTAGGTCCAAGGGTCAGCAGGGCAGTCCTTCAGTTTTTTCTCCAGTTCCGTCATGATCTGAGGCTCCGGGGGCTATATTGTTTGCCCAGAAAGTGTCCTGGGGGGATGATGCGGTCACTAGCCAATGGTCTAACAGGATTCCTTCCACCATGTGATGACTTCCAGCTATGTGTGGCATCTAGGAATCCCAGAGTGCACTATTCTGCCCACTCCCAATATGTCTGAACCCTTCCTTGAACATTAGGAGCTTGGCAGTCCATCCTAGAGGTGTGGCTACCTGTGGGCTACACTCTCACAAGAAAACCAGTTTGGGCACTTCCCTCTCTGTTCCCCTTGCCAGCCGGCCTACCTGAATAAAGGGGCAACCCCTCAGGAGTATGATCGCCATTTACCAAGCAAAGAGGGTTTCACATTTATAGCTTGCCTTTTTGGCCAATACCTTGAGTGGCTTGCTGCAAGGGGGAGGTAACGCCTCTCCCTGAAGCAGGCTGCTATTGTTCCTGAGCCTGGGAGACTTTCATGCTACTCCCCAGGAGGTCAGAAGGCTGTCTGGTGGCCAGCAACTGTGTGAGGCTACTGGACAAACTGTGGAACAGAGTGTGCCTTTCCTTAAAGATGACATAAAATTAGACTTGGGCACCAAGTCAGGTTTAATGCCACAATTAATTTTATACCTTTAAGTACCCATTTTAGTAGTCCCATTCAGAAGTTAGCTGGGCTGAGAGGTCAGCTGGTAACTCTGTGTTAGCCAATGGGACTACAGACTTTTCCACAGCAAAAACAACAATTTGGAAGTTTTGCTGTCAGAACATATTAAAAGCATATGTCCCACTTAATAATATACAGCACCCTGCCTAAGGCTCCTTAGACCTTCCTTATGGGAGACTTGCATATATTGTTGAGGGAAAGTGGGGGATTTAACATTGCTTTACATGGCAAAGTCAAACTAGCAGTTTAAAACTGCACTTCCAGGCTGCAGTGACAGGCTGGAATCCATTTGTCACACACAGGGAGGCACAGTCAGTGCTGCAGCCTCGGGGGGGATCTTCCTTCCGTGCCTGGGTACCCTTGGTACCATGTACTAGGGACTTATAAGTAAATCAGCTTATGCCAATTAGGGGTAGCCAATTCAACATACACTTTGTAAGGGGTTAGAACACTGGCACTGAGGTCTGGTTAGTAGGCCTCAGTGCACTGCGAGTTGAAAAACCAGCTGCATCAGTCCAAAACTATGGGGGTGATCATGCAAAAAGAGGCATTTCCATACAAAAGCCTTATGGTCAACTATCCATAAATATCCAGTTTTATCTGTTCTCTTTGTTCACTTTAATGTTCTGTTCTTGCTGCACTTGAATTTTTGGAGTGTTAGTATTCACTGAAAAAGTTAAAGGTTACAAGGACGTTATAGTTAGGCTCAGATTTCCCTCATACAAAACCAGTGAAATTCAGCACTTATAGATACCTGAGCTAACTATAACTTATGCCCCCGTAATGCACTGCTTATTCCCTCACATATTGCATCACTCATGACAGTCAGTGACATGGGGGCCATCCGTGCAGCCTCCAGGGCTGCAGGGGGAGCAGGGTCCATCCGTGCAGCTGCAGGGGGGGAGTGGGGTCCATCCGTACGGCCTCTGGGGCTGCAGGGGGGGAGCAGGGTTCATTCGTGCAGCCTCCAGGGCTGCAGGGGGGGACTGGGGGCCATCCACATGGGCCCCAGGTCTGCAGGGGGAATGGGAGCCATCTGTGTGGCCGCTGGAGCCCAGGTCTGTAGGGGGGAGCGGGGTCCATCTGCCTGGGAGGAGGGGACAACCGCGTGGCCCGTGGGGCTAGAGAGGGGGCCATCCCTGGGGCTGGTGGGGCAATCAGCATTGCCCCCGGTGGGAGGGACCATCCGCGCAGCCCCCGGGGCTGGCAGGGGGTCCATCTGCGCAATCCTGGGGCTGGCAGGGGGGGGGCCATCCGAAAGACCCCCAGGGCTGGCGGGGGGCCATCCGTGCAGCCCCCTGGGGTGCGGACCATTCACACGGCCCCCTGGGGCTGCAAGGGGGAGCAGGGTCCATCCACGTAGCCCCCAGGGCTGCAGGTGAGGGGCAGGGTCCATCTGCGGGGCCCCCCGGGCTGCAAGGGGGGTGGAGTCCATCCATGCAGCCCCCCAGGCTGCAAGGGGGGGCATGGTCCATCCCCGCAGCCCCCAGGGCTACAGGTGGGGGGGCGGGATCCATCCACATGGCCCCCGGAGCTGGAGGTGGGGGCCATCCACACAGCCCCTGGGGCTGCAGGCAGGGTCCGTCTGCACAGCCCCTGGGGCTGCAGGGGAGGGTGGGGTCCATCCACTCAGCATCTGGGGCTGCAGGGGTCCATGTGCGCAGCCTTCGGGGCTGCATGGGGGAGTGGGGTCCATCCGCACGGCCTTCGGGCCTGCATTGAGGAGGAGCGGGGTCCATCTGTGCGTCCTCCGGGCCTGCAGGGGGAGTGAGGTCCATCTGTGCAGCCTCTGGGCCTGCAGTGGGATTGCGGGGTCCATCCACAAGGCCACCAGGGGGGAGGGGAAGGGGAGTCCATCTGCGTGGCCTCTGGGGCTGAAGGGGGGGTGGGGTCCATCTGCGCAGCCTCTAGGGCTGCAGGGGGGTTGGGTCCATCTGCACAGCCTCCCGGGCTGCAGGTGGGAGTGGGGTCCATCCGCGCAGCCTCCGGGGCTACAAGGGGGAGCGGGGTCAACTCTCGTGGCCTCCAGGGCTGCAGGGGGGGAAGTGGGGTCCATCTGTGCGGCCTCTGGGGCTGCAGGGGGGGAAGCTGGGTCCATCCATGCAGCCTCCGGGGCTGCAGGGAGGGGAGCGGGGTCCATCCATGGGGCTGCAGGCGGGAGCGGGGTCCATCCGCTTGGCCTCCAGGGCTGCAGGGGGGAGCGAGGTCCATCCGTGCAGGCTCCAGGGCTGCAGGGGGGGAGCAGGGTCCATCCGTGCAGCCCCTGGGGCTGGCAGGGGGACATCCGTATGGCCCCCGGGGCTGGCAAGGGGGGGCCATCCACGCAGCCCCCGGGGCTGGGCGGGGGCCATCTGGTGCCCCTGGGGATGGGCGGGGGCATCTGTGTGGCCCCAGGGCTAGCCGGGGAGCCATCCACATGGCCCCCAGGGCTGCAAGGGGGAGTGGGGGCCATCCGTGCAGCCCCCAGGGCTGGAAGAGGGGTGGGGGCCATCTGCGCAGCCCCCAGGGCTGCAAGGGGGGTGGGGGCCATCTGCATGGCCCCGGGGGGTGGCCCGCACGGCTGCAAGGGGGTTTGGGGGCCATCCGCGCAGCCCCCGGGGTTGCAAGGTGGGGTGGGGCCATCTGCGCAGCCCCCGGGTCTGCAAGGGGGGGTGTGGTCCATTTGTGTGGCCTCCAGGGCTGCAGGGGGGGAGCGAGGTCCATCTCTGGGGCTGCAGGGGGGGAGCGGGGTCCATCCGCATGGCCTCTGGGGCTGCAGGGGGGAGTGGAGTCCATCCGTGTGGCCTCTGGGGCTGCAGGGGGGAGTGGGGTCCATCCGTGCAGCCTCCGGGGCTGCAGGGGGGGAGCGGGGTCCATACGTGTGGCCTCCGGGGCTGCAGGGGGGAGCGGGGTCCATACGTGTGGCCTCCGGGGCTGCGGGGGGGGCGGGGTCCATACGCGCGGCCTCCGGGGCTGCAGGGGGGGAGCGAGGTCCATACTTGCGGCCTCCGGGGCTGCAGGGGGGAGCAGGGTCCATACTCGCGGCCTCTGGGGCTGCAGGGGGGGGGAGCGGGGTCTATACGCGCGGCCTCTGGGGCTGCAGGGGGGGAGCGGGGTCCATACGCGCGGCATCTGGGGCTGCAGGGGGGGGAGCGGGGTCCATACGCGCGGCATCTGGGGCTGCAGGGGGGGGAGCGGGGTCCATACGCGCGGCCTCTGGGGCTGCAGGGGGGGGGGGAGCGGGGTCCATACGCGCGGCCTCTGGGGCTGCAGAGGGGGGGGGGAGCGGGGTCCATACGCGCGGCCTCTGGGGCTGCAGGGGGGGAGCGGGGTCCATACACGCGGGCTCCGGGGCTGCAGCGGGGGGAGCGGGATCCATACATGCGGCCTCCGGGGCTGCAGGGGGGGGGAGCGGGGTCCATACACGCGGCCTCCGGGGCTGCAGGGGGGGGGAGCGGGGTCCATACATGCGGCCTCCGGGGCTGCAGGGGGGGGGAGCGGGGTCCATACGCGCGGGCTGCAGGGGGGAGCGGGGTCCATACGCGCGGTCTCTGGGGCTGCAGGGGGGCGGGGTCCATCCGCGCAGCCTCTGGGGCTGCAGGGAGGAGCGGGGTCCATCGGTGTGGCCTCCGGGCTGCAGGGGGGGGAGCGGGGTCTATCCATGTGGCCTCCAGGGCTGCAGGGGGGGAGCGGGGTCCATCTGCGCGGGGTCCATCCATGTGGCCTCCGGGGCTGCAGGGGATACTGGGTCCATCCATGCAGCCTCCGGGGCTGCAGGGGGGGGGAGCGGGGTCCATCTGCGCGGCCTCCGGGGCTGCAGGGGGGGAGCGGGGTCCATCCATGTGGCCTCCGGGGCTGCAGGGGGGGAGCCGGGTCCATCCATGCAGCCTCCGGGGCTGCAGGGGGGGAGCAGGGTCCATTTGCATGGCTTGTGGGGGGGGTGTCCATCCGCATGGCCTCCGGGGCAGCAGGGGGGGCTGGGTCCATCAGAGCAGACTCCGGGCTGTGGGGGGGTCTGTCTGCACAGCCTCCGGGGCTGCAAGCGGGGAGGGGGGTCCATCCGCACGGCCCGGGGCTGCAGGGGGGGAGGGGGGTCCATCTGTGCAGCCTCGGGCTGCAGAGGGGGGAGTGGGGGCCATCCACATAGGCCCCAGGTCTGCAGGGGAAATGGGTGCCATCTGTGCAGCCTCCAGGGCTGCAGGGGGGAGCAGGGTCCATCCGTGCAGCTGCAGGGGGGGAGTGGGGTCCATCCGCACAGCCTCTGGGGCTGCAGGGGGGGAGCAGGGTTCATTCGTGCAGCCTCCAGGGCTGCAGGGGGGGAGTGGGGGCCATCCACATGGGCCCCAGGTCTGCAGGGGGAATGGGAGCCATCCGTGTGGCCGCTGGAGCTAGAGGGGGACCATCCACGCAACCCCCAGGTCTGTAGGGGGGAGCGGGGTCCATCTGCCTGGGAGCAGGGGACATCCGCGTGGCCCGTGGGGATAGAGAGGGGGCCATCCCTGGGGCTGGTGGGGCAATCAGCATGGCACCCGGTGGGAGGGACCATCCGCGCAGCCCCCCTGGGCTGGCAGGGGGTCCATCTGCGCAATCCCAGGGCTGGCAGGGGGGGGGCCATCCGAAAGACCCCCAGGGCTGGTGGGGGGTCATCCGTGCAGCCCCCTGGGGCTGCAAGGGGGGGCGCGGACCATTCACACAGCCCCCTGGGGCTGCAAGGGGGAGCAGGGTCCATCCACGTAGCCCCCAGGGCTGCAGGTGGGGGGCAGGGTCCATCCGCGGGGCCCCCGGGCTGCAAGGGGGTGGAGTCCATCCGTGCAGCCCCCCAGGCTGCAAGGGGGGCAGGGTCCATCCCCGCAGCCCCCGGGGCTGCAGGTGGGGGGCAGGGGCCATCCGCATGGCCCCCGGGGCTGCAGGTGGGGGGGCGGGATCCATCCGCATGGCCCCCGGGGCTGGAGGTGGGGCCCATCCACACAGCCCCTGGGGCTGCAGGCAGGGCCCATCCGCACAGCCCCTGGGGCTGCAGGGGAGGGTGGGGTCCATCCACTCGGCATCTGGGGCTGCAGGGGTCCATGTGCGCAGCCTTTGGGGCTGCATGGGGGAGTGGGGTCCATCCGCACGGCCTTCGGGCCTGCATTGAGGAGGAGCGGGGTCCATCTGTGCATCCTCTGGGCCTGCAGGGGGAGTGAGGTCCATCCGTGCAGCCTCTGGGCCTGCAGTGGGGTTGCGGGGTCCATCCACATGGCCACCAGGGGGGAGGGAAGGGGAGTCCATCTGCGTGGCCTCTGGGGCTGAAGGGGGGGTGGGGTCCATCTGCGCAGCCTCTAGGGCTGCAGGGGGTTGGGTCCATCTGCACAGCCTCCCGGGCTGCAGGGGGAGTGGGGTCCATCCGCGCAGCCTCCGGTGCTACAAGGGGGGAGCGGGGTCAACCCTCGTGGCCTCCAGGGCTGCAGGGGGGGAAGCGGGGTCCATCTGTGCGGACTCTGGGGCTGCAGGGGGGAAGCTGGGTCCATCCATGCAGCCTCCGGGGCTGCAGGGAGGGGAGCGGGGTCCATCCATGGGGCTGCAGGCGGGAGCGGGGTCCATCCGCGTGGCCTCCAGGGCTGCAGGGGGGAGCGAGGTCCATCCGTGCAGGTTCCGGGGCTGCAGGGGGGGAGCAGGGTCCATCCGTGCGGGCTCCAGGGCTGCAGAGGGGGAGCAGGGTCCATCCGTGCGGCCTCCGGGGCTGCAGGGGGGGAGTAAGGGCCATCCTCATGGGCCCCAGGTCTGCAGAGGAAATGGGGGCCATCTGTGCCACCCCTGGAGCTGGAGGGGGTCCATCCACATTGCCCCTGGGGATGGAGGGAGCGGGATCCATCCATTTGGACCCCAGGTCTGCAGGGGGGCCATCTGTATGTCTGAAGTGAGGGGGCATCTGTGCGGCCCCCGGGGCTGGAGGGAGGGGGCACCTGTGCGGCCCCTGGGGCTGGAGGGAGGGGGCACCCGTGTGGCCCCTGGGGCTGGAGGGAGGGGGGCATCCGTGCGGCCCCTGGGGCGGGAGGGGGGGCATCCGTGCAGCCCCCAGGGCTGGAGGGGGGAAACCCATCTATGCGGCCCCTGGGGCTGGAGGGGGGCCCAACCGTGCGGCCCTTGAGGATGGCGGGGGCCATCCCCCGGGGCTGTTGGGGCAATCCGCATGGCCCCTGGGGGGGACCATCTGCGCAGCCCCTGGGGCTGGCAGGGGGACATCCGCATGGCCCCCGGGGCTGGCAAGGGGGGGCCAACCACGCAGCCCCTGGGGCTGGGCGGGGGCCATCTGGCGCCCCCGGGGGATGGGCGGGGGCATCTGTGTGGCCCCAGGGCTAGCCAGGGAGCCAGCCACATGGCCCCCAGGGCTGCAAGGGGGAGTGGGGGCCATCCGTGCAGCCCCCAGGGCTGCAAGGGGGGGGGTGGGGGCCATCTGCGCAGCCCCCAGGGCTGCAACGGGGGGTGGGGCTCATCTACATGGCCCCGGGGGGTGGGGGCGGCCCGCACGGCTGCAAGGGGGGTTGGGGGCCATCTGCGCAGCCCCCGGGGCTGCAAGGTGGGGTGGGGGCCATCTGCGCAGCCCCCGGGTCTGCAAGGGGGGGTGGGGGCCATTTGTGTGACTCCCGGGACTGCAGGGGGGGCGGGTCCATCTGCGCAGCCTCTGGGGCTGCAGGGGAGGAAACGGGGTCCATCTGCACAGCCTCTGGGGCTGCGGGAGAGGGAATGGGGTCCATCCGCTTGGCCTCTGGGGCTGCGGGGGAAAGCGGGGTCCATTCTCGGGGCTGCAGTGGGGGAGCGGGGTCCATCCATGCAGCCTCCCGGGCTGTGAGGGGGAGAGCGGTGTCCATCCGCGTGGGCCCCAGGTCTGCAGAGGGAAAAGGGGCCATCCGCGCAGCCCCTGGGGCTGGAGGGCGTCCATCCGCATACCCTCCGGGGCTGGAGGGGGGCCAACCATGCAGCCCCCGGGGCAGGGTCCAGCTGTGCGGCCCCGAGGCTGCAGGTAAGGGCAGGGTCCATCTGTGCAGCCCCCAGGGCTGCAAGTTCCATCCATGCAGCTGCACGTGGTGGGGGCAGGGTCCATTTGCGTGGCTGCACGTGGTGGGGGGCAGGGTCCATTTGCGTGGCTGCACGTGGTGGGGAGGCAGGGTCCATCCGTGCGGCTGCACGTGGTGGGGGGCAGGGTCCATACGCGTGGCTGCACGTGGGGGGGGAAGGGGAGACAGGGTCCATCCACACGTGGTGGGGGCAGGGTCTATCCACACGTGGTGGGGGGAAGGGTCCATCCGCATGGCTGCACGTGGTGGGGGGCAGGGTCCATCCACACGGCTGCACGTGGTGGGGGGACAGGGTCAATCTGCACGGCTGCACGTGGTGGGGGGGCAGGGTCCATCCGCAGCTACACGTGGTGGGGGGCAGGGTCCATCCGCACGGCTGCGTGTGGGGGGGGCAGGGTCCATCCGCACGGTTGCACGTGGTTGGGGGGGAGGGCAGGGTCCATCCGCGTGGCTGCACGTGGTTGGGGGGGAGGGCAGGGTCCATCCGCACGGCTGCACGTGGTTGGGGGGGAGGGCAGGGTCCATCCGCGCGGCTGCACGTGGTTGGGGGGGAGGGCAGGGTCCATCCAGTGGCTGCACGTGGTTGGGGGGCAGGGTCCATCCAGTGGCTGCACGTGGTGGGGGGCAGGGTCCATCCGTGCGGCTGCACATGGTGGTGGGGGGGCAGGGTCCATCCGCGCGGCTACACATGGGAGGGGAAAGGGTCCATCCGCGCGGCTGCACATGGGAGGGGACAGGGTCCATCCGCGCGGCTGCACATGGGAGGGGACAGGGTCCATCCGCGCGGCTGCACATGGGAGGGGACAGGGTCCATCCGCGCGGCTGCACATGGGAGGGGACAGGGTCCATCCGCGCGGCTGCACATGGTGGGGGGGGCAGGGTCCATCCCGCGCGGCTGCACATGGTGGGGGGGCAGGGTCCATCCGCGCGGCTGCACATGGTGGGGGGGCAGGGTCCATCCCGCGCGGCTGCACATGGTGGGGGGGCAGGGTCCATCCGCGCGGCTGCACATGGTGGGGGGGGCAGGGTCCATCCGCGCGGCTGCACATGGTGGGGGGGCAGGGTCCATCCGCGCGGCTGCACAGGGGGGGGGGGCAGGGTCCATCCGCGCGGCTGCACATGGTGGGGAGGCAGGGTCCATCCGCGCGGCTGCACATGGTGGGGGGCAGGGTCCATCCGCGCGGCTGCACATGGTGGGTGGGGGGCAGGGTCCATCCGCGCGGCTGCACATGGTGGGTGGGGGGGCAGGGTCCATCCGCGCGGCTGCACATGGTGGGGGGCAGGGTCCATCCGCGCGGCTGCACATGGTGGGGGGCAGGGTCCATCCGCGCGGCTGCACATGGTGGGGGGGCAGGGTCCATCCGCGCGGCTGCACATGGTGGGGGGGCAGGGTCCATCCGCGCGGCTGCACATGGTGGGGGGGCAGGGTCCATCCGCGCGGCTGCACATGGTGGGGGGGCAGGGTCCATCCGCGCGGCTGCACATGGTGGGGGAGCAGGGTCCATCCGCGCGGCTGCACATGGTGGGGGAGCAGGGTCCATCCGCGTGGCTGCACATGGTGGGGTGGGGGGGCAGGGTCCATCCGCGCGGCTGCACATGGTGGGGTGGGGGGGCAGGGTCCATCCGCGCGGCTGCACATGGTGGGGTGGGGGGGCAGGGTCCATCCGCGCGGCTGCACATGGTGGGGGGCAGGGTCCATCCCGCGCGGCTGCACATGGTGGGGGGGCAGGGTCCATCCGCGCGGCTGCACATGGTGGGGGGGCAGGGGTCCATCCGCGCGGCTGCACATGGTGGGGGGGCAGGGTCCATCCGCGCGGCTGCACATGGTGGGGGGCAGGGTCCATCCGCGCGGCTGCACATGGGGGGGGGCAGGGTCCATCCGCGCGGCTGCACATGGTGGGGGGGCAGGGTCCATCCGCGCGGCTGCACATGGTGGGGGGGGCAGGGTCCATCCGCGCGGCTGCACATGGTGGGGGGCAGGGTCCATCCACGCGCCTGCACATGGTGGGGGGGCAGGGTCCATCCGCGCAGCTGCACATGGTGGGGGGGGCAGGTTCCATCCGCGCGGCTGCACATGGTGGGGGGGCAGGTTCCATCCGCGCGGCTGCACATGGTGGGTGGGGGGCAGGTTCCATCCGCGCGGCAGCACATGGTGGGGGGCAGGGTCCATCCGCGCGGCTGCACATGGTGCGGGGGGCAGGGTCCATCCGCGCGGCTGCACATGGTGGGGGGGGGCAGGGTCCATCCGCGCGGCTGCACATGGTGGGGGGGGGCAGGGTCCATCCGCGCGGCTGCACATGGTGGGGGGGCAGGGTCCATCCGCGCGGCTGCACATGGTGGGGGGGCAGGGTCCATCCGCGCGGCTGCACATGGTGGGGGGCAGGGTCCATCTGCGCGTCTGCACCTGGTGGGGGGGCAGGGTCCATCCGCGCGGCTGCACATGGTGGGGGGCAGGGTCCATCCGCGCGGCTGCACATGGTGGGGGGCAGGGTCCATCCGCGCGGCTGCACATGGTGGGGGGCAGGGTCCATCCCGCGCGGCTGCACATGGTGGGGGGTAGGGTCCATCCCGCGCGGCTGCACATGGTGGGGGGCAGGGTCCATCCGTGCGGCTGCACATGGTGGGGGGGCAGGGTCCATCCGCGCGGCTGCACATGGTGGGGGGCAGGGTCCATCCCGCGCGGCTGCACATGGTGGGGGGCAGGGTCCATCCGCGCGGCTGCACATGGTGGGGGGGCAGGGTCCATCCACACGGCTGCACAGGGGGGCAGGGTCCATCCGCGCGGCTGCACATGGTGGGGGGGCAGGGTCCATCCGCGCGGCTGCACATGGTGGGGGGCAGGGTCCATCCGCGCAGCTGCACATGGTGGGGGGGCAGGGTCCATCCGCGCAGCTGCACATGGTGGGGGGGCAGGGTCCATCCGCGCGGCTGCACCGGGGGGGGGCAGGGTCCATCCGCGCGGCTGCACGTGGGGGGGGGGAAGGGGGCAGTTAGGGTCCATCCGCACGGCTGCACGTGGGGGGCAGGCAGGGTCCATCCGTGGGGGGCAGGCAGGGTCCATACGTGGGGGGCAGGCAGGGTCCATACGTGGGGGGCACGCAGGGTCCATACGCGTGGCTGCACGGGGGCAGGCAGGGTCCATATGCATGGCTGCAGGGGGGGGGGGCGGGGTCCATCTACGCAGCTGCATGAGGGGGGTGGGCAGGGTCTATCTGCACGGCTGCAGGGGGGGAGTCCATCCGCATGGGTGGGGCAGGGTCCATCCACATGGCTCCATGGGGGGCAGGGTCCATCCGCACGGCTGCATGGGGGGGGTGTCCATCCACGCAGCTGCAGGGGGGGAGGAGTCCATCCACGTGGCTGCAGGGGGGGGGGCGGTGTCCATCCGTGCAGCTGCAGGGGGGGGCAGGGTTGATCCGTGCTGCTGCATGAGGGGGGTGGGCAGGGTCCATCCACGCAGCTGCACGAGGGGGGTGGGCAGGGTCCATCCGCACGGCTGCAGGGGGAGGGGGCAAGGTCCATCCGCGTGGCTGCATGGGGGGGCAGGGTCCATCCGCGTGGCTGCATGGGGGGGGCAGGGTCCATCCGCGTGGCTGCATGGGTGGGCAGTGTTCATCCGCACAGCTGCACGGGGGTGGGCAGGGTCGATCCACGCAGCTGCACGGGGGGTGGGCAGGGTCGATCCGCGTGGCTGCATGAGGGGGGGCGGGTGGGCGAGGGTCCATCCACGCAGCTGCACGAGGGGGGTGGGCAGGGTCCATCCGCACAGCTGCAGGGGGGGTGGGCAGGGTCCATCCGCACGGCTGCAGGGGGGTGGTCAGGGTCCATCCGTGTGGAGGGGGCAGGGTCCAACCGCACGGCTGCAAGGGGGGTCCATCCGCATGGGTGGGGCAGGGTCAATCCACATGGCTCCATGGGGGGCAGGGTCCATCCGCGCGGCTGCACATGGTGGGGGGCAGGGTCCATCCCGCGCGGCTGCACATGGTGGGGGGCAGGGTCCATACGCGCGGATGCACATGGTGGGGGGCAGGGTCCATACGCGTGGCTGCACATGGTGGGGGGGCAGGGTCCATACGCGCGGCTGCACATGGTGGGGGCAGGGTCCATCCGCGCGGCTGCACATGGTGGGGGGGTAGGGTCCATCCGCGCGGCTGCACATGGTGGGGGGGCAGGGTCCATACGCGTGGCTGCACATGGTGGGGGGGCAGGGTCCATACGCGTGGCTGCACATGGTGGGGGGGGCAGGGTCCATCAGCGCGGCTGCACATGGTGGGGGGGGCAGGGTCCATCAGCGCGGCTGCACATGGTGGGGGGGGCAGGGTCCATCCGCGCGGCTGCACATGGTGGGGGGGGCAGGGTCCATCCGCGCGGCTGCACATGGTGGAGGGCAGGGTCCATCCGCGCGGCTGCACAGGGGGAGGGCAGGGTCCATCCGCGCGGCTGCACATGGTGGGGGGGCAGGGTCCATCCGCGCGGCTGCACATGGTGGGGGGCAGGGTCCATCCGCGCGGCTGCACATGGTGGGGGGCAGGGTCCATCCGCGTGGCTGCACATGGTGGGGGGCAGGGTCCATCCGCGCGGCTGCACATGGTGGGGGGCAGGGTCCATCCGCGCGGCTGCACATGGTGGGGGGGCAGGGTCCATCCGCGCGGCTGCACATGGTGGGGGGGGCAGGGTCCATCCGCGCGGCTGCACATGGTGGTGGGGGGCAGGGTCCATCCGCGCGGCTGCACATGGTGGTGGGGGGCAGGGTCCATCCGCGCGGCTGCACATGGTGGTGGGGGGGCAGGGTCCATCCGCGCGGCTGCACATGGTGGGGGGCAGGGTCCATCCGCGCGGCTGCACATGGTGGGGGGCAGGGTCCATCCGCGCGGCTGCACATGGTGGGGGGCAGGGTCCATCCCGCGCGGCTGCACATGGTGGGGGGGCAGGGTCCATCCGCGCGGCTGCACATGGTGGGGGGCAGGGTCCATCCGCGCGGCTGCACATGGTGGGGGGGCAGGGGTCCATCCGCGCGGCTGCACATGGTGGGGGGCAGGGTCCATCCGCGCGGCTGCACATGGTGGGGGGCAGGGTCCATCCGCGCGGCTGCACATGGTGGGGGGGCAGGGTCCATCCGCGCGGCTGCACATGGTGGGGGGCAGGGTCCATCCGCGGGGGGCAGGAGTCCATCCGCGCGGCTGCACATGGTGGGGGGCAGGGTCCATCCGCGCGGCTGCACATGGTGGGGGGGCAGGGTCCATCCGCGCGGCTGCACATGGGTGGGGGGCAGGGTCCATCCGCGCGGCTGCACATGGTGGTGGGGGCAGGGTCCATCCGCGCGGCTGCACATGGTGGGGGGCAGGGTCCATCCGCGCGGCTGCACATGGTGGGGGTGCAGGGTCCATCCGCGCGGCTGCACAGTGGTGGGGGTGCAGGGTCCATCCGCGCGGCTGCACATGGTGGGGGTGCAGGGTCCATCCGCGCGGCTGCACATGGTGGGGGGCAGGGTCCATCCGCGCGGCTGCACATGGTGGGGGGGGCAGGGTCCATCCGCGCGGCTGCAGATGGTGGGGGGGGGGCAGGGTCCATCCGCGCAGCTGCACATGGTGGGGGGGGCAGGGTCCATCCACGCAGCTGCACATGGTGGGGGGGCGGCAGGGTCCATCCGTGCGGGTGCACATGGTGGGGGGGCAGGGTCCATCCGCGCGGCTGCACATGGTGGGGGGGCAGGGTCCATCCGCGTGGCTGCACATGGTGGGGGGGCAGGGTCCATCCGCGTGGCTGCACATGGTGGGGGGGCAGGGTCCATCCGCGCGGCTGCACATGGTGGGGGAGGGCAGGCAGGGTCCATCCATGGGGGGCAGGCAGGGTCCATACGTGGGGGGCACGCAGGGTCCATACGTGAGGGGCACGCAGGGTCCATACGTGAGGGGCACGCAGGGTCCATACGTGAGGGGCACGCAGGGTCCATACGTGAGGGGCACGCAGGGTCCATACGCGTGGCTGCACGGGGGGCGGGCAGGGTCCATCCACGCAGCTGCATGAGGGGGCAGGGTCCATCCGCGCAGCTGCATGGGGGGGGCAGGGTCCATCCGTGCGGCTGCAGGGGGGGGGCAGGGTCCATCCGTGCGGCTGCAGGGGGGGGCAGGGTCCATCCGTGCGGCTGCAGGGGGGGGCAGGGTCCATCCGTGCGGCTGCAGGGGGGGGAGGGTCTATCCGTACGGCTGCAGGGGGGGCAGGGTCCATCCCGCGCGGCTGCAGGGAGGGCAGGGTCCATCCATACGGCTGCAGGGGGGGCAGGGTCCATCCGCGCAGCTGCAGGGGGGGGGCAGGGTCCATCCGCGCAGCTGCAGGGGGGCAGGCAGGGTCCATACGTGGGGGGCAGGCAGGGTCCATACGTGGGGGGCAGGCAGGGTCCATACGTGGGGGGCACGCAGGGTCCATACGTGGGGGGCACGCAGGGTCCATACATGGGGGGCACGCAGGGTCCATACATGGGGGGCACGCAGGGTCCATACGTGGGGGCACGCAGGGTCCATACGTGGGGGGGCACGCAGGGTCCATACGTGGGGGGCACGCAGGGTCCATACGCGGGGGGCACGCAGGGTCCATACGCGGGGGGCACGCAGGTTCCATACGCGGGGGGCACGCAGGGTCCATACGCGGGGGGGCACGCAGGGTCCATACGCGGGGGGCACGCAGGGTCCATACGTGGGGGGCACGCAGGGTCCATACGTGGGGGGCACGCAGGATCCATACGTGGGGGGCACGCAGGATCCATACGTGGGGGGCACGCAGGATCCATACGTGGGGGGCACGCAGGGTCCATACGCGGGGGGCACGCAGGGTCCATACGCGGGGGGCACGCAGGGTCCATACGCGGGGGCACGCAGGGTCCATACGCGGGGCTGCACATGGGGGGGTGGGCAGGGTCCATATGCGCGGCTGCACGGGGGGCGGGGTCCATCCACGCAGCTGCATGAGGGGGGGGTGGGCAGGGTCCATCCACGCAGCTGCACGAGGGGGGTGGGCAGGGTCCATCCGCACAGCTGCAGGGGGGGTGGGCAGGGTCCATCCGCACGGCTGCAGGGGGGGGTGGGCAGGGTCCATCCGTGTGGAGGGGGGCAGGGTCCAACCGCACGGCTGCAAGGGGGGGTCCATCCGCATGGGTGGGGCAGGGTCAATCCACATGGCTCCATGGGGGGGCAGGGTCAATCCGCGCAGCTGCAGGAGGTGGGGGATCTAGGGTTCATCCGCGCGGCTGCAAGGGGGGTCCATCTGCGTAGCTGCAGGGGGGCAGGGTCCATCCGGCGCAGCTGCAGGGTTCATCCACGCGGCGGGGGGGGGGCAGGGTCCATCCGCGTGGCTGCAGTGGGGGGGGGGGCAGGGTCCATCCGCGCGCGGCTGCAGGGGGGGGGGGGCAGGGTCCATCCGCGCAACTGCAGGGGGGGGGGGGCAGGGTCCATCCGCGCGGCTGCAGGGGGGGGGCAGGGTCCATACGTGGGGGGGCAGGCAGGGTCCATACGTGGGGGGGCAGGCAGGGTCCATACGTGGGGGGGCAGGCAGGGTCCATACGTGGGGGGGCAGGCAGGGTCCATACGTGGGGGGGCAGGCAGGGTCCATACGTGGGGGGGCACGCAGGGTCCATACGCGGGGCTGCACATGGGGGGGGTGGGCAGGGTCCATATGCGCGGCTGCATGGGGGCAGGGTCCATCCACGCAGCTGCAGGGTGGGGAGGAGTCCATCCGCATGGCTGCAGGGTGGGGCGGTGTCCATCCGCGCAGCTGCATGGGGGGTGGGCAGGGTCGATCCACGCAGCTGCACTGGGGGTGGGCAGGGTCGATCCACGCAGCTGCATGAGGGGAGGGGGGGCAGGGTCCATCCACGCAGCTGCACGAGGGGGGTGGGCAGGGTCCATCCGCACGGCTGCAGGGGGGAGGGGCAGGGTCCAACTGCACGGCTGCAAGGGGGGGGTCCATCCGCATGGGTGGGGCAGGGTCAATCCACATGGCTCCATGAGGGGGCAGGGTCAATCCACATGGCTCCATGGGGGGGCAGGGTCCATCCGCGCGGCTGCAGGGGGTGGGGGGGATCTAGGGTCCATCCGCGCAGCTGCAGGGTCCATCCGCGCAGCTGCAGGGGGGCAGGGTCCAACCGCGCGGCTGCAGGCGGGGGGCAGGGTCCAACCGTGTGGCTGCATGGGGGGGGTCAGGGTCCATCCGCGTGGCTGCAGGGGGGGCAACAGGGTCCATCCACATGCAGGGGGGGCAGGGTCCATCCGCGCTGCTGCATGGGGGGGGCAGGGTCTATCCACGCGGCTGCATGCAGGGTCCATCCGTGCAGCTGCAGGGGGGGGGGGCAGGGTCCATCCGCACGGCGGCAGGCAGGGTCCATCCGCGCGGCTGCATGGGCGGCGGGCGGGGTCCATCCGCGCGGCTGCAGGGGGCGGGGTCCATCCGCGCGGCTGCAGGGGGCGGGGTCCATCCGCGCGGCTGCAGGGGGGCGGGGTCCATCCGCGCGGCTGCAGGGGGGCGGGGTCCATCCCGCGCGGCTGCAGGGGGGCGGGGTCCATCCGCGCGGCTGCAGGGGGCGGGGTCCATCCGCGCGGCTGCAGGGGGGGCGGGTCCATCCGCGCGGCTGCAGGGGCGGGTCCATCCGCGCGGCTGCAGGCAGGGTCCATCCGCGCGGCTGCAGGCAGGGTCCATCCGCGCGGCTGCAGGCAGGGTCCATCCGCGCGGCTGCAGGCAGGGTCCATCCGCGCGGCTGCAGGCAGGGTCCATCCGCGCGGCTGCAGGCAGGGTCCATCCGCGCGGCTGCAGGCAGGGTCCATCCGCGCGGCTGCAGGGTGGGGGCAGGGTCCATCCGCGCGGCTGCAGGGTGGGGGCAGGGTCCATCCGCGCGGCTGCAGGGTGGGGGCAGGGTCCATCCGCGCGGCTGCAGGGTGGGGGCAGGGTCCATCCGCGCGGCTGCAGGGTGGGGGCAGGGTCCATCCGCGCGGCTGCAGGGTGGGGGCAGGGTCCATCCGCGCGGCTGCAGGGTGGGGGCAGGGTCCATCCGCGCGGCTGCAGGGTGGGGGCAGGGTCCATCCCGCGCGGCTGCAGGGTGGGGGCAGGGTCCATCCGCGCGGCTGCAGGGTGGGGGCAGGGTCCATCCGCGCGGCTGCAGGGTGGGGGCAGGGTCCATCCGCGCGGCTGCAGGGTGGGGGCAGGGTCCATCCGCGCGGCTGCAGGGTGGGGGCAGGGTCCATCCGCGCGGCTGCAGGGTGGGGGCAGGGTCCATCCGCGCGGCTGCAGGGTGGGGGCAGGGTCCATCCGCGCGGCTGCAGGGTGGGGGCAGGGTCCATCCGCGCGGCTGCAGGGAGGGGGGCAGGGTCCATCCGCGCGGCTGCAGGGAGGGGGGCAGGGTCCATCCGCACGGCTGCAGGGAGGGGGGGGCAGGGTCCATCCGCGCGGCTGCAGGGAGGGGGGCAGGGTCCATCCGCGGGGGCGGGCAGGGTCCATCCGCGCGGCTGCAGGGGGGGCAGGGTCCATCCGCGCGGCTGCGGGGGGGGGGGCAGGGTCCATCCGCGCGGCTGCAGGGAGGGCAGGGTCCATCCGCGCGGCTGCAGGGGGCAGGGTCCATCCGCGCGGCTGCAGGGGGGGCAGGGTCCATCCGCGCGGCTGCAGGGGGGCAGGGTCCATCCGCGCGGCTGCAGGGGGGCAGGGTCCATCCGCGCGGCTGCAGGGGGCAGGGTCCATCCGCGCGGCTGCAGGGGAGGGGGCAGGGTCCATCCGCGCGGCTGGAGGGGGGCAGGGTCCATCCGCGCGGCTGCAGGGGAGGGGGGGCAGGGTCCATCCGTGCGGCTGCAGGGGGGCAGGGTCCATCCGCGCGGCTGCAGGGAGGGGGGCAGGGTCCATCCGCGCGGCTGCAGGGAGGGTGGCAGGGTCCATCCGCGCGGCTGCAGGGAGGGGGGCAGGGTCCATCCGCGCGGCTGCAGGGAGGGGGGCAGGGTCCATCCGCGCGGCTGCAGGGAGGGGGGCAGGGTCCATCCGCGCGGCTGCAGGGAGGGGGGGCAGGGTCCATCCGCGCGGCTGCAGGGAGGGGGGGCAGGGTCCATCCGCGCGGCTGCGGGGGGCAGGGTCCATCCGCGCGGCTGCGGGGGGCAGGGTCCATCCGCGCGGCTGCGGGGGGCAGGGTCCATCCGCGCGGCTGCGGGGGGCAGGGTCCATCCCGCGCGGCTGCAGGGGGGGGCAGGGTCCATCCGCGCGGCTGCAGGGAGGGCAGGGTCCATCCGCGCGGCTGCAGGGGGGGCAGGGTCCATCCGCGCGGCTGCAGGGGAGGGCAGGGTCCATCCCGCGCGGCTGCAGGGGGGGGCAGGGTCCATCCGCGCGGCTGCAGGGGGGGCAGGGTCCATCCGCGCGGCTGCAGGGGGGGGCAGGGTCCATCCGCGCGGCTGCAGGGGGGGGCAGGGTCCATCCGCGCGGCTGCAGGGGGGGGCAGGGTCCATGCGCGCGGCTGCAGGGGGGGCAGGGTCCATGCGCGCGGCTGCAGGGGGGGGGCAGGGTCCATCCCGCGCGGCTGCAGGGGGGGCAGGGTCCATCCGCGCGGCTGCAGGGGGGGCAGGGTCCATCCGCGCGGCTGCAGGGGGGGGCAGGGTCCATCCCGCGCGGCTGCAGGGGGGGCAGGGTCCATCCGCGCGGCTGCAGGGGGGCAGGGTCCATCCGCGCGGCTGCAGGGGGGGGCAGGGTCCATCCGCGCGGCTGCAGGGTCCATCCGCGCGGCTGCAGGGTCCATCCGCGCGGCTGCAGGGTCCATCCGCGCGGCTGCAGGGTCCATCCGCGCGGCTGCAGGGTCCATCCGCGCGGCTGCAGGGTCCATCCGCGCGGCTGCAGGGTCCATCCGCGCGGCTGCAGGGTCCATCCGCGCGGCTGCAGGGTCCATCCGCGCGGCTGCAGGGTCCATCCCGCGCGGCTGCAGGGGCGGGTCCATCCGCGCGGCTGCAGGCAGGGTCCATCCGCGCGGCTGCAGGCAGGGTCCATCCGCGCGGCTGCAGGCAGGGTCCATCCGCGCGGCTGCAGGCAGGGTCCATCCGCGCGGCTGCAGGCAGGGTCCATCCGCGCGGCTGCAGGCAGGGTCCATCCGCGCGGCTGCAGGCAGGGTCCATCCGCGCGGCTGCAGGCAGGGTCCATCCGCGCGGCTGCAGGGTGGGGGCAGGGTCCATCCGCGCGGCTGCAGGGTGGGGGGCAGGGTCCATCCGCGCGGCTGCAGGGTCCATCCGCGCGGCTGCAGGGTCCATCCGCGCGGCTGCAGGGTCCATCCGCGCGGCTGCAGGGTCCATCCGCGCGGCTGCAGGGTCCATCCGCGCGGCTGCAGGGTCCATCCGCGCGGCTGCAGGGTCCATCCGCGCGGCTGCGAGGGGGGGGTCCATCCGCGCGGCTGCAGGGGGGCAGGGTCCATCCGCGCGGCTGCAGGGCAGGGGGCAGGGTCCATCCGCGCGGCTGCAGGAGGGGGGGCAGGGTCCATCCGCGCGGCTGCAGGGGGGGCAGGGTCCATCCGCGCGGCTGCAGGGGGGGGGCAGGGTCCATCCGCGCGGCTGCAGGGGGGCAGGGTCCATCCGCGCGGCTGCAGGGGGGGCAGGGTCCATCCGCGCGGCTGCAGGGGGGCAGGGTCCATCCGCGGCGAGGGGCAGGGTCCATCCGCGCGGCTGCAGGGGGGGGCAGGGTCCATCCGCGCGGCTGCAGGGGGGGGCAGGGTCCATCCCGCGCGGCTGCAGGGGGGCAGGGTCCATCCGCGCGGCTGCAGGGGGGCAGGGTCCATCCGCGCGGCTGCAGGGGGGCAGGGTCCATCCGCGCGGCTGCAGGGGGGCAGGGTCCATCCGCGCGGCTGCAGGGGGGGGCAGGGTCCATCCGCGCGGCTGCAGGGGGGGGGCAGGGTCCATCCGCGCGGCTGCAGGGGGGGCAGGGTCCATCCGCGCGGCTGCAGGGGGCAGGGTCCATCCGCGCGGCTGCAGGGGCAGGGTCCATCCGCGCGGCTGCAGGGGGGCAGGGTCCATCCCGCGCGGCTGCAGGGGGCAGGGTCCATCCGCGCGGCTGCAGGGGGGGCAGGGTCCATCCCGCGCGGCTGCAGGGAGGGGCAGGGTCCATCCCGCGCGGCTGCAGGGGGGGCAGGGTCCATCCGCGCGGCTGCAGGGGGGGCAGGGTCCATCCCGCGCGGCTGCAGGGGGGGGGCAGGGTCCATCCACGTGGCTGCGGGGGGGCAGGAGGTCCATCCGCACGGCTGCAAGGGAGGGGGGTGGGCAGGGTCCATCCGCGCGGCTGCAAGGGAGGGGGGGCAGGGTCCATCCGCGCGGCTGCAAGGGAGGGGGGGCAGGGTCCATCCCGCGCGGCTGCAAGGGAGGGGGGCAGGGTCCATCCGTGCGGCTGCATGGGGGGCAGGGTCCATGCGCACGGCTCCTGGGGCTGCAGGTGGAGGGCAAGGTCCATCCACACAGCCTCTGGGGCTGCAGGGGAGGCTGGGGTCCACCCATGTAGCCTCTGGGGCTGCAGGGGTGGGCTGGGTACATCTGTGTGGCCTCCAAAGCTGGGGGGGGGGGGTCAAGGTCCATCCGCCTGGTCTCCGGGGGGACAGGATCAGTTTGTGTGGCCTCCAGGGTGGGCGGAGTCTATCAGAGCATGGCCTCTGAGGGGGGGGCGGGGTCCATCCAGGTGGCCTCTGAGGAGGGGTGTTGTTCATCTGCACAGCCTCCAGGACTACAGTGGGTGGGGTCCATCCACGCAGCCTCTGGGAGGGGTGAGGTCCATCCACGTGGCTTCTGGTGCTGGAGGGGGGAAGCAGGGTCCATCCACATGGCCTCCGAGGCTGCAGGATAAACATGGTCCATCCGAGTGGCCTCTGGGGCTGCAGGGGGGAACGGGGTCCATCCCTTGGCCTCCGGGGCTGCAGGGGGAGTAGGGTCCATCCACGTTGCCCCAGGGCTGCAGGGGGGTCATCTGCATAGGCCCGGGGGGGGGGTCAGGGTCCATCCATCACAGCCCCCAGTGCTGCTATGGGGGGGGACAGGGTCCATCCACCGCAGCCCCCGGGGCTGAGGCGGGGAGGTCAGGGTCCATCCGCCGTGGCTCCGAGGCTGCGGCGGGGGGGTCAGAGTCCATCTGCTGTGGCCCCGAGGCTGTGGCAGGGGGAGGGGGGGTCAGGGTCCATCTGCACAGCCCGCGGGGCAGCAGGGGGGAGAGGCAGGGTCCATCCGTATGGCCCCCGATCGGCAGGGGGGTCCAACCATGCTGCCCCTGGGGCTGCAGGGGGATCCACCCACATGGTACCTGGGGCTGCAGCAGGGGGGGGGGGGGAGGAGGGTCCATCCGCATGCCCCCAGGGCTCTGGGGTCCAACCGTATGGCCCCTGGGGATGCGGGTGGGTTCCAACCACGCAGCCCCTGGGCAGCAGGGGGGGCAGGGTCCAACCGTGCAATGCTCGGGGCTGCAGGTGGGGGGTGGGGTTCAATCACGCAGCCCCTGGGTCTGCAGGTGGGGTCCAACTGCATGGCCCCCGGGGCTGCAGATGGGGGGGGTCCAACTGCACGACCCCAGGCTGCAGGGGGTTGGAGTTCATACACACGGGCCCCGGGGCTGCGGGTGGCATGGGGTCTATATGCGAGGCCTCCAGGGCTGCAAGGGGGGCAGGGTTAATACATGTGGAGTCTAGGGCTGCAGGGAGAGGGCGGGATCCATCTGCATGGTCTCCGGGGCTGCAGTGGGGGAGCAGGGTCCATTTGCGTGCCCCCAGGGCTGCAGAGGGGGGTGAGGTCCATCCGCATGGCCCCTGGGACTGCAGAGAGGGGCAGGGTCCATCTGTGTGGGCCCTGAGGCTGCAGAGGGGGCAGGGTCAAGCCGGTTTCCCCGACTAGGGGGCAGGGTCCATCCGCGCAGCCCCCAGGGTGAGGCGAGTCCATCCACGTGGCCTCCAGGGCAGGAGAACGGGGAGGGTCCATCCGTGTGGCCTACAGGGGGGGGCCATCCGCACAGCCTCCGGGGCTGCAGGGGGGCCATCTGCACAGCGATGCAGGGGGTGGCGGTGTCCATCTGCAGGGCTACAGGGTCCATTTGCGGGGCTGCAGTGGGGGGTCCATCAAAACGGGCTCTGGGGCTGCAGGGGGGGTGGGATCCATCCACGCAGCCCCATGGCTGCTGGTGGGAAGGCAGGGTCCATCCGCATGGCCCCAAGGGCTGCTAGGGGGTGGGGTCCATCCGCATGGCTCCGGGGCTGCAGGCGGGATTGAGTTCGTGCACACGGCCTCCGGGGCTGCAAGGGGGGGGCAGGGTCAATACACAAGGAGTGCGGGGCTGCATTGAGGGGGCGGGATCCATCTGCATGGCCTCCGGGGCTGCAGTGGGGGAGCGGGGTCCATTCTCGTGCCCCCCGGGGCTTCAGAGTGGGTTGGTGTCCATCCGCATGACCCCTGGGGCTGCAGAGGGGGGCAGGGTGCATCTGTATGGCCCCTGGGGCTGCAGAGGGGGATGTGGTCCATCCACTTGTGCCTCAGGGCTGCAGGGTGGGGTCCATCTGCACAGCCTCCAAGGTTGCGGGGGCAGCACATTTGTGCTGGGAAAGACAGCGGCACATTGTTTTTTCAAATGGTGGAATGGGGTTAAATATGCACCATTACCACAGTATCCTCTAATGCAATGTGAGAAAATCTGAATAATGTGGTAATTGCATAAGCAGTACCCCACAGTTTCACTGTCTACCAGGTGCAATTATCAAAGGATGCAGGAGTCATAATGAGCCCCTAAGTATTATAGACATTAAAATATTACTCTGGTGTATTTTGTAAGTGGCTATTGTACATCACATCTAAAAGAAGTGGCTGAATATCACAATATCGAACACAACAATACTGACCTGCAACAATATTGAGTCTTCAAAATAAGCTGTCAGTATAGCATTACAGCAAGAATATATAGGGATGTACAAATTAACTGAACTCCACATCTACTTACTTTGATTATATATGGGATAAAGTACCCCCTGCTGTACATGATAAGGATATTGCAAGTCACCAATGAGTTCCATGACCTTATGGAGGTACTAAGCTGAAGGTAGAGTTCCTTGATAAGGTTATGGATTTCAAAGTGACGTGTAATAGCCTTATCTTGTACAGCAGTGGGTACTTTTTGCTTATAATACATGGTCACACCATCACCTTTCCCACATACCACTTAAATCCTTGGTCCGTAGCTCTCTCATATGAAAGAGAGAGTGTTAGCAAACATGAATAATAAAAATAGAATCTCCGGTTCAAAATTAAACCCATCAAAAAAGCTGTTAGATATTTGGTGCAAAAATATATTAAAAGCAGTTTAATAGAAATCAGTTTTAAGAAAAAAGGCACAGTAGGTCAGAATGTGTAGAAACATGCAGAAAGATTCTAACTCTTCCATAATAACCCAAGGAGTGCAAACAAACACGGTGCCATAAATATCTTCTTTCTGCTGGACACTGTACAGCTAGAAAAAACAGAGCTGCTTTAATTATGCTCCGTGACCTGATCTGCCTTTCCCCTCAGTTGCTGGCTCTGGCAGGCATTGTCATGTCAGAACTCACCCATTTTATTATGAATGTGTGTGCCTGTTGCGCTCCCAGGTGGGGCGACGTTCCTCCGCCATAACGGAGGAGCTGCCGCTGGAGCAGAGTATTTTGGCCACAAAACTGTGATACCACACCATGACTTTTGATTTAAATCGGTCTGCTTTTGAAAACAGGATGCATATGCTCAGGGGAAAAACAAGGATATTTCCACGGGCTAAATGTGCATACAAACTAAAAACAGTAGACGCAAGTTTTCAGTATGAAGGTGGATATGTTTACAGCTTGATTTTTCTCCCAAGTAATTCAGTGGAGGCCCCAAAACCAATATGTTAGGAAATGAATCCAGTAGCAGCCGTGAGCAACTGGTCAACTGGAATTTCTAACAGTAAACTGGACACATACGGATGGAGGATTTCTTAGAGAATTTCTTTTACAGATTCCAGACTTTTTTTTTAGTCATGCTTTGTGGAGGTGCGGATTCTAACGCCCAGAGATTTGCAATGCCAGCCCACAGAACAAATTTTTGTCTGCGCTTTACATTTTTCATCGTCACAGAAATCATCTGAGAAGAATAAGACATACGGCAACCACCGACAGGATCTGTTTCCATTGAGAATATTAAAACTAATCTTGTACTGTTTGCACGTGTTTAATGCGCGCACAAATCTTCTAATGACAAGCTTCTTTCTTTTCAGGCTGCAACTTGGAGAATTAATGGCCTGTGAATCGAATACTGCCAAGTTTTGCTGTAATGGATTTTTTGACACCAGTTTACTGCTTATGCAGCATCTAGCCATGACATACGAACTTGTTAATGCTTCAAATAAGGTTTTTGGGTCAAAGATAAAACCATGGCTTTTTAGCCAATAGTCAACAGATCTTGGTTCATGCTTGCTGTCCGTAGCGCCGAGACACCCTTGGGTATTTGTGCGCTTTATAAATTGTATAAAATAAATAAAGAAAGAAAGAAAAATGCCCGATTTCTCTGTAGGATTTCAGTATGGTTTACATCATGAAGGGCATATCCACAGAAAAGCTACATTATCTTTGTCCTAGCATTCAGAGTTTAAGAGTGATGATGAAGAAGAAGAAGAAAGATTCCACACGGGGTACCTGGAACAAGATTTATCAAAAAGTAGATGCTCTTTATGGAAGTGGCAGAAGGTGGTAACTAATATAGCAACCACCGACACCCAATAGATGTTCACAACCAAATGCATACTTGCAAACTCACATTCCACACTCGCTTATAGAACACGGACCTCACCTCCAGCTCCCTTCCATACTAAGTTAGGTGGTACACACACACATGTGCATCTGAGTCATCTGACTGGCTTGTAACCAGTGAAATCTTTTGCTGAGGCAGCCGTACACGATGCAAGGTAGCAAACACAGCATCCCGAAATAGATTACAGAGATGGCACAAGGCCTGGTGTGGCTTACCCTGAAATCAGGGAAGATGTGGGTGTTCCCAGAGGGGTAGATACTTTAGGTTAGACCCAGTCATATGCAAATCAGTCTTGGTTCTCCCCCAATAAGAACAGTCGAGCCCCAATTGTGGTGGCATGGTGGACAAAAGAACGAGGGGTTGGAATGGTACCGAGTGATTGCCAGTGGTAAGACTTGCTGTAAGCATTTCTCCCATCATCCTTTGCGTGTTTGATGCTCCTGGCTTATCATGGTGCATGGACCCCAAGACCTACCATGTCCCCCCCCTTCGCATCCATTAGCACTTCCTAATTAATACATCTCTACATCATCTGCTAGACACCTGCTCTACTTCCTGATTTGTCAGTCAGCGTGGCAATCGTTGAAGGAGACAGTGGCCTTCTTGGGTTCTCCACTGTCCCCTTGCTACTTTCACACTGATTACAGTTGTGAAAATTCATTTGTGCTCACATAACACAAACCTTCAGTCTGCCGTTGCTCTTGTCAGAACCTACATTCTCTAGCAGCCCAGAGGTTGCCCTCTTTGCGAGCTCCGGCAAACCATTAATTAGCTGTCTCTTCCTGGTGGATTGATTCTTGCAGCCATTATATCCATTCCTATCCAATATGGCCACCACAACAAGAGTCAGATCTCTTTCCCCATACCAAAATGTTTGTCTTAAACTTGCAGGGTGCATCAGATGGCTACAGTATACCGTATAAGAAGCGTGCTTCCTTTTGACCTCCTTCAAGCTCACTGTTATCAAGTTACTTGGCTCTTTTCGTTTTACATACTGCTATACACTTGTATTCGACTGGTTGATTTCCAAACTAACTTTTGCACAAATCCAGCTTGCTTGTCTACTTATGCCCAATAACTTGTTTTCTTGCAAGAAAAATACTTCACTCCGTTGGAAAAAGACACGACCTGCTGTGCGTTCACCCATATTTCTGGGGATTTTTATTGGTACTCAGTTCCCAGTTTTTATTGCACTCTGCTGCTTTCTCCTTTTCCATTCATCCCTGTATGTTGCTACTATACCAGACCGGATTAATAGAAGGAGACAGCCATCTTTTAATACCCGATGCAAGAAGAAACTAACTATACATAAAGTTGCCCATAACAATGCCTTTCCTAGGAAACCCTTTGTTCCCATCCCTATGCAGAAAATCAACCGTACTTGTGGGTGTTCCCAGCTGCAAGAGTAATTTCAAGCCAATCTGCAAATTTTTAATTTGCAATTAAAGACTGGAGAATCCCTAAAGTAAATCATAATTTTGTGAATTTACACAACAAACGATTGCCAAAAAATTGGCTAATAGAGCCCTTTGTGAATATGGCTCCCAATCCATTCTGCACCCAGCTGGTGACCAAACACAATGAAGTTGTGTAAGATTGTGCCAAGACTGACGAGCAGTCTTCAAATCCCTGCACTGGTACTGTAGCCTACTAAAGAAGAATCCATTTCGAATTATAATAGTATAAGTCATGAAAAAGAAAATACATTGTTACATGTAAAACATAAGCTTATATTTCAAGGACACTCATGCGTTTACCTAGATTCTTAATAGAGATTTCTGAAAACTATAAGTGATGCCCCATTTTGAAAATGTGCCACACTTGTATAAAAGACCAAAACAAAGCAGTTCTGGTATCACCAGACTTTTATGTTCATATTTGTATCTTTAAGTTTTTAAATGAGTTTAGTTCCAAAAACATACCTTACAATTTATTTCGCTATCTATTGAAGTTATGATTCTCCAGAATGGCAAGCCTTTGAGATGTAGGCTAATACCCATGTTTTTCCTACATGTACATACTTTTGGTAATTCATATAAATCCTCAAGTGCCGGCCAGGAAATCTAGGGATTTTTTAGATTTCGAACAGGGGTGTACAAAGCTATAATTCCAAAGGGAATATTTCCTAGTGCTTAATTTGTATAAAAAAAAATAAGTGCCAGGGCCCTCATCAGGTGGCCTCTGCAGGTTGTATCACCCTTTGCCACTGCCAGTGTTGCCAGATACAGTACCTACACAACTACTAACGAGCACATTGCTACAAGTGCAACAATTTAGACTATTCCAGGCCCCAAAAGCTATAAAAATGGCTTGGGGGCAGGTATTAGTTTTTTTTTAATGTATATTGAATTAATAAACAATTGCTATTCTGCTCATCTCTAAATTATACAAACAGGGCCACCATGTGGCAGCTGCCATAAGTGCCAGTGTTGGCAATTAAGTACCGGTGCTGAGCACCGGAAACCACGTGCTCAAATTAAGCAGTGGTATTTCCCCTACCTACCAAATGTTTTGCACAGAACTAATGGGTAACGAAATTGTAGGATTTGCCATTATATTTTCTACCTTTGTGACACAGGAAAGGGGAAGGAAAGAAAGAAAGGGAAAAGAAAGAAAGGGAAAAAAAAAAAGGAAAAAAAAAAGCTAAATGAAATTAACAAAATCTACCTTCCCTTGGAACGCTCCTCCCTTTCCAAAAGGTAGAACTCCTACTAGATTCCCTTTACCTGTAAGTTCCACCTACATCCATACGTGTCCACAGATCTTCATTCTGCCCTCAGGATGTGTTTTAAGCAATTGTGCATCTAAAGGAAACGTGGTGCACAAAATATTTCGAGAATCGAGCCATAGGAGAATGAATCCATTTACAGTGTGCAAGCACCCATTTTCTAGAATGCAATAAGAAAAACGTGCATTGCATTCTTATTTTTCGCATGACTAAGTACATTGACAATAACATTGTCACTTTGAAAGCAATCCTGAGTTATTGCCCAGGTATCTTGTGGTTTTTAAGTTAGAACCTACAAGTTTTTTCCAGCATAATGGAGCCAAAATATTTGCTGTATTCACACCACTGGATTCAAGCTAGCCTGGCTGATGAAGGGTGATGCCCTGAAACCGGTCCCAGGATGCTGGTTTCTGGTCCAGGGAGGACCTGGCTTGGCAGTTCGGGCTGGACTGTTCCCACAAGGAACAGGGTCAAGACTGATTTGCATATGGCTGGGTCCAAACTGGGGTGGTGTGGTGAGCAAAAGAATGATGGATTAAATCCAGATCCTTGTGACTGGGGGTGAATGTTTGCATTGTCCAGCATTCCGTCCATCAATTGTTTCTTTTGCATATGTCGCCCTAAGTGGGAAGGGTATTCCCAGACGTGGGTCCCATGCTCACTACACCACTGGATTCAAGCTAGCCTGGCTGATGAAGGATGATGCCCTGAAACCAGTCCCAGGATGCTTTTTTCCGGTCCAGAGAGGACCTGGCTTGGCAGTTCGGGCTGGACTGTTCCCACAAGGAACAGGGTCAAGACTGATTTGCATATGGCTGGGTCCAAACTGGGGTGGTGTGGTGAGCAAAAGAATGATGGATTTAACCCAGATCCTTGTGACTGGGGGTGAATGTTTGCATTGTCCAGCATTCCATCCATCAATTGTTTCTTTTGCATGTATTCACAAATGAGCCATCTAAGGAAACCAGTGGTTAGAGCAAACATCACAATAAGATGTGCTGGCGTCCATCCAGGTTTCACACATTCAATGCATTAAACTGCATCTTAAAAGTCTCACGCAATAAAACTGACTAAATTATAAAAATAAAAAAAAATCTGGTATAAACCCATGACGGATGAAATGTTTATTTTTCTGTTTTTTTTAACACCTTTATAGTTTTCCTTCATTTCTTTTTTCTTATCCACCAGATAAGGGCCCTGGGGCAGAAATGTTGGCTGTTCCCTTTCCTTAGTGTCTATGGGGATGGGCGGGGAAGTCTCATGAATCATCGCGCCCTTGTCATCTTATTGGATGATTCCTTTTAGGGAAGAACAAACCCAGTAAGCGCACTTGGGTAGGCCATCACTTTCCATTGCAGTGGGAGATATAAAAAAAAGAAAAAAAAAAGGCTTTAAGTGAAATCATCATTGTAGAGCACCAATGCTCAGGGAGGCTGTATATTTGGGAAAGCCAAGTAGAGGGATTTACTGACAATGCTCTTATGGCTTCTCAGATGAAAATAAGTGGTTGGAAAATAAATAGGTGGTTGGGAATTAAATAGAGACTCTGACCCTTGGGTGGAAAAGTATTACTTTGTGTGAACCCTTTCCTATCAGGCATTTCAACCTACCAAGAGAAACATTTAATTTACAGTCATATGGCATGTTTCTGTAGTGAGACCATAGGCGGAGCCTGAGAGCTTGAAATGATGGTAAAAATGATACCATATAGACTAGTATTTGGGTTTAACAAAACAATAAGGTATTTCATGATCATGCTGCACTGTAATGAATAGCAAAAAGTCTCAGCGTTACTACTTATGTGTAGTTTTAAATGAAGGAAACACAAAGTTAAATCATCTACAGGAAAATATATCTAAAGTAGGGGTGGGCAGAACTCGCAGAGTTACATAAAACGCTGCGAGATACCACAGAGTTCCGCTAACGGACGGAAAATGAGCGGGCGCCACCCGCGCCGAGGGGCGCCCTTAGTAGCGCCACGGGACGAGCCTCCTACTGGGTCGGGAAAAGGGGGCTGGATGAGGAGGGGGACTGGTGATGTCACTGGGGTACGCAGAGGAAATGAAACCAAAACTTAGTAGGAGGTTATATAAGGCTGTGTCCCAGGGGTCTCGTCCTCTTTGCCCTCTTGGACCCCAGGGAAGCTCAGGAGCATCGTCAACCAGGAGTGAGGTGGCCGGTCGACGGCTCGAGGAGGGTAACACGGTGGGTCTGAGGGGGCCGTGGCATAGTGGCTAATAGCATGCTAGGTTCGGTCCTATTGCGGGTAATTTATTTAGGTGGGATGCCGCTAAAACAATGATTCAACCAGGGGCACGCAACAGTTTTAGGAGAAATGTAATGCGGCGTGATTAACGACTCGGGCCGCGGTGGTGATTTGCACAGATCCGGAGGCCGCCGTGTTATGCAGGGGGCGCGCCCGTTGTACAGAACGAGCTAATTCGGGTGGGAGCCTTAACAAAAAGGATAGGCGGCTTTAATTAAAAAGGTAGTTGGCATTACGTGATCTTATATAGTCCAGCTCTGTCGTTGAGGCCGTGTGCAGGAGTAAGGCCGCGCCCGGGTGGGAAAGGGGTGTGGCTCACTTGGCAAAGTGGTTGATTTCGGGCCGGGGGACCCGGGTTCGAGACTCAGCTGAGGCGCAAAGATCAAGATGTGGCGTCAATTTAATAAATGTGATGGGCGTGTATTTCATAAATGTCATTGCATTAATTGAGGTTTTGTAGGGCAGCGCTTTTGTTGAGGCTGCGCGGGAGCGAGGCCGCGCCCGTGTGTGGAGGGGGTGTGGCCCAGGGGGCAGGGCGGTCGACTTCCATCCGAGGGACCCGGGTTCGAGCCTCAGCGTAGGCGCGATGGGGAGATGCAGCGTGGATTTAATAAAGGTCATTGCATAAATTGAGGTTTTGTAGTGGAGATGCGGCATGGATTTAATAAATGTCATCTGCCCAGGGGGCAGGGCGGTCGACTTCCATCCGGGGGACCCAGGTTTGAGCCTCAGCATAGGCACGATGGGGAGATGCGGCGTGGATGTAATAAATGTCATTGTGTCAATTGAGGTTTTGTAGTGCACCACTTTTTGTTGAGGCCGCGCCCGAGGATGGAAGGGGTGTGGCCCAGTGGGCAGGGCGGTCGACTTCCATCCGGGAAGACCCGGATTCGAGCCTCAGCGTAGGCGCGGTTGGGAGAAGCGGTATGGCTTCAGGGACGTTCGCAGTATTATTTGATTTTATTTGGCCCAGCTGGTTGGCTCGCAACGAGTGTTCTGCCTTGCTGATGTATCTATTCGGTTTCCCTCCTTCACCCCCGCGCCCTGTCTTCTTTTCTTTCCCCTCTTGCACTATTCACAGGCTCTCTGTACACTTTGCCCGCAAACTAAAAATGTTTTTATGAGTATAAGATTCAATAAGGTCTCCCTCTGTGAGTAACCAAGAAGCAATATTTGGACTAAAATTTAATTTATTGGGCAGACAATCTGAGCCCAATCGGCTGTGCCTTCTTTGCTGAAGGCCACTTATATTCGTCAAGTAATGTAACAACCTAATTAGCTGTGGTTCTTAAATGTACCGCAAAATGTAGAATCTGAATCTCATTACTACATTTATGAGAAATGTGAATTTGCCTAAAAATAAATAAATAAATAAAAAGTCTTCCAGACATATATATAACATCCACTTTAAAAGCAAATGAAACTTGTGTCGTTCACAGCATTTCCATTACTTATAAGGAGGCCGGTCCCGCAGGGTGGGCGGCGGTAGCGGCCGCTCTGGGGAGGATGATGGCAAGCGCACTAATTCACGTTTGGGGCAGTTTATGGGGGCAGCACGAATGGGGGCATAGGTCCATTTCAGTTGGTGGACGGGTGGACGCCTGGGGCGATATTCTGTCTGTGGGCAGGTGGTAGGTGGAACAGAGTTTGCACAGCATTGGGAGACTAGGTGTTTAACATAATGTCTTTTGTTTCTGGCTAGTAGGTTCCATGCATTGCGCCGAAGCGCACACGTGCAAATCCCGGAAAGTCCGTGACCCAGAAGGATTTCCATGCCCTGAGCGAGCTATGGAAGGCGGCAAAGCAGCATGGCATGGAGACAGCGCTGCATAAGTTGGCAGGCGAGCCAGAGCAACAGCCAGACATCGGGGCACCAAAGCGGCAGAGGAAGATCCTGGTTCACTATAGGGAGGGGCAGCAGGACAAGCCTCGCACACAGCCTGAATCAGTAGCCACAGTGGGGGGTGAGTCAATTGCTCAGAGCATGGCTGCTCACGGCTCGGATCAGGCGGCGCAGGGGCCAGTTCTTAACATGAGTGTGGGCGCGGTGGGGCAGAGCATTACGGCGATTTCAATGACAGCGATGTCTGTGGGTGCACCACAGGTAGGGGGAGCACCAGTAGTGACACAAGCAGCAGGGAGCGCTGCGGCCCACCAGCCCAAGTTGGTTATGGCAGGGGCGCCGGTGCTGCCACAGCACTGGCCAGGCATTCCAGCAGGAGCACAAGGGGGGGTTGCAAGCGGCAGGGAGTGCTGCCGCCCACCAGGCCCCCGTAATGTTGGGGGGGCGCCGGTGCCACCACCACCCGGACCAGTTACGGTCACGGGAGCACAAGGGAGGTTCGCGGCGCAAGTGTGGGCACAGACTGGTGGGACGCCTACAGCGACGCCAGGGTTGGGAGTAGCTCAGCCTTCTCCCACAATGGCAACAGTGGGGGCGAGCGTAGTCCAATCGCCCCCCGTGGTGACTCCATTGATATTTTGGTCTACATCCTTGGTACTGGCCCCTCCTTCGGCAATTTCATGGCACGTTCCATCGGAGACGCGTGAAAGGATTCACAAGGGGGAATTTGTGAACGTTTTTGACTTAATCAATGCGGGGGTGGTCCCAAGTAGGCCCAGAGCGGCAAAAGAGAGCGAGTTGAAGCCAAAAACGGTGTGGGTTGAGTGGTCCTTGAGGAACTGGGTGACGGGGTTTTCCATTTACGCAGCGATTCTGACTGAGAAAACACCATTGTTAGCCCCACAGTTATTTGGGTACATGTCCCTCATACATGGGGCGGCATCCGAGTTCCAAGGGTCAGCGTGGATGCAGTACGACATTAAGTTTAGGCAGATGAAAGCGGTTGGGCCAGAAATATCATGGGACCAGAGGGAGGTCAATATTTGGCATGTGGAGTTCAATATGTCTCATACCACGGGGAGGGCGGCTCAGTCCTTTCGTTTCAACAGAATTTTGGGAGTAAAAAAAAAACAGGCCTGCTGGCAGTACAACAAGAAGGAATGCAGCAAGGGGGCAGCATGTAAGTTCAAACACATTTGCTCTTTCTGCGGGGGACAAGGACACCCAGAGTTGAAGTGTTTTAAAAAGCAGGGCAAGCAGAGAGAGCAAACAACCCTTAAGAGTCTACTGCCCAAGTAATATGGGGAAGCTCCCTTCCCCAATTCGCCTGCACGTTCTCACGCATCTACTCAGCAAATACAATAACAGCAAGGATGCACACGTGCTGTACTAAGGTTTCAAGGACGGGTTCCGTATTCCTTCCCACGCACCCCCTACATTAGTCCCACCTAAGAATCAACTGTCAGTTCTGCAACAGCATCAGTTGGTCCGGGACAAAAATTATGAGGGAGGTGCATGCGGGGAGGGTGGCGGGTCCTTTTAGTTCTCCACCATGCGCATCCTTGGTGTGTTCACCCCTGGGGCTGGTTCCAAAGAAGGAGCCCAGCAAATTCCGTTTGATTCACAACTTATCTCACCCCACTGGGTTATCCGTAAATGATGGATTGGACCAGGCATTATGCACAGTGCGATACACCGCCTTTGATGAAGCCATTGCAAAACTACAGAGATTAGGCAGGGGGGCTCTCATGGCCAAGTCAGACAGAGTCGGCATTCCGCCTTCTAACCGTCCAACCGAAGGATACCCGCTTGCTGGGTTTCATGTTTGAGGGTCAGTACTTCCTTGACTTGTGTATGCCCATGGGGTGTTCCATAGCGTGCTCAGTATTTGAGACATTCAGCAGATTCCTCGTGTGGGCAGTGAGGGATTTGGTGTCATCGGACGATGTGATGCATTACCTAGATGACTTCCTGTTCATGGGTCCCCCAGGTGACCGGGCATGCGGGAGAGTCCTGCAGGGTTTCCGTCAGCTTGCTCAGGCATTAGGGATTCCGTTGGCTGAAGACAAGACGGAAGGCCCCACGACATGTTTGTGTTTCCTGGGTATTGAGATGGACTCGGTGGTAGGGGTGTGTAAGGAAAGTCACTTAAAACATGGTTGTTCATCCAGGCCTAAGAATGAACTTTCGGCTTACCCTTTCAGACAGCTACTTAGCCGGACAGCAGGCCAAATCCATCTTCCTAGACAGCGCCATGAAAACAATTGGTGTACGAGCGCTTTATAAAATTCTTATAACATAACATAGGTTGCCACAGGAGAAGGTGAGGGCATTCAAAGATGCGGTTAACACCTGCATAACGGCCAAGAAGGTTACGCTACATCAGCTGCAGGTCTTGGTGGGGCAATTGAACTTCGCCTTAAGAGTAATTCCCATGGGGAGAGTGTTTTCAAAGAACATAGCGAGAGTAATGACTGGCCTACGGGCAAAGCACCACCACACAAGGTTGTCTGCAGAGGTCAGAGAGGACTTGGAGACATGGAGGTGGTTCCTAGATAATTTCAATGGAACACTATTGTGGAAGCAACCAGCGCAGAGCAGCAGAGAGATAGCCCTCTACACAGACGCAGCGGGCAGCATTGGTTTTGGGGCAGTGTTGGGCTCTAGGTGGTGCATGAAGCATTGGCCAGGGGAATGGATTGCGTCTGGGCTCACACGCAACGTTACCTTTCTAGAATTGTTTCCCATCATTGTCGCCCTACACATTTGGGGGGCATCATTAGCAAACAGCAGAATAATTTTTGGGTCAGACACATGTCTGCGGTAATGGCCATCAATAATCAGAGCGCAAAATGCCTTTGGGTGCTGCGACTGTTGGAGACTCTTAGTCACCTATGTCTCTTGCATAACGTGCATTTTTCTGCCAAACATGTACCAGGTGTGGATAATGCAGTGGCTGATGCTTTGTCTCAATCTAAGTTAGCAAAGTTCAGGTCACGGTGGCCGCAAGCGGACGAAGTGATGGCGGAGTTCCCAGAGGAGTTGTGGAGGCTTGGTGCCCCATTGCCACAGACCTAATTGCAGCAGCGCTGGCACCTAAGACAAAACGTATGTACGAGAAGGCTTGGGGAGTATACAACGCAACGTTCAGATCAGGCGCGGAAGCAGACAGGTTCTCCCCGGAAGGAGTGCTGGGTTTTCTGGTGGGGCAGAAGGATGGGGGGGGAAGTCGCTGTCGTTAGTGCGCCAGCAACTGTCCGCCACTGCCTTTTTTGCCGGGTTACAAGGAGTCAGGGATCCGACCAAGGACTTTAGGGTACGAAAGGCCATCAAAGGTTGGGAACGATGGTACCGGGCGTACAGGACAATAGGCGACCTATAAACATGGAAAGGTTGGGGAGGCTTTTGGGGGCCTTACAGCAGGTGTGCTGGTCCCAATATGAGGTAGAGCTATTCAGCCTTGCATTCGTGCTTGCCTTTTTTGGGGCCCTGCGCATCTCGGAGGTGGTAGCATCGTCGGTGAAGGGGGGGCTCGGTGTGGCGGATGTCCTCCTGGAGGTAGGGGCAATCCATCTCAGGATCCGGCGATCAAAAACAGACCCACTAGGGAAGGGCACATGGGTGACTTTGCACGCGGCGCACGACACCGTGTACTGTCCGGTGGCATTGGCAAGGGATTACCTCAAGGGACGCCCATGGTGGCCTCAACCAGGCTTCTAGTACACAGGGATGGGGCGCCGATGACGCGATACCAGTTCACTCAGGTGTGTAGGCGGGCGTTGGCCTACCTGGGCGAGGATTCATCGCAGTTTAGCTCCCATTCCTTTCGCATAGGGGCGGCCACCACAGCAGCAGCGATGGGCCTGCCAGCAGCAGCAATCAAAAGGGTGGGTCGATGGCGGTCAGCATGCGTTGAACGGTACGTACGCCCAAGTCTCGTGTAGAGGGAGGAAGGATAGCCGGGGGACCACCAGTCATGGTCTTAACAGCAATTCTTTCTCTCTTTCAGTTGATTCCTGCAGCCCAGTACACGTATGTTGGTGTGGGCATTCCTTGATTCGCAGAGCAGCAATTCCGCGGGTCCAGTCTGGAGGAAGCACAGGGGGCCGCTGTGTTTGCACACCATTGGATTGGGGTGAGGGGTTTAAAATTGCAGGATCTGTTTGGTTGGCTTGAACAAGCAATAGAATCTAAAGTAGTGCCCCCGCCCGGTCATTTTAGTCATTCACGCTGGCGGGAATGATATGATGCCACTAGGCAGGCTGGGGGGGTGCGAGAGGCCTCGTTTGCAGCCATGTCTAGGATTAGACAATACTTACCGACAACGTCAATACTGTGGTTGGAGGTTTTACCGCGGGCGGTATGGGCTGAGGGGGCTCCGGCGAAGGCTATGAATGGGTCTGTAAAGAAGCTGAACCATTCGATCACAAGTATCTTCGCTGGTTCCACCATGGGTACAATTCGGCAGAGGTTGCTCCATCCCGGGAAAAGAGAGTTGTTCCATCAGGATGGGGTGCATCTGTCGGCAAAAGGGACGGAGATCTTTATTCAGACTATACTGGGGGCTATTGCGGAGCACAGTCAGCGCCAGGGGGGAAAGCTTCTCACCCTGTGGCGAAGCGCTGACAGTTAACAACAAAGGGGCATGCACAACAATGGAGGTTCAGCGACTGGATGGACCCCAGGAGGGGGTAGGATTGAAGTGTGCAGAGGTTAGGCGGGGAGGGGGGACTGACATGCTGGTGGTCCTGGACTCTACTGCCCTAACCCACAACGTATGGACTGAGTAGAATCTTGGGAGGCTGCTTGTGTTCAGGTACCCCGGTGGGCCAGTGCGGTATGCCGTGCCCTGGTTTTGAAGTAGTGCAACTGTTTGCTGTAGCACGTTGGGGCCTGCTGGCACAATGTGCGCAGAAGAGTGGGTCCTTGGGGGGGCTGAGTCGGCCAAGTTCAAGTGTATGGCCCAGTTAAAATTCAAGTGTAATGACGAGTCTAATTTCCTTACTGCCTTTGACACGTGGATGTCGCTAGCGTGTGATGCTGTGAATAATGATATATATATCCAAGTAGGATACTTTCTCTTGTAGTGGTTTGTGGTGAATTACCTTGTTTGATATGAATAAAAAGTCTACGCCTTGGACAATATAACCTGATTTTGAGAGTTCTTGGGCACAGCAGGGGCAGAAAGGTGACGGAAGTGGGGGAGGGGTGAGTGTCACGTTGTGCGCGTACTACGAGCAGGTGCCCCCGTGCCTAGGGGAGGGGTGCACTTAGTAGCGCAACGGGACCGAGCCTCCTACTGGGTCGGGAAAAGGGGGCTGGATGAGGAGGGGGACTGGTGATGTCACTGGGGTACGCAGAGAAAACAAAACCGAAACTTAGTAGGAGATTATATAAGGCTGCGTCCCAGGGGTCTCGTCCTCTTTGTCCTCTTGGACCCCAGGGAAGCTCAGGAGCATTGTCAACCACCCACCCAGCAGAAGAGCAAGGCGGAGCGCTGACAGTTAACAACAAAGGGGCATGCACAACAATGGAGGTTCAGCGACTGGATGGCCCCAGGAGGGGGTAGGATTGAAGTGTGCAGCAGGTAGGCGGTGAGGGGGGGACTGACCTGCTGGTGGTCCTGGACTCTACTGCCCTAACCCGCAATGTATGGACTAAGTAGAATCTTGGGGAGGCTGCTTGTGTTCAGGTACCCCGGTGGGCCAGTGCTGTATGCGGTGCCCTGGTTTTGAAGTAGTGCAACTGTTTGCTGTAGCGCGTTGGGGCCTGCTGGCACAATGTGCGCAGCAGAGTGGGTCCTTGGGGGGCAGAGTCAGCCAAGTTCAAGTGTACAGCCCAGTTAAAATTCAAGTGTAATGACGAGTCTAATTTCCTTACTGCCTTTGACACGTGGATGTCTCTAGCGTGCGATGCCGTGAATAATGATATATATATATCCAAGTAGGATGCTTTTACTCTTGTAGTGGTTTGTGGTGAATTACCTTGTTTGATGTGAATAAAAAGTCTACGCCTTGGACAATATAACCTGATTTTGAGAGTTCTTGGGCACAGCAGGGGCAGAAAGGTGACGGAAGTGGGGGAGGGGTGAGTGTCACGTTGTGCGCGTACTATATACAGCTCGCACTGCAAATTAGCACCGGTAGTGCGAGCAGCACTGAAAAAAATCAGCGCATACAGGCCATTCGAGTTGATTTTGCTGGGGCTCGAGTAGAAAATCTAGCGGCGGTTTGCAGAATTTGGCCGATGGATGTGTTAAACAGTAACACAGAGTGGCGAAAATTCATGTGTGGAATGAAACATTCCACCCATTCCTAATCGAAAGCAAACCAATCTAAATAGACTTTATATAATATGTATAAAATAAGCAGGTTGTGTTTGTAAACAGGATGTGATTGCAGGCAATAAGAATGGTCAGTGCTTAATTTGAGACGGTGCACTCATTTTTGAGTGAGATAAAGTGACAGGGAGTGTCTGGCAGGGGATTAAAGAAACATGAGGTAGTTTCAAGACTACCAGCCTTGGTATTCGGCATGCTGACATTCAATAGTACCTGCAGCAGGTTTCGGCATAGATCCATGGGCACCAGCACTCATTCCTTTAGTAATTAAAAATTGAAAATGGTGCATTCAACAATTGGAGCTGCAGTCCTGCTTTCATTTTGACTTTCACGACAGGGCGGTATTATGATTAAAAGGTTGAATTTGAAACAAATGTGACTATAGAAAAAAGCTGAAAGAATGTAAGAGAGTTAATGACCAGGTTTATAAAAAAAAGTATGCAATGACCAAAGTTACTAGCAGGTAGGCTCTTATGACCGGGGTAATGTATGTAATCATTTCGTTTTATAACTGGGACAATAAATTGAAAAGTAACATTGCAAGGTACGTCCCAGCTTGAACAAGCAAATGATGTGCATCCTGTCCATGTAGGATGACCTCATGATGGACGAAAATAAAGGAAGTTTGCTACCGACATTGTTGTTCCATTTTGTATTATCATTTTGAAAAATAAAATTGAGAAAGAAAACTCATTTTTTTCGGTTCTTCTCTGCATTTGTTTCTACATATGTATGTAAGCAATATAAACATGAACATTCTAAATGCGTAATTTTAAAAATCAAAATGAAGTAAAATTGAAGCGATGTTGTTATGTCAACTAATCGTACACATTCTTTATGATGTGGTGCTCTATGCGCACTACTGGCATCCATTCCAGAGGAAGTCAGTAAGAACAAAACCGATTTTGCTTCTTCAGAGTCAAACTTGGAGAAAAAAAGAGAAATCAATAGAAAAACAAGATAACTCCTGTCTTCTGTGCAACTATTTCAAACTGACCGAAACCTTCATATTTATCCTACAATACTAAGCAACATAAAACAAAACTGCATTCATTGGATCACTGTTGTATATGTGACATCAAGTACTTTAGTCTCAAATCTGCAGAAGGTTCTGCCCTTTATCCAGTGTCAGGCACGAACTCTTGCCCACCAACCACTGACCGCTCTCTACAATGATATCCATGGTTCCTTATTCTCCGTTTCTCCATCCATGCCCGGAACTCTAAGCACAGTCATCGAAAAATAGCATCTTTGTCCAATGCCATATTTATATAAAGCATTCATGTGATGTATACGGTTCCCCTCTTTGGCTTCTTTCCACATAAGAAGCATGCAAAAGAAATGCAGTTTAACACAGCTTACCCCACCCACGTGATGCAATTACCAGCAATTGATGTGCAAGGGACAGTAATGGCATGCAAGGAACATTAATGGAATGCAAGGTAAGATCCACATGAGCATTTCCATCTGAAAATGATCTGTGCACAAGGGCGTTAACGCCCGAGAGAATTATTCCCCAGTAAGAAATTATTTATTTTAGATTATTAATAAACTTGACAAATACACCATTCAGGTCAACATTGGTGTAGTTGCACAGAGCATTTAAAATCTCACTTATTTAGATGTTAAAGTTTAAGATAGTTTAAAAAAATAAAAAATAAAAAGTCCCGTTCTACCAAAAAACTCAACAATAAGATGAACACTTGTACACCTTTCCAATTTAAGTTCTTTGAAAAAATATTATATTTAGACCGTCCAAAACAAATCTGAATTATAAACTTCTGCTCCCCATCATTTAGCTTAGGTATTTGCTTCTCTAATATCAGACACTAACAATCTTCCAAAGAGATCTGTTACCGAAGAACACTTTCACAGTGGATTTCCATATGGTAGTTGTTGTAATCTATGCCTGGATTTTACTTGTTGTGCAACCTGTTACATATATGGTATCTTCCGTCCCTTCCACCCCTCCATTCCCTCTACCTTGGTATGTCCCCTCTTTAGAATGTGAAGAGTGAAGCTCACGTTAGAATGTTGGTGACGGCGAGTTGTCAGCCGGTGCCTGAGGATCTGGTTCATTAAACAGCTTCTCTTCTTACATGAGTCTGCTGCTTCTTTCTAACAGTAGTAATGACACAAGCCTTTGATTGGCATCATTTCGGAGTGCACTCAAACGGAATGTCAACATTGCTGGCACAGACATGTTTATAATCTTTGGCCTGAGAATGTTCGGTCACTAATAAAGAAAAAAAACATTTCTTTGTGGTCTCGCCATATAAGAAACCAGTCCATAAATTCAGTTCGGGGAGTCAGAGGTGGACATTTTGAAATTGCTAGATCTCTGGATTATCATCAGAAATCAGCGCTACTTTGATGGGGGAAATAACAGAACGCTTTATGGGCCTCCTACAAATATCACATTAATACTAAATAGACCAGGTAAGCTTGTGCTTGTAGATAATACCCAGCTCAACTTGAATAACTATGATTAACTTCAGAGGCTAGCCCGGCCGTATATTAGTCTAGGAATTTATCGCCTAATACACAGCCTCTCAGATAAGTCATGGTAAGGATGCGGTCCACCGCCAAGGTAGGGCTCAAAGCTATCTTCTCTGAGCAACGATTTCTTTTATTCAGTTGTCAGCGTAGCTATGGAAAACTTCTGCTAACCCTTCAGAAATCAGAGCGTGGCATGGCATTTCCCGGAAAATATTGTACTTGTCTAACGAGTTCGGTTTCTACCACTTGCTAGCGAGCCCAGGTGTTCTTCAGTGTAGACACCGAAACTCCACTAAAATCAGGGCATGCTGCAAATACACATGGCTATTGGCTGAGGTACTAACTAGAATCTCAGGGCCTACCTTTATTCCCCAACCAAAGAATCTATAGTACACTCTAAAATGTCTGCCAGGCAAAGTATTATACTTCTCATAAACTACATACACCTCTTGTGTGAATAAACCCAGAATGTGTAGGTCTCAAGAAAATGAGTTGCTTACGCAACTGGGTAACTCTTTAACTTCTCTTAAGCCTGAAAGCTGATCCCACTACCTTTCTCTTATGAATTCGGATTTAATATGCTTTTCAGAAAGTAATGCAATGAAGGGCCTGAACACGATTTGGGGGTACCATATGGATTTTGCTGAGCTTTACTATGTATCACTGCACTATCCTACCTGTTATCAAATTATGCTGGTTCTTTATTTTACTTATGATTGGTCGCTTTTGGTATATACATTGAATGGACTGTTTTCAATATGGACTTTACATCATTTTCCAATTCTGTTGAGTCTTCTTGGCCCTATCCCAAAGCACCTGACAAAATTCTGTGGGAATGTGAAAATCTTCCTCAGATCTGCCTCCCTCACTTGATTATTCTAACTTATTTCCTGTTCAGAATTATAAAATAGCAAGAGGGAGACGGATAGTAACCCCCACTGTTATTTATAAGACAGCTATGTTGCAAAGCACTAAACCAATCAACCATGCCATCCTTTCCACATAGATTGCCAACTCTGCTTTGGGGAGCAGGTTATACCAAACCATTGGCAATACTCACTCCTGCTTGCTACTCTTTCTTCAAGTAGAATCTGTAGCTCTCTTTTTCAGGGCATCTAGTTCAAGGTGATGTGTTTTGCAAATGAGCAATTTTCAATTTGTGCATTCTCTGCTTACTCTAATTTGTGTTTTCTTGAATTTCCTCTGGGCATCGGTTTAAAATGAATTCTGATGTTTGTGCAAAACTTGTCCTCCATTCCCAGTTGTCTAAACGTATGGTTCTATTGGCAGTCAGTTCAATGTGATGTTTTAGAGGTCAAACTGCTAGCATTTGACCGGGATTTGGATAAAACCATGTATGGGCACCCATTAAAATACCATCGCATTTTCTGGGCTCTCTTCATATTTTATGTGATTTTTGGACTCCTGGTCATAAGAACGTCTTTCTTTTTGTAGCCCTCTGACCTGCTGCCAGCTTGAAGACATTTCCTTAGTTTCATTCTCTGTTATTGAGTTACAGCAAAAGTCTTCTCTTCTTTCACAGCTGCCCAAGAGCTCAGTCCTGGTAATGAAGCCAAATCAAGCTCAAGTTAAAAAATGATGCTTTGCTATTTTGAACTTTTATTAATTTCTTGATTGAATTAGCAAGTTAAAAAACAGTTTCTCAAAATTTATATGCTGATCTAAAAATATGGGGTGGGGCGTGGGGGCAGAGGAAAACCAGAAGTGAATTCGGTTTTTAAAAGTATTTTATTGATTTCCCGAACAATACAGCATACATATATGCAACCTGAACAACCAATCCCCAATCCACTCCCCCCCGCCCACTTAGGTCACTAACTAAGATAACTCTAAACATCACTTATTCATCCTTTTTCAAATCTTGTCAAATTATTTCGGACATCCTCTCCCTTCAGAGATCACCTTTTCCTGTGCGTAGCTGATATCGATTTCGGTTTCCCAGTATCTCACAGTTGGATTCACGGAGGATTCTCATTTACATCACACTTCTCTCTTGGCCAGGAGATAACCCAGATTAAATAATATCCACTGATAGGAAGATGCATCAGATACACTGCATACTCCCAGCAATATCAATTGGGCTTCCGGAGTTATCTGAATATCAGTAGCACCCTCCAACCTATCAGTCACCCCCTCCCAGTACTCCTGTAGAGTCAGGCAATCCCAGAGTGTTTGGAGGAACGCACCCCTTTATTCACACCCTCACAAAATTTTCTCATCCGACACTCTATCCAATTGATATAGGAGGGCTCTGGTATAATATACCCCATTTAGGATATTGAGCTGTATCAGTCTGTAATGGACCTTAATTGCCACCTGCCTTAGGAACTGCAGCGCCGCTCGCAAGTCCTCATCCTCTAACACTCCCACTTCCCTCTGCCATCTTGACATCAAAGGTTCTAGGTCTCCTTGCGTATTTCTTATAAGGGTCTGTTAGGTGAAAGAATTGCTTTGGTACGCAGTTTGCTTTACAAAGGTGAGGCCTCCATAACGTCCTCCTCTGGTGCAATCCTCGCCTGTAGCATGTGTCGCAATTGGAGGTACTTAAATGCTTGGGAGGGCAGCATCTCATATTCTACTCTAAGATAATCAAAAGCTACCACCCCATTAGCATCCCATACATCCGTCAACATACTGAGCCCTATAGTGTCCCACTGATGGAAGCCACGAAGATTAGAAAACTCTCTCAATCGTGTGCACATCCACAATGGAGTCCCCCAGGGGGAGGTGTCCATGCCATCCCATTTCTTTATTGAGATCATGCCATATTGCTACAACCATTTGTCGCGGAGGGAGTTTAAGTCACCTTCCTACCATAAAGGGCGTGCAAATAGCCTTTCTCCCCCAACATCTCTCTGTCTAAACAAAACACAGGGGTATCTGTCTGTTCATACACCCAACTATTGACCACACTTAGTTGTGCCGCCTCATAATATCGCTTAACGTTAGGTAGTGCTATGCCTCCCTTATATGTGAAACGCTGAAGAGTGCTATTCTTGGGGCACCCCCTGCCATAACAATGTCCTCAGTAGAGTATCCACTTCTTTAAAAAGTCTCTTGGGAACTCGATATGGGCTATTCTGTAGCATACATGTAAAGTGGGACAGAGCTACCATTTTGAACAGCGCTGCTCTACCCATCGAGGAAAGAGGCAGTGCTCCCCAGTGCCCAACATCTGCCTCCAGACTCCACAGCAGTGGTTACGAGATTGTCCTCATAAAGGGAGACCTCCCCTCTGGAAATCCATAACCCTCGATATTTAAAGCACTCCCTTTCAATCCTGAGCAGCATAGGATGGCCATCCCCTGCCCTTCACGGGCCCACCGGGTAAATCAGAGATTTTACCCAGGTGATTTGCAGCCCAGAATATTTCCCATAAAGTGAAAATATTTTGTCCACCCTTTCCAGGGTCATAACGGGGTTCACCAGGTATAGTAGCACATCATTTGCATAGAGTGAGAGACGATCCTCCTACGGGGGGGGGGGGAGGGGTCTCCAACTCCAATCTGCGTATCCACTCAGCTAATGGTTTCAGCGCCAATGCAAACAGCATCAATGATAGGTGGAAATCCTGTCGCATTCCCTTCCAGATCAGGAATTCTAGTGAGAGGACCATGTTCACCTTCCGTCGCACTTTAAGCTTCGTGTAAAGCAAACAGACCCAGGCCCAAAATTTGGCCTGAATCCCTTTTTCTCCAAATCTGCGAACAATGAAGGCCATTCCACTGAGTCAAACTTCTTGTCGGTGTCAAGATAGGCCACCACGAGTGGTACCTCCACCCCCCAGCTGCCGCCATATGGTTCTGAAATCTCCTAAGGTTAATTTCAGTGGATCTCGGAGGCATAAACCCATTCTCATCCAGGTGTACCAAGTCCTAAATCACCCGCCCTCAATCGGTTCGCCAGGGCCTTAGCTAGAATTTTGACATTCACATTCAGGAGGGATGTCGGTCTGTAGGAATTCCATCTATCTTGAGGTTTCGCTGGTTTAAGGACAGGTACCACTGTTGCCATCCTCAGGTCTGTTGGGAGTTCACCCTTCTCATATGCTTCAACATACATCTTGTGTAATGGGGTACAATGTTTGCAGATAGCCAGTGCAGAAGCTCCACGGGAGGCCATTCGGCTCTGGTTTTTCCCAGACTCTAACTGTGAGAACGCCATGTGTACCTCGCCTGCCGTCAATTCATCCTCCAATTCCAGCATCTCCCCCCCCCCCCCGTCTAATTTTCTGCAAGGGTAGTCTGACAAATTCCCTCATCTCCAACTACCCTCTTGTGGCATGTCCACCACAATGTTATCACTGCCTCGCACCCTGCCTCCAGCTGGATCTACTAACTCAATAGCGTGTGACCTCTGCTTCCCTCGCTGCTAGCCATGCCAAGAGTTTGCCTGCCTTATCGCCTATGCCATACAACTGCCGGTGTTAAGCTAGGCAGATATGTTTTACCTCATTAGTTGCCACTGTTCTATATTCTTCCTGCTTCCTTACCAACAGTAGATTTAACTCATTCATTGGGGTCTGGGCCGGTCTATCCTCCAAGAGCTAAATTTCTCTCTCCAGCTCCAAACAATCACGCTTGCTTTTCTGTTTTTCCACCACCATTCATAGAATTATCCGCCCCCCCCTCACTGTAACCTTGCAGGCCTCCAATAGAGTGGCTGTGCCACTAGTCATCTCTGCATTTTCTAGAAAGTATAAATCTGGGACCCTAGAAAGTCGTCACTTCCGCAGAGGATGTAAACCGCCAGGCCGCCATCCGCTACTCACTAACCCCTCTCAAGCGTGGGGTCTACAAGGCAATTTCCAGTGTGGAGTGGTCTGATATACCTCAAGCCTTGAAGGCCGCTTTTATAAGTCTAGGGGAGTGCAAAGAAATAATCTATCCTGGAATGTATATTGTGTGCCCCCGAGTAGTAGGAGACCCCTTATCATGATCATGCAGGGAACGCCAAACATCCTCCATACCTAGTGCCTGGATAAACGCCACTCAGTTTGCCCTGCATGGGTTTGCTGTAATGGTCTAAAGTGCGCCCGGTCTAATCGTGGGTCCATTATCATGTTAGAATCACTCCCCAGCAGGGTCAAAGCCTGCAGGACCTCCGCTATTACACGACTCAATACCTGGAATGTTTCCATCAGGAGTCCTGGTGGGATGTACACATTAATCAGTCTTAGCGTTTCACCCTCCCATTCCCAAACGATCACTACATACCAACCCATGGTATCCATCCACATCCTAGTCACCGTAATTGGATGAGATTTTTTGACCAATGTTGCCTCCCCTCTAGACCCAGTTGTGAACCCTGCATGCCCCACCACCTCTTATTTCCCCTCACCCCAGTGGTGGTTTGTGGTTTCCCCCTCATAGTCTCCAGTAAGAATATCACATCAGCAGAGTATTGTGTGTGCACCTTCGCTACCAACCCATGTTTAATTTTATAGCCCAATTCATTAACATTCCATGTCAGTAAGGTAAGATTATTCCCACCCAAATCTGTTTATAGTGTATCACCCGCCCCTCAATGATCTCTCCGTAAGCTCAGTGACCTCCCCAGCAAAACCTCCCCATCTCAAAACATATCAACTTTGGAACATGCCCTTAACTCCCACCCCACCCTACCCTACCCTACCCTACCTTACCTTACCCTGCTGCGGTCTTATAACTGGCTGCTGCCCCATTTCACGGTACGTTGTTCGCCCCCCAACCCAAATCGTTTGTTAATACTTATAATCTGCCTAAGTTCCAAAGCCCTTGGCAAAGAGGCAGGCCTGTAAGGTATAGTAAGATCATCCCCAATTCCAGTAAGTCGCCGCTTATTATTACCTGGGCCAGGTAGGGAAAAGGCAATTCTCAATATCACCGGTGTCCGACGGAGCTCATACTATTTCCCCCGATGTCATTGTTCGCACTACTGGTGGGGGTTTCTCCCCTCCTGAGGCTCCGGACTGTGACTTCTCCTCACCCGAGTCTTCCGCTCTGCCCTGGAGGACTTCCCATCTGGTGCCCATGTTTATGTTCCATTGCCGGTGTAGCACTTCCACTACTTTTGCTCTCAGGTCACCATCTGGTCCCTGGGCTGCCTCTGGGTCAATCTCCTCCGGTGCTTGTGTCGTCTCTTTGCTTCTCTCCATTTCGATGTGGAGCGATCTTCCTGTTCTCCTGTAGGGGGCAGGTACCCTTTGTGCTCCATCCACTCCCAGACCTCCGATGGCATGGAGAAAAAGTATGTTTCACCATTTAGCACGACACAGAGCCCGGCAGGAGAAGACAATGCAAATTGCATGCCCGAGGTTTGTAGGTGTCTGCTAATGGCTATAAACTTCACTCTGTATTTGCACCACTGTGGTATAGTTCAGATAGGGATTAACCAAGGCTGCCTCAAGCTCCCAGGACCCGTGTGATCTAGTCCTCTGCAGGATTGCATCTCTGTAGTTCAGAAGTCTTGCCACTGCTGCCCTAGGAGCGGAATGCACAGCACATGGTAGGCCCACTCCATCATTAGGCATTTAGAGGGTTTCCCTTCAAGGACCACCACGGCAAGCCAGTCATCAAAGAATAATTCCATTGATGGTCTCTCCACTCTGTCCAGAAGACCAACCTCCCTGACGTTGTTTCTCTGTGAGCAACCCTCCGCATCATTGATGTTCGATCAGAGCAGTGATAGTTATTTATCAAGCTGTAAAATGCGATCAACATGGTCTATAACTGTGGGTCGGGTTTCACCAGAGTGGATTCTGTTTCCGCCACTTTGTAGAGCAATTTCCTGTGGTCTTCCCTAAGGAGGTTCACACAGCACCTCTTTAGTATCTTTGATAGCTGCTAGTGAAATCGCGGTGTGAGATTCCAGCCTTTTCTCTGCTGCTGGTGGTAGGTGCTGAGCAGGTGCTCCTAATGTACCACCCTCTCCCTCTATGTAGTACACTGATTTATACTGTACTATGAACTGTAAAAACGGTTGTGAACACAATCATGTTTTATTCAGCTTGCATGTATTTAATGTTAACTATTTTATGTATTTGTAGGTAAATGATAATTTATTGATCGAGTAAAAAACTACTACCCCCCTGAGGTTTGACAATCACCATCCTCCTCTGATATGGGGGCGCCACCGGCAGGGAGTCTAATTGCTCAATTTTGCATCGAATTACAACCCGCCTTTGGTACTTCAACCACTGCTCCCTGGGCACGAGCACTCTGTGTCTATCTTCACCGTTCTGTAGGGCAAGGTCTAATGTTCACCATGCTTCAACATACCCCACTTTCCAACTTGAGCCGTCCACCTCTCTCCGTATGTCTGGCCCCAGGTACGGCTCTTACAATATCTCCAGGCTTAGTTTGTTACTAAGAAAGAGGTGATAATCATCCTCTGGCCTCCTTCGATTGCTGTGTTGGGGTCTTCTCTTGCTTATCACCCCTGCAACTCTCTGCAGTATCCTTCAGGTCCACTCCTGCTGTGCCGGGTGGGGAGGGGGTGCAGCAAGGCTCCCCTTTTTCACCGTCAATACTAACTCACCAGGGGCCAGGCAGGGTCTCTCTTCCCTAGACCCTCAGTCCAGTGGTGGGTCCTTTAAGGATGTTTCCATGGCCCTGTCGTCTCTTGAAAGTATTAAGGTGCCCAGTGCCCTTTCTGCTAGAGGGTGGAGGACAAAAAGGCTTCCCTCCTCCTTGTTCACTCCAGCTCAATGTTTGTGTCCTTTTAAAACTAGCTCCTCAAGGATCCTAAATGGCTCACAGCATTGCTTTCTCTGTTGGGGAACACACACGCTTGGGTGGGGCTCCGGTCCCGATGTGCGGCGTTGCTGGAAGCCATCTCCTGGCCCCCACTCCCTTCCTACCACTCAGGGTTCTGGTCCGATATCCACACAGCCTGCCCCCAGATTACCCCCAGCTCACCATCTGCTCTGGCACCATGTTGCATCCCTGGGCTGCGTCGTCGCGGCTCTGTCGGTCTTTGTCCAACACTGCACAGATGGCTGCTTCTCGTCATCTGGTGCCATCTCCTCCACTCGGGTGGCTAACCAGCGCTCACTGGATGAGGGGTAATCAGGAGATATTCCGTTACATCGGCCTCAGAATGCTGGAGCTTCACGGTTATGCCACTGGATCCATGCCTCTCAAGCCACGTCCCCCAACATTTGATTTTAATATGTTCCAACTAAGCTTCTATAATGGCCAAATCCAGCTATTAGTAATCACAAGATAGCAGCAAGGCCTCCAAGGTATCGTTTGGCAGACTGGTTGAGCTGAAGCCTCCATGCTATAAGAGATTCTGGAGGATACAGTATACAAATGATTAAAGAAATAAAGAACAGAAAAACACTAGAAAAAAGCCAGGGATGACAAAAAGAAACTAGAGACAATTATATTATAGGTTCAATATAATTTTGGCATAGAGTCCAATAGTGTTGGGTTATTTTAAGGACCAAATAACATTTGTGGAGTCTGTATTTATTTTTAAAATAAGGATTTAAATTTCTTTATCAATCTTTTCCGTAAGACCATGAGAACAGGGCAGCCTAAATCCAAGTGGACACACAGTTTAGTAATTTAAAGAAGAAACACCCACTTGAGAGTCCCAGGCAATATTCATACAAGAATTGGGTGAAATGGTGCAATTTTGTTCTCGTGCAATTTTCCCTAAAACTTTCTCAAAATTACACTTTTATAGCATAATGTGGTTTGCTAGTTTCTCGCGTGGCTTTTTTCAGGGTAATGTGCATCTTGCCTAAAGAAGTCTTACAAAATAATTAAAGGAGACTAGTTCGAGCAGAAAATGTTTCTCAGCATGTCATGTTCTGTGCTATCGAATCTGCCACTGGTATCTATTTTATGCAAGTTGCAAACTCACTTTAAAAAAAGTTACAATAATGCGCATAAATGGAAAAGTTGGATGAATTTCACAAATTTTGTAGAACTTAAAATTAAGAAATTTCGCAAACTTTGCCAGCATACTTAAAAACATGCCCAGAGGTAATTCAAAAAGACTTTCACAGCCTTAACACAGTACACTATGTGTTGGGAGTTGAAAAACCTAAGCTCAAGAAACCACTCTCGGGGTTGGACAAAGCCAAATTGTCCATGGCTGGGCTCAAGAAATATCGTTCTGCATACTGTATCAATTTCCAGACTTACTTTTTAGGGCTGTGTTTCCAAATGGAAAATTAATGTGGTTGGTGCAACCTCCCAGCCAGTGATTAATTTGTCAAAAAATAAAAAAATAAGTGCCTCGTCAGGAGGCAGCTTGCACCAGCCCATTTCTCCTGTTAGTGCCGCCTAAAACAGAACCAACTACTAACCATGAAAGTGGGAAGAGGATGTGGTGTAATGGCCAGAGCTGCCGACTTTGGAGCTGGGGAACCAGGTTGGAATCTCGGTGTCGGCTCAACATCCTGTAATTCTGGGCAAATCACTTAATCTCCCCGTGCCTGCCATAAATTAATGTGTCCTAAACTGGTGCTCATGAAAGCGCCGGTGTTGATGATTAAGTGCAGGTGTTGAGCACCAGAAACCACAGGCTCAAATTAAGCACTGCTCCCAGCTCTTAATATGTTACAAGTTCAGCAGTCAGGAGTATTGACTCAGGGCTTCCATGCTCCCTTCAACAGTTATTCCTTTGAGATGCTTTGTTTGAGACTACGTTTTCTTACTTCTCTCACACTAAGCGGAGCGGAGGCACAACAACCACCATACAAATATTTTCAGGACCATCAATAGATTCCAGCCAGCATGGCGGCTCCTTTAGTCCAACAAAGAGCCTTATGCATCAGGCTGGCCTTTGAGACACGTCAGAGAACAGACAGTTTCTGTGTCCAGTTTGTAAACAGATTTTTTTCCTGCCACTGGTTAACAAGGAGAAAACTATTTTTTTGTGGCGAGTGATTGCTGAACACCAACTGTGGATGGAACATAGCACCTTGCCCAAGACTTTAGCAAGTGTTACTTAGCATGGACAACAATACTCCTGTTTTGTTGATTTCTCCACAGGATTTGATAAGGCTGGCAGAGCCATACTGGGCTCAATGTTACAATCACTCCAAAGACTGCCAGTCTTTTTAGCTAAAATCTATTAATTCACTTAAAAAAATGTGGGCAAGGTTTAAATTGTTGTACGAGTGACAGAACAGATCCGATAAATAATTATTAAAATAGGGCGTTATGCTGGAACGTACCTTGGTTAGCTGGTTTGTAGCAGAACTGCCACAACTTGGATGAATTTGAAGTCTTTTCTTCCGAAAGTCAAGAACAGATAGATTGATGTACTTGTGTATGGAAACAAACTGACTGGCATTAACTCATTATCCCAATTATGGCTTCAGGGACAACTCAATGCACTTCAACAGTACCATGTTGTGGGTTAAAAATATGCACTAAAAGGACAAAGAATGATGATCTTTGGAGAAAAAAGAAAAATAATACATACGTGATAGCTCAACGGTAAACAAAATTAGAGGTTCTGTACTCTCTAGAATGCTGTTGAAGAAGGGCCCTTGGTCAAAATGAGCAATTGCAACATCAGATTTCATTTTCTGTTTGGCAGTTTCTCTCCTAAGAAATTACCAAAAGTACACAGAGGGTAATTGAGCTCATTTCCATGGGGATCTGAATTTATGTAACTATGCTGGAATCCAGGCTGTTATTATCTGGAAATAAAATGTTTAAAAGTTAAAACATGCATTTGGTCTTTTCTATATCTCCATGTTCTAGGCCTACCAGCATAGAGGTCGGGATCACCTCATGGAAATGTGTGCAAGGAGGACATAGTTCACTTGGTGTGGAAACTCTATGCATGGAGAAAGAATTGAAGGTCAGGGTCACTAGAGTCAAAGCACAGCTTCCCACTGAGGTAGTTTTAGGATTGCCTCAATCCCATACCTAATATAAATGTAGGATCATAAACTTGTGATTTTTGGTAGTTAAAACGCCAGTACCTTTCCTTTTTCCCCTTCTATGAAACACGGAGGCTCTATAAATGTTTGGGGACAATATAGGATTGTCACCTTAGACTGAAACTATTGAAGAATAGATTTGGGATCAATATTATTAAATGTTTATAAAGCGCACAGCTACACCTGGGGGTTTCCTCGTGCTAAACATCAGGCAAAGGACCGTCAGAACCAGCCATTCAGGACAGCCATGTTTTCAGCTGTGTTCGAAAGATCATTAGTGAGGGACATTGTCTCAGCTGTTCTGGGAGGGAGTTCCATAAATTGGGGCCGGATAAGCAAACAAACACTCTCCCATACATGACTGTTTTACTGTGGGGCTCACACACAGGGACAGACCACTAGAACGAAGAGAACGGGCCAGATGATGGGATTTAACACAATCCTCCAGGTAGCATGGACCAGCTCTTGCTCTGTGCACATAACACAAGGCTTTTAACTGAATTTGCTTCTCTATTGGCAGCCAGTGCAGCTCCCGTAGCAGACCCGCTGCGGAGATCTGCCCCCGAAGCCTATAAATCATCCTTGCAGCAGAGTTTTGGACCACCTGCAACCATCTAATGAAGGATTTGCCTGCCCCCAAATAGAGCACATTGCCTTAGCCCAACCTCGACATAAGTGCCTGTAGCACCGTCTATTGAGCTGAAAATGAAAGTAACCAAAAGATCTTCTGCAACCATTTAAAAACAGCAAACATGTGACAGCCACCTTTATCACTGGAGGCATCATTGACAGCTTATTGTCAAGCACGAACCCCAGGTTATTGAACTTGGGGGCTGGATCTGGCAGAGGTCCCAGATTTTTTGGCCAATGATGAGGGCCCCACAGGGACAGATTCCTTCCCAGCACCAGCACCTCTGTCTTATCTCCATTCATTTTTAATGAGTGGTGGTTCATCCACTCTGCCACCTTACTCAACCAGGAGTTGAAGGCTTCTGAGGTGTGGTATTGTGCAGATGACAAAGAGAAGATGATTTGTGTTTCATCTGCATAAGAAAATAACGCAAGACCACAACTTTCCACCAAGTCCGCCAATGGGAGCATAGAGATATTAAAAAGTGTTGGGCTTGGGGAGGATCATGAAGAACTCCTGAAATAAGAATATGCCACTCTGAGGAGTCTGTGGCAGAGAACACCTGGAAAGACCAGTCTTCTGGAAGGATGTCAACCAAGCCAGGGCCGTTCCTTGTATGCCTATCTCAACCAACCTCTTTATTAGAGAAACATGGGACACAGTATCAAAGGCTGCGCTAAGATCAAGAAGAATCAATGCGGCCATCTCCCCCTCATCTAGGAGCCATCTAAGATGCTCCATAACTCCTAGAAGCTCAGATTCAGTGCGGTGTCCCATCCTAAATCCAGACTGAGAGGGATGAAAAAGCTCTTGTGACTCTACGAAATTGTAGAGTTGTCTGTTGACATGCTTCTCCATTAATATCGCCAAGATAGGAAGCATTGAGACTGGTCTATAGTTAGATCAATTCTTGGGGTCTAAATTCTCGTTCTTCAAGAATGGCCTAAACAAGGCTTGTTTCCATGCCTATGGGATCTTCCCTTGCATAAGGGAGGAGTGCAGGAGTCCTACTAGAACTTGCAAAATATCTGGCTCTAGGCAACTCATCTTGTAATCTATTGTCTCATTGCATTACAGAATATACCAATTTATAAGTTTGTGGAATGGGGATGTATAGAATACTGAACACTTATTGGTGCTACATCCTTGGTTATGAGAATTCTGAAATGCCCATTGCCTATAGCAAATGAAATAGAAACGAGAGCAAATTCCATGAACTTCTTGTTGCGGCTAGAGATTAGAGACTTGGTTTGATACTATATGCAGACAGTTGTGGTATGTGCTCTTTCTACCCCTTCATTGTCAGAGAGACTGCTCACTGTGTGCCTGACACCTTCTCCAATGTTGGCACTGCCCTTGAACAATATTGGAGGAGCACTTTACTTGAGATTTGTGCCTCATGTCCATGATGTACATGTATGTCTGAAATGTATAATGGATATACCCTTTTAACATATATGTATGGAAGAAGGCCAGTCATTGGGTTGGTATTATCTATGGAAATACACTATGTTCTGTTTTTGTGGACTACTTGGACAACATAATGAGTATTCCTTTATTATGTGTAATGCTGGAGAGAAGCGCCATATCTCTCTTTATAAACCCTTCTGAAACATTTATGCTGTGTGGCATCCTGGCCTGGTTGTGCTTAAAAGCCCTTCATTTTCTTTATGATGTGCCCAGTATAAAGCAACATAAGGGGTGCTTATCATCCACATAAAACAAAGAGGGCTTTGACAAAAGTGCACAGGACCGGACTGCGGTAGCAAGCGCAATCCAAGATGTCAGATGCGCGTTAAGCTTCGTCATAGCCTGCCAGTAATGAGGATTTCAACGTCAAGTAGCAGCATCTTTAATCTCATCTATATGCATATATTGCCTTTTTTAATACCCTGGCATACACTTACCAGACTTGGAGATGTTTCTGCAGCTTCAAAGACTCATTTTTCACTGAGGTCATTTCTGTGAGGAGATTACACAGCTGAAGAATGTCTGAGGAAGGCAGGGCTAAAGAGATCCCTTCCTATCAACTTTCTTGCTCCCCTTAAAGGTGCTGTCTCCACTATTTCAATCCCTTTCTTAAAGAGGAGGTCTGCAGGCTTTGGTGTTTCACGATTTCATAAAGAAATCCCTTTTTCGTCATATTTGATACTTAACAGCTGCTTATTCCTTTCAGTCACCATTATGTGGAGTACATGGTATTAAGTCCTCACTTGCTTATTGAACTGTGCTGTACTTCAACTAAAAAAGGTTCGCTGTATAATATTCAGGATATCTGTTAAATAACATCAGAATCCTCCTAATAAAACATAAGCAAGCGTCTTCTCTGCCTGCAAAAACTAAAATAGTGGATTCACATGTTGAATCAATGGTAAAAATATTGGAAGAAATTCATGCCATACACAATAATACAGACACTATATGTTGTGACATTAAGTATATTCAGAGGGATACGGTAGACATCACTATGAAGATATCTGATAATACCATCAAAATTAGAGACAATAAGGTTGCGATTGACCAGTTAACACCTCAAGTTACCCTAATAGTACCTATGAAGAAACTGCTTTTAGACCTCGAAAATAGAAATCATCAATATAATTTGAGCATTTTCAATTTACCAGAAAATATTGAAGGTCAGAATTGTAGATCCTTTTTGGAAAACTTTTTACCTTCACTACTAAAAATAAAATTTCCTGAAAAATTTGAAGTTGACAAGGCTTATAGTGTACCTTCTTATTACAATCCACGACAAGTGATCTTCAAAGTATTACGCCATCATCATTTGATACTTATCTAGAAGGCTATTCGAGAAATTCCACCCCTAACAGTGGAAGTTCACAAAAATCTACATTCATCAAGACTTTTCAACAGAAACAGTCACCAAGCATGAACAATTCTCAGACTTACACCCCAGGCTGAAAGAAGTTGGATCCAAATATGGTTTATTTGACCCAGCAGTTATACGCATATAGAAACATGATGTAACTAAATCTCTCACTTCACTTACAGATCTAATTGCATATCTTGAGCTCCATACTCTGGTGCCAGTGGATTCACACTCTTCTGTACCTAATACTTGATTATCCAGGCTGCATAATTACTATTGTTCCTTCCTTCCTACAGCAGGCAACATGGTGTTCCATCTAATTTATAGATTGTACCTTCGTAGTTTAACTATTTTCTTTAATGTGTTCCTCTAGTAGTGGTTATTTGTGTTTTGTTGTCTGTATATATGGGCTATTTTTCAGTTCTATTCTCGCTCACTTTTACTGTCCTATATTTTTCTCCTATTCTATTGTAATCTATATGTCCACTATATTTTATCATGGCTAATAGTTGTAAGTAAAATGTTGCTTCACTAAATGATAAAATATTACGTCATCCAGTAAAAAGGACAGAAAATCCTAGATCACTTACATAAATGTAATACTGGCATTTGCTTTATACAAGAAACTCATATTGATGGCAACATGTTGGCCTCCATGACAAATTCCTGGGTGGGGAATATAGTTTCTTCACCAGCAAAAGCTTGCCAAAAATGGTGCGGCTATCTTATTTTCTCACAAACTGCAATTTATCATTTTAAATCGGATTCAGATTCTCAATATATCCATGTTCATATCCAAATTGATAAAAACTCTCTTCAGTTAGTTAATATTTCTGCCCCTACACAAGATGATCCCCCAATTTTGGAAATCAACATCATCTGAGATACTACCTTCTGCTTCTATTATCATGGACAGAGAATATAATATGATTCTTGGCCCACTTTTGAATAGAATTTCCACAGTTAACTTTCCCCCTCAAAATCTTATTTTCTATTTAAACCATTTATATCAAATACTAAATTAGTGGACCACTGGAGACTTACACACCCTGCTAATAAAGATTTTACTTTTTTTCCCCAATGCACACTCTACATATTCACATCTAGGTTATCTTGTATAAATGGAATGGTATCTCTCAGTTGCTCTTTTTAAATTATACAAAAATACTATTAATATATTTGCATGCTGTCATTTTTAGGTTTTTATTCTGTATAAAGGTAATGGTATTTTGTATAAGACCAATGCCATGTTTTTAGATTAATTGGAATTTATTTTAAGTAGTATTGTGTATTTTTGATCTATATGTATATGAAATATTCGTGTTGCCTTATTGTCACGATATCAAACTGTTAATAAAATCAAACATCAAAATCAATCATCTAGATTATTTATTATCTTCCCAAAATGTACTCATATGATTTCTAATCTTAGAATAGAACCTATTACTATATCAGACTATGCTTTAATCTCGTTCTCTCTAATTTTAGCTGACATTCCTCAACCTAAAACACAGATGGAGTTTGAATAATGATATTGCATTCTCGGATTCAAATCAACATAAACTTATCTGCTAGCAATGATTATTTCTGTAACAATAGCACTGAAAATACATCCAAAATTATGCATTGGGATGCTTTTAAACATACATAAGAGGTGTCACTATTTCTATAATGACATACGAGAATAAGTCATGTAATATCAACTTATCACTAGAACAAACTGTCATAGCTAAGAAACAATTTATAACTTTTTTCAGATATGCAATTTAATACAAAATTGCAAAATCTTCACTACGAATACAATACTCTGCTTAGTAAGCGAGTGGGCCTTCATCTCTGCAACAAAAAAGTCTATTTCCAATTTAATGCCAATTAAACTGGTTGTATATTTCCCAATTATTTACAAACTTAAAAAGCTGCAAATCAGATCCATGCTATTCGTAACTCCACAGGACAACTACTACTATCCACCACAGAGATAGCTAAAGAATTTCAACAGTTATACTCAAATCTCTATAGCAATTCTCAGGATGCTCAAGATGCAACAATAAATCACTTTCTTCCCCATTGCAATTTACCACCATTATCATTCATTGACAGAACTGCCCTTCATGCCCCTTTAACTATAGAGGAAGTACGCTCTGCAATTAAATCCTTACATTCCAAAATATCACCAGGACCTGATGTTATTCCAGCAGAATTCTACAAAACTTTCACTGGTCAGGTATCTATGGTGCTTTAATCTTTATTCTGGGATTTTGTTGCCAATGCTTCTGTTGAAGGATCTGTTAAAGATGCAACAATTATTGTTCTCCATAAACCAGATAAAGATCACAAACTACTTCAAAACTACCGCCCCATTTCACTTATTAGCCAAGATTGTAAAATATATGCCAAGATTCTTGCAACTAGATTATCTCCTATACGAAATCCTATTATTCAATCAGACCAAACAGGCTTTATGAAAGGATGACTTTCAGCACACAATACTAGACTTGTTTGTCACGCTATTGCTTCCCTCCATGACATTAAAAATCTTAGTGGTCTCTTAGCATTAGATGCTGAGAAAGCATTTGATAAAGTTAATTGGAGATTTTTGTTCAAAAATATGTAAATGTTCTGGTACCACATTTATTTAAAATGGTTAGAGCATTATATTCTTCTCCCAAGGCAATTATATATATTAACAGTACTAATTCTACATCTTTTTCTTTATTTAAAGGCACATGACAAGGTTGCCATTTGTCCCCACCTATTATCTTTGTTAGCTATAGAATCTTTACTATGTCACATTCGTAACTCAATGGAATACAAGAAGAGGAGGGGAGGGCGAGAGAGGTAGCTACGAAATGTTTACTTTATCAATATGAACAGTCGATGGTGGATGTATGTATATATCCTGCATGGAACAAAGGCTATTCCTCTGACACCTATCTCTCCCGACTCACTGGTCCTCCGTGGACAGATAGATTCATAAGATGACTAAACAATTGTAACGTACGTTCTTGTTTATGCAAATGTTAATAAAGATATATAGAAATAAAATGTCACATTCGTAACTCAACAGAAAACAAAGGTTTACTATTCATAACACAACGATTAAACTTTCGGCTTATGTAGACAATATCCTACTGTATATTAATGATCCCATCACCTCCATACTCATTATACTTAAACTTATTGAAGATTACGCCTTGGATTCTGGTTATCCATTGAACCATAAGACCAAATTTTTCCCCTCTAAATGTTTATTGTACAGCTTTGATGACTGGAGGAGTTCACAATTTTACTTTCCTTTTATTTGGGGAGGTGCCTGGCTTCCAATTGAATGGCTCTGCCATACTGAAAGGGTGATTCCCTTCGTTCTATTTCTTTTATGCTTTCGATTGTTCTCATTCTTATTTTAAGTATTTTAATCTACCAGTAGTGATTAGCTGGAGGGGAGCCTGCAACTAATCTCAGGGGTTGCTGGACCCTGGTTTCATTTTAATGTGCCCAATCCTTTTGCTCTCACGTGATAATGCTGAAGCGCCATTGTGCACGCTAGCCACACCCCTGCCACACCCTCATCACGACGGGCTACATTAATACCACCAAAGCACGTCCACACCGTTGGCGCTCTGAAGGCATGCCGAAGCCAAGCCTGTCCTTGTCTGTCCACGCCTGAACCGCGCCTAGCGCCCATTTCCCTAGTTCTCACAAGTCAGACTTAATGGCAATAATATATTCCCAGGAGGAATTGACCAACATGCAACCAGGTAAGAGCGTGGACTGCCTTGAATTTCACTGTCTGGTGGCCCCAGCTAACACACCACATAGCAGTTCTGGCTGTGGCATCCAGCTAGCCATACACAACACCGCTACCACATGAAACATTAGCTCCTCCAGCCCACATAGTAACATTACCTCCTTAAACAATACGCTGCTCTGTGTACTGCTAAATGCTAGATCCTTAATCAAACATAGCTCTGAATTCCACCTATTTATGGACACCTATAGGCCTGCCCTGACTTTTATTACAGAAACATGGGCCGATCCCTCTTGCGTCTCTGATTTGCTCACAGCGCTGCCCCCAAGATTGACCACTTTCAGACAAGATAGGCCCGTGTGAGGGGGTAGCGATTGTCCACAAAACAGAATTAAAATTTAACTGCAAGTCAGTTCTTTCACAACACTGTGAAGCACTTTCATTTAAAATTGTCTTAACAAATACTCACTCTTTTTCTGGCATGCCTTTACCCCCTTTCACACAGAAAATCACCAACCTCCTAGAAGAACATATTATGTCCACCAATTTCACCATTCTAGGGGACTTTAATTTTCACCTAGAAGCACTTCACGACTCGAAAACAACAAATCTTCTCCAGACCATGTCTAGATTTGGCCTTCTCCAAATGGTATATGACCCTACACACCAAGCAGGGCATACTTTAGATGGATTTTTTTTTATAAACAATACTGCACTAACTACTACTAATATTCTTCCTCTAGCATGGTTGGACCACAGCGCCATCTTTTTTTAAGATGACATAAACCCCCTCCCCAACCAATAGGCCTTTAACCAAACCCGGCACTTATATTTCCCTTGTGTGGCATAGTATACAGCCCCAACTTCTAGCTGAAAAGCTTAAGAACTCACTTCCCACTCTTTCCACCAATATTAATATAGCAGCCTCCCACCCAATATGAAGCATGGGTTGATAAAGCAGCCCAACTACTAACACTACTTAAATTGAGGAAAGCCAAAAAAAAAAAAGACTCTCTCAGCCCCTTTGTTCACAACAGAGCTAAGGGCACAAAAACAAAATTGCCACAGGCAGGAGAAAATATGGAGGCGGAATTACAACGAAGCAGAGAAGACTAGTTACAAGCTCTGCTTAGCTGCAAACAAGTCTCTTATTCTCAAAGAGAAAACATCCTATTTCACCAAAAGATGGTGGAAGCAGAAAATTCCTCTAAATAACGTTTTCAAACAGTGATTAAGTTGACCACTGGTGTATCTAATATGACCAACTCTAGCAACCAATCCTTCTGCAATAGCTTAGCGGACTTCTTTTTGGAAAAGGTGGAAACAGTTTACAACCTATTCTCCTCCTCTACTCCCAAATCAGACAGTATCAAGGCTCCCACCATCACATGCAAGAAAGGATCAAGTCTCCATAAATTTACACCACCTACCCTAAAACAGGTAACTAATGTACTGAGAACAACATCGTCAGGTTCCCCACATGACCTGTGCCCACCAAAGATACCCTTCTCAGTGGCGGAGACCATCGCCCCCCAGCTTACAGCCATTTTCCAGCTCATGATTTCGACTGGCCAATTCCCATCTATCTGGAAGAAAGCCTCAATTCTCCCATTATTAAAAAAAGCAACTCTGAACCCCAACGATCCTAGTAGTTATAGTCCAATATCACGTCTCCCTCTTCCATTCAAGATTATCGAAAAAAATCATAAACACTCAGCTGATGGACCATATTCAATCTAATGTTCATCTAGACACCTCAAAGTGCGGTTTCCACAGCGGCCATAGCACTGAAACAGCCCCGATCATGGCAACCGAAGAGATCAGGCAGGCGCTCGATCAGAGCCGAGGGGCAGCACTTATCCTGCTTGATCTTTCTGCTGCTTTTGATACGGTAGATCACGGAGTGCTATTGGAACGTTTGTCTGAAATCAATGTTCGACACAGCCTGGGACCTACTCAAATTCTTTCTTTCTGACAGAGAACAGCTGGTCAGACTTGAGTTTGCATCTCATTCCCTCTTCTTTCCATGTGGTGTCCCTCAGGAAATCATCACTCAGTCCCACTCTATTTAATGTTTACATCACACCTCTGGCTAATATGATCAAAAACGTTGGCTTTTCCTTGACTTCTTATGCAGATGACACTCAGATCGTCATCTCGCTGGCCAAAGACAACACAGGCGTCAGATTTTGCGACTGTATGCAGGCAGTCAGCTTATGGTTGAGCAGGAACCGTCTGAAATTAAATGGAGGAAAAACGGAAGTAATACTCTTTGAAGCACAAACTTCCTTCTGGAACCCATCCTCCTGGCTAGCAGAAATGGGCCTGTTGCCTGCCCCTGTCACCAAGGCCCAAAATCTGAGAGCTTTGATTGACAATAAACTAGCTTACACAAATCATGTCAATGCCTTTTCCTCTTCGGTATTCTTCACCTTGAGAATGCTAAAAAAGATCCTCCCATTTATTCGCTTGTACCTCCCAAAAACATTTGTCTCATCACTAGCTATATCAAAGTTGGATTATTGCAACGGTTTACTACTCACCGCACATCAGCACATCCTTAACAGGCTACAGGTACTACAAAATGCGGCAGCAGGACTCCTGCTAAAGATACCCAAACATCACACCATAGCCACAGCCATTAAAAATCTGCACTGGCTCCCTATCAGACTGAGATGCACTTTTAAAGTACTCTGCATTGCCTACAATGCACTCTATGGCCTAGGGCCCACCTGTCTTCAACAATGTTTTAACTGGTACATCCCAGGCAGAACTCTTCATTCTGTCTCTGCTAAACATATTGTTGTACCTAGATTCAAACTATTCACCTGCGGTGGCAGGAGCTTCTTTCTAGGCACGCCAAAATAATGGAACTCTTTACCACTATACATTAAAAATGCGCCCAATCTGTTGAGTTTTAGAAAACATCTGAAGACTTGGCGGTTCAGCATCTGCTAGATTGTATCTTTCCGTCCAATCTCTCTCCTTTATGAAAGCCAGCGCCAAGACACCCTCGGATAATCGAGTGCTTTAGAAGACATATTAACATAACATGTTAAGTGGCACTAATATCATATGGAACTCGTCTGGGCTCAAGCATTTAGGAACTTACTTTCAAAATTCAATAAAGGGTACTATTGATATGAATTGTAAACAAATAATCTCCAAAATTTCACAAATATTAGACAGATGGTCATCCTTACAATGGTCTTGATGGGGCAAACTTGAAGCTATAAAAATGGTAATAACGCCACAAAAATTATATGTACTGTCAAGGTTACCTGTGTCATTTCCAGTAACCTTTTTTAAACATATTAATACATTTCTTACTAAATTCCTTTCGAATGGTAAATTTTCATGGATCCAATATAGAATATTACAACTCTTTAAATTAGAAGGAAGTTTTGGGATTCCTAACTTTCAGAAATATCACATCTCCTTTTTAACTGCAGAAGGGGTGCGTTGTTTTTCAAGCTTGGAACCATATCTAATTCCCAAATGGGTTCTTAAAGAGAGGAATATTGCTGCACCTTTTCCGTTACCAGCAATCCTTATAATGGACCTTTTTAAACTAAGGTCTCATTCTCAATGCAACAAAACTTGCATTAGCTTCTGTTGATACCATATTTCACAACAAGATTGTGCCCTCTAAAAAAATATCATTATGGTATAATTCTTTAATAAAACTACATAACCAGTATCCAATTGGAATGAATGGATAGATGCAGGAATATTTTACATTTCTGAGATTTGTCGCAGCTATGTATTTTTGTCCTTTTCAGATATCCAAGCTGAATTCCACATTCCCACTTCTCATTACCATAAATATGTAATATTATACAATACTAAATGCTCATAACTCCTCCATTCCTCAAAATCACTGCTCAGATATGGAACTTTTCTTTAATATTCATAGTTTCTCTGGCCATATTGCAGCTAACATTTATATTTAATAACTCGTCAACTATTGAAATGGTGTGAATTTTGGAATCCTATTTTTAATACCAAGTATACTCCACTACAAATGAAGACAATTTGGCTTTGTAATATCTCCAGCAGGCTACCTTCCTCATTTGTCAGACGTCTTAGCAGCAGTCAAATTTGGGAGCAAGCACTCTTGAACCTTCTCATCTCCTGTAGTTTTCCTTTTGGGAGAACCACAGGATGAATCACCTCACCCATGAGCCTCTGTTCGATCAAAGGTGTCTTGGATTGCTTTTGTTCCCATCTGGAAAACAACTGTTTTATATCTCCAGACTAGGCTTTACTGCTCCTTCTGTGACATTCCTATAGATGCATCTGTCCATGATTGCTAGCTTTGTGTAGCGGCACAAATAAAACTAAAAAGTGATAATATACATTAGCACTCCGTGGCTAAAATGGATTCAAGGACTTCCTTCTATCACTTTTTGGCTGAATAAGTGAGTCCATCTATGCTGGAGTAGGGTATTCAGAAATGTGCCTGGGACTTTTTTCTTTGCCATTCAAAGGAGATGCTGCTCAACAGTTCATGGTGGACTACTCTTTCTGGGTTAGAAACAAGTCTAATTTGCATGAGATTGGTACCCAAGAGTAATGGAAAAGAAAAGCTAATAATCCATCAGTAATAATGATGGAAGGGAATCCTAGCACCCAGAAGAATTTCCATGGGCAAAGGTAAACTGAAGCATTTCAATTAATCACTTTTTATCATACATAATATGAAACATAAAATGAAGATCTTTGCTCCTTGCATTGTTTACTTTTTATTGGGACTTAAAAATTGGAATCACTTAGCTCCCTAATTGTGTCAAAATTATTTTGTATTTCAAACAAAGAAATCATTGAGGTTGGAGTGTAAACAATCAAAGGGATGACTAGTGCCTTTCCATCAAACCCAGTTCAGTGTAAAATGTTCCAAAGATGCTGGCGATTGGCCCTTTCACTACAGATGACCATAATTCACTGAAAAACTAAATAGGATTTGAAATAAACTTTATTTGGTTATATTTATAACCATGAAAGTACAAGACAGCAAAGCATCAAACCATGAGTACAAAACATCAGCGAAACTGATTGATAAAAACAGAAGATAAGATACAAGAAAAGTTAATAAAACACACCATCAGAAAAGTCATAAAAACATCAGGACAAAACAGCTTAAGACATGTGCCACAATCAAATACAGCAAAATTAATCAATCCTAATAGACCTCAATCACATCAGAGCTAGACGAACCTGCACAAAGTTCAGGGATGTCAACAGAGGAACGATAAGCAGTCTCCTAGGTAACTCAAAATATTCACAGAACATAGTAAAGTGTAGGGTATCTTGTGGAGACTTCCGGGCGCAGCCACAATAACCCAGGGAACCAGGATCACTCCATCCACTGGGAGAAGCCAGCAGACATGTTGGATCTCAATCTAGTGAACAAAAATCTATCCCTCTCACTACTTACAATCAATAAGTAAGGTTCCATGAACTGGGGCCGTTTTTAGGAGCATTTGACCACGTACTGAGGGTTTCAGCATTTCCACCTGCTCTTTATGAGCCATTCTACATTCAAGAAAATTATACCTCAACCATTTCAACTCAGCTCCGACCATGGACTGTGGGCTGAGAAATAAGTCCTCTCCCCAGGCGTTTAAAAGACTCCTTTATATATGCAATCCACGGGATCCTGGCTGCATGGTCGCGAGGCAAACAATCCTTAGGAACCAGCCTATTTAGATGAGATTCAGGCCTTGTCCAAACTTTGATATAGCATAAAGGAGGCCTCAGGCAATGTAATCCCCAATAAACTTTACACCTAGCTCCTCATAAACACAAACTGATGGGGTACTTTGAGGTACTCCCACCAAATGCCTTAAAAACCCATTTTCAATTGTTTGCAAGTGATCTGCTTTTACATATCCCCAAATGTCACTGCCATACAGGACCTTAAAAACGTACTTAGCCTGATAGACCTTCGTTAAAGCTAATGGAGGCCTGATCCCTAGTCTGTGGGCAAAGCTGGCCTCAGATAGGATTGTTGGGACTGAAACTTCCCCGCATGGTAAACAGGCATGTACCCTGCCCTGTGTGATCCGATTGCATATGAAACTGGTATCCTGACTTTTTTGTTGCCCAAAGCTGACCTATACACCAAGGCCCAGACCTATCCGTTGTGATTTCAAGTAACAAAACCTTTTCTGTGACATGGAGGGGTGCACCAAGCTTGCCCTTAATACTGAGATGAGGGTGCAGTCCATGTCTTGGATTGTTGATATGAAGTGTGGTGGAAGAGTGCAATGCTTACTGGCCAGACTTGTGTGAAGTTCCATTTAGATGTAACATCTAGAACCTTATATTGACATCCCATGCGAGTGTCAGGTATGGATGGTAGCAAGATTCAGTGTTGCGATGAGAGTACAATTGCTGGGACAAGTAGGACCAATTTTGGATAGCTCCTGGTTTTTCCAGACAGTGTAACCTATATTCCTGGAATTGGAGAGAGGAGCCAAATACACGGATGTATGGGAGGATGAAAACATGGCTACCTTTAAAAAAAAAAAAATCTATGAGGACCTTTTAGAATTGGATCGTTGGTTAGTCTTTCCTGAGCACTGCCATTGCATCATCCCATTTCCTTGTGTTGCGTACTTCTACTTGGGGCCAGCATTAGCCCTATCTCCTTTTAGAACCATCACATTGCACAAAGGCTGTGTCTGCACTACAGCCACAAAATGAAATATAACAGGAATCACTCTAAACCGGTTCCTGGACTTTAAACAATGATCAACATTTCCTGTCTAGAAAAGAAGTATAAAGGTGGGACCCAAACCACCCCACTTTATTTCAGTTCCAAATTCTTCTTGACCAAGGAAGGGAGTCCTCTGCAGAATACTCAAAGAGCTGGAGTGGTCCAGGGCTGGTGCTTGCATGGAACCCGGACTCTCAGAAGTCAGGAAATATCACCTGAAGTCTGTGCAACGTGCTGTGGGTCAGCATAGACCCTAGAAGCCTTCCTGCCTACTCAGAGAGAGGGGAGGAGAGTGCCTGGCCTTGCTGGAGAAACTTCCAGGATGAGAAGCCCAGCTGTGTTCCTGGCATGCGGGTGACCTCTGCACTGTGTGGTTATTTACCAGGGGCAAGATCCAAGACCTTGCGCCTGCAGACAGGACCCTGAATTTTTAAGTTTCAGACATCTCTGCAGTGATTACGGATCCATCCATTGTACTGAGTAAGGTTCAAGGAACACAGTTTTTAGTGACAGCATGCACTAGCTGCAGTTCTACAAATGCTTTATGGCAGGAGTTAAAAACTAGGACTTTCCAGTTGCTATGTAGCATCCTCGCTGACTTTCCTTTTATACTATTTCTCCTTTGCTTCTGTCCGATATTCCCTTTCATATTTATTCCTAATGTCACAATATGTCTCAAGGCCTAAGTTTAAATCATAGAACAGAGCAATGTCCTAGAACTCCAATTGCTGGTGAGTGTAAACAATGTCGGACTAGATAAAAAGAAATATGCTTTTTCTCCACATTGGCCGGCCATGTAAGTGGTATGCAGCATGACAAAGTATGCTGGTTACTGTAAAAGCATAAACAGATAGCGTTAAAAAAGAGAAACATGGAAATCATTTAACAAGAATACACCTTGTCAGTCTGTGGAGCGTATTATGAGTTATGGATGATGTGACAATCTGTAGCTGTGCTATGCAACCAAGTTAGAAAATGTTTTCATTCACTCTGCAGTGATATATTTAAGGTCATAAGTGCAAAGGTGATCTACACAGCATCAAACGAACGGCACTGTCTGCCGTATTTGATATGCACATTGGGTTGTCAGTCAGAACCTGTGCTTGCGGAGTCAGCACATCTGTCCCTGCTCTGATGGGAGCTGCTTTTCTGGACCATCGGCGACTCTGTAATTATCCCTATGGCTTTGCTCAGTGGGCGTTCGTCCTTCCCCCACAGGTGCTGCGCATCTGCTCTCCTTGGTGGCAACGGCTTCTTTCACCGTAGAAAAGCCCTGGCTTTTTCACATATTCTTTTATTATGCAGACGTTTGCATTCCTGTTACTCGTTCATGTTAATGCAGTGCACAGACATGTCCAGGTTTTAGTGCTGAGCAACTAAAGTGTGTGCATCGTGCCCAACACTCCTTATTACTCTTTGTGGTGTTTGAAACAAAAGCCATTTTAAAAAGAAGAAAAAGACATGGTTATTCACAGCTAAACGGTATGATATAGAAACACCCACTGGTCTGCGAGAGGGTGTGCAATGCGAACTAGGTACGTACTAGTACGTCATATCATCACAAATGTGCCATTTTGCAGGATTGGCTCATGGATATTAATTAATTAGGCAGGTCACAATTGTCTGCCAATCCAAGGATGGAGAGCTCTAAGGTACAGCAGAACTCTGCTCCTGCAAGTGCATTCCAAAACAGGAAACTTAAAAAGAAAAAAGCAGCCCCAGTTGAATAAAGGGACAGGTGCCACTTAAAAACAAACGTTTCCTGTTTGGAACATATGGGATGGGGGGTGGGGGGGGGGCATGGAGGAGCAGGCAGTGATCCTCCGACTCGGGGGTCGATAACCGATTAAATACTTTGTGACAGCAATTGTGGCCACAAAGGATTGATACAGACCTTCGGAACTCACAAATAGAAGGTGGTGGTCTCCATCATGCCCCCCACACCCATCCTATTTGCAATTCGGAAAGCCTTGTAAAAGCCCTTTTTACGAGTCACAAACACTTGTAAAAGGGCTTTCGTACATTGTAAAAAGCCCCGTGTGGTCACAATCCCAGTGAATGTGTCAATCGCAGGGTTTGGGATGACAACATGACTTTGTACATCATGCCCCAGGATCAGAAGGTGTGATTCATAATGCTTGGTCTGTGAGTTGTGTCTTATTCCTGTCTAAAGTGTCTATTTCTGCTCGATATATTTACCTGACTCACAAAGCATTTTCTTTCAGTGGGTGTGTCTTATAAAATATCTTCACAGTGAGACAGGCACAGCCTTTAATCCTACAGCAAGCTAATCACCTAGAGAAACCGATTGCTCCTAAATTCTGTACAAGCAGTAGTGGTCTCCTTCGAAGGGCAAGTGCTTTGCAGTGAAGTTCCTTGCTGGAAGGCAGACAACCAACCAAAATTTATTAGAATTACAGATGGCCCTGAAGACAAACGCTACAGAACCCACACAATCCCCCACTTGACCCATCTCCCAAAACATTCTAGCCTATCTAAAGTGACCTACAGTCCCCACTGCACAGGAGCAACTCCTCAAAGTGACATTAGCCTGGAGAAATAGGTTTCAGCTTCCCATCATGCGAGAGTGGATGCTGCACAAACTGCAAGCTTACAATCCTGATATGCAGGGCACAAGTCCTAAAAAAAGAAGTGGGGGGACGCTCCAAGTTAGGTGGTGTCCCCGGAAGTGACGTCACGAAATTTGCCGGTCTCCGTCTGAAATTCGTGAATACATACAAGATACAAGTAGAGGTATAATACTGCAATAAGTGGCAGTCACACAAAACACAAGAACACACTAGACCATTCCTCGGATTACACTGTTATTAGACTCGGGCCGTAGGCACTACGGGCATCTGTCGGGGTCCCTGGAAGTGACATGCTCGGCGTGTTGACAGCGCAGCTCCTTGAAGCCTTGGCGCCTCGGCTGTGCTCTGAGAAAGGCTGGCAAGGGGAGGGCGCGAGGTGGAAGGGGAGATTAGTCTGAGCCTCGGGTGCATTTGAAAGGCTATCATACGCGCGCAGGTGCAGACTCTGGTACCAGCTCCATCTTTTGGGCAGGGGGGACGGCGTCCACCCGGTAAAATAAGTGGGGGGACGCCGTCCACCCGCGTGGTACCCCGACTCGAGCCCTGCTGATATGTGGATAAAATGTATCAATGGCAAGTAAGATCTGAAAACCTACAAAGGAAACCTACATAGGGAAAGTGAAAAAGTAAAACTCTAATTGAAATATATTACATTTAGCTTTCCAATTAATTAGCACCATGCCATCTCAGTATCCTTCTGGTCCATGGAATAACAACCTCTCCTGGTCCTTATAAAAATGTCCTTGCTAAAAAAAACCTAAAAAAAACCTCAAGCATTTGCAATGCAATAGATCTCACATTCACGCAGGTTTGAGCTGTTGGCATTGTAAATGACAATGCCTTTTATTTATGTTTTGGGTTTTAAAACATAAATAAAAGGCATTGTCATTTACAATACTAATAGCTTAAACTCTCGCAAATGCGAGACCTATTGCATTGCAATAAAGGGCCTTCTCGACCGCTTGTTAGATTCTAAATATCAGAGGAAGAGACCGGCCTGCGACGTCTTCAAAGTAGTGATAAATAGTGCAGTGAAGAAGATGTGCAAGTGTTGTAAATTACACAGACACGAAGTGTGAAGTGAGAGTTACATATGATCCAAGCTATAAACACTAACAAAGCGCTCCAACACCTTTCGCTTTGTGATTACACTGTCGCGGCTCAGGAGGAAGAGCGGGGGGGGAGGGCTATTTCCTGCCCTCTCCGTGATTTGTATGTGCAATGTGGCATTGCATAATGTCATTGCTATCTTTGGCCGAATAAAAACACTCTAGCTGTAGTAGGGCCCTGGCTTCACCTCCTGGTGCAGGGTGGGCTGTGCCTTATGGCAGGCATGGAGGGAAGGAGGGATGGTCTTGGCTGCAGCTCCGGCCTCGTACAGTGCCCCTGCTAATACTAGTGAGCAAGAGGAGCTGAGGTGGTGGTATTGGTAGTTGTGGTGGTGCTGGTATTGGTGGTGGTGGCATTGGTAGTGGTGGCATTGGTGGTTGTGGTGGTAGTAGTGGTATTGGCGGCATTGGTGGTGGTAGTATTGTTGGCATTGGTGGTGGCATTGGTGGTGGCATTGGTGGTGGTATTGGCGGTGGTGGTATTGGATTGGTGGTATTGGATTGGTGGTGGCAGTATTGGTGGTGGTATTATTGGATTGGTGGTGGTGGCATTGGTGGTATTGGTGGCGGTGGTATTGGTAGCGTGGTAGTGGTGGTGGTGGTATTGGTGGTGGTGGCATTGGTGGTGGTGGTGGTATTGGTGGTAATAAAACAGACTTTTGAAAACAACCCATCAGGTGGCTTAGTGCAGATGACATGTAACACAGATGTGCTGTTGTCAGCTCCAGCCCATTAGCACACGATTATGTGCTACCTGGATTTCACAGGACTTAATTTGCTAATCATTTCTAAATCCATATTACTTGGGGGGTGGGGGTTTAAACAGATACGAGATAATGCCTGGTTAAAATGATTGAAAGCGGGTGCCCGTGTTGCATAAAAAAAAACCACACAAGCAGTTTCAGCTGAAGCAGCGCATGTCTGGCCTGCAGTAAGAGAAACTCAATAAAGTAAATAGTGCTTACAGACTAAATAACAGGTTCCGTGTAACAACCGAAGTAAAGGGGCCAGTAGCCATGGGAGGTCACAAATGAAGACAAGGCCGTACTAAGGCGGGACTAACAAGCCTATTAACGAATCCGAAGGCAGCATTTATGAAAGACAATGACACAAGCCAATGAAAAATATGGGAGGAGTGCAAGTGCGGCTTCTCTCCCATACTCTACTACAGTAGTCTCGCAGAGCGAGCAGTGCATGCGTGCTGCCGCTAGGCTCCACCTAAATATAAGAGTTTGGTGGTAAAATACTGTTCATCACTATACCCAATTACGCCACAGAAACCTGTAACAGCAAGGGCTTCAAGTAAGTCTTGCACCCATCTTTTAAATTTAGAAAAAAAAAAGGATTATATATGTATATACACACACACACACAAACACACACACACACACACACACACACCAAAGAAATCAAATCCTTCAATAGATTGCTTTGCGTTTAAAATTAAAAGTCAGATATGCAACTTCTGAAGTATTTTGGAGCTGGCTGATGTCCAGTTCTGTTCTCTTCAGTCTCTGACAGAGTGCCCTCATCCACACCTTTCTCCCAGACTGGGACTTCTGCAGCTCCCATTAGAAGCTTTTCATTCTAATTGGTTCTGAGAAGTGAAAAGCCATATGTCTAGAGTATTCCACCTGGCACGTCACCAAGTAAGCGATTCCTCGGAATTTGGGCGAGTCATTCATTTTCTGTACAGCCCATATTGAGCTTCATGGATATACTGTACATCATCTCTGCTAAACTGAAGACATGACAGTATTTAGACGTGTAAAAAGGTTGAATTATTTACAAAAGTTTGAGTTGAGAGCTTCTTTGCTAAAAGTTAACTGAAATTGTTCTTTCAGCCTTGGTTAGAAAAGGGCGTAGCCACGTTCTCTGCTGATCCACTGAGAAGAATAATGTTTACTGAAGTGCAGCTCAAGATGCTGTGCATCAAGGCGGCTTACTGAAGGGGATCTGCACAAACCCCCAGAGGTTTTGATGCAAAGCCTGATCAGCCAAGACAGCCAATCTGAGATTTGCATCAACAGTGAACTCTTACTGGAAACAATTAGAAACAGGGGAGGATACCCGAATTTCCCACATAAACCGACATCTTGCATGTGAGATGCAGTGCCTTGCACCCGTCCAATGATAAGACTCTGCTTTAGATGTTTACTCTTAGAAGGGTGCACTGGGACAACAGGTCACATCCTACACAAGACAGTGCATACTCGTCCCTGCGCCACAGCACAAGACGGTGCATAACACAGGTCAGCCTGTTTGTTGGCCATCTCTCACAGCCCATCTAGAAGCAGATTTCTTCTGGTTTCTTATGTACATATCTAAAAGAATGAAATGTGTTTTGTAGTCGATAGTGTCACTAGTACCCTGATGAACAAGTTCCCCTTAACTCAGTTTGCCAACACTGGACACCACGTCCATCCTGAGGATGGTCAGGAGATGACAGGGACAAAGGGGCTGTCTTTTGTGAGGCCGGACATGGATATCAGGGCAAGATACAAGCTGTCTAAGAAGTAGTAGAACTATGTATCCAAGTGTGCATTTATAACTAAATAGCAGAATAAAAGCCTACCATCTCTGGTAGGCTTTTACAGCATTACATACAATTTTAGAAACTACAGGTAATAGCGCACACCTCCCATTCATTGCAAAAATATCACTGACTGCTAGAGGAGACATGCTGAAATGACTTGTCATTCTCCAGAAATGCATATACTGTGACAGTTTTTGTCACTATACTTACTGGGATGTTCTAAATCTGGTTCTTTGGTACTTTTAGTGTTTTGAACTACAAGGTTTTTCTTTTATGACAATACTACTGTTTTTGAAAAAATGGTTAATTACACCTTTTTGTCTAATCGAAATGTTTCGTGCCACTACCGTTGTTACTATTACCAAATTTATAGACTTCTGAAGGATAAAAGACTGAGTTGGCCTTGCTCGGAACTTAACTCCAAAGTGCTGATCAAACAGATGTCAGCAGTGAGTGTTTAACTCACTGACCCGTTTTGCTGGCATATTTTGATAAGTCAAATATCATTTGAGATGAAAGATCCATTAACTCCTGATCATTGCACATCATTTACCTGCATATAAATACAGAATGTTAACAAGCACTGACAAGGCCACTAGGTCTCGTCTTTTGACTTTGCTTGTGCTTTTTGTTGAGGATATTCCATATCAAAAAGAAAACAAGCATTTGCAATGCAATAGGTCTCGCATTTACGCGAGTTTGAGCTATTGACATTGCAAATAACAATGCCCTTTATTTTTGTTTTCATGTTTAAAACATAAATAAAAGGCATTGTCATTTACAATGCCAATAGCTTAAACTCGCGTAAATGCGAGACCTATTGCATTGCAAATGCTTGTTTAATAAACTCAACAGCTGGTTTGTTGTTGTCATACATGACATGACTTCGTAACCCCTAGAGGGTGGGGGTGTTGATCCTTGTATACGGGCTACCAGAAACAGTTTGTAATTTGAAGGTGGCCCCCGCAGTGGGTGGAGCCAGGGCCGGACGGGGGTGGGGGTGCACCCGCACCCTGGCAAGAATGCCTAACCCATCCACTCCCCCTCCTCTATGATCGCCTTCTATCCCCCTCTCTTGAAGAACCCCCCCCTCCCTCCCCGCTGCAATAACCTCGGGCAGAGGCACCAGGAGCCGCCCAGGACCTCCACCTCGAGGCGCTACCTTTTCTCCCCGTGCAATCTCTTTCCATCCACCCTCTCCCTCCGTGATCGCCCCCTCCCTGGTGCAAAAATCTGGGGGGGCAGAGGCACCAGGAGCCTCCCAGGACCTTCACCCCAGCCTCAGGGCGCTACCTTCTCTCCCCATGCAATCTCTTTCCATCCACCCTCCCCCTCTATGATCGCCTTCTCTCCCCCTCCCTCTCTTGAAGCCCCCCCCTCTGCTGCTGCAATAACCTGGGGGACAGAGGCACCAGGAGCCTCCCAGGACCTTTACCCCGGACTCGAGGCGCTACAGCCCCTGGGAATGCCCGTGGGATACAAAGGTAACTACAACTCCCGGACGTGGACGGGAATGTAGAGCGGGCTGGGCTACACACAGCCACTGTGGTACAATCTACGGCCACGACGTGTTTTATTAAATTATTAACTAACCCACTGCAAGGAGTGAAACCGCCCATGTTTTAAGGAAGGGGTGATACCTGCCAAAAACAGGCCATGATGACGTCACACCGACTCTGGATACATCTAGGACATTACCCCTGCTCACCCCACAGGATGTGGACGCGACCCCGAGGCTCGAACCTTGGTTTCCAGCACCAAAGTCGGCAATCTAGCCATCAGACCACATCCTCTCCCCATCCTCTCTCTGTTTAGGAGCTTCCAGTGTAGGGACTGGGGTTTAAGGGCCGCTGGGCCGCTCTGCCTCCAGAGGACTGGCGTTATTGTGAGGCGCTATGAAGACGAACATGCACAGTTACACACGTTAGCCACTACTCTGTGAATGTGTATGTCGGTGTGCCTACTCGCGAGTGTGTGCTAGTGAACACCTCCTCTACATGGCGTGCGGTTTAAATGAGATGTACAGGGAAAATTTTCGTCTTCCTCTTTTTTGTACCCGTTTCCCTGGACATCTGAGTGTAAAAATGTTTATGCATCAGTATTACTGTGTGTAATTGGCTTGGTCTCGATATTGTTACGTGTGTGTCTATCGTTCTGTTTGTATATATAGATCTACTTGTGTGTACGTGTTCCAGTTTGTGCTCGTATAGTCTTTGTAAGTGACTATGAAGCGGTGTGTCTTTTGTCCTTCAGAGAGCAGGTTAGATGTTTTACAAAAGAGAGATTTGCATTATTCGTGAAATGTCCTGGGCAGACGCCAGCGAATAGATAAACGTGAATAACACGATCTCTGTGATTATGTGCATGCAGCTACCCTTGCTTTCAAGCCAGGACAATTTCATGGATCATACTTTTAAGTCCGATATATGTATTGAACTGGTAGAGATTATAATTATTAATTTATTACCAATGCCGTAATCCGCATGCATCCGCAAAACACTTCACAAATGGCCTGTGCCTTTAAACAGCGCCTGCGAGTGGCTGTGGGCTTCACATGCAGCACCTCAAAGGAGCTGTATACTTCACACGGAGCGCCGATAAGGAGGTGTGAGCTTCTCATGCAGCACCTCGGAGATGCTTTGAGTTTCACATGCACCGCGTGGGAGGTGCTGCGAGCTTCAAACGCAGCGCCTGGAAGGTGCCGTGAATTTCTCATGCTATCAGGCCAGGCAGGAGATGCAGCAGTGCTTGAGACTGGTATCACGCGTGACACTGTTAATGTCGTGTACACATTTTATAGGCCTCGGGCTGGCCCTCAAGAGGACCCCGTGCACTAATAGTGACTGCAGGGAGAGAGACGTGGGACCCCCTCACGGACAGACCCATGTGGGCGCGCTGCAAATTCAAGCGCCGCCACTGTCCCACATGATTTATTAAAGAAAATAGTGCTCGCACACTATTGAAGCATCCCGTGTAACCAGCAAAGTAAATGGTCCAGTCCCTATGGGCGGTCCCAAAAGGAGACAGGGCGGTAACAAGGAGGGACTAAGAAGCCTAATTTTCAATCGGAAGCCAGCATTTACCATGGACGATGACGCCAGCCAATGAAAAAGATGGGCGGGGCTTCCACTCCACTTCTAAAACATACCCTAATACAATATGCCTCGCAGAGCGAGCAGCGCATGCATGCTGCAACACTAGGCGAGACCTAAAAAATGGTTGCCAATGATAAACTATATCGGCAACAAATAAAAAATTGGAGTATGTGTACATGCGTCATGCATAATGACGTTCACGCGAAGAGGAAGTGAAGCCAGCATGCTCTGGACAATTAGAAAACAGCAAATAAGAGTGACAGTGAAGCCAACAAATGCGAAGCAACAGGTAGGCTGCAAGCCCCTTGTTGTCTACTATGTCTCTCGCAAGCGAGAGCGCATGCACCTCATGCACGGTCTCAGATGAGACCTAAAAAACAAGCAAATTAGTGTCAGAAAATCCAACCAATGGTTTAGCAAAGGATTGGCCCAAAGGCCACTGTACATATTGGTACTGTCCACAATAGGACTTTGACAACAAACACCTAAAAGTTGTCTGTAGGCAAGACCTAAAATAAATTGTGCAAAACAAAAACATATCGTAAGAGTGAAATGTGTTTAGCCCCTTTGCCATCACCAGCTTTCGGAACAAGCACATCCCTTAGCTAAGAATTTAACTGCAAGTAAGTAAACTCTTTACTATCTGGTTAAATAAAAACATTACAGTTAAACAGCCTCTGAAATCACACAATCTAATTACATCAGAAAACACCAATGTGAAGGCCCTAAAAACAGAATAAAAGAAAAAGAATTCTTAAATCAGCAAAATTTCCTGTAATTCATTACCTACTGGTCACGTTTCTTAGAATTTTCACAGAAAACCCAACAGTCATAGTCAAGTAAACCAACATTTAAAAATGTGTCTACCTTACCTCCTAGTTGGGAAGTATGCAATTCACCCTGTTAGTGTTCTAATTTCCATCCCTCGGCAATAGGGTAAAATCAGGCCTAAAACCTGGGCAATTGCAGAGTAATCGGAAGATATCTTGGGACCCATACCCGTAAATCCTGCAGACTCCCAGTTATAGTGTCTATCTTCCAGGAACACCTGATCAATTTAGTTAGAAGGAAAGAGAATTGAAAGCCGAGAAAGCTATCCGTTAAATGTTACATTGTAGGGGATGATAAGTAATTTTGAGGTTGGAGTTCAATTTAAGTGTGGATTACCTGTTTTTTTAGAGCTTTCTTTGCAAAAGTGTCACATCCAACTTTAAAAGAAAGGATTTTTTTAAAACAGAATTTTGCCATTTTTAGTAAGTTAAACAAACATTACAGTAGTTTACCCTTAACCCGCCCCCCAAAAGTCCAGTCCCCACCACATCATATATCACTGTTACCGCCGTAGCCTCCACTCCCAGTTCCTGCTTCACAAATTACTTTTCATATCTGCTCCTACGTATACTCTATTCCTAGCCTACAATTTCAGAAGTTACTTATGTTGTTTTTACATGCTTTCCTCCCCCAATTCATCCACCATACCAGGATCTTTTAGGCAATCTAATAAACAATCCCATGCACGTGCCATGTCAATTGACCCTCTCCCTTTTCTCACTTCTCAGTGCAACTCTGCACTGCAGACTCTAGGTTAGGTTCTCATTTTAGAAGTACCGACACGAATCCATCCATCCATCCATCCGTCCGTCCATCCTTCCTTATGGACTATGTACACACAGCATCTCACTAGCAGTGCACAGCAATTAAACTGGTGCATAGTCAAGGTCTCTCCTCCTACTGCCCTCACAAGCCTGCCGAGGCAAGAGGCGGTGCAGCATACGCAAAAAAGCTGGTTACAGTAACTTCCTCCAGAGTCCTACTTCCACCTCGTGTTGCACTGGCACGTGCCCTGTACTGACAGTCACCGATTGGTTTGGCAGGTTACAGCATTTCATATCACTTAGGCAGTGCCTGAATGCACTGATCTGTTCAGTTGCCAGTCTTAGGTTTGCCACAATGCTCTACTTAGGTGTAGATTTCCTCCTGGAGTGAATACAAAGTATCATTCTGCAGTACTTTGAAAGTAAACAAGAACCTGCTTGAGTTAAAGCAATATTAACACTTCAACATGATCAGTGTGCCATGTCAGGTCTTTTACCTGCAGCTCGCCTTGACTTGTTACGTAGTGGCCTCATGTCACGAGTGACGCCTACAATCAGTCCTGGCTTTCTAGGACACAGCTCTTCGCAGGGTAAATCCTGAGGTACAAGTCCCACAATCCAACGTGGTATTGGTTAGAGCGCCAGGCCTGGCTCAGGGTGGCACGTGTGAGCTGGGGCCAATTGCCAAATACTTTTGACAGAGGGGTATTTTGCATGATAAGGCCTTTGAAATCCATATACACAACCAGGGGCGTAGCTTCAGAAGGGGTGTTACACCCCCCCCCCCAATAAATGTATTCTCTAGTAAATAGATGGGTGCAGGTGCTTTCGGTTGGGTAGGTGAGGTGGCTGTGGGATTTCACCAGGTTTTTTAGCTGCACACACAGACATAAACATACACACACTCTTGACGTTCTTAAAACTTTTGGGTATTTTACAACATATTGGCTTTTAAGTAACTAACAATACGCACTGCTATCCCATCCCGCTGCTCCTTAACCCCCCCCCCCTTCCCACACACTTTGCTTCTCAAATAATGTATTTTAGTATTTTACCATGATATGCCAGCGTGATTATTGGGAAATTAGAAGCAGCCCCCCCATCTTACTGACCAAGATGCGCCCCTGTACACCACTTCCAAGGATGCAAAGTGCTGTAGACACAAAAGTCAGGACTGACTGGAGGGGTCACGCATGACATGGTTGGGCCCACTTGACAACTATGCAGTGGTCACTGAACAAGCCGCTGGTGTGAGAATAACTTCAGTTGAAAATAAAAGCCAGACACACATGCACGTATCAGCAAGAGTAATGCTCCTGCCACCCCGTCACCCACAAGCAGAAGTCATGCACAGCTGCGATTTGAAAACGTCTGTACTTATCGTTACATAGTCTCAAGCCTATTTACACATTTCCCCTATTATCATGGCAAATAAACTCGTGCATAGCGCCCCCCAGTGGGACGAGCCTGGCAGAACATAAACGCCATTGGACACTGCAGTTTAGTCTTGTCGGCAAATCATTGGTCTGGGTCTAGGAAATTGAATGAAACTCGAACTTTTTTTTGCTTAACTTGTCAAACAAACTGGACAGCTAGAATGCACGGTAAAGCGTACGTTAGATTGACATTCACAAATACAACAGAACTCTTCAAATGGTAGCCCATGCGCTTTCAGCATCCAATTAAACTAACTCTCAGGTGACAAACATGAGGGGCTGGGCTAGGGAGACACATGAAAGAGCTGCACATCGGCGCTTGGACGTTCTGCATTAGATATTGCTGCTGGCACAGCGTACACAAATCTAAAGTTTCGCGGTTCCACTCCTGAGTACCTCATCCCTGCCAGATATTATCCTTCAACTCAGGGAGTGTCGTCCTGCTTTGACAATGTGTTAAAAATGGACTACAAATCCCAGCATGCAACACAAAAAACGGGACTAAATGAGCTTCTCGAACGCAAAAACGTGGGTGCTGTAGTAACGAATGCCTACATAATTCAACAGTACTGCGCCCCCTCTGGTGCGTGCAATGCGGAGTGGATTCAGATATGGTAGTGCAGAACAAACACCAGCTGCCTTGCCTTTGAACGTTACCGTGCCGGGCACAGCGGTGCTCATAACTTTTGGAGCCTGTGCTGCAGTGCAGCTGTGCCGGCGCGGAGCGTGTCACACATGGCCTTCCGCCCTCCCAGCGGCAGCCCGCGCCCGCCTGTCAGGAGAGTCCCGTTAACCAGTGGGAGCCCGAACAAAGCGGAGCAGTGGGACGTTTCAAACGTGGAAAGTTTGTGCAACTGCAGAAACTATCCAGGAAGCAGTTCGGCGATACCGTGACCGGTTATGCAAACACCGACAGAACACCGGGCACAAGGTAAAACGTGCAAAGCGCTGCGAAGCCGTGAGCAGCCACACAAAGCACCCGAAGACCGAGGAAGCGGCGGGGGCTTACCTTCAGCTCTGACTGCCATGGCACAGCCGAGGCTGAGCAGCAGGAGAACCCGCGGACTTAGATGCGGGCAGGGTACCGCTGCCTTCACGCCCCTGGACATCATATCCTGAGAGAAGTGCAACTTGCATCAGCTGGTGAGAGCGCGCGGCACCATCATTATATAGTAACCGAGAGGCCGGGACGCAGGATGTGAAAGGTTTCCTGCATGGAGTTAACTCTACACCCCTCCTGAATGGGCTGCCGATGATCTAGTCTGTCTTTCACAAACTTTTTTTCCTTGGCAAGGAAAACCTGTTGACCGTTGCAATAAATGAGCAAATTGTCCGTGTTGGCTAGAAGGAGGCTTTGGGGTCGTTAGTGAAAGAAAGCAGGCCTGTTAAATCTTTACATGTCAATATTTTACAGTTTTTCTCATTACAATGGAACAGATTATAGTCCTTCTCCGGACGTGGTACCGCGGGGTCCTAAAGCCCCCGGGATACTGACCTGGGAATTCTGTTAAACAGATAAAGCTTTCATCCAAAGTGCCACAACACAAAGGACTCAGACAAAACACATTTCATGTGCGCACATCTGCCGAGAGTATGTCTGCACTCAGTAACTTAGGATAGCTTCCAGTCGATTTCATATCACATGTAACGTCCTCAACCAGTCCAAATGTCGTAGACTGCAGCATGTTTAATTCTGGGACTTGTAGGTCAGGTTCGAACATTGTAAAGTAGGTTAAAAAAAAAAGAGCATGCAAAGTGCTGTTAGCATTTAAGTCAACTCTGGTTAATGGCGTC